>CM061257.1:246265224-247629369 GCA_030848825.1 Tadarida brasiliensis
GTTGATGTACTATTTATTCAATGACACATTCTACACACACACTCACACACACACTCACACACACACACACACACACACACACACACACACACACACACTGTGATCATTTTCATTGTGATGAATCCCAAACTTACCTTCTCTCCTGTGCCTAGCACAGGGGCTGTGTCCCCACACTGACCGTCCTTTAGCCTGAGACCTTCCTCCACAAACAGAACAGGCCCAGAAAACCCCTGTGGTCCTAGGGGGCCGTGTGGACACCCAGGACACGCCCCTGCGTGATTTCTGAGACAGGATCCTCCACTCTGAGTCATCACTGAGATTCCCCTGTGTTGAGGTGTGTATCAGTTGATGGTTATTTTCATTGCTGAGTAGTATTCCATTGACTGATGTTCCCTAGTTAGCTTATTTGTAAAATACTATAAATATTTACACATATTTTTGTATAAATATAATGATTTGTTCTTCTGCATCTAACACTCCTAGTGAAACCCATGAGATACATGCTAAGTGTATTTTTAATTAAATAAGGAGCTGCGGTTCACTTTGAGAAGGAAGAATAACAGGACACAGAGGGACTTGGAGAAGGAGAGGAGCCCAGTCACTGCCAACATGTCATCTGCACACACAGTGTCACCTCCTCACTGCACGTTCAGCTTCAAACTCCCCAAAGGACTCGAACCCGAGAGCCCTGTCTGAGTCTCTGTAGTTCATGCTTTGCTTACCATGAACCACACAGACGCCGTGTTCCCCAACATTGATTCACAGGCTCTAGGGTCACACTGTGTTCTCAGATTGCCCTCTGCACGCCGTGCAGGGGAAACAGTGTCCGAGGGAACACGCCATTGACTGATGTTCCCTAGTTTGATCACTTCTAAAATTAGAAGGACTTTTGGGTTGTTTGTAGCTTCTCATTCAAAGAACTTAAATATTTGCATATATTTTTGTATGAACATAAAGATGTGTTCTTCTGGAGCAAACACTCCTAGGGGGACCACACAGATACATGTTAGGTATATATTTAATTTAATATGAAACCACAATCACTTTATGAAGAAAGAATAATAGGATGTAGAGGAACCTGGAGCAGAAGAGACACCCAGTCACTGCCGTCATGTCATCTGCACACACAGTGTCACCTCCTCACTTGTCCGCTGTGAGAATATGAGAAGTTAGAGCCACAGAGACAAAGCGAGAATCGTCCTGGAGGCAGCTGAGGGCTGAGAGGAAATCCCTGCTCCCAACAGGAAGCCCCTCCTTCCAGCCTCACTCTGCACCTGTTCCTGGGCTGTTGTCTGTGGTCTGTGGCTCCTGAGCTCCCCCTGGTGTCCTGAGCGCCCCCTAGTGTCCTGAGCGCCCCCTGGTACCCTGAGCATGCCCTGCAGCCCCGCCCTCCCGACCCCCTCAGGAGGTTTGTGTCTGGGCTCACAGTGACTTCCCCTCACTGTGTCTCTTGCACAGTAATACACGGCTGTGTCCTCGGTGGTCACGGAACTCAGCTGCAGGGAGAACTGGTTCTTGGACGTGTCAACAGTGATGGAGACTCGGTCTTGCAAGGCTGGGTTATAGCTTGTGTGTCCACTCCAGTACCCCATCCACTCCAGCCCTTTTCCAGGTTTCTGACGGATCCAGTTCCAGTAGTCACTGCTGGTGACTGAGCCCCCAGAGACAGCGCAGGTGAGGGAGAGGGTCTGTGAGGGCTTCACCAGTCCTGGTCCCGACTCCTGCAGCTGCACCTGGGACAGGACACCTGGGGACAAGGAGAATGAGGCCCTGTCAGTCAAGTGCAGTCACAACCACCCCATGGACCCTGTCTGACCCCTGAGACCCTCACCTTGGGGCACTGTCGCCAGACACAGGAGAAGACCCAGCAGTCTCATCTTCTGCTAGACCACAGCTCTGCCTTCCCCAGAGACCTCAGTCCTGTGTGAGGAGAGAGCTGTGAGCCTCCCCAGCCCAGGGGAGGATTTACCCTGGAGCTTGAAGAGACATTTGCATGTGGAGAGCTCTGTGCTCATAAATGCGGAGGGACTGAGGTCAGTGCCCCATGTCCTTCTGGGTCCTGAGCTCATTTCTTCTCCTGTACTCAAGGGTGTAGATCTGAGATGGGTGAGCACCTGGGTTAGGAGACACTTGCAATCAGGTCAGTGGATGGGTCCATGTTTTTATCACTAAACAAATGCTGGGCTAGGTGACGGGACCACACTATTTTAATCTAATAAGTAATTTAATTTCCTAATAAAGTGGAGTCACAGCGTGTATAAACATCTTCCTAGGTCCAAAGAATCACATTAAATAGTTCAAATTGGACAATTATAACTCGGCCACTTTCTATGGACCAGCAGGGTCTGGGATGGGTGTGGATCGGGGACTTGCTGCTGGTCACAGGGTCATTTTGGGATCTGCCATCCCAGGGTTCCCTTGAGACTTTGGGAGGATGGGAATCTGGAGGCTGATTTCCTGGGAAGGGGATTGTGAGCTCACGATGGGTAAGAATACTGTTGCACAGGAAATCAATGTATAAACTTCCGGATCTTTTATTAAATCCCTTATGTGGGATGCAACACGTGGTAGGATTTAACAAGCTGGTAAACACTTCACACCCTGTTTGCTTCCCTGAGTCTCGCACTCCCCTCCACACACTGAACGCAAACCGCAGTCCCAGTGATTGTAAAGGGTGCAGGGAGACCTGGGGCGCATGTGACAGACTCAGAAAGTCTATGGACCAGAGCTGAGCCTTCTTCAGGCTCACAAATGTCTCAGGAGATCCCCCTCGTGGACAGAAGGGCTGGGAGTGGGGCGTTGGTGCAGCCACGTGGGTGGAGATGGCATCGGTGACAGGGATGGCCCCACTCTCCTGCAGGTCCTGGGAAACACCTGTGGGGAGCCCTGGGCCCCGGCCAGCTGTGAGCAGCATGAGGGAAAGAGAAGTGGAGGCCTCGGGAGAGCAGCAGTGAGAGGGTCTCCTCCATCGAGCTGCACACTCTGCCCCAGGGGACACCTGTGCTCTGTGACCACCGTCACCAGCCAACTCCAGACACTTTCATTTCCCAAACTGATGCTAGACCATTAAATAACAACCCTGTCCAGTATGCCAGCCGTGGTGCTCTCTGTCTCATGGACCTGACCAGTCCAGGGTTCTCACAGAGGTGGAATCACACGGCCTTTGGAATTCTGAGAGAGGGTCATTTCACAGGGTCATGTCACCAAGGTTCACCCATGTCCCACATCTGTCCCCTGTGCCTCCTTTGTAAGGGTGCATGACATCTCGTTGTGAGGAGAGAGCACATTTTGCTCATTGAAGTTTCTGCTACCTCTCTCCATTTTCACAGAATCAGTGGCTTTTACAGGTGCTGTTGTTGCTTCACTGATCACGAAGGAGGGTGCATGGCCCATGGAAGGCAGTCAACAAACTCACATTAGATGAATCAGTATATTAACAAATGAAATGGAAGGAAGTGTCCCATGTCCAGAGGTTGAGCTGAGTGAGGACAAAGAGTAATAATTTCTATGGCATGCTGGTGGTCATCAGCCACACTGTCCCCACTGTCCTGGAAGCAGCAGGACGAGGAGGAAGGAGGTGGAGACAGAACCTCTGTGACGGGAGCAGAGCTGACAGGTACCCCCAGTCGGCACGGGGACGGGGTCTGATCCCAGGTCACCGTGCCTCAGTCTGGTGCTCCTCTGACATGGGCACACATCCTGCCCTGCACTGCAGCTCAGAGGAAATAAGGGATCCTGACAGGAAGAATGTTCCAAGGAAACCGAGGAGGGAGGGTGACGCGAGGTCACACAGGGGTCTGGAGGTCAGCTCCTGTCCATGTGCAACAGGCCAGACAGCAGGAGGAGCCAGGGAGTCAGTGGGAGCTGGAGGCAGGACCAAACTCCTGAGGGCGCTGCAGGGCCACAGGCGGGAGGGTCACGTGTGTGCTCTGCAGGCCTTACAAGGTCAGGCAGGGCCCACCCACCTCAGGATGGTGATCTGCTCGACCCAGTCTCCTGACTGACAGCACCCTCACGGAACCCCAGAGAATGTTTGCACAAGTATGGGGGCTCCCAGCACCAGTGACCTTGACCCGGAATGTAACTATCATATGACCCACATATTCAGTCCTCTCAGCAGACTCGGACCCCCCCCCCTCCATCCTGAAGAACATCTCCATGACCTACAACCAGGAGCTTCATGGACTGAGGGACATATCAGGGAAACGGCTTTGAGCCTCACTGAAGATATCTCATCACGAGTGTTAACAACACAGGTGGTTGTGAAATTGGGAGTAGTCCCAGGGTTCTCACCTCACAGCTGGAGCAGCTCAGAATTCTGGAGCCGGGGAAACGGGCTCTTCCACGGAGTCGGGAGACACGCATTTCTCGGGACCCCCGCATGGAGGGTGAGGTGCACTGGTGGGGTTTATTGGGATGGAAATAAATGAGCTCCCAGGTTCCTGGTGTGTCATCCATGGCCGGTGCCTCAGCTCCATCCACTGGGAGAAGTCCAGCCTGAACGTCCTCTAATCCCTCGGGTGTGAGCCCCACCAGACCCTACATCTGAAGCTGCTGCGGTGGGAGCCCCTCCGGGTGCACAGAAGGGTCACAGCCATCGGCGCGTGTGCAGGCTGCGGGGACGGTGAGCGCCGCGCGGGCCTTTCTTCTCCATTCGGATGGACCAAGGCTCTGCTCCTGCCTGCGGGTGAGCCTGGGCGATGCTGTCTGCGGCCCAGAGGTCTGTGCTGTCGGATCCTGATCCTGACTCTGGAGAAGACCCAGGAGCCCATCAGAGGAAGAGGACACCGCAGACGACAACAGAAACCCAGGGCTTAACCTCCACCTGCACTGGTACTGGGTTTAATGCTCTGATCTCAGGGGCCTGAGCGCCCCCTGGTGTCCTGAGCGCCCCCTGGTGTCCTGAGCACCCTCTGGTGTCCTGAGAGCCCCCTTGTGTCCTGAGCGCCCTCTGGTGTCCTGAGCACCCCCTGCAGCCCCGCCCTCCCGTCTCCCTCAGGAGGTTTGTGTCTGGGCTCACACTGACTTCCCCTCACTGTGTCTCTCGCACAGTAATACAGGGCAGTGTCCTCGGCTCTCAGGATGTTCATCTGCAAAGTGGCAATGCTTTTGGAATCATCTCGTGAGATGGTGAATCTACCTCTCAGAGATGCGGCGTATTCCGTTCTGTGATTTTGTCTCTGTTTCTGATAAAACCGATTCACTCCTGTCTCTTTCCTGGAGTCTGGCGGATCCAAGATATATAATATTCACTGAACGTGAATCCAGAGCCTTTGCAGGAGAGTCAGAGACCCCCCAGGCTGTTTCAGGTCACCTCCAGTCTCCACCAGCTGCACCTCACTTTGGACACATGCAGACAACAGACATAGTCATTAGGAGAGGTCACACACACACACACACACACACACACACACACACACACACACACGTCCCCAGGTCTCCGTGATGCTACCATGTAAGAGCGTCCAAGCGAGAGCCCAGCTCAGCCCAAATGTCATGGTGCTTCCTCGGGGTTGACACCTGCAGTGAATGGAAAGTGCAGCGTCCCTGGGGTGGGGCTGCTCTCCCAGAGGTGCAGGGACAGGGCTGGGCTGCGTTTATGAGCTCCAGAAACTCTCCATGTGCATGGGCTCCTCCCTTTAAAGACAGGGAAGTGGAGTTTCTGGGTGAGGGACCACTGGACTCAGAGAGACAAGCACCCCCTTGTGAGTGTGGAGACTTTTAGAAGGGCCTAGGTAGTCTGTGTGCTGTAGAGAAATTGTTGCTGTTGATAAACTCCAAAATCCGTCAGTCAAACAGAACTGAATATACAACGATATCCACATCCACAGAAGGCCGTGATATTCCAATTCAGTGTAGGATCTTCCTGTGGTCCTAGGGGGCTGTATGAGCACCCAGGACATGTCCCTGTGTGATCCCTGAGACTGGATTCTTCACTCTGTGTCTTCACTGAGATCCTCCTGTGTTTAGGTGTGTAACAGTTGATTATTATTATTATTTCCTTTATTGATTTTAGAGAGAGAAGAAAGGAGAGGGAGAGATAGAAACATGGGTGAGAGAGAACATCGATTGGCCGCCTTCTGCATGGCACCCACTGGGAATTGGGCCCACAACCTGGGCAACTGCCCCAACCAACATTGAACCAGCGACCACTTGGTACATGGGTCGACGCTCAAACAGTGAGCCAGGCTGTCCAGGACAAACATTCACACTTTAAATCCTAACATCCAGCATGATGGTGTCAGGAGATGGGGCCTTGGGAGGAGCAAAGGTCATAAGGGTGTGGTTCTCATGAGAGGGGTTAGTGCCCTCATAAAAGCGGAAAGAGGATGCTCCCTTGTTCCATGTGCCCACTGAGATTACAGCAAAGTCAGAGTGAACCCAGAAACAAACCTCCCTGAGGGACACAGGCGGGTCAGTATACAGGGGTGCTCAGGACACTAGGGGGCTCACTAAACGCCAAAGGGAAGGCCAAAGGACATCCATTTCACCTGACAATGAACATGTGCATCCCTGGGAAAGTGATCCCAGGATGAGTCTAAACTGGCTGCTTCTTCTTCCTATAAATGGACTATGCAAACGAATATGATGTCTGACGGAGGAACTCTCCTCCTAATTAGCATTGTTGAGACTTGGTTTCTGTTCGGGGTTGACTGGACCACAAGGTGCCCAAACTCTTGGCTGAAAGTTACTTCCGGGTTTGTTCATAGTGTGTTTACAGGTGAACTTTCCCTTGGAATTGGTGGCTGAGCAAAGCAGATTGTTTTTCCCTATGTGGAAAACAATGATCCTGTACCCTATGCATCCACAAGAGCCTGAGTGTGTCTGCTCAGTGTGTGGAGCCGTCCACCCTCAGGGCCCTGTGGACAATGGGGGAACACTCAGTCACCACGGAGGGGAGCTTTCCCCTGGGAATGGGGAGAAGGAGACAGAGCCCAGCAAAGCCCTGTGGTCCTAGGGGGCTGTGTGCACACCCAGGACACGCCCCTGTGTGACCTCTGAGACTGGACCCTCCACTCTGAGTCATCACTGAGATCCTCCTGTGCTGAGGTGAGTATCAGTTGATGGTTATTTTTTTGCTGAATAATATTCCATTGAAAGGTGATTCCTGGTTTGCTTATTTATAAAACTGGAAGGATCTTGAGGTTGTTTAAAGATTCTAATACAGCCCTGGCCGGTTTGACTCAGCGGTTAGAGCCTTGACCTGCGATCCAGAGAGACCCGGTTTCAGTTCCCTCTAAGGGCACTTACCTCGGTTGCAGTTTGTTCCGGCCCTGGTTGGGTTGTGCGGGAGGCAGCCACTCAATGTGTCCCTATCACATCGATGTTTCTCTCTCTCTCTCTTCCTCTCTCTCCCTCCCACTCTGTCTGAACAAAAAATGGAAAAATATCCTCAGGTGAGGATAAAAAAAAAATTCTAATACAGAGATGTTTAAATATTTGGTTGAAGGTTTTTTTTCCCCCTTGGGGTGGGGGTTGTATTTTTGTATTAACATAAAGATTCATTCTTTTGGGGTAAACACTCCTAGTGGCACCATTGAGATACATGTTGGGTATATATTTAATTTAAGAACAAACCACAATCACATTATGAAGAAAGAATAACAGGGCACAAAGGGACCTAGAAAAGGAGAGAGGCCCAGTCATTACCAATATGTCATCTGCACACACAGTGTCACCTCCTCACTTGTCCGCAGTGAGAATATGAGAAGTTAGAGCCACAGAGAAAAAGCGAGAATCATCCTGGATGCAGATGAGAGCTGAGAGGAAATCCCTGCTCCCAACAGGAAGCCCCTCCTTCCCCCTCACTCTGCACCCTGGTTCCTGTGCTGTTCTCTGTGGTCGGTGGGTCCTGAGCGCCCCCTGGTGTCCTGAGTGTCCCCTGCAGCCCCACCCTCCTGTCCCCCTCAGGAGGTTTATGTCTGGGCTCACACTGACTTCCCCTCACTGTGTGGTGCACAGTAATATAGGGCCGTGTCCTCGGCTCTCAGATTGTTCATTTGCAGATGCAGTGTGTTCTCGGAGTTGTCTCTGGAGATGGTGAAGCGGCCCTTCACAGAGTCCGCATAGTATGTGCTACCTCCATCAGGATTAATAGCTGACACCCATTCCAGCCCCTTCCCTGGAGTCTGGCGGACCCAGTTCATCCAGGAGCTACTGAAGGTGAATCCAGAGGCTGCACAGGAGAGTCTCAGAGACCTCCCAGGCTGCACCAAGGCTCTCCCAGACTCCGCCAGCTGCACATCACACTGGACACCTGCAAACACAAAGACGTTCTGGTCAGGAAACTGTCACACATCCACTGTTTCTCTCTCTCATCCACTCTCACACTGAGTATATCTTGTTCTCCATAAATTACCTCTTAAAATAGCAACAAGGAAAACCCAACTGAGCCCAAACTCCATGGTGAGTGCTCTGTGTTCAGTTCTAATCAGGGAATGTGGCTCCTGGGAATCCTGGACTGGGCTCCGCTCCCAGAGCTGCAGGGTTAGGCCTGGGCTGCTTTTAATGAGCTGATGGAGCCCTATTTGCATGTCCTGATACTATTTAGGGAGCTCTGGGGTTGGAGACCTGCAGACAGGGCAGTGCCTCCGTGCATGTGCGAGTGTCCAGGGGGAGAATCATGGTCATGACTACATTTCAATAACCAAACAAGAATCATAAGGAGGTTGGGGCATGTCCTGTGTCCACATCTAGTAACAGTGAGAACAACATTTGGTCTGTGCTCCTCCCCACTGGGCCCCCCGACTCCCCTGAACCAACTCCAGAGCAGAACAGGACCTGCCCATGACTGAAGATCCCTTGTAGGTCATGAGAGCATGAATGAACATCTGTATCCCGGTGCTACCCAACGTCAGGGCTGGAGACAAGGAGACACATGGAAAGAGATCACAGGCTGAAGATCTTGTAAGAGTGGATATTGTGGACACAGAGTGTTGGTGCCCTCGACACCAACTGAGTGTCTCTAGCATCCTCCCCTTCAAGGAGACAGAGATGGAGTGCTGAGAAGATGATTTTCTATGCCTGGGACTCAGAGACAGTGAGAAATCAGGAAGTTTCATGGAGCTGATGGAGAGGCTGTGGGTTTCCAACAACCAGTGTCCACCTACAGAAGGTCTCTCGGCATAGACAGTAATGAAAACCTTGAAGAAGGTGATATAATAGAACAATTAGTGATACATATGTAAGTCAGAATATCTGTGATCAGCGAGAAGGCTCATATTGAAGGTTAATCACTCATCTATGAAACAGAGACCTTTGCAGATTAAATTCACAGTGAATGCCATGGTGATATGAGTTGAATTGATCACAGGGCCTGGTCCTTGTCGAATGTGTTATTACAGCTGAGAAAGTTTATTGTAAAAAGGGACAGCTCTGTGTTTCCACAGCGTTTAGATAATGGTGCGTAGTGTACTCACGTAATACACGTGTTTACAGAGCATGGAGATAAAGCCTGGACAGTAGACGAGCCCAGAACCCACCTCCTCCTGGGGGACGTGAGCTCAGTGGGTCCTGAGCTCCCCAGGGTCCTGAGAGCACGTTTTCCTTCAAAGCCCACAGAGGACCAGAGACTCCTCATCACCTTCCCCTCAACCAGCCTGGGGGTCGGGTCCCTACCGGCAGGAGCTCTATGGACCCTGCTGTTCACAGGACATCCCCTCCTCATTCTTTCCATCCACGGACCCCGCCCTCCACTCCTTGGCTGTGAATCCCCCGCGGTCTCTGCTGCACCACAGGGGAGCCCCGTGTCCCTCTCCTGTGGTGATGCCCACACTGCAAGAGCTTTGAACAAAACCTTCCTTTAAAATATAGCGACTGTCAGAGAACTTTCCACCAGGATGGAAGTGGGATATTTAAGGTTCTCCAGGCAGGTAAACTCACTCAGGACACGTCCTGGGACAGGATTGTGGAGACGACAGTGCCCCCTGGTGGTTGTTCTGAGCCACACAGGCTGAGACGCTGTGGCTGAACCAGCTTTCTGAAACAAGACAGAGGTGTCGGCCACAGGGAAGTCCTTCCTGGCATTTTGAAATGGTAGCTCCCCCAAATGTTGCTTCTCACTTGTACACAGCTGAATCTCTTCAAGGTTCCTTGGGCCTCAGGGCTTCCCCCTTGAGGAGAACCTGAGGAACATAGCCCTCCTCAGTGCCAGGGGCATGATGGGAGTCAACTGGAACAGGAACCCGACTCAGGGCATCACTGGGGCAAATGCTACCTGGGTGCATGAGTGGGGGGATTAACCAAGACTGAGGACACACGTCCAGGGTGCTTGTTTGATCAGGTTCCGACTTTCCTGGTTGTGCACCCAGTTCACGTTTTCTTTCCTCAATTTCCTCTGAAATAGCCACACACATTTCCGAGGGTCATGAAGACACTTTATGGAGAGTGTGCAGGAGAACAAGTCCTTTGTGTGTTAATTTTGTACCTTACATCTTTCCTAGGTTCACTTTCTAGTTGTATTAGTATAATGGGCTACTTTTTAGGGTTTTCCATATTCAAGGTCAGGTCATATGTACAGATATAAAGAGAACCATTTTAAGTTCATTCTTTCTGATTTAGACTTTTTTTTATCTTGCCCAATTATTCTCACAAAGACTTCCAGTTCTGTTGAATACAAGTAGTCACCAGGGTGCCCTTGTGTTGGTCCTAATGTTAGAAGAAAAACTTTGAAATATTCTCTGTGTAGAATAAGATCACTAGTTGGCTTCTCAAATGTGACCATTTTTATGTTGAGGTAGAATGCCTTGAATAACTAATTTATTTAGAAATGAGTCATGAAAGAATTTTGGATTTTTTAAATGTTATTTCTTCTTTACATCGTTTTATATGATGACGTAGTTTTATCCGTCATTCTGTGAAAGAGGTGTAGCACATTTACTGATTTACAAACATTGAACCATCCTTGCATTCTAGGTCGCTATCCCACATGTCCATGGTCAATGATCCTTTCAATTTTCTGGTGAGTTTCCTAGTTTATTTTTGAGGATTTTTACATTTATGTTCATCATGGATGCGAAGTGTCATTTTCTTATTTATTTTTAAATTTTTGTCCGTATTTGGCTTTGGTATAAGTGTAATGATCACCTCAATAAAAGTCTGTGGATCTTTCCCTTGTTCTTTCCTAGCTAGGAAGAGTTTGGGAAGGACTGACTAAGAAGGCATTAATTGTTCTTTCAAGTTTTAGTGGAATTCACCCCTGAAGATTTTGGACATGAGCTTTATTTGTTAGCACATATGGTTTCAACTTCAATTATTCTTTTAAATTAATATCAATTCATAAACTTTGGGGTCACATTCCTAATTCAAGGAAAAATTAACTGACTGGGTAATACAATGTTGACCTTCACTGGCTGTGGACAGCACATTGGAGTTCCCACAAGCACACACGTGGAGCTGAGCAGTGACAGGTTAACAGGCTCCTAATTCTGCATCCCTCAGATAGATCTGAGCTACATGCTGACAAGGGAAGAGCTCGGGGTCCTGCCAAGGAAAGACCTGTCTCTACAAACTGCAGCCAGGGGCTGGGCTCTGCAGGTCTGAGGTGGCAGGACCAGCTCCCACCTGAGACTCCGCACTCAGATCCATGTCTGCTCTTCCACCAGAAGAAGTGGGGCACTCAGTGAAGAAAGGGGCAAAGTTATTCACCTCGGGATTTCTGTGCATGGAGAGAAAGCAATGTAAATGAGAACACATCTTCCCACACCACATTTAACCATTCCTCCTGTGAAAGGCCGCTCTGAACAAGGACACCCACATAATTCAGTGATAATGCACTTGGAGCCAGAGTGGAAATTACAGTTGTTTGCAGGTCATATGTTTATTTCACATGCCAACCAAGAGAATGAAGTTAAACCATATTTTCCTATTAGAATTCACAAAATGCCTTAGTCCTAACAATGCAACTCTCTGACTCCAACTCCAGGGGCACAAGGAACAGGTCCCAGCTGCTGCTCCCTGAAATCCCCCGTAGTTTGTGCTGAAGTCACACCATGCACATCTCCCAGACCCTGGCGGACTTGGCGGGGACAGTGAGGCAGGGCCATTGCTGGGAGACGCAGGTGTCGTCTGATGGAAATTTTTGGCTCAGGAAATTCCTGACAAATTTCATGGCCCTTCCTGAAATGCAGGGAGGTTCAGGAAATCTCCACCTTTCATAAACTGACATTAATTGTGTGCTGACAGTTTCCCCAGGCTCATAAATCCCTCTGCATTTTTCCTTCTCTAAATGAAAATGCCAGTTCTGATACTTGAGAATGTTGGTATAAGTAAAATAAAAATTAAAACACAGAGTCAGTAGTCGTTGTTACACAATCAGAGGTCTAGAGAGACCCTTGGAGAAACTGTTATCTGGAGAGGAAGCCGAGAGCCTCAGAGGAAACAGCCATAAACACCACCTGCTCCTGGGGCTGCAACAGAGTCCTTGAGTCCTGAGTGCCCCATGGTGTCCTGAGCGCCCCCTGGTAACCTGAGAGCCCCTTGGTGTCCTGAGCGCCCCTGCAGCCCCACACTCCTGTCCCCCTCAGGAGGTTTGTGTCTGGGCTCACACTGACTTCCCCTCACTGTGTCTCTCACACAGAAATACATGGCCGTGTCCTCGGCTCTCAGGAGGTTCAGCTCCATGTAGGCTGAGCTTGTGGATGTTTCTCTGGTCGTGGACACTCTGTCCTGGAACTTCTGAGCGTAGTTTTTCTCAGGGCACAGACTTTTCCATATTTAACCTGGTCTACCTCATCTCATTTGCATATTCATGAGAAAGTGTATTTCATAGCTGAGGGCTGGACCCCACCTGAGAGACGCTGGAGGACACAGGGACCATGCTCAGGGGGAGTCTGAGGGTCCACGTACTAATCCTTGTGGGAGAACATGTGTCCTCCGCCACGTCCCTGAGCTCTGTGCACACGGAGCCCCTCTCTGAGGAACAAGCCCCACAGGACATGCTCCTCATTGTGAACCACCTTTGAGTGACACGGGGACCTCCTGGACCAGCTCTGGGCTTTGGTACCTGAATGTTCATTCCTGGATCAGTGTGTCTCCAAAATGCTGCACCCACTGAGGTAATAAAGCCATCCCTGACCCAGCTCCTTACAATCCAGAAGCTCTAGAAATACCCACTTTGTGTGTGGTTCTTATGTTTATGGAGGTGGGTAATGCTCTGTTTGAACAGGATATTAGTACTCACTTCAGCATTCCTGTCCAACTTTCTGTTTGGATTGTTTTTATGAAAAGAGGAAGACCAGGCCCTCAGAGGAAATCCCTGTACAGCTCTTGCTGCCCCTGCTCCTGGGGCAGCAGCCCTGTGCTTGAGGGTCCTGAGCGCCCCCTGCTGCCTAGTCATTTCCCCTGCAGGGGAGGGTCCTTCAGGGCTCACAGGGCATTGACCTCTCAGTGTCTCCACTCCAGTAGTAAATGCTGTGCCCTGATTTCAGAATGTTCTCTCAGGGATATCATATGCTTTTGACATTGATGTACATGGTGAACTGGCCTTACTGAACCCCATGAGTCTTGGGGAGACCCCAACACAGGCCTTTATAAAGCTACCACGGAGCCCTTTTCTGAAGCTGCCAGATGGACTAACTCAACTGAACCTCCCTGATTCCAGAAGCTCTCGGGTGCTCTGCAGCCTCTATGTCCTCAGGTCCTGTGGGTGAAGGTGCAATTTGAGTATCACTGCATGTGGCTCCAATCCCAGTGCATTCTACCATTCAAAAATCACACACACACACACACACACACACACACACACACACACACACACACACACACACAGTGATGACTGTCATTGCTATGAATCCAGAGTTGCCCTTCTTCCCTGAACCCAGCTCATGGGCAGTGACCACAGATGGATTCTAGGCCTGGAGTGACTTTCTTTGGAAGCTGATCAAATGCACCCACGATGCACAAGCAGACTTTGCAGAGCACATGTCTTGTGTTTCTCTGTTCTTGCAGGTCCTGTGAACACAGATGCTGATTAGAACGGATCAGACCTGTTCCAGGGAGGGAAAGAGGAGGAGCTGGTTCCCCATTGACTGCAGGGCCCTGTTGCTGAGAGTCCCCTGCAGACCCCACACCTGTATTAGGGGACCCCTGAGAGTGGTGAGGCTGAGGAGACAGCACTGTTGTCAGCTGTCAGGTGAGGCTGCTCTCCCAGGTCACCTGGTGGGCGGGGCTGCAGTGGGTAGCTGAGTGAGGTCGGCTTTGTGAGGGACACTCTGGCTTCCCCAGGACACCTGGTTTCAGGACAAGCTTGGTGTTCATCCATTCTTGTTGCTCCATCAGGTAGTCATCTTCCCTCCTCACCACCTGTCCCTTGGATCTTATTCCCCACATCTCTGCCCTCCTGTCCCCTCAGATTTGTGTCTGGGCTCACACTGAGCTCCCCTCATTGTGTGTCTCTCACAGTAATACACAGCCGTGTCTTCGGCTCTCAGGCTGATCAACTGGGGATGGTCACTCTGGTCAGAGGTGCTGGGCTCTCCCACAGAACATATAACGAACTTAATGTATAATGAACACATTCTCCCATCAGAGATCTTATTCAGAAATGCATTCTGTGTGTATGTCTGTCATTTATTTTCCTAAATGCAATAGGTGGTGGGACAAATGTATTTAATTCAGCAATCTCTAATTCACCCCTGTTTTCCCTACTGGGCCTGTTTTGGTGAATCACACAGACCCACAGGACCTGCTGAGCCTCACGGTTCAGGGGCATCGGCTGCAGCAGCCACAGGGACAGAGAGGTTCTGGCACCAGGAGTGAGGGCTGCTGGGAAACTGCCCAGAACTGGACGGGACTTTGACCTGTGTGAGGGGAGGAAGCTGGAAGTGTTCTGAGTCACAGGACAGAGATGTGCCTGATGTTCTTGGGCAGAGTGTTACTGGACATGCGGGTTTAAACCTCTTCCAGTGACGACCCAGGAGGATGTGCAGGGCATGACAGACACAGCTTCTGTCATCGTAGGAAACACCTGAGGGATTGTGACCAGAAGTTTGTCAGAATAGAAACGTTAAAAGTTCTGCAGGCAGAAATCAAGGGAAATAAGGAAAGTGTCATTGCAAAGGGGTGGAAGGGGAGTCCTGTTACCCACATGCACCTGGTCGCAGTGTCACTGTCTGTGAGGTAACAACTTCACAGGTCCAGGGGTTAGCACTTGGACACCTGTGGGTCATTACTCACATGGTCACAACAAGCATCACCCAAGCTGCACAATTCATTGGAGTTTCATTTATGAAATCGCTCAACACTTGGAGGGAAGAGTGGACAACCCTCCCTGCAGGAGCCATGGTGCTGGTGTGTCTGTGTGAGGGGCCCTCATGTTATTGACCAGGACCCTGTCTCAGTCCATCATCCTCACCATTTGCCTACTTCTCATTGTCTGTAGACATGGTTGTTGACTATATTTAATGACCCCTTATCTCATGTTTTGCCCATTTTTTATGGTTTTTACATGGAATTGGTATTCAGACTCTATTTTATTGTTTGATTGAGTGCTGATGACTGATGGGTAATTCCTGCCTCATCTCCCTTGACCACCAGGATCTGATGAGAAAGGTTAGGTCTCTTCAGATGTCATTGGGATAGTGAACCACACAAGTCCCTGGAGAGAATTTGTCCTCCTCTGCACCACCTCACCGAAATACAACCCTGAGCCCATCTCCTTTCCTGGTGTACCAAAGCTCCTCTGACTTGCTGAAGGGCCTTTCCTGTGCTTCCCAGAGATTCCAACTGTGTACGTGATACACGTTCCCTGTCTCCTGTGTGTGTTTGTCCTCAGCCTGGACATCTGCACAAGCTGTCGTGGGTCCCTCTGCCTCTGCCTGGTAGCAACTGCTCTGGGTGCTGTGAGCATGATGCCAAGTCAATGAACATAACCACCGGGGACTTTCATCTCTAGCTTTGGGGTCACATTCCTCTGGTGTCCAACGTCCAGCACATGGGTGTCCAGCTGCTGGCTGGCTGGGACCTGAGCTGGGTGGAGCTGAGCTGCAATGTCGAATCAGCAGAACCCCTGGTTGGATGCAGCCTACGTGGGTCAGTGGATTTCATGATTATTTCTCATTTGTGCACAAGAGGGTCCATAAGAGACTCTCTGCCTTTTGTTCATATGAGAAAGTGGTCTTTCTGGACAACAGACATTTCTTTATTCTTTCTGTTTAGTTGTTGACATTATTACAGGTGTCCTCATCCCACAACCAACTGCTCCGCTCCACCAGCCCCCACCACGACTCCCCTGGCCGTCAGCACTGTGTTGTCTGTGTCCATGGGCTGTGCATGTAGGTCCTTTGACTCCTCTCTTCACCTCCTTTTATTCACTCACCCCCCACCCCCACTCTGATCCGTGTCTGTTCATTCCAGTGTCCAGGCCTCTGGTTCTATTGTGTTCGTCAGTTTATTTTGTTCCTCAGATTTCACATGTAACTGAGGACAGATGGTATTTATCTTTGCTTATTTCTCTTAGCATAATCCTCCCCAGGTCCCTCCATGCTGTCCACAGGGTGAGGGCTGCTTCTTCCTTACAGCTGTGTAGTGTTCCCTTGTGTAAATGCACCTCAGGTTTTTATCCACTCGTTACTGATGGGCACTTGGGCTGTTCACTGATATTGGCTACTGCAAATACCACTGCTATGAGTACAGGGGAGCAGACATTCTTTCTGATTGAAATTTTGGGATACCTAGGATATAGTCCCAGAAGTGTGATCACTGTGTTGAATGGCAGTTTCATGTTTAATTTCTTGAGGAAACTCCACACTGTGTCCACAGTGGCTGCACCAGTCTGCATTCCCACCAGCAGGGCATGAGGGTTCTGTTCTCTCCACACCCTCACCAGCACTTGTTGTTGGTTGATTTATTGATGGGAGCCATTCTAGCAGATGTGGTTGTATTTTCAGTGGCATCTCTCTGATGATTAGTGACCTCAAACATTTTTTCATATGTCTGTTGTCCATCTGTTTGTCCTCTTCAGAGAAGTTTGTATGCAGGGCCTCTCTCTGCCCATTTATTAATGGGATTGTTGGTCTGTGAAATGAGTTGTAAACGTTTTATCTAAATACATTTTATAGTATAACCACTAAACAGTTGTACCATTGGCAAATAGGCAATAAACTTTTCTAACTCAGAGACTTCATAGGTAAGCACAGAATCAGTAACCGAGAGAGGTTCCCTGAGGAAAACTGTGACATGAAGAGAAAACCACACAGGAAACCAGCCCAAACCTCCAACTGCACCTTCTCATGGATGGTCCTTGTGTTCAAGGACCCTGTGCGCCCCCTGCAGCCCCACCCTCCTGTCTCCCTCAGGAGGTTTGTGTCAGGGCTCACACTGACTTCCCCTCACTGTGTGCTGCACAGTAATACACGGCCGTGTCCTCGGCTCTCAGGCTGTTCATTTGCAGATACAGCGTGCTCTTGGAGTTTTCTCTGGAGATGGTGAATCGGCCCTTCACAGAGTCCGCATAGTTTGTGATACTACTATCATACTTAATTTCACCAACCCACTGCAGCCCCTTCCCTGGAGCCTGGCGGACCCAGCTCATCCAGTAGCTATTGAAGGTGAATCCAGAGGCTGCACAGGACAGTCTCAGAGACCCCCCAGGCTGCACCACGCCTCCCCCAGACTCCACCAGCTGCACCTCACACTGGACACCTGCAAACACAAAGATGTCCTGGTCAGGACACTGTCACACGTCCACTGCTTCCCCTTCATCCACTCACAGACTCAGTGTCTCTTGTTCTCCACAAATTACCTCTTAAAATAGCAACAAGGAAAACCCAGCTGAGCCCAAACTCCATGGTGAGTGCTCTGTGTTCAGTCCTGATCAGGGAATGTGGTGACCGTGGGATCCCAGGTCAGGGCTCCTGTCCCAGAGCTGCAGGGTCAGGGCTGGGCTTGATTTTATGGGCAGAGGGAGCCCTATTTGCATGTTCTCCTACTATATAGGGAGCTCTGGGGTTGGAGACCTGCGGAGAGGGAGTGCCTCAGTGCAGGTGTGAGTGTCCTGGGGGAGAATCGTTGTCATGGTAACATTTCAATAACAAAATGAGAATCATCGGGACTTTTCGGGCATGTTCAAATGTCCACATCTGGAAAGAGGGAGTCCAGCATCTGGCCTGTCCTCCTCCCCACTGGTCCCTATGACTCCCCTGATCCAACTCCAGGGCAGAGCTGGACCTGCCCAGTGAGGGTGCAGACCCCTTGTAGGTATTGAAAGCATGAATGAAGTTCTGTGATCTGGTTTTACCCACACATCAGGGCTGGAGACAAGCAGACATGTGGAAAAAGACCACAGGCTGCCGATCTTGTAAGAGTGGACATCTTGTACACAGTGTGTAGGTGGCCTTGGCCCTGAGTATCTCTTGCATCCTGACCTTCAAGGAGACAAAGAAGAGATAATAGTGCTGAGAAGATGCTTCTCTATCCCTGGGACTCTGAGACACTGAGAAGTCAGTGAGATTAATGGAGCTGATGGAGAGGCTCTAGGTTTCCAACACCCAGAAGTCCATGTTCAGAGGGTCTGTCTGCATAGACAGTAATGAAAACCTTAAAGAAGGTGATATACTAGAACAATCAGTGATGCATATGTAAGTCATAATACCTGTGATCAGCAAGAATGCTCATATTGAAGGTTAATCACTCATCTATGAAACAGAGACCTTTGCAGTTTAAATTCACAGTGAATGCCATGGTGATATGAGTTGAATTGATCACAGGGCCTGGGCCTTGTCAAGTGTGTTATTACAGCTGACAGAGTTTATTGTAAAAAGGGACAGCTCTGTGTTTCCACAGCGTTTAGATAACAGTGTGTCGTGTCCTCATGTAATAAACGTGTTCACAGAGCGTGGAGATAAAGCTTGGACAGTAGATGAGCCCAGAACCCACCTCCTCCTGGGGGACGTGAGCTCAGTGGGTCCTGAGCTCCCCAGGGTCCTGAGAGCACGTTTTCCTTCAAAGCCCACAGAGGACCAGAGACTCCTCATCGCCTTCCTCTCATCCAGCCTGGGGGTCGGGTCCCTGTCCGCAGAAGCTCTATGGACCCTGCTGTTCACAGAACGTCCCCTCCTCGTTCTCTCTGTCCACAGACCCCGCCCTCCGCTCCTTGGCTGAGAATCCCCCGGGGTCTCTGCTGCACCACAGGGGAGCCCGTGTCCCTCTCCTGTGGCTATGCCCCCACTGCAAGAGCCTTGAACAAAATCTTTCTTTAAAATATAGCGACTGTCAGAGAACCTTCCACCAGGATGGAAGTGGGATATTTAAGGTTCTCCAGGCAGGTAAACTCACTCAGGACACGTCCTGGGACAGGATTGTGGAGACGACAGTGCCCCCTGGTGGTTGTTCTGAGCCACACAGGCTGACGATGCTGGGTCTGAACCAGCTTCCTGAGACAAGGCAGGGGTGTCTGCCACAAGGAAGTCCTTCCTGGCATTTTGAAACGGTGGCAGCCCTTCTTCCTTGTACACAACTGGTCGCTGTAAGGTCTGCTCGTAGCATACTGATGTCTCTAGCCTGCACTCCATCTTCCCTCCCTCAGCCCTTTAGGGAAATGCTTTCATCCAGGAGTTTCTGGCAAATATTTAACAACCTGTCCTCAGAAAAATAAGAAAAAGTACTGGATTGCAGTTGTATGCTGTTTTCTGCTGTGTAAACATTCCCACCATGAATGATTTCAAGCTACCCATCCGGAGTTGAAAGAGATACCCACAGTCAATGCCAGAGAGCTAGAGCTGGCTCCAGCCCACCACTCCTGCTGTCCCTTACCCAACATTGACTGGTGGGCTGACATTGGCAACATTCCACACACAGGGGACACATGAACCAGACATGGCCAATCCCCAGGCCCAATCCCTTTGCCTTAGGTGGACCTGTGACCCAGTTTGGGTTATTCAAGGTCTTGATAAGCAATTTGATAGTGGAAAGCTAGAGAGAAGTTCTTTTGTCTTTGAATAATGAGCTGCGATGTTATAAACTCAGTTTCTAGTGCCTTGTTCTCCATGTATATGTGGTAGGAGAGAATGAGGCTCAGTAGAGAATGGGAGAGATGATGGAGGGAATATGAGAGAGAGAGAGAGAGAGAGAGAGAGAGAGAGAGAGAGAGAGAGAGAGAGGAGAACACATCATGTTTTCAGTATCTTTTACAGCTATATGAGCCAAAGTATTCATTAGTTGCTTACATTAATTTGAACTGAATTTGTCTAACTTGTCGTTTAGTATATACCTGGCATATTCAAACAGTAAAATACTACAAAACTATTAAAACTATTTAGAAGCATAATAATTGACATTTGAAGATGTTCTTACAATTACCATGAATTTTATTTTTAATCTTAAAAAGATTTTTAAAAATGGATACAGGTTGAAGTCCCTTGTGTTCTGTGGTCTCCGGATGCCCACTGCCCCTTGAAAGTCAGCATCTCAATGGCCACATGACCCACACTATGCGTATATTGATTTTCCATCCAACAGAAACATACACAGAATAAGCTTGGACCCTAATCTGAGTTCACGACACAAAGGTCTGAAGAAGTGATCGATACAGGTAACTACATTTTCCTTCAAAAAACAAAAGCACAACAAAACCTCTCTCCTGATACTGTACACAGTATCTTAGGACCATCCATTTCCAAGGCTGCTCAGAGAGCGGTCTGATTCCCGTGGTTGCAGAAGTTGAAATTTTGATTCTGAAAATGCCCACACATTCTTGCTCATTTTCATTTATTTATTAATGAAGCTGCCACAGAGCTCGGAGGGTTATGGCACTGCTGCCCCGTGGCTCAGAGCATTCCCCAGCCACATGGTCTCGGGTCAGTACTCACCCCTGTAAGAATCAGTTGCCGCATATGTCAAACGAGAGTATTTATATTCTGGGAGGTTCCTATTTTCTATCTGCCCTGCAATCCATGCCAGCACTTTTTCTGAAAATTTCCTGTTTCTACCCTGTAATCTACGTGACTGTCCTGACAGTTGCCAAGGTGGTGAAATATGGGTGAGCTGGTCTCCTCTGCAGCCCACCCACGTACCCATACCGGGCTTTTCCTTCCCACCAGTGCTGTTACTTGGTGGGTCAAGTGTCCTGTGCTCTGCTTTGGGGGACTTGTGAGTGTCCTGGACTGATGATGAAGACAGTGTCCACAAGGGGCTCTGCAAAGTTTGGGGCATCACTGGACGCTCACGTGCTGGAGCACACCCGGCTGAGGTCGAGCAGCTGGTCGTGCAGCCATGCTCTGCCCAAGGACAATGACGGTCGCTGCCATGGTTTTCTGTAAGGGCAAGGATAGTCCATCCCTGACTCCCCTGTGATCTGTCTGGTCTGGAGATTCTGTCCTCTTCTGACACATTGGCCCCACCGCTTCCTTCCTCTCTCTCAGTCCAATAACCCTCAGCCATCTTCCTTCCAAGTAGAGCAGTGGGAATCATTTTCTTCCCTCTTTTTTGCTTTTTAATCTTTTCTTTCTTTCTTTCTTTCTTTCTTTCTTTCTTTCTTTCTTTCTTTCTTTCTTTCTTTCTTTCTTTCTTTCTTTCTTTATTTCTTTCTTTCTTTCTTTCTTTCTTTTTTAAACAGAGACTCTTTGACACACTTTCTTTAGGGACTTCCTTTCGCATCTCAAGAGACTATTTAGGAAGCATTAAAAACAAAACAAAAAAATCCAACCAGCCAACAATAGTCAAACGAAACTTAGAAATGAATACAAATGTGCATGTTTTCTTTTTTTTCTTTTTACTTTCCTTGCTTAAAAAATGCTAACTAGTCTGGGTTTCTCTAACCAATGGAAGGGAGAATGACAGTATATGAAAGCAAGTAAAATCAGACATACTAATATTTCAATACTATATCTCAGCTGTGATCACTGCAGACATTGGGAGTGACAAACCAACCCAGCCTGTTCGAGGACAGTCCTCTGCTCCTGCCACCCATGGGCTTGTCCATCACTGTGATCTGCAACTGGTGGGGCCACCTGGATGACAGTGACACAAGGTGTGAGTCTGGTTACGGGTGCCCTGAGGTCTGCTGCCCGTTGGACACGAGACCTGCAACCCTAACTGATGACCCATCAGCCCTGATGAGGGGATCAAAAGACAATCCTCAGACTCAGGAAATATACTGTGAAATCCCATTTTGGTAAAGGACTAGTGTCATGAACACACAGCACATTTGAAAGGAGAGAAGAAAAACTGAACCCCAGCCAGTCCTCGGAGCAGACACCTGCTCAAATGGTGAGGCCGCTTGGACACCAGCAGGTGTTTCCCCAGGTGTGGAGCAGGACTCGCACAGGACCCGCCACACAGCTTCCGTGTGCGTGCAGCAGACACATCGGTCTGGAGGGAGACTCGGCTCCCCTGCCCATTGCAGCCCCACTCAGTGTGCCCAAGGCATGGGGGCCTCTGAGTGTCCCAGTGGATGAGAGGATCAGTGTGTTATATGTGCACCATGGAGACTGACTACTCAGCCTCAAATCACAGGGAAACCCTGCACAACCCCAGCCTGGAGGACACGAGAGGACACTGTGCTCTGTGAAATAAAGCCATCAGGGAAAGGCAGACAGTGTCTGATTCCACCTACACTGGGAACTGAATTAGGTTTCCTTCCAGCAGAGTGTGCAGGAGCCCAGGCCTGGGTGTGGTGGAGGCTCTGGCAGGAGACGGGATCGTGGAGGGTCGGCTGCCCTGGAGTCCTGAGCTGACGGAGAACAAAGACGGAGGCAGCTTGAGGAGACACTGTGTCAGGACACAGTCAGCCCTGGTCCTGGGCCCTGTGCATCCACAGGAGCCTGGGTGTGTCTGCTCAGTGTGTGGAGCCGTCCACCCTCAGGGCCTGTGGACAATGAGGGGACACTCAGTCCCCACGGAGGGAAGCTTTCCTCTGGGAATGGGGAGAAGGAGACAGAGCCCAGCAAAGCCCTGTGGTCCTAGGGGGCTGTGTGCACACCCAGGACATGCCCCTGTGTGACCTCTGAGACTGGACCGTCCACTCTGAGTCATCACTGAGATCCTCTTGTGCTGAGATGTGTATCAGCTGATGGTTTTTTTCATTGCTGAGTAGTATTCCATTGAATACTAGTTTGTCTATTTGTAAAATTAGAAAAACGTTTGGGTGGTTGTAGCTCTTAAATAAAGATACTAGGAGTATTTGGATTCACATTTTTATGAACATACAGATGTGTTCTTCTGGAGCAAACATTCCTAGTGGGACCACTGAGATACATGTTAAGAATATATTTAATTTAATAAGGGTCCGCAGTTTATTTTGTGAAGAAATAATAACAGGATATAGAGGAAACTGGGGTAGGAGAGACCTCCAGTCACTGCCAACTTGTCACCTGCAAACACAGAGTGCTTCCTTCTCACTTCTCTGCAGTGAGATTATGAGAAATTAGAGCCACAGAGGAAAAGTGAGAACCTTCCTGGATGCAGCTGAGAGGAAATCCCTGCTCCCAACAGGAGGCCCCTGCTTCCCCCTCACTCTGCACCTGCTCCTGGGCTGTTCTCTGTGGTCAGTGGGTCCTAAGGTCCCCCTGCAGCCCCTCTCTCCTGTCCCCCTCAGGAGGTTTGTGTCTGGGCTCACACTGACTTCCCCTCACTGTGTCTCTTGCACAGTAATACACGGCCGTGTCCTCGGTGGTCACGGAGCTCAGCTGCAGGGAGAACTGGTTCTTGGACGTGTCTCTGGAGATGGAGGTGCGGCTCTTGAGGGACGGACTGTAGTAAGTGTTATCATCATAACGTATGCGCGCCAACCACTCCAGCCCCTTCCCTGGTTTCTGGCAGATCCAGCTCCAGTAATCACTGGGTACTGAGCGCCCAGACACAGCGCAGGTAAGGGAGAGAGTCTGCGAGGGCTTCACCAGTCCTGGGCCCGACTCCTGCAGCTGCACCTGGGACAGGACACCTGGGGACAAGGAGCATCAGGCCCTGTCAGTCACGTGCAGTCACAACCACCCCATAGACCCCTGTCTGACCTCTCAGACCCTCACCTTGTTGGGCTGTCACCAGGCACAGGAGAAGACCCAGCAGCCTCATCTTCTTCTAGACCACGGCTCTGCCTTCCCCCAGAGACCTCAGATCTGTGTGAGGAGAGAGCTGTGAGCTTCCCCAGCCCAGGGGAGGATTTACCCTGGAGCTTGAAGAGATATATGCATGTGGGACAGCCTGTTCCTTATAAGTGGAGGGACTGAGGTCAGGCTGCCCTGGTCTTTCTGGGGTCCCTGTAGGGGGCATTTTTCCCTTGAACTGACTCAGCATATAAGTTTGAGATATGGGATTCCCAGGTTTATGATACACCCCGGAATGTGGTCAAAGTTCAGTCTCACTTTTCTGAGTGAAAGAAGAAATGATGGCCTAGATAGGTAGGTCACACTTTACTTCTCATGCATCTTTCAAACCAATTTAAATGGGACTAGCATTTGTTTTGATAGTTTCTGATTCCCAACACTTTAGTATATCCACTATTTCTAAATGTTTATATTATAATGTTATACAAATAATGTCCACCTTCATGCACAAATAAAAACAAAGGCAGGCATCCTCAATATCTTATATATTAATTTTTTTTCAATTTATTATTATAGGTTTTTATTTTTTAGAAGGAGAGGAAAGGAGAGGGGAGATAGAAAGTCGAAGTGAGACAGAAACATCAGTTGGCTTCCTCCATCTCGCCTCCTTCTGGTGGTTGAACCCGCAACCCCGGCTTGTGTTCTGACCTGGAATTGAACTAGGACGTCTCAGTTTAGGGGACAATCCTCAGTTCTCTGAGCCACACTGACCAGGCTCTTATATTTTAATTTAAGACCTTCCTTTGATCTGAGAAACTACCTTCCAAGCACAGGGAGTTGGGACATTCTTGATAAATGATGTTGGAAAGTTTGTGATTATGTCTACAGCTTCCTGTGCACACTCTTCCATTATGAAACCTCATGGCATAGTGCGGAGACCCCACATCAGTTACATCACACATGTTCATGCTTTCAAATGTAGAAAAAAATATGAAATCATTGATTAAGCCTGTGTACAACTCAGAATGATTCATGTGCTGAAATGATTATGGCAGGAGATTGACCTGTTTTCTCTGTGTAGTGTTATCAATGATGTCGGGGTTCAGAGGGGGGTTAGTGAAGAGGATTGCTATCATATATTTTCTCATAGGAAAGGGAGTTTCAGCCCTGACTGGAACCCTCATTCCAGCCTCCCTCCCTCTGCCCCTGTAGATGGACTCTGTGGTCAGAGGTGCTGGGCTCTCCCACAGAACATTTAATGTCCTTAATTTACAATGAACACATTCTCCCATCAGACAGTGGTTTGGAAATGTAGTCTCTCTGGGTAGCTTGTGTTTTCATCTCCTTAAATGATTCATTGTTGGGATAAATGTATGTAATTTGGCAAAGTCTAATTCACCTCTATTTTCTGTACCGGGAGGAAGAGAGAAAGGGAGAGAGAGAGAGAGAGAGAGAGAGAGAGAGAGAGAGAGAGAGAGAGAGAGAGAGAGAGAGAGAGATCAACTGGCTGCCTCCCGCCTTCCACATGACCCTACCAGGGCCGTGGATGAACTGCAACCGAGGTACATGACCTTGACTGGAATTGAACCTGCAAGTCTTTGGTCCAGGGGCCTAAGATCTAACCTTTGAGCCAATCATGCCCCAGCCTATTCCTGGGCCGGTGCTTGACTGGTTGGAGCGTCATCCTGTACACTGAGAGGCTACAGGTTCAATTCTCAATCAGGGCCTGTGCTGGAGGCAACCAGTCCATGTCTTTGTCTCTCTCTCTCCCTCTTCCCCCTCCTCCCTCTAAACAACTAAACATAACCTCAGGTGAGGATGAAATACAAAAATAAGTGTTGTAGGTTCAAGATTTATTTAATGACACCTTTTCTACACACACACACACACACACACACACACACACAGGATTAAATAAACAAATACGTGTAGTATATGTAATATTTCTTTACTGCATAAGGACCACATGCTCCCATCAGACAAGTTATTTTAAAATATAATCTCTATGTTCATATTGGTCTTTTCATTCCATTAATGCAATCTTTAGTGGGATGAAAGTATTTAATTCAGCAAAGTCTAATTCACCCCTGTTTTCTGTGCTGGGCCTGTTTTGGTGAATCACACAGACCCCCAGGACGTGCTGAGCCTCACGGTCCAGGGGCATCGGCTGCAGCAGCCACAGGGACAGAGAGGTTCTGGCACCAGGAGTGAGGGCTGCTGGGAAACTGCCCAGAACTGGACGGAACTTTGACCTGGGTGAGGGGAGGAAGCTGGACGTGTTCTGAGTCACAGGACAGAGATGTGCCTGATGTTCATGGGCAGAGTGTAACTGGACATGTGCGTTAAACCTCTTCCCGTGACGACCCAGGAGGAAGTGCAGGGCATGACAGACACAGCTTCTGTCATCGTAGGAAACACCTGAGTGATTGTGACCAGGATTTTGTCAGAATAGAAACGTTAAAGGTTCTGCAGGCAGGGATCAAGGGAAATAAGGAACGTGTCATTGCAAAGGGGATGGGGGCAGGGGATTCCTGTTACCCACATGCACCTGCTCACAGTGTATCTGTCTGTGAGGTAACAACTTCACAGGTCCAGGGGTTAGCACCTGGACACCTGTGGGATCATTACTCACGTGGTTACACCATGCTTCACCCAAACTACACAATTCATTGGAGTTCCATTCATGAAATCCCTCAACACTTAGAGGGAAGAGTGGACACCCCTCCCTGCAGGACCCATGGTGCTGGTGTGTCTGTGTGAGGGACCCTCATGTCATTGACCAGGACCCTGTCTCAGTCCATCGTCATCACCATCATCATCATCATCATCATTTTCTTACTTAAAATATTTCTTAATTTTATATACATAAATGTTCTTCAACATAATGACCCTTTATATCCATTTTTATGGTTGTTAAGTAAATAGGTTGTCAGACTCTATTTTATTGTTTCATTGAGTGCTGACAACTGATGGGTCATTCCTGCCTTTTCTCCATCTACCCCACTCTGGGATCTGATGAGAAATGTTGGGTTTCCTCTTCAGATGTCATTGGGAAATTGAACCACACAAGCCCCAGAAGGAAAATTCCTCTGCCTCCCACACCACCTCACCAAAATAAAACTCCGAGCCCATCTCCTTTCCCGGTCTATCAAAGCTCCCCTGACTTTCGGAAGATCTTTCCTGTGCTTCCCAGAGATGCCAACTGTGTACATGATACACGTTCCATGTCCCCTTGTGTGTGTTTGTCGTCAGCCTGGATATCTGCAAAAGCTGTCGTGGGTCCCTCTGCCTCTGCCTGGTGTCAGCTGCTCTGGGTGCTGTGAGCATGATGCCAAGTCAATGAGCGTCATCACCACCGGGGACTTTCATCTCTAGCTTTGGGGTCACAAGCCTCTGGTGCCCGCTGCCCACACACACACTTGTCTGGCTGCTGGCTGGCTGGGCCCTGAGCTGGGTGGAGCTGAGCAGCACTGTGGAATCAGCAGAACCCCTGGTTGGATGCAGCCTACGTGGGTCAGTGGATTTCATGATTAGTTCTCCTTTGGGCACAAGAGTGTCTGAAGAGACTCTCTGCCTTTTGTTCATATGAGAAAGTTGTCTTTCTGGACAACAGACATTTCTCCACTCTTTCTCTTTATTTGTTGACATCATTATAGGTGTCCCCATCCCCCAACCAACTGCTCCCCTCCACCAGCCCCCACCTCGACTCCATGGGCTGTGCATGTAGGTCCTTTGACTCCTCTCTTCACCTCTTTTTATTCACGCACACCCCCCGCCCCCGATCTGTGTCTGTATGTTCCAGTGTCCACGCCTCTGGTTCCATTTTGTTCGTCAATTTACTTTGTTCCTCAGATTTCTCATGTAACTGAGATCACATGCTATTTGTCTTTGGCTTATTTCTCCTAGCATAATCCTCCCCAGGTCCCTCCATGCTGTCCACAGGGTGAGGGGTGCTTCTTCCTTACAGCTGAGTAGTGTTCCCTTGTGTAAATGCACCTCAGGATTTTATCCACTCGTTACTGATGGGCACTTGGACTGTTCACAGGTACTGCAAATACCACTGCTATGAGTACAGGGGTGCTGACATTCTTTCTGATTGGAGCTTTGTAATACCTAGGATTTATTCCCAGAAGTGTGATTACTGCGTTAAATGGTAGTTTCATTTTTAATTTATTGAGGAAACTCCATACTGTCCACAGTAGCTGCACCAGTCTGCATTCCCACCAGCAGGGCATGAGGGTTCTGTTCTCTCCACACCCTCACCAGCACTTGTTGTTGGTTGATTTATTGATGGGAGCCATTCTGGCAGATGTGGTTGTATTTTAAGTGGCATCTCTCTGATGATTAGTGACCTAGAACATTTTTTCATATGTCTGTTGTCCATCTGTGTATCCTCTTCAGAGAAGTTTGTATGCAGGGTCTCTGCCCATTTATTAATGGGGTTGTTGGTCCATGTAATGAGTTGTATAAGTTTTTTCTAAATACATTTTTTAATATAACCCCTTAACAGATGTACCATTGGAAAATATACAATAAACTTTTCTAACTCAGAGACTTCATAGGTAAGCACAGAATCAGGAACCCAGAGAGGTTCCCTGAGGGAAACTGTGACATGAAGAGGAAACCACACAGGAAACCAGCCCAAACCTCCAACTGCACCTGCTCCTGGGATGGTCCTGGGATGGTTCAGGACCCTCCGCGCCCCCTGGTGGTCGCAGCTCCTTCTGCAGGGAGATTTATGTCTGGGCTCACAATGATTTGCCCTCACTGTGTCTCTGGCACAGTAATACACGGCCGTGTCCTCAGCTTTCAGGTTGCTCATTTGCAGATACAGCGTGTTCTTCGAATTGTCTCTGGAGATGGTGAATCGGCCCTTCACAGAGTCCGCATAGTACGTGCTATCTCCACCAGTATTAATAAGTGACACCCATTCCAGCCCCTTTCCTGGAGCCTGGCGGACCCAGCTCATCCAGGTGCTACTGAAGGTGAATCCAGAGGCTGCACAGGAGAGTCTCAGAGACCCCCCAGGCTTCACCAAGGCTCCCCCAGACTCCACTAGCTGCACCTCACAATGGACACCTGCAAACACAAAGACGTCCTGGTCAGGAAACTGTCACACGTCCATTGTTTCTCTCTCATCCACTCACACACTCAGTGTCCTATAATCTCCACAAATTACCTCTTAAAATAGCAACAAGGAAAACCCAGCTGAGCCCAAACTCCATGGTGAGCGCACCGTGTTCAGTCCTGTTCAGGGAATGTGGACACCTGGAATCTTGGGGCTGAGCTCCGGTCCCAGACCTGCAGGGTTGGGGCTGAGCAGGATTTTATAGGCAGATGGGGCCCTATTTGCATGTCCTCCTACTATATAGGGAGCTCTGGGGTTGGACACCTGCAGAGAGGGCCGTGCCTCAGAGCAGGTGTGAGTGTCCTGAGGGAGAATCATGGTCATGACAACATTTCAGTAACAAAATGAGAATCATAAGGAGGTTGGGGCATGTCCTGTGTTTATATATGGTGGTAAGAGTGAGCCCAGCATCTGGCCTGTGGCCTCCCCACTGGGCTACTCAACTCCCCTGAACCAACTCCAGGGCAGAGCAGGACCTGCCCAGTGTGGGTTCAGACCCCTTCAATATAACGAGAGCATGAATGAACGTCTGTATTGTGATGCTACCCACATGTCAGGGCTGGAGAGAAGCAGACACATGGAAAGAGACCACAGGCTGCAGATCTTGTAAGAGTGTACGTCATGGACACTGTGTATGATGCCCTTGGCCCTGAGTGTCTCTGGCTTCCTGACCTTCAATGAGAGAAAGAAGACTGAGTGTTGAGAAGGCGCTTTTTTGTCCCTGAGGCTCAGAGACCCTGAGAATTTAAGCAGTGACTACGGAGCTCATGGAGAGGCTGTGGGTTTCCAACACACAGAAGTCCATCTGCAGAGGGTCTGTCTGCATAGACAATACTGAAAACCTGAAAGAAGGCGATATCATAGAACAATTAGGGAGATAAATTTAAGTCGGAATACCTGTGATCAGCGCGAAGACTCCTATTTAAGGTTAATCACTCATTTATGAAACAGAGAGTTTTGCAGTTTAAATTCACAGTCAAGGCCATGGTGATATGAGTTGAACTGATCACATGGCCTTGTCCTTCTCAAGTGTGTTATTTCAACTGTGAGAGTTTATTGTACAAAGAAACAGCTCTGTGTTTCCACAGCGTTTAGATAACAGTGTGTCGTGTCCTCATGTAGTAAACGTGTTCACAGAGCATGGAGATAAAGCGTGGACAGTAGACGAGCCCGGAACCCACCTCCTCCTGGGGGACGTGAGCTCAGTGGGTCCTGAGCTCCCCAGGTCCTGAGAGCACGTTTTACTTCAAAGCCCACAGAGGACCAGAGACTCCTCATCGCCTTCCCCTCATCCAGCCTGAGTGTTGGGTCCCTTCCCGCAGGAGCTCTATGGACCCTGCTGTTCACAGGACGTCCCCTCCTCGTTCTCTCCGTCCATGGACCCCGCCCTCCGCTCCTTGGCCTTGAATCCCCCGGGGTCTCTGCTGCACCACAGGGGAGCCTGAGTCCCTCTCCTGTGGCGATGCCCCCACTGCAAGAGCCTTGAACAAAATCTTTCTTTAAAATATAGCGGCTGTCAGAGAACCTTCCACCAGGATGGAAGTGGGATATTTAAGGTTCTCCAGGCAGGTTGCACAGAAACTCACTCAGGACACGTCCTGGGACAGGATTGTGGAGACAACAGTGCTCCCTGGTGGTTGTTCAGAGCCTCACAGGCTGATGACACTGGGTCTGAACCAGCTTTCTGAGACAAGGCAGGGGTGTCTGCCACAGGGAAGTCCTTCCTGGCATTTTGAAATTGTGGCATCCCTTCTTCCTTGTACACAGCTGAGCCTCTGCAAGGACACCTGGGCCTCAGGGCTCCCACCTAGGGGAGAACCTGAGGAACATAACCCTCCTCAGTGCCAAGAGCACAGGCCTCTGGGGCCAGGGCCTCAGCTTGCATGTGTGAGGTGCTGTGATCTGCCTGGTTGCACACTCACACACCCCAGAGTGTCCACTGTGAGACACACCAGAGCCTCCTTAACTCAGTGGAGATGTTTTCTGACATTTGTGGGGCCCTTCGTGACTGTGGGCAGTAGAGCTGCATAGGGGCGGTGAGCACAGGGACAGACTCACCGAGCACAGAGAGCAATTCCCTGCCCAGGAAACGGTCCCTTCACTGCAGCCCTGAGACCCTGTGTCTCTGAACTCTAGGACTGTGCCCGAGACCACAGGAGTAAGTCGCAGTGGAGAGGACAGCACAGCTTCGTCCTCCTTGGTCTGGGACTGGAAGTCAGGGCCCCACCCCTTTGTGCTTCTATCTGAAAAGACAGAATGGGGACTGCAGTGACCACTGTGTATGCAACCTCCATAAATGGAGACCGGCTCTGTCAGTTGTGACCATCACTGTTATTGTATCATTCCCCACCTGGGGGCAGAGGGTCTCTGAGGCCTCACCTCTGACTGCACAAGGAACACCTGCTCTGCTCCAGGCCTCACCTGTCACACCTGTGTGAGGGGACAAGTAACCTCCATCAGGCCTGTGTCCTCGCCTTTGTTTTGCTTTTGATCTATTTGTTCTAGATCCTGAAAAGTCATTTCCTTTAGTTTTTCATCTACAAAGACTTGAATGCAAACTATTACACCCTGGTGTTCCATAGTATGTCTTGGATGGATTAAGTTATAAACTCTACCTCCCTGGATGTAGGTCGTGGAAGAGCCACCAGAAGTTGGATGAAGGAGCTCAACAAAAAACATCTGGGCCCTTTGATGAGAACCTGAAAATGTGGGCTGAACCGTTCCAGGGCAGCAGAGCTGAGAGGCAGGCACCGGCATCCAGAGCCAGGTGAGTCGTTCTCATCATGGGACCCTGATCCCTGGGTTTGTCCGTGTGTGCACAGGTCGGTCCTGGCCAGACGGAAATGTGAGCCTGGATGGAGACTGCTCCATTGTGTTGTTCACGTAGAAGAAAATGCACGAGGTGTGCATATGTTTATGTGGTTGGGAAGCGTGCTCAGGTGTGCTCATCCCCAGGAAAGCAGGATTTAGGTCTATGGGGAGAACGAGCTGTGACGTTGTGGATATTCACAACTGAAGAGGGAACTAGATCTCATGATAGTGACACAGGTTAGACCCTGTGGGGAAATCACAGGTGGTCACATAAGAAAAGACAGGTGAACATATAAATTTTGTGTCTTTGAGAGTCACCAGTAATGAACTGACAAAGTTGAAGCAACCCTCACGACCAGAGAAATATTTAAAATAATATTCATGTTCAGGGGACAGGATGTTCCCTCTGACACTGTTTCCCCTGCACAGGGTTCTGAGGATAAAATGAGGACAGATGTCACCCCAGAGCCGGTGGACCAATGTAGGGGGTCAGTGGGTGTCTGTGTGGGTAACTGGGAAGCAGAAGCATGAACTGCAGAGAAGCAGACAGGGCTCCCGGGTCCGAGTCCTTCAGGGAGTTTGGAGCTGGATGTGCAGCAGCTGCACGGTCTCCTGTGTGGGGTTTGTTCTCCAGACTCTGCTGGACCAGGTTCAGTCACTGGGGATGGAGAAGCACGTCCGTCATGGCCAGGGGAGTTTAGGTAAAGTTGTAGTTAAAGATTTGTGAGTAATTAAGGTTAGGTCATGCAAGTGTCATTATTGGAAATCTGATGTCTGTATGTGACCATTGGGGATGCTGTCACCATGTCTGTACAGGGCGGGAGTCAACTGGGACAGGAACCTGACTCAGGGCAACATTTGGTAAGATGCTACCTGGGTGCATGAATGGGGGGATTAACCAAGACTGAGGACACACACGTCCAGGGTCCTTGTTTCATTCGGTTCTAATTTTCTTTCTTTTTTTTTTTTCAGCCAGTTCAAATTTTCTTTCCTCTGAAATAGCCACACACATGTCCTAGAGTCATGAAGACACCTTGTTGAGAGTGTGCAGGAGCAGAAATCACGTACTTTCCTTCTGTCCTAAATTCATTTTCTAGTTCTATCAATATCATGGGGCAGCTTTTCGGATTTTGAATACCTATGGTCATGTCACATGTGCAGAGATAACGAGAAACATTTTAACTTGTTTCTTTCTGATTTAGTCATTTTTAAAATTTATTTTCTTCCCTAACTATTCTGACAAAATCTACCAGTTCTAGGGAATAGAAGCAGTCACAGGGGTGCCCTTGTGCTGGTCCTGACCTTAGAAGAGTAGTGTTGGAATTTTCTTTGTGCAGCATGATGTCACTTGTTGGCTTCTCAAATGTGGCCTTGCTCTGTTGATATACATCTTTCTGTACCTAATTTGTGAATAATTATAATCATGAAGAGATTTTCCATTTATTAAATGCTTTTCTCTGCATCTATTTATATGATGGTATCGTTTATCCTTCATTCTGTGAATGAGGTGTAGCACATTTACTAGGTTACAAACATTGAGCTGTGCTTGCATTCTAGTTCGATATCATACTCCTTTGTGGTCAATGGTCTCTTAATGTGCTGTGACGTTTCCTAGTACATTGTGAGAAATTTTGCATCTATGTTGGTCAGAAATATTGATTTGTTATTTTATGTCCTTACTTGGCTTTCACAGGAGTGTCCTTGTCACCTCCGTTCATTTTTTCGGAAGTGTAGCTTCTTCTTTTAATTCTTGGAGGAATTCAAAAAGGATTGATTAAAAAGTTATAAATTCTTGCCTCAGTCCGTTGTTCTCAGATGATAGAGTCACCCTGAGTACCAAATTTTCAAGGGTTCGATCTGGGGTCAAAGGCACATACCTGAATTGCCTGCTCTGGGTCCTGCGAGAGGCAATCACTGATGTGTCTCTCTCACATTGATGTTTCCTCTCCCTCTCTCTCCCTTCCTCGCTTCCACTCTATCTAAATTCATGGTAAAATATTCTCCGGTGAGAGTTAGCAACAACAAAAAAAGTTATCAAATCTTCTTTGAATTTTTGGTAGAATTCATCCTTATGCCTATTTCGTTGTGATCGTTGAGATTTTGTAAGATTTTTCATTGCAATTATTTTTAAAAATTCATAGCAGTTTGGCAATGTTGAAATCAAATTCCTAATTTGAGCACCTACTAAGTGGACTCGAAATTACAACTCTTGATAATCACAAGGTGTGGGCAGTGTGGAAATTTCAGGTGTTTGCAGACCACATGTTTATTTCATATGCCATCCAAGAAATCATATAAAACTGTATTTTCCTATATAGAATTAATAAAGTGTCTTAGTCCTGAGAATGCACCTCCCTTAAACCCAACTCCAGGAGCACAAGGAACAGGCCTCAGCCGCTACTCTCTGAAATCCCCGTGGTTTGTGCTGAAGACATAGCTGTGCTCGACTCCCAGACCCTGGGAGACAGCGATGACCCTTAGGCAGAGCCATTGCTGGGAGATGCAGTGGTGTTTGACAGAAAGTTCGGTTCAGGAAATTCTTGACAATTTTCTTGGTTTTACCTGAAATGCAGGGAGGTTTCCTGGACAGACTCAAATTGAATGCTGACAGTTTCCCGAGGCTCAGCAACCTTCTGCATTTTTTCTTCTCCAAATAAAAATTCTGCTTGTGGTGCATGTGAGAATGATGCTAATAATATGAAAAAAGTTTTAAGACACAGATTAGTCAGTGGCTGACACAGAATCATAGGTCTAGAGAGACTCTTGGAGGAAGCCTAGACCCTGAGAGGAAACCATAAACACCCAGCTCCTGCACCTGCTCCTGGGGTTGCAACAGAGTCTGTGGGTCCTGAGCGCCCCCTGGTGTCCTGAGCGCCCCCTGCAGCCCCGCCCTCCATCTCCCTCAGGAGGTTTGTGTCTGGGCTCACACTGACTTCCCCTCACTGTGTCTCTCACACAGTAATACACAGCTGTGTCCTCAGTGGTCACGGAGCTCAGCTGCAGGGAGAACTGGTTCTTGGAAGTGTCTCTGGAGATGGAGGTGCGGCTCTGGAGGGACGGGTTGTAGTAAGTGCTGCCACCGCTATCGATGTACCCCAGCCACTCCAGCCCCTTTCCAGGTTTCTGGCGGATCCAGCACCATTCGTGACCACTGGCGATGGTGTAACCAGAGACAGCACAGGTGACGGAGAGGTTCTGCGAGGGCTTCACCAGTCCTGGGCCCGACTCCTGCAGCTGCACCTGGGACAGGACACCTGGGGACAAGGAGCATGAGGCCCTGTCAGTCACGTGCAGTCACAACCACCCCACAGAACCCTGTCTGACCTCTGAGACCCTCACCTTGGGGGGCTGTCACCAGGCACAGGAGAAGACCCAGCAGCCTCATCTTCTTCTAGACTACAGCTCTGCCTTCCTCAGAGACCTCAGCCCTGTGTGAGGAGAGAGCTGTGAGCCTCCCCAGCCCAGGGGAGGATTTACCCTGGGGCTTGAAAATAAATTTGCATGTGGGGCAGCCTGTTCCTTATAAGAGGGGGGACTGAGGTCAGGCTGCCCTGGTCCTTCTGGGCCCCCTATTGGAGTACCTCTTCCTTGGAAGTCCGTCTCCATGTAATTCAGAGGTAAAGGATCAGCTAGTTGATGAGACCTATTGCACTCAGGTTAATGGACATGGTCATTTCTGGTAAAGTGTGCACCAGATGAGTAGATTATATTTTAAATTTCTCATGCATCTATCCAATAGATTTAGGCAGGTTAACATTTTCCAAGGTAGTTTCTTAAACTCTAGTTTTTCATATATACCCAACTGTCAAATATTTTTCATAAACAATTACATTTTTATAAATATAATTTTATATATACAAATTATATTTACCAAAAATATTGACCTTGCTTGGAAAATCACAAAATAAAGGACACCTATTCGCAGCATCCTTTTCATTTAATGCATAATTTAACGTTTATCCATGGAACTGTTCTAAGAACATGTCATTGGGAGACCCGTGATTATTTTGCTTTTCATTGTTGAAATAATATTTTTTACAAGTTCTGAGTAACACTATACTCCATACCTTTATTAAGGTTTGGTAGAAACATTGTTCTTACAAGCTTTGCCAAACACTTTCACTAGCTAAGCAGGATCGGTCCTGGTTAGTGCATGGATGGGAGACCCTGGATTCTCGATGTTGAAAATTTGGTCATTGTGCCTTTGTCCCTCAAACTCCCCCCTTGTGCAAGCCCAAGGCATATTGCAGAGGATCCCAACAAATAATATCAGACATAATCCTATTTTACTTGGATAAACGATTTAAAATAAGAGACTGATTATTCGTGTGTACAGTTCTGAATCATTCATATGTAGAAATTGTAAAGGCAGCAGATTAACTGACCTGTGTTCTCAGTGTAATATTTTCACTGATGTTGGGGTTCAGAGGGAGGCAATTGTAAAGGTTTCCTAGCTGAGATTTGCTCATAAGAAAGGGAACATTACACCCTCACCGGCAGCTGAATGAGAGGAAGAACTCTAGTTCTGTCCATTGGCAGGGATTCGTGAACTCAGCATTCTGTTCCCAACCTCTAGGCTGCATTGAAAAATGACCAGTCTGTATTTTTATTAAGCCTTAAAACTTTATGTGCATTTGGTGCCAACTTTTTTCTAGAGCTGTATCAAAAACAGCAAACTTGTACTCACATCACAATATAATTTTGATAGGAACATTTTGTTATTTTTACAAGGCAGAATTGGGTATAGCAGTTGAGTTAAACTTAGTAATTATGTGCTCAAAAAAAAAAGAAAAGAAAGAAAGAAAGAAAGAAAGAAAGGGAACATTAACCCTGACAGGACCCCTCAGTGGGGCCAACCTGTTCCCTGGGGATGGTCCCTGTGGTCAGAGGTGCTGGGCTCTCCCACTGCACACACAGCACCTTGAGGTAGGATGAAAACGCTCTCCCATCAGATCTGTGACTTCTAAAAACATCATTTCTGTGTAGCTTGTCTTTTCATTCCCTAAATGAAATATTTGGTGGAAAATGTTTTTAATTTTAACAATGTCCAGTTCAGCACTCTTTTCTTTAATGGGTCATGTTTTGTATGTTCTGTGTAACAACTCACCAGGAAACTGTCCCTCTCCATTGTCCACGGTAGGTGAAACCATGATATGAACACAGTGGACGAGTGGGCATAAAACCCAATAGAGTAATGAAGGCTGGAATCCTTCATATTATTGAAATCTTGTTTGCTGTGTTCTCTGACCAGGAGACGAACTTTCGATGGCATGAAGCCCTGATTCATCTCAAATATTAATTCACTTGACTGGACTTTACATTGTGAATTTCACTACAGCATGTGGCATAGAAAACTAGACGCACCCCTGAAAAATTATATCATGTAGACGTCAGGCAGACGAGGAAGGAATCTCAAAGGACGTGAGGAAGGTGCTGAGCAGAGATGACAGAGACAGGATCCCAGAGGGTATTTCACGAGGATGAAAGTGACCAGGAGGACGAAGGTGCAGAGAGGTCGTGAGAGGGAGACATGAGGAGATGACCTGGAGCTGACGTCCGGGAATGTGAATGTCCCAGTGAGAGCCCTGCATGGAGCTGTGTGTGCAGGACTCACAGGGGGCAGTGAGAGAGTGAGGCCCTGGCGAGTGTGGGGACCTGGAGTGAGCTCAGATCCAGGGCGTGTGGACACAATGACTCTCCCTCTGTGGACACTGCATCCCAGTCACAGGGTGGAGAGGATGCCCGGGGTGCTCAGTCTTTAAGGAGACAATTGGGTCCCATGGGAATCTACTGAGATAATGGTCCCTGAGCCTGGACATGGCTTGTCTGGGAAAGAGAATATTGTGGATGCCATCGTCGTCCTCAGTGAGATGAGGGAACACAGTGCCCAGGACAAGGAGGAGGGTCCCTGGGACCCTGAACCTCAGGAAGAGCGGGAGGGCCCTGAGCACCCCAGGGAGCTGTGCTCAGTCCCTCCCTGCGCGGTTCCTGTGAGATGTTCCCTGGTTGGTGGATGCCCTGCTAGTCGTGAGTAGTCTGCGGGGTCCACAGCGCCCCATGGTGTCTTGACCCCTCCTGGTGGACCTGAGGGTCTCCTGCAACTCAGCCCCTCCTGTCTCCCTGCAGGGAGTGTGTGTCTGGATCATAGAGACGTCCTGATCAGGAAAATGTCACATGTCCAGTGTTCATCTCACTCATACACATTCGCATACTCTGTGTCTCTAGTTCTCCATAAAAAACCTCTTAAAATAGCAACACGGACAACCCAGCTGAGCCCAAACTCCATGTTGAGTATTCTGTGTTCAGTCCTGATCAGGGAAGGAGAACATCTGGGAACCCGGGGCTGGGCTCCTGTCCCAGAGCTGCAGGGTCAGGGCTGGGCTGGTTTTCATGGGCTGAGGGGCCCTATTTGCATGTCCTCCTACTATAGAGGGAGCTCTTGACGCTGGCATAAAGGACACAGTTTCAGAGTGTGGTGTGTCCAGGGTGATATGTCTGAGTAGAATTAGCCCTGGTATCTGGGCCCCTGCTCCTCCCAACTTGACCCAAATGATTCCCTGAATAACCTCCAGACAGGGGACATGCCCAGTGAGGGTTTCAGTGCTACCTGGGTGGACACTGGACCATGGTAAATGTGATCCTGGTACATCACAGCAAGAAAAACTAAAGTAGTAGGAAACTAAAATAAAGGGTGCCGTTTTATTTTTTTTTTTCGTTATCAAAATTGCTATTTATTAATCTATTGGTCTGTTGTCCGGTCTCCAGGAGGGTGAATAATTGCTGTCTTGGAGAGGTGTGAGCAATGATCTAGCTTAGCTTCATCTTCTCAACTTTGGGAGAAGATGAAGTTGAAGGTGAGATGATCACATTGTCTTTTTTTTTTTTTTTTTTTTTTTTGAAATACCGTAGAAGGGAGCAGGAAATGTTTGGAGATTTGTGGCAAGCTTGGAGGCAGTTAGAGTGGCAGGTGGCCGCTGGCCACATATTTGGGGTAACAGCGCTGTTTAATTCACATCTGGGGAGCTCCACGCTCCCTTCCCGACACCTGGCCTGGAAGGAGTGCACTGAGGTCACCGCGCTGTGTCCTGATTACAGACAAATTCAATGGGAGTCCCTGTTTCTGCATAATAGCTTTTCTCATCTTTCCCTTTCAACTGTATGTTGATTTCTCTCATGTTTTTTCATATATTACACGTGGTTTTATGCATCTCGGGGTTCTGACCAAGGGTACAGTTTTAACTATCATCTCTTAGAAGGCCACCTGTATGAACCCAGGAAGGTGATCAACCATCACACCCAGAGGGAGATTAACCTGTGGTCATTTCATGTTCAGGAGATGGAAGTTCCCTCTGACACTGTTTCCCCTGCACAGTGTTTGGAGGACACACTGAGAACAGAGTGTGACCCTAGAGCCAGTGGACCAATGTTGGGGGACAGTGGGCATCTCTGTGGGTCCCTGGGAAGCAGAAGCATGAACTACAGAGAAGCAGACAGGGCTCCCGGGTCCACGTCCTTCAGGGAGTTTGGAGCTGGATGTGCAGCAGCTGCACGGCCTCCTCTGTGGGGTTTGTTCTCTAGACTCTGCTGGACCAGGTTCAGTCACTGGGGATGAAGAAGAACCTCAGTCATGGCCAGGGGAGTTTAAGTAAAGATGTGGGAGTAATTAAGTTTAGGATAGAGAAATGTATTTATGGAAATTCTTGATGCGTATAACAGAGAATAACTGATCTAAATAAAACATTATAAAAATATGTTTTCTCTATCCATTGTTTACAGAATGAATAAGTCATTCAAATAACCTCCGATTATTGCAGCTGATTTATCTGATTTTCTATAAATTGGTCAGCCTGGTGGTTCAGCCATGTTCTCACCATCAGGATCTGTGTCCATGCAGACGTCTGACGTGGTCCAAACCAGGGCAGCAGGAGACAAGTTCATTCCTGGTTACTCAGAAGTGAATTTCAGATTCTTTCCTTGTCTATACAGGACCCTGGGGAATGCTGTCCCCACGTCCACACACAGGGAGTTACCTGGAGCATGACGTCTCCTGCTGTGGGTGTCACTGTGCAGAGCTGGGAAGAGATGCTCCCAGGTACATGGATGGGAACCAACAAGCCAGGGGCCACACTCCCGGGGCTCTTGTTCTTTATGTCGTGAGTTCCCCCCTCACAGAGCAAGTTCTCAGTGTCTCATATCACTTTCTCAGAAATAACCACATATGGTAAACTAGCCATTAATATACAAACAAGTGGCTTGGAAAATACCATCCTCTTTACTCAGCCATAGAAAGAAGGAAATTGTACCCTTTGTATCAACATGGATGGACCTAGAGGGACTTGTGCTGAGTGAAGAAAGTCAGACAGAGAGAGACAAACACCCTGTGGTTTCATTGATATGAGGAATCTACAGAACACAGTAAATAACAGGCAGAAAAGAAACAGACCCATGGACTCAGGGAACAGTCTGATGGTCCCAGAGGGAGGGCAGTTGGGGGCCTGGGTGACAGGGGGAGGGACTAAGAAGCACAGATGGGCAGTCAGACAGCAGTGACAGGATGTGAAGTGCAGCCCAGGGAAAAGTCAGTCGTATTGTCATAACTGGGTGAGGGGCCAGGCGGGCACTGGAACTATTGGTGCCTCACTTCATAAATCATATGATGTCTGACCATGTGGCTGAGCATGAGAAACTAATATAAAATAACAGACTGGCAACGGGAATTGAAAAAAAAAGAAAAAAGGGAAGTGACCCTCACTCCAGTGACATTAAACCAAGTGTGTGGTGTGTGTGACCCAGACAGGAGAGAGGCCTGAATTCCAGGACTGTGCTCACAGGTGCATCTTCCCTGGGAAAGTGCTGACATCGTTAGAGTTATTAGAGGCTCCCACGGAGAACCTTGACCTGAAATTATTCGCTGAGAGTTCAGATCTCAATAACACACTGAAGGCAGTGATCCAGAACTTACTTCAACAATCAGACATGTTGAGGAGTCTTTCCTGTGCTTCCTAGAAATTACAAACGTGATACACATTCCATGTCCCCTGTGTGTGTTTGTCCTCAGCCTGGACATCTGCACAAGCTCTTGTGGTCCCTCTGCCTAGGCCTTGTGCCAACTGCTCTCGGTTCTATGAGCATGATGCCAAGTCAACGGCTGTCACCAAGAGGACTTTTATTTCAAGCTTTGGGGTCACACACCTCTGGTGCCCACTGTCCAGCAGACAGGTGTCATCCTTCTGGCTGGTTGGGACCCTCAGTGCGTGGAGCTGAGCTGCACAGTTGAGCCAGCAGAGCCTCTGGTCAGAAGACTCGATGATAAATTGTGTTTTGGGCACAAGAGTGTCTGAAGGGAATCCCTGCCTTTTGTCTGTATGAGAAAGATGTCTCACTTTAAAACAGAGGTTTCTAATTCAGAGACCTAAGAGGTAAGAGCAGAATCAGGAACCCAGAGAGGTTCCCTGAGGGAAACTGTGACATGAAGAGGAAACCACACAGGAAAGCAGCCCAAACCTCCAACTGCACCTGCTCCTGGATGGTCCTTGTGTTCAGGGCCCTGCGCGCCCCCTGGTGGTCGCAGCCTCTCCCACAGGGAGGTTTGTGTCAGGGCTCACACTGACTTCCCCTCACTGTGTGCTGCACAGTAATATACGGCCGTGTCCTCAGCTCTCAGGCTGTTCATTTGCAGATACAGCATGTTCTTGGAGTTGTCTCTGGAAATGGTGAATCTCCCCTTGACAGAGTCAGCATAGTATGTTTTACTTCCATCAGTATAGATTCGACTTACCCACTCCAGCCCCTTCTCTGGAGCCTGGCGGACCCAGAGCATGCCATAGCTACTGAAGGTGAATCCAGATGCTGCACAGGAGAGTCTCAGAGACCCCCCAGGCTGCACCAATGATCCCCCAGACTCCACCAACTGCACCTCACACTGGACACCTGCAAACACAAAGACGTCCTGGTCAAGACACTGTCACACGTCCACTGTTTCTCTCTCTCATCCACTCTCACACTCTGTGTCTCTTGTTCTCCACAAATTACCTCTTAAAATAGCCAAAAGGAAAACCCAGCCGAGCCCAAACTCCATGGTGAGTGCTCTGTGTTCAGTCCTGTTCAGGGAATGGGGTCACCTGTGAATCCCAGGGCTGGGCTCCTGTCCCAGAGCTGCAGGGTCAGGGCAGGGCTGGATTTTATGGGCAGAGGGGGCCCTATTTGCATGTCCTCCTACTATATAGGGAGCTCTGGGGTTGGAGACCTGCAGAGAGGGCCTTGGCTCTGTGCAGGTGCGAGTGTCCTGGGAGAGAATAGTGACCATGGTAACATTTCACGAACTATATATGAATCATAAGGAGGTTGGGGCATGTCCTGTGTGCACATGTAGTAACAGTGAGCCCAGGATCTGGCCTGTGATCCGCCCCACTGGGCCCCTCACCTCCCCTGAACCAACTCCAGGGCAGAGGCTGAAGATCCCTTGTACATAGTGAGAGCATTAATTAACGTCTGTGTTCTACTGATACCCACCCATCAGGGTGGAGACAAGCAGACATGTAGAAGGAGACCATAGGCTTCAGATCTTGTAAGAGTGGACATCGTCTACACGGTGTGTTGGTGGCCTTAGCCCTGAGTGTCTCTGGCTTCCTGACCTTCAAGGAGACAAAGTAGAAAGAGTGTTGAGAAGATGCTTCTCTATCTCCTGGACTCAGAGACCCTGAGAAGTCAGGGAGATTCATGGAGCTGATGGAGAGGCTGGGTGTTTCCAACACCAAGAATTCCATGTTCAGAGGGTCTGACTGCATAGACAGTAATGAAAACCTTAAAGGAAGTGATATAATGGAACAATCAGTGAGGTAATAGTGAATCATGATACATATAATCAGTGAGAGGGCTGTTGTCTGAGTCATGCTGGGAACCATTATATATTATGTGCAAAGCGATGTCCTATTTGATTCATTTAGCAATCTGAGAACCAAATATTTTCCAGGGTAATCTAGACAGGTCCTCCTAATATAAGTGTTTATATCAGAGGGAGGCAGAGGGAGATTAGGCTCCAGGAGGACAAGAACACAGTGTGACCTCTGAGGTCAGGGGGCCTATTCCTGGCTGTGGAGACAGATGAAGAGGCCACAGGACCAGGGATGCAGTTCTAGCAGCTGGAAAAGACCAGGAAACAGGCTCCCCTGTCTGCGATCTTTCAGGCTGCAGTAACAAAATGCCTGGGCTGGGAAGATGATAAACAACACACATTTGTGTCCCACAGATCTGGAGGCTGGAAGTCCTCCGTCAATGTCTCAGCAAGGTGCCTTCTGGAGAAGGACATCCTCCTGGTTCTGGTCTGAAAGCCTCTTGCTGGGTCTGCACATGGTGGAGGGACCAGCAGCACCTCTGGGCTCCATCAGGAAGGCACTGATTCCCGTAAGGAGGGCCTCTCATGACCTAAGCATCTCCCCCAGAACCCACCTCCCCACATCATCCTCTTTGGGGATGAGGATTTCAACATGTGAACTTGGGGAGCACAGGTGTTCAGACCACAGCACCGTCCTGGAGCCTCTGCAGGAGGGTGGTCCTGCCTCCCCCTGACTTCAGTCCAGTGAGGTGGACTCATGCTCTGACCTCCAGACTGTGAGGGAATGACCCTGTGCAGACTGAAGCCCAGGTGTGTGCTGATGTGACTCGGTTGTTTTAGGAAGGCACAGGCTGGACGTGGTCTCCCATTATCAAGGGTGTCCCCACACTGCTCCTGCTGTGTGATGACCTCAGTGCTGGCCCAGGGACAGGGACACCGCAGGGCTGGGGATGCGAGGAGGAGTCTCCTTGGTGTGTCCCTCTGAAGGGAGGCCTGTGAGATGCTGTGCTGACCGAGCCTGTGCTTGAACCTGGCTCCCCTGCCAACCCACGGCTTCCCCACCCGGTGAGCTGACTGTGCTGCCCGAATGTCCCGGGTGTGGTGCTCGGCCAGAGACAGGGACACGGAAATTCATCCTTGACTGTCTCCTTCGGCCTGTTCCCCAAGCCCAGTGCCATGTTTCAGAGAGAGGGGAACGTCCTAGAACCTGTGAGGGAGACACTCCCGTCCCGACCCACATGTTGGACACCAACCAGGTGTTCCCAGGTGATGGCTCAACGAACATCCCTCATTCAGAGAACAGGAGGCTTCAATGTGCCCTGGAAAATAACGATGAAGAACAGGGTCCTTTCAGGAACACCTTCCCTGCCAATTCCTTGCAGTGCACTTGACCCCTGTGACCTTTCCCTGAATCACTGACTCGCCAGTGACAGCATCGCTCCTGGTCTCAGGGCCTGACTGTGTGAGGAGTCAGCAGGCTCCTGGCCCTGCATCTCCTCCCCCAGCACAGCTGCCCTGTCCCTCAGGGTCTGGGACCCTCCCAGGATGGGGTCCTCACACTGTGTCTCACACAGTCATGCACGGCCGTGTCCTCAGACTTCAGGCCATTGGTCTGCAGATAGGCCGTGCTGACCGAGGTGTCCATGGAGGAGGCAGATCGTTCTGAGCAGCCTGGGCACACGTGGGCTTCCCAGTGTTTGTGCTAAACCAGCTCACTCACTGCAGGCCCTGTCCTGGGGCAGGTCGCACCCGGTGCACATAGTAGCTGATGAAGGTGGACCCAGGAGCCTTGCAGGAGACCCTCCCTGAGGCCCCAGGTTTCCCCCCTCAGCTCAGACTGCACCAGCTGCCCCTGGGAGTGGACACCTGTGGAGAGGAGACAGGAGTCAGTGGAAATACCCCTGATTGTCCCTGGTCCCCTCCTCAGCCCAGGGACTGGGGAGCCCTTACCTGTAGCCACTGCCACCAGGAGGAGGGTTCTCCAGCTCCAGTCCATCATGAAGGGCTGGGCTGTGGGCAATTGTGTAGGGAGGGTGTGGCTGTGGGTGATGCTCTCAGGGCACACACTTATCCATATTTAACCTGGCCTCCCTCGTCTCATTTGCATATACATGAGGCAGGGTATTTCATGAGGCTGGACCCCACCTGAGAGGTGATAGATGTCACAGGGACCATGCTCAGTGGGAGTCTGAGGGTCCACATCCCCATCCTGTAAGGAGGACATGTGTCCCCTGCCAGGTCGCTGAGCTCTGTGCACACGGAGCTCCTCCCATCCCCCAGGGCCCTGGTGACAACGAGGAAACACTCAGTCCCCACGAGTGGAACCTTCCACCTGTCAAGGGGCGAGGAGAGACAAAAGCCCAGCAAACCAGAAATCTCCCCCTGTGTCACCCTGAGACTGGCTTCCTCCACACTGAAAATCACAGATCCTCCTGGGTTGAGGAGTGGATGATGGTTACTTTCATTGCTGAGTAGTATTCCATTACGGATGTTCCCTAGTTTGCTTATTTGTAAAATTAAAGGATTTTTGAGTTTTCATTGCTCTTGACACAGATAAAGATGCTGTATATACTTTGATACATTTTTTTTTAATAAACATAAAGATTTGGTCTTTTGGAGCTAACACTGCAAGTGGAAACGCTGAGATACATGTTAAGTGCATTTTTAATTAAATAGGAAACTGCGATTCACTTTGAGAAGAAAGAGCAACAGTACACAGAGGGACCTGGAGAAGGAAGGAGCCCAGTCACTGCTGACAAGACATCTGCACACACAGTGTCACGTCCTGTCTTGTCCGGAGTGAGAATATGAGAAATTAAGCCACAGAGAAAAAGTGAGAATTGTCCTCGGTGCAGCTGAGAGCTGAGAGGAAATCCCTGCTCCCAACAGGAAGCCCCTCCTTCCCCCTCACTCTGCACCTGCTCCTGGGCTGTTCTCTTGGTCGGTGTGTCCTGAGCGCCCCCTGCAGCCCCGCCCTCCTGTCCCCTCAAGAGGTTTGTGTCTGGGCTCACACTGACTTCCCCTCACTGTGTCTCTCGCACAGTAATACACGGCCGTGTCCTCGGTGGTCACGGAGCTCAGCTGCAGGGAGAACTGGTTCTTGGGAGTGTCTCTGGAGATGGAGGTGCGGCTCTTGAGGGACGGGCTGTAGTAAGTGTTACCATTATATGCTATAACCCCGACCCACTCCAGCCCCTTTCCTGGTTTCTGGCGGATCCAGCTCCAGTTATCACTGCTGACTGAGCCCCCAGACACAGCGCAGGTGAGGGAGAGGGTCTGCGAGGGCTTCACCAGTCCTGGGCCCGACTCCTGCAGCTGCACCTGGGACAAACACATGGAGACAAGGAGCATCAGGCCCTGTCAGTCACATTCAGTCACAACCACCCCATAGACCCTTGTCTGACCTCTGAGACCCTCACCTTGGGGCGCTGTCACCAGGCACAGGAGAAGACCCAGCAGTCTCCTCTTTTTCTAGACCACGGCTCTGCCTTCCCCAGAGACCTCAGCCCTATGTGAGGAGAGAGCTGTGAGCCTCCCCAGCCCAGGGGAGGATTTACCCTGGAGCTTGGGAAGAAATTTGCATATGGGGCAGCCTGTTTCTTATAAGTGGAGGGACTGAGGTCAGGCTGCCCTGTTTTCTGGCCCCTCTTTGGGCATCTCTTCCCTTGAACTCACTCACCATGTAAGTCAGGGAAAGGGGATCACTTGGTTCATGAAACCTATGGAGTCAGCTTAATAGACATGCTCATCTCTGATAAATGGTGGACTGGATGAGAAGATTATATTTTTAATTTCTCATGTATCTTTATTATATATTTATAGGAATTGCATTGGTCCAGATAGTTTTTTACACTCAACTCTGTAATATATACACAGCTGTCAATATTTTTATAAACAATTTATTTTTTATAAACATAATTTCATATATACAATGTCTTCCTTCTCAGAAAATCACAAAATAAAGGACATTCATTCTCAATATCTTATATGTTTATTTATGTAGTTATGGCGATCCAAGTAACTATATCCCAAGAAGATGGTCATGGAAAATCCTCTATTATTTTTAATATTTTGTTTTGTTCGGATAAAATTATATTCATTATAAGTTCTGAGTAACACGATATAATAAGCCATTTTTAAGGTTATTGCTAGATCCATTTTTCTTATACTCTTTACCAAACATCTTTCAGAAGCTTAGCAGGGTCAGGCCTGGTTAGTACGTGGATGGGAGACCCTTGATCCTTGATATTGAATATTGATAATTCTGTCTTAGTGTGCCTCCTCAGATTCTTCCCTTATGCAAGCCTATGACTTATTTCAGAGAACTCAATCTAATTATATCAGACATAATCACATTTATACACAGAGAAATGTTTGAAAATAGAAAGAGTGATTATGTATTACTGAAATTCAGATTCTTTTATATGTTGAAACAGTAAAAGCAGCAGACTGACCTGTTTTCTCAGTCTAGTGTTATCAGTGATGCTGGGTTAAGGGGGTGAGCAGGTAGGAGAGAATTCCCAGTCGAGATTATCTCCTAGGAAAGCAAGCTTGTATCCTGACAGGAAACCTCACTCTCACCCTCCTCTGCTCTGACCCTTGGGATGGTCACCGTGGTCAGAGCTGCTGCCCCCCCCACCACTGACCATATAACATCCTTAATGTGAATGCACACATTCTCCCATCAGACATGGGCCTTGGAAACATATTGTCTCTTTGTAGGATACTCTTTTCATTCCCTTATTGGAATGTTTGTTGGGAAAATGTTTTTACTTTCAACAATGTTCAGTTCATCACTATTTGATTTAATGGACCTGTTTTTGATTGTTTATGTAACACCTCACCAGGAAATTGTCACTCTCCATTGCCCCTGGGAGGGCAAACCCTGATATGAACACAGTGGGCACTAAACCCAATGGAGAAAAGATGGTTGGAATCCTTAATATCATTGAAATCTGTTTGCTATATCCTCTGACCAGGAGACCAACGTTCCACAGCATGAAGCCCTGATTCATTTCAAAGACTAATTCACTTTATTGGCTTTTACACTGTGAACTTCACTACAGTATGTCGCTTAGAAGACTAGACTAACCCCTGAGAAATTACATCATGTAGATGCTCCTGACTTTCTGCAGCTTCTTAAGTGCTGCTCTAAGCTAATGACACTTTCTCTTTCTAAGTGTTTCCATAAAAGTATTTCCAAGGTGGACTCACCTCTCAGTCCTGTTCTGTCCTGTTGGGTTCACAGATACTGACTGTATATCTCGGCTGTGGTCACTGCACACATTGGGAGTGAACAGCCACACAGCCTGTTCGAGGACTGTCCTCTGCTCCAGCCACCCATGGGTCTGTCCATCACTGTGACCTGCAGCAGGTGGGGCCACCCGGACGACTGTGACATAAGGTGTGAGTCTGTTTACAGGTGCCCCGGGGTCAGCAGCCCGCTGGACACGAGACCTGCAGTCATAACTGATGACCCATCAGCCCTGATGAGGGGATTTGAAGACTATCCTCAGACTCAGGAAATATACTGTGAAATCTCATGTTTGGTAAAGGACTAGTGTCATGAACACACAGCACATTAGCAACAAGAGAAGAAAACAAACTGAACCCCAGCCAGTCCTCGGAGCAGACACCTGCTCAAATGGTGAGGCCGCTTGGACACCAGCAGGTGTTTCCCCAGGTGTGGAGCAGGACTCGCACAGGACCCGCCACACAGCTTCCGTGTGCGTGCAGCAGACACATCGGTCTGGAGGGAGACTCGGCTCCCCTGCCCATTGCAGCCCCCCTCAGAGTGCTCAAGGCATGGGGGACTCTGACTCTCCCAGTGGATGAGAGGATCAGTGTGTTATATGTGCACCATGGAGACTGACTACTCAGCCTCAAATCACAGGGAAACCCTGCACTACCCCAGCCTGGAGGACACTAGAGGACACTGTGCTCTGTGAAATAAAGCCGTCAGGGAAAGGCAGATAGTGTCTGATTCCACCTACACTGGGGACTGAATTAGGTTTCCTTCCAGCAGAGTGTGTAGGAGCCCAGGCTTGGGTGTGGTGAAGGCTCTGGCAGGAGACGGGACAGTGGAGGGTTGGCTGCCCTGGAGTCCTGTGCTGACGGAGAACAAAGATGGAGGCAGCTGGAGGAGACACTGTGTCAGGACACAGTCAGCCCTGGTCCTGGGCCCTGTGCATCCACAGGAGCCTGGGTGTGTCTGCTCAGTGTGTGGAGCCGTCCACCCTCAGGGCCTGTGGACAGTGAGGGGACATTCAGTCCCCATGGAGGGGAGCTTTCTCCTGGGAATGGGGAGAAGGAGACAGAGCCCAGCAAACCCCTGTGTTCCTAGGGGGCCATGTGCACACCCAGGACACGCCCCTGTGTGATCTCTGAGACTGGATCCTCCACTCTGAGTCATCACTGAGATCCTCCTGTGCTGAGGTGTGTATCGGTTGAGTGTTATTTTCATTGCTGAGTAGTATTCCATTGACTGATATTACCCAGTTTGCTTATTTGTAAAATTAGAAAGACTTTTGTTCTTTTTGCATCTTCTAACAGAAAGATGCTATAAATAAAAATGTTTTCCTATTTAGAATTCATGAAGTGTCTCAGTCCTGAGAATGCGCCTCCCTAACCTCCAACTCCAGGAGCACAAGGAACAGGCCCCAGCCACTGCTCTCTGAAATCCCCCGTGGTTTGTGCTGAAGACACAGCTGTGCACGACTCCCAGACCCTGGCTGACTCGGCGGGGACACTGAGTCAGGGCCATTCCTGGGAGACGCAGGTGCCCTCTGACGGAATGTTTTGGCTCAGGAAATTCCTGACAGACTGGTTGGGTCTCCAAAAATGCAGGTAGTTCTGGCAAATCCCAACTTTCTCGGGCAGATATTTCTTGTGTGCTGACAGTGTCCCTAGGCTCAGCAACCCTTCTGCATTTTTTTCTTCTCCAAATAAAAAATGCACCCTCTGCCCTGGCCGGTTTGGCTCAGCGGTTAGAGCGTCGGCCCGCGGACCAGAGAGACCCGGGTTGGGTGCTCGCTAAGGGTATGTACCTCGCTTGCAGTTTGTCCCAGGACCTGGTAGGGGTCGTGTGTGTGACAACCAGTTGATGTGTCTCTATCACATCGATCTCTTCCTTCTTCTCTCCCTCCCACTCTATGTGAATATAAATGCAAATATGTCCTCGGGTGAGGATAAAAAACAAAACAAACAAACAAAACGCAGCCTCTGCTGCATGTGAGAAAGTTTCTACTAATATAATAAAACTTATAAAATACAAAGCCATCATGGTTGCCACAGAACCATTGAACTAGAGAGACTCATGGAAAAAATGTTATGTGGGGAGGAAGCCAGAACCCTCAGAGGAAACAGTCATGAACACCACCTGCACCTGCTCCTGGGCTGTTCTCTGTGGTCGGTGGTTCCTGTGCGCCCCCTGGTGTCCTGAGCGCCCCCTGCAGCTCCGCCCTCCTGTCCCCTCAGGAGGTTTGTGTCTGGGCTCACACTGACTCCCCCTCACTGTGTCTCACACAATAATACACGGCAGTGTCCTCAGTGGTCACAGAGCTCAGCTGCAGGGAGAACTGGTTCTTGGACGTGTCTCTGGAGATGGAGGTGCGGCTCTTGAGGGATGGGCTGTAGTAAGTGTCAGCATTATGATATATGCTCCCCATCCACTCCAGCCCCTTCCCTGGTTTCTGGCGAATCCAGGCCCAGCCATAACCACTGGTTGTGATGGAAACTTTATAGTCAGCGCAGGTGACGGAGAGGGACTGTGATGGCTGCACCTGTCCTGGGCCCCACTGCTTCAGTTGCTCCTCGGACTGGACACCTGGGGACAAGGAACATAAGGCCCTGTCAGTCATGTGCAGTCACAACCACCCTATGGACCCTGTCTGACCTCTGAGACCCTCACCTTGGGGGGCTGTCACCAGGCACAGGAGAAGACCCAACAGTCTCATCTTCTTCTAGACCACAGCTCTGCCTTCCTCAGAGACCTCAGCCCTGTGTGAGGAGAGAGCTGTGAGCCTCCCCAGCCCAGGGGAGGATTTACCTTGGAGCTTGAGGAGAAATTTGCATGTGGAGCAGCCTGTTCCTTATAAGTGGAGAACTGACGTCAGGCTGCCCTGGTCTCTCTGTCACCCTGTGGAGGCTTCCCTTTTCCTGAATGCCTTCACCACAGAAGTCAGTTATAGGGGATCACCGGGTACATTAGACCTATGGAGTCAGCTTAATGGACGTGCTCATCTCTCATAAACTGTGGACTAGAGGAGGAGATTTTATTTTTAATATCTCATGCGTCTTTCAAATAAATTTAAAGAGGTTACATTTGTCCAGGTAATTTCTTAAACCTAACTCTCTAATAAATATAATTGTCAAATATATTTATAAATAATTATATTTTAATAAAAATAATTTTATACATACAAATAATGTCTAGCTTGTTTTGAAAATCTCAAAACAAAGGACATTCATTCTCAGTATCTTATTTGGCAATGTATGTTTTTACTTTAATACAAGGAACTATTCCCTAGAACAGGTCATCGGGAGATTCTTGGTTCTTGTTTAATCTGTTTTGTTTTATATTATTTTGTTAAAATGATATTTCATACAAGTTTGAGTAACACTATTCTAAATACCTTTATTTAGTATTTTCCTAGAAAGATATTTTTTATAATCTTTGCCAAATATTTTTAAAACGTAAGCAGAGTCAGCCCTGGTTAGTACTTGGATGGGAGACGCTTGAAACTCGATGTTGAAAATTTTGTAATTGTTCTTGAGTCCCTCCTCAATAATCTTCCCATATGGAAGCCAATGACCTATTGCATTGACCCCAAACAAATTACATCAGACATAATCACATGTGTACATGGAGAAATGATTGGAAATAGAAAGTGATTATGCATTAATAAAATTCGGATGCCTTTATATGTTGTAGCTGTAAAGGCAGCAGATTAACTGACCTGTGTTCTCAGTCTTATATTTTCACTGATGTTGGAATTCAGAGGGAGGCAAATGAAGAGGACTCCTAGCACAGATTTACTCATAGGAAAGGGAACTAAACCCTGATAGGAACCCTCTGCCCCTGGGGATGGTCACTGTGGTCAGAGGTGCTGGGCTCTCCCACTTACCAACCAACATTCTTAATTATAATGCACATATTCTCCCATCAGATATATGTTTTGGGGATATATTATCTCTGTGTAGGCTTGTCTTTCAATTCCCTTAATGGAATAATTGTTAGTACAAATGTTGTTAAGTCTCACAAAGCTCAATTAATCATGATTTTTTAAAGTGTCCTGTTTTTGATGTTTTATCAAAAATGTTTATAGAAAATGGTTCCCCTTCCTTATCCATGGTAGTGGAAACCCTGATATGAACACTGTGGGCACCAAACCCAATAGAGAAATGAAGGTGGGAATCCTTACTATCATCGACATGTGTTTGCTGGGTCCTCCGACCAGAGACCAACCTTCCACAGCACAAAGCCCCGATTCATTTCAGAAATTAATGCACTTTACTGGACTTTACATTGTGAACTTCCCTACAGTATGTAGCATAGAAAAGTAGACTAACCTTTGAGAAAATATATCATGTGGACGTCAGGCAGACGAGGAAGGAACCTCAAAGGACTTGAGGAAGAAGCTGAGCAGAGATGACAGAGACAGGATCCAGAGGGTATTTCACGAGGATGAAAGTGACCAGGAGGACGAAGGTGCTGAGAGGTCGTGAGAGGAAGACATGAGGAAATGAACTAGAGCTGACGTCCGGGAAAGTGAATGTCCCAGTGAGAGCCCTGCATGGAGCTGTGTGTGCAGGACTCACATGGGACAGTGAGAGAGCGAGGCCCTGGTGAGTGTGGGGATCTGGGGGATGGACTCTCAGTGTGTCTAGACGGTGACACCTGGGTGGGCTAAGTTGGAATTTTAAACCACGTTCTGCAGGGCAGTTGCTCAGAAACCACCACTCAGGGGATGCTGGGAGCAGGACTGTGGGGTGATGGTGCCCCTAGTGGTGACTCTGAGCCATGCAGGCTGCAGGACCCTAGGGACTGAACCAGCTGTCTCTCCACCCACCAAGACCAGGGGAGGGAAGAGCTCACCTTTAAGGTCAGGCTTTTCCTCTCTGAAGAGGAGAGAGACATGAGGGCAATGAAGGTGTTCTTTATCATCTGTCCTCATTAGTGACGTATGTGGGAATATTTTTGGTTAATTTTTGTACAGTTAAAATTTATCATTTAATTTCAAGTGGAGAAACATGTAAAAAGATAGTTTTAGAAAGTATGAGTGAGTAGAAAGAAATAGCCCAAAATATGGTTTTAAAATAAGTGTGGTAATGGTAATACGTATTCTCATTACATATTCTCTGGTCTATGCAAATTCTTCATTAGAAAACTTAATGCATCTCTGATTGTTAGTATTAATTTTCCCTATAGTGTTTTCAGCTGTGATAGTTCTCTGTTCTGATATAGGTCTGTCCCACAATAATTTTGGCTGTTGAAGATTTCACCTGTGTGTCTGGATCTGCTCACTGAGGACACTGGGTGAGCAGCAGACCCAGCCGTTCCCTGCCCCGTGTTGACCAGAGCTGTCCATGGACTTGTCCAGTAGATGCTCTGCAGCAGGTGGAGCAACAGGACAACACTGATGTGAGGTGTGAGAGATGTGTGAGGTGTGAGGTGTGTGAGGTGTGAGGCGTGTGAGGTGTGAGGTGTGCGAGGTGTGAGGTGTGAGGTGTGTGAGGTGTGAGGTGTGTGAGGTGTGAGGTGTGTGAGGTGTATGATGTGTGAGGTGTGAGGTGTGTGAGGTGTGAGGTGTGAGGTGTGTGAGGTGTGAGGTGTGTGAGGTGTGTGAGGTGTGAGGTGTGTGAGGTGTGAGGTGTGTGAGGTGTGAGGTGTGTGAGGTGTGTGAGGTGTGAGGTGTGTGAGGTGTGAGGTGTGTGAGGTGTGAGGTGTGAGGTATGTGAGGTGTGTGAGGTGTGAGGTGTGAGGTGTGAGGTGTGTGAGGTGTGAGGTGTGAGGTGTGTGAGTTGTGTGAGGTGTGAGGTGTGTGAGGTGTGTGAGGTGTGAGGTGTGTGAGGTGTGAGGTGTGTGAGGTGTATGATGTGTGAGGTGTGAGGTGTGTGAGGTGTGTGAGGTGTGTGAGGTGTGTGAGGTGTGTGAGGTGTGTGAGGTGTGTGAGGTGTGTGATGTGTGAGGTGTGAGGTGTGAGGTGTGAGGTGTGAGGGGTGTGAGGTGTGTGAGGTGTGAGGTGTGTGAGGTGTGAGGTGTGTGAGGTGTGAGGTGTGAGGTGTGTGAGGTGTGAGGTGTGTGAGGTGTGAGGTGTGTGAGGTGTGAGGTGTGAGGTGTGTGAGGTGTGAGGTGTGTGAGGTGTGTGAGGTGTGAGGTGTGTGAGGTGTGAGGTGTGTGAGGTGTGAGGTGTGTGAGGTGTGAGGTGTGTGAGGTGTGAGGTGTGAGGTGTGTGAGGTGTGAGGTGTGTGAGGTGTGAGGTGTGTGAGGTGTGTGAGGTGTGAGGTGTGTGAGGTGTGTGAGGTGTGAGGTGTGTGAGGTGTGAGGTGTGTGAGGTGTGAGGTGTGTGAGGTGTGAGGTGTGTGAGGTGTGTGAGGTGTGAGGTGTGTGAGGTGTGAGGTGTGTGAGGTGTGAGGTGTGAGGTGTGTGAGGTGTGAGGTGTGTGAGGTGTGTGAGGTGTGAGGTGTGTGAGGTGTGAGGTGTGTGAGGTGTGAGGTGTGTGAGGTGTGAGGTGTGAGGTGTGTGAGGTGTGAGGTGTGTGAGGTGTGAGGTGTGTGAGGTGTATGATGTGTGAGGTGTGAGGTGTGAGGTGTGAGGTGTGTGAGGTGTGTGAGGTGTGTGAGGTGTGAGGTGTGAGGTGTGAGGTGTGTGAGGTGTGAGGTGTGTGAGGTGTGAGGTGTGAGGTGTGAGGTGTGTGAGGTGTGTGAGGTGTGAGGTGTGAGGTGTGAGGTGTGTGAGGTGTGAGGTGTGTGAGGTGTGAGGTGTGTGAGGTGTGTGAGGTGTGAGGTGTGAGGTGTGTGTGGTGTGAGGTGTGAGGTGTGAGGTGTGAGGTGTGTGAGGTGTGTGAGGTGTGAGGTGTGAGGTGTGTGAGGTGTGAGGTGTGTGAGGTGTGAGGTGTGTGAGGTGTGTGAGGTGTGTGAGGTGTGAGGTGTGTGAGGTGTGAGGTGTGAGGTGTGTGAGGTGTGAGGTGTGAGGTGTGTGAGGTGTGAGGTGTGAGGTGTGAGGTGTGAGGTGTGAGGTGTGAGGTGTGAGGGGCCTGCACTCAGCACCTGCTCTGCTCCCACCCGACACAGGCCTGTCCCTCTAGAGCCTGTGTGAGCTGAAATCAGTCTGAAAACGTCCTGGGCTCAGCCTCAGGCCTCCTGTCTGTACCCAGTCCTGGGGTGTCCACAGATGGATGACCTGTGAGGGGGTGTCTGTGGGTGTAGGGGGGCTGGTGCATTTTCCAGGTTCTGCTCTGCACTTGACACTGGGAGCAGCGGGGGAGCGAGCGCAGGACTCTGGCCTTTGAGGCTCGGCACCCAGGACAGATTTAGGGAGAATATAGACTGTGGGAGACAGAGGGTGATGTCGGGGCGGTTTTGGGGGGACACTGGAGGACAGCACAGGGTGGGTGTGGGTGAGGACCTGTCCAGCTGGTTCTCACGCTCCATGTGCGCTCTCCCCGCGGAAGCGGAGACACGTGTCCGAGCACAGCCCAGGCTGCTCCCAGGACCCACACGAAGGGCTGCCCAGCTGGGCTGTGGAGGTCCATCTCTCGGCTCCTCTCACTCTCTCCTCCACGCGGAAGTCTGAGAGCTGAGCCTGGTCCTCGGTCGGGCTGGTTCCGGTCCAGGAGACTGAGGGATGGAGGGAGCGAGGGGCAAACCCTGAACACCTGCGCTGTCCTGAGAGGATGGGGAGCGAGGGGTCACCCTGCCCCAAGGACACCGAGACCTCAGGGGGCAGCGGTGCTGCTGGAAGCTGCGGGGACAGATCTGCGCCTGTCTGAGGAAGGGCGCCTGCGGGGCAGACGCGTGTGTGTCTGCGAGCAGAGAGTGAGGCCGACCAGGGCGTGTGGACACACTGACCCTCCTCTGTGGACACTGCGTCTCCGTCACAGGGTGGAGAGGATGCCTGGGGTGCTCAGACTTTCAAGGGGACAACTGATTCCCATGGGAACCTAGTGAGATAATGGTCCCTGAGCCTGGACACGAGTCCTCTGGGAAAGAATGTTGTCGACACCATGGTTGTCCTCAATGAGATGAGAGGACACAGGGCCCAGGACAAGGGAGGGTCCCTGGGACCCTGAACCGCAGGAAGAGCAGGAGCGCCCTGCGCGCCCCAGGGAGCTGTTCTCAGCCCCTCCCTGCGCGGTTCCTGAGAGATGTTCCCAAGGTCAATGTGTCCCGAGCGCCCCCTGCTGGTCCTGAGTGGTCTGTGGGGTCCAGAGTGCCCCCTGGTGTCCTGACCCCTCCTGGTCGACCTGAGGGTCTCCTGCAGCTCCGCCCCTCTTGTCTCCCTGCAGGGAGTTTGTGTCTGGATCATAGAGACGTCTTAGTCAAAAATATGTCACATGTCCAGTGTTTATCCAACTCATACTCATTCACATACTCTGTGTTTCCAGTTCTCCACAAATTACCTCTTAAAATAGCAACACGGAGGATCCAGCTGAGCACAAACTCCATGGTATGTGGTCTGTGTTCAGTGCTGAACAGGGCATGTGGTCACCTGTGGATCCCGGGGCTGGGGTCACCTGTGGATCCCGGATCCTGTCCCATTGCTGCAGGGTCAGGGCTGGGCTGCTTTTCATGAGCTGAGGGGGCCCTATTCATATGTCTTCCTACTATAGAGGGAGCTGTGGGGTTGGACATTGACATAAAGGACTTGGTTTCAGAGTGTGGTGTGTCCAGGGGTATATGTCTGAGTAGAATATATCTGGGCCTCTGCTCCTTCCAACTTGACTCAACTGCTTCCTTGAATGACCTCCAGACAGGGGACGTGCCCAGTGAGGGTTTCAGTGTTACCTGGTTGGACACTGGACCACGTTAAACTGTGATCATGGTACAATACAGCAGTAAAAACTAAAGTATAGAAAACTAAAAGAAAAGGTGCAGTTTTACATATCATATCTTACAGGGCTACCTGTATGTACACACGAAGGTTGTCAGGCATCATATCCAGGGGGAGATTAATATAAGGGAACTTTATATTCAGTGGATGGGAAGTTCCATCTGACATTATTTCCCCTGCACAGTGTTCAGAGAATAAACTAAGAACATAGAGTGACCCTATAGCCACGGTCCAATGTTGGGGGACAGTGGGCATCTGTGTGAGTCACTGGGAAGCAGAAGCGTGAACTACAGAGAAGCAGACATTGCTCCTTGGTCCTAGTCCTTTAGGCGATTTTGGGCTGAATGTGCAGCAGCTGCACACCCTCCTGTTTGTTCTCTAGACTCTGCTGGACCAGGTTCAATCACTGGATGGAGAAGAACCTCAGTCACGGCCAGGGGTGTTTAGGTAAAGTTGTAATGAGAGATTTGTGAGTAATTACGTTTAGGTCATGAAAATTTGTTATTTTCAACCTCATGTCTGCATGCGAGCATTGGAAAACTATTCCATTCTCATTTACATGTGTCAAACCATCATTGCATTCTAGGACTGAATCCCAGGGCATCACGCTAACTGATCCTTTCAATGTGCTGTTAATTTCCCAGAACATTGTGAGGACTTTTGCATCTGCGTTCATCAGGGATGTGGCCCTGTCATTTTTGTGTCCTTAATTGGTTTTCCTATGACTGTTCATCTACATGACCTGTTTTGTATCCGTGCTCGTGTGCGAAGGCATGTCTACGACCAAAATTAGTGTGTGTGTGTGTGTGTGTGTGTGTGTGCATGTGTCTGTGAGTCTGTGACTGTGGATGTGTATGCCACTTTGTGTGTGGCTGTCTTTGTAACTGTGCGTGTGACAATGTGTGTGACTATGTTTATGTAACTGTGTGTGACTGTGTGTTTGCTACTTTGTGACTGTGCACATGTGAATATGTGCATGACTTTGAGTTCATGACACTGTGTGTGTCTGTGTGTCCCTCTGTGTGTGTGGCTATGTGGGTCACTCTGTGTATCTAACTGTGTGTCTGTGTGTCCCTCTGTGTGTGTGGCTATGTGGGTCAGTCTGTGTATGTAACTGTGTGTCTGTGTGCATATCCCTCTGTGTGTGTGGCTATGTGGGTAAGTCTGTGTATGTAACTGTGTGTCTGTGTGTCCCTCTGTGTGTGTGGCTATGTGGGTCAGTCTGTGTATGTAACTGTGTGTCTGTGTGTCGCTCTGTGTGTGTGGCTATGTGGGTCAGTCTGTGTATGTAACTGTGTGTCTGTGTGTCACTCTGTGTGTGTGGCTATATGGGTCAGTCTGTGTATGTAACTGTGTGTCTGTGTGCATATCCCTCTGTGTGTGTGGCTATGTGGGTCAGTCTGTGTATGTAACTGTGTGTCTGTGTGTCCCTCTGTGTGTGTGGCTATGTGGGTCAGTCTGTGCATTTAACTGTGTGTCTGTGTGTCACTCTGTGTGTGTGGCTATGTGGGTCAGTCTGTGCATTTAACTGTGTGTCTGTGTGTCACTCTGTGTGTGTGGCTATGTGGGTCAGTCTGTGCATGTAACTGTGTGTCTGTGTGTGTGACTCTTTGTGTGCTGGGTGTGACTGGGGGGAGCAGGAGCGTGGAGCGGGGAGGAGGGTCAGGGGGAGGAGAAAGCTGCAGTACTTTCAACAACAATGAGTAATAATAAGAATAAAGACACTGGTGCTGTCCCGCGCCCCAGGGACTGTGACCAATGAACCCGGGCGGGGCCTGGGCACTGCTGTCCATTTTCATGAGCCCCCCAGTATTTTCCAGGCACGTGGGACCCCGAAGAGGAAGCTTCTGAGGGGACCGTCATTGAGGGAGAAAGTCCGATGCAAAGGGACCCGCTGAAAGGACACGTGGGCCTGGGACCCAGACCCGCTCTCACTTCCCGTCACCGGCCCAACTGCAGGGGCGCGTCCCTCCCACCGCCGCCTGGAGGTCAGGGGGTCGGACCGAGGCCACCTCCTCAGCCCTCGTCCCCTCCCCTGCAGGCGGCCGGGCCTGCGCGACCCTCCGCTCCCTCAAGGCAGCCGGCACCTCGCGCTCGGACCCGAGGCTCGCGCCCACATGGCCGCACAGCCGGCCTGACCCGCCCCGCACGCCCAGCGCCCCGCCTCCTCGCCGGCCACGCTCAGAGGTGACGAGCCCGAGGGCCTGAGCCGGCCCCAGCGTGGGCTCCACCGCGCACGCGCCAACCGCTGGCGGGAACCTCAGAGCTGAAAGGAGCTGCTCTGAGGAGAACTTCCCGCCTACCGCAGGCCCTTTCGCAAAGGCTGACGGGATAGTAGTTCCCCGGGAGCCGAACAGCAGGGTTCCGGGCTGCTCTGAAACTACATATCCCAGGAGGCACTGCGCAGGGTAGACCATGAGCCTCAGCGGTTGCGCTCCAGGGCGCGTGTTCTTTGCCTCCAACCAATGAGCCATTGTGGGGACCAAAGACAGAGCGATGTGAGGATTCAGCTGGCCAATGGGGAGCGCGAAAGGGGCGAGGTGGGCAGGCCGTGTGGTTTCCTTGGATACCGTGGACGCAATTCTGTGGGAGAGGGTGGGGCTTTAGCGTGAGACCCTGGAAGTCCTGACTGACAGGAACTTAGGAGCTCAGGTAAGTGTCAGAGCCAAGGGCGGGAGGGAGACCCTGTGGGTGTCAAGGTGAGGACGACGTGCAGACTCGGGGCCTTCAGGGTGGTGAGGTCCGAACTTCACGGCCAGGACGGGGTGCCCTGGGATGGGGCCCTGCACGGGGATGAAAGCCAGACGGGGACCCTGTGCGGGACTCGCTCTGCCCGGACGTGAGGACGAGAGCAGGTCCCGCCCCGTCCCGGCCCCGCGTGACCGAGGCCGCGCATCGGACGCGGTGTCTCAGTGTGGGCTCCGCACCTGCGGTCGGTGACACCCTCCGTGACGACCCCGAAGGGCTGTGAGGGTCCAGTGAGACCGTGGACGGAAGCGAGCACAGGCCGCAGAACCGCAGTGCAAAGGCTATGTTTCTATTTCAGGGGTGACCCTGAACCCCAGTCACCCAGACAAACCCGAGGGACCAGGACGTGTGCTGACAGCAGCACTGACCTCCGTCCCCAGGGGTCCTGGGTTTTAGGACTAAATGAGACGCAGAAGGACAGTCCGTGTGGTGCGAGGGGAAGGACACGGGCTGAGTGTCTCCTGGCGCTGCCTCTGGGTCATCTGTGTCCCCTGCACCTGTCTCTTCCCCCTTAAGTGCAGGGGGATTTCTACTGAGTGACTCGGTGGGGTCTCTTACCTTCTATTATTCTGTGGGTCATTTAAAAAATGAAAAAGAAAAAACCTTTTTTTTTTTTTTGGTCCTTTCCAGCTCATGTTTCCCTTTCGGTGCCACATCCTCTTCCCACAAATTATTCTCTGAGTTCCCAGCAAAGACACTGCAAACAGTGAGTTTACTAACATGCAAGTGCGGAACCTGAGTGCCTTCCAGAAAGCTGAAGCCCTGGGCCACGTGCAGGAGCCAGAACCCCTGGGAGCTGCCCAGGGACAGAGGGGCTGGTTCCCGAGGAGGGGCTGCGGTCTGTACGCCAGGTCCCAGGGCTCTGAGCTGCCCACTGCCTTGTAGGAAAGTCAGTATTTCTCCTCCTTTCTGTCCTCGTCCTTCCTCCTTCTTCTTCCCCTAGTGAAGACGCACAATAGGTGCTAGCTCTCAGGTTCACCAAGTTCCCACTGAACACGAGTTCTGTTCTTGGCTTTTGTTTCATTTGGTCCTAATTATTCAGACTGACCTTCAAACTGTCTTTTTAAATGACAGCCGGTGGGAATCACTTCGACAAAGGCATTGGTTTAAGCAAGTTGAGAATGCACTCACATTTGTTGAACACGTGCCCTGTATTTCTGGATTAAATGAGAATTTCTACTAGATAATTTTGTTTCTATGGTAATTTCTGAGACAAACCAAGTAAATGGAATTGGAAACAAACCCTTAATTGTCTATATGACAAAATGTTTATTTTACTATTTTGAAGTAAATACAATAAAAGTCAAGATAATTGAAAAATAAGTTTTCTGATCATATGAGTTTTTAAATGGAGAAATATATATATAATTAAGATTAATACAAGATAAGAAAAAGATATTGAGCCCTGGCTGGTGTAGGTCAGTTGGTTGGAGCACCATCAATGCACCAAAGTGTCGTGCGTTCAATTCCCGTCAGGGCACACACCCAGGTTGTGGGTTCAATCCTCAGTCAGGATGATTTCCAAGGCAGACATTTGTTATTTCTTCCTCCCTCTATTTCTCTCTCTGTCTCTCTGTCTCTCTCTCTCTCTCTCTCTCTCTCTCTCTCTCTCTCTCTCTCCCTCCCCCTCTCCCTCTCCCTCTTCCTCTCCCTCTCCCTCTCCTTTTCCCTCTCCCTAACATCAATGGAAAAACATAGCCTTGGGTGAGGATTTTAAAAAAGTTATTGCCCAGCTGGTGTGGCTCCAGTGGATTGAGCGTCAACCTATGGACTGAGAGGGCCCGGTTCCATTCTGGTGAGGGCACATGCCGGGGTCTCCTTCTCCATCCCCAGTAGGGGGTGTGCAGGAGGCCGCTCTGTGTGTCTCTCTCACATCAATGTTTCTCTCTCTCTCCCCCTTCCTGTCTACAATATATATATATATTTTAAAGTTATTGCTAACTTAAAAAGTCTAACGATTTATGTATTAAATCTGCCCACATATCAATTATGCCTAATAAAAATACTACCTTCCATCTGTATGACATTATACTTTCAGAGCATGTTCACATGTATCCTCACAAAACACTGTGCTTAGCACAGCAAGTATTATTATCCTCACATTATAAATGAGGAAACAAGTTCAGAAAGTTTAAGATTAAACAGTTAAAATGTCTGGCCCTCTTACCACTCTACCAAAAACTCCTATCTTTCTGACACCTTTGAAGAAGAAAAAAATTATTCATCAAATCAATGCAGAATCATATATAAATTTCCCCCCTTATTTTAAGTGTACTTGTAAAATATTTTATGTCTTCAATTTTTAGAAAGCCATTCCTGTGGTCATGAACATGTTCTGCTGGTGGGAGTGTAAGTTATTACAAACTTTCCATCAGTCAGTTCAGCAACATACATGAAGCGCCTTAAAAATATGTGTATCCATGACCTGGAAATTGTGCTTTTTAGCATTTAATGTATGCATAAAGTTAGTGATGTTCAAAAAAACTTATGTTCAAGGAATTTTGTTTTAAAGGGTTATTTATGATAGTAAATTTCTGAGATCCATCTGTGTTGAGGTGGGTATCAGTTGATGGTTATTTTTCATTGCTGAGTAGTATTCTATTGATGGATGTTCCCTAGTATTCCTGTTTGTAAAATGTGAAGGACATTCAAATGTTTATAGCTTTTCAGTCAAAGATGCTATGGATATTTGCATATAATTTTGAATGGTATTTAGGATTCTCTCTTCTGGAGCAAACAGTCCTAGTGGAAAAGCTGAGATACATGTTAAGTACATATTTAATTCAATTAGAAACCACAATTCACTTTGTGAAGAAAGAACAACAGGACATAGAAGGACCTGGAGAAGGAGAGGAGCCCTGTCACTGCCGATATGTCATCTACACACACAGTGTCACCTCCTCACTTGTCTGCAGTGACAATATGAGAAGTTAGAGCCACAGAGAGAAAGTGAGACTCATCCTGATGCAGCTGAGAACTGAGAGGAAATCCCGCTCCCAACAGGAAGCCCCTCCTTCCCCCTCACTCTGCACCCGCTCCTGGGCTGATCACTGTTGTCTGTTGGTCCTGAGCGCCCCCTGGTGTCCTGAGCGACCACTGGAGTTCAGCCCTCCTGTCTCCCTCAGGAGGTTTGTGTCTGGGCTCACACTGACCTCCCCTCACTGTGTGCTGCACAGTAATACAGGGCCGTGTCCTCGGCTCTCAGGCTGTTCATTTGCAGATACAGCGTGTTCTTGGAGTTGTCTCTGGAGATGGTGAATCGGCCCTTCACAGAGTCCGCATAGTATGTGCTACCACCACCTTCATTAATGTGTGACACCCACTCTAACCCCTTCCCTGGAGCCTGGCGGACCCAGCTCATCCAGTAGTCACTGAAGGTGAATCCAGAGGCTGCACAGGAGAGTCTCAGAGACCCTCGAGGCTGCACCAGGCCTCCCCCAGACTCCACCAGCTGCACCTCACACTGGACACCTGCAAACACAAAGACGTCCTGGTCAGGAAACTGTCACAGGTCCACTGCTTCTCTTTCTCATCCACTCTCACACTCAGTGTCCCTTGTTCTTCACAAATTACCTCTTAAAATAGCCACAAGGAAAACTCAAATGAGCCCAGACTCCATTATGTGTGCTCTGTGTTCAGTCCAGATCAGGGAATGGGGTCACCTGGGAATCCTGGGGCTGGGCTCCTGTCTCAGAGCTGCAGGGTGAGGGCTGGGCTGGATTTTATGGGCAGAGGGGTCCTATTTGCATGTCCTCCTACTATATAGGGAGCGCTGGGGTTGGAGAGCTCCAGAGAGGGCAGTGCCTCAGTGCAGGTGCGAGGGTCCTGCGGGAGAATCATGGTCATGATAACATATCAATAACTAAATATGTATCATAGGGACGTTTGAGGCATGTTCAGCTGTCCACATCTGGTAACAGGGAGACTAGCCTCTCCCTGGCTCCTCTGGGCTCCCTGCTTAATCCAGACCCCAGCTGTCAATCACAGAAGCCAAAAGCCTGTGATGCAGGTTTGACCCCCCCTCTCTCCACCTCCCACATTCTACAGATGAACTGAACCTGACCATGTGTCTGGAATCTGTCTACCCCCTTCTTAGCTAACTGTTCCCATTCTAGGTCACACACACCCCTGACCTTGGGTCTTGGCAGGGGCTTGTCCACTGGTCTGACAGCCTCACACCACTTCACAGCCCTCATGGCACCTCTCGGGCACTCACCCCAGGTGACCTTCCTTTTTGAACAGTACCCTCCCTCTGCCTCCACACTAGGTACACCCATCTATTTGCGGTCCAGGTTCCCTATGTGGCTCACCTGGGGTGTACCCAAGCCTCTATCACCCCTCCTCCACCCCAGACCACTCATACACATCCACAGCTTTAATAACTATCTTCCCAGAAAGCTCCAAACACCTTTAGCTCCAGCCTGTCCTTGGAACCTCCATTCCAGGGTCCAGGAACAGCTTGGATGTCCCAAAGTCACCTCAACTCAAAATGCTCAGCTCACAGTTCACCCCCCCCCAAGCCTCTGTGTTCCTCATCTCATCACATATGGCCCTACATGCAGACCACGTCTGGCTTCACCCTCTCCCTTCTCTGTGTCCTATCCATCACTCTCTCAGCTGGTTCCAACTCTGACACCTCACGAACATACCCAGCCACCCCAGGTGATGGTCCCCCTGGGCAGTACCACGGGGTCCTGTTCCTGAGGGGGCATCCCAAACCATGCCCCTGCTGAGCTCCAGGGCCCCACCCTCTCTGCACTGGCCTGGGAGATGTGTGATTTGAGGGTGGGAGATATCCAAGGACAGCTGGGTGTACACGCCCACAGCTCAGGGCTGAGGTCGGCCTGGAGAGAGATTTGATGTCACCTGTGGGAAAAGAGGGGCTCACCCTGGGGAGAACAGTGAAGTGAGAAAATTAGAAGAGGGGGGAGAAACCTTGGGAAGCATCCCACCAAATGTTTATCAACCATCCAGGGGAAGAGGAGGGAATATATTTATATGTGTGCACATGTATATGCATATACCATATGTATGTGTACATACATGTATATACACAGCCAACTGAGTTTCCTAGAGAGCTCATTGATTGTTGCCAAACTCGGGCATTTATAGCCAACCTATGCATCCACTCAGCTGTCAAGTGAGAGTAGTTCCAACGTGAACGTTGGAGGATGTTTTATGTATCAAGTAAAACAAGCTGAAGGTGTGTGTGAGAACCTCACGCATTCGCTGATGGTGTGAGTGACTACTCAGTCAGGCCGTCATTCTCTGAACGCCAGACGAAGTCCCTCAGTTTCTTGTGATGTGTTCACACCGTGATGGCTACAGACATTTTTTGTAAAAATAGGGATTCAATGTACATACCGTAATATTCACCCAAGACACATTTTACTAAGTTTAATCTTTACTATTGACATTCTCTCCATCACCTTCTTAAGTCCAGAGTCAGAGGACACTGAAGAGAACACATCCAGCCCTGACTCGGTAACGTTCGCCCGTTTCTATGGCGCAAGGGTTTTCATCACAGGGTGTTTCAAGCTGCCAACATGGGGTCCCTCACCGCAGAGGGAGGAAGAGAGGTGGGGTCACCCTGTTATATAACATCACCTGCATGCAAGTACAGTAGGTACAAATCACCCCAAGAGCAGAGGCAGCACTAAACAATTACAAGTGGCAATTTTTGAGTTTCTATTACCTTATATTTAATACAAATTATTTAATCGCAGGTTTCCATGAGTTAATTTTTAATGATGGCTGTGTTTAACACCTGGCTTGCAAAAACCCTGGAATCTCAGCCACCTGCTCCCACAAGCCAGTGCAGGCTGGCTCCAGCACAGCTAGGGGAGTGGCCCCTTTCAGGGATGGGCTGACAGGGAAGGGATAACAGGAAAGAAGTAGGCAAAGAAGGAGGTTCATGCCAAGAGCAGAGCAGCGGGGCCCTGGGAGCTTCACAGAGCCGCCCTCCTGGTCCATGCTGGCGTGTGTAGGCAGAGTGGGCTCCCCCACAGGGGCACAGAGAGTCCCCGTGGTCTGTGTCTGGAGGCTGGAAACTGCCCAGGCTTCTCTCTCTCCTTCCATCCTCCCTCCTTGACCTTTTCCAGGGAGTAGAGCGGAAAGAGTGGGGCCCGGGAAAACCATCCGCTCCCCATCTGTGAAGTGGGGCAGAGTGGACAAGGGGAAGTCAGGCAGGTGCCTGGGAGGGTCCAGGCTGGGCTGGCCCATGCTGGGGAGGGTGGGTGGTCTAGCAGGACTCAGAAATGTCATTCCCTCTCCAAGTTCTGGCTTTCTGGCCCAGCCCACTGAGGTTAGGTTCCCAGAGTCCCTTCGCAAAAGCAATCTGAGGGCTGACAGAGGCAACACCAGCCACCTGTTCCCCATCTCCCCTCCCCCAGGGACCTGAAATGAACAGGGAGGAGTCAAACCCTGGGCACCCCCCTGTGTTTCCTGCAGGAGATCAAAGCCCTCCTGGTTCCTTCTGGATCCTCCCCAGGCCTCTGGGGCAACTGCTCTGAACTGCACGGAGTGCGCCCAGAGCCTCCACCACACCACTGCCTCCAGGTGGGGGCGCAGTGAGGGAGAGGGGCCCACCCTGCACCAAGCCCCGCCCACCCAAGGCAGCCCAGTCCCTCCCCTCACGCCGGTCTGGCAGGCTCAGCCTGGTGGGACCTTCGACACCTTGCGTCCTGCTCCCTGGACCTGGGAGAGGTGAGTGGGCGGGGAAGCTCAGGCTGAGACAGGACGGGGGGCAGGCACCTCAGGGGTAACAGGGGCTTCTGCCCGACAGAGGGAACCACCGCCCTTCAACAAGGCAGGCTCCCCAACATCTCCTGGGGCAGAAAAGTAAAAACCAGTCTCTGGGCTAAAGGCCTTTGGAGGGAGTGCAGGAAGAAAAACCTGGGAGGTGGGTCCCCGTCATCCCAGGGTCCAAACTGAGAGCGATTTCAGTGTCCAGGGTACTACCAGCACTTGGGTGGCATTTGGGGATGAAGCAAGCCAGAGAGCTGCCCTGCCCAGGGCCCCCGGGGTGGGGCAGATCTCAAAGTCCCACAGGCCCAGCTCCAGATCATGGGGAGCAGGTCCCAGCGCTGCTCTCTGAAGTGCACTGTGGTTTGTGCTGAAGACACAGCTGTGCACGACTCCTCAAATGTACCTTCGGCAAATAGACCACAGCCTTTTCTAACTCGGTGATGTTAGAGGTAAACACTGAATCAAGAATCCAGACAGGTTCCCGGAGGGAAACTGTGACATGAAGAGGAAACCACACAGGAAAACAGCCCAAACCTCCAACTGCACCTGCTCCTGGGTGGTCCTTGTGTTCAGGGACCCTGAGCGCCCCCTGGTGGTCGCAGCCTCTCCTGCAGGGAGGTTTGTGTCTGGGCTCACACTGACTTCCCCTCACTGTGTCTCTCGCACAGTAATACATGGCCGTGTCCTCGGTGGTCACGGAGCTTAGCTGCAGGGAGAACTGGTTCTTGGACGAGTCACTGGAGATGGTGGTGCGGCTCTTGAGGGACGGGTTGTAGTAAGTGCTACCACTACTACCACCTATGTACCCAATCCACTCCAGCCCCTTCCCTGGTTTCTGGCGGATCCAGTGCCAGGGGTAACCAATGAGTGAGCCCCCAGAGACAGTGCAGGTGAGGGAGAGGGTCTGTGAGGGCTTCACCAGTCCTGGGCCCGACTCCTGCAGCTGCACCTGGGACAGGACACCTGGGGACAAGAAGGATCAAGCCCTGTCAGTCACGTGCAGTCACCACCACCCCACAGACCCTGTCTGACCTCTGAGACCCTCACCTTGCGGAGCTATCACCAGGCACAGGAGAAGACCCAGCAGTCTCATCTTCTTCTAGATCACGACTCTGCCTTCCCCAGTGACCTTAGCCCTGTGTGAGGAGAGAGCTTTGAGCCTCCCCAGCCCAGGGGAGGATTTACCCTGGAGGTTGGGGAGAAATTTGCATATGGTGCAGCCTGTTCCTTATAAGTGGGGGACTGAGGTCAGGCTGCCCTGTTCCTTCTGTGGCCCTTGTGTGTTCACCCCTTCCCTTGAACTCACTCAGCTTGTAAGTCAGGGATAGGGCATCACCTGGTAGACGAGACGTACTGGAGTCAGGTTACAGGATGTGCTCATTTCAAATACATGTTGGACTGTATGAGTACATTACATGTGTCGTTTAACATGCAGCTTTCAAATAGATTTAAACGATTACATTTGTCCAAGAAGTTTATCAAACCCTTCTCCCTAATGTATGTTCAAATGTCAAAACTATTTTCTAAACAATTATATTTTTAAACATAATTTTATATATATATATGTCTATATTGTTCTGAAAATTCCAAAGTAAGGACATTAATTCTTACTATCTTATTTGTTAATTTATTTTGTTACTTTGATCCAAGTAGCTGTATCTTAAGAACAGGTCATTGGGGGACCCTTGATTCTGTTTTATTTTGTTTGGTTTTATTTATTTATTTATTTATTTATTTATTTATTTATTTTGTTAAAAGTATATTTTATAAAAGTAGTGAGTAACAGTATATTAAATACGTTTATTTAGGGTGTTTCTAGAAATATTTTTTCTTACAGTCTTCGCCAAACATTTTCAGAAGCTGAGCATGGTCAGTCCTGTTTAATATTTGGATGAGAGATCCTTGATTCTTGATGTTGAAAATTGGTAATTGTGACTTTGAGTCCCTCCTGAAACTTTTTCTTATTGCAGTGACCCCAAGGAATTTACATCATACATAAGCACGTGTATACATGGAAAAAATGATTGGAAATAGAAAAAATGGTTATGCATTAGTAACACTCAGACACTTTTATATGTTGTGATTGTAAAGGCAGCAGATTAATGACCACTTTTCTCAGTCCAGCGTTATCAGTGAGATAGGTGTTCAAAAAGAGGGACATGAAGAGAATCCCAGCTCACATTTGCTCGTAGGAAAGGGATCTTTAATGCTGACAGGACCCTCACTCCTGTCCTCCTCTGTTCTGTCCCTGGGAAGGTCAGAGGAAGCAGGGCTCTCCCACATAATCTAGAGCATCCTGAACGTATGATGCACACGTTCTCCCATCAGACATATCACCGAGAACTATGTTGTCTCTTTATAAGCTGATATTTTATTTCCCTTAATGGCTTGGTTGATGGGAAAATTGTTTATTTCCAACAATGATCAATTAATTCATCACTGTTTCAATTAATGGGTCCTGTTTTTGAAGTTTTTTATAACTATTCTCAAGACAATTTTCACTCTCCATTTCCATGGGAGGAGAAACCTGATATGAACAAGGGGGCACGAAATCCGATGGGAAATAACAGCTGGAATCCTTAATATAATTGAAATTTGTTTGCTGTGTCCTCTGACCAGGAGACCAGCTTTCCATGACATGAAGCTCTGATTCATTTCAGAGATTAATTCACTTTACTGGACTTTACATTGTGAATTACCCTGTTGTATGTACCATAGAAGTCTAGACTAAAGCCTGAGAAATTATATCATGTAGACATCAGGCAGATGAGGAAGGAACCTCAAAGGACGTGAGGAAGATGCTGAGCAGAGATGACAGAGACAGGATCCCAGAGTGTATTTCACGAGGATGAAAGTGACCAGGAGGACGAAGGAGCAGAGAGGTCGTGAGAGGGAGACATGAGGAGATGAACTGGAGCTGACGTCCGGGAAAGTGAATGTCCCAGTGAGAGCCCTGCATGGAGCTGTGTGTGCAGGACTCACAGGGGACAGTGAGAGAGCGAGGCCCTGGCGAGTGTGGGGACCTGGAGTGAGCTCAGACCCAGGGCGTGTGGACACACTGACTCTCCCTCTGTGGAAACTGCGTTCCCGTCACAGGGTGGAGAGGATGCCCGGGGTGCTCAGTCTTTCAAGGAGACAATTGGGTCCCATGGGAACCTAGTGAGATAATGGTCCCTGAGCCTGGACACAACTTGTCTGCGAAAGAGAATGTTCTCGAGACGATCGTCGTCCTCAGTGAGATGAGGTAACACAGGGTCCAGGACAAGGAGGAGGGTCCCTGGGACCCTGAACCACAGGAAGAGCAGGAGCGCCCTGAGCACCCCAGGGAGCTGTTCTCAGCCCCTCCCTGCGCTGTTCCTGCGGGATGTTCCCTGGTCAGTGACTACCGAGCGCCCCCTGCGGGTCCTGAGTGATCTGTGGGGTCCAGGGCTCCCCCTGGTGTCCTGACCCCTTCTGGTGGACCTGAGGGTCTCCTGCAGCTCATACATTCCTGTCTCCCTGCAGGGCGATTGTGTCTGAATCATAAAGTCCCTTGGTCAGGAAAATGTCACATGTCCAGTGTTTATCTCACTCAAATACATTCACATACTTTGTGTCTCCCGTTCTCAATAAATTACCTCTTAAAATAGCAACACGGACAGCACAGCTAAGCCCATACTCCTTGGTGTGTGGTCTGTGTTCAGTCTTGTTTAGGGAAGGAGAACATCTGGGAACCCAGGGATGGACTCCTGTCCCAGAGCTGCAGGGTCAGGGCTGGTCTCATTTCATGAGCTGAGGGGGCCCTATTTTCATTTGCTCCTACTATAGAGGGATCTCTGGGGTTGGACACTGGCATAAAGGACACGGTGTCAGAGTGTGGTGTGTCCAAGGCCATATGCCTGTGTAGTATTAGTCCTGGTGTCTGGGCCTCAGCTTCTCCCAACCTGAGCCAACTGCTTCCCTGAATGACGTCCAGACCAGGGGACATGCCTAGTGAGGGTTTCAGTGCTACCTGGCTGGACAATAGACCATGTTATAATGTTGTCATGGTACAATACAGCAGGAAAATAGCATCATAATAGGAAACTAAAACAAAGGATAGGATTTCAAATATCACATCTCAGAAAGTGTGTTCATACAGGAAGGTGATCAACCATCACACCCAGAGGGATATTAACATGTGGGAATTTTATGTTCAACAGATGGGAAGTTCCCTGTGACACTGTTTCCCTTACACAGTGTTCAGAGGATAAACTGAGAACAGAGTGTGAATCTACAACCAGTGGACCAATGTTGGGGGACAGTGGGTGTCTTTGTGGGTCACTGGGAAGTAGAAGCCTTAAATACTGAGAAGCAGCCTGTGTCCCATGTTTGAGTCCTTCAGGGAGTTTGCAGCTGGATGTGCAGCAGCTGCACGGCCTCCTGTGTGGGGTTTGTTCTCCAGACTCTGCTGGACCAGGTTCAGTCACTGGGGATGGAGAAGAACCTCAGTCATGACCGCGTGAGTTTAGGTGAAGTTGTGGGAGTAATTGAGTTTAGGTTATAGACATTTGGTTAAGAAAAATCTTGTGACTATCATTAATACAGGAAAACATACCTAAATAAAATATCATTTTTATAAAATATTTTTTTCTTTACCCATTTTTTATGAAATGAATAAGCCATTCAAATAACCTCCCATGACTGCAGCTGATGGATCTGATTTTCTATAAACTGGTCAGCCTGGCGGTTCAGCCGTGTTCTCACCATCAGGATCTGTGTCCATGTGGATGTCTGACGTGGTCCAAACCAGGGCGGCAGGAGACAGGTGCATTCCTGGTTCCTCACAAGTAAATTTCAGTCTCTTTCCTTGTCTGCACATGGCCCTGGGGAATGCTGTCCCCACATCCACACACAGGGTGTCACATGGAGCGTGACGTCTCCTGCTGTGGGTGTCACTGTGCAGAGCTGGGAAGAGATGCTCCCAGGTACATGGATGGGGAACCAGCAAGCCAGGTGCCACACTCCCAGGGCTGTTGTTCTTTATGTCGTGAGTTCCCCCCTCACAGAGCAAGTTCACAGTGTCTCATATCACTTTCCTCAGAAATAGCCACACACAGTAATCTAGTCATTAATATACAAACAAGTGGCTTAGAAATTACCATTCTCTTTACTTAGCCACAGAAGGAAGGAAATCATACCCTTTGTGTCAATGTGGATGGACCTAGAGGGACTTGTGCTAAGTGAAGAAAGTCAGACAGAGAGAGACAAACACCCTGTGGTTTCACTGATATGAGGAATCTACAGAACACAGTAAATAACAGGCAGAATAGAAACAGACACACGGACTCAGGGAACAGACTGATGGTCCCAGAGGGAGGGCAGTAGGGGGCCTGAGTGGAATGGGGAGGGACTAAGAAGCACAGATTGGCAGTCAGACAGCAGTGACAGGATGTGAAGTGCAGCCCAGGGCACAGTCAGTCGTATTGTCATAACTGGGTGTGGGGCCAGGCGGGCACTGGAACTATTGGTGCCTCACATCATAAATCATAGGATGTCTGACCACGTGGCTGAGCACCAGAAACTAATATGAAATAATACACACTGTCAACGGGAATTGAAAAAGAGAGATAAAAGGGAATCAACCCTCACTGCAGTGAGAATAAACCAAGGGTGTGGTTCGTAGTGACCCAGACAGGAGACAGGGCTGAATTCCAGGACTGTGCTCACAGGTGCATCTTCACTGGGAAAGTTCTGACATTGTTATATTCATTAGAGGCTCCCACTGACAACCTTGGCCTGAAATTATTCGCTGAGGGTTCACATCTCATTAACAACCTGAAGGCTGCGAACCAGGATTTACTTCAACAACCAGACTTGCTGAAGGGCCTTTCCTGTGCTTCCCAGAGGTTCCAACTAAGTACATGATTTATGTTCCCTGTCCCCTGTGTGTGTTTGTCCTCAGCCTGGACATCTGCACAAGCTGTCGTGGGTCCCTCTGCCTCTGCCTGGTGGCAACTGCTCTGGGTGCTGTGAGCATGATGCCAACTCAGTGACCATCACCACTGGGGACTTTCATCTCTACCATTGGGGTCAAAGGCCTCTGGTGTCCAATGTCCAGCACATACGTGTCCAGCTGCTGGCTGGCTGGGCCCTGAGCTGGGTGGAGCTGAGCTGCAATGTAGAATCAGCAGAACCCCTGGTTGGATGCAGCCTATGTGGGTCAGTGGATTTCATGATTAGTTCTCATTTGGGCACAAGAGCGTCCATAAGAGACTCTCTGCCTTTTGTTCATATGAGAAAGTGGTCTTTCTGGACAACAGACATTTCTTTATTCTTTCTGTTTAATTGTGACATCATTATAGGTGTCCCCATCCCCCCACCTACTGCTCCCCTCCACCAGCCCCCACCACGACTCCCCTGGCCGTCAGCACTGTGCTGTCTGTGTCCATGGGCTGTGCATGTAGGTCCTTTGACTCCTCTCTTCACCTCCTTTTATTCACTCACCCCCCCACTCTGATCTGTGTCTGTACGTTCCAGTGTCCACGACTCTGGTTCCATTTTGTTCGTCAGTTTATTTTGTTCCTCAGATTTCACATATAACTGAGATCACAAGGTATTTGTCTTTGGCTTATTTCTCCTAGCATAATCCTCCCCAGGTCCCTCCATGCTGTCCACAGGGTGAGGGCTGCTTCTTCCTTACAGCTGAGTAGTGTTCCCTTGTGTAAATGCACCTCAGGTTTTTATCCACTCGTCTACCTGGGCACTTGGACTGTTCACAGATATTGAGTACTGCAAATACCACTGCTTTGAATACAGGGGAGCACACATTCTTTCTGATTGGAGCTTTGGAATACCTAGGACATATTCCCAGAAGTGTGATCACTGCGTTAGATGGCAGTTTCATTTTTAATTTATTGAGGAAACTCCACACTGTGTCCACAGTGGCTGCAGCAGTCTGCATTCCCACCAGCAGGGCATGAGGATTCTGTTCTCTCCACATCCTCACCAGCACTTGTTGTTTGTTGATTTACTGATGGGATCAATTCTGGCAGATGTGGTTGTATTTTAAGTGGCATCTCATGGATCATTAGTGACCTTGAGCATTTTCACATGTCTGTTGGCCATCTGTGTTTCTTCTTCAGATAAGTGTCTATTCAGGGCCTCTGCCCATTTATTAATTGGATTGTTGGTCTGTGTAATGACTTGTATAAGTTTTTTTAATACATTTTTTAATATAACCCCTTAACATATGTACCATTGGCAAATAGACAATAAGCTTTTCTAACTCAGAGACCTGATAGGCAAGCACAGAATCAGGAACCCAGAGAGGTTCCCTGAGGGAAACTGTGACATGAAGAGGAAACCACACAGGAAACCAGCCCAAACCTCCAACTGCACCTGCTCCTGGATGGTCCTTGTGTTCAGGACCCTGAGCGCCCCCTGGTGGTCGCAGACTCTCCTGCAGAGCGTTTTTGTCTGGGCTCACACTGAGTTCTCCTCACTGTGTCTTGGCACAGTAATACACGGCCGTGTCCTCTGACTTCAGGCCATTGATCTGCAAATAGGCTGTGCTGACCAAGGTGTCCAAGGAGAAGACAAATCCTTCTGAGAAGCCTTGGGTATACGTGGGTTTCTGAGTCTCTGTGTTAATCCAGCCCATGTACTGTAGCTTCTGTCCTGGGGCCTGTCGCACCCAGTTCATACTGTAGCTGGTGAAGGTGAACCCAGAAGCCTTGCAGGAGACCTTCACTGAGTCCCCAGGCTTCCTCATCTCATCCCCAGACTGCACCAGCTGCACCTGGGAGTGGACACCTGTGGAGAGAAGACAGGAGTGGGTGGCAATCCCCCTTGACTGTCCCTGGTCCCCTCCTCAGCCCAGGGACTGGGGAGCCCTTACCTGTAGCCACTGCCACCAGGAGGAGGGTTCTCCAGCTCCAGTCCATGGTGAGGTGCTGAGCTGTGGGCACTTCTGTAGGGAGGGTGTGGCTGTGGGTGATGCTCTCAGGGCACAGACTTATCCATATTTAACCTGGTCTACCTCATCTCATTTGCATACTCATGAAGTGGAGTGTTTCATAGCTGAGAGCCTGACCCCACCAGAGAGATGATGGAGGGACAAGGACTATGCTCAGTAGAAGTCTGAGGGTCCACGTCCTACTCCTGGTAGGAGGACAGGTGTCCCCTGCCAGGTCACTGAGCTCTGTGCACACTGAGCCCCTCTCTGAGGAACAAGCCCCACAGGACATGCTCCTCATTGTGAACCACCTTTGAGTGACACGGGGGCCTCCTGGACCAGCTCTGGGCTTTGATACCTGAATGTCTTATTCCAGGATCAGTGTGTCTCCAAAGTGCTCCACCTGGTGAGGTAATAAAGCCATCCTTGTCCCAGGTCCTTACAATTCATAAGCCTTGGAAATGCTCCTTTGAGTGTGGTTCTTATTCCTCATCAGTTACAAACATGCTCTTGCAAAATAAGATGTTTACAGACAAATCAGCAGTCCTTGCTCATCCGTTGTGCTACATAGAGTTTTTTCAGGAAGACCCCAGCCTCAGAGGAAATCCCTGCCCAGCTCCCTCTGCACCTGCTCCTGGGGCAGCAGCCCTGTGTTCATGGGTCGTGAGCGCCCACTGCTGCCCATCTCGGGCCCAGCAGGGGAGGGTCCTGTCTGGGCTCAAAGGGCACTGACCTCTAGGTGTGTCTAGTCCAGTGGTAAAGGCTGTGCCCTGACTTCAGAATTTTCCCACAGGAACACTGTATTATTTCAACATCTCTGGACAGAAGAATTATCCTTATTAAACCCCATGAGTCTGCATGGAGACCCCAGTCAAGGCTTTATGAAGCCCCCAGGGAGCCTTTCCCTGCAGCTGCCAGATGGACAGACTCAGCCAACACTCCCCTGAACTAGAACAATCGTGGGCTCCCGGTGCCTCTATGTCCTTAGGCTTCTATGGTTGAAGGTCCCGTGTGAGTATCCCTGCATGTGGCCCAAATCCTACTACTGCACGTCTACTGTTCAATAAATCACACACACACACACACACACACACACACACACACACACACACTGTGATGATGGTCATTGCTATGAATCCAGAGTTGCCCTTCTTCTTTGGACCTAGCTCATGGGCAGTGACCACAGATGGAGTCTAGGCCTGGAGTGACTTCCTCTGGAAGCTGATCCAATGCACCCACGATGCACGAGCAGACTTTGAGAGCAAGTCCATCATGTTTCCGTGCTGCTGCAGGTCCTGTGAACCCAGATGCCGGTTAGAATGGATCAGACCTGATCCAGGGAGGGTCAGAGGTCAGGCTTGGTCACAACCTTGACAGCAGGGCCTGTAGCTGAGAGTCCCCTGGAAACCCCACACCGGACTCAGGGACACACAGAGAATGGTGAGGCTGAGAAGATGGCACCGTAGTCAGCTCTCAGGTGAGGTGGCTCTCCCAGGTCAACTGGTGGGCGGGGTAGCAGTGGACAGGGGGCTGAGGTCGGCTCAGTGAGGGACGCCCTGGCTATCCCAGAACACCTGGTTTCAGGACAGGCTTGGTGTTCATCCATTCTTATTGCTCCATCCTGATGGTTATCTTCCCTCCTGGCCACCTGACCCGAGAATTTACACCCAGCATCCCATGTGGAGACAGACTCTCTACTCAGTGACCCCACAGCTACTCCCGTCTGGCCCTGCAGGAAACACCATCTCCTCCTGCATCTGCATCTCTGGTTCACTTCATGGATATTCCTGCACTGAATAAGTCGTCACAGCTGAGAATTCAGACACCTGGTTGTCACTCAGGCTCTCATTCAAAGGAGGTCCTCTCGAGGTCGTGTATGCATGAGCTCCAGTGACTTCCCACGTGGACTGTGTCCCCCAGCCCAGCAGCCCTCCAGGCACCGAGTCCCTGCTCAGCTCCAGGGATAGACAGAAGCACCTGCTGAGGTTCAGTTGTCTGGGGAATGTCTCAGGGGCTCCCACCTGGGAGAGGACGGAAGTCCCCACGTCCTCAGGCCCGTGGGTCTGCGCTGGTGTATCAGCACCCGTCAGGTGTGAGCCCTCTTCCTGTGAGTCAGTGCACGTGTGTCTTCCATGTGCTCTTGTCATTACACTGAGTCCTCACACGTGGGACCTGCCTCACAAACACCCTTTCTAAACAAGGTTCCCAGTGATCTGAGGACTCCAGTGTAACTCTATCACCTCAGTACATGTACGTCAGGACCTTCCCGCAGGAAGGAAGCCTGCAGGTGGTTACTGTCCCAGGTCTATGTGGAGGAGTCTCGTTTGGAAGGCCCATCAGGATGACCAGCGTCCTGTGGCTGGTGGTCAGCTCCATCCTGCTGCGGTCGCCCAGTGAGCTCTGACGCTGGGCGGTGCTGCTCTGCTCAGCCCTCAGGGACCCCTCGGATCTGCACGAGGCCCCTGCATCGTCAGTGGGCTCACAGGTCTGGGGCACAGGAGGGTCAGGGGCCAGCTCTGCACATGCTAACGTGTCAGTGATCACTGTGACCCTCTCCATGTGCTCACCACGTGCCCGCTGCTGCTTCACGTTGACGCCCGAGTGGGCTCTGGTGGGCAGAGGGGCACGGCCTCTGATGGACAATGGTGCTGGTCATGGTCCCCCAGAGAGGAAGGGCCAATAAATGCATATTCACACTTACATGTCTCATACAAGGAGCTGATGCTCACGTCATGGAGTGTGAGACGTCCCGAGTCCCATGATCTGCTGTTGCCCCAGTAGACCCAGGAGAGCTGCGGTCGTAACTCAGTCTGGCCCGAGGGCTGAGGACCGGGTGCCCCGGGCAGGAGAAGTCCTCAGAAAAGAAGCAGAAATGGTCCCTCTGGGTAGCTGAGAGCTTTGAGAGGAAATCCCTGCGGTTAACAGGAAGTGCCTTCCCCAGCTCCCTCTTCACCTGACCCTGGGCCTGTTCTATGTGTTCCCTGGGTTCCAAAAGGCCCCGTGTCCTCAGAGCCCCCTTTTATCCCAAGCGCCCCCTGCTGCCCAGTCATTTTCCCCTGCAGGCGAGGGTCCTCTCAGGACTCACAGGGCACTGACCTCTCAGCGTCTCTAGTCCAGAAGTAAGGGCTGTGCCCTAACTTCAGACTGTGCCCTCAGGGACACCGTATGCTTTTGATATCTATGTACATGGTGAACTGGCCTTACTGAACCCATGGCTCTGCAGGGAGCCCCCAAGCCAGGACTTTGGGAAGACATCAGGGAGCCCTTCCCTGGAGTGCCAGATGGACAGACAGAGAGATACTCCTCTGAGTCCAGAAGCTCTCGGAGGCTCTGGGGCCTCTTATGTCCTTAGTGGCCTGTGGTTGAAGTTCCCATCTGAGTATCCCTGCATGTGGCTCAAATCCCACTACTTTCTTCTATTCAATAAGTCACACACACACACACACACACACACACACACACACACACACACAGTGATGACTTTCACTGTTATGAATCCAGAGTTGCCCTTCTTCCTTGAACCGAACACATTTTCAGTGACTGCAGGTGGATTCTAGGCCTGGAGTGAATTCCTTTGGAAGCTGACCAAATGCACCCACGATGCACAAGCAGACTTTTCAGTGCACGTGTCTGGTGTGTTTCTGTTCTTGGAGATCCTGTAAATCCAAATGTTGATTATAATGGATCAGACCTGCTCCAGGGAGGGTCAGAGGTAGATCTGGTTCCCTATTGACTTCAGGGTGCTGTAGCTGAAGAGTCCCCTGCAGACCCCACAGCTGTATTAGGGGACACCTGAGAATGGTGAGGCTGAGGAGACAGCACTGTAGTCAGCTGTCAGGTGAGGCTGCTCTCCCAGGTCACCTGGTGGGCGGGGCAGCAGTGGGCAGGGGAGTGAGGTCGGCTCTGTGAGGGACACCCTGGCTGTTTCAGGACACCTGGTTTCAGGACAGGCTAGGTGTTCATACATTCTTGTTCCTCCACCCTGATAGTTATCTTCCTTCCTGACCACCTGCCCCATGGCTCTGTTCCCCACATCCCATGAGGAGACCGACTTTCTACTCAGTCACCCCACAGCTCTGCCCGTCAGGCCCTGCAGGAACCACCATCTCCACCTGCATCCGCATCTCTGGTTCAACCCTAATCGACATTCCTTCACTGAGTAAGTCCTCACGAGTTAGAATCCAGGCTCCTGCTCCTGGGATGGTCCTTGTTTTCAGCGCCCCCTAGTGGTCTATACCCCTCCCGCATGGAGATTTGTTTCTGGGTTTACACTGACTTCCCTCGCTGTGTCTCTCACACAGTAATACACAGCTGTTGTGTTGGCTCTCAGGCTGCTTACTTGCAGATACAACATATTTTTGGTGTTGTCTCTGGAGATGGTGAATCTGCCCTTCACAGAGTCTCCATAGTATGTTTTATTCCATCACTATAAATTCGACTTATCCACTCCAGCCCCTTCCCTGGAGCCTGGCGGACCCAGTGCATGCCGTAGCTACTGAAGGTGAATCCAGAGGCTGCACAGGAGCGTCTCAGAGACCCCCCAGGCTGCACCACGCCTCTCCCAGACTCCACCAGCTGCTCCTCACACTGGACACCTGCAAACACAAAGACGTCCTGGTCAGGACACTGTCACACGTCCACTGTTATCTCTTTTACCCACTCACACACTCAGTGTCTCTTTTTCTCCATAAATTACCTCTCAAAATAGCAACAAGGAAAACCCAGCTGAGCCCAAACTCCATGGTGAGTGCTCTGTGTTCAGTCCTGATCAGTGAATGGGGTCACCTGTGGATCCTGAGGCTGGGCTCCGATCCCAGATCTTCAGCGCCAGGGCTGGGCTGGTTTTCATGAGCAGAGGGGCCTCAATCTGCATGTCCTTCTACTATATATGTAGAACTGGGGTAGGATGGTGGCATTAGGGACACGGTCCCAGAGTGTGACAACACCAAGGGTGTTTTCCTTTCAGAATTACTCCCCTGTCTGCAGGGAATGTGGAAATGGATGGAATTTCTGTTGTGTTGGAAGAATTGGCAAAATGTCTGGATCATTTAAGAAATGGATTTTGTAACTAGCTTTAAAACTAGGCCAAGAAACTAGTTTTTCTGCAAATCAGATTTTGGAACATGCACCCTGGGCTTAGTCTTTGTTCTGACAGAGCATCCTATCTCAAACGCCTTCTGTGGTCAGATCAGTAGGGAGAATACAAAATAATTGCATGGTAACTGTTTCAATTTTTTATAAGTAATTAATATTAAACTTATATCAATTAAACTTTTGATAATTTATTTTTACCTTTTTTTCTCCTTAAAGGAAAATTACTTTAACATTTTTATAGTCTGAAAAACAGTATAAATGTTATTCTTCTCAGTTAATAAATAAGCAAAAATGACATTTATTTTCCTTATTGGCATGTACCTACAAATATTAAAGACAGAGAGATGTAACATAATTATGAGTTTATTACTGGTGGTATTTGAACAGCTTATCTAAATTGTACATAATATTTGAACTAGCATATGACATTAGTTTTAACTATTATATTAACAAGGCTGGGATATTTAGATAGGACTTTGTGTTTGTAACCATGATCATCATTTCTTGTCATTTCTTGTACATGTTTATTACTCGTTCTTAACAGATTTGTTTTGAAACATGACTTGGCTTTGTTGGGATAAAAAAAATAAAAAGAATATCTCCCCTGCCCTGGCCGGTTTGGCACAGTGGTTAGAGGATCCTCCGGGGACCTAAGGGCCGCATGTTCGATTCCAGCTAAGGGCCGTACCTCGGTTGCAGTTCAGTCCCCAGTCCTGGTTGGGGTTGTGTGGGAGGCAACCAACTGATGAGTCTCCCTCACATCCAAGTTTCTCTGTCTCTATCTCTCCCTCCCACTCTGTCTGAAAATTAATGGAAAAATATCCTCGGGTGAGGGTTAAAAAAAAAAAAGAATTTTTTCTCACATCTCATCCTGTTCCCTCCACACTGGGCTCAACTGCTCCAGGAGACCTCTACAAAGACCCAGGAGAGAAAATTGTCATAAAAAGAAAAAGAGACTTATTTAAAATGAGAGATGCCTTTGACAGTCACCAGTGAGAACACACCAAGAGAAATCAACCCTCACAACCCGAGAAAGGATTACAAGTTCAAGAAGATTGAAATCTTATCAAGCATATTCTCAGATCTTGATGGCATGAAACTAGACACTTATTTCATTAAAAACACTAAAAACCATTCAAACACATGGAGGCTAAATAGCATGTTATTAAACAATGCATGGGTTACCAAGGAGATCAAGGAAGAAATTTAAAGTCCTGGAAATCAATGAAAATGAACACACAACAACACACAATCTATGGGACACAGTGAAAGCAGTCCTGAGAGGGAAGTTCATAGTATCACAGGCCTACCTCAAGAAACAAGAAATATTTCAAATGGACTATCTAACTCTACAACTTAAAGAACTAGAAAGTAAACCAAAAGAAAAACCCAGAGCAAATACAAGAAAAGAAATAATAAAGGTCAGCACAGACATAAATGACATAGAGACTAAGAAAAAAAATTTTTTTAAGATCAATGAAATGAGGAGCTGTGTATTTGAAAAGATAAACAAAATTGATGAATCTTTAGGCAGACCCATTAAGAAACAAAGAGAGAATATCCCCCTCTCAAAACAAAAACAAAAACAAAAACAAAAAAACACACAAACAAAATAGAAGTAACAACTGACACCACAAAATACAAAAGATTGTTAGAAAATACTATGAACAATTAGATGCCAACAAATTGAGCAACATAGGCAAAATGTACAAATTTCCAGAATCACACAGTCTAATCCGAGAAGAGTCAGAAAACTTGAACAGACCAATAACAACTAAGGAAATTGAAGCTGTAATCAATAAACTCCCAGAACACAAAAGCCCTGGCCCAGACTGCTTCAAAGGGGAGTTTTACGGAACATTCAAAGATGAACTAACACTCATTCTGATCAAACTATTCCAAAAAATTTAAGAGGAATTAAATCTTCCAAGCTCTTTTTATTAGGCCAGCATAATCTTAATTCCAAAACCAGATAAAGACATTACAAAGAAAGAAAAGTACAGGCCAATATCCCTGATGAAAGTTTATGGCAAAATCCTCAACATAACTTTAGCAAATTGGATCCACCAATATATTTTTAAAAATTCTACCATGACCAAATGGGATTCATCCCAGGGATGCAAGGCTGGTACAATATTCACAAATCAATAATTGTGAAACACCACATAAACAAAATGAAAGATGAAAATCATATGATCATATCAATAGACACTGAGAAAGCATTTGACAAAATCCAGCACCGATTTCTAATAAAAATGCTCAGCAAAGTGGGAATAGAGAGATCATATCTCAACATAATAAAGTCCATATATTAAAAACTTAGAGCCAACATCATACACAATGGGCAAAAACTAAAAGCATTTCCCTTAAGAACACGGAACAAGACAGGGATTCCCAATTTCACCATTCTTATTTAACAAAGTATTTGCAGTCTTAACCACAGCAATTAGACAAGAATAAAAAATAAAGGGCATCCAACTTGGAAAGGAGGAAGGGAAACTGTCATCATTCACAGATGACATGATATTCTATATTAAAAAAACCTGAACACGCCATCAAAAATTGATTAGTCTTAATAAATGAATTTGACAAAGCAGCAGGATACAAAATTAATATCCAGAAATCACAGCATTCTTTTACATCACCAATAATGAACATTCAAAAAGGGAAATTAAAAATAAAAAAAAAAACAAAAAACAATTTATCATTGCAACATCAACAAAAATATAAGATGCATAGAAATAAACTTAACCAAGGAGGTAAAAGTCTTGTTTTCAGAATACTACAGGACATTGAAAAAAAAAAATAGAGGAAGATATAAAAAGTGAAAATATATAAATGTTCATGGGTTGGAAAGATCAACATCATTAAAATGTCCATGCTACCCAAAGCAATCTATAGAATCAATGAAATCCTTATTAAATTACCAATGGTATATTTCACAGATCTAAAACAATTATTCCAAATGGTTATATGGAACCCAAAAGACCCCGAATAGCCTCAGCAATCTTGGAAAAGGAGAACAAAGTGGGAAAGATCACAATACCACACATCAAGTTATACTACAAAGCCATTGTAATCAAAACAGCCTGGCCCTGGCACAACAACAGACACATAGATCAATGGAACAGAACAGAAAACCCAGAAATCGACTCAGGATAGCATGCACAATTTATATTTGACAAAGGAGGGCATAGCACACAATGGAGAAAAGACAGTCTCTTCAATAAATGGTGTTGGGAAAATTGGACAACTACATGCAAAAAAAATGAAACTAAACCACCAATTTACACCACACACAAAAATAAACTCAAAATCGATAAAAGACTTAAATATAGCTCGTGAAATGATAAAATTCCTAGAAGAAAATGTAGGCAGAAAAATTTCAGACATGATAGGTAGTGTAATTTTCACAGATACATCACCTAGGGCAAGAGAAACAAAAGGAAAAATAATTCATTGGACTACATCTTACTAAAAACTTCTGCACAGCAAATGAAACCAGCATCAAAATGAAAAAGGAACCCACTCTCAAGGAGAACATACTTGTCAAAGATAAAATGGATAAGGGATTAATATCTAAAAAATAAAGAGTACTCATGCAACTCAACAAAAGGAAAACAAACAATCCAGGTTAAAAAATGGGCAGAGGACCTGAATAGACACTTCTCCAAACAGGACATACAAATGGCCAGGAGACATATGAAAACATGTTCAACATCTCTAATCATCAGTGAGATGGAAATTAAAACGGCTATGAGATATCATCTCACACCTGTCAGAATGGCTGCCATCAACAAATCATCAAACAGCAAGTGCTGGCGAGGATGTGGAGAAAAGGGGACTCTAGTACACTGCTGGTAGGAATGCAGACTGGTGCAGCCACTATGGAAAACAATATGGTGTTTCCTCAAAAAATTAAACATGGAACTGCCATTTGACCCAGTGGTTCCACTTCTTGGAATATATCCTAAGAAGCCTGAAACACCAATCAGAAAGAATATATGCACCCCTATGTTCTTATCAGCGCTATTTATAATAGCTAAATCTGGGAATGAAGTGCCCATCAGTAGATGAGTGGATAAAAAAGCTGTGGTACATTCACACAATGGAACACTGTGCAGCTGTAAGAAAGAGAGATGTCTTATCCTTTGAGACGACATGGAGGGACCTCGAGAGTATTATGCTGAGCAAAATAAGCCAGTGAGAAAAAGACAAATACCACATTATCTCACTTATTTATGGATTTTCATCAACAAAGGAAGCTGTAAATCAAAACAGAGCCAGAGTCATGGAAGTAGGGAACAGACTGACACACGTCAGAGGGATGGGGTTTGGGGAGTGGGAAGAGATAAATCAAAGAACTTATATGCATATATGCACAACCAATGGACACAGACATTCCTTTGGAGACAGCAGGCGGGGGTGGGAGTGGGGAGAATAGGGTCAATGGGAGACAAAAGGGGAAATATTGGTAATACTTTCAACAATAAAGAAAAAGAGAGAGAAATCCAAGCTTGGTGTCTGAGTGTGGCCACAGGGTAAACACAGGCCCAGGTGAACGAGAGGATTCCTCCCCCAACTACGGGAAGGAGAATGGAACCAAATGCAAAGGCAATGAGTTCTGAACATGGACCAGGAACGCCAGCTCTGTGCCTTGTCTCAGATGATGTGCAAATAACTGATGTGTGCACAGGCTTATTAATGAATACTGCTCCATTTCAAATTCTCCGTGAGGTTGGAAGATGCATCGATAGGGAAACCTCAGTCACTCACACCTCCCCCAGGAAAGCCGCTGGCAGAGGATGATGCTCTGCTCCTCTGCACAACAGGAGAGATGGAGGCGACGCTGAGGAGGGAGCTTTCCTCAGGCAACACCTGGGCCTGGTGCAGGGAGGGACGCTTGAGGCTCACGTGGATTTTCACGTACAGTCATGAGTTGAAACACCATCCACCAAAGACTTCCGACACGGAGCCACAATGTATTGTGGGGTTGGGGGGTTGGAAGATGGACGATTTGTAACCTTGTGTTGATGCATTCCCACAATCTGGTCAGCCTAGGTGCACTGAGTGCTTCTTTTGCATGTGAATAAGATAAGGTTTGCATGACAATGGCTGGAACACCTCCTCCAGTGGACTAAGGGGTCCTTTGACTCAAGAATGTCTGGGTTTGTTATCTTTTAGCTTCAAAATCTCTTTCTGCTGTAAAAAGCAAAAGACAAGGCTAGGCTGTATGGTTTGCAGAGACACCATCTCAAGGAAATGATTTCCATAAATCCACTTGTAACCTGGGGGAACTAATCTTCAAATAAATGGGAATGCTTCCAAAGATCTGTAGCATTTGCTCACTTGCAAAGCTCCCTCTCACTCCAAGCAGCTTGTGCTTGTAATTCATTGTGTTGCACCAATCCTGGCAGGCCGAGAGACGGCAACGAACCTTCCTTCGTGACATCCAACCAATGCAGCCTGGAAGGAAGGCCCCGTCTGTGTTGAGCATGTCCTCCTCTGTCTGGATGGGGCCCCGGCGCCTCTCCTCCAGCCACCATCCCCTGCGATGCTCCTCAATTTCTAATGAGAACGTTCTGCAAATGAGGAGCAAATGTACACAAAAGATAAAACAAAAAGAGCCAGCAGGACAAATTCATTAAAGCAATGAAAGTCCATGTACAGCCATGTGAGACATGGGCTTTCACAGCTCAAAACTGGCTGTATTCTTCTCTGTCACAGGAAGCAAGCAGGCAAAAAATGTCAGAAGACGACAAAATGCATAAAACAAATACTATTTTTAAAATAAAAAGAAATGAGCACAATTTGTGGTGAAAACACCAGCTCAAGACTCAGAACCCTGTGGGTGCAGAGTGTCCGTGACCTGGAAGGTGAAGCAGACACGTGTCCACGATGAGCTAGGTTTGTGAAGAGGGAGAGACAGGGGCTGGGGGTGACGGGGAAGCCCTGAGACTCTCTGGGTGTTTCAGGCAGAGTGTCCTCAGGGGCAGCCACAAGCACTGCGGGGCCTCCTCACAGAGCCCCGTGTGAGCTCCGCACAGGGACCACCCCCAGGAAGGGGCGCCAGGGCCCAGGAGCCCACCGTCCTGTCCCATCAGGGCCGGGCACCTCCACGCTGCCCTCCTCCTGATCTCAGCCAGTCCTGGGGACACAGCAGCTGGTGCTTCCTCTGGGGGAGGGAGGAGGGGCCCCAGGGGAGCGTCCCAGGGGCTCTTCTCTGCAGCTGGTGGAGGTTTTGGGGCCTGCAGGACGTGGTTTCTCTCGCTGTGTCCCTGGCACAGTAATACACGGCTGTGTCAGAGGCCTTCAGGCTGCTCCACTGCAGGTAGCTGGTGCTGATGGAGTTGTCCGTGGAGATGGTGACGTGGCCACGGAAGGAGGGGCTGTATCTGGTATCCGAGTCCCCAGGATAGATGCTTCCCATCCACTCCAGGCCCTTCCCGGGCGTCTGGCGCACCCAGCTGATCCAGCTACTGGTGAAGCTGTATCCAGAGGTCCTGCAGGAGATCCTCAGAGAGTCCCCGGGTCTTTTCACCTCTGTCCCAGACTGCACCAGCTGCACCTGGGCACAGGCACCTGTGTGGGAGAGCAGGACGTAGGTCAGGGGCTCCCTCCTGCCTCCCTCCACTGTGACCCACACCTGGTCTGTGACTCACCTGGGAGGACAACCAGGAGGATGGCAAAGACGGTGGCACAGCCCATCCTGGAGGAGGACAGAGAGGGACAGTGCTGAGGACCCACTGCCTGTGGAGGGGACCCTGGGTTTAATGGACTGTCCCCAAGTGCGTTTGCATATTTCCTGCCCCGCCCTCAGGGGAGACTTCTCACAGCTCATAGTCCAGGATCCTCAGGGCTCCAGCAGGGAGCTTGTCTGAGCCTCCCGGGAGGGAACGATCCATTCCCACCCAGGCTGTGGTCCTGGCAGAAGCACACCCACAAGAGACTGGGGTGGATTCTGGTTGGGACGGATTGTCAAAGGGGGACGTGGTCTGGAGTGACCAACGAGACCCCAGGGTGTAGTGGGTGTCACGGGCTGGGCTGAGCTGTCAGGCCGGGCTGAGTGCATCACCATCACTCAGGCCCTCCGTGGGAGGAGTGTGGAGGGGAATCTCCATTCTCACACGTGCTCATGAAGGGAAGGCCGACTGGATTCAGGGGGAGTGTTCAATGGAGTTCTTCTGTAGGAGTCAGAGACGGGTTCAAGTCTGAATGCAACAAGGACTTGCTGGAACTTGGGTGCAGGGAGCAGGGTGGGGTCAGTGGGTGGGAAGCACTAGGAGGGAACAGCAGGGTGAGGAGACGGGTTAGTCGACCTGACTGCCTTCTTGGTGAAGGCAGGCCAGGGTGATCAGACATCCCCTGGGCGGTGCTGCACAGGGAACCCACTGAGGGATCAAGAGGGGTGAAATATTGAGGGTCGGGCACTCTAGCCGGACCAGCTTCACGGGATTCTTGCTAACACTGGGCTGTGCAAAATGGACCTGAAAGCTACAGATGTCAGCCTAGTTGGGGAGAGGTTCCCAGGAGTCTGCCTGAAGCTCGGTCAGGGAGAGGCCCTTCATCCGGAGCTGCTCCAGGCTTGGTGGGGGCAGCCCTGGGCAGCCTGCAGGTCAGGGCCGGGGAGCCCTGATGTGGACACAGTGGGCCCAAGGCCTGGAGGGCTGTGCTGATGGTGCTCGCAGGCCCACTGGCTTCCTGGATGCTCCGACCCTGCTGATCACAGTTTCCAGCCGGAGGTGGTGACTCACTGTAGGGACTAATGCTGTGATTGTTCTGTGCAGTGTTAATAGTCCTACAGGATTCTAACACAGGACCAAGGTGACTCACTGTAGGACTAATGTTGTGATTGTACTGTGCAGTGTTAATACTCCTACAGGATTCTAACACAGGACCAAGGTGACTCACTGTGTGGACTAATGTGTGTGATTGTACTGGGCAGTGTTAATAGTCCTACAGGATTCTAACACAGAAGACCAAGGTGATGCTGGGACATTATGACACTGAGTGCCAGGGAGCTGTGGAGACACATCAAAGGGTGTGACGGACGTGGCCCGTGGACAAGCCACATGAATGTGAACAGGTTATTTCCAGACGGTGAATGTGGCCACCGGTGACTAAGGCTGCAGAAGCTTGTTCAGAGTGAGGTGAGGCGGACCGTCCGGATGGCTGCGGCCGAGGGCTGGTTATCCCAGTGAGAGCAGCGTGATGCGTGGTGTGTAGCCCTGAAACAGCGTGAAGGGAAGAGTCCATGGAACTTGGAACCTGAGGGTGGGCAGAGCACTCGCCTCCAGACCGTCCAGGAGGACACTGAATGGGCGCATCTGAGGGCAGTGGGTTTCCTAAGAGGATTCCCCAGAGCAGGGTGGTGATGACCCACTCAGGAGACCTCCCAGGGCAGGACTGTGGAGGGCACGGTGCCTCTAGTGGTCACCCTGGTCACTCTAGTGCTGACCCTGGTGCCTTTCCTGCAGCCGAGGGCTGGGCTGTGCAGGTCCCACGAGTACCTTCAGGGCTGGTCTGTGAGGAGGAGAGGGACACGAGGACAGAACCAGAGAATTATTTGCAAATTTACAGTTTTCTTATTAATAACAAATGGGACTGTATCTTTTCAATTGGATATTTGCCATTTTCTTGCTTGTCAGTTTGCGTGTGCCATCCAGTCAGTGGGTCCCTTCAGACAGGGAGTGTGAAGAAAAGCCAGGGAACCGTTAGTGACTGGGTGCTGAGCTGCACTCAGTGGAAACACACATTTGTTTCCTTTTCCAGTTTCTCAGGGACGCCCTTCTCACTTTCATGGACTGGATTTTGAGATTTCTCTGACGTTACTCCAGCTGTGCCCCCTGCCCTGGTCCTGCCCCATGTCTGTGGTGCCCCTTTCACAGTCACAGGTGTCTGACTGGAACAGAAGCTCTGTCCACGGGGAAATCCGTGACACTGGGCTCAGCAGCTCACCAGCCCGTTCCCTGGTCGCCGCAGGACCCCGGCTTGTCCCCTGTGAGGCTCTGCAGGTGGCCGGGTGTCGGGATGTCCTGTGACAAGGTGTGTTTGCTGCTGGAGGAGCCCTGTGCTGGCCGTCCCTCCCCTGCACAGGCCTGTCCTGCAGCAGCCCTGAGTGACCTGGTATTCCACCTGAGCACGGCAGGTGGGCTCAGGGAGGGGAGATGGCAGGTTCAGGGTACTTGTCTGGACGTGTCCTGGGTGTCCATGGAGGGATGCGCATGTCAGAGGATAGGAAATGGGTGGTGCATTGATGACTAAAAGCTCATCAAAGACCACGGGGGCCCAGGGCCCTGACTGAGGGGCGGGCCGTGCAGGGACCGAGTGCAGCTGTCTGAGGACAGAGTGTGAGCTTCAGACAAAGGGCACTGACGTCAATGCTGTTTCCCCGGGAAGATGTCTGCAGGGCAGGACCATGAGCACCGTCAGGACGGTCTGTTCACGGAGGAGGTCGTGGAGGAAACCGGTGAGGGAAGGTCCTCGTGGGTGTTCATAACCCACCTGCACACAGTGCTCCTCCCCCGCCTCATCCCAGCGATGATGTGAGACATTAGATTCAAACCACCAGCCTGAGTTTCCCTGGGGACCGAGAGCACCTGGGAGAGGAGAAGAAAACACCCATCACAACAGGAAGCCTGTCTCTGCCCCTCTGCAGCTGTCCAGGAGTAGACCCTTGTGACCTGGTGTCCTGAGCGCCCCCTGCTGGTCCCGAGCGCCTCCTGCTGGTCCTGAGCGCCCCCTAGTGTGCTGAGCTCCCTCTGCTGGTCCTTAGCGCCCCCTGGTGTCCTGAGTGCCTCCTGCAGCCCCGCCCTCCTGTCCACCTCAGGAGGTTTGTGTCTGGGCTCACACTGACTTCCCCTCACTGTGTGTCTCGCACAGTAATACACAGCTGTGTCCTCGGTGGTCACGGAGCTCAGCTACAGGGAGAACTGGTTTTTGGATGTGTCTCTGGAGATCGAGGTGCGGCTCTTGAGGGATGGGCTGTAGTAAGTGTTACCACTGGGACATATGTCCCCGATCCACTCCAGCCCCTTCCCTGGTTTCTGGCGGATCCAATCCCAGCAGGAATCACTGGTAGTGATGGGGATTCCAGAGACAGTGCAGGTGAGGGAGAGGGTCTGCGAGGGCTTCATCAGTCCTGGGCCCGACTCCTGCAGCTGCACCTGGGACAGGACACCTGGGGACAAGGAGCATCAGGCCCTGTCAGTCACGTGCAGTCACAACCACCCCATAGACCCCTGTCTGACCTCTGAGACCCTCACCTTGGGTGGCTGTCACCAGGCACAGGAGAAGACACAGCAGTCTCATCTTTTTCTAGACCAGGGCTCTGCCTTCCGCAGAGACCTAAGCCCTGTGTGAGGAGAGAGCTGTGAGCCTCCGCAGCCCAGGGGATGATTTACCCTGGAGCTTGAGGAGAAATTTGCATGTGGAGCAGCCTTGTCCTTATAAGTAGAGGACTGAGGTCAGGCTGCCCTGGTCTCTCTGTCACCCTGTGGAGGCTTCCCTTTTCCTGAATGCCCTCACCACGTAAGTCAGTTATAGGGGATCACCTGGTACATTAGAGCTATGGAGTCAGCTTAATGGACGTGCTCATCTCTCATAAACCGTGGACTAGAGGAGGAGATTTTATTTTTAATTTCTCATGCATCTTTCAAATAGATTTAAAGGGGTTACATTTGTCCAGGTAATTTCTTAAACCTAACTCTCTAATAAATACAATTGTCAAATATATTCATAAACATTTATATTTTAATGAACATAATTTTATATATACAAATAATGTCTAGCTTGTTTTGAAAATCTCAAAACAAAGGACATTCATTCTTTGTATCTTATTTGGTAATGTATGTTTTTATTTTAATACAAGGAACTATTCTCTAGAACAGGGCATCTGGAGATCCTTGGTTCTTGTTTATTCTGTTTTGTTTTATATTATTTTGTTAAAATGATTTTTCATACAAGTTTGAGTAACACTATCCTAAATACCTTTATTTAGTATTTTCCTAGAAAGATATTTTTTATAATCTTTGCCAAATATTTTTAGAGCATAAGCAGGGTCGGTCCTGGTTAGTAGTTGGATGGGAGACCCTTGAAACTTGATGTTGAAAATTTTGTAATTGTTCTTGAGTCCCTCCTTAAAAATCTTCCCTTATGGAAGCCAATGGTCTATTGCGTTGACCCCAAACAAATTACATCAGACATAATCACATGTGTACATGGAGAAATGATTGGAAATAGAAAGTGATTATGCATTAATAAAATTCAGATGCCTTTATATGTTGTAGCTGTAAAGGCAGCAGATTAACTGACCTGTGTTCTCAGTCTTATATTTTCACTGATGTTGGGATTCACAGGGAGGCAAATGAAGAGGACTCCTAGCACAGATTTACTCATAGGAAAGGGAACTAAACTTTGACAGGAACCCTCTGCCCCTGGGGATGGTCACTGTGGTCAGAGGTGCTGGGCTCTCCCACTTAACATGCAACATTCTTAATTATAATGCACACATTCCCCCATCAGATATATGTTTTGGAGATATATTATCTCTGTGTAGGCTTGTCTTTCAATTCCCTTAATGGAATAATTGTTGGTACAAATGTTGTTAAGTCTAACAAAGTTCAATTCATCATGATTTTTTAAAGTGTCCTGTTTTTGATGTTTTATCAAAAATGTTTATAGAAAATGGTTCCCCTTCCTTATCCATGGTAGTGGAAACCCTGATATGAACACTGTGGGCACTAAACCCAACAGAGAAATGAAGGTGGGAATCCTTACTATCATCGACGTGTTTACTGGGTCCTCCGACCAGAGACCAACCTTCCACAGCACGAAGCCCTGATTCATTTCAGAGATTAATGCACTTTACTGGACTTTACATTATGAACTTCCCTACAGTATGTAGCATAGAAAAGTAGACTAACCTCTGAGAAAATATATCATGTGTGTGGATGTCAGGCAGACGAGGAAGGAACCTCAAAGGACATGAGGAAGATGCTGAGCAGAGATGACAGAGACAATATCCCAGAGGTTATTTCACGAGGATGAAAGTGACCAGAAGGGCGAAGGTGCAGAGAGGTCGTGAGAGGGAGACATGAGGAGATGACCTGGAGCTGACGTCTGGGAAAGTGAATGTCCCAGTGAGAGCCCTGCATGGAGCTGTGTGTGCAGGACTCACATGGGACAGTGAGAGAGCGAGGCCCTGGCGAGTGTGGGGACCTGGGGGATGGACTCTCAGTGTGTCTAGACGATGACACCTGGGAGGGCTAAGTTGGAATTTTAAACCACGTTCTGCAGGGCAGGGGCTCAGATGACAACCTCTCAGGGGATGCTGGGAGCAAGACTGTGGGGTGATGGTGACCCCTAGTGGTGACTTTGAGCCATGCAGGCTGCAGGACCCTAGGGACTGTACCAGCTGCCTCTCCACCCACCGAGACCAGGGGAGGGAAGAGCTCACTTTTAAGGTCAGGCTTTTCCTCTCTGAAGAGGAGAGAGGCATGAGGGCAATGAAGGTGTTCTTTATCATCTGCATTGTCCTCATTAGTGACATATGTGGGAATATCTTTGGTTAATTTTGTACAGTTAAAATTTATCATGTAATTATAAGTGGAGAAACATGAAAAAGATAGTTTTAGAAAGTATGAGTGAGTAGAAAGAAATAGCCAAAAATATGGTTTTAAAATAAGTGTGGTGTAATCGTTATACTTATTCTCATGACATATTCTCTGGTCTATGCAAATACTTCATTAGAAAGCTTAGTATATCTCTGATAGTTAGTATTAATTTTCCCTATAATGTTTTCAGCTGTGATATTTCTCTGTTCTGATATAGGTCTGTCCCACAATAATTTTGGCTGTTGAAAATTTCACCTGTGTGTCTGGATCTGCTCACTGAGGACACTGGGTGAGCAGTCGACCCAGCCATTCCCTTCCCCATGTTGACCAGAGCTGTCCATGGACTTGTCCAGTAGATGTTCTCCAGCAGGTGGAGCAACAGGACAACACTGATGTGAGGTGTGACGTGTGTGATGTGTGTGAGGTGTGAGATGTGAGAGGTGAGAGGTGTGTGGTGTGAGAAATGTGTGAGGTGTGTGAGGTGTATTAGGTGTGAGGTGTGAGGTGTGTGAGGTGTATTAGGTGTGAGGTGTGAGGTGTGTGAGGTGTGTGAGGTGTGTGAGGTGTGAGGTGTGTGAGGTGTGAGGTGTGTGAGGTGTGAGGTGTGTGAGGTGTGAGGTGTGTGAGGTGTGAGGTGTGTGAGGTGTGTGAGGTGTGAGGTGTGAGGTGTGTGAGGTGTGAGGTGTGTGAGGTGTGAGGTGTGTGAGGTGTGTGAGGTGTGTGAGGTGTGAGGTGTGAGGTGTGTGAGGTGTGAGGTGTGTGAGGTGTGTGAGGTGTGTGAGGTGTGAGGTGTGTGAGGTGTGTGAGGTGTGAGGTGTTTGAGGTTTGAGGTATGTGAGGTGTGTGAGGTGTGAGGTGTGAGGTGTGTGAGGTGTGAGGTGTGTGAGGTGTGTGAGGTGTGAGGTGTGTGAGGTGTGAGGTGTGTGAGGTGTGAGGTGTGTGAGGTGTGAGGTGTGTGAGGTGTGAGGTGTGAGGTGTGTGAGGTGTGAGGTGTGAGGTGTGTGAGGTGTGTGAGGTGTGAGGTGTGTGAGGTGTGAGGTGTGTGAGGTGTGAGGTGTGAGAGGTGTGTGAGGTGTGAGGTGTGAGGTGTGTGAGGTGTGAGGTGTGAGGTGTGAGGTGTGAGGTGTGAGGTGTGTGAGGTGTGAGGTGTGAGGTGTGAGGTGTGAGGTGTGAGGTGTGAGGGGCCTGCACTCAGCACCTGCTCTGCTCCCACCCGACACAGGCCTGTCCCTCTAGAGCCTGTGTGAGCTGAAATCAGTCTGAAAACGTTCTGGGCTCAGCCTCAGGCCTCCTGTCTGTACCCAGTCCTGGGGTGTCCACAGATGGATGACCTATGAGGGGGTGTGTGTGGGTGTAGGGGGGCTGGTGCATTTTCCAGGTTCTGCTCTGCACTTGACACTGTGGGAGCAGCGGGGGAGCGAGCGCAGGATTCTGGCCTTTGAGGCTCGGCACCCAGGACAGATTTAGGGAGAATATAGACTGTGGGAGACAGAGGGTGATGTCGGGGCGGTTTTGGGGGGACACTGGAGGACAGCACAGGGTGGGTGTGGGTGAGGACCTGTCCAGCTGGTTCTCTCGCTCCATGTGCACTCTCCCTGCGGAAGCGGAGACACATGTCCGAGCACAGCCCAGGCTGCTCCCAGGACCCACACGAAGGGCTGCCCAGCGGGGCTGTGGAGGTCCATCTCTCGGCTCCTCTCACTCTCTCCTCCACCCGGAAGTCTGAGAGCTGAGCCTGGTCCTCGGTCGGGCTGGTTCCGGTCCAGGAGACTGAGGGATGGAGGGAGCGAGGGGCAAACCCTGAACACCTGCGCTGTCCTGAGTGGATGGGGAGCGAGGGGTCACCCTGCCCCAGGGACACCGAGACCTCAGGGGGCAGCGGTGCTGCTGGAAGCTGCGGGGACAGATCTGCGCCTGTCTGAGGAAGGGCGCCTGCGGGGCAGACGCGTGTGTGTCTGCGAGCAGAGAGTGAGGCCGACCAGGGCGTGTGGACACACTGACCCTCCTCTGTGGGGAGAATCACTTCCCGTCACCGGCTCAACTGCAGGGCGCGTCCCTCCCACCGCCGCCTGGGGGTCAGGGGGTCGGACCTAGGCCACCTCCTCAGCCCTCGTCCCCTCCCCTGCAGGCGGCCGGGCCTGTGCGCCCCTCCGCTCTCTCAGGACGGCCGGCACCTCGCGCTCGGACCCGGGGCTCGCGCCCACATGGCCGCACAGCCGGCCTGACCCGCTGCACACGTCCAGCGCCCCGCGGCCTCGCGGGCCACACACGAAGGTGACGAGCCCGAGGCCCAGAGCCGGCCCCAGCGTGGGCTCCACCGCGCACGCGCCAGCCGCTGGCGGGAACCTCAGAGCTGAAAGGAGCCTCTCTGAGGAGAATGTCTCGCCCACCGCAGGCTCTTTCGCAAAGGCAGACGGGATAGCAGTTCCCCTGGGAGCCGAACAGCAGGGTTCCGGGCTGCCCCCAAACTACATATCCCAGGATGGACTGCGCAGGGTAGACCGTGAGCCTCAGCGGTTGTGCTCCAGGGCGCGTGTTCTTTGCCTCCAATCTATGAGCCACTGTGGGGACGAAAGGCAGAGCGATGTGAGGATTCAGCTGGCCAATGGGGAGCGCGGAAGGGGCGAGGTGGGCAGGCCGTGTGGTTTCCTTGGATACCGCGGACGTGACTCTCTGTGAGAGGGTGGAGCTTTAGCGTGAGACCCTGGAAGTCCTGACTGACAGGAACTTAGGAGCTCAGGTAAGTGTCAGAGCCGAGGGCGGGAGGGAGACCCTGTGGGTGTCAAGGTGAGGACGACGTGCAGACTCGGGGCCCTCAGGGTGGTGAGGTCCGAACTTCAAGGCCAGAACGGGGTGCCCTGGGATGGGCGCCCTGTCCGGGGATGAAAGCCAGACGGGGACCCTGTGCGGGACTCGCTCTGACCGGACATGAGGATGAGAGCAAGTCCCGCCCCGTCCTGGCCCCGCGTGACCGAGGCCGCGCATCAGACGCGGTGTCTCAGTGTGGGCTCCGCACCTGCGGTCGGTGACACCCTCCGTGACGACCCCGAAGGGCTGTGAGGGTCCAGTGAGACCATGGACCGGACCGAGCACAGGCCGCAGAACCGCAGTGCAAAGGCTATGTTTCTATTTCAAGGGTGACCCTGAACCCCAGTCACCCAGACAAACCCGAGGGACCAGGACGTGTGCTGACAGCAGAACTGACCTCTGTCCCCAGGGGTCCTGGGTTTTAGGACTAAATGAGACGCAGAAGGACAGTCCGTGTGGTGCGAGGGGAAGGACACGGGCTGAGTGTCTCCTGGCGCTGCCTCTGGGTCATCTGTGTCCCCTGCACCTGTCTCTTCCCCCTTAAGTGCAGGGGGATTTCTACTGAGTGACTCTGTGGGGTCTCTTTTACCTTCTATTATTCTGTGGGTCATTTAAAAAAAGAAAAAGAAAAAGAATTGTTTCTCCTTTCCAGCTCATGTTACCCTTTCGGTGCCACATCCTCTTCCCACAAATTATTCTCTGAGTTCCCAGCAAAGACACCGCAAACAGTCACGTTTAATAACATGCAAGTGCGGAACCTGAGTGCCTTCCAAAAAGCAGAAGCCCTGGGCCACGTGCAGGAGCCAGAACCCCTGGGAGCTGCCCAGGGACAGAGGGGCTGGTTTCCGAGGAGGGGCTGCGGTCTGTACGCCAGGTCCCAGGGCTCTGAGCTGCCCACTGCCTTGTAGGAAAGTCAGTATTTCTCCTCCTTTCTGTCCTCTTCCTTCCTCCTTCTTCTTCCCCTAGTGAAGACGCACAATAGGTGCTAGCTTTCAGGTTCACCAAGTTCCCACTGATCACGAGTTCTGTTTTTGGCTTTTGTTTCATTTGGTCCTAATTATTCAGACTGATCTTCAAACTCTCTTTTTAAATGAAAGCCAGTGGGAATCGCTTCAACAAAGGCACTGGTTTAAGCAAGTTGAGAATGCACTCATATTTGTTGAACACGTGCCATATGTTTCTGGATTAAATGAGAATATCTTCTAGATAATTTTGTTTCTATGGTAATTTCTGAGACAAACCAAGTAAATGGAATTGGCAACAAACCCTTAATTGTCTATATGATAAAATGATTATTTTACTATTTTGAAGTAAATACAATAAAAGTAAAGATAATTGAAAAATTAGTTATCTGATCATATGAGTTTTTAAATGGAGAAAATTATTTATAATTAAGGTTAATACAAGATATGAAAAAGTTATTGAGCCCTGGCTGGTGTAGCTCAGTTGGTTGGAGCACCATCAATGCACGGAAGCGTCCTGAGTTCCATTCCCGTCAGGGCACACACCCAGGCTGTGGGTTCAATCCTGTGAGGATGATTTCCAAGGCAGACAATCGTTATTTCTTCCTCCATCTATGTCTCTCTCTCTCTCTCTCTCTCTCCCCCTCTCTCCCTCCCTCTCGCTCTCGCTCTCGCTCTCCCTCTCTCCCCTCCTCCCTCTCCCTCTTCCTACCATCAGTGGAAAACACATAGCCTTGGGTGAGGATTAAAAAAAAGTTATTGCCCAGGGGATGTGGCTCCAGTGGATTGAGCGTCGACCTATGGACTGAGAGGGCCTGGTTCCTTTCTGGTGAGGGCACATGCCTGGGTTTCGTGCTCCATCCCAAGTAGGGGGTGTGCAGGAGGCCGCTCTGTGTGTCTCTCTCACATTGATGTTTCTATCTCTCTCTCCCTTCCTCCCTGTGTACAATATACATATATATATGTGGGGGACTGGAAAGTTCACCCCTGGCTATAAGACATTCTTGGCATTATTCTCTTGGGCGGGTGTGACTCAGGTCACAATGCCCCCAGGACCTCTGCAGAAACGACAGTTCTCGGAACTGCAGCAGGTGTTTTCTGCTTGCCTCAGGCACTGACCTTATCGATTATGATGCTAGGGTTTGGTCTCATAGCAGCCAGATTAGCCCCGACTTCAGCGCCCCAGGAACATTCCTGCTTTCATTTTCCTGCTTTCATGCTATAAAACCTTGCCCTGTTTTACAATAAACGAGACTTGATCAGAATCCTGTCTTGTCTCCATTCTTCGTGTCTGTTGCCCCCTACCATCCTCACTCCCCCTCTAGAGTCCTCGTTGCTCGACCTGCGGGACGGGTTATATATATATATATATATATGATAGGGACCCTTTAGGAATTACTCTGGGTCCACTTAAATACATGAGCAAATCAATGGCCAGTACACAAGGCTGGCTTCATAGGTGTGTGACCTGTGCAGTCATATATGGACCTGCTCTCAGAAGGGTCTTGAATTTAGTTTAATATACTGGTATCACTATCTTGATATTTTAATATTTTATTTTTGCATTTATGCTTTGCAAGTGAAGTCTGATAGGACAAGTGAGCATGCACAGGAGCTGCAGAGATAGGCCGGGTGGCAGTGCGCACAAGCATAGGCCCGAGCAGTGGCCACAGCAGGCAGTGTGGGTGTTGAGCACATACCTGGTGGCCTGCAGTGCAGGTGCATGTCTCAGGCAGTATGGGGCACCTCGGGTGTTGATCTTATATTGCAAAAATAATTTAAATAACTGTGTTGTATTTCAGGATGAGGTTGGTTGATGAATCCAATCAATGAATAGTAATTGAGTGCCTACCTCAGTGCTCAGTAAACAAAATTAGGTTTCTGGCCTCATGGAGCTTACATTCTCTCTCTCTCTCTCTCTCTCTCTCTCTATATATATATATATATATATATATATATATATATATATACACACATAAATATATAAACATATATATATAAACATATATATATAAACATATATATATAAACATATATATATATATATATATATATATATATATATATATATGATTGATTTCTGTGTAACAAAGTAGAGTATCTTTATAACCAAGCAGGCTTTTATAATACCATGATTATAGCTAACTTTCCTGACCTAGATAGTTCCACTGGAGAATAGCTTCAACTAGTTGAGTTCTGCTTGCTTTCATTATTTTCCATTAATTTTACTCTATAAGTGAACACATCCCTAAATAGCTGAGTATGGAATGATTTTATTTTGGAATTGTGAAAAATGGAAGACAGGACCACAAACCCAGAACAAGAAAAGGAAGAGGAAAAGGATAAAAAGGATCCTGAAGATCCTGCTGATGCCATAGCACCCACAGTTAACATCCATGATGAACAGTTTGTTGATTTATCTGCAACTCCAACTTTCATTAGTCTGCATGAGGTATATTTATTTCACGTCATATCTTACTTCAGTAAGACCTGAATCGTCTACCTGAAAATTCAGATGAAGTTCATATCATTATCAAAATAACACATTACATATAACCTGTAGGCAATATGTACAGTTTGAAGTACTTTAACATAAAATAGTTTCTAACTTCTCTTCCAAGAGTTTATTATGTAATCTGGGTCTAATGCAATAGTGTAGGTTCTGATACTTTTATAACATATTAAATATTCACATATATACAGTCAGTGAGGTCAATTCCATAGGTTGATAAATGAAGTAAAAGAAATTTATTTCATCATTGATATACTTTTTACTTCCATAAAATGAAGATAAAAGACCTTGTCATATAATGCAACAAAGAATAGACGTTTACCTAGCTAAATGTAGGTATGCTAACAGAGCACTGTGCTGTTTCCTTCAGCAGAAGAGAAAAAAAAAAGAGGAATATTATATATATTCTCATTGCCTGATTTTTTTTTTATCCTCACCCAATGACATTTTTCCATAGTTTGTTCAGATAGAGTGGGAGGGAGAGAGAGGAAGAGAGAGGGAGAGAGAAACATCGACGTGAAAGGGACGCATCGATTGGCTGCCTCCCTCACGCCCCAACCAGGGCCGGGGACAAACTGCAACTGAGGTACGTTCCCTTAGCGGGAACCGAACCCGGGTCTCTCTGGACCGCAGGCCGACTCTCTAACCGCCGAGCCAAACAGGCCAGGGCTCATTGCCTGATTTTTTTTTAAATTTTCTTCTTTATTGATTTTTTGAGAGAGTGGATGGGAGAGGAAGAGAGAGCTAGAAACATCAATGAGAGAGAACATCGATTGGCCGCCTCCTGCATGCCCTCCACTGGAGACCAGGCCCACAACCCGGGCATGTGTCCTGACAGGGAATCAAACCAGCGACTTCTTGGTGCATGGGTTTATGCTCAACCACTGAACCACATCGGCTGGGCTCATTGCCTGACTTTTTTAAAAAAATGGGATGAACATTTAAGAAATACCCGTATAGGAGGATTTTTAAAAAGATATTAACTGACCATATATGCAACTGTTACTGTGTTATGCTTGAGTGCTATACCTTAGAATATGGTTTAATTCTGGACTATTAACTTTATGTGAATATAACTGAATTAAACATCTAAGAAATTTAATAAACAGTCATAATAAAAATAAGGGAAAAAGCCTTAAAGCGAAAACAGAGTTTATTCAAAACCAAGAATCAAAATTAATTCTGCCCTCCAAATCTTTTGTTCATGTAAATACTTTAAACAATTACCACAGTGACTGATGAGTGTGTGTGTGTGTGTGTGTGTGTGTGTGTGTGTGTATGGCGTATATTTGCTTTTCCTTCACACATCCAGGCAGCCTTGGAAGAATTTTGTTCAACTGTCAAGAGACTTTAAACAAACTGCTAATTTATTAAACAATGCAGATAGATTCCATGTTCTCATAAATGTTGTTGTTTTGTTTTGTTTTAACCCTGACAGTCAGGTGGCATCAGAGATATTAGGTAAGGGGTACACAAATTACTGGACATCAAACCTCAAGTTCAGTGACAGGAATAGCACTGTCTGTCAAGGCCGTGTCTAAGAATGGACAGGCTCCAATGTCTGACATCCTAGGAGTGTGAGAAGAAGAACCTCTGGTTGGCCGGTGGGGGAGAGGCTCGGTCAGAATTCGTGTCCATGATCGCCCTGCATGTCCTGGCCTCGCAGCATCACACGCATCTGGGTTCTCAAGCCCAGCCTGACAAGGGGACATTTCTCAGCTTATGGTCCTTCAGGGGCACCTCACTGCCCACCATGGGGGTTCCCCCCACTTTGTAAACTGTATCGATCACCTTCTGCAGGGGAAATCTTACACAGAAGCTCAATGTGTACAACGGATTTGGATGTGGTGGGTGTGGAGGTGCAGGATGCAGAGGTGAAGGTCCCCCGTGCTCTCCCCTTCACCTCTCCAGCAGCACCAGCACCACTGCCCCGAGGCCCCGAGCACACGGGAAAACCGTGTCTGCAAAGAAAGTTTTAGGGCTGAGTAAAGCTGAGCCCTCCCTCCCACCTTCAAGCCTGCCTCACTCTGCACAGCTACAGGTCTGCCCCCAGAATGCCTAACAGAGCAGTTTGATGATCGATACTGGTTCCAGCAGGGAGCGCAGAGGGAGCCCACAGCCCATCACACAGCCGGACTTCCCAACTTCCTCATCGCAGAAGATGCCTCTCTCACACCCCTGTGATCCCCTCCTTAATAACTTCTCCAGAACGTTGTTTTCCTACCCTCAGGCTGGTTTTCCCCTCTGTGTTACCATCCATCTTCTCCTCGAAATCTTGGACTATCTCATTATTTGGTAAAACCGTCTTCAGAGTCCCTCCCAGCTTTCCTTCCCACCCAGCATGCTCTCCTCACCTCTCAGGCCCAGGCACAGACCTGAGCCATCAGTAGGTGGCACGGGAGAATGCAGATCCTTACATTTGAATTTTCCTTGCCCTGTCAGAAGGATTAAATGTCACCTCTTTGACCTTACAGTCAAATCCCTCTACTCTAGTCTGATCCATGATTTCTCTCTTCCTCCTGTCCCAGTCCCCTGCCACATACCCCAGGCTCCATCTCAATTAGACCTTTGGCTGTTTTTCTAACTCGCTCCTGATTTTCCGACCTGCTGAGACCTTTGCTCATCTTGTACCCGGTCAGGAGTGCTCTCCTCCACAGTTCTGCGTGTCAGAATTCTGCCGTCTTCAAGCATTCGTTCTTGCCAGTGGGATCACTTCTGTCTCTGTAACCTTGCAGCCGGCTTGTTCACACCTTATGCCACTTGTTATTTTCTTTCCTATTTCTAAGCTAATTGACAGTAGATTTGGGAACATGGAAAGCTGGAAGCCAATGGTGTTCTTCTTGATATTCCTTGTGAACTCCTAGCTCACTGTTGTGTATGTAGCCACACTATCGTCCAAGGAATTATGTACAGAGTCATTGGTAAAGCCCTCCCCCAAAATAATCACACGACTGAATCACTATTTTACAAGGCAAACTTAAAAAGGAGACATTTCTTCTGAATTTCTGAATGTATTTTCCACATCAAGCCCACCTAAATTTTCAGATATTTAATGTTTAATGGGAGAAATATCGTCCCCATTAGAACCACCATGCATCTAGTCCAGTTTCATTTCTGCTGGCTGAGCTCCCAGAGGAATATGCAAGGGGAAGCCATGATTTTCAAATATCTTTTGAAAAGAAATCAAAAGGTTTTCTTTAACTGAAAAGGAAGGTGGAGCCCCAAGATATGAAATAAAAGCAGAAGTGGTCTAGGCAAACAGTGTTTCATGCATCACATGCCATCCTGGCTGTTTTCATATTTGTGAATATGTCTGCAGAACTTGAGGTCTCTGGGAACACAGTGGAGAACCCCTACTCCAGCAGTTCAGCATGTTAAATACCACTACTGTGTTCATCATGGAAGTATCAGTCTTCCGTCCAATTTCCATGCCTACCCATGATATCAGGAGCCTCTCTGATTTCTAATCATTGGTTTGATCAGATAAAGACAAAATTTTTGTTATAGGATAGAAATAAAAATTCCTCACTTGACACCATTCATTTGTAAATTATATCCACATTTAAAAATAATTATTTATGTAACAGATGAAAAGAAGACATTGGACACGGGGGAGGGGCCTCCGCCGTGGGAAAGAAGTCAGGACACGGACCAGAGGGAGAGAAGGTGGGATCTCAGAGCAGTAGAGCCACCTGACCTGTCTCTCCCATGCTGGAGTTGGGAGGTGCAGATGGGGAGAGTCTTAAGAGGCCGGTCTGCTCTGAGATCCCCCTCCTAATTCCTGGTCACGTGTCTTGACTTCTTTCCCACGGCCGAGGCCCCGCCCCCTGTCCAAGGTCAAGGGCACGCTGGGAGGTGCAGTGAACCCCGAACAGCAAACATCAGGAATCCTTCGGGGTTTGCGCGCGTCCTCTTTAGGTCGCTGCCCTCATTTCGTGGACTGTAGCCGGTTTTGTACCATAAACTCTGTCTTTCGTGTATCCCCATAAAAAAATCTAGTGGATGAATGAAGCTTTGTTCAAATCTTAGTCTGGCTTCACCCACTGTTTCACATCAGTCAAACCTAAACAGCAGAGAACACTGAGTGATCCATTGTGAAGGATGTGTCCATGCTTGAGGACACCCTGTGTGTGCACACACTCATGTGCAATGTCTGTACTCCGAGGGATCCACCTATTTATGTCCCACTGGGGTCCTTCTTTCCCATCCAGCATCTCACCTGCTCCTCTCTGTGTGTGGCTGTCGTCCTGACACAGGTTGTTTCCTGTTTAGCAAAGGTGCTCTTCCCGGATGTACTGAACCTGGTGATCTTGGTGTTTCAAAGATGTTTTTTCTTTTGAGTTACTATACCGAGAAAGAAATGGAATGTCAACACAGTCGATTTTAGGAGTGCTTTGGGGTGTGTGTTAAATAGACATGGGTTCTGGAACACAGGATGGAATGTAATAAAATGAGTTGGAGGAGAACTGAGTCCTCGTTTTCCTTACCGCTCGTCACAGGCAGTATTGACGGGGCGTTGGGCTCTCTGGGCTCCCTGCGCCAGCCCCCCAGTCTCTTGGAATCCACAGCACCCTTTGCCACGAGGTCAGAGAAAGTGAAAGCGAGGTTTTCCTGTTTACCATGCCACAGCTTTTTTATAGACTTGTGTTTATTTTACCTTCATATGAGTTGAATCCATATTGATATGGGAATTACATCACAACAGGAGCTCAGCTTGCAGTGGTCCTTTGGGTTTTGCAAGGCTACTCAAGTAGGAAGAGCCTTATGTGCAGTTTAGGTCTTGGAGGCCTCAGACCAGATGCTTAAAGGTGAGGGCGGGAGGGAGGCAGATACATATCCCCATCTGACAAAATCCTCTAATGGCTGTCTGTCCAGCAGCTGTTTCCTGTCCCCTTCCTCCCTCGCCAAACGTCTCTGTGAAAGTGTCTCCTCTGGCCTCCTCTCCCATTCCTTCCCCAGAGGCTCTGCACCCTGTCACGGCCCCCACTCAGCAGGAGCTGCCCCCGCAGTGCTCTGAGCTAAACCCGCAAAGGCACCCGCAGGCTTCGTCCCGGGCCCCCTAGGCGTTGGCAGGATCTGACACCTGCCAGTCTGTCCTGGGAGCTCTCAGAATTCTGCCTCGTGACTCTCGCCCCTCTGGACAGCTCTTCAGGCTCAAACTTGCCCGTTCCTCCGTCATTCACGCATTCCTTCCACAAACATCCACTGAAAGTCTCCTGTGGCCAACTCCTGGGTCCCCCTTCGAGGCACGTCCCTCCTGCCCTCTTCAGGGCTGACCCACCCTGCTCCCCTGGCACTGACCACTCCTGAGCTCAGGCCTCATGTCAGCTGCCTGGTAGACCCCTGCCTGGTCTGCAGGCTTCCTGGACTCTCCCTGGCTCCTCTGGGCTCCCTGCTTAATCCAGACCCCAGCTGTCAATCACAGAAGCCAAAAGCCTGTGATGCAGGCTTGACCCCTCCTCTCTCCACCTCCCACATTCTACAGATGACCTGAACCTGACCATGTGTCTGGAATCTGTCTGCCCCCTTCTTAGCTAACTGTTCCCATTCTAGGTCACACACACCCCTGACCATGGGTCTTGGCAGGGGCTTGTCCACTGGTCTGCCAGCCTCACACCACTTCTCAGCCCTCATGGCACCTCTCGGGCACTCACCCCAGGTGAACTTCCTTTTTGAACAGTACCCTCCCTCTGCCTCCACACTAGGTACACCCATCTCTTTGCGGTCCAGGGTCCCTATGTGGCTCACCTGGGGTGTAACCAAGCCTCTATCACCCCCTCCTCCACCCCAGACAACTCATATACATCCACAGCTTTAATAACTACCTTCCCAGAAGGCTCCAAACACCTTTAGCTACAGCTTTTCCTTGGAACCTCCATTCCAGGGTCCAGGAACATCTTGGATGTCGCAAAGTCACCTCAACTCAAAATGCTCAGCTCACAGTTCACCATCCTCCCCTCTCAAGCCTCTGTGTTCCTCATCTCATCACATCTGTCCCTACATGCAGACCACGTCTGGCTTCACCCTCTCCCTTCTCTGTGTCCTCTCCATCACTCTCTCAGCTGGTTCCAACTCTGACACCTCACGAACATACCCAGCCACCAAAGGTGATGGTCCCCCTGGGCAGTACCACCGGGTCCTGTTCCTGAGGGGGCATCCCAAACCATGCCCCTGCTGAGTTCCAAGGCCCCACACTCTCTGCACTGGCCTGGGAGATGTGTGATTTGAGGGTGGGAAATATCCAAGGACAGCTGGGTGTTCACGCCCACAGCTCAGGGCTGAGGTCGGCCTGGAGAGAGATTTGACGTCACCTGTGGGACAAGAGGGGCTCACCCTGGGGAGAACAGTGAAGTGAGAAAATTAGAAGAGGGGGGAGAAACCTTGGGAAGCATCCCACCAAATGTTTATCAACCATCCAGGGGAAGAGGAGGGAATATATTTATATGTGTGCACATATGTATGCATGTACCATATGTATGTGTACATACATGTATATACACAGCCAACTGAGTTTCCTAGAGAGCTCATTGATTGTTGCCAAACTCGGGTATTTATAGCCAACCTATGCATCCACTCAGCTGTCAAGTGAGATTAGTTCCAACGTGAATGTTGGAGGATGTTTTCTTTTATGTATCAAGTAAAACAAGCTGAAGGTGTGTGTGAGAACCTCACGCATTCGCTGATGGTGTGAGTGACTACTGAGTCAGGCCGTCGTTCTCTGAACGCCAGACGAAGTCCCTCAGTTTCTTGTGATGTGTTCACACCGTGATGGCTACAGACATTTTTTGTAAAAATAGGGATTCAATGCACATACCGTAGTATTCACCCAAGACACATTTTACTAAGTTTAATCTTTACTATTGACATTCTCTCCATCACCTTCTTAAGTCCAGAGTCAGAGGACACAAGAAAACACATCCAGCCCTGACTCGGTAACGTTCGCCCGTTTCTATGGCGTAAGTGTTTTCATCACAGGGTGTTTCAAGCTGCCAACATGGGGTCCCTCACCGCAGAGGGAGGAAGAGATGTGGGGGGTCACCCTGTTATATAACATCACCTGCATGCAAGTACAGTAGGTAGAAATCACCCCAAGAGCAGAGGCAGCACTAAATAGTTACAAGCGGCAATTTTTGAGTTTCTATTACCTTATTTTTAATACAAATTATTTAATCACAGGTTTCCATGAGTTAATTTTTTTAATCCTCAGCCAAGGACTTTTTTCATTTTTTTGTTCAGACAGAGTGGGAGGGAGAGAGAGGAAGAGAGAGAAACATCGACGTGAAAGGGACACATCGAGTGGCTGCTTCCCGCATGACCAACCAGGGCCAGGGACAGACTGCAACCGAGGTACATGCCCTTAGCGGGAACCGAACCCGGGGCTCTCCGGACCACAGGCCGACGCTCTAACCGCTGAGCCAAACCGGCCAGGGCCCATGAGTTAATTTTTAATGATGGCTGTGTTTAACACCTGGCTTGCAAAAACCCTGGAATCTCAGCCACCTGCTCCCACAAGCCAGTGCAGGCTGGCTCCAGCACAGCTAGGGGAGTGGCCCCTTTCAGGGATGGGCTGACAGGGAAGGATAACAAGGAAGAAGTAGCCAAAGAAGGAGGTTCATTCCCAGAGCAGAGCAGCGGGGCCCTGGGAGCTTCACAGAGCTGCCCTCCTGGTCCATGCTGTCATGGGTAGGCACAGTGGGCTCCCCCACAGGGGCACAGAGAGGCCCCATGGGCTGTGTCTGGAGGCTGGAAACTGCCCAGGCTTCTCTCTCTCCTTCCAACCTCCCTCCTTGACCTTGTCCAGGGAGTAGAGCGGAAAGACTGGGGCCCGGGAAAACCATCAGCTCCCCATCTGTGAAGTGGGGCAGAGTGGACAAGGGGAAGTCAGGCAGGTGCCTGGGAGGGTCCAGGCTGGGCTGGCCCATGCTGGGGAGGGACATTTCTGAGTCCTGCAAGACCACCCTGGGGTGGGGCAGATCTCAAAGTCCCACACTGTCCAGGTTCCCTGGGGACATGCCCTGACCTGCCTCCAGGCAGCTAAGGCCCAGGGACGCGCACGTCAGGAGGAGCCCAAGGCCCAGCCCAGGGGAGGCTCTCCTGGGCTCAGTGGATTCCAGGCAGGTTGGGGGGATGCCATCCGGCCCTGGGGTGGGGGAGCAAGCTGATATCGTCTGAAGGTGCACTGGTCCTGGTACTTCTCCTGAATCATCTCCTTTAACTGTCTCAAGTCATCTCTTCAGTTCATTCAGCAGATGGGCCCTCTGCTGGGCTTCAGCCCCACCACCAGTACTCAAAGGGCTCCTTCTCTATCCACTGTACCACACGCCCGTCACGGGGAGCACTCCAGGATGCCCCCTAGTCCCCTTGCAGGGCTCAGGGTAGGGGTCTCCTCCCTCAGGAAGGCTACCCTGACTGCCTCCTGATCAGGTGCTTTTGAACTCTGGGCTCCCACAGTGTGGTCCCTCCTCCTCCTCCTCCTCCTCCAATCACAGCTGTTGTCAGAGCCATTAACACAATGGCTGTGTTAATCCTAGTTTTCCCTTCTAATCCGAGTTTCAAAAACTCCGCCATTCAAGTTTCACTTCAGTATATTTGTAAGGGAGGAAGAAAATTTCCCCTACCTTCCTAGGTTCTCTAGGTCGGTCTAATAATTAAATCTGCAGGAGACAGATTCACAAGAGAAAATAACCAAATGTATTGACATATGTGCATGTGAACCCCTCGTACATGAGAGAGACAGAAGCCCCACATGCATGAGAGGGTCAAAGACAGGGAGGGGGAAGGTGCGTGGACTGAAAGCAGTGGGAATGGGAACACGTCTTCCCACAACACACGTAACCATTTCCCTTGTGAAAGGTCACTCTGAGCAGGACGCCCTCAAAATGTAGTGAAAACGTAGTTAGAGTCAGTATGGAAATTACAGCTGTTTGAATACATATGTTAATTTCACACACCGTCCAAGTGAATAAAATAAAACCATATAGTCCTACACAGAACTCATAGAGTGTACACTCTGGAGAAGCCCCTCCCACAGGCCCAGCTCCAGGTCATGGGGAGCAGGTCCCAGCGCTGCTCTCTGAAGTGCACTGTGCTTTGTGCTGAAGACACAGCTGTGCACGACTCCTCAAATGTACCTTCGGCAAATAGACCACAGCCTTTTCTAACTCAGTGATGTTAGAGGTAAACACTAAATCAAGAACCCAGAGAGGTTCCCGGAGGGAAACTGTGACATGAAGGGGAAACCACACAGGAAACCAGCCCAAACCTCCAACTGCACCTGCTCCTGGGTGGTCCTTGTGTTCACGGAACCTGTGCGCCCCCTGGTGGTCACAGCCTCTCCTGCAGGGAGGTTTGTGTCTGGGCTCACACTGACTTCCCCTCACTGTGTATGCACAGTAATACAAGGCCGTGTCCTCGGTGGTCACGGTACTCAGCTGCAGGGAGAACTGGTTCTTGGACGTGTCACTGGAGATGGTGGTGCGGCTCTTGAGGGACGGGTTGTAGTAAGTGCTACTACCACTACCATATATGGCCCCAATCCATTCCAGCCCCTTCCCTGGTTTCTGACGGATCCAGCTACAGTAGTAACCACCGCTGATTGAGCCCCCAGAGACAGCGCAGTTGAGGGAGAGGGTCTCCGAGGGCGTCACCTGTCCTGGGCCCGACTCCTGCAGCTGCACCTGGGACAGGACACCTGGGGAAAAGGAGCATCAAGCCCTGTCAGTCACGTGCAGTCACAACCACCCCATGGACCCCTGTCTGAAATCTGAAACCCTCACCTTGGGGGGCTGTCACCAGGCACAGGAGAAGACCCAGCAGTCTCATCTTCTTCTAGACCACGGCTCTGCCTTCCCCAGAGACCTCAGGCCTGTGTGAGGAGAGAGCTGTGAGCCTCCCCAGCCCAGGGGAGGATTTACCCTTGAGCTTGGGGAGAAATTTGCATGTGGGGCAGCCTGTTTTTTATTAGTGGGGGGACTGAGGTCGGGCTGCCCTGGTCCTTCTGGGGCCCTGGGGGCCATCTCTTTCCTTGATCTCACTCTGTATGTTAGTCAGGGAGAGGGGATCCCTGGGTTCAAGAGACATTGGAATGTGGTCAAAGGTTGGCCTCACCTTTTTGAGCATAAGAAGAAATGATGGACTAGACAGGTAGGTTAGACTTTTAACTTCCCATACATCCTTCAAACTGATTTAAAAGGGATTAGCATATGTTCAGAGACTTTCTGAATCCCAATTCTCCAGTATACCCACTACTTCCAAATTTTATGTAATAATTTCATACAAATATTATCTTTTGTAGTGCAAAAATAAAAATAAAGGACATCTATGCTCAATATCTTATATTTTAATTTTACTTAAATACGTTTTTATTGATTTTATTTTTTAGAGAGTTGAACGGAGAAGTTAACTTCATCGCTGACAACAATCCCTGACTCCAGTCTCCCTCCTTCTGCCCTTGGGCATGGTCAGTTGTTCAGAGGTGCCGGGAACTCCCACACAATATGTAACGTCCTTAATGTATATTGAACACATTATCCCATCAGACAAATACTTTGGAAATGTTATCTCTCCGTGGAGCTTGTCTTTTTATTCCCTTAATGGAATGTTTGGTGGGATAAATGTATTTAATATAGCAAAATTTAATTGATTTATATTTTCTGTGCTGGGCCTTTTTTGGTGAATCACACAGACCCCCAGGACGTGCTGAGCCTCACGGTCCAGGGGCATCGGCTGCAGCAGCCACAGGGACAGAGGTTCTGGCACCAGGAGTGAGGGCTGCTGGGAAACTGCCCAGAACTGGACGGGACTTTGACCTGGGTGAGGGGAGGAAGCTGGACGTGTTCTGAGTCACAGGACAGAGATGGGCCTGATGTTCATGGGCAGAGTGTTACTGGATATGTGGGTTTAAACCTCTTCCCCTGACAACCCAGGAGGACGTGCAGGGCATGACAGACACAGCTTCTGTCATCGTAGGAAACACCTGAGTGATTATGACCAGGAGTTTGTCAGAATAGAAACGTTAAAGGTTCTGCAGGCAGGGATCAAGGGAAATAAGGAACGTGTCACTGCAAAGGGGGGAAGGGGATTCCTGTTACCCACATGCACCTGCTCACAGTGTCTCTGTCTGTGAGGTAACAACTTCCAGGTCCAGGGGTTAGCACTGAGACACCTGTGGGTCATTACTCACTTGGTCACACCATGCTTCACCCAAGCTGCACAATTCACTGGAGTTCCATTCATGAAATCCCTCAACACTTAGCGGGAAGAGTGGACACCCCTCCCTGCAGGAGCCATGGTGCTGGTGTGTCTGTGTGAGGGGCCCTCACGTCATTGACCAGGACCCTGCCTCAGTCCGTCGTCATCACCATCATCATCATCATCATCATCATCATCATCATCATCACTGTTTGTTTTTTAAAAATTGTTCTTATTATCTGTAGACATGGTTGTCCAACATAATGACACCTTTTCTCATTTTTTGGTCATTTATTATATTTGTTAAGTAAAATATGTATTCAGACTATTTTATTTTTATTTTTTTAGTGCTGGTAAATGAGGGCTCCTTCTTGCCTCTTCTCCATCTACCCCACACTGGGATCTGATGAGAAAGGTTGGTCCGCCCTCTATAGATGTCATTGGGGAATTCAACCACACAAACCCCTGGAAGGAGAATTTCTCCCCCTCCCCCACCACCTCGCCAAAATAAAAGCCCTGAGCCTGTCTCCTTTCCTGGAATATCAAAGCTCCTCTGACTTGATGAAGTGCCTTTCTTGTGCTTCTCAGAGAATCCAACTATGTACGTGATACGTGTCCCTTGTGTGTGTGTTTGTCATCAGCCGGGATGTCTGCACCAAGCTATCGTGTGTCTCTGCCTCTGTTTGGTGTGAACTGCTCTCAGTGCTTTGAGCATGATGCCACGTCAATGACCGTCACCCCACGGGTCCTTCTTCTGTAGCTTTGGGGTCCCACACCTCTGGTGCTCACTGTCCACACACATGTGACCTGCTGCTGGCTGGCTGGGGCCCTGAGCTGTGGAGCTGAGCTGCACTATTGAGTCAGCAGAGCCTCTGGTTGGATTCAGCTCATGTGGGTCAGTAGATTTCATGATGAATTGTCATTTGGTCACAAGAGTGTCTGAAAGAGAATCTCTGTCTTTTCCCCATAAGAATGTTGTCTTCCTTGACAAGAGACATGTCTTTATTTTTTTAAATTGTTGACACAATTACGGTTTCCTCTAATTCCTCCTGCTTTGCCCACATCCACCCAACCCCAGCAATCCTCTCCTGACCCTACCACTCTGTCTGTGTCCACGGGCTCTGCATATATGTGCCTGGCTACTCACTTCACCTTCTTTTATCCACTCTTCCCAACCCTCCACCCCTCTGACCTCTGCCAATCTGTTCTGTGGATCCATTTCTCTGGTTCTATTTTGTTTGTCAGTTTATTTTGTTCATTAGCTTCTGTATATACACGAGATCATGGGGTATTTGTATTTCTCTGACTGGCTTATTTTGCTTAGCTTATATAATAATCTACAGGTCCATCCATATACTGCAAAGAGTAAGAGTTTCTTCTTTTTTACAGCTGTGTAGCATTCTAGTATGTAAATGTACCACAGTTTTTTATCCACTCATCTACATGGTCAACCGGGTGGTTTCCAGATCTTGCATATTGTAAATAACGCCGCTATGATCACGGGAGTGCATATATGTTTTCTGAATCGTGCTTTGGGATAATTAGAACATATTACCAGAGGTGGGTTCGCTGGTCAAAAAGCACTTCTATTTTTATATTTATATTTTTTGTTAATTAATTTATTTTTTGTTACAGATGTTTCTCATTTTTCCCCCTAGACACCCTCCTCCCTATTCCCCTCCCCCAGCATTGTTGTCTATGTCCATCCCTCCTCTGAGGTTTGCCAGTCTGAACGGTTCTATTTTTATTTTTTTGAGGAAACTCCATACTGTTTTCCACTGTGGCTGCACCAGTCTGCATTCTCACCGATAGCGCACCAGGGTCCTCCTTTCCCCACATCGTCACCTCACTTGTTGTTTGTTGATTTAGTGATAGGAGCCGTTCTGGCAAGTGTAGTCGTAGTTTCAATTTGCATCTTTCACATAATTAATACTGCTGAGCATTGTTTCATATGTCTCATGGCCATCTGTATGTCCTCTTTGGAGAAGTGTCTATTCAGGGCATTGGCCCCACTTTTAATTGGATTGTATGTCTTCCTGGCGTTGAGTTGTACACAGTTTTAAAATATTTTGGAATTTAACACCTTATCAAAATGTACCATTGGCAAATAGAAAACAGACATTTGTAACTCACAGAACTCAGAGGTAAACAATGAATCAATAATCCAGAGAGGTTCCCTGAGGGAAACGGTGACATGAAGAGGAAACCACACAGGAAACCAGCCCAAACCTCCAACTGCACCAGCTCCTGGATGGTCCTTGTGTTCAGGGACCCTGAGCGCCCCCTGGTGGTCGCAGCCTCTCCCGCAGGGAGGTTTGTGTCTGGACTCACACTGACTTCCCCTCACTGTGTAAGCACAGTAATACAGGGCCGTGTCCTCGGCTTTCAGGCTGTTCATTTGCAGATACAGTGTGTTCTTGGAGTTGTCTCTGGAGATGGTGAATCGGCCCTTCACAGAGTCCGCATAGTTTGTGATACTACTATCATATTTAATATCTCCTACCCACTGCAGCCCCTTCCCTGGAGCCTGGCGGACCCAGTGCATCCAGTAGCTACTGAAAGTGAATCCAGAGGCTGCACAGGAGAGTCTCAGAGACCCCCCAGGCTGCACCACGCCTCCCCCAGACTCCACCAGATGCACCTCACACTGGACACCTGCAAACACAAAGACGTCCTGGTCAGGAAACTGTGACACGTCCACTGTTTCTCTCTCATTCACTCTCACACTCAGTGTCCCTTGCTCTCCATCAATTACCTCTTAAAATAGCAACAAGGAAAACACAGCTGAGCCCAAACTCCATGGTGAGTGCTCTGTGTTCAGTCCAGATCAGGGAATGGGGTCACCTGGGGATCCCGGGCTGGGCTACTGTCCCAGAGCTGCAGGGTCAGGGCTGGGCTGGATTTCATGGGCAGAGGGGGCCCTATTTGCATGTCCTCCTACTATATAGGGAGCTCTGGGGTTGGAGAGGTGCAGAGAGGGCAGTGCCTCAGAGCAGGTGTGAGTGTCCTGGGGGAGAATATTGGTCATGAGAACATTTCAGTAACTAAATAGGAATCATAGGGATTCTCAGGGTATGTCCTGTGTCTACATCTGGTAACAGTGAGCCCAGCATCTGCCCTGTGTCCTCCCCACTGACTCCCTTGATTCCCCTGATCAACCCCGGGCAGAGCGGGAGATGCCCATGAGGGTGCAGACCCTCTTGCATGCAATGAGAGCATGAATGAAGGACTGTGTTCTGGTGTTACCCACACGTCAGGGCTGGAGACAGACAGACACGTGGAAAGAGACCACCGGCTGAAGATCTTGTAAGAGTGGACATTGTGTACATAGTGTATTGGTGCCCTTGGCCCTGAGTGTCTCTGGCTTCCTGACCTTCAAAGAGACAAAGAAGGCAGAGTTTTGAGAAGATGCTTCTCTATCCCAGGGACACAGAGACAGTGAGAAGTCAGGGAGATTCATGGAGCTGATGGAGAGACTGTGGGTTTTCAACACCCAGAAATCCATGTTCAGAGGGTCTGTCTGCATAGACAGTAATGAAAATTTTAAAGGAGGTGATATAATGGAACAATCAGTGAACTATTTCTGTATCACAATATATATGATTAGTGAGGGGGCTGTTGTCTGAGTCATGCTGGGAACCTTGGTATATTATGTGCAAAGGGACTTTGTCCTATTTGAGTCATTTAATGATCTGAGATCCAAATACTTTCAAGGGTCATCTAGACAAGTCCTCCTATGGTAAGTGTTTATATCAGAGGGAGGCAGAGGGAAATTAGGCTCCAGGAGGACAAGAATGCACTGTGACCTCTGAGGTCAGGGGACCTATTCCTGGCTGTGGAGATGGAGGAAGAGGCCACTGGACCAAGAATGCAGTTTTAGCAGCTGGAAAAGACCAGGAAAGAGACTCCCCTGTCTGAGATCGTTCAGGCAGCTGTAACAATATGCCTGGGCTGGGAAGATGATAAACAACACACATTTGTGTCCCACAGATCTGGAGGCGGGAAGTCCTCAGTCAAGGTGCCAGCAAGGTGCCTTCTGGGGAAGGACGTACTCCTGGTTCTGGTCTGACAGCCTCTTGCTGGGTCTGCACGTGGTGGAGGGACCAGCAGGACCTCTGGGCTCCATCAGGAAGGCACTGATTCTTGAAAGGAGGGCCCCTCATGACCTAAGCATCTCCCCAACACCCCACCTCCCAACACCATCCTCTTTGGGGATGAGGATTTCAACATGTGAACTTGGGGAGCACAGGTGTTCAGACCACAGCACCGTCCTGGAGCCTCTGCAGGAGGGTGGTCCTGCCTTCCCCTGACCTCAGTCCAGTGAGGTGGATTCATGCTCTGACCTCCAGACTGTGAGGGAATGACCGTGTGAAGACTGAAGCCCAGGTCTGTGGTGATATGACCGGTTGTCCTGGGAACGCACAGGCTGGACGTGGTCCCCCATTATCAAGGGTGTCCCCACACTGCTCCTGCTGTGTGATGACCTCAGTGCTGGCCCAGGGACAGGGACACCACAGGACTGAGGATCTGAGGAGGAGTCTCCTTGGTGTGTCCCTCAGAAGGGAGGCCTGTGAGATGCTGTGCTGACCGAGCCTGTGCTTGAACCTGCTCCCCTGCCAACCCACGGCTTCCCCACCCGGTGAGCTGACTGTGCTGTCGAATGTTCCAAGTGTGGTGCTCGGCCAGAGACAGGGACACAGAAATTCATCCTTGACTGCCTCCTTCGTCCTGTTCCCCAAGCCCAGTGCCATGTTTCAGAGAGAGGGGAACGTCCTAGAACCTGTGAGGGAGACACTCCCATCCAGACTCCCAAGTCTGATACCAACCAGGTGTTCCCAGGTGATGGCTCAATGAGCATCCCTCATTCAGAGAACAGGAGGCTTCAATGTTCCCCTGGAAAAGAATGACGAAGAACAGGGTCCTTTCAGGAACACCTTCCCTGCCAATTCCTTGCAGTGCATTTGACCCCTGTGACCTTTCCCTGAATCACTGACTCGCCCGTGATAGCATCGCTCCTGGTCTCAGGGCCTGACTGTGTGAGGAGTCAGCAGGCTCCTGGCCCTGCATCTCCTCCCCCAGCACAGCCGCCCTGTCCCTCAGGGTCTTGGACCATCCCAGGTTGGGGTCCTCACACTGTGTCTCGCACAGTCATGCATGCTGTGTCCTCAGACTTCAGGACATTGCTCTGCAGATGGGCCGTGCTGACCGAGGTGTCCATGGAGAAGACAGATCCTTCTGAGCAGCCTGGGCACACGTGGGCTTCCCAGTGTTTGTGCTAAACCAGCTCACTCACTGCAGGCCCTGTCCTGGGGCCTGTCTCACCCGGTGCACCTAGTATCTGGTGAAAGTGGACCCAGAAGCCTTGCAGGAGACCCTCCCTGAGGCCCAGGCTTCCTCCCTCAGCCCCAGATTGCACCAGCTGCCCCTGGGAGTGGACACCTGTGGAGAGGAGACAGGAGCTGGTGGAAATCCCCCTGAATGTCCCTGGTCCCCTCCTCATCTTAGAGATGGGGGAACCCTTACCTTTAGCCACTGCCACCAGGAGGAGGGTTATCCAGCTCCAGTCCATGAGAGGGGGAGCTGTGGGCACTTCTGTAGGGAGGGTGTGGCTGTGGGTGATGCTCTCAGGGCACAGACTTATCCATATTCATCCTGGTCTACCTCATCTCATTTACATATTCATGAGGTGGAGTATGTCATACCTGAGGACAGGACCCCACCTGAGAGAAGATGGAGGGACAGGAAAGTTGCTCAGTTGGAGTCTGAGTGTCCACATCCCAATCCTGGTAGGAGGATATGTGTCCCCTGCCAGGTCCCGAGCTCTGTGCTCACTGAGACCCTCCCTCTGAGGAACAAGCCCCCACAAGACTCGTTCCTCAGTGTGAACCCAACTTTGAGAGACATGGGGATTTCCTGGACCACCTCTGGGCTTTGGTACCTGAATGTTTATTCCTGGATCAGTGTGTCTCCAAAGTGCTGCACCCACTGAGGTAATAGAGCCATCCCTGACCCAGCTCCTCACAATCCAGAAGCCCTAGAAATACCCACTTTGTGTGTGGTTCTTATGTTTACGGAGGTTGGTAATGCTCTGATTGAACAGGATATTAGTACTCACTTCAGCATTCCTGTCCAGCTTGCTGTTTAGATTGTTTTTATGAAAAGAGGAAGACCCGGCCCTCAGAGGAAATCCCTGTGCAGCTCGTGCAGCACCTGCTCCTGGGGCAGCAGCCCTGTGCTCGAGGGTCCTGAGCGCCCCCTGCTGCCTAGTCATTTCCCCTGCAGGTGAAGGTCCTTCAGTCTCACAGGGCATTGACCTCTCAGCGTCTCTAGTTCACTAGTAAAGGTTGTGCCCCAACTTCACAGTGTTCCCGCAGGGACACCGTATACTTTTCATATCTATGTACATGGTGAACTGGCCTTACTGAGCCCCGTGACTGTGCAAGGAGACCCCAACACAGAGCTTTATGAAGCTACCACTGAGCCTTTCCCTGAAGCAGCCAGATGGACTAACACAGCTGAACCTCCCTGAGTCCAGAAGCTCTCAGGGACGCTGGGGCCTCTTATGTCCTTAGGTCCTGAGGTTGAAGGTCACATCTGAGTATCCCAAATCCCACTGCACATCTACCATTCAATAAATCTCACACACACACACACACACACACACACACACACACTGTGATGACTTTGTTGCTATGAATCCAGAGTTGCCCTTATCCCTGAACCCAGCTCATGGGCAGTGACCACAGATGGATACTAGGCCTGGAGTGACTTCCTTTGGAAGCTGATCAAATGCACCCACGATGCACAAGCAGACTTTGCATAGCACATGTCTTGTGTTTCTCTGTTCTGGCAGGTCCTGTGAACACAGATGCTGATTAGAACGGATCAGATCTGCTCCAGGGAGGGTCAGAGGAGGAGCTGGTTCCCCATTGACTGCAGGTCCCAGTAGCTGAGAGTCCCCTGGAGACCGCACACCTGTATTAGGGGACCCCTGAGAGTGGTGAGGCTGAGGAGACAGCACTGTAGTCAGCTGTCAGGTGAGGCTGCTCTCCCAGGTCACCTGGTGGGCGGGGCAGCAGTGGGCAGGGGAGTGATGCCAGCTCCGTGAGGGACACCCTGGCTCCCTCAGGACACCTGGTTTCAGGACAGGCTTGGTGTTCATCCATTCTTGTTGCTGCATCCTGGTAGTTATCTTCCCTCCTGACCACCTGCCCCATGGCTCTGTTCCCCACATCCCACGTGAAGACAGACCCTCTATTCAGTGACACCCCAGCTATGCCCGTCAGTCCCTGCAGAAACCACCATCTACACTTGCTTGTTCATGTCTCGTTCGGCCCTTCACGGCTATTCCTGCACTGAGTGGGTCCTCACGACTGAGAATTCAGGTACCTACTCCTGTATTGGTCCTTGTGTTCAGGAACCTGAGCGCCCCCTGGTGGTGGGAGCCTTTCCTGCAGGGAGGTTTCTGTCTGGGCTCACACTGACTTCCCCTCACTGTGTCTCTCCCACAGTAATACACGGCCGTGTCCTCAGCTCTCAGGCTGTTCATTTGCAGATACAGCATGTTCTTGGAGTTGTCTCTGGAAATGGTGAATCTCCCCTTGACAGAGTCAGCGCAGTATGTTTTACTTCCATCATCATAGATTCGACTTATCCACTGCAGCCCCTTCCCTGGAGCCTGGAGGACCCAGTGCATGCTGTAGCCACTGAAGGTGAATCCAGAGGCTGCACAGGAGAGTCTCAGAGACCCCCCAGGCTGCACCAAGGCTCTCCCAGACTCCACCAGCTGCTCCTCACACTGGACACCTGCAAACACAAAGATGCCAAGTCAGGACACTGTCACACGTCCACTGTTTCTCTCTCTCATCCACTCACACACTCCATGTCTCTTGTTCTCCACAAATTACCTCTTAAAATAGCCACAAGGAAAACCCAGCTGAGCCCAAACTTCATGGTGAGTGCTCTGTGTTCAGTCCTGATCAGGGAATGTGGACACCTGGAATCCTGGGGCTGGGCTCCTGTCCCAGAGCTGCAGGGTTGGGGCTGGGCTGGATTTTATGGGCAGAGGGGGCCCTATTTGCATGTCCTCCTATTATATAGGGAGCTCTGGGGTTCGAGACCTGCAGAGAAGGCAGTGCCTCAGTGCAGGTGAGAGTGTCCTGGGGGAGAATCATGGTCATGACAACATTTCAATAACAAAATGAGAATCATAAGGAGGTTGGGGCCTGTCCTGTGTCCATATATGGTAACAGTGAGCCCAGCATCTGGCCTGTGCTCCTCCTCACTGGGCTGCTCAACTCCCCTGAACCAACTCCAAGGCAGAGCAGGACCTGCCCAGTGTGGGTGCAGACCCCTTCAATATAACGAGAGCGTGAATGAACATCTGTATTGTGATGCTACCCACATGTCAGGGCTGGAGACAAGCAGACACATGGAAAGAGACCACAGGCTGCAGATCTTGTAAGAGTGTAAGTCATGAACACTAAGTATGATGCCCTTGGCCCTGAGTGTCTCTGGCTTCCTGACCTTCAAGGAGAGAAAGAACACTGAGTGTTGAGAAGGCGCTACAACTCAGCCATGTGCCTTGACCAGGAATCAAACCTGGTCCTTTCAGACCATGGGACGATGCTCAGTTCTCTGAGCCACACCAGCCAGGCGCTAATATCTTAATTTACGATGTTACTTTGATCTGAGAAACTACCCCCCAAACAATGGCAGCTGAGAAATTCTTAATTATTTTTGTTGGAAATTTTGTAGTTTTGTCTACAGTTTCCTAAGCAAACTCTTCCATTATGCACCCCATGGCCTATGGCAGAGATCCCAAACTAGTTACATGAGGCATAACCATGCTCTTCCATGGAGAAAAGACAAGAAATGTAAGCAGATTATGCATGAGTACAACTCAGAATCATCCATGTGCTGAAATGATTATGGTAGAAGGTTGACGTGTTTTCTCAGTCTAGTTGTATCAGTGATGTCAGGGTTCAGAGGGAGGTTAGTGAAGAGAATTCCTTCCATAGATTATCTCATAGGAGAGGAAATGTCAAACATGACTTCAAACCTCAGTCACAGACTCTCTCTGCCCCTGGGGATGGACACTGTGGTGAGAGGTTCTGGGCTCTCCCAGAGAACATATAACGTCCTTAATGTATAATGAACACATTTTCCCATTAGATATTTATTCTGTGTGTATGCCTGCTATGTATTACCCTAAATGAAATATTTGGTGGGACAAATGTATTTAATTTAGCAATATCTAATTCACCCCTGTTTTCTGTACTGGTCCTGTTTTGGTGAATCACACAGACCCACAGGACCTGCTGAGCCTCACGGTTCAGGGGCATCGGCTGCAGCAGCCACAGGGACAGAGAGGTTCTGGCACCAGGAGTGAGGGCTGCTGGGAAACTGCCCAGAACTGGACTGGACTTGGACCTGGGTGAGGGGAGGAAGCTGGATGTGTTCTGAGTCACAGGACAGAGATGTGCCTGATGTTCATGGGCAGAGTGTTACTGGACATGTGGGTTTAAACCTCTTCCCCTGACGACCCAGGAGGATGTGCAGGGCATGACAGACACAGCTTCTGTCATCGTAGGAAACACCTGAGGGATTCTGACCAGGAGTTTGTCAGAATAGAAACGTTAAAGGTTCTGCAGGCAGGGATCAAGGGAAATAAGGAACGTGTCACTGCAAAGGGGGGAAGGGGATTCCTGTTACCCACATGCACCTGCTCACAGTATCTGTCTGTGAGGCAACAACTTCACAGGTCCAGGGGTTAGCACTTGGACACCTGTGGGTCATTACTCACATGGTCACACCATGCTCCACCCAAGCTGCACAATTCATTGGGGTCCCGTTTAATGAGTCTCTCAACACTTAGAGGGAAGAATGGACACCCTCCCTGCAGGAGCCATGGTGCTGGTGTGTCTGTGTGAGGGGCCCTCATGTCATTGACCATGACACTGTCTCAGTCCATCGTCATCATCATCATCATCGTTGTCATCATCATCACGATTTGCCTACTTAAAATTGTTCTTATTTTTAGAGATATGATTGTTGTCCAACATACTGACACCTTATATAATTTTTTGCCCATTTTTTTTGGTTGTGAAGTTAATAGGTAGTCAGACTCCATTTTATTTTTTGCTTGAGTGCTGACAAATGATGGGTCATTCCTGTCTCTTCTCCATCTGCCCCACACGGGAATCTGAGGAGAAAGGTTGGGTCTCTTTAGATGTCATTGGGAGATTGAACAACAGAAGCCTTTGGCGAGATTTCCTCCCCCTCTCCACCACCTCACCATAATAAAACCCTGAGCCCATCCCCTTTCCTGGTCTATCAAAGCACGTCTCACTTACTGAAGGGCCTTTCCTGTGCTTCCCAGAGATTCCAACTGTGTACGTGATACACGTTCCCTGTCCCCTGTGTGTGTTTGTCCTCAGCCTTGACATCTGTACAGGCTGTCATGGGTCCCTCTGCCTCTGCCTGGTGGCAACTGCTCTCGGTGCTGTGAGCATGAGGCCAAGTCAAGGACCATCACCACCAGGGGGACTTTCATCTCTAGCTTTGGAGTCACATTCCTCTGGTGGCCAACGTCCAGCGTATGGGTGTCCAGCTGCTGGCTGGCTGAGAACCTAAGCAGGGTGTAGCTGAGCTGCACTGTCGAATCAGCAAAACCCCTGGCTGGATGTAGCTTACGTGGGTCAGTGGATTTCATGATTAGTTCTCATTTGGGCAAAAGAGTGTCTGAAAGAGATTCTACCTCTTGTTCATATGAGAAAGTGGTCTTCCTGGACAACAGACATTTCTTTATTCTTTCTGTTTAATTGTTGACATCGTTATAGGTGTTCTCCTTCCCCAACTAACTGCTCCCCTCCACCAGCCCCCACCACGACTCCCCTGGCCGTCAGCACTGTGCTGTCTGTGTCCATGGGCTGTGCATGTAGGTCCTTTGACTCCTCTCCTCACCTCCTTTTATTCACTCATCCCTCCACTCTGATCCGTGTCTGTTCTTTCCAGTGTCCAGGCATCTTGTTCTATTTTGTTCTTCAGTTTATCTTGTTTCTCAGATTTCACATATACCTGAGGTCACTTGGTATTTGTCTTTGGCTTATTTCTCTTAGCATAATCCTCCCCAGGTCCCTCCATGCTGTCCACAGGGTGAGGGGTGCTTCTTCCTTACAGCTGAGTAGTGTTCCCTTGTGTAAACATACCTCAGATTTTTATCCACTCGATATTCATGGGCACTTGGGCTGTTCACAGATATCGGCTACTCTAAATACCACTGCTATGAGTACAGGGTGCATATGTTCTTCCTGATTGGAATTTTGGGATACCTAGGATGTAGTCCCAGAAGTGTGATCACTGTGTTGAATGGCAGTTTCATCTTTAATTTATTGAGGAAACTCCACACTGTGTCCACAGTGGCTGCACCAGTCTGCATTCCCACCAGCAGGGCATGAGGGTTCTGTTCTCTCCACACCCTCACCAGCACTTGTTGTTGGTTGATTTATTGATGGGAGCCATTCTGGCAGACGTGATTGTATTTTAAGTGGCATCTCTCTGATGATTAGTGACCTCAAACATTTTTTCATATGTATGTTGTGCATCTGTGTGTCCTCTTCAGAGACGTTTGTATGCGGGGTCTCTTCCCATTTATTAATGGTATTGTTGGTCTGTGAAATGAGTTGTAAACGTTTTATTTAAATACATTTTTCAATATAACCCCTTAACAGATGTACCATTGGCAAATAGGCAATAAACTTTTCTAACTCAGAGACTTCATAGGTAAGCACAGAATCAGGAACCCAGAGAGGTTTCCTGAGGGAAACTGTGACATGAAGAGGAAACCACACAGGAAACCAGCCCAAACCTCCAACTGCACCTGCTCCTGGGTGGTCCTTGTATTCAGGACCCTGCGCGCCCCCTGGTGGTCGCAGCCTCTCCTGCAGGGAGGTTTGTGTCTGGGCTCACACTGACTTCCCTCACTGTGTCCCCCGCACAGTAATACATGGCCGTGTCCTCGGTGGTCACGGATCTCAGCTGCAGGGAGAACTGGTTCTTGGACGTGTCACTGGAGATGGTGGTGCGGCTTTTGAGGGACGGGTTGTAGTAAGTGCTACTACCATATATGGACCCAATCCATTCCAGCCCCTTCCCTGGTTTCTGTCGGATCCAGCTCCACAAGTAACCGCTGAGTGAGCCCCCAGAGACAGAGCAGGTGAGGGAGAGGGTCTGCGAGGGCTTCACCAGTCCTGAGCCCGACTCCTGCAGCTGCACCTGGGACAGGACACCTGGGGACAAAGAGCATCAGGCCCTGTCAGTCACGTGCAGTAAGAACCACCCCCATGGACCCTGTCTGACCTCTGAGACCCTCACCTTGGGGGGCTGTCACCAGGCACAGGAGAAGACCCAGCAGTCTCATCTTCTTCTAGACCATGGCTCTGCCTTCCCCAGAGACCTCAGCCCTGTGTGAGGAGAGAGCTGTGAGCCTCCACAGCCCAGGGGAGGATTTACCCTGGAGCTTGGGGAGAAATTTGCATGTGGGGCAGCCTGTTCCTTATAAGTGAGGGGACTGAGGTCAGGCTGCCCTGGTCCTTCTGGGCCCCTGTGGGAGCATCTCTTTCCTTGATCTCACTCTGTATGTAAGTCAGGTAGAGGAGATCCCTGGGTTCAAGAGACTTTGGAATGTGGTCAAAGGTTGGCCTCACCTTTTTGAGCATAAGAATAAACGATGGACTAGACAGGTAGGTTAGACTTTTAACTTCCCATGCATCCTTCACACTGATTTAAAAGGGATTAGTATATGTTCACAGTTTTTGAATCCCAATTGTCCAGTATACCCACTATTTCCAAATTTTATATCATAATTTCATATAAATATTATCTATCTTAGTGCAAAAAAAATAAAGGACATCTATGTTCAATATTTTATATTTTAATTATATTTAAATATGTTTTTATTTAGTTTATTTTTTAGAGAGTTGAACGGAGAAGGTAACTTCATCGCTGACAAAAATACCTGACCACAGTCTCCCTCCTTCTGCCCCTGGGCATGGTCAGTTGGTCACAGGTGCCGGGATCTACCACACAATATATAACGTCCTGAATGCATATTGAACACATTCTCCCATCAGACAAATACTTTGGAAATGTTCTCTCTCTGTGGAGTTTGTCTTTTCATTCCCTTAAGGGGATCTCTGGTGGGATAAAAGCATTTAATATAGCAAAATGTAATTGATGCCTATTTTCTGTGCTGGGCCTGTTTTTGGTGAATCACACAGACCCCCAGGATGTGTTGAGCCTCACGGTCCAGGGGCATCGGTTGCAGCAGCCACAGGGACAGAGATGTTCTGGCACCAGGAGTGAGGGCTGCTGGGAAACTGCCCAGAACTGGAGGGGACTTGGACCTGGGTGAGGGGAGGAAGCTGGATGCGTTCTGAGTCACAGGACAGAGATGTACCTGATGTTCATGGGCAGAGTGTTACTGGACATGTGGGTTTAAACCTCTTCCCCTGACGACCCAGGAGGATGTGCAGGGCATGACAGACACAGCTTCTGTCATCGTAGGAAACACCTGAGGGATTATGACCAGGAGTTTGTTAGAATAGAAACGCTAAAGGTTCTGCAGGCAGGGATCAAGGGAAATAAGGAACGTGTCATTGCAAAGGGGGGAAGGGGATTCCTGTTACCCACATGCACCTGCTCACAGTGTCTCTATCTGTGAGGTAAGAACTTCACAGGTCCAGTAGTTAGCACTTGGACACCTGTGGGTCATTACTCACATGGTCACACCATGCTCCACCCAAGGTGCACAATTCACTGGAGTTCCATTCATGAAATCCCTCAACACTTAGAGGGAAGAGTGGACACCCCTCCCTGCAGGAGCCATGGTGCTGGTGTGTCTGTGTGAGGGGCCCTCATGTCATTGACCAGGACCCTGTCTCAGTCCATCGTCATCATCACCATCACTGCTTTTTTTTATCATTATTATTTGTTCTTATTATCTGTAGACATGGTTGTTGTCCAACATAATGACACCTTTTCTCATTTTTTGGTCATTTATTATAGTTGCTAAGTAAAATATGTATTCAGACTATTTTATGTTTATTTTTTTAGTGCTGACAACTGAGGGCTCCTTCTTGCCTCTTTTCCATCTGCCCCACACTGGGATCTGATGAGGAAAGTCTGGTCCGCCCTCTATAGATATCATTGGGAAATTGAACCACACAAACCTCTGGAAGGAGAATTCCTACCCCTCCCCCACCACCTCACCAAAATAAAAGCCCTGAGCCTGTCTCCTTTCCTGGGATATCAAATCTCCTATGACTTGTTGAAGAACTTTTCTTGTGGTTCTCAAAGATTCCAACTATATACGTGATACATGTCCCTTGTGTGTGTGTTTGTCATCAGCCCGGATGTCTGCACAAGCTATCGTGTCTCTCTGCCTCTGTTTGGTGTGAACTGCTCTCAGTGCTGTGAGCATGATGTCACGTCAATGACTGTCACCCCACGAGTAGTTCTTCTGTAGCTTTGGGGTCACACACCTCTGGTGCTCACTGTCCACACACATGTGTCCTGCTGCTGGCTGGCTGGGACCCTGAGCTGTGGAGCTGAGCTGCACTGTTGAGTCAGCAGAGCCTCTGCTGGGATTCAGCTCATGTGGGTCAGAAGATTTCATGATGAATTTTCAATTGGTCACAAGAGTGTCTGAAAGAGAATCTCTGTCTTTTCCCCATAAGAATGTTGGCTTCCTTGACAAGAGACATTTCTTTATTTTTTTAAAATTGTTGACACAATTATGATGTCCCCTAATTCCTCCTACTTTGCCCACATACACTCAGCCCCCATCAATCCTCTCTTGGCCCTGCCACTCTGTCTGTGTCCATGGGCTCTGCAAATATGTGCCTGGGTCCTCACTTCACCTTCTCTTATCCACTCTTCCCAACACCCCACCCCTCTGACCTCTGCCAATCTGTTCTATGTATCCATTCCTCTGGTTCCATTTTGTTTGTCCGTTTATTTTGTTCATGAGCTTCTGTATATACATGAGATCATGGGTATTTGTATTTCTCTGACTGGCTTATTTTGCTTAGCATAATAATCTACAGCTCCATCCATATACTGCAAAGAGTAAGAGTTTCTTCTTTTTTACAGCTGTGTAGGATTCTAGTATGTAAATGTACCACAGTTTTTTATCCACTCATCTACATGGTCAACCAGGTGGTTTCCAGATCTTGGATATTGTAAATAACGCTGCTGTGATCATGGGAGTGCATATATTCCTTCTGAATCGTGCTTTGGGATAATTAGAACATATTACCAGAGGTGGGTTCCCTGGTCAAAAAGCAGTTGTATTTTTATTTTTATATTTTTTGTTAATTAATTTATTTTTTTTACAGATGTTTCTCCTTTTTCCCCCTAGACACCCTCCTCCCTATTCCCCTTCCCCAGCATTGTTGTCTATGTCCATCCCTCCTCTGAGGTTTGCCAGTCTGAACAGTCCTATTTTTATTTTTTGAGGAAACTCCATACTGTTTTCCACTGTGGCTGCACCAGTCTGCATTCCCACCAACAGTGCACCAGGGTCCTCCTTTCCCCACATCCTCACCTCACTTGTTGTTTGTTGATTTATTGATAGGAGCCGTTCTGACAAGTGTAGTCGTAGTTTCAATTTGCATCTTTCTGATAATTAATAATGCTGAGCATTGTTTCATATGTCTCATGGCCATCTGTATGTCCTCTTTGGAGAAGTGTCTATTCAGGGCATTGGCCCCTCTTGTGATTGGATTGTATGTCTTCCTGAGGTTGAGTTGTACATAGTTTTAAAATACTTCGGAATTTAACACCTTATCAAAATGTACCATTGGCAAATAGACCACAGACTTTTGTAACTCAGAGAACTCAGAGGTAAACACTGAATCAAGAATCCAGAGAGATTACTTGAGGGAAACGGTGACATGAAGACGAATTCGCAGGGGAAATCAGCCCAAACCTCCAACTGCACCTGCTCCTGGGATGGTCCTTGTGTGCAGGGACCCTGAGCGCCCCCTGGTGGTAGCAGCCCCTCACCCAGGAGGTGTGTGTCTGGGCTCACACTGACTTCCCCTCACTGTGTCTCGCACAGTAATTAATACACGGCCGTGTCCTCAGATTTCAGGTTGGTCATTTTAAGAGAGACTGTGCTCCTAGGGTTGTCCCTGGAGATTGTGAATCTTCCTTGAACGGATGGCGCATACCACTGATCTGTTCCCGATGGTTTGCTCACTCTCACCACCCACTCCAGCCCATTTCTGGAGCCTGAGCTCATTTCTTCTCCTGGACTCAGGGGTGTAGGTCTGGGGTGGGAGAGCCCTTGGTTTAAGAGGCACCTTGGAATCAGGTCAGTGGATGGGCCCGTGTTTTTAACTTTAAAAATAAATGCTGGGCTGGATGAGGGGTCCACAATATTTAACCTCATAGCTCATTTAATGCCCTAATAAAATGGATTCACATTATGTACAAACAGTTTCTGAAGTCCAAAAAAACACATTAAGTAGCCTCAACATTGTCAAATGGACAATCATAACTCCCTATAAAATAACATTTGATGTCATCCTTGGTGTATAAATTATTGGGGTTAAGAGCAGTCCTCCCTGACCGGGCTGGGTGCCCTGGGCCTGCAGCCTTGGTCTCAGTCCAGCTCCAGGGGACCGGCCTGGTCAGAACCCTCCTCCCACGTGTCCAGAGAAGATCCTGCCCCAGAGACAGGTTTCAGACACGCTGTGTCCCTCCTCCTTCTCACCTCTCCCAGGGCAGGGCAGCCCCTTCCTCAGGTGAGCAGCTCAGGACGGCCTCCCAGGTCCTCGACCACAGAGAGGCTCTGAGACTCTGGGCTCATCGTCTCTCAGAGAGACTCAGGCACTTCCTATGGACCAGCAGGGTCTGAGAGGGGTGTGGACCTGGGACCTGTGCAGGTCACAGGGTCATTTTGGAACCTGCCACCCCAGCATTCCCCTGAGACCGTGGGAGAAAGGGAATGTGGAGGCTGATTTCCTGGGAAAGGGACTCTGAGCTCACGATGGGCTAAGACTACAGATGGAGGGGAATCAAAATACAGAGATGCTGAATCTTTTATTAAATCCCTTATGTGGGATGCAACACGTGGTGGGATTTTACAAGCTGGTAAACGCTCCACACCCGGTTTGCTTCCCTGTGTCTCGCACTCCCCTCCACACACTGAACCCAAACAGCAGTCCCCATGATTGTAAAGGGCGCAGGGAGACCTGGGGCGCACGTGACAGACTACGAAAGTCTACGGACCAGAGCTGAGCTTTCTTCAGGCTCACAAATGTCTCAGGAGATGCCCCCTCATGGACAGAAGGGCTGGGAGTGGGGGGTTGGTGCAGTCACATGGGTGGAGGTGGCGTCTGTGACAGGGATGGCACCACTCTCCTGCAGGTCCTGGGAAACACCTGTGGGGAGCCCTGGGCCCCGGCCAGCTGTGAGCAGCATGAAGGAAAGGGAGGTGGAGGCCTCATGAGGGAAAGGGAGGTGGAGGCCTCGGGAGGGCAGCAGTGAGAAGGTCTCCTCCATCGAGCAGCACACTCTGCCCCAGGGGACACCTGTCCGCTGTGAGCACCGTCACCAGCCACCTCCAGACATTTTCATTTCCCAAACTGATGCTTGCCCATTAAATAATAACCCTGTCCAGTATGCCCAGCCGTGGTGCTCTGTCTCATGGACCTGACCAGTCCTGGGTTCTCACACAGGTGGAATCACATGGCCTTTGGAATTCAGAGAGGGTCTTTTCATTGGATCATGTCTCCAAGGTTCACCCATGTTCTCACATCTGTCCCCTGTGCCTTCTTTTTAAGGGTGCATGACATCTCGTTGTGAGGAGAGAGCTCATTTTGCTCATTGAAGTTTCTGCTACCTCTCTCTCATTCTCACAGAATCAGTGGCTTTTACAGGTGCTGTTATTGCTTCGCTGATCACGAAGGAGGGTGCATGGCCCATGGAAGGCAGTCAATAAACTCACGTTGGATGAATCAGAATATTAACAAATGAAATGAAGTGAGCGTCCCATGTCCAGAGGTGGAGCTGAGTGAGGACAAACAGTAATAACTTCTGTGGAGTGCTGGTGGTCATCTGTCACACTGTCCCCACTGTCCTGGAGGCAGCAGGACGAGGAGGAAGGAGGTGGAGACAGAACCTCTGTGACGGGAGCAGAGCTGACAGGGACCCCCAGTCGGCACAGGGACGGGGTCTGATCCCAGGTCACCGTGCCTCAGCCTGGTGCTCCTCTGACATGGGCACACATCCTGCCCTGCACTGCAGCTCAGAGGAAATAAGGGATCGTCACAGGGAGAATGTTCCAAGGAAACCGAGGAGGGAGGGTGAGGTGAGGTCACACAGGGGTCTGGAGGTTGGCTTCTGTCCATGGACAACAGGTCGGACAGCAGGAGGAGCCAGGGAGTCAGTGGGAGCTGGAGGCAGGACCAAACTCCTGAGGGCGCTCCAGGGCCACAGGCGGGAGGTCACGTGTGTGCTCTGCAGGCCTTACAAGGTCAGGCAGGGCCCACCCACCTCAGGAGGGCCATCTGCTCGACCCAGTCTCCTGACTGACAGCACCCTCACGGAACCCCAGAGAATGTTTGCACAAGTATGGGGGCTCCCAGCACCAGTGACCTTGACCCGGAATGTAACTATCATATGACCCACATATTCCGTCCTCTCAGCAGACTCTGACCCCCCCCCCCGCCCACCCTGAAGAACCTCTCCATGACCTACAACCAGGAGCTTCATGGACTGAGGGAGATATCAGGGAAACGGCTTTGAGCCTCGCTGAAGACACCTCATCACGAGTGTTAACATCAAAGGTGGTCGTGAAATTGGGAGTAGTCCCAGGGTTCTCACCTCACAGCTGGAGTAGCTCAGAATTCTGGAGCCGGGGAAACGGGCTCTTCCACGGAGTCGGGAGACACTCATTTCTGGGGACCCACGCAAGGAGGGTGAGGTGCTCTGGTGGAGTTTATTGGGATGGAAATAAATGAGCTCCCAGGTTCCTGGTGTGTCATCCATGGCGGGTGCCTCAGCTCCATCCACTGGGAGAAGTCCAGCCTGAACGTCCTCTAATCCCTCAGTTGTGAGCCCCACCAGACCCAACATCCGAAGCTGTTGCGGTGGGAGCCCCTCCGGGTGCACAGAAGGGCCACAGCCATCGGCGCGTGTGTAGGCTGCGGGGACGGTGAGCGCCACGTGGGCCTTTCTTCTCCATTCGGACGGACCACCGCTCTGCTCCTGCCGTCAGGTGAGCCTGGGAGCTGCTGTCTGCGGCCCAGAGGTCTGTGCTGTCGGGTCCTGATCCTGACTCTGGAGAAGACCCAGGAGCCCATCAGAGGAAGAGGAACCGCAGACGACAAGAGAAACCCAGGGCTTAACCGCCACCTGCACTGGTACTGGGTTTAATGCTCTGATCTCTGTGTCCTAGCGCCCCCTGGTGTCCTGAGTGTCCCCTGTACTGACTTCCCCTCACTGTGTATTCTGCACAGTAATACACGGCCGTGGCCTTGGCTCTCAGTTTGTTCATTTGCAGATAAAGCTTGCTCTGAGCATTGTCTCTGGAGATGGTGAATCGGCCCTTCTCAGAGTCTGCATAGTATGTAGTACTACTATCAGAATTAATATCTCCCACCAACTCCAGCCCCTGCTCTGGACACTGGCACACCCAGGGCATCCAGTAGCTACTGAAGGTGACTACAGAGGCTGCACAGGAGAGTCTCAGAGACCCCCCAGGTTGCACCAAGGCTCCCCCAGACTCCACCAGCTGCACCTCACACTGCACACCTGCAAACACAAAGACGTCCTGGTCAGGACACTGTCACACGTCCACTGTTTCTCTCTCTCATCCACTCTCACACTCAGTGTCTCTTGTTCCCCACAAATTACCTCTTAAAATAGCAACAAGGAAAATCCAGCTGAGCCCAAACTCCATGGTGAGTGCTCTGTGTTCAGTCCTGATCAGGGAATGGGGTCACCTGGGGATAGCGGGCTGGGCTTGGGTCCCAGACCTGCAGGGTTGGGGCTGGGCTGGATTTTACGGGCAGAGGGGGCCCTATTTGCATGTCCTCCTACTATATAGGGAACTCTGGGGTTGGAGACCTGCAGAGAGGGCAGTGCCTCAGAGCAGGTGTGAGTGTCCTGGGGGAGAATCGTGGTCATGGTAACATTTCAATAACTAAATGAGAATCATAAGGAGGTTGGGGCATGTCCTCTGTCCATATCTGGTAAGAGTGAGCCCAGCATCTGGCCTGTGCTCCTCCCCACTGTGCCACTCAACTCCCCTGAGCAACTCCAGGGCAGAGCAGTACCTGCCCAGTGTGGGTGCAGACCCCTTCAATATAACGAGAACATGAATGAACGTCTGTATTGTGATGCTACCCACATGTCAGGGCTGGAGACAAGCAGACACATGGAAAGAGACCACAGGCTGCAGATCTCGTAAGAGTGGACGTCATGAACACTGTGTATGATGCCCTTGGCCCTGAGTGTCTCTGGCTTCCTGACCTCCAAGGGGAGAAAGAAGACTGAGTGTTGAGAAGACGCTTTTGTGTCCCTGGGACTCAGAGACCCTGAGAATTTAAGCAGTGACTACGGAGCTCATGGAGAGGCTGTGGGTTTTCAACACACAGAAGTCCATCTGCAGAGGGTCTGTTGGCATAGACAATACTGAAAACCTGAAAGAAGGCGATATCATAGAACAATTAGTGAGATAAATTCAAGTCGGAATACCTGTGATCAGCGAGAAGGCTCCTATTTAAGGTTAATCACTCATCTATGAAACAGAGACATTTGCAGTTTAAATTCACAGTCAAGGCCATGGTGATATGAGTTGAACTGATCACATGGCCTGGTCCTTCTCAAGTGTGTTATTTCAACTGTGAGAGTTTATTGTACAAAGAAACAGCTCTGTGTTTCCACAGCGTTTAGATGATGGTGTGTCGTGTCCTCATGTAATACACGTGTTTACAGAGCATGGAGATAAAGCCTGGACAGTAGACGAGCCCAGAACCCACCTCCTCTTGGGGGACGTGAGCTCAGTGGGTCCTGAGCTCCCCAGGTCCTGAGAGCACGTTTTCGTTCGAAGCCCACAGAGGAACAGAGACTCCTCATCGCCCTCCCCTCATCCAGCCTGGGTGTCGGGTCCCTTCCCGCAGGAGCTCCATGGACCCTGCTGTTCACAGGATGTCCCCTCCTTGTTCCTTCCATCTATGGACCCCACACTCTGCTCCTTGGCTGTGAATCTCCCGGGGTCTCTGCTGCACCACAGGGGAGCCCCGTGTCCCTCTCCTGTGGCGATACCCCCATTGCAAGAGCCTTGAACAAAACCTTCTTTTCAAATTTATAGACTCTGTTACAGAGAGAACAAAATGAAAGGGACTTTCAGTTGGTCAGAAGGTTAAGGGTGATTTTTAAGCTGAGGCTTTAGACTCAATAATCTAGTCAGGAAACAGGCTGGGGAATGCACTCTGTTCCAACACGAGCACCTTCCAGCAGAAGGAAGGAGGTCTGAGAGCTGAGCACCAGGCCCAGGGGGTGGGTTCTGAGCCTCAGAGGTTTGTTCCTGGCCTTGTGCTCATGGAGGTCGTTCAGATGTATGTAACACTTGCTTCCGGGTGGGGATTTTTTCTCGCTTCCATTTTAACTCTCTGGATGGAAATGCCTGTCCCTGGATGGAATGCCGGCCCTGCAGCTGTGTTGTAGGAGAACATGACTGACTGGTCATGGCCGCAGGTCTGCAGGTGGAGAACACTTTGCCCTAATAGTCTTCCACACCTGACTGATAGGTGCATTTGGGACTTTTCTAATGGTGATATTCAGATGAATGTTGGACTTGAGTCCCTGCTCTCAGGGTCAGCATTTGGAGGATGTTGGTTTGTGCTGAATGCAATTGGCCTGTGTGATGGATGAGAACCGGTGGAAGGTGAGGGTGGCTGTGGTCCTGTGAGTCACGCACGCAGCCTGGGGATGTTACATGGCAAATGGGACTCTGTCATATTTGATTCATGTGGAGATCCTGAGATACAAGCATTTTAGTGATGACCCAGGTGGGTCCTCCTATGAGAAGTGTTCACATCAGAGGGAGGCAGAGGGAGGTTAGGCTCCAGGAGGACAAGAACACACTGTGACCTCTGAGGTCAGGGACCTATTCCTGGCTGTGGAGATGGAGGAAGAGGCCACGGGACCAGGAATGCAGTTCTAGTCCCTGGAACAGAGCAGGAAACAGGCTCCCCTGTGTGACGATGGAGAAACTGACAACTCACAGATCCAGAGATGAACAGGCCGTCAAGAGGCTCCTGAGGAGATGTCTGGTCATCAGGACCTGCACGTCCAACCCCACAGGAATCTCCTCACAGCTGCAGGACGGTTGTTCTAGGAGGAAACACACTGAAGGAGAACAGACCAGTGTTGGTGAGCGTGGGGAGAGAGGGACCCTTGTACTCTCTCGGTGGGAAGGTAAGATCCTGCAGTCACACGGAAACAGCGTGTTGGTTCCTCCAAAATGAGAGTACAAACCCTGTGTGATTGACAGTGAGCTCCCAGGTGTTCATGGAATAATAAACCCAGGACCCTGGAGAGGTGTTGCACGGCCCTGTTCATTGCAGCCGTGATCAGTGTAGTGAGAGGTGGAAACATCTCTGTCCCTCAGTGGGTGAGTGGACAAACATGTGTGATATTCTCAGGACGGATATTACTCAGACTTAAATCACAGGGAAACCCAGCACAATGCCCATCCAGGATAACACTAGAGGACACTGTGCTCTGTGAAATAAAGCCGTCAGGGAAAGGCGGATAGTGTCTGATTCCACTTACACTGTGTCAGAGACTGGGGGTTAAGAGGGGGTTCATGATGAGATACCCAGGGTGAAGGCAGCACGCGGAGCCGACATCAGGAGGGATCAACACATGTCAGCAGCTTCATTCAGTACAGTTAATGGCTTGTATAGGCGTGTGTGGGGGACACTGTGCACGGGGCGGTGCATGACAGGGAGCAGGGTGCATGCGTCCTAGGCTTTTGCTGTATCATGCTCAGAACGGTAACATGGCCTGCGCCTGCGCAGCCAGCTCCGCGGTCATGTCCTGACCCACGGCCTCTATGAACAAGCCAGTTCCAGGGCCCTAACGCACTGGGAATTAATTAGGTTTCCTTCCAGCAGAGTGTGGAGAAGCAGAGGCCTGGGTGTGGTGAAGGCTCTGGCAGGAGATGGGATAGTGGAGGGTCGGCTGCCCTGGAGTCCTGCGCTGATGGAGAACAAAGACGGAGGCAGCTGGAGGAGACACTGTGTCAGGACACAGTCAGCCCTGGTCCTGGGCCCTGTGCATCCACAGGAGCCTGGGTGTGTCTGCTCAGTGTGTGGAGCTGTCCACCCTCAGGGCCTGTGGACAGTGAGGGAACACTCAGTCCCCACGGAGGGGAGCTTTCCCCTGGGAATCGGGAGAAGGAAACAGAATCCAGCAAAGCCCTGTGGTCCTAGGGGGCTTTGTGCACACCCAGGACACTCCCCTGTGTGATCTCTGAGCCTGGACCCTCCACTCTGAGTCATCACTGAGACCCTCCTGTGCTGAGGTGTGTATCAGCTGATGGTTATTTTCATTGCTGAGTAGTATTCCATTGATGGATGTTCCCTAGTTTGCTTATTTGTAAAATTAAAACAACTTTTTTTTTTCTTTGTAGCTTCTAGCACAATGATGCTATGACGATTTGGAAATATTTTTGTGTTAACATAAGGATTCCCTGTTTTGGACCAAACACTCCTTGTGGGACCGCTGAGAATCATGTAAATTATGTATTTAATTTCCTAAGAAACTGATTGACTTTGTGAAGTAGGAATAACAGGACACAGAGGGACCTGGAGAAGCAGAGGAGCCAAGTCACTGCCGATATGTCATCTGCACACACAGTGTCACCTCCTCACTTGTCTGCAGTGAGAATATGAGAAGTTAGAGCCACAGAGAAAAAGCGAGAATCCTCCTGGATGCAGCTGAGAGCTGAGAGGAAATCCCTGCTCCCAACAGGAAGCCCCTCGTTCCCCCTCACTCTGCACCTGCTCCTGGGCTGTTCTCTGTGGTCGGTGGGTCCTGAGCGCCCCCTGGTGTCCTGAGCAACCCCTGGTGTCCTGAGCGCCCCCTGCAGTCCCGCCCTCCTGACCCCCTCAGGAGGTTTGTGTCTGGGCTCACACTGACTTCCCCTCACTGTGTCTCTTGCACAGTAATACATGGCCGTGTCGTCGGTGGTCACAGAGCTCAAATGCAGGGAGACCTGGTTCTTGGATGTGTCTATGAAGATGGAGGTGCGGCTCTTGAGGGTTGGGCTGTAGTAAATGTTACCAGTATAACAGATGCGCCCCACCCACTCCAGCCCCTTCCCTGGATTCTGGCGGATCCAGCTCCAGCAGTAGTGATTGGTTGGGATGGAGATTTTATAATCTTCACAGGTGAGGGAGAGGGTCTGTGATGGCTTCACCTCTCCTGGGCCCCACTGCTTTAGCTGATCCTGGGACAGGACACCTGGGGACAAGGAGCATCGAGCCCTGTCAGTTACGTGCAGTCACAACCACTCCACAGACCCTTGTATGACCCCTGAGACCCTCACCTTGGGGGGCTGTCACTAGGAACAGGAGAAGACCCAGCAGTCTCATCTTCTTCTAGACCACGGCTCTGCCTTCCCGAGAGACCTCAGCCCTGTGTGAGGAGAGAGCTGTTAGCCTCCCCAGCCCAGGGGAGGATTTACCCTGGAGCTTGAGGAGAAATTTGCATGTGGGGCAGCCTGTTCCTTATAAGTGGAGGGAATGAGGTCAGGCTGCCTGGTCCTTCTGGGGCCCTGAGGGGGCATCTCTTTTCTTTAATGCACTTAGTACATTTGTCAGTTATAGGGGATCACCTGGTACACAAGATATATTGGTGTCAGTGTAATGCATGTGGTCATCTCTGATAAATGGTGGACTAAATGAGTAGATTACATTTTTAATTTCTCATGCATCTTTCAAATAGATTTAATGGGATTAAATTTGTTTAGGGAATTTCTTAAACCCAGCTTTCTAATATCTACAGAACTGTCCAATATTTTTATAAACAATTATATTTTTATAAACATAATTTTGTATAGACAAATAATATCTAGTTTGGTTTGAAATCACAAAATAAAGGACATTCATTCTCAGTATCTTATTTGCCTATGTTGTAACTTTGATCCAAGGAAATATATCCTTGGAACTTGTCATTGAGATACCCTTGATTCTCTTTTCTTTGTTAAAATGATATTTCTTATATGTTTTGAGTAAGAGTATGCTACATGCCTTTATTTAATTTAAACCTAGAAACGCTTTTCTTACAATCTTTGTCAAACTTTTCTAGAAGCTAAACACCTGTAGCTACTGCCCCTCTAGCAGGTGTGGGTGCACCAGGAACTGTGGGGGATCACCAAAACAAGACCAGGCCCTAAGGGTGAACCTATCAGGTGTCATTCATGTGGGAATCTGGCAATAGATTGTTAGACACTGAGTTTAATCCACTCTGAGTACTCTGTGAGAACCTTAATCAGAACGAGAGGCAGACCTCAGGGTCATGAACCAACTGCAGCTGAGAGGTGAAAAATCAGAGAATCCAGGGAGATGGAGACACTGACAACACACAGACCCAGAGATGAACAGGACATCAACAGACTCCTGAGGAGATGCCTGGTCATCAGGACCTGCACGTCCAACCCCACAGGAATCTCCTCACAGCTGCAGGACGGCTGTTCTAGGAGGAAACACACTGAAGGAGAACAGACCAGTGTTGGTGAGCGTGGGGAGAGAGGGACCCTTGCACTCTCTCTGTGGGAAGGTAAGATCCTGCAGCCACATGGAAAACACCGTGTTAGTTCCTCTAAAATGTGGGTAGAAACCCTGTGTGATTGAGCAGAGAGCTCCCAGGTGTTCATGGAATAATAAACCCAGGACTCTGGAGAGGGGTTGCACGGCCCTGTTGATTGCAGCTGTGTTCAGTGTAGTGAGATGTGGAAACATCTCTGTCCATCAGTGGGTGAGTGGACAAACATGTGTGATATTCTCAGGATGGAATACTACTCAACCTTAAATCATAGGGAAATTCTGCACAACCCCCAGCCTGGAGGACACTAGAGGACACTGTGGTCTGGGAAATGAAGCTGTCAGGGAAAGGCAGACAGTGTCTGATTCCACCTACACTGGGGACTGAATTTGGTTTCCTTCCAGCAGTGTGTGGAGAAGCCCAGGCCTGGGTGTGATGAAGGCTCTGGCAGGAGATGGGATAGTGGAGGGTCGGCTGCCCTGGAGTCCTGCGCTGATGGAGAACAAAGACGGAGGCAGCTGGAGGAGACACTGTGTCAGGACACAGTCAGCCCTGGTCCTGGGCCCTGTGCATCCACAGGAGCCTAGGTGTGTTTGCTCAGTGTGTGGAGCCGTCCACCCTCAGGGCCCTGTGGACAATGAGGGAATATTCAGTCCCCACGGGGTGGAGCTTTCCCCTGGGAATGGGGAGAAGGAGACAGAGCCCAGCAAACCCCTGTGGTCCTAGGGGGCTGTGTGCATACCCAGGACACGCCCCTGTGTGACCTCTGAGACTGGATCCTCCACTCGGAGTCATCACTGAGACCCTCCTGTGCTGAGGTGTGTATCAGTTGATGGTTATTTTCATTGCTGAGTAGTATTCCATTGAAGGATGTTCCCTAGTTTGCTCATTTGTAAAATTAGAAAAACGTTTGGGTTATTGTAGCTCCTAACACAAATAAAGATGCTAAAAGTATTTGAATTAATTTTTTATGAACATAAAGATGACTTCTTCGGGAGCAAACATTCCAAGTGGGATCACTGAGATACATGTAAAGTATATATTTAATTTAATAAGAAACTGCGATTCACTTTGTGAAGAAAGAATAACAGGACACAGAGGGAACTGGAGAAGGAGAGGAGCCCAGTCACTGTCTACCTGTCATCTGCACACACACAGTGTCACCTCCTCACTTGTATTCAGTGAGAATATGAGAAGTTAGAGCCACAGAGAAAAAGCGAGAATCATCCTGGATGCAGCTGAGAAATGAAGGGAAATCCCTGCTCCCAACAGGAAGCCCCTCCTTCCCCCTCACTCTGCACCTGCTCCTGGGCTGTGCTCTGTGGTCGGTGGGTCCTGAGCGCCCCCTGGTGTCCTGAGCGCTCCCTGCAGCCCCGCCCTCCTGTCCCCCTCAGGAGGTGTGTGTCTGGGCTCACACTGACTTCCCCTCACTGTGTCTCTCCTACAGTAATACACGGCCGTGTCCTCAGATTTCAGGTTGGTCATTTTAAGAGAGACTGTGCTCATAGGGTTGTCCCTGGAGATTGTGAATCTTCCTTGAACGGATGGCGCGTACCACTGTTTATCTCCCGATGGTTTGTTCACTTCTGCCACCCACTCCAGCCCCTTCCCTGGAGGCTGGTGGACCCAGTGCATGTTGTAGGAAGTGAAGGTGAATCCAGAGGCTTTGCAGGAGAGGCTCAGGGACCCCCCAGGCTGCACCAAGCCTCCCCCAGACTCCACCAGCTGGACTTGGCACAGGACACCTGCAGACAGAGGAACAGACTGAGAACTGCCCCTGCAGCGCGGTCCCGCTGAGCCCGAACCCAGGACGCACCTTTGACAGGATGAGAAGGGAGGCCCAGAGGAGAGCGGACCCCGTGGTGTGGACACAGGACGGGCTGACCCTGAGGCTCCTCTCCGGGATCTGCAGAGACATTGGCTGGGCAGGTTTTCATGAGCAGGGCCGGGTCCTCATTTGCGTGTCTTTCCCCTGTGGACCTGTCTGAGCTGCCCACCCGGGCTCCTCCCTCCCTGCCTTGCATTCGGGGAGGGCGGGGGACAGGATGCCTGGGCCTGGACCCAGGAGCACTCTGCTGGTCTGAACATTGTAGTGTTTTTCTGTGAACAGTGATAGACACCTAGACCAGGATGGAAGTGGGATATGTAAGGTTCTCCAGGCAGGTTGCACATAAACCCACTCAGGACACATCCTGGGACACAATTGTGGAGACTACAGTGCCCCCCTGGTGGTTGTTCTGAGCCACACAGGCTGACGACGCTGGGTCTGAACCAGCTTCCTAGGACAAGGCAGGGGTATCTGCCACAGGGAAGTCCTTCCTGGCATTTTGAAACAGTGGCAGCCTCAGTCCTGCTTCTTTCTTGTACACAGGTGAGCCTCTGCAAGGACACCTGGACCTCAGGGCTCCCACCTTGGGGAGAACCTGAGGAACAGAACCCACCTCAGTGCCAGGGGCACATGCCTCTGGTGCCAGGGCCTCAGCTTGCACGTATGAGGTGCTGTGACCTGCCTGGTTGCACACTCACACACCCCAGAGTGTCCACCGTGTGACACACCAGAGCCTCTTTAACTCAGTGGAGATATTTTCTGACATTTGTGGGGCCCTTCGTGACTGTGGGCAGTAGAGCTGCAGAGGGCTGGTGAGCACAGGCACAGACTCACCGAGCACAGAGGGCAGTTCACTGACCAGGGACCAGTCCCTTCACTGCAGCCCTGAGACCCTGTGTCTCTGAACTCTAGGACTGTGCCCGAGACCACAGGAGTAAGTCGCAGTGGAGAGGACAGCACAGCTTCGTCCTCCTTGCTCTGGGACATGAGGACGGCCCCCACCCCTTCGTGCTTCTGTCTGGAAAGACGTAGAGGGGGGATGGCAATGACCACTGTGTATGAAACTCCATGAGAGGAAGCCGGCTCTGTCAGATGTGACCATCACTGTTATTGTATCATTCCCCACCTGGGGGCAGAGGGGCTCTGAGGCCTCACCTCTGACTGAACAAGGAACACCTGCTCTGCTCCAGACCTCACCTGTTGGGAGCCATCAGGAAAACACGGCAGTGTAGCCTGAGGGGCAAGGCAAAAGCCACCAACGCGCGACCCCCCTGAATACTTGGAGTTTGGCTTGATGCATGGGAACAAGGATATGCAGAGGTCAATTCTAGGGCAGAAGATTAGAAGCATACCAAGAAAAAGTCAACATTGTATGAGATGCCAAACAGGGAATGTCAGCAAACCTCCCTAGCTGTATATAACTGCTTACTTCAAAAAATAAAATTGCTGGATCTTGCAGACCAGTCCTCCTGACACCGACTCTAAATTCCGCGTCTCCTCTCTCCCCGGGTTCGGTTGTCGAGCGGGCCTCGACAAGTGGCGCCCGAACAGGGATCTGAAGGAGAAGTCCGCGAGAAGCCCCCGAGTTGCTGGCGAAGACAAAGTGAAAGTAAGTTTTCCGGGGAAAGCAATATTAATCAGGAGTAAAAATGGGGCAAACTGAGTCAAAAGAAAGACATCTCTATGCTCAAATGCTTAAATCTATGTTAGTAGCTAGAGGGGTAAAAATTAGTACCAATCAAATTCATCGGTTCCTCAAATTGATACAAGAACAATGCCCTTGGTTTCCGGAAGAAGGAACCCTTAACTCTGAGACTTGGCAGCGAGTGGGTGACCGACTTAAGGATTATCATGCGGGGAATCCCACTCGCATCCCCACTGACACTTTCTCCATTTGGGGACTTGTTAGGGACACTTTAGGGGAACCCCCTCAGCCATTGCGTCGGAAGCAATCGCTTGAGTCTTTTCCTCGAGTGCAGATAGTTCAAAAGGAAGAAAGGATTTATAATGAACCTCAGATGGATGGAGATTTTGAGGATGAGATGAGGCGAGAGGATGAACAACATGATGATTATGATCATCATATTACTGCTTTAGCTCAGGAAAATCAGGAGCTGAAGAAGTGTCTAGAGGCATTAGAAAACAAGGTAGATTTTGCTACTGAGCGGCCGCCTCCGTGGAAGCTGCCATCTCGAGCTTCTTCCCATTTCGGGTTGCTTCCAACTGCTCCTATTACTAGGATTGACCTGTGGGCCCATTATAATCAATAGAATAGTCCAGTTTGTTAAGGGGAGAATTCAGTCTGTTAAATTGATAGTACTTAGCTCCACATACCAGAGGCTCCCCACTGCAGAAGAATATATTACTGAGTCAAGGATTTGAACTCCCCCATAAAACCAGTAGGGAATATTGAAGGCCACTTTAGCTTTAAAAGGGTTAAACAGTCTCTGTGAGCTGCCTGTGAGAAAAACTTTGTTCTGCAGGGATCGTCCCAACCCTAAGTCTTTGCACAGATATGAGAACTATGTAAAAGGAGGCACACAGTAACCTTGCCTCAAGATAAACAGAACTAGGGAGACATGCAGTAACCTTGAGAACTGTTGAATCTTTCTGCAAAGTTGCTAATTGCTAACCATGATGTCTGCTTCTGTACGTGCTTGCTTGCCATGGACTGCAAAAACCCTGCCCTTTATAAGCACCCCCCTCTCTGAGCTTGGGACTGCTTCCCTCCTCTGTGAAGGTTAGGAACAGTCCCTGCGCAGGTAATAAAGCTCTTTCAATTTGGCCTATAGTGGAACCTGAGACCCTTAACCGCTTACGTGGAAATCAGCGTTTTGGGTCGTCTGATAAGGCTTATTGGATACAAGAAATAAGAAAAAAATCGCCCCGAAAGAATCTTAGAGATTGAAGGAAAACAATTTAAAGGAATCCTTGACACTGGAGCTGACGTTTCAGTAATCAGTCTAGAATATTAGCCAAAAAGGTGGCCGTTATCCTCAGCTCTTACCAGCCTACAAGGCATTGGTCAAACAAATAATCCCCTACATAGCACTAAGCTCTTAACCTAGAAAGACTCTGAGGGTCATCAAGGACAGTTTCAGCCTTATGTTCTGCCCCAATTGCCAGCCAACCTTTGGGGCCGAGATATACTAGAGACAATGGATGTCATTATGGTCACCAGGGACCAACTTTTCCTTAGTAGGCGCTGTTTCTACTGCACCCCATACTGCAGATCCCATTACGTGGCTATCTGATGATCCCGTATGGGTGGAGCAGTGGCCTTTAATTAAGGAAAAAATTGAGGCTGCGCAAAGCTTAGTGCAGGAGCAATTGCAGCTAGGCCACATAGAAGAATCTAATAGTCCCTGGAATAGTCCAATCTTTATAATCAAAAAGAAGTCAGGAAAATGGAGATTACTGCAAGACTTAAGAGCAGTGAACAAAACTATGGAACTTATGGGGCCTTTGCAACCTGGTCTAAAATCTCCAGTAGCTATTCCCCAGAATTTCTGTATGCTGATAATTGACTTGAAGGATTGTTTTTACACTATTCCTCTACATCAGAATGACTGCCCTCGTTTTGCCTTCTCTGTACCTTCGGTAAATTTCACTGAGCCAATGAAGAGAGGTCACTGGAAGGTATTGCCTCAAGGAATGGCAAACAGCCCCACCTTATGTCAAAAATTTGTTGCACAGGGATTAGCTAATGTTCGAAGAGACTTTCCTCAATGTTATATTATCCATTATATGGATGATATTTTATTTCCTGCAGCTACACCTGCAGAATTGTCTAAGTTATTTGAACAGGCAAAAACTGACTTACAATTTTGGGGATTAAAAATAGCAGAGGAAAAAGTCCAAAGTCAACCTCCCTATCAGTATCTCGGTTACATGATCCTAGGAAGAACTATTACATGCCAAAAGGCTCAAATTCGCAGAGACCACTTAAAAACCTTAAATAATTGGCAAAAATTACTTGGGGATATTAACTGGATTCGTCCCTCTCTTAGCTTAACCACAGGGGAAATGAAACCTTTATTTGACATTCTTAAAGGGGACCCACATCCTACCTCTCCTCGTAGTAGTACCCCGGAAGCTGAAAGGATATTGAATGAAGTGCAGAATAAGATTTCAGATCAATTTGTACAAAGAATAGATTATACTAAACCTTGGAAATACCTAATAATAGCTACTGTATTTCTACCTACGGGGCCTTTTTGGCAAGATGGACCCTTAGAGTGGGTCCACCTCCCTTCCTCCAGAAAAAGAAATATCTTGCCTTATCATGATGCTGTTGCATCTCTAATTATATTAGGAAGACCGAGAGCCATGCAACTCTTTGGCCAAGAGCCCTATACTATCGTAACACCTCATAAACATGTTCAAATAGAATGGCTCTTGCAGACGTCAGAAGAATGGGGCCTTGCTATAGCCCATTATCCAGGTCAACTATCTTATCATCTACCTGGTCACAAATTAATTGAATTCATTAAAGTTCATCCTCTTATTTTTCCTAATAAGTGCAAAACAACCCCTATTAAAGGAGCTACTGTTATTTACACTGACGGCTCCTCTTCAGGAAAGTATAGTTATGTGGTTAATCAGACTTCGCAGGTGTTCCAGGGAAATTTCACTTCGGCCCAGCAAGCCGAATTAGCTGCAATGTTAAAAGTTTTTCAGGATTTTCCCACAGAAACTTTAAATATTTACTCAGATAGTTTATATGTTGTCAAAGTTATGCAACAATTAGAGACTGCTATAATTGGATCCGAAAATAATCCTCCCATTTTTAATTTATTTATAGAAATCCAAAACTGCCTTGTTCAAAGGACTCAAGATTTTTTTATAGGACATCTTCGGGCTCATTCTGGCCTTCCAGGACCTCTAACCGAGGGCAATGCAATGGCTGACGCTTGCCTTCGCGCTTATCCAGCTTGGGAGGAAGCCAAAGCAAGTCATCAATTATTCCATCAAAATAGCAACAGCTTGGGTAAACAATTCTGTATTACCCGAGAACAAGCTAGAGCTATTATAAAACAATGTTCTCATTGTCAGGATGTTAACTTTATCCCCCAAAAGAAGGGGTTAATCCTAGAGGCCTCCGACCTAATCATATTTGGCAAATGGATGTAACTCACTATTCCCCTTTTGGAAAACAAAAATATATTCATGTTATTGTTGACACATTTAGTGGATATATATTCGCTTCATTGCAAATTGGAGAAGCACAAAAGCACGTGATAAATACTTGCTTACAAGCATTTCATACTTTAGGTATGCCAAAAATTATTAAAACTGATAATGGCCCTGCATACACCGGTAAGGGATTTCAACACTTCTGTACTCAATTTCATATTCAACATATTACTGGCATCCCTTACAATCCTCAAGGACAAGGCATTATTGAACGGGCGCACCGTACATTAAAAAATCAATTACAAAAAATAAAGAAGGGGGAACAAGGGAGTATCTCATTCCACTCTCCTCAGAATACTCTCTCATTAGCCCTCTTCACTCTTAATTTTTTAAATTTGGATTCTGACTCGCGCTCCGCATTTGAGAGGCAATATCAACCTGCTAATAGTAAGCAACCCTTGGTCCGATGGCAGGACCCGTTAACAAGGCAATGGAATGGGCCAGATCCTGTATTGATATGGGCCCGGGGAAGTGCTTGTGTTTTCCCCACAGATGGAGATTCCCCCCGATGGATTCCAGCTCGGCTTGTCCGGACGGCGGAGACACAAGAGGCGGATCTTCCAAATTGCAGCGGGACTCCACCGGCTGTCCTGCAGGAGCCCACAGTGAAGCAACCTGCTTATATTATGTTGTCTGTTAACATTTCAGAACCTTGGTACCAACAGTCAGGGCTTCAGGTATTAGAAGACTTAAATCAGTTATTAAAGAGGCCAAAAAGAGTCATAGGGCTTATTATTGCTGGGTTAGTAGCCCTAGTTTCATTAATCGCTACCCCCACTACTGCTGCCATTGCTTTAACTCAAGAAATTAAGACAGCTCATTATGTAAATAATTTAGCTCAAAATAGATCCTCTGCTCTGGGAGAACAAGAGAGAATTGATAGGAAAATTGAAAGAAGATTAGATTCTCTAGAAGAGGCAGTGTTACTATTAGGGGATGAAGTTCAAGCTCTCCGAGTTCGAAGTACTTTGCGCTGTCATGCAGCTTTCTCATATATATGTGTCACTCCGAAAAAATATAATTCCTCCCTTTGGGAATAGGAAAAGGTCAAACGTCATTTATATGGAATTTGGCATGAAAATAATATTTCTTTAGATTTAGCAAAATTGCATGCAGAAATTATGAATATAGAAGAAAGTGAACCCCCATTAATGTCAGCTGCCGAGGTTGCCAATCAAATATTTGGAACTCTGAATGACTGGTTTTCTCACTTGTCTTTGACCTCCTTGTTATCCAGTGTTGGAGGAGTTGTATTTATATTATTCCTAATTATGTGTTTATTGCCTTTCGGGTTGAGGGCCCTGGGAAAGACTTTCTTGCAGCTCCGAGTAACCATGCATGAGCTAAAACTAAAAAGTAAAGAAGGGGGAGATGTTGGGAGCCATCAGGCAAACACGGCAGTGTAGCCTGAGGGGCAAGGCGAAAGCCACCAACGCGCGACCCCCCTGAATACTTGGAGTTTGGCTTGATGCATGGGAACAAGGATATGCAGAGGTCAATTCTAGGGCAGAAGATTAGAAGCATACCAAGAAAAAGTCAACATTGTATGAGATGCCAAACAGGGAATGTCAGCAAACCTCCCTAGCTGTATATAACTGCTTACTTCAAAAAATAAAATTGCTGGATCTTGCAGACCAGTCCTCCTGACACCGACTCTTAATTCCGCGTCTCCTCTCTCCCTGGGTTCAGTTGTTGAGTGGGCCTCGACATTCACCTGTCACACCTGTGTGAGGGGACAGGTCACCACCATCAGGCCTGTGTCCTCATGTCTGCTTTGATGTTGATCCATTTGTCCTAGCTTCTGAAAGACCATTTCCTTTATTTTTCATTAACAAAATCTTGAATGCGAGTATCATAGCCTGGTGTCCACAGTGTCTGTTGTGTGAATTGAGTAATAAGCCCCACCTCCCTGCATGTAGGTGTCGAAGAGCCACCAGAGTTTGGATGGTGCAGCTGAACAAGAGAAATCTGAGCCCTTTGGTGAGAATCTGAAAATGTGGGCTGACCTGTTCCAGGGCAAGGAGGAGAGAGATAGCCCCTGACATGCAGAGCCAGGGGAGTCCGTTCTCATCATGGGTCCCTGGTCCCATGGTTTGAGCAGATGTTCACAGGTCAGTCCTGGCTGCAGGGAGAATGCGTCCTGGGTTCAGACTAGTCCACCTTGTTGCTCACCTGGAATAAAATACAACAGGAGTACCTAAGTTTATGGGTGTTGGGTGGGTTACTCAGGTGTGCTGATCCCAGGAAAGCAGGACTCAGATCTCCTGGGGGAAATGAGCTGTGCCATTGTGGATATTCACAACTGAGGAGGGAACCAGATCACGTTGCAGTGACAGTGGGTAGACCCCGTGGGAAACCTGACAAGTGGTTACATAAGAAAATAGAGGTGAAGATGTAAGTGAAATGCCTCTGAGAGTCACCAGTAATGAGCACACCCAGGTGAACCCACCCTCAGGACCAGAGGAAGATTAACGTGTGGAAACTTCATGTTCAGGAGACAGGAAATTCCATCTGACAGTTGCCCCTGCACAGTGTTCAGAGGACACACGGAGAACAGAGTGTGAAACTACAACCAGTGGACCATTGTTCGGGGACAGTGGGTGTCTGTGTGGGTCCCTGGGAAGCAGAAGTGTGAACTACAGAGAAGCAGACAGGGCTCCCGGGTCCGAGTCCTTCAGGGGATTTGGAGCTGAAGGTGCAGCAGCTGCACGGCCTCCTCTGTGGGGTTTGTTCTCTAGACTCTGCTGGACCAGGTTCAGTCACTGGGGATGGAGAAGAACCTCAGTCATGACCAGGTGTGTTTAGGTAAAGTTGAAGGTAGAGATTTGTGAGTAATTAATTCAGGTCATGAAAATGTTGTTATTAGAAACCTGCTGTCTGCATGTGCATCTTTTTTTTTTTTAAGATGTATAAATTTATTAAAACTTTGAAGACATTTAACAATTTATTGAAGTCAGAAATATAAATTCTAAATATTAACTCTAGAAACCTGAGCAGCTCCAGAAATTCAATTTCAAAGGCTTTAGAAAGCATTCTTTGTAAAAGGTGTTAATATTACATTCTTTGTTAGACTGGTACTTGGAGCACTTTTGATATCATTTTACCATTTCCCCCGACCCATTGCCTTGATAAATCAGCAATAACACATGAATTTGTGGATAGATGAGAGTCTCATATTCATATTTACCTAAATGTAGCAAATGCACCCGGTTTCCCATCTAATGCAATGCAGTGTCTTTGACAATTCTTTGAAGCAATAAGCCTTTAGATTCCCATTTGTCCCCAGGCAGAGAAGAGCCACTCAAGGGCCTTTGTCCTAACACCTTTGAATACCTGTCCGGAGTTAACACACTGGCTGAATCATCACCACAGGCCTCCTTATAGGGATGCAGGTAAACATGTCTCAGAAGGTGCTTTGCTCTATTCTGTTCTTTCACGTCTCAAATTCACTTGGTTGGTCGAAGTCAGGCAGGTAGAAATGGGTTAAAAAGTTTGCAACTCACAATAATTTTGTCCACAAATAGGGTAAGATTGTTGCCATCAAGCGTGACAGAAGAACCTGAACCAGCATTGTTCCAAGATATCCCTGCTGGTGTGAAGGCATCACAAAGCCATCCCAGCCATCCTCCACCTGCAGCCAGGCGCGGTGAGCCAATCGCACAGCAAGGTCACCAGGCTCTGGCAGTCCCGGTCAACGTTGTCATCCCATTCCTTCAGTTCCCACGTGTGGCCTGATGGCGGTCGCTCCAGCAGGATCCCCGTGAAAGTCACGAGCGCCACCACGAGTCCCCAGGTGGGGACTCCGCGGTCTGGAAGTATCTCCTGCGCTGCGCGCGCCACCAGCTCGACGCGGTTCCCCCGAAATCCGCGGTAGCGGGAAGAGAGGTACTGGTAACGCTGCCGTACCTGGGCGGCCACGGAGCGCAGCAGGGCGGCCTCGCGGGTGGACAGAGGCTGTGCAACGGCGCCGGGCCTCCGGGCGCAGTACTCCAGGTAGTCGGTCAGCAGCCGCGCGGTGCGCAATCTCAGCGCGTCCCCCATTGCCCGGTGTCTGCATGTGCGTCTTATAAACACTGTCACCAAGTCTGTACCCGATGGGAAGCAACTGGGACAGAGACCTGACTCAGAGCATCATTGGGGAAATGCTACCTGGGTGCATGAATGGGGGATTGACCGAGACTGAGGACACACGTCCAGGGTGCTTGTTCCATCAGGTTCTGACTCTTCTTGTTGTTCAGCCAGTTCACGTTTTCTTCCCTCTGAAATGGACACACATATGTACTCGAGTCGCCAAGACAGTTTGTTGAGAGTGTGCAGGAGCACAAGTCGTGTGTGTGTTGGTACCTTACGTCTTTCCAAATTTCACTTTCTAGTTCTATCAGTGTTACTGTGTAGTTGTTAGGGATTTCTATGTATAAGATTGTGGCATATGTATAGAGATAAGGAGAAACATTTTAGTGTGTTTCTTTCTGGTTTCGGTATTTTAAAATATTTCTTCGAGCCTAATTATTCTGACAAAAATGTCCCGTTCAGTTGACTAGAGCAGTCACGGGGTGCCCGTGGGGGTCCTGATGTTGGAAGAGCAGCTTTGACATTGTCTCTGTGCAGAATGATGTCCCTTGTTGGCTCCTCACATGGGCCTTTGCTAGCTTGATGCCCATCTCTTCTATACATGATTGTTTAAGAATTGTAATCATGAAGCCGTTTTCAATGTTTAAATGACTCTTGCTGCATCTGTTTATATGATGGTATCATTTATCCTTCATTCTGTGACTGAGTGCAGCACAGTGATTGCTTACAAACATTGACCCGTCCTTGCATCTAGGACAGCATCCCACTGGATCAGGGTAAATGATCCTTTCAATGTGCTGTTAGTTTCCTAGGACATGGTGAGGGTTTTTGCACCTGTGCTCGTCAGGGATATTGATTTGTCATTTTTTATGTTCTTATAAACACGCCCGGCGCCCCACGGCCTCGCTGGCCACACTTGGAGGTTACCAGCCCGAGGCCCCGAGCCGGCCCCAGCGTGGGCTCCACCGCGCACGCGCCAGCCGCTGGCGGGAACCTCAGAGCTGAAAGGAGCCGCTCTGAGGAGAACGTCCCGCCTACCGCAGGCCCTTTCGCAAAGGCAGACGGGATAGCAGTTCCCCCGGAGCCGAAGAGCAGGGTTCCTGGCTGCCCCCAAACTACATATCCCAGGAGGCACTGCGCAGGGTAGACCGTGAGCCTCAGCGGTTGCGCTCCAGGGCGCGCGTTCTTTGCCTCCAACCGATGAGCCATTGTGGGGACGGAAGGCAGAGCGATGTGAGGATTCAGCTGGCCAATGGGGAGCGCGGAAGTGGCGAGGTGGGCAGGCCGCGTGGTTTCCTTGGATACCGCGGACGCGACTCTGTGGGAGAGGGTGGGGCTTTAGCTTGAGGCCCTGGAAGTCCTGACCAATAGGAACTTAGGAGCTCAGGTAAGTGTCAGAGCCGAGGGCGGAGGGAGACCCTGTGGGTGTCAAGGTGAGGACGACGTGCAGACTCGGGGCCCTCAGGGTGGTGAGGTCCGAACTTCATGGCCAGAACGGGGTGCCCTGGGATGGGGCCCTGCACGGGGATGAAAGCCAGACGGGGACCCTGTGCGGGACTCGCTCTGCCCGGAAGTGAGGACGAGAGCAGGTCCCGCCCCGTCCCGGCCCCGCGTGACCGAGGCCGCGCATCGGACGCGGTGTCTCAGTGTGGGCTCCGCACCTGCGGTCGGTGACACCCTCCGTGACGACCCCGAAGGGCTGTGAGGGTCCAGTGAGACCGTGGACGGAACCGAGCACAGGCCGCAGAACCGCAGTGCAAAGGTTGTGTTTCTATTTCAGGGGTGACCCTGAACCCCAGTCACCCAGACAAACCCGAGGGACCAGGACGTGTGCTGACAGCAGCACTGACCTCTGTCCCCAGGGGTCCTGGGTTTTAGGACTAAATGAGACGCAGAAGGACCGTCCGTGTGGTGCGAGGGGAAGGACACGGCTGAGTGTCTCCTGGCGCTGCCTCTGGGTCATCTGTGTCCCGTGCACCTGTCTCTTCCCCTTTAAGTGGAGGGGGATTTCTACTGAGTGACTCGGTGGGGTCTCTCTTACCTTCTATTATTCTGTGGGTCATTTAAAAAATGAAAAGGAAAAACCTTTTTTTTTTGGTCCTTTCCAGCTCATGTTTCCCTTTCGGTGCCACATCCTCTTCCCACAAATTATTCTCTGAGTTCCCAGCAAAGACACTGCAAACAGTCACGTTTAATAAACTGCAAGTGCGGAACCTGAGTGCCTTCCAGAAAGCTGAAGCCCTGGGCCACGTGCAGGAGCCAGAATCCCTGGGAGCTGCCCAGGGACAGAGGGGCTGGTTCCCGAGGAGGGGCTGCGTCTGTACGCCGGGTCCCGGGGCTCTGAGCTGCCCACTGCCTTGTCTGAAAGTCAGTATTTCTCCTCCTTTCTGTCCTCGTCCTTCCTCCTTCTTCTTCCCCTAGTGAAGACGCACAATAGGTGCTAGCTCTCAGGTTCACCAAGTTCCCACTTAACACGAGTTCTGTTCTTGGCTTTTGTTTCATTTGGTCCTAATTATTCAGACTGATCTTCAAACTCTCTTTTTAAATGAAAGCCGGTGGGAATCACTTCGACAAAGGCACTGGTTTAAGCAAGTTGAGAATGCACTCATATTTGTTGAACACGTGCCATATGTTTCTGGATTAAATGAGAATTTCTTCTAGATAATTTTGTTTCTATGGTAATTTCTGAGACAAACCAAGTAAATGGAATTGGCAACAAACCCTTAATTGTCTATATGATAAAATGATTATTTTACTATTTTGAAGTAAATACAATAAAAGTAAAGATAATTGAAAAATTAGTTATCTGATCATATGAGTTTTTAAATGGAGAAAATTATTTATAATTAAGGTTAATACAAGATATGAAAAAGTTATTGAGCCCTGGCTGATGTGGCTCAGTTGGTTGGAGCACCATCAATGCACGGAAGGGTCCTGAGTTCCTTTCCCGTCAGGGCACACACCCAGGTTGTGGGTTCAATCCTGTGAGGATGATTTCCAAGGCAATCGTTATTTCTTCCTCCATCTATGTTTCTCTCTCTCTCTCTCTCTCTCTCTCTCTCTCTCTCTCTCTCTCTCTCCTCTCTCTCTCTCTCTCGCTCTCCCTCTCTCCCCTCCTCCCTCTCCCTCTTCCTACCATCAATGGAAAAACATAGCCTTGGGTGAGGATTAAAAAAACGTTATTGCCCAGGGGGTGTGGCTCCAGTGGATTGAGCGTCGACCTATGGACTGAGAGGGCCCGGTTCCTTTCTGGTGAGGGCACGTGCCCGGGTTTCCTGCTCCATCCCCAGTAGGGGGTGTGCAGGAGGCCGATCTGTGTGTCTCTCTCACATTGATGTTTCTATCTCTCTCTCCCTTCCTCCCTGTCTTCAATATACATATACATATATAATTTTTTAAAAGTTATTTCTACCTTGCAGGCGAAGATAGGGACCCTTTATGAATTACTCTGGGTCCACTTAAATACATGAGCAAATCAATGGCCAGTACACAAGGCTGGCTTCATAGGTGTGTGACCTGTGTAGTCATATATGGACCTGCTCCCAGAAGGGTCTTGCATTGAGTTTAATGCTCTGGTATCACCATCTTGATATTTTAATATTTTATTTTTGCATTTTTGCTTTGCAAGTTAAGTCTGATAGGGCAAGTGAGCATGCACAGGAGCTGCAGAGATAGGCTGGGTGGCAGTGCACACAGGCATAGGCCCGAGCAGTGGCCACGGCAGGCAGTGTGGGTGTTGAGCACTTAGCCTGGTGGCCTGCAGTGCAGGTGCATGTCTCAGGCAGTATGGGGCACCTCGGGTGCTGGTCTTATATTGCAAAAAATAATTTAAATAACTTTGTGTTGTATTTCATGATGAAGGTTGGTTGATGAATCCAATCAATGAATAGTAATTGAGTGCCTACCTCAGTGCTCAGTAAACAAAATTAGGTTTCTGGCCTCATGGAGCTTACATTCTCTCTCTCTCTCTCTCTCTCTCTCTCTCTATATATATATATATATATATATATATATATATATATATATATATACACATAAATATATAAACATATATATATAAACATAATATATATATATATATATATATATATATATATATATATATATATATATATATATGATTGATTTCTGTGTAACAAAGTAGAGTATCTTTATAACCAAGCAGGCTTTTATAATACCATGATTATAGCTAACTTTCCTGACCTAGATAGTTCCACTGGAGAATAGCTTCAACTAGTTGAGTTCTGCTTGCTTTCATTATTTTCCATTAATTTTACTCTATAAGTGAACACATCCCTAAATAGCTGAGTATGGAATGATTTTATTTTGGAATTGTGAAAAATGGAAGACAGGACCACAAACCCAGAACAAGAAAAGGAAGAGGAAAAGGATAAAAAGGATCCTGAAGATCCTGCTGATGCCATAGCACCCACAGTTAACATCCAAGATGAACAGTTTGTTGATTTATCTGCAACTCCAACTTTCATTAGTCTGCATGAGGTATATTTATTTCACGTCATATCTTACTACAGTAAGACCTGAATCGTCTACCTGAAAATTCAGATGAAGTTCATATCATTATCAAAATAACACATTACATATAACCTGTAGGCAATAGGTACAGTTTGAAGTACTTTAACATAAAATAGTTTCTAACTTCTCTTCCAAGAGTTTATTATGTAATCTGGGACTAATGCAATAGTGTAGGTTCTGATACTTTTATAACATATTAAATATTCGCATATATACAGTCAGTGAGGTCAATTCCATAGGTTGATAAATGAAGTAAAAGAAATTTATTTCATCATTGATATACTTTTTACTTCCATAAAATGAAGATAAAAGACCTTGTCATATAATGAAACAAAGAATACACGTTTACCTAACTAAATGTAGGTATGCTAACAGAGCACTGTGCTGTTTCCTTCAGCAGAAGAGAAAAAAAAAAAGAGGAATATTATATATATTCTCATTGCCTGATTTTTTTTTTATCCTCACCCAATGACATTTTTCCATAGTTTGTTCAGATAGAGTGGGAGGGAGAGAGAGGAAGAGAGAGGGAGAGAGAAACATCGACGTGAAAGGGACGCATCAATTGGCTGCCTCCCTCACGCCCCAACCAGGGCCGGGGACAAACTGCAACTGAGGTACGTTCCCTTAGCGGGAACCGAACCCGGGTCTCTCTGGACCGCAGGCCGACTCTCTAACCGCCGAGCCAAACAGGCCAGGGCTCATTGCCTGATTTTTTTTTAAATTTTCTTCTTTATTGATTTTTTGAGAGAGTGGATGGGAGAGGAAGAGAGAGCTAGAAACATCAATGAGAGAGAACATCGATTGGCCGCCTCCTGCATGCCCTCCACTGGAGACCAGGCCCACAACCCGGGCATGTGTCCTGACAGGGAATCAAACCGGCGACTTCTTGGTGCATGGGTTTATGCTCAACCACTGAACCACATCGGCCGGGCTCATTGCCTGACTTTTTAAAAAAATGGGATGAACATTTAGGAAATACCCATATAGGAGGATTTTTAAAAAGATATTAACTGACCATATATGCAACTGTTACTGTGTTATGCTTGAGTGCTATACCTTAGAATATGGTTTAATTCTGGACTATTAACTTTATGTGAATATAACTGAATTAAACATCTAAGAAATTTAATAAACAGTCATAATAAAAATAAGGGAAAAAGCCTTAAAGCGAAAACAGAGTTTATTCAAAACCAAGAATCAAAATTAATTCTGCCCCCCAAATCTTTTGTTCATGTAAATACTTTAAACAATTACCACAGTGACTGATGAGTGTGTGTGTGTATGTGTGTGTGTGTGTGTGTGTGTGTGTGTGTGTGTGTATGGCGTATTTTTGCTTTTCCTTCACACATCCAGGCAGCCTTGGAAGAATTTTGTTCAACTGTCAAAAGACTTTAAACAAACTGCTAATTTATTAAACAATGCAGATAGATTCCATGTTCTCATAAATGTTGTTGTTTTGTTTTGTTTTAACCCTGACAGTCAGGTGGCATCAGAGATATTAGGTAAGGGGTACACAAATTACTGGACATCAAACCTCAAGTTCAGTGACAGGAATAGCACTGTCTGTCAAGGCCGTGTCTAAGAATGGACAGGCTCAAATGTCTTACATCCTAGGAGTGTGAGAAGAACAACCTCTGGTTGGCCGGTGGGGGAGTGGCTGGGTCAGAATGCGTGTCCATGCTCACCCTGCATGTCCTGGCCGCGCAGCCTCACACGCATCTGGGGTCTCAAGCCCAGCCTGACAAGGGGACATTTCTCAGCTTATGGTCCTTCAGGGGCACCTCACTGCCCACCATGGGGGTTCCCCCCACTTCGTAAACTGTATTGATCACCTTCTGCAAGGGAAATCTTACACAGAAGCTCAATGTGTAAAACGGATTTGGATGTGGTGGGTGTGGAGGTGCAGGATGCAGAGGTGAAGGTCTCCCGTTCTCTCCCCTTCACCTCTCCAGCAGCACCAGCACCACTGCCCCGCGGCCCCGAGCACACGGGAAAACCGTGTCTGCACAGAAAGTTTTAGGGCTGAGTAAAGCTGAGCCCTCCCTCTCCCACCTTCAAGCCTGCCTCACTCTGCACAGCTACAGGTCTGCCCCCAGAATGCCTAACAGAGCAGTTTGATGATCAATACTGGTTCCAGCGGGGAGCGCAGAGGGAGCCCACAGCCCATCACACAGCCGGACTTCCCAACTTCCTCATCGCAGAACATGCCTCTCTCACACCCCTGTGATCCCCTCCTTAATAACTTCTCCAGAACGTTGTTTTCCTACCCTCAGGCTGGTTTTCCCCTCTGTGTTGCCATCCATCTTCTCCTCGAAATCTTGGACTATCTCATTATTTGGTAAAACCGTCTTCAGAGTCCCTCCCAGCTTTCCTTCCCACCCAGCATGCTCCCCTCATCTCTCAGGCCCAGGCACAGACCTGAGCCATCAGTAGGTGGCACGGGAGAATGCAGATCCTTAGATTTGAATTTTCCTTGCCCTGTCAGAAGGATTAAATGTCACCTCTTTGACCTGACAGTCAAATCCCTCTACTCTAGTCTGATCCATGATTTCTCTCTTCCTCGTGTCCCAGTCCCCTGCCACATACCCCAGGCTGCAGCTCAATTAGACCTTTTGCTGTTTTTCTAACTCGCTCCTGATTTTCCGACCTGCTGAGGCCTTTGCTCATCTTGTACCTGGTCAGGAGTGCTCTCCTCCACAGTTCTGCGTGTCAGAATTCTGCCGTCTTCAAGCATTCGTTCTTGCCAGTGGGATCACTTCTGTCTCTGTAACCTTGCAGCCGGCTTGTTCACACCTTATGCCACTTGTTATTTTCTTTCCTATTTCTAAGCTAATTGACAGTAGATTTGGGAACATGGAAAGCTGGAAGCCAATGGTGTTCTTCTTGATATTCCTTGTGAACTCCTAGCTCACTGTTGTGTATGTAGCCACACTATCGTCCAAGGAATTATGTACAGAGTCATTGGTAAAGCCCTCCCCCAAAATAATCACACGACTGAATCACTGTTTTACAAGGCAACCTTAAAAAGGAGACATTTCTTCTGAATTTCTGAATGTATTTTCCACATCAAGCCCACCTAAATTTTCAGATATTTAATGTTTAATGGGAGAAATATCGTCCCCATTAGAACCACCATGCATCTAGTCCAGTTTCATTTCTGCTGGCTGAGCTCCCAGAGGAATATGCAAGGGGAAGCCATGATTTTCAAATATCTTTTGAAAAGAAATCAAAAGGTTTTCTTTAACTGAAAAGGAAGGTGGAGCCCCAAGATATGAAATAAAAGCAGAAGTGGTCTAGGCAAACAGTGTTTCATGCATCACATGCCATCCTGGCTGTTTTCATATTTGTGAATATGTCTGCAGAGCTTGAGGTCTCTGGGGACACAGTGGAGAACCCCTACTCCAGCAGTTCAGCATGTTAAATACCACTGCTGTGTTCATCATGGAAGTATCAGCCTTCCGTCCAATTTCCATGCCTACCCATGATATCAGAGCCTCTCTGATTTCTAATCATTGGTTTGATCAGATAAAGACAAAATTTTTGTTATAGGATAGAAATAAAAATTCCTCACTTGACACCATTCATTTGTAAGTTATATCCACATTTACAAATAATTATTTATGTAACAGATCAAAAGAAGACATTGGACACGGGGGAGGGGACTCCGCCGTGGGAAAGAAGTCAGGACAGGGACCAGAGGGAGAGAAGGTGGGATCTCAGAGCGGTAGAGCCATCTGCCCTGTCTCTCCCATGCTGGAATTGGGAGGTGCAGATGGGGAGAGTCTTAAGAGGCCGGTCTGCTCTGAGATCCCCCTCCTAATTCCTGGTCACCTGTCCTGACTTCCTTCCCAAGGCCGAGGCCCCGCCCCCTGTCCAAGGTCAAGGGCACGCGGGGAGGTGCAGTGAAGCCCCAACAGCAAACATCAGGAATCCTTCGGGGTTTGCGTGCGTCCTCTTTAGGTCGCTGCCCTCACTTTGTGGACTGTAGCCGGTTTTGTACCATAAACTCTGTCTTTCGTGTATCCCCATAAAAAAATCTAGTGGATGAATGAAGCTTTGTTCAAATCTTAGTCTGGCTTCACCCACTGTTTCACATCAGTCAAACCTAAACGGCAGAGAACACTGAGTGACCCATTGTGAAGGATGTGTCCGTGCTTGAGGACACCCTGTGTGTGCACACACTCATGTGCAATGTCTGTACTCTGAGGGATCCACCTATTTATGTCCCACTGGGGTCCTTCTTTCCCATCCAGCATCTCACCTGCTCCTCTGTGTGTGTGGCCGTCGTCCTGACACAGGTTGTTTCCTGTTTAGCAAAGGTGCTCTTCCCGGATGTACTGAACCTGGTGATCTTGGTGTTTCAAAGATGTTTTTTCTTTTGAGTTACTATACCGAGAAAGAAATGGAATGTCAACACAGTCAATTTTAGGAGTGCTTTGGGGTGTGTGTTAAATAGACATGGGTTCTGGAACACAGGATGGAATGTAATAAAATGAGTTGGAGGAGAACTGAGTCCTCGTTTTCCTTACCGCTCGTCACAGGCAGTATTGACGGGGCGTTGGGCTCTCTGGGCTCCCTGCGCCAGCCCCCCAGTCTCTTGGAATCCACAGCACCCTTTGCCACGAGGTCAGAGAAAGTGAAAGCGAGGTTTTCCTGTTTACCATGCCACAGCTTTTTTATAGACTTGTGTTTATTTTACCTTCATATGAGTTGAATCCGTATTGATATGGGAATTACATCACAACAGGAGCTCAGCTTGCAGTGGTCCTTTGGGTTTTGCAAGGCTACTCAAGTAGGAAGAGCCTTATGTGCAGTTCAGGTCTTGGAGGCCTCAGACCAGATGCTTAAAGGTGAGGGCGGGAGGGAGGCAGGTACATATCCCCACCTGACCAAATCCTCTAATGGCTGTCTGTCCAGCAGCTGTTTCCTGTCCCCTTCCTCCCTCGCGAAACCACTTCTGTGAAAGTGTCTCCTCTGGCCTCCTCTCCCATTCCTTCCCCAGAGGCTCTGCACCCTGTCACGGCCCCCACTCAGCAGGAGCTGCCCCCGCAGTGCTCTGAGCTAAACCTGCAAAGGCACCCGCAGGCTTCATCCCGGGCCCCCTAGGCGTCGGAAGGATCTGACACCTGCCAGTCTGTCCTGGGAGCTCTCAGAATTCTGCCTAGTGACTCTCTCCCCTCTGGGCAGCTCTTCAGGCTCAGACTTGCCCGTTCCTTCATCATTTACACATTCCTTCCACAAATATACACTGAAAGTCTCCTGTGGCCAACTCCTGGGTCCCCCTTCGAGGCACGTCCCTCCTGCCCTCTTCAGGGCTGACCCACCCTGCTCCCCTGGCACTGACCACTCCTGAGCTCAGGCCTGATGTCAGCTGCCTGGTAGACGCTGCCTGGTCTGCAGGCTTCCTTGACACTCCCTGGCTCCTCTGGGCTCCCTGCTTAATCCAGACCCCAGCTGTCAATCACAGAAGCCAAAAGCCTGTGATGCAGGCTTGACCCCTCCTCTCTCCACCTCCCACATTCTACAGATGACCTGAACCTGACCATGTGTCTGGAATCTGTCTACCCCCTTCTTACCTAACTGTTCCCATTCTAGGTCACACACACCCCTGACCTTGGGTCTTGGCAGGGGCTTGTCCACTGGTCTGTCAGCCTCACACCACTTCTCAGCCCTCATGGCACCTCTCGGGCACTCACCCCAGGTGACCTTCCTTTTTGAAAATTACCCTCCCTCTGCCTCCACACTAGGTACACCCATCTCTTTGCAGTCCAGGTTCCCTATGTGGCTCACCTGGGGTGTACCCAAGCCTCTATCACCCCCTCCTCCACCCCAGACAACTCATATACATCCACAGCTTTAAAAACTATCTTCCCAGAAAGCTCCAAACACCTTTAGCGCCAGCTTCTCCTTGGAACCTCCATTCCAGGGTCCAGGAACATCTTGGATGTCCCAAAGTCACCTCAACTCAAAATGCTCAGCTCACAGTTCACCATCCTCCCCTCTCAAGCCTCTGTGTTCCTCATCTGATCACATCTGTCCCTACATGCAGACCACCTCTGGCTTCACCCTCTCCCTTCTCTGTGTCCTCTCCATCACTCTCTCAGCTGGTTCCAACTCTGACACCTCACGAACATACCCAGCCACCCCAGGTGATGGTCCCCCTGGGCAGTACCACCGGGTCCTGTTCCTGAGGGGGCATCCCAAACCATGCCCCTGCTGAGCTCCAGGGCCCCACCCTCTCTGCACTGGCCTTGGAGATGTGTGATTAGAGGGTGGGAAATATCCAAGGACAGCTGGGTGTTCACGCCCACAGCTCAGGGCTGAGGTCGGCCTGGAGAGAGATTTGACGTCACCTGTGGGACAAGAGGGGCTCACCCTGGGGAGAACAGTGAAGTGAGAAAATTAGAAGAGGGGGGAGAAACCTTGGGAAGCATCCCACCAAATGTTTATCAACCATCCAGGGGAAGAGGAGGGAATATATTTATATGTGTGCACATATGTATGCATGTACCATATATATGTGTACATACATGTATATACACAGCCAACTGAGTTTCCTAGAGAGCTCATTGAATGTTGCCAAACTCGGGCATTTGTAGCCAACCTATGCATCCACTCAGCTGTCAAGTGAGAGTAGTTCCAACGTGAATGTTGGAGGATGTTTTATGTATCAAGTAAAACAAGCTGAAGGTGTGTGTGAGAACCTCACGCATTCGCTGATGGTGTGAGTGACTACTCAGTCAGGTCGTCGTTCTCTGAACGCCAGACGAAGTCCCTCAGTTTCTCGTGATGTGTTCACATTGTCATGGCTACAGACATTTTTTGTAAAAATAGGGATTCAATGCACATACCGTAATATTCACCCAAGACACATTTTATTAAGTTTAATCTTTACTATTGACAATTTCTCCATCACCTTCTTAAGTCCAGAGTCAGAGGACACTGAAGAAAACACATCCAGCCCTGACTCGGTAACGTTCGCCCGTTTCTATGGCGTAAGTGTTTTCATCACAGGGTGTTTCAAGCTGCCAACATGGGGTCCCTCACCGCAGAGGGAGGAAGAGATGTGGGGTCACCCTGTTATATAACATCACCTGCATGCAAGTACAGTAGGTAGAAATCACCCCAAGAGCAGAGGCAACACAAAAATAGTTACAAGCTGCAATTTTTGAGTTTCTATTACCTTATTTTTAATACAAATTATTTAATCACAGGTTTCCATGAGTTATTTTTTTTTTTTAATCTTCACCCGAGGACATTTTTCCATTTTTTGTTCAGAGAGAGTGGGAGGGAGAGAGAGGAAGAGAGAGAAACATCGACGTGAAAGGGACACATCCAGTGGCTGCTTCCCACACGACCAACCAGGGCCGGGGACAGACTGCAACCGAGGTACATGCCCTTAGCGGGAACCGAACCCGGGGCTCTCCGGACCGCAGGCCAACGCTCTAAACGCTGAGCCAAACCGGCCAGGGCCCATGAGTTAATTTTTAATGATGGCTGTGTTTAACACCTGGCTTGCAAAAACCCTGGAATCTCAGCCACCTGCTCCCACAAGCCAGTGCAGGCTGGCTCCAGCACAACTAGGGGAGTGGCCCCTTTCAGGGATGGGCTCGCAGGGAAGGGATAACAGGAAAGAAGTAGCCAAAGAAGGAGGTTCATTCCCAGAGCAGAGCACCGGGGCCCTGGGGGCTTCACAGAGCTGCCCTCCTGGTCCATGCTGGCATGTGTAGGCAGAGTGGGCTCCCCCACAGGGGCACAGAGAGGCCCCGTAGGCTGTGTCTGGAGGCTGGAAACTGCCCTGGCTTCTCTCACTCCTTCCATCCTCCCTCCTTGACCTTTTCCAGGGAGTAGAGCGGAAAGAGTGGGGCCCGGGAAAACCATCAGCTCCCCATCTGTGAAGTGGGGCAGAGTGGACAAGGGGAAGTCAGGCAGGTGCCTGGGAGGGTCCAGGCTGGGCTGGCCCATGCTGTGGGGGGAGGGATGGTCTAACAGGACTCAGAAATGTCACTCCCTCTCCAAGTTCTGGCTTTCTGGCCCAGCCCACTGAGATTAGGTTCCCAGAGTCCCTTCGCACAAGCAATCTGAGGGCTGGCAGAGGCAAAACCAGCCACCTGCTCCCCATCTCCCCTCCCCCAGGGACCTGAAATGAACAGGGAGGAGTCAAACCCTGGGCACTCCTGTGTTTCCTGCAGGAGAGCAAAGCCCTCCTGGTTCCTTCTGGATCCTCCCCAGGCCTCTGGGGCAACTGCTCTGAACTGCACGGAGTGCGCCCAGAGCCTCCACCCCACCACTGCCTCCAGGTGGGGGCGCAGTGAGGGAGAGGGGCCCACCCTGCACCAAGCCCCGCCCACCCAAGGCAGCCCAGTCCCTCCCCTCACGCAGGTCTGGCAGGCTCAGCCTGGTGGGACCCTCGACACCCTGCGTCCTGCTCCCTGGACCTGGGAGAGGTGAGTGGGCAGGGCAGCTCGGGCTGAGACAGGACGGGTGGCAGGCACCTCAGGGGTAACAGGGGCTTCTGCCCGACAGAGGGGACCACCGCCCTTCAACAAGGCAGGCTCGCCAACATCTCCGGGGGCAGAAAAGTCAAAACCAGTCTCTGGGATAAAGGCCTTTGGAGGGAGGGCAGGAAGAAAAATCTGGGAGTTGGGTCCCCGTCATCCCAGGGTCCAAACTGAGAGCGATTTCAGTGTCCAGGGTACGACCAGCCCTTGGGTAGCATTTGGGGATGCATCAAGCCAGAGAGGGCTGCCCTGCCCAGGGCCCCTGGGGTGAGGCAGATCTCAAAGTCTCACACTGTCCAGGTTCCCTGGGGACATGCCCTGACCTGCCTCCAGGCAGCTAAGGCCAAGGGACGCGCACTTCAGGAGGAGCCCAAGGCCCAGCCCAGGGGAGGCTCTCCTGGGCTCAGTGGCTTCCAGGCAGGTTGGGGGGATGCCATCCGGCCCTGGGGTGGGGGAGCAAGCTGATATCGTCTGAAGGTGCACTGGTCCTGGTACTTCTCCTGAATCATCTCCTTTAACTGTCTCAAGTCATCTCTTCAGTTCATTCATCAGATGGGCCCTCTGCTGGGCTTCATTCCCACCACCAGTACTCAAAGGGCTCCTTCTCTATCCACTGTACCACACGCCTGTCACGGGGAACACTCCAGGATGCCTCCTAGTCCCCTTGCAGGGTTCAGGGTAGAGGTCTCCTCCCTCAGGAAGGCTACCCTGACTGCCTCCTGATCAGGTGCTTTTGAACTCTGGGCTCCCACAGTGTGGTCCCTCCTCCTCCTCCTCCTCCAATCACAGCTGTTGTCAGAGTATCACAATGGCTGTGTTAATCCTAGTTTTCCCTTCTAATCCGAGTTTCAAAAACTCCTCCATTCAAGTTTCACTTTAGCATATTTGTAAGGGAGGAAGAAAATTTCCCCTACCTTCCTAGGTTCTCTAGGTCGGTCTAATAATTAAATCTGCAGGAGACAGATTCACAAGAGAAGATAACCAAATGTATTGACATATGCGCATGGGAACCCCTCGTACATGAGAGAGACAGAAGCCCCACATGCATGAGAGGTTCAAAGACAGGGAGGGAGAAGGTGCGTGGACTGAAAGCAGTGGGAATGGGAACACGTCTTCCCACAACACACGTAACCATTTCTCTTGTGAAAGGTCACTCTGAGCAGGACGCCCTCAAAATGTAGTGAAAACATAGTTAGAGTCAGTATGGAAATTACAGCTGTTTGAATACATATGTTAATTTCACACACCGTCCAAGTGAATAAAATAAAACCATATAGTCCTACACAGAACTCATAGAGTGTACACTCTGGAGAAGCCCCTCCCACAGGCCCAGCTCCAGATCATGGGGAGCAGGTCCCAGCGCTGCTCTCTGAAGTGCACTGTGCTTTGTGCTGAAGACACAGCTGTGCACGACTCCTCAAATGTACCTTCTGCAAATAGACCACAGCCTTTTCTAACTCAGTGATGTTAGAGGTAAACACTGAATCAAGAACCCAGAGAGGTTCCCGGAGGGAAACTGTGACATGAAGAGGAAACCACACAGGAAACCAGCCCAAACCTCCAACTGCACCAGCTCCTGGATGGTCCTTGTGTACAGGGACCCTGAGCGCCCCCTGGTGGTCTCAGCCTCTCCTGCAGGGAGGTTTGTGTCTGGGCTCACACTGACTTCCCCTCACTGTGTGCGCACAGTAATACACGGCAGTGTCCTCGGTGGTCACAGATCTCAGCTGCAGGGAGAACTGGTTCTTGGACGTGTCACTGGAGATGGTGGTGCGGCTCTTGAGGGACGGGTTGTAGTAAGTTCTACTACCACTAGCATATATGCCCCCAATCCATTCCAGCCCCTTCCCTGGTTTCTGGATGATCCAGCTCCACCAGTAAGCACTGCTGAGTGAGCCCCCAGAGACAGCGCAGGTGAGGGAGAGGGTGTCCGAGGGCTTCACCAGTCCTGGGCCCGACTCCTGCAGCTGCATCTGGGACAGGACACCTGGGGACAAGGAGCATCAGGACCTGTCAGTCACGTGCAGTAAAAACCACCCCATAGACCCCTGTCTGATCTCTGAGACCCTACCTTGGGGGGCTGTCACCAGGCACAGGAGAAGACCCAGCAGACTCATCTTCTTCTAGACCAGGGCTCTGCCTTCCCCAGAGATCTCACCCCTGTGTGAGGAGAGAGCTGTGAGCCTCCCCAGTCCAGGGGAGGATTTACCCTGGAGCTTGGGGAGAAATTTGCATGTGGGGCAGCCTGTTCCTTATAAGTGGAGGGACTGAAGTCAGGCTTCCCTGGTCCTTCTGGGGCCCTGTGGGGCCATCTCTTTCCTTGATCTCACTCTGTATGTAAGTCAGGGGTAGGGGATCCCTGGATTCAAGAGACATTGGAATGTGGTCAAAAGTTGACCTCACCTGTTTGAGCATAAGAAGAAATGATGGACTAGACAGGTAGGTGAGACTTTTAACTTCCCATACATCCTTCAAACTGATTTAAAAGGGATTAGCATTTGTTCAGATACTTTCTGAATCCCAATTCTCCAGTATACCCACTGTTTCCAAATTTTATATAATAATTTTATACAAATATTATCTTTCTTAGTGCAAAAATAAAAATAAAGGGCATCTATGTTCAATATCTTATATTTTAATTGTATTTAAATATGTTTTTATTGATTTTATTTTTTAGAGAGTTAAACGGAGAAGGTAACTTCATCGCTGACAAAAATACCTGACTCCAGTCTCCTTCCTTCTGCCCCTGGGTATGGTCAGTTGGCCAGAGGTGCCAGTATCAACCACACAATATATAACGTCCTTAATGTATATTGAGCACATTCTACCATGAGACAAATACTTTGGAAATGTTATCTCTCTGTGGAGCTTGTCTTTTCATTCCCTTAATGGAATCTTTGGTGGGATAAATGTATTTAATATAGCAAAGTGTAACTGATGCTTATTTTCAGTGCTGGGCCTTTTTTGGTTTATCACGCAGACCTCCAGGATGTGCTGAGCCTCACGGTCCAGGGTCATCAGCTGCAGCAGCCACAGGGACAGAGAGGTTCTGCCACCAGGAGTGAGGGCTGCCGGGAAACTGCCCAGAACTGGATGGGACTTTGACCTGGGTGAGGGGAGGAAGCTGGACGTGTTCTGAGTCACAGGACAGAGATGTGGCTGATGTTCATGGGCAGAGTGTTACTGGACATGTGGGTTTAAACCTCTTCCCGTGACGACCAAGGAGGATGTGCAGGGCATGATAGAAACAGCTTCTGTCATCGTAGGAAACACCTGAGTGATTATGACCAGGAGTTTGTCAGAATAGAAACATTAAAGGTTCTGCAGGCAGGGATCAAGGGAAATAAGGAACGTGTCACTGCAAAGGGGGGCAGGGGATTCCTGTTACCCACATGCACCTGCTCATAGTGTCTCTGTCTATGAGGTAACAACTTCCTGGTCCAGGGGTTAGCACTTGGACACCTGTGGGTCATTACTCACATGGTCACACCATGCTTCACCCAAGCTTCACAATTCACTGGAGTTCCATTCATGAAATCCCTCAACACTTAGAGGGAAGAGTGGACACCCCTCCCCGCAGGAGCCATGGTGCTGGTGTGTCTGTGTGAGGGGCCCTCATGTCATTGACCAGGACCCTGTCTCAGTCCATCATCATCATCATCATCATCATCATCATCATCATCATCATCACCATTACCATTTGTTTATTTATAATTCTTCTTATTATCTCTAGACATGGTTCTTGTTCCCACATAATGACACCTTTTTTTCATTTTTTTGGTCATTTATTACATTTGCTAAGTAAAATATGTAGTCAGAGTATTTTTTTTTAATTTTTTTATTGCTGACAAATGAGGGTTCATTCTTGCCTCTTCTCCATATGCCCCACACTGGGATCTGATTAGAAAGGTTTGGTCCGCCCTCTATAGATGTCATTGGGAGATTGAACCACACAAACCCCTGGAAGGAGAATTTCTCCCCCTCCCCCACCACCTCACGAAAATAAAAGCCCTGAGCCCGTCTCCTTTCCTGGGTCTATCAAAGCTCCTCTGACTTGCTGAAGTGCCTTTCCTGTGCTTCTCAAAGATTCCAGCTATGTACGTGATACGTGTCCCGTGTATGTGTGTTTGCCCTCAGCCTGGACATCTGCACAAGCTATCGTGTGTCTCTGCCTCTGATTGGTGTGAACTGCTCTCAGTGCTGTGAGCATGATGTCACGTCAATGACTGTCACCCACTGGTCCTTCTTCTCTAGCTTTGGGGTCACACACCTCTGGTGCCCACTGTCCACACACATGTGACCTGCTGCTGGCTTACTGGGACCCTGAGCTGTGGAGCTGAGCTGCACTGTTGAGTCAGCAGAGCCTCTGCTGGGATTCAGCTCTTGTGGCTCAGCAGATTTCATGATGAATTGTCATTTGGTCACAAGAGTGTTTGAAAGAGAACCTCTGTCTTTTTCCCATAAGAATGTTGTCTTCCTTGACAAGAGACATTTCTTTATTATTTCTCTAAAATTATTTTTTTATTAATTTGTTTTTGTTACAGATGTTTCTCCTTTCCCCCCATTGACACCCTCCTGCCCATCCCCGTGCCCCATCCCCAGCTCTGTGGTCTATGTCCATTGGTTATGCATACATGCATATAAGTTCTGTGGTTCATCTCCTCCCCCCCCACACCCCCCTTCTGAGGTTTGTCAGTCTGTACCCTACCTCAATGTCTCTGGGTCAATTTTGTTCATCAGTTTGTTTAGTTCATTATATTCCACAAATAAGTGAGATCACGTGATATTTGTCTTTCTTTGCTTGGCTTGTTTCGCTTAGCATAATACTCTCCAGGTCCTTCCATGTAGTCTTAAAGGATAAGAGATCTTTCTTTCTTACAACTGCATAGTATTCCATTGTGTACATGCACCACAGTTTTTTAATCCACTTATCTACTGATGGACACTTGGGTTGTTTCCAGATCTTAGCTATTATAAATAGTGCTGCTATGAACATAGGGGTACATATATTCTTTGTGATTGGTATTTCAGGCTTCTTAGGGTACAGTCCTAGAAGTGGGATCACTGGGTCAAATGGCAGTTCAATTTTAAACTTTTTGAGGTAACACCATAGTGTTTTCCATAGTGGCTGCACCAGTCTGCATTCCCACCAGCAGTGTACTAGAGTCTCCTTTTCTCCACACCCTCACCAACACTTGTTGTTTGATGATTTGTTGATGGCGCTCATTCTGACAGGTGTGAAGTGATACTTCATAGTTGTTTTAATTTGCATCTCTCTGATGATTAGTGATGTTGAGCATTTTTTCATATGTCTCTGGGCCATTTGTATGTCCTGTTTGGAGAGATGTCTATTTAGATCCTCTGACCATTTTTTAATTGGGTTCTTTGTCTTCCTTTTGTTGAGTTGTATGAATACTCTATATATTTTGGAAATTAACCCCTTAACTGATGCATCATTGGCAATTATGGTCCCCAATATAGTGGGTTCCCTTTCCATTTTGATGGTTGTTTTTTTTTTTTTTTTTTTTTTTTGCTATGCAGACGGTTTTTAGTTTGATGTAGTCCCATGTGTTCATTTTTCTTTTGTTGTTCTTGCCTTAGGTGTTGTATCAGTGAAAATTCTGCTGCGTATGATGTCTGAAATTTTGTTGCCTGCATTTTCTTCTAGAATTTTTATGGATTCACGAGTTACATTTAAGCCTTATCAATTTTGAGTTATTCTTGTGTATGGTGTAATTTGGTGGTCTAGCTTCATTTTTTTTGCAAGTAGCTGTCCAATTTTCCCAACACCATTTATTGAAGAGACTGTCTTGACTCCATTGTATGCTCTTGCCATTTTGTTAAATATTAATTGAGCATATTGTCTTGTGTCAATTTCTGGGTTCTCTGTTCTGTTCCATTGATCTATCTGCCTGTTCTTGTGCCAGTACCAGGCTGTTTTGATTACAGTGGCTTTGTAGTATAACCTGAAATCTGGTAATGTGATCCCTCCTACTTTGTTCTTCTTTTTCAAGATTGCTGTGGCTATTTGGGGTCTTTTTTGGTTCGATATAAATTTTTGGAGTGTTTTTTTCTAGTTCTGTGAAATATGTCATTGGTATTTTGATGGGGATTGCATTGAATGTATAGATTGCTTTGGGTAATATGGACATTTTAATGTTGTTAATTCTTCTAATCCATGAACAAGGCACATGCTTCCACTTTTTTATATCTTCCTCTATTTATTTTTTCACTGTCCTGTAGTTTTCCGTGAAGAGGTCCTTTACTTCTTTGGTTAAGTTTATTCCTAGGTATCTTAATTTTTTTTGCTGCGATGGTAAATGGGATTGATTTTTTAGTTTCTCTGTCTGTGAGGTCACCATGGGTGTATAAGAATGCCATCGATTTCTTGACGTTAATTTTTGTATCCTGCTACTTTGCCAAATTCATTTATTAACTCTAATAGATTTTTGATGGAGTCTTTAGGGTTTTCTATGTACAATATCATGTCATCTGCAAATAATGACAGTTTCCCTTCCTCCTTTCCAATTTGGATCCTTTTTATTTTTTCTTCATGTCTAATTGCTGTGGCTAAGACTTCCAGTACTATGTTAAATAAGTGTGGCAAAAGTGGGCATCCCTGTCTTGTTCCCATCATTTCTTTATTTTTTAAATATTGTTGACACAATTATGGTTTCCCATAATTCCTCCCGCTTTGTCAACATCCACCCAGTCCTACCAATCCTCTCCTGGCCCTTTCCACTCTGTCAGTGTCCATGTACTATGCATATATATTCCTTGGGTCCTCTCTTCACCTTCTTTACCTTCACGTCCCTACCCCCACCCCCTGACCTCTGTCAGTGTGTTCCATGTACCCGTGTCTCTGGTTCTATTTTGTTCTTCAGTTTATTTTGTTCATTAAATTCTGTATATAAATGATATCACAGGGTATTTCCATTTCTCTGACTGGCTTAATTTGATTAACATGATAATCTACTGTTCCATATATATTGTTGCAAAGAGTAAGGGTTGCTTCTCTTCTACAGCTGTGTAATATTCCACTATGGAAATATACCAGTTTTGTATCCACTCTTCCACATGTGCATCTGGGCTGTGTCTAGATGTTGGGTATTGTAAACAATGCTGCTTTGAACATAGGGATGCATATCTTCTTTCTGAATCTTTTTTTTTTTTTTGAGATAATTAGGATATATTCCCAGAAGTGGAATCACAGGGTCAAAACTTGTTCCATTTTTAATTTATTTGAGAAACCTCCATACTATTTTCCACAGTGGTTACAAAAGTCTGCATACCCACCAAAAATGCACCAGGGTTCCCTTTTCCCCACATCCTCACCATCACTTGCTCTTCATTCACTTATTGATGAGTCATTCTGGCAGGTGTAGTTGCAGTTTGATTGGCACCTGTCTGATGTTTTCTGATGCTGAGCATTGTTTCCTATGTCTCCTGGCATCTGTGTGTCCTCTTCGGAGAAGTGTCTATTCAGTGATTTGCAAACTTTTAAAAAGTATTCTTTGTTTTCTTGCTGTTGAGTTGTATAAGGTTTGTATGTATTTTGGAATTTAATCCCTTATCAAATGTACCATTGACAAATGGACAACAGACTTTTCTAACTCTGAGATGTCAGAAGTAAACACTGAATCAAATATCCACAGAGGTTCCCTGAGGGAAACTGTGATATGAAGAATAAAAAACTCAGGAACTCAGCCCAAACTTCCAAGTGTCCCTGCTCCTGGGATGGTCCTTGTGTTCAGGGAACATGAGCGCCCCCTGGTGTACTGAGCCCCCCCTGGTGACCTGGGCATGCCCTGCAACCCCGCCCTCCTGTCATCCTCAGGAGGTTTGTGTCTGGGCTCACACTGACCTCCCCTCACTGTGTCCCTCGCACAGAAATACACGGCCGTGTCCTCACCTCTCAGTTTGTTCATTTGCAGATACAGCTTGTTCTGAGCATTGTCTCTGGAGATGGTGAATCTGCCCTTCACAGAGTCCGCAAAGTATGTGGCACTGCTATCATAATTAATATCTCCCACCCACTGCAGCACCTTCCCTGGAGCCTGGCGGACCCACTCCATCCAGGAGCTACTGAAGGTGAATCCAGAGGCTGCGCAGGAGAGTCTCAGAGAACCCCCAGGCTGCACCAGCTGCCCCTCACACTGGACACCTGCAAACACAAAGACGTCCTGGTCAGGAAACTGTCACACGTCCACTGCTTCTCTCTCTCATCCATTCACACACTCAGTGTTCTTGTTCTCTACAAATTACCTCTTAAAATAGCAACAAGGAAAACGCAGCTGAGCCCCAACTCTATGGGGGGTGCTATGTGTTCAGTCCTGATCAGGGAATGGGGTCACCTGGTGTTCCCAGGGCTGGGCTCCTGTCCCAGAGCTGCAGGGTCAGGGCTGGGCTGGTTTTCATGGGCAGAGGGGGCACTATTTGCATGTCCTCCTACTATATTGGGAGCTCCAGGTTTGGAGACCTGCAGAGAGGGCAGTGCCTCCATACAGGTATTCGGGTCAAGGAGCCATTTGGTGACCTTGGAGGCTTTTTAATGACTAAATAGAGAATCATATAGAGATTTGGGGCATGTCCAAGTGTCCACATCTGGTAACAGTGAGCCCGGCATCTGGCCTGTGCTCCTCCCCACGGGCTCACACTCCTCCTCTGATCCAACTCCAGGGCAGAGCGAGACCTGCCCAGTGAGAGTGCAGCCCCCAGGCATGTAGTGTGCACATCAATGAACTCTGTATTGCAGTGTTTCCCACACATCAGGGCTGTATCCACCTGTGGCCTCTGAGTCCTCACGGCAATGGAGAAGGTTGTGCATCACCTGTGAGGTGGTGCCCCATCAGCTAAGGTGTGGCAGGTTCACCAGATCTGTCACACACAGCTGAAGTCTGTGTCGGGCCCAGGGGCACTATTGTGGATCCTCACGGTCCCTGCTTAGTCTGCTCTGTTCCCAGGGGCTGCGACCACTTCCATCTCTGTTCTGAACAGTCCTCACCAAGTGAGTGTCAGCAGGTCAGGAGTCATGGCACTGCTGCAGCCTCCCTGTGGTCACACTTGGAGTCCGTCCTTGTCCCCTCCATGCACATTCTGGGTCCCCTAAACTGTCCAGCACTGTGGGGATCAGGGGCTTGTGTGTGGCTCATCGTAGGGAAGAGGCAGACCCAGGGCACTGAGGGGCCATGATGCATTTGAATGATGAACTTTTCCTCCTCATGTTGAATTCAACAGAAAAAGGGACAGACTCCACTCAGGGCACACTGACCCCTCTCTGTCCCTGATGGGAGCTGCTGCCTCATTCCCAACGGGAGCAGCAGTCCAATATCTCCACCTGCACAGAACCTTTCTCTCACAGCTGTTCCCGAGCTGGGAGGACCCCACGGACAAGGCAGCATCAGAGCCTCGATTCAACTGATGCCTGAAAGTGCCAGCCGTGGATGAATCCTTTTCTGAGAAGCAGGACTTTTAACCCATTTCAGGAGGAGGCTGTAGCAATTTTCTAGAAGTTTTCTCCGAAGCTGTGGTGGGGGAACAGTCCTTCCCAACACCCCGTGTGCCAGACCCTGTGCTCTAGACCCCGGGCACTGTGACGTGCACTGTGTGAGGGGGGGTGTCCTCGGGCAGTGTGTCTGCATGGACTCCGTCAGGACCTGCAGTGTCGACCCAAGGGGAGGCCATGAACCGTCTGGTTCACACACACGCAAGACCAAGTGCACAACCTGAAATCCACCCTCCACTGTCTATTGGTCTGTCTGCTCTGGGAAAGTCTGAGTGAAAGGATATCTCAGTGACACAGGAAATCTGGGGGACACAGGAAATCTGAGTGACACAAGAAACCTGAATGAGACAGTAAATCTGGGGGGCACAGGAAATATGAGTGACACAGGAAATCTGGGTGACACAAGAAATCTGAATGAGACAGGAAATCTGGGGATCACAGGAAATCTGGGGGACACAGGAATTCTGAGTGACACAAGAAATCTGAATGACACAGGAAATCTGGGGGACACAGGACGACTGGACCCACACTCTTGTTCCCATCGTGCACCTCCTGTCCCTCAGCAACAACCAGGCCCTGCAGACCTCTCCTAGGTCCTCATGTCAGGAATCAGACACCAGCTCCCAGGAAAGTGCTCACAGCAGAAACCATCCAGTATCACCAGCACACCAAGTTTGGACTGGGTCAGTTCTGTCAGGAGAGACTGTGACCTCTGCAGGGGAGGCTGGGCCTGCATTAGGTGACTTATCTGCCAGGGGCTAGTGGGAGAGCCCAGGGTGGGGCCGTGGGGACAGGTGGGTGTGGTGTCAGGTCCCTGTCAGCTCAGGTCCTTGGAGGGAGGAGCTGGGTCAGCCTTCGAGGCCCCAGAGGGGAAGCCCTGAGATGGATGGAGATGGCCCTGGACCACTAGAGCAGTACTGGATGGACCAATCAGACCTCTGACCTCCCAACCTCTGACATGGCAGAACAGCCTTCCCTTGCTTGGGGCTGTGGGCTCACTCTAAATATTAATGCACTAAGTGAGACTTTACAATGTAATTACTTAAGAATATTGCAATTATGATTAATTAGTGTAAGCTCCTAGGCAATTTAACAATAAATATACTCTAATATAGAAGAACCAAGACAAGGACTTGATAAAAATACAGAGTGGAGGTACTGGGATCCATGGACGGTCAGCTGCCAAGGAGTCCTGTGCTGACGGGGAACAAAGACGGAGGCAGCTGGAGGAGACACTGTGTCAGGACACAGTCAGCCCTGGTCCTGGGCCCTGTGCATCCACAGGAGCCTGGGTTTGTCTGCTCAGTGTGTGGAGCCGTCCACCCTCAGGACCTGTGGACAATGAGGGAACATTCAGTCCCCACGGGGTGGAGCTTTCCCCTGGGAATGGGAAGAAGGAGACAGAGCCCAGCAAAGCCCTGTGGCCCTAGGAGGCTGTGTGAGCACCCAGGATACGCCCCTGTGTGATCTCTGAGACTGGACCCTCCACTCTGAGTCACCACTGAGATCCTCCTGTGTCGAGATGTGTATCAGTTGACGGTTATTTTCATTGCTGAGTAGTATTCCATTGACGTACGTTCCCTAGTTTGCTTATTTGTAAAATTAGAACGACTTTCGGGTTATTTGCAGCTTCTAATACACAGATGCTATAAATATTTACACATATTTTTGTATGAATGCAAGGATACCTTCTTCTGCATCAAACACTCCTAGTGGAACCCATGAGATACATGTTAAGTGCATTTTAATTAAATAAGAAAATATGGTTCACTTTGAGAAGAAGGAATAACAGGACACAGAAGGACCTGGAGACAGAAAAGAGCCCAGTCCCTGCCGATATGTCATCTGCACACAGTGTCACCTCCTCATTTGTCTGCAGTGAGAATATGAGAAGTTAGAGCCACAGAGAAAAAGCGAGAATCGTCCTGGATGCAGCTGAGAGCTGAGAGGAAATCCCTGCTCCCAACAGGAAGCCCCTCATTCCCCCTCACTCTGCACCTGCTCCTGGGTTCTTCTCATGGTCTTTGGTGGGTCCTAAGCGCCCTCTGGTGTCCTGAGCGCCCCCTGCAGCCCCGCTCTTTTGTCTCCCTCAGGAGGTTTGTGTCTGGGCTCACACTGACTTCCCCTCACTGTGTATGTGGTACAATAATACATGGCCGTGTCCTCGGCTCTCAGGCTGTTCATTTGCAGATACAGCTTGTTCTGAGCATTGTCTCTGGAGATGGTGAATCGGCCCTTCACAGAGTCCGCATAGTATATGTTACTACTATCAGAATTAATATCTCCAACCCACTCCAGACCCTTCTCTGGAGCCTGGCGGACCCAGTCCATCCAGGAGTCACTGAAGGTGAATCCAGAGGCTGCACAGGAGAGTCTCAGAGACCCCCCAGGCTGCACCATGCCTCCCCCAGACTCCACCAGCTGCACCTCACACTGGACACCTGCAAACACAAAGACGTCCTGGTCAGGACACTGTCACATGTCCACTGGTTCTCTCTCTCATCCACTCTCACACTCAGTGTCCCTTGTTCTCCACAAATTACCTCTTAAAATAGCAACAAGGAAAACCCAGCTGAGCCCAAACTCCATGGTGAGTGCTCTGTGTTCAGTCATGATCATGAAATGAGGTCACCTGGGGATCCTCGGTCTGGGCTCCTGTCCCAGAGCTGCAGGGTCAGGGCTGGGCTGGATTTTATGGGCAGAGGGGGCCCTATTTGCATGTCCTCCTACTATATAGGGAGCTGTGGGGTTGGAGACCTGCAGAGAGGGCAGTGCCTCAGTGCAGGTGCAAGTGTCCTGGGGGAGAATCGTGGTCATGGTAACATTTCAATAATGAAATGGAGTCATAATAGGTAGGGACATGTCCAAGAGTCCACACCTGGTAAAAATGAGCTCAGATCCTGAGGTGAGCACCTAAACACTGTCCCCTAATTCTCCCTGAACCTACTCCAGGGCAGAGTGAGACCTGCCCAGTGAGGGTGCAGATTCCTTGAATATAACGAGAACATGAATGAAAATCTGTATCTGGGGTTATCCAGAAGTCAGGCCTGGGGACAATCCGACATGTGAAAAGAGACCACAGGCTGCAGATCTTGTAAGAGTGGAGGTCATGTTCACGGTGTGTTGGTGACCTTGACCCTGGGTGTCTCTGACTTCCTGACTTCAAGTAGACAAAGAAGACCGAGTGTTGAGTAGATGCTTCTCTATCCCTGGGACTCAGATATACTGAGAAGTCAGGGAAATTCATGGAGCTGATGGAGAGGCTGTGGGTTTCCAACACCTAGAAGTCCATGTTCAGAGGGTCTGTCTGCATAGACAGTAATGAAAACCTTAAAGAAGTTGTTATAATAGAACAATTAGTGAGATACATGTTTGTCAGAATACCTGTGATTAGCGAGAAGGCTCATATTTATGGTTAATCACTCATTTATGAAGCAGAGGCTTTTGCCGTTTAAAATCACAAACAAAGCCACGGTGATATGAGTTGAACTGATTACACGGGCTGGTCCATCTTACCATGTTATTACTATTATGAGACTTTATTGTAAAAAGGGACAGCTCTGTGTTTCCACAGCGTTTAGATAACAGGGTGTCATGTCCTCATGTAATACACGTGTTTACAGAGCATGGAGATAAAGCCTGGACAGTAGACGAGCCTGGAACCCACCTCCTCCTGCGGGACATGGGCTCAGTGGGTCCTGAGCTCCCCAGGTCCTGAGAGCACGTTTTCGTTCGAAGCCCACAGAGGAACAGAGACTCCTCATCGCCCTCCCCTCATCCAGCCTGGGTGTCGGGTCCCTTCCCGCAGGAGCTCCATGGACCCTGCTGTTCACAGGACGTCCCCTCCTCGTTCTCTCCATCCACGGACCCCGCCCTCCGCTCCTTGGCTGTGAATCCCCCGGGGTCTCCGCTGCACCACAGGGGAGCCTGTGTCCCTCTCCTGTGGCGATGCCCCCACTGCAAGAGCCTTGAACAAGACCTTCCTTTAAAATTTATAGACTCTAGGAACTGTTCTTCCGTGACAGAGAGAACCAACTGAAGAGCTTTAAGTAGGGCCGGAAGTTGAGGGTTATTTTTAAGCTGAAAGACGTTTCAGACTCAATAATCTACAGTCAGGAAACAGGCTGAGGAACGCGCTCTGTTCCAACACGAGCACCTTCCAGCAGGAGGAAGGGGGTCCGAGAGCAGAGCACCAGGGCCAGGGGTTGGGTCTGAGCCTCAGAAGGTTGTTCCTGGCCTTGTGCTCATGGAAGTCACTGAGATGGTTGTAACAATTGCTTCCGGGTGGGGGTTTCTTTCTCTCTTCCATTTTAACTCTTTTTTTTTTTTTAATTTTTTTTTTATTAATTTATTTTTGTTACAGATGTTTCTCCTTTTTTTCCCCATTGAAACCCTCCTCCCCATCCCCCCACCCTGTCCCCAGCTTTGTTGTCCATGTCCATCACTTATGCATACATGTGCATAAGTTCTGTGGTTTATCTCTTCCCTCCCCCCCACCCCCTCTCCTGAGGGGTGTCAGTTTATACCCTACTTCCACGTCTCTGGGTCTACCCTGTTCCTCAGACTGCTATGTTCATTATATTCCACAAATAAGTGAGATCATGTGATATTTATCTTTCTCTGCTTGGCTTGTTTTGCTTAGGATAATACTCTCGAGGTCCCTCCACGTCGTCTCAAAGGATAAGAGATCTTTCTTTCTTACAGCTGCATAGTACTCCATTGTGTATATGTACCACAGCTTTTTTATCCATTCATCCACTGATGGACACTTGGGCTGTTTCCAGATCTTAGCTATTGTAAATAGTGCTGCTATGAACATGGGGGTACATGTATTTTTTCTGATTGGTGTTTCAGGCTTCTTAGGGTATATTCCTAGAAGTGGGATCACTGGGTCAAATGGCAATTCAATTTTTAATTTTTTGAGGTAACACCATAGTGTTTTCCACATGGCTGCACCAGTCTGCATTCCCACCAGCAGTGTACTAGAGTCCCCTTTTCTCCACACCCTCGCCAACACTTGTTGTTTGATGATTTGTTGATGGCGGCCATTCTGACAGGTGTGAGGTGATACCTCATTGTTGTTTTAATTTGCATCTCTCTGATGATTAATGATGTTGAGCATTTCTTCATGTGTCTCTTAGCCATTTGTATGTCCTTTCTGGAGAGGTGTCTATTTAGTTCCTCTGCCCATTTTTTAATTGGGTTCTTTGTCTTACTTTTGTTGAGTTGTATGAGCACTCTGTATATTTTGGAAATTAACCCCTTATCTGATGTGTCATTGGCAATTATGCTCTCCCATAGAGTGGGTTCCCTATCTGTTTTGATGGTTGTTTCTTTTGCTGTGCAGAAGCTTTTGAGTTTGATGTAGTCCCATGTGTTCATTTTTCCCTTTGTTTCTGTTGCCTTAGGTGATGTATCAGTGTTGATTCTACTGCGTATGATGTCTGAAATTTTGTTGCCTAGATTTTCTTCTAGGATTTTTATGGATTCACGAGTCACATTTAAGTCTTTTATCCATTTTGAGTTTATTCTTGTGTGTGGTGTAAGTTGATGGTCTAGTTTCATTTTTTTGCATGTAGCTGTCCAATTTTCCCAACACCATTTATTAAAGAGGCTATCTTTACTCCATTGTATGCTCTTGCCACCTTTGTCAAATATTAATTGAGCATAATGTCTTGGGTCAATTTCCGGATTCTCTGTTCTGTTCCACTGGTCTATATGCCTGTTCTTGTGCCAGTACCAGGCTGTTTTGATTACAGTGGCCTTGTAGTATAAGCTCATATCCGGTATTGTGATCCCACCTACTTTGTCCTTCTTTTTCAAGATTGCTGTGGCTATTCGGGGTCTTTTTTGGTTCCATATGAACTTTTGAAATATTTGTTCTAGTTCTGTGAAATATGTCACTGGTATTTTGATGGGGATTGCATTGAATCTATAGATTGCTTTGGGTAATATGGACATTTTAATGATGTTAATTCTTCCAATCCATGAACAAGGTATGTGCTTCCACTTTTTTATATCTTCCTCTATTTCTTTTTTCAATGTCCTGTAGTTTTCTGCAAATAGGTCCTTTACTTCTTTGTTTAAGTTTATTCCTAGGTATCTTAATCTTTTTGCCGCGATGGTAAATGGAATTGTTTTTTTAGTTTCTCTTTCTGTGAGTTCATCATTGGTGTATAAGAATGTCGTCGATTTCTTGACGTTAATTTTGTATCCTGCTACTTTGCCAAATTCATTTATTAAGTCTAGTAGATTTTTGATGGAGTCTTTAGGGTTTTCTATATATAATATCATATCGTCTGCAAATAATGACAGTTTCACTTCTTCCTTTCCAATTTGGATTCCTTTTATTTTTTCTTCACGTCTGATTGCTGTGGCTAAGACTTCCAGTACTATGTTAAATAAGAGTGGCGAAAGTGGGCATCCCTGTCTTGTTCCCGTTCTTAAGGGAAATGTTTTTAGTTTTTGCCCATTGAGTATGATGTTGGCTGTAGGTCTTTCATATATGGCCTTTATTATATCAAGATATGATCCCTCTACTCCCAAATTGCTGAGCGTTTTTATCAGAAATGGGTGCTGGATTTTGTCGAATGCTTTTTCAGCGTCTATTGATATGATCATGTGGTTTTTATCTTTCATTTTGTTTATGTGGTGTATCACATTTATTGATTTGCGAATGTTGAAACAGCCTTGCATCCCTGGGATGAATCCCACTTGGTCATGGTGAATAATTTTTTTGATGTATTGCTGGATCCGATTTGCTAGTTTTTTGTTTAGGATTTTGGCATCTACGTTCATCAGGGATATTGGCCTGTAGTTTTCTTTCTTTGTAGTGTCTTTTTCTGGTTTTGGAATTAGGATTATGCTGGCCTCATAAAACGAGTTTGGAAGTCTTCCTTCTTCTTGAATTTTTTGAAATAGTTTGAGGAGAATGGGTGTTAGTTCTTCTTTGAATGTTCGGTAAAACTCCCCCGTGAAGCCGTCAGGGCCTGGGCTTTTGTTTGCTGGGAGAGTCTTGATTACATCTTCAATTTCCTCAGCTGTTATTGGTCTGTTCAAGTTTTCTATCTCTTCCCGGTCCAGTTTTGGGAGATTATGTGTTTCTAGAAATTTGTCCATTTCACTTAGATTGTCGAATTTGTTGCCATATAAATGTTCATAGTATTTGCTAACGATCCTTTGTATTTCTGTGGTGTCAGTTGTTACTTCTCCTCTTTCATTTCTGTTTTTGTGTATTTGGGCTCTCTCTCTTTGTTTCTTGGTGAGTCTAGCTAAGGGTCCATCAATCTTGTTTATCTTTTCAAAAAACCAGGTCTTTGTTTCATTGATCCTTTGAATTGTTTCTTTGGTCTCTATGTCATTTATTTCTGCTCTGATCTTTACTATTTCCTTCCTTCTATTTGCTCTGGGGTTTTCTTTTTGTTTGCTTTCTAGTTCTTTAAGTTGTGAGGTTAGATAGTCTATTAGAAATTTTTGTTGTTTCTTGAGGTAGGACTGTAGTGCTATGAACTTCCCTCTCAGAACAGCTTTCGCTGCATCCCATAGATTTTGTGTTGTTGTGTGTTCATTTTCGTTGGTTTCCAGGAAGTTTTGAATTTCTTCCTTGATCTCCTCGGTAACCCATTCATTGTTTAATAACATGCTATTTAGCCTCCATGTATTCAAATGTCTTTGCATGTTCTTTTTGCAATTGATTTCTAGTTTCATGCCATTGTGATCTGAGAAGACGCTTGATATGATTTCAATCTTCTTGAACTTGTAGAGACTTCATTTGTGTCCTAACATGTGGTCTATCTTTGAGAATGTCCCATGTGCACTTGAGAAGAATGTGAATTCTATAGTTTTGGGGTGTAATTCTCTGTAAATATCTATTAAATCCTTTTGGTCTAGTGCTTCGTTTAGGGTCTCTGTGTCCTTGTTAATTTTTTGTCTAGAGGATCTATCCAGTGATGTCAGCGGGGTGTTGAAGTCCCCTGCTATGATTGTATTGCTGTCAATTTCTCCTTTGAAGTCCTCCAGAAGATTTTTAATATATTTTGGTGCTCCTATATTCGGTGCATATATGTTTACCAAGGTTATATCTTCCTGTTGGATAGATCCTTTCAATATTATGTAGTGACCTTCTTTGTCTCTAGTAATGGCTTTCGTTTTGAAATCTATTTTATCAGATATGAGTATTGCTACCCCAGCTTTTTTTTCCTTTCTGTTTGCTTGGAAGATTTTTTTCCATCCCTTCACTTTCAGCCTATGTGAGTCTTTTGTTGTGAGGTGGGTCTCTTGTAAACAGCATATATATGGGTTATGCTTTCTTATCCAATCCGCTACTCTGTATCTTTTTATCGGAGCATTCAATCCATTTACATTTAAGGTGATTATTGATATGTACTTATTTATTGCCATTTTTGTTCAGTGTGGTTCTACTTTCCTTCCTATTTCTTCTACTAATTACAGCAGTCCTTTTAACATGTCTTGCAGTGCTGGTTTGGTGCTAATGTATTCCCTTAGCCTTTTTTTGTCTGAGAAGCTCTTTATTTGACCTTCTATTTTGAATGACAGCCTTGCTGGGTAGAGTAGTCTTGGATTCAGATCCTTGTTTTTCATGACCTTGATTACTTCATGCCATTCCCTTCTGGCCTGTAGTGTTTCTGTTGAGAAGTCAGCTGATAGCCTGATGGGGGTTCCTTTGTAAGTAACCTGTTGCTTTTCTCTTGCTGCCTTGAGGATTCTCTCTTTGTTTTTAATTTTTGGCATTTTAATTACTATGTGTCTTGGTGTGGGCCTGTTTGGGTTCTTCTTACTTGGGACTCTCTGTGCTTCTTGAACTTGAATACCTTCTTTCTTCACCAAATTAGGGAAGTTTTCTGTCATTATTTCTTCAAATATATTCTCTAACCCTTGCTCATTTTCTTCTTCTTCAGGGACTCCAATGATGCGAATATTATTACGTTTCCAGTTGTCCCACAGTTCTCTTAAGCTGTCTTCCTGTTTTTTCATTGTTTTTTCCTTTGGTTTTCTGATTGGTTGATTTTTCCTACCCTGTCTTCTAATTCACTGATCAGGTCCTCAGCTTCCTCTACTCTGCTATTTAGTCCTTCCAATGTGTTCTTCATTTCTGCTATGTCATTCTTCATTTCTTCTTGCTGCTTCTTCATTTCTTCTTGCTGCTTCTTCATTTCCACTTGGTTTGTTTTCAGTGTTTCTATGTCTTTGCTCATGGTGTTGATGTCTTTACTCAAGGTGTTGATGTTTTTACTCATGCTGTTGAGCTTCCTCAAGATCATGGCTCTGAATTCTAGCTCTGTTAACTTGCTTAACTCCGTTTCATTTATCTCATCTTCGGTAGAGGTCTCTTGTTCATTCATTTGGGCTCTGTTTCTTTGTTTCCCCATTTTGGCTATCTCAGTGATTTTTGGAGCCTGCCAAATTTTCCTGTGGATGTTGGTGTTCTGTTGTTTGTGGCTCTCTCTACTGGGTTTGGATGAGCGTGGGAGGACCCACGTTAAACATCACCCTGGAGTCTTACTTTCCAGGGTATATTTGCAAGCCCAGCAAAGGTTAAGTTATCCTCTAGCTTTTTGCCTAGAGGCTATTAGTTGTGGTTTCTTGTAGAGCCTTGGGTTTTCAGTTGAATGAAAACCTCCCTCAGGTGTTCAGTGTGAGAAGATTTCCAGGGGGTAGGGCAAATGCTATTAGTTAATGAGCCTCAGTTTGCATTTCAGTGGCCCACTAGGGTGTGAATGGATCTCCGAGGGAGGGGCTGCCGCCTCTCCCCAGAGCCCTGGGATGGAGTAAGACGACCAGGCCACAGTCCTGCGTGGCCGCAACTCAGCAAAAGCTCTGAGCGCCCTCCAAATCCCGAGTGTCCCCACACAGTTCCAGTCCAGTCCGCCCTCCCTCTGCCGGAGCCCAGGTGAGTGGCTGCGGCTATTTTAGCACTCTGCCCCGGCTCTGCGAGGTGGAGCCGGCTCGGGCTTTAGCGCTCTGCCCCGGCTCTGCGCTGTGGAGCTGGCTTGGGCTTTGGCGTTCTGTCCCGGCTCTGCACTGTGGAGCTGGCTCGGGCTTTGGCGCTCTGTCCCGGCTCTGCACTGTGGAGCTGGCTCGGGCTTTAACCCCGAGGGCAGGCGCCGCTCCCGGCTAAGGCAGCTGCTGTCCGTGGGCTCCCATCCCCCCTCTCGCGCCTCCGCAATCCTACCAGGATCGAGTCAGTGTCCCTGGTTGTATCGTCCTCGCAAGCTGCTTTTCTGTTGCTTTTTCCCGACGATTTGTCTTTATTTTAGTTGTAATTCCAGTTTGGTCCTGGGAGATGGTCTGTGTAGCTTCCATTCACTCTGCCGCCATTTTCACTGCTCCCCCATTTTAACTCTTTGGATGGAAATGCCTGCCCCTGGATGGAAGGCCGGCCCTGCAGCTGTGTTGTAGGAGAACATGACTGACTGGTCATGGCCGCAGGTCTGCAGATGGAGAACACGTTGCCCCAAATAGTCTTCCACACCTGACTGACAGGTGGATTTGGGACTTATCCAATGGTGATATTCAGATGGATGTTAGACTTGAGGCCCTGCTTTCAGGGTCAGCATTTGGAGGATGTTGGTTTGTGCTGAATGCAATTGGCCTGTGGGTTGATGAGAACCGGTGGAAGGTGAGGGTGGCTGTGGTCCTGCGAGTCACGCTCACAGCCTGGGGATGTTACGTGGCAAATGGGACTCTGTCATATGTGATTCATGTGGGGATCCTGAGATACAAGCATTTTAGTAGATGACCCAGGTGGGTCCTCCTAGGAGAAGTGTTTCCATCAGAGGAATGCAGAGGGAGGTTAGGCTCCAGGAGGACAAGAACACGCTGTGACCTCTGAGGTCAAGGACCTATTCCTAGCTGTGGAGATGGAGGAAGAGGCCACGGGACCAGGAAAGCAGTTCTAGTCCCTCAAAAAGACCAGGAAACAGGCTCCCCTGTGTGACGATGGAGAAACTGACAACACACAGACTCAGAGATGAACAGACTGTCAACAGGCTCCTGAGGAGACGCCTGGTCTTCAGGACCTGCACGTCCAACCCCACAGGGAATCTCCTCACAGCTGCAGGACGGCTGTTCTAGGAGGAAACACACTGAAGGAGAACAGACCAGTGTTGGTGAGCGTGGGGAGAGAGGGACCCTTGCACTCCCTCGGTGGGAAGGTAAGATCCTGCAGCGACATGGAAACAGCGTGTTGGTTCCTCCAAAATGAGAGTAGAAACCCTGTGTGATTGAGCAGTGAGCTCCCAGGTGTTCATGGAATAATAAACCCAGGACATGGAGAGGTGTTGCACGGCCCTGTTCATTGCAGCCGTGATCAGTGTAGTGAGACGTGGAAACATCTCTGTCCATCAGTGGGTGAGTGGACAAACATGTGCGATATTCTCAGGGCGGAATATTACACAGCCTTAAATCACAGGGAAACCCTGCACAATCCCCAGCCTGGATGACACTAGAAGACACTGTGCTCTGTGAAATAAAGCCGTCAGGGAAAGACAAATTGTGTCTGATTCCACCTACACTGGGGACTGAATTAGGTTTCCTTCCAGCAGAGTGTGGAGGAGCCCAGGCCTGGGTGTGGTGGAGGCTCTGGCAGGAGACGGGATCGTGGAGGGTCGGCTGCCCTGGAGTCCTGCGCTGATGGAGAACAAAGACGGAGGCAGCTGGAGGAGACACTGTGTCAGGACACAGTCAGCCTTGGTCCTGGGCCCTGTGCATCCACAGGAGCCTGGGTGTGTCTGCTCAGTGTGTGGAGCCGTCCACCCTCAGGGCCTGTGGACAATGAGGGAACATTCAGTCCCCACGGAGGGGAGCTTTCCCCTGGGAATGGGGAGAAGGAGACAGAGCCCAGCAAACCCCTGTGGTCCTAGGGGGCTGTGTGAGCACCCAGGACACGCCCCTGTGTGATCTCTGAGACTGGATGGTCCACTCTGAGTCATCCCTGACATCTTCCTGTGTCGAGGTGAGTATCATTTGATAGTTATTTTCATTGCTGAGTAGTATTCTGTTGATCAATTTTCCCTAGATTGTTTTTTCTTAAATTAGAAGGACTTTTGGGAAGTTTGTATCTTCTAACTCACAGATGCTACAAATATTTGGATACATTTCTGTATGAACACAATGACTTGTTCTTCTGGAGCAAATACTCCTGGTGGAACCGCTGCAATACATGTTAAGTATATATTTAATTTAATAAAGGTATGCTGTTCACTTTGTCAGGAAAGAAGACCAGGAAATTGAAGAACAGGGAGAGGGAAAAGAGCCCAGTCACTGCCGATGTGTCATCTGCACACACAGTGTCACCTCCTCACTTGTCCGCAGTGAGAATATGAGAAGTTAGAGCCACAGAGAAGAAGCGAGAGTTGTCCTCCATACAGCTGAGAGCTGAGAGGAAATCTCTGCTCCCAACAGGAAGCCCCTCCTTCCCCCTCACTCTGCACCTGCTCCTGGGCTGTTCCCTGTGGTCCAAGGGTCCTGAGCGCCCCCTGGTGTCCTGAGCGCCCCCTGCAGCCCCGCCCTCCTGTCTCCCTCAGGAGGTTTGTGTCTGGGCTCATACTGACTTCCCCTCACTGTGTGTGTCGCACAGTAATACACAGCTGTGTCTTCAGTGGTCACGGAGCTCAGCTGCAGGGAGAATTGGTTCTTGGACATGTCCATGGAGATGGTCATGCGGCTCTTGAGGGACGGGCTGTAGTAAGTTCTACCATTATAATATATGTACCCCACCCACTCCAGCGCCTTCCCTGGTTTCTGGCGGATCCAGCTCCAGTAGGTAACACTGTCTACTGAGTCCCCGGAGACATTGCAGGTGAGGGAGAGGTTCTGCGAGGGCTCCAGCCGTCCTTGGCCTGACTCCTGCAGCTGCACCTGGGACAGGACACCTGGGGACAAGGAACATCGAGCCCTGTCAGTCACGTGCCATCACAAACACCCCAAAAAGAACTGTCTGACCTCGGCGACCCTCACCTTGGGGGGCTGTCACCAGGCACAGGAGAAGACCCAGCAGTCTCATCTTCTTCTAGACCACAGCTCTGCCTTCTGCAGACACCTCAGCCCTGTGTGAGGAGAGAGCTGTGAGCCTCTCCAGCCCAGGGGAGGATTTACCCTGGAGCTTGGGGAGAAATTTGCATGTGGGGCAGCCTGTTCCTTATAAGTGGAGGACTGAGGTCAGGCTGGCCTGGTCCTTCTGGGGCCCTGTGGGGGCATCTCTTCCCTTGAACTTACTCACCATGTAAGTCAGGGAAAGGGGATCACTTGATTCATGAGATCTATGGAGTCAGTTTAATCGAATTTCTCAGCTCTGATAAATGGTGGATGGGTTGAGTAGATTATATTTTTAATTTCTCATGCATCATTCAAATAGATGTAAAGGGATTACATTTTTCCAGGTAGTTTCTTAAACCCAACCTTCTAATATATACACAATTGTTAAATATTTTTATGAATAGCACTATTTTTTTATCCTCACCCGAGGACATTTTTCCATTTTTTGTTCAGATAGAGTGGGAAGGAGAGAGAGGAAGAGAGAGAGAGATAGGGAGAAACATCGACGTGAAAGGGACACATCGAGTGGCTGCCTCCCGCACGTCCCAACCAGGGCCAGGGGCACATTGCAACTGAGGTACCTGTTCTTAGCGGGAACTGAAGCCGGGTTTCTCTGGATCGCCCTGCGACCCTCTAACCGCTGAGCCAAACTGGCCCGGGCAACAATAGTATTTTTATAAACATAATTTCATATATACAATGTCTCCCTTCTCTGAAAATCTCAAAATAAAGGGCATTCATTCTCCGTATCTTAGATGTTTATTTATGTTTCATGGTGATCCAAGGAACTATATCCCAAGAACTATTTAATGGGAGATCCTCATTTTTTTCTTTATTTTGTTTTGTTTGGTTAAAATGATATTCATTATAAGTCTGAGTAACACGATACGACATGCCATTTTTTAGGTTATTGTTGGAAAAATCATTTACACTCTTTACCAAACACCTTCAGCAGCTAAGTAAGATGGACCCTGGTTAGTACTTGCATGAGAGACCCTTGAATCTTGATGTTGAAAATTGGTAATTCTGTCTTTGAGGCCCTCCTCAGACTCTTGCCTTGTGCAAGTCCATGGCTTACTGCAGAGACCTCCATCTAATTATAGCAGACATAATCATGTTTATACATGGAGAAATGATATAAAATAGAAAGACTGATTATGGATTAGTACAATTCAGATTCTTTTATATGATGAAATATTAAAGGCAGTAGATTAACTGATCTGATTTCAGTCTAGTGTTATCAGTGATGTTGGGTCTCAAAGGGGAGGTGGTTGGAGAGGATTCCCATCATAGCTTTGCTCATAGGTAAGGGAATTTTAATCCTGACAGGAACCCTCACTCTCACCCCCTCCCTCTGCCCCTGGGGATGGTCACTGAGGTCAGAGGTGCTGGGCCCTCCCACTCACCATATAATGTCCCTAATGTATAATGCACACTTTCTCCCATCAGACATATGACTTGGAAACCTATTTTCTCTCTGTAGACTTGTCTTAACATTACCTTAATTGGAATATGTGCTGGGAAAATGTTTTCATTTTTAACAATGTTCGATTCATCACTATTTGATTTAATGAGATATGTTTTTTATGTTTTAGGTAACAACTCACCAGAAAATTGTCACTCTCCATTGCTCATGGGAAACCCGGTTATGAGCACAGTGGACACTAAACCCAATAGAGAAATGAAGGTTGGAATCCTTAATATCATTGAAATCTGTTTGCTCTGCCTTCTGACCAGGAGACCAACCTCCCATGGCATGCCGTCCTCGTTGATTTCAAAGATTAATTTAGTTTACTGAACTTTACACTGTGAATTTCCCTACAGCATGTAGCATAGAAGACTAGACTAACCCCTGAGAAATTATATCATGTAGACGTCAGGAAGACGAGGAAGGAACCTCAAAGGACGTGAGAGAGATGCAGAGTAGAGAGGACAGAGACAGGATCCCAGAGGGTATTTCACGAGGATGAAACTGACCAGGAGGACGAAGGTGCAGAGAGGTCGTGAGAGGGAGACATGAGGAGATGACCTGGAGCTGACGTCCTGGAAAGTGAATGTCCCAGTGAGAGCCCTGCATGGAGCTGTGTGTGCAGGACTCACATGGGACAGTGAGAGAGCAAAACCCTGGCGAGTGTGGGGACTTGGAGTGAGCTCAGACCCAGGGCGTGTGGACACACTGACTCTCCCTCTGTGGAAACTGCGTCCCAGTCACAGGGTGGAGAGGATGCCCGGGGTGCTCAGTCTTTCAAGGAGACAATTGGGTCCCATGGGAACCTAGTGAGATAATGGTCCCTGAGCCTGGACATGACTCGTCTGGGAAATAGAACGTTGTCAACTCCATCGTCGTCCTCAGTGGGATGAGGGGACACCGAGCCCAGGACAAGGATGAGGGTCCCTGGGACCCTGAACAACAGGAAGAGAGGGAGCGCCCTGAGCACCCCAGGGAGCTGTGCTCAGTCCCTCCCTGCCCAGTTCTTGCGCGATGTTCCCTGGTCAGTGGGTCCCGAGCGCCCTCTGCTGTCCTGAGGGATCTGTGGGGTCCAGAGCGCCCCCTGGTTTCCTGACCCTCCTGGCGGACCTGAGGGTCTCCTGCAGCTCAGCCCCTCCTGTCTCCCTGCAGGGAGTTTGTGTCTGGATCATAGAGACCCCTGGTCAGGAAAATGTCACATATCCAGTGTTCACCTCACTCAAATCCATTCACATACTCCGTGTCTCTAGTTCTCCATAAATTACTTCTTAAAATAGCAACACAGAAGACCCAGCTGAGCCCAGACTCCATGGTGAATGGTCTGTGTTCAGTCCTGAACAGGGAATGGGGTCACCTGTGGATCCTGGACTGGGCTTCTGTCCCAGAGCTGCAGGGTCAGGGCTGGGCTGCTTTTCATGAGCTGAGGGAGCCCAATTTCTACGTTGTCCTACTATATAGGAAGCTCTGATTTACCCTGGCATTTGGGCCTCTGCTTCTCCCAACTTGATCCAATTGCTTCCATGAATGACCTCCAGACCAGGGGACATGTCCCGTGATGGTTTCAGTGCTACCTGGCTGGACAGTGGACTACGTGAAAATGTGATCATGGTACAATACAGCAGAAAAAACTAAATTATAGGAAACTAACAGAAAAGGTAAAGTTTTAAATATCATATCTTAGGAACCTATCTGTATGAACACAGGAAGGTGATCAACCATCACACCTAGAGGGAGAGTAACGTGTGGGAACTTCATGTTCAGGAGATGGAAGTTCCCTCCGACACTGTTTCCCCTGCACAGTGTTCAGAGGACACATTGAGAACAGAATGTGACCCCAGAGCCAGTGGGCCAATGTTGGGGGACAGTGGGCGTCTGTGTGGGTCACTGGGAAGCAGAAGCATGAACTACAGAGAAGCAGACAGGGCTCCCAGGTCTGAATCCTTCAGGGAGTTTGGAGCTGGATGTGCAGCAGCTGCACGGCCTCCTGTGTGGGGTTTGTTCTCTAGACTCTGCTGGACCAGGTTCAGTCACTGGGGATGGAGAAGAACCTCAGTCATGACCAGGTGACTTCAGGTGACAAGTGGGGAGTAATTAAGTTTAAGTCATGAAATTGTTGTTATTGGAAACCTGAGGTCTGCATGTGACCATTGGGAATGCTGTCACCATGTCTGTACCTGATGGGAGTCAACTGGGACAGGAACCTGACTCAGAATGTCACTGGGGGAAATGCTACCTGGGTGCATGAATGGGAGGATTAACCAAGACTGAGGACAGACACGTCCAGGGTTCTTGTCTCATTAGGTTTTGATTTTCCTTGTTTTTGTTTGTTTTGTTTTGTTTTTTGGTGTTTTTTTTTAAATTTTTTTTAGCTAATTCAAGTTTTATTTCCTCACAAATAGCACACATATTTTCCAGAGTCATGAAGACACTTTGTTGAGAGTGTGCAGGAGCACAAGTCATTTGTGTGTTCATTTTGCACCTTACATCTTTCCTGAATTCACTTTCTAGTTTCATCAGTACCATGGGCTGTTTTTAGGATTTTCTATATACTAGGTCATATCTTATGTGTTCAGATAAAGAAAAATATTTTAACTTATTTTTCTCAGATTTAGACCTTTTTAAATGTCTTATCTTGACCTATTATTCACACAAAACTTCCCGTTCTGTTGAATAGAAGCACTCACAGGGACGCCCTTGTGTTGGTCCTGATCTCAGACGAGTAGCTTTGAAATTTTCTCTGTGCAGCATGATGTCACTTGTAGGCTTCTCCAATGTGGCCCTTTTTATGTTAATGCACATCTCTTCTGTACTTATTTTGTGAGGAATTGTAATCATAAGGCCATTTTCAATGTTTTAAATGCTTTTTTTTTTTACATCTATTTATATGATGGTATAATTTATCTTCCATTGTGTGAATGAGGTGGAGCACGTTTAATGGTTTACCTATGTCCAACCATCCTTGCATTCTAGGTCAGTATCTCAGTGATCTTGGTCAAGGATGCTTGCAATGTGCTGTTCAGCTTTCTTGTATATTGTTGAAGATTTTTGCACTGAAGTTCATCAGGGATGTTGACCTGTCATTTTTTATGTCCCTACTGGTTTTCATATGAGTGTCATGGTTACTCAGTACATTTGTTTGGATGTGTAACCTCTTCTTTTAATTACTGGAAGAGTTCAAGAGGGATTGATTAAAATATTATAAATTCTTGCCAGACTGGTGTAGCTCAGTGGATGGAGCATCATCCCATGGACTGAGAGGCCCTGGTTTGATTCCTGGTCAGGGCACATGCCAGGGTTGTGGGCTCGATCACAAGTAGAGGGTGTGCAAGAGGCAGTCAAGTAATGTTTCTCTCTCACATGTATGTTTCTCTTTCTCTTTCCCCTCTTCTCTCTCTAAAATAAATAAATAAATAAATAAATAAATAAACAAATAAATAAATAACAAAAAAGTTATAAATTCTTACTCTAGCTGTTTTAGCTCAGCACTCAAGGGTGTTGGTCTGGGGATTGAAGTGACACAAGTCTGATTCCTGGTCAAGGGCACATGCCTGGATTGAAGGTTCGACTCCGACCCTGGTCAGGATCGGATTGGAGGCAACCTCTGGACGTGTCTCTCTCACATTGATGTTTCTCTCTCTCTCTCTCTCTCTCTCTCTCTCTCTCTCTCTCTCTCTCTCTCTGTCTCTCTCTCTCTCTCTTTCTCTCTGTCCCTTCCACTTCACTTAATATCAATGGAAAATTAACTCGCGTGAGGATTAACAACAACAACAACAAAAAACAGTTATCAATTCTTCTTTGAAGTTTTGATAGAATTCATCTTTAAGTCCATTTGGATGTGGGCTTCTATTTGTTGGCCAGTGTTCACTACTACCTCAGTTATTATTTTTAAATTGATAGCAATCTAGCAATAATAAGATAAAATTTCTAATTTGAGCACCTACTAAGTGGACAGAGAAATACAACTGTTGATATTCACAGGGTGTGGTCAGTGTGAAAATTACAGTTGTGTCCAGACTACACATTTATTTTGTATGCCATCCAAGAGAATGAAATAAATCCGTATTATTCTGTATAGAATTCAAAATGTGTCTTAGTCCTGAGAATGCACCTCCCTGACCTCCAGCTCCAGGAGCACAAGGAACAGGTCCCAGCCGCTGCTCTCTGAAATCCTCCATGGTTTTTGCGGAAGACACAGCTGTGCACGACTCCCAGACCCTGGCTGATCTCAGCAGTAAATGTAAGGCAGGTGCATTGCTGGGAGACGCAGGTGTCCTTTGACGGAAAGTTTTGGCTCAGGAAATTGTTGACCGACTTGTTGGGTCTCCTGAAATGCAGGGAGGTTTAAGTAAGTTCCACCTTTTGTGGACAGACATTGCTTGTGTGTTGACAGTTTCCCGACACTCATGTAACCCTCTGCATTTTCATTCCTCCATAAGCACTACATGTCTGCACGTCAGAATGTTTCTAATAATATAATGAAACTTATAAAATACTGACCCATCACTGTAGCCTCAGAATAAAAGATCAAGAGAGAATCGTGGAGAAACTGCTATCCGGGAAAAACGCCCAGAGGCTCAGAGGAAACAGTCCTAAACACCACCTGCACCTGCTCCTGGGGCTGCAACACGGAGTCGGTGGGTCCCGAGCGCCCCCTGGTGTCCCGAGCCCCCCATGCAGCCCCGCCCTCCTGTCCCCCTCAGGAGGTGTGTGTCTGGGTTCACACTGAGCTCCCCTCATTGTGTGTCCCTCACAGTAATACATGGCCGTGTCTTCGGCTCTCAGGCAGATCAACTCGGAATAGCCAGTGTGGTCAGAGGTGCTGGGCTCTCCCATAGAATATACAACGACCTTAATGTATAATGAACACATTCTCCCATCAGAGATCTTATTCAGACATGGATTCTCTGTGTAGATCTGTCATTTATTTTCCTAAATGCAATATGTGGTGGGACAAATGTATTTAATTTAGCAATCTCTAATTCACCCTTGTTTTCTGTACTGGGCCTGTTTTGGTGAATCACACAGACCCACAGGACCTGCTGAGCCTCACGGTCCAGGGGCATCAGCTGCAGCAGCCACAGGGACAGAGAGGTTCTGGCACCAGGAGTGAGGGCTGCTGGGAAACTGCCCAGAACTGGACTGGACTTGGACCTGGGTGAGGGGAGGAAGCTGGACGTGTTCTGAGTCACAGGACAGAGATGAGCCTGATGTTCATGGGCAGAGTGTTACTGGACATGTGGGTTTAAACCTTTTCCCCTGACGACCCAGGAGGACATGCAGGGCATGATAGACACAGCTTCTGTCATCGTAGGAAACACCTGAGTGACTATGACCAGGAGTTTGTCAGAATAGAAACATTAAATGTTCTGCAGGCAGGGATCAAGGGAAATAAGGAACGTGTCACTGCAAAGGGGGGAAGGGGATTCCTGTTACCCACATGCACCTGCTCACAGTGTCTCTGTCTGTGAGGTAACAACTTCCCAGGTCCAGAGGTTAGCACTTGGACACCTGTGGGGTCATTACTCACATGGTCACACCATGCTTCACCCAAACTTCACAATTTATTAGGGCCCCATTTATGAAATCACTCAACACTTAGAGGGAAGAGTGGACACCCCTTCCTGCAGGACCCATGGTGCTGGTGTGTCTGTGTGAGGGGCCCTCATGTCATTGACCAGGACCCTGTCTCAGTCCATCGTCATCGTCATCATCATCATCAACATCATCATCATTGTCATTTCATCATCACCATTTGCTTACTTATATTTGTTCTTCTCATTGTCTGTAATCTTGGTTGTTGACCACATATAATGAACCCTAATCTCACTTTTGGCCCATTTTTTATGGTTGTTAAGTGGAATTGGTAGTCAGGCTGTATTTTACTTTTTGTTTGAGTGCTGACAACTGATGGATCATTCCTGCCTCTTCTCGATCTGCCCCTCACTGGGATCAGATGAGAAACGTTCGGTTTCTCTTAAACGTCATTGGGAGATTGAACCACATAAGTCCAGGGAAGCAGAATTCCTCCCCCTCCCCACAACCTCACCTAAACAAAAGCCCTGAACCATCCTCTTTTCCAGGTCTCTCAAAGCTCCTCTGACCTTCTGAAGGGAGGTCAACTGGGCGGTTTTCAGATCTTGGATATTGTAAGTAACGCTGCTATGCACATGGGGGTGTATATATTTTTTCTGATTTGTGTTTTGGGATAATTAGGATATATTTTCAGAGGTGGGTTTGCTGGGCCAAAAAGCAGTTCTATTTTTATTTTTTTTGTATTAATTACTTTACCTTTGTTTCAGATGTTCCTCCATTTCCCCCCTAGACACCATCCTCCTGATCCCCCTTCCAACAGCATTGTTGTCTATGCCCATTGGTTATGCATATATGCATGTAAGTTCTTTGGTTTATATTACCCTCCTCGCCGCCCTCCTCCTCTGGGGCTTGTCAGACTGAACATTCTATTTTTTTTTTTGAGGAAATTCCATAGCGTTTTCCACAGTGGCTGCACCAATCTGCATTCCCACAAATAGTGCACCAGGGTCCTGTTTTCTCCTCATCCTCCCCAGCACTGGGTGTTTGCTGAGGTATTGATAGGAGCCATTCTGGCAGGTGTAGCTGTCGTTTCAATTCGCAGGTCTCTGGTGATCAGTAATGTGAGCATTGTTTCATATGTCTCATGGCCATCTGTACGTCCTCTTTGGAGAAGTGTCTATTCATGGCATTGGCCCATATTTTAATTGGATTGTATGTCTTACTGGTGTTGAGTTGTATGTAGTTCTTAAATATTTTGGAATTTAAGCCCTTATCAAATGTAATTTGGCAAATAGACCACAGCTTTTTGTAATTCAGAGTTGTTAGAGGTAAACACTGAATCAAGAATCCAGAGAGGTTCCCAGAGGGAAACTGTGACATGAAGAGGAAACCACATGGGAAACCAGCCCAAACCTCCAAATGCACCTGCTCCTGGGATGGTCCTTGTGCTCAGGGACCTTGAGCGCCCCCTGGTGTCCCAAGCGCCCCCTGGTGTCCTGAGCACCCCCTGCAGCCTCGCCTTCCTGTCCCCCTCAGGGGGTTTGTGTCTGGGCTCACACTGACTTCCCCTCACTGTGTTTCTCGCACAGTAATACACGGCCGTGTCCTCGGTGGTCAGGGAGCTCAGCTGCAGGGAGAACTGGTTCTTGGACGTGTCTCTGGAGATGGTGGTGCGGCTCTTGAGGGATGGGCTGTAGTAAGTGCTGCCACTAGCACATATTTGCGCCATCCACTCCAGGCCATTCCCTGGTTTCTGGCGGATCCAATCCCAGCAGTAACCACTGGTTGTGATGGAGAATCCAGAGACAGCACAGGTGAGGGAGAGGGTCTGCGAGGGATTCACCAGTCCTGGGCCCGACTCCTGCAGCTGCATCTGGGACAGGACACCTGGGGACAAGGAGCATCAGGCCCTGTCAGTCACGTGCAGTCACAACCACCCTATGGACCCTGTCTGACCTCTGAGACCCTCACCTTGGGGGGCTGTCACCAGGCACAGGAGAAGACCCAGCAGTCTCATCTTCTTCTAGACCACAGCTCTGCCTTCCCGAGAGACCTCAGCCCTGTGTGAGGAGAGAGCTGTGAGCCTCCCCAGCCCAGGGGAGGATTTACCCTGGAGCTGGAAGAGAAATTTGCATGTGGGGCAGCCTATTCCTTATAAGTGGAGGACTGAGGTCAGGTTGTCTTGTTCATTCTAGGGCCCATGTGGAATCATCTCTTCCCTTGAACTCACTCACCATGTAAGTCAGGGAAAGGAGATCACTTGGTTCATGAAACCTATGGAGTCAGCTTAATAGACATGCTCATCTCTGATAAACGGTGGACTGGATGAGAAGATTATCTTTTTAATTTATCATGCATCTTTCTTATAGATTTATAAGAATTACATTGGTACAGGTAGTTACTTATACTCAACTCTGTAATATATACACAGCTGTCAAATATTTTTTGATAACAATTGTGTTTTTATAAATATAATTTCATATGTACTATGTCCACTTCTGATAAAATCACAAAATAAAAGACAACATTCTCAGTATCTTACATGTTTATTTATGTTGTTATGATGATCCAAGGAACTATATTCCAAGAAGATGTTAAAGGGAAATCCTCTATTATTTTCTATATTTTGTTTTATTTGGATAAAATTATATTCATTATAAGTTTTGAGTAACACGATATGATAGACCATTTTTAAGGCTATTGCTAGATTCATTTTTCTTACAATCTTTACGAAACACCTTCAGCAGCTAAGCAGGGACAGGTCTGGTTAGTACTTGAAAGGGAGAACCTTGATTTCTTGATACTGAATATTGGTAATTCTGTCTTAGAGTCCCTCCTCAGAATCTTCCCTTCTGCAAGCCCATGGATTATTGCAGAGACCTCACTCTAATTATATCAGACACAATCCCATTTATATACAGAGAAATGATTGAAAATAGAAAAAGTGATTATGTATTAGTAAAATAAAGAATCTTTCATATGTTTAAATAATAAAAGCAGCCGATTAACTGACCTGTTTTCTCAGTCTAGTCTTATCAGTGATGCTGGGGTTAAGGGTTGGACAGGTAGGAGAGAATTCTCAGCAGAGGTTTGCTCATAAGAAAGGGAACATGTATCTTTACAGGATTCCTCACTCTCACCCTCCTCTGCTCTGCCCCTGGGGATGGTCACTGTGGTCAGAGGTGCTGGGCCCTCCCACTCGCCATGTAACTTCCTTAACATATAATGCACACCTTCTCCCGTCAGACATATGACCTGGAAAGCCGTAGTCTCTTTGTAGGCTACTCTTTTCATTCCCTTGATGGAATGTTTGTTGGGAAAATGTTTTTACTTTTAACAATGTTCAGTTCACCACTATTTCATATAATGGGACCTGTTTTTGGTGATTTATATATAACACATAACCAGGAAATTGTCACTCTCTATTGCCCATGGGTGGGGAAAGCGTGATAGAAACACAGTGGGCACTAAACCCATAGAAGAAATGGGTTGGAATATACAATGACATTGAAATCTATTTGCTGTGTCCTCTGACCCGTAGACCAACCTTCCATGGCATGAAGCCCTGATTCATTTCAGAGATTAATTCACTTCACTGGACTTTACACTGTGAATTTCCCTGCGGTATGTAGCATAGAAAACTAGACTAACCCCTGAGTACTTGTATCATGTAGACGTCAGGCAGACGAGGAAGGAACCTCAAAGGACGTGAGCAAGATGCTGAGCCAAAATGACAGAGACAGGATCCCAGAGGGTATTTCATGAGGAAGAAAATGTCCAGGAGGACGAAGGTGTAGAGAAGTCGTGAGAGGGAGCCTGAGTGTGTCTGCTCAGTGTGTGGAGCCGTCCACCCTCAGGGCCCTGAGGACAATGAGGGGACATTCAGTCCCCATGGAGGGGGGCTTTCCCCTGGGAATGGGGAGAAGGAGACAGAGCCCAGCAAAGCCCTGTGGTCCTGGGGGGCTGTGTGCACACCCAGGACACGCCCCTGTGTGATCTCTGAGACTGGATCCTCCACTCTGAGTCACCACTGAGATCCTCCTGTGCTGAGGTGTGTATCAGTTGATGCTGATTTTTATTCCTGTTTAGTATTCCTTTGACTGATGTTCCCCAGTTTGCTAATTTGTAAAATTCGAAGGACTTTGGGGTTGTTTGTAGCGTCTAATTCAAGAATTTTAATATTTGCATATATTTTTGTATGAACATCAGGATTTGTCCTGGAGCAAACACTCCTAGTGGGACTACAGATATATATTTAGTTATGTATTTAATTTAATAAGAAACTGCGATTCACTTTGCAAAGAAAGAATAACATGACACAGAGGGACCTAGAGAAGGAGAGGAGCCCAGTCACTGCTGATATGTCATCTACACACACAGTGTCACCTCCTCACTTGTCTGCAGTGAGAATACGAGAAGTTAGAGCCACAGAGAGAAATGGAGAATAGTCCTGGATGCAGCTGAGAGCTGAGAGGAAATCCCTGCTCCCAACAGGAAGCCCCTCCTTCCCCCCTCACTCTGCACCTGCTCCTGGGCTGTTCTCTGTGGTCGGTGGGTCCTGAGCGCCTGCTGGTGTCCTGAGCGCCCCCTGGTGTCCTGAGCGCCCCCTGCAGCCCCGCCCTCCTGTTCCCTCAGGAAGTGTGTGTCTGGGCTCACACTGACTTCCCCTCACTGTGTGTGTCCCACAGTAATATACGGCCGTGTCCTTGGTGGTCACGGAGCTCAGCTGTAGGGAGAACTGGTTCTTGGATGTTTCTCTTGAGATGGTGGTGCGGCTCTTGAGGGATGGGCTGTAGTAAGTGTTATCATTATAATATATGTCCCCGATCCACTCCAGCCCCTTCCTTGGTTTCTGGTGGATCCAGCTCCAGCCATAACCAGTGGATGTAATGGAGAATCCAGAGACAGAGCAGGTGAAGGAGAGGGTTTGCAAGGGCTTCACCAGTCCTGGCCCCGACTCCTGCAGCTGCACCTGGGACAGGACACCTGGGGACAAGGAGCATCAGGCCCTGTCAGTCACGTGCAGTCACAACCATCCCGTAGACCCTGTCTGACCTCTGAGACCTTCACCTTTGGGGGCTGTCACCAGGCACAGGAGAAGACCCAGCATTCTCATCTTCTTCTAGACCATGGCTCTGCCTTCCCCAGAGACCTCAGCCCTGTGTGAGGATAGAGCTGTGAAAAGCCTCCCCAGCCCAGGGGAGGATTCACCCTTCAGCTTGAGGAGAAATTTGCATGTGGGGCAGCCTGTTCCTTATAAGTGGAGTACTGAAGTCAGGCTGCCCTGGTCCTTCTGGGGCCCCTGTGGGTGCATCTCTTTTCTTAAACTCACTTACCATCTAATTCATAGATAAGGGATCACTGGTTACTCATGACAGATTGGTGTCATCTCAATGGATGTGCTCATCAGTAAGGAATAGTGGACTAGATGAGTAGATTATCTTTTGAGCTTTTCATGCATTTCAAATAGATTTAAAGAGACTACATTTGTCCAGGTAGTTTATTAAACCTAACTCTCTAATAGATTCACAACTCTCAAACGTTTTTCTAAACTATGGTATTCTTATAAACATAATTATATATACACTCAAGTTGTTTACTTCATTCTGGAAATCTCGAAATAAAGGACATTCATTCTCAGTGTCTTGTTTGTTTAATTTATATTGTTACTTTGATCCAAGGAACTGTATCCCAGGAAGATATCATTGAGATTCCCTTTATTCTTTTTTATTTTGATTTGGTTTGATGGTTAAAATGACATTTGTTATAAGTTCTGAGTAACACTATGCTACATGCCTTTATTTTGGTTAATGCTAGAAAACTTTTTCTTACTATCTTTGTCAAACACTTTCAGAAGCTTAGCAGAGTTTGGCCTGGTGAGGACTTGGATGGGAGATCCTTGATTCTTGATGTTGGAAATTAGGTAATTGTGTCTCTCAGTCCCTCCTCAAACTCTTCCCTTGTGAAAGCTCATGTTTTATTGCAGAGACTCCAAAGCAACTGCATCACATGTAATCACATTTACACATGGAGACATGAGTGTGAGAAGAAAGAATGATTGTGCATTAGTAAAATGCAGACTCTTCTATATGTTGTAATTGTAAAGGTAGCAGATTAGATGACCAGTTTTCCCAGTCTATTGTTATCAGTGATGTTGGGGTTCAAAGGAGAGAAATGAAGAGAATTCCCAGTACATCATTGCTCGTAGGAAAGGGATCTTTAATCCTGACTTCACCCCTCATTCCCAACCTCCTTTACTCTGTCGCTGGGGATGGTCAGAGGGAGTAGGGCTTTCCCACATAATCTAGAACATCCTTAATGTATAATGCAGACGTTCTCCCATCAGACAATATTTTAGAAATATATTGTCTCTTTATAGGCTGCTAGTGTATTTCTCCTAATGGAATGTTTGGTGGGAAATTTTCTTTTTATTTTCAACAGTGTTCAATTCATCACTATTTGATTTAATGGGACCTGTTTTTGGTGCTTTATATAACAATTCACAAGAAAATTCTCACACTCCATTGCCTATGGGAGGGGAAACCTGATATGAACACAGTGGGCACTAAACCCAATGGAGAAATGGTGGTTGGAATCCTTAGTATCATTGAAATCTGTTTGCTGTGTCCTCTGGCCAGGAGACAAACCTTCCATGGCAAGAAGTCTTCATGAATTTCAAAGATTCTTTCCCTTATTTGGACGTTATAATGTGAAATTCCCAACAGTGTGTAACATAGAAAACTAGATTCACCCCTGAGAAATTGTATCATGTACACATCAGGCAGACGAGGAAGGAACCTCAAAGGACATGAGGAAGATGCTGAGCAGAGATGACAGAGACAGGATCCCAGACGGTATTTCACGAGGATGAAAGTGACCAGGAGGACGAAGGTGCAGAGAGGTCGTGAGAGGGAGACGTGAGGAGATGAACTGGAGCTGACGTCCGGGAAGTGAATGTCCCAGTGAGAGCCCTGCATGGAGCTGTGTGTGCAGGACTCACATGGACAGGTAGAGAGCGAGGCCCTGGCGAGTGTGGGGACCTGGAGTGAGCTCAGACCCGGGGCGTGTGGACACACTGACTCTCCCTCTGTGGACACTGCGTCCCCGTCACATGGTGGAGAGCATGCCCAGGGTGCTCAGTCTTTCATGGAGACAATTGGGTCCCATGGGAACCTAGTGAGATAATAGTCCCTGAGCCTGGACACGGCTCGTCTGGGAAACAGAATTTTGTCGACACCATTGTCATCCTCAGAGAGATGAGGGAACACAGGGCCCAGGACAAGGAGGAGTGTCCCTGGGACCCTGAACCCCAGGGAGCTGTGCTCAGCCCCTCCCTGCGCGGTTCTTGCAAGATGTTCCCAGGTCGGTGGGTCCTGAGAGCCCCTTGCTGGTCCTGTGGGGTCTGCGTGGTCCAGAGCGCCCCCTGGTGTCCTGACCACTCCTGGTGGACCTGCTGGTCCTGCAGCTCAGCCCCTCCTGTCTCCCTGCAGGGAGTTTGTGTCTGGATCATAGAGACCCCTGGTCAGGAAAATGTCACATGTCCAGTGTTTATCTCACTCATATTCATTCACATAGTCCGTGTCTCTAGTTGTCCATAAATTACTTCGTAAAATAACAACGTGGCCAGCCCAGCTGAGCCCAGACTCCATGGAGAATGACCTGTGTTCAGTCGTGATGAGGGAAGGAGAACATATGAGATCTCCAAGCTGGGCTCCTGTCCCAGTGCTGCAGGGTTGGGACTGGGCTGGTTGTCTTGAGCTGAGGGGCCCTCTTTGCATGTCCTCCTGCTATAGAGGGAGCTGTGGGGGATGGACACTGACATAAAGGACATGGTTTCAGAGTGTGGTGTATCCAGGGCCATATGTCTGAGTAGAATTAGCCCTGGTAACTGGGCCTCTGCCGCGCCCAACTTTATCCAACTGCTTCCCTGAATGACTTCCAGACAGGGGGACATGCCAAGTGGGGGTTTCAGAGCTGCCTGGCTGGACACTGATCCATGTTAAAATGTGATCTTGGAACAGTACAGCAGAAAAAATTAATGTAATAAAAAACTAAAAGAAAGGGTACCATTTTGAATATCGTATCTTAGAAGGCCACCTGTGTGAACACAGGAAGGTGATTAACCATCACACCCAGACGGAGATAAACGTGTGGGAAATTCATGTTCAGGAGACGGAAGTTCCCTCTGACACTGTTTCCCCTGCACAGTGTTCAGAGGACACACTGAGAACAGAGTGTGACCCTAGAGCCAGTGGACCAATGTTGGGGGACAGTGGGCATCTGTGTGGGTCCCTGGGAAGCAGAAGCGTGAACTACAGAGAAGCAGACAGGGCTCCTGGGTCCGAGTCCTTCAGGGAGTTTGGAGCTGGATGTGCAGCAGCTGCACGGCCTCCTCTGTGGGGTTTGTTCTCCAGACTCTGCTGGACAAGGTTCAGTCCCTGGGGATGGAGAAGCACATCTGTCATGGCCAGGGGAGTTTAAGTAAAGTTGCAGTTAAAGATTTGTGAGTAATTAAGTTTAGGTCATGCAAGTGTCATTATTGGAAACCTGATGTCTGCATGTGACCATTGGGAACACTGTCACCATGTCTGTACCTGATGGGGGTCAACTGGGACAGGAACCTGACCCAGGGCATCACTGGGGGAAATGCTACCTGGGTGCATGAATGGGGGGGTTAACCAAGACTGAGGACACACAAGTCCAGGGTTCTTGTTTCGTCGGATTCTGGCTTTCCTTATTGTTTAGCCAGTTCACACTTTCTTTCCTCACTTTCCTCTGAAATAACCACACATATACCCTAGGGTCATGAAGACACTGTGTTGAGAGTGTGCAGGAGCACAAGTCCTTTGTGAGTTGATTTGTACCTGACATCTTTCCTGAATGCACTCTCTAGTTCTATCAATTTTCTAGTGCAGTGTTTAGGGTTTACAATATACAAGATGTGTCCTATGTATAGAGATAAAGAGAAAAACTTTAACTTGTTTCTTTCTCATTTACACGTTTTATAATTTTTTCTTGCCTATTTATTCTGACAAAAACTCCTGTTCTGTTGAATAGAAGTAGTCACAAGGGTGCCCTCGTGTAGGTCCTGATGTTAGAAGAGCAGCTTCGAAATATTTTCTGTGCACCATGACGTCACTCGTTGGATTCTCAGATGTGGCCTTTGTGATGTTGATGTTCATCAGTTCTGAGTCTAACCTTGAAGAATTGTAATCATGAGGCCATTTCAGTTTCTAAAGTCTTTTTCCTGCATCTATATATGGTGGCAAGTGTATCCTCCATTCTCATTTACATACGTCAAACCGTCCTTGCTTCTAAGACCACATCCCAGTGCATCAAGTAAATGATCCTTTCCATGTGCTGTTAAGTTTCCCAGGACATGTAGAGGATTTTTGTATTTATGATTATCAGGTGTATGACCGGTCATTTTCTGTGTAAACATACTTTATATTGGCCTGAGTGTAATGGTCATATCAGTCATTGAGTTTGGAAGTCTTCCCTCTTCTTCCTGTTCTTTGAAGTGTTTGAGAAGAAGTGATTGTGAAGGTACGATTCTTTGTGGAAATTTTGATAGAATTCAGCCTTGTATAAATATGGACATGTGCTCTTCTTTTCAGGTAGGTTTTTATTACTACTCCAATTATTTTTTAAAATGTCTACAGTTCCAGCTTATTCAGGGGAAATTCTTATTTTTATTTATTCATTTGTTTATTTTTATTAATTTGTTTTTGTTACAGATGTTTCTCCTTTTTCCCCCACTGACACCCTCCTCCCCATCCCCCACCCCATCCCCAGCATTGTTGTCCATGTCCACCAGTTATGCGTACATGCATATAAGTTCTGTGGTTTATCTCTTCCCACCCCCCAAACCCCTCTTTTGAGGGTTGTCAGTCTGTACCCTACATCCACGTCTCTGGGTCTACCCTGTTCCTCAGCCTGTTATGTTCATTATATTCCACAAATAAGTGAGATCATTCTTAAATTAAGGAACAAATAAGTGGACTGAGAAACACAATGTTGACCTTCACAGGCTGTGGACAGCACATGGATTTCCCACAAGCACACACCTGGAGCTGAGCAGTGACAGGCTGACAGGCTCCTAACTCTGCATCCCTCAGGTAGATCCGAGCTACATGGACTGACAAGGGAGCAGCTCGGGGTCCCTGCCAGGGAGAGACCTGTCTCTACAAACTGCAGCCAGGGGCTGGTCTCTGCAGGTCTGAGGTGGTGAGACCAGCTCCCACCTGAGACTCCGCACTCAGATCCATGTCTGCTCTTCCACCTGAAGAAGGGAGGGATTCGGTGAAGAAAAGGGAAAAGTTGCTCACCTAGGGATTTCTGTGCATGGAAAGAAAGAAATGGAAATGGGAACAATTCTTCCCACATCATAATTACAAATGCCTCCTATGAAAGGTCACTCTGAGCAGGACACCCACAGAATTCAGTGATAATGCATTTGGGGACAGTGTGAAATTTAGAAACCACATGTTTATTTCATATGCCATCCAAGAGAATAAAATAAAATCATAATTTTATATAAAAATTAAAGAGTGTCTTAGTCCAGAGAATGCACCTCCCTTACCTCAAACTGCAGGAGCACAAGAAACAGTTCCAGACACTGCTCCCTGTAAGGTACCATGGTTTGTGCTGAACAAATAGCTGTGCACGACTCCCAGACCCTGCTGAGCTCGGTGGTGACACTGAGGCAGGGCCATTACTGGGAAACGCAGGTGTTGTCTGATGGAAAGGTTTTGCTCAGGAAATTCCTGACAAATGTTTGCTCCTTCCTGCAATGCAGGGAGGTTTAGAAAATCTCCACCTTTTGTGGACAGACTTAGATTGCGTGCTGACAGTTTCCCCAAGTGGACCTAACACTCTGTGTTTTCCGTCCTCCTAACGAAAACCTTCACCTCTGCTGCATGTGAGACTGTTGCTACTAATAAAATGAAACTTTAAAAATACAGAGCCATCAGTGTAGTCTCTGAACCAAAGGTCTAGAGAAACTCTTACCTGGAGGGGCAGCCCAGAGCCTCTGAGGAAACAGCCATAAACACCTGCTACTCCCGCTCCTTGGGCTGCAACACTGAGGTGGAGGGTCCTGAGCGCCCCCTGGTGACCTGAGAGCCGCCTGGTGTTCTGAGGGCGCCCTGTTGCCCCGCCCTCCTGTCTCCCTCAGGAGGTTTGTGTCTGGGCTCACAATGACTTCCTCTTACTGGGTATCTAGCACAGTAATACACAGCCGTGTCCTCGGTCCTCAGGCTGTTCAGTGTTAAATAAACTTGGCTCTTGGAAGCATCCCTGCTGATGCTGAGCCGGGATTTCAGCGATGGGTTATAGTAGGTGCTTCCACCACTCCATATACCACCGACCCACTCCAGCCCCTTCCCTGCAGCCTGGCGGGCCCACTGCACACCATAGCTCGTTAAAGAGAATCCAGAGACAGCGCAGGTGAGGGAGAGGGTCTCCGAGGGCTTCACCAGTCCTGGGACCGACTCCTGTAGCTGCACCTGGGACAGGACACCTGGGGACAAGGAGCATCAGGCCCTGTCAGTCACCTGCAGTCACAACCACCCCATGTACCCTGTCTGACCTCTGAGACCCTCACCTTGGGGGGCTGTTACCAGGCACAGGAGAAGACCCAGCAGTCTCATCTTCTTCTAGACCACGGCTCTGCCTTCCCCGGAGACCTCAGCCCTGTGTGAGGAGAGAGCTGTGAGCCTCCCCAGCCCAGGGGAGGATTTACCCTCGAGCTTGTATACAAATTTGCATGTGGGGCAGCCTGTTCCTTATAAGTTGGGGGACTAAGATCAAGCTTCCCTGGTCCTTCTAGGGTTCCTGTGGGGCATCTCTTCTCTTGAACTCACTCAGCATGTAAGTCAGGAATATGGGATCACCTGGTACATGAGACCTGTTGTAGTCAGGTTAATGGACCAGCTCATCTGTGATAAATGGTGGACTAGATGAGTACATTATATTTTTAGTGTAGGTGCATCTTTCAAGTAGATTTAAACTTATTACATTTGTCCCGATAGTTTATTAAACACAACACTCTAATGTCTACACAACGGTCAAACCATTTTTCGAAACAATTGTATTTTTTTAAACGAGATAGACATTATTTGTCTTTCTCATTCTGAAAATCACAAAACAAAGGGCATTCATTGTCAGAATCTTATTTTTTACTGTATGTTGTTACTTTGATTCAAGGAAGGATATCCAAGGAACATGTCATTGAGATACACTTGATTCCATTTTCTTTTGCTTTTTGAAATGATATTTCTTTAAGCCAATTAGAGAAAGGCAAATACCACCTGATCTCACTTATTTGTGGAATATGATGAACAAAATAGACCCAGAGACCTAAAAAGGAGTAAGGTTTAGAATGACAAATCTCAGTGGAGGGGGCAGGGAGGGATGGATGGGATAAACCGAAGAACTTATGTGCATGTATGCGTAACCAATGGACACAGACAACAATGTTGAGGGGGGTCGAGAGGAGGGTTTCTGGGGGGGGGGAGAAGGAGAAACATCTGTAACAAAAGTAAATTAATATAATTGGAAAAAGTAAATAAAATGATATTTGTTTCAAGTTCTGATTAACACTATGTTTTGTGCCTTTATTCAGGTCAATGCTAGAAAGTTTTTCCTTACAATCATTTCCAAACTCTTTCAGAGCAAAGCAGTGTCAGGCGTGCTGAGTATTTGGATGGGAGACTCTGAATTCTTAATGTTGAAAATTTGGTAATTGTGCCTTTTCGTCCGTCGTCAAACTCTACTGTTGAGAAAGCCCATGCCATTTTGCAGAGACCCAAAACAAATTGTACCAGACATATTCATATTTTTACATGGAGAAATGATTGAGAATAAAAGAGTGATTATTCATGAGTACAATTCAGAATCTTTCATATGTGGAAATTGTAAACGCAGCAGGTTAACTGAGCTCTTTTCTCAGTCAAATATTTTCAGTGATGTTGGGGTCAGAGGGAGGCAAATCATGGAGCTTCCTAGCACAGATATGCTCATAGGAAAGGGAACTTTATCCCTGACAGGAACCCTCACTTCCAGGACACACGACATGGTCAACTGGGCGGTTTTCAAATCTTGGATATTATAAGTTACACTGCTATAAACACGGGGGTGTATATATTTTCTAATTTGTGTTTTGGGATAATTAGGATATATATTCAGAGGTGGGTTTCCTGGGTCAAAAAGCAGTTGTATTTTTATTTTTTGTATTAATTACTTTATCTTTGTTTCAGATGTTCCTCCATTCCCCACCCCTAGACACCATCCTCCTGATCCCCCCTTCCCACAGCATTGATTTCTATGTCCATTGGTTATGCATATATGCATGCAAGTTCTTTGATTTATATTACCCTCCCCACTGCCCCCTCCTCTGGGGTTTTTCAGACTGAATGTTCTTTTTTTTTTAGGAAACTGCATACTGTTTTCCTCAGTGGCTGCACCAATCTGCATTCACATCAATAGTGCACCAGGGTCCTGTTTTCTCCTCATCCTCCCCAGCACTGGGTGTTTGCTGAGGTGTTGATAGGAGTCATTCTGGCAGGTGTAGCTGTTGTTTCAATTTGCACGTCTCTGATGATCAGTAATGTGAGCATTGTTTCATATGTCTCATGGCCATCTGTACATCCTCTTTGGAGAAGTGTCTATTCAGGGCATTGGCCCATATTTTAATTGGATTGTACATCTTCCTGGTGTTGAGTTTTATGTAGTTTTTAAATATTTTGGAATTCAAGACCTTATCAAATGTAACTTTGGCAAATAGACCACAGCCTTTTCTAACTCAGAGATGTTAGAGGTAAACATTGAATCAAGAATCCAGAGAGGTTCCCTGAGGGAAACTGTGACATAAAGAGGAAACCACACAGGAAACCAGCCCAAACCTCCAACTGCACCTGCTCCTGGGTGGTCCTTGTGTTCAGGGACCCTGAGCGACCCCTGGTGGTCGCAGCCTCTCCTGCAGGGAGGTTTGTGTCTGGGCTCACACTGACTTCCTCTCACTGTGTCTCTCGCACAGTAATACATGGCTGTGTCCTCGGTGGTCATGGAGCTCAGCTGCAGGGAGAACTGGTTCTTGGACGTGTCTTTGGAGATGGAGGTGCGGCTCTTGAGGGACGGGTTGTAGTAAGTGCTACTACCACTACCATATATGGATCCAATCCATTCCAGCCCCTTCCCTGGTTTCTGTCGGATCCAGCTCCAGTAGTAACTACTGCTGATTGAGCCCCCAGAGACAGTGCAGGTGAGGGAGAGGGTCTGTGAGGGCTTCACCAGTCCTGGGCCCGACTCCTGCAGCTGCACCTGGGACAGGACACCTGGGGACAAGGAGCATCAGGCCCTGTCAGTCACGTGCAGTCACAACCACCCCACAGATCCTGTCTGACCTCTGAGACCCTCACCTTGGGGGGCTGTCACCAGGCACAGGAGAAGACCCAGCAGTCTCATCTTCTTCTAGACCACGGCTCTGCCTTCCCGAGAGACCTCAGCCCTGTGTGAGGAGAGAGCTGTGAGCCTCCCCAGCCCAGTGGAGGATTTACACTGAAGCTTGGGGGGAAATTTGCATGTGGGTCAGCCTGTTCCTTATAAGTGGAGGGACTGAGGTCAGGCTGCCCTGGTCCTTCTGGGGCCCCTGGGGGGCATCTCTTCCCTTGATCTCACTCTGTATGTAAGTCAGGGAGATGGGATCCCTGGGTTCAAGAGACATTGGAATGTGGTCAAATGTTGGCCTCACCTTTTTGAGCATAAGAAGAAATGATGGACTAGACAGGCAGGTTAGACTTTTAACTTCCCATACATCCTTCAAACTGATTTAAAAGGGATTAGCATTTGTTCAGAGACTTTCTGAATCCAAATTCTCTAATATACCTACTATTTCCAAATTTTGTACCATAATTTCAAACAAATATTATCTATCTTAGTGCAAAATTAAAAATAAAGGACATCTATGTTCAATATCTTATATTTTAATTATATTTAAATATGTTTTTATTGATTTTATTTTTTAGAGAGTTGAACGGAGAGGGTAACTTCATCGCTGACAAAAATACCTGACTCCAGTCTCCCTCCTTCTGCCCCGGGGCATAGTCAGTTGGTCAGAGGTGCCGGGATCTACCACACAATATATAACGTCCTTAATGTATATTGAACACATTCTCCCATCAGACAAATACTTTGGAAATGTTACCTCTCTGTGGAGCTTGTCTTTTTATTCCCTTAAAGGAATCTTTGGTGGGATAAAAGCATTTAATATAGCAAAATATAATTGATGCCTTTTTTCTGTCCTGGGCCTGTTTTGGTGAATCACACAGACCCCCAGGACGTGCTGAGCCTCACGGTCCAGGGGCATTGGCTGCAGCAGCCACAGGGACAGAGAGGTTCTGGCACCAGGAGTGAGGGCTGCTGGGAAACTGCCCAGAACTGGACGGGACTTTGACCTGGGTGAGGGGAGGAAGCTGGACGTGTTCTGAGTCACAGGACAGAGATGTGCCTGATTTTCATGGACAGAGTGTTACTGGACATGTGGGTTTAAACCTCTTCCCCTGACGAACCAGGAGGATGTGCAGGTCATGACAGACACAGCTTCTGTCATCGTAGGAAACACATGAGTGATTATGACCAGGAGTTTGTCAGAATAGAAACTTTTAGGGTTCTGCAGGCAGGGATCAAGGGACACACAGGAGGTCCCCCTCAGGAGGTTTGTGTCTGGGCTCACACTGACTTCCCCGCACTGTGTCTCACACAGTAATACATGGCCGTGTCCTCGGTGGTCACGGAGTTCAGCTGCAGGGAGAACTGGTTCTTGGACGTGTCTCTGGAGATGGTGGAGCGGCTCTTGAGGGACGGGCTGTAGTAAGTGTAAGCATCATAATATATGCTCCCCATCCACTCCAGCCCCTTCCCTGGTTTCTGGCGAATCCAGGTCCAGCCATAACCACTGGTTGTCATGGAGACTTTATAGTCAGCGCAGGTGATGGAGAGGGAATGTGATGGCTGCACCTGTCCTGGGCCCCACTGCTTCAGTTGCTCCTCAGACTGGACACCTGGGGACAAGGAGCATCAGGCCCTGTCAGTCACGTGCAGTCACAACCACCCCACAGACCCCTGTCTGACCTCTGAGACCCTCACCTTGGGGGGCTGTCACCAGGCACAGGAGAAGACCAGCAGTCTCATCTTCTCCTAGACCATGGCTCTGCCTTTCCCAGAGACTTCAGCCCTGTGTGAGGAGAGAGCTGTGAGCCTCCCCAGCCCAGGGGAGGATTTACCCTGGAGCTTGGGGAGAAATTTGCATGTGGGGAGCTTTGTTCTCATAAATGAGCAGGGAATGAGGTCGGTGCCCCATGTCTTTCTGGGTCCTGAGCTCATTTCTTCTCCTGGACTCAGGGGTGTAGGTCTAGGGTGGGAGAGCTCCTGGGTTATGAGGCATCTTGGAATCAGGTCAGTGGATGGGCCCATGTTTTTAACTTTAAAAGTAAATGTTGGGCTAGGTGATGGGATCATCAAATTTAACCTAGTAGGTCATTCAATCCCCTAATTAAATGGATTGAAATTATGTAGAAACATCTTCCCAAGTACAACAAAACACACTGAGGTCTGAGACTCAAAGTTGCCAAATTGGACAATCATAACTCCCTATAAAATAACATTTGATGTCATCCTTGGTGTATAAATTATTGGGGTGAAGATCAGTCCTCCCTGACCTGGCTGGGTGCCCTGGGCCTGCAGCCTCGGTCTCAGTCCAGCTCCAGGGGACAGGCCTGGTCAGGACCCTCCTCCCCCCTGTCCAGGAAAGATCCTGCCGCAAAGACAGGTGTCAGACACGCTGTGTCCCTCCTTCTTCTCACCTCTCCCAGGGCAGGGCAGCTCAGGGTGGCCTCCCACATCCTCGACCACAGAGAGGCTCTGAGACTCTGGGCTCATCGTCTCCCAGAGAGACTCGGGCACTTCCTATGGACCAGCAGGGTCTGAGAGGGGTGTGGACCCGGGACCTGTGCTGGTCACAGGGTCATTTTGGAACCTGCCACCCCAGCATTCCCCTGAGACCGTGGGAGAAAGGGAATGTGGAGGCTGATTTCCTGGGAAAGGGACTGTGAGCTCACGATGGGCTAAGACTACAGATGGAGGGGAATCAAAATACAGAGATGCTGAATCTTTTATTAAATCCCTTATTTGAGATGCAACACGTGGTAGGATTTAACAAGCTGGTAAACGCTCCACACCCGGTTTGCTTCCCTGAGTCTCGCACTCCCCTCCACACACTGAACCCAAACCGCAGTCTCCGTGATTGAAAAGGGCGCAGGGAGACCTGGGGCGCACGTGACAGACTCAGAAAGTCTACGGACCAGACCTGAGCTTTCTTCAGGCTCACAAATGTCTCAGGAGATCCCCCTCGTGGACAGAAAGGCTGGGAGTGGGGGGTTGGTGCAGCTACGTGGGTGGAGGTGGCGTCTGTGACAGGGATGGCACCACTCTCCTGCAGGTCCTGGGAAACACCTGTGGGGAGCCCTGGGCCCCGGCCAGCTGTGAGCAGCATGAGGGAAAGGGAGGTGGAGGCATCGGGAGGGCAGCAGTGAGAAGGTCTCCTCCATCGAGCTGCACACTCTGCCCCAGGGGACACCTGTGCGCTGTGACCACCGTCACCAGCCAACTCCAGACACTTTCATTTCCCAAACTGATGATGGCCCATTAAATAACAACCCTGTCCAGTATGCCCAGCCATGGTGCTCTCTGTCTCATGGACCTGAGCAGTCCAGGGTTCTCAGAGAGGTGGAATCACACGGCCTTTGGAATTATGAGAATGTCTTTTCATTGGATCATGTCTCCAAGGTTCACCCATGTCCTCACATCTGTCCCCTGTGCCTCCTTTGTATGGGTGCATGACATCTCGTTGTGAGGAGAGAGCTCATTTAGCTCATTGAAGTTTCTGCTACCTCTCTCCCATTTTCACAGAATCAGTGGCTTTTACAGGTGCTGTTGTTGCTTCGCTGATCACGAAGGAGGGTTCACGACACATGGAAGACTGTCAACAAACTCACATTAGATGAATCAGTATATTAACAAATGAAATGGAAGGAAGCGTCCCATGTCCAGAGGTTGAGCTGAGTGAGGACAAACAGTAATAATTTCTATGGAGTGCTGGTGGTCATCAGTCACACTGTCCCCACTGTCCTGGAAGCAGCAGGACGAGGAGGAAGGAGGTGGAGACAGAACCTCTGTGACTGGAGCAGAGCTGACAGGGACCCCCAGTCGGCACGGGGACGGGGTCTGATCCCAGGTCACCCTGCCTCAGCCTGGTGCTCCTCTGACATGGGCACACATCCTGCCCTGCACTGCAGCTCAGAGGAAATAAGGGATCGTCACAGGGAGAATGTTCCAAAGACACTGAGGAGGGAGGGTGAGGTGAGGTCACACAGGGGTCTGGAGGTCAGCTCCTGTCCATGTGCAACAGGCCGGACAGCAGGAGGAGCCAGGGAGTCAGTGGGAGCTGGAGGCAGGACCAAACTCCTGAGGGCGCTGCAGGGCCACAGGCGGGAGGGTCACGTGTGTGCTCTGCAGGCCTTACAAGGTCAGGCAGGGCCCACCCACCTCAGGAGGGCGATCTGCTCCACCCAGTCTCCTGACTGACAGCACCCTCACGGAACCCCAGAGAATGTTTGCACAAGTATGGGGGTTCCCAGCACCAGTGACGTTGACCCAGAAAGTAACTATCACATGGCCCACATATTCCACCCTCTCAGCAGACTCCGACTCCCCCGCCCCCATCCTGAAGAACCTCTCCATGACCTACCACCAGGAGCTTCATGGACGGAGGGAGATATCAGGGAAACGGCTTTGAGCCTCGCATAAGACACCTCATCATGTGTGTTAAATTGTCGACCGCTCACGAGTTAACTCATGTTTGCAGTTGCATTAGCTATTTCAGTTTTTTGAAATCTGGGGTAATATAAGATTATTTTATTTGTGACTCTTAGCCCTGAAGGTTGAAGTTCGAAAAGCAGCACATCGTTCTATATTCTTGAAGTAGCTAGGGAATGGATATTTGCTGGTTGCAATGAGTGCAGCTCAGAACCTAACACGTTTCTGGTACTCCTAAATGAGCTCCTTGCATCGATTCACCTTTTAGGCTTTCAGGGCAATTACAAGACTACGTTTTAGAAATAGTCACTGGTATAAAAAAAAAATCCAACTAGAACGTGTAAAGTGTATGTTTCAAAAGGTGATTACTATAGAGTATACCACACCAAAACATTACTAAAATATATAATATGTATAAAATATAATATGTAGCAGATATGTACATAGCTTCGTTTAAACTCATTATGTATTAATAAAGTATGCTGAAGTTTATTTAGATTGTTTCACTTTCATACGTAATTTCGAAAAAATAGCCAGTGACATGACATAACTTCTGCATAAAATTGCCGGTCAACAATGTGTTAACAACAAAGGTGGTCGTGAAATTGGGAGTAGTCCCAGGGTTCTCACCTCACAGCTGGAGCAGCTCAGAATTCAGAGCCGGGGAAACGGGCTCTTCCACGGAGTCGGGAGACACGCATTTCTGGGGACCCACGCACGCAAGGTGAGGTGCACTGGTGGGGTTTATTGGGATGGAAATAAATGAGCTCCCAGGTTCCTGGTGTCTCATCCATGGCCGGTACCTCAGCTCCATCCACTGGGAGAAGTCCAGCCTGAACGTCCTCTAATCCCTCGGGTGTGAGCCCCACCAGACCCAACATCCGAAGCTGCTGCGGTGGGAGCCCCTCCGGGTGCACAGAAGGGCCACAGCCATCGGCGCGTGTGCAGGCTGCGGGGACGGTGAGCACCGCGCGGGCCTTTCTTCTCCATTTGGACGGACCACTGCTCTGCTCCTGCCTGAGGGTCAGCCTGGGAGCTGCTGTCTGCGGCCCAGAGGTCTGTGCTGTCAGGTCCCGATCATGACTCTGGAGAAGACCCAGGAGCCCATCAGAGGAAGAGGGACCGCAGACGACAAGAGAAACCCAGGGCTTAACCGCCACCTGCACTGGTACTGGGTTTAATGCTCTGATCTCTGTGTCCTAGCGCCCCCTGGTGTCCTGAGCGTCCCCTCGTGACCTGAGCGTCCCCTGGTGACCTGAACGCGACCTGGTGTCATGAGCGCCCCCTGGTGACCCGAGCGCGACCTGGTGTCCTGAGCGCCCTCTGGTGTCCTGAGTGCCCCCTGGTGTCCTGAGCGCCCCCTGGTGCCCTGAGCGCCCCCTGCAGCCCCGCCCTCCTGTCCCCCTCAGGAGGTTTGTGTATGGGCTCACACTGACTTCCCCTCACTGTGTCTCCCGCACAGTAATACACGGCCGTGTCCTCGGCTCTCAGGAGCTTCATCTGCAGAGTGGCAATGCTTTTGGAATCATTTCTTGAGATGACGAATCTACCTCTCAGAGATGCTGCGTATTCCGTTGTGTGACCTTTAGCTTTGTTTCTGATGAAACCGATCCACTCCGGTCTTTTTCCTGGAGTTTCTGGGAGAGGGACCGCTGAACTCAGAGAGACAAGCCCCCTCCTTGTGAGTGTGGAGGCTTTTATAAGGGCTGGGTGGTCTGTGTGCTGTAGAGAAATTGTTGTTGTTGATAAACTCCACCATCCGTCAGTCAGACAGAACTGAATGCACAATGATACCCACATCCAGAGAGGGCCATGATGTTCCAGCTCAGTGTGGAGTCTCCCTGCGTCCTCGTCCACGTGTGGGTGCACAGAGAGATGGTCATCACCTCTCGGCTCCTCAGAGCTGGAGGGCAGGGGGCATTGCCAGGGCTGCTCTGTGGTGCTTTCCAGATGTCACCACGGCCCAGTGCCCTTTGTGCCCAGATTGCATCAGCGAGAGGACGACAGCAGAAAGAAGGAACCTACACTGTCAGAGCGTTTTAACCACCTGAGGTACTCTCTGCGCTCAGACTCTTCACCCTCCTCCACCAATGACTTTCCACGTTTTACATCAAGGACTGAGGGGCACACATCACAGGAGCCATTATTCATCTCTCTGTAGGAGCCGTTAGGAGTCAAAGACCACACAGTCATTATTACCTACAGTCCCTGCGAAGCTTGAGAAAATGACATCCTTAAGTGAAAATGACAAACCAAGTCCACCCTTCAGCCCCCTTGGGTGAGGTCCTCCCGAGTGGCTTTGAGTCCACGACTTCCAGAGCCCATCAGCCATGTCCCTGTGACTTGCAGGCTGGGAGGACCCTGCATTTCCGGAGTGCACCCCCAGTAAGCCTCCACCGCGCTGCGTGCTGGTGTGGAGCACACTGAAAGGGCCCATGATTGAACCACGTCTCGGCTGCCTTTCCCCCACTCTGTGTGAGCGCTGCCCATGTGTGCAGCAGGACCATCAGAGAAGGGCTGCCCTTGAGCGTCACTGAAGGACACTCGTGGTGAACTTTCAGCAGAAACACAGCAGTGAAACTCCAGGGGGTCACTCTGGTGGTCATGTGACAGGACAATCTCAGTCGTTCTGGGAGCTGTAACCAAGTTCCACAGACTGGAGGGTTCACACAAATGCAAGTCTATTTCTCCAGATCTGGAGGCTGGGAAATGCCATACTAGAAGCAGGCATATTTGATGTTGCTGACATCCCGCTTCCTGGACGCTGACTTTTCTCTGTATTTCAGAGGGTGGATGGAGCAAGGAAGCTCCCTCTGTCCTCTTTATAAGGTCACTAACCCCACTCATGAGAACCCCACGCTCAGGAACTATGCTCGCCCCCAGGCCCCACCTCCTGACACCATCACGCTGGGCATTAGGATGTAAAGTGAACTGTTTGAGGTCTCACACAAGGTGCCCACAGCAGCAGGTAAAGACTCACTTCATTACCCCACCCCTTGGAGGGTTGCTCCAGTCCAGCTCCCCAGTCTCAGGATCCTCCTCACCCTGAGGAAGCCCCTCTTCTGTGGAGGCAGAAAGCTGACCCCCATCCTTCAGAACAAGCTGGTGACCTTGCAGACGGACAGGCTCCACCCTTGACCTTGAACTAAGTATTTTAATATATTTTGATGTTCCCATGTTTGGTGTGTATGTTTACCAGGGTTATATCCTCTTGTTGGATTGATCCTTTTAATATTATGTAGTGACCTTCCCTGTCTCTTATTCTGGCCCTTGTTTTGAAGTCTGTCTTGTCAGATAGGAGTATTGCTACACCAGCTTTTTTTTTTTTTTTAATTTTTAAATTTCCATTTGCTTGGAAATTTTTTTTTCCATCCCTTCACTTTCATCCTGTGTGAATCTTTTGTTGTGAAGTGGGTCTCTTGTACATAGCATATATATGGGAGGTGTTTTCTTATCCAACCAGCTACCCTATGTCTTTTGATTGGAGCATTTAAGCCATTTACATTTAAGGTAATTATTGATAGATAGTTATTAGTTGACATTTCAATTTTATTCCTGTGTTCCTCTCTCTCTCTCTGTTTCTTCTTCTTCTTACAATAGTTTCTTCAGCATTTCTTGCAGTGCTGGTTTGGTGGTGGTAAATTTCTTTACCTTTTTTTATTATCCGTGAAGCTCTTTATTTCTCCTTCAATTTTGAATGATAGCCTTGCTGGATAGCATAGTCTTGGATTCAGACCCTTGCCTTGCATTACTTTGTACACTTCATGCCACTCCCTTCTGGCCTGCATCGTTTCTATTGAGAAATCAGCTGACAGTCTAATGGGAGCTCCCTTGTAGGTAACTTTCTGTCTCTCTCTTGCTTCCTTTAAGATTCTTTCTTTGTCTTTACTGTTTGCCATTTTTATTATGATGTGTCTAGCTGTGGGTCTTCTGGGGTTCATCTTGCTTGGGACTCTCTGTGTTCCCTGGACTTGTGTGACTTTTTCCTTCACCAGTTTAGGGAAGTTTTCTGTCATTATTTCTTCAAACAGGTTCTCTATTCCTTTCTCTGATTCTTCTCCTTCCAGTATCCCTATAATGCAAATGTTGTCACGTTTCGTATTGTCCCACAGATCCCTTAAACTTTCCTCCTGCTTTTTAATTTTTTTTTTTACATTTGCTGCTCTATTTGGGTGTTTTTCTCTACCTTGTCTTCTAAGTCGCTGATTCGGTCTTCAGCTTCTTCTAATCTACTATTGAACCCTTCTAAGGTATTTTTGATAACAGTTATGTCATTCTTTATTTCCTCTTGACTTTTATGCATAACTTCCATCTTTTTATGCATATCTTCTACCTCTTATTTGAAACTGAAGTAGTTCCCAGTGAGCTTTTCATAATTTTTATTAAGTTGCTTGTGGTTCTCACCAAATTGTGTGAGCACCTTTAAAATCATTGCCTTGAATTCTTTATCTGACGAGTTGCTGTCTTTCATTTCCTGTAGTTCCTTTTCTGGTGATTGCTCTTTTTCTTTCCTTTGGGTGTTGTTTCTTTGTCTCTCCATTTTCTAATTCTGAGTTGTTAGTGGTAAGTGCAGAATCAGGGCCCAGAGAGGTTCCCTGAGGGAAACTGTGACATGAACAGGAACCCAAACAGGAAACCAGCCCAAACCTCCAACTGCACATGCTCCAGGGATGGTCCTTGTGTACAGGGACCCTGTGCGCCCCCTGGTGGTCGCAGCCTCTCCTGCAGGGAGGTTTGTGTCTGGGCTCACACTGACTTCCCCTCACTGTGTCTCTCGCACAGTAATACACGGCCGTGTCCTCAGTGGTCACGGAGCTCAGCTGTAGGGAGAACTTGTTCTTGGACTTGTCTCTGGAGATGGTGGTGCGGCTCTTGAAAGACGGGTTGTAGTAAGTGCTACCACTACCACCACCTATGTACCCAATCCATTCCAGCCCCTTCCCTGGTTTCTGGCGGATCCAGCCCCAGTAGTAACCACTGAGTGAGCTCCCAGAGACAGAGCAAGTCAGGGAGAGGGTCTGCGAGGGCTTCACCAGTCCTGGGCCTGACTCCTGCAGCTGCACCTGGGACAGGACACCTGGAGACAAGGAGCATCAGGCCCTGTCAGTCACATTAAGTCACAACCACCCCATAGACCCTTGTCTGACCTCTGAGACCCTCACCTTGGGGCGCTGTCACCAGGCACAGGAGAAGACCCAGCAGCCTCATCTTCTTCTAGACCACGGCTCTGCCTTCCCCAGATACCTCAGCCCTGTGTGAGGAGAGAGCTGTGAGCCTCCCCAGCCCAGGGGAGGATTTACCCTGGAGCTTGAGGAGAAATTTGCATGTGGGGCAGCCTGTCCCTTATAAGTGGAAGACTGAGGTCAGGCTGCCCTGGTTTCTGGCCCCTCTTTGGGCACCTCTTCCCTTGAACTCACTCACCATGTAAGTCAGGGAAAGGGGATCACTTGGTTCATGAGACCTATGGAGTCAGCTTAATAGACATGCTCATCTCTGATAAATGGTGGACTGGATTAGAAGATTATATTTTTCATTTCTCATGTATCTTTCTTATAGATTTATAGGAATTACATTGGTCCAGATAGTTTCTTACACTCAACTCTGTAATATATACACAGCTGTAAATATTTTTATAAACAATTTATTTTTTATAAACATAATTTCATATATACAATGTCTACCTTCTCAGAAAATCACAAAATAAAGGACATTCATTCTCAATATCTTATATGTTTATTTATGTAGTTATGGCGATCCAAGTAACTATATCCCAAGAAGATGGTCATGGAAAATCCTCTATTATTTTTAATATTTTGTTTTGTTCGGATAAAATTATATTCATTATAAGTTCTGAGTAACACGATATGATAAGCCATTTTTAACGTTATTGCTAGATCCATTTTTTCTTACACTCTTTACCAAACATCTTTCAGCAGCTTAGCAGGGTCAGGCCCGGTTAGTACGTGGATGGGAGACCCTTGATCCTTGATATTGATTATTGATAATTCTGTCTTAGTGTGCCTCCTCAGATTCTTCCCTTATGCAAGCCTATGACTTATTTCAGAGAACTCAATCTAATTATATCAGACATAATCACATTGATACACAGAGAAATGTTTGAAAATAGAAAGAGTGATTATGTATTAGTAAAATTCAGATTCTTTTATACGTTGAAACAATAAAAGCAGCAGATTAACTGACCTGTTTTCTCAGTCTAGTGTTATCAGTGATGCAGGGGTTAAGGGGGTGAGCAGGTAGGACAGAATTCCCAGCCGAGATTATCTCGTAGGAAAGGGAGCTTGTATCCTGACAGGAACCCTCACTCTCACCCTCCTCTGCTCTGCCCCTGGGGATGGTCACTGTGGTCAGAGGTGCTGCTCCCCCCCCCCACTGACCATATAACATCCTGAACGTGAATGCACACATTCTCCCATCAGACAGGGGCCTTGGAAACATATTGTCTCTTTGTAGGCTACTCTTTTCATTCCCTTATTGGAATGTTTGTTGGGAAAATGTTTTTACTTTTAACAATGTTCAGTTCATCACTATTTGATTTAATGGACCTGTTTTTGATTGTTTATGTAACACCTCACCAGGAAATTGTCACTCTCCATTGCCCCTGGGAGGGCAAACCCTGATATGAACACAGTGGGCACTAAACCCAATGGAGAAAAGATGGTTGGAATCCTTAATATCATTGAAATCTGTTTGCTATATCCTCTGACCAGGAGACCAACCTTCCACAGCATGAAGCCCTGATTCATTTCAAAGACTAATTCACTTGATTGGATTTTACATTGTGAACTTCACTACAGTATGTCGCTTAGAAGACTAGACTAACCACTGAGAAATTACATCATGTAGATGCTCCTGACTTTCTGCAGCTTCTTAAGTGCTGCTCTAAGCTAATGACACTTTCTCTTTCTGTTTCCATAAAAGTATTTCCAAGGTGGACTCACCTCTCAGTCCTGTTCTGTCCTGTTGGGCTCACATATACTGACTGTATACCTCGGCTGTGTTCACTGCACACATTGGGAGTGACCAGCCACTCAGCCTTTCTGAGAACTATCCTCTGCTCCAGCCACCCATGGGTCTGTCCATCACTGGGACCTGCAGCAGGTGGGGCCACCCAGACGACTGTGACATAAGGTGTGAGTCTGTTTACAGGTGCCCTGGGGTCAGCAGCCCGCTGGACATGAGACCTGCAATCCTAACTAATGATTCATCAGCCCTGATGAGGGGATTTAAAGACAATCCTCAGACTCTGGGAATATACTGTGAAATCTCATGTTTGGTAAAGGACTAGTGTCATGAACACGCAGCACATTTGCAACAACAGAAGAAAACAAACTGAATCCAGCCAGTCCTCGGAGCAGACACCTGCTCAAATGGTGCAGCCGCTTGGACACCAGCAGGTGTTTCCCCAGGTGTGGAGCAGGACTCGCACAGGACCCGCCACACAGCTTCCGTGTGCGTGCAGCAGACACATCGGTCTGGAGGGAGACTCGGCTCCCTTGCCCATTGCAGCCCCACTCAGAGTGCTCATGGCATGGGGGCCTCTGAGTGCCCCAGTGGATGAGAGGATCAGTGTGTTATATGTGCACCATGGAGACTGACTACTCAGCCTCAAATCACAGGGAAACCCTGCACAACCCCAGCCTGGAGGACACTAGAGGACACTGTGCTCTGTGAAATAAAGCCGTCAGGGAAAGGCAGACAGTGTCTGATTACATCTACACTGGGGACTAAATTAGGTTTCCTTCCAGCAGAGTGTGCAGGAGCCCAGGCCTGGGTGTGGTGAAGGCTCTGGCAGGAGACGGGATAGTGGAGGGTCAGCTGCCCTGGAGTCCTGAGCTGACGGAGAACAAAGACGGAGGCAGCTGGAGGAGACACTGTGTCAGGATACAGTCAGCCCTGGTCCTGGGCCCTGTGCATCCACAGGAGCCTGGGTGTGTCTGCTCAGAGTGTGGAGCAGTCCACCCTCAGGGCCTGTGGACAATGAGGGGACATTCAGTCCCCACGGAGGGGAGCTTTCCTCTAGGAATGGGGAGGAGGAGACAGAGCCCAGCAGACCCCTGTGGTCCTAGGGGGCTGTGTGCACACCCAGGACACGCCCCTGTGAGGTCTCTGAGCCTGGATCCTCCACTATGAGTCATCACTGAGATCCTCCTGTGTTGAGGTGAGTATCAGATGATGGTTATTTTCATTGGTGAGTAGTATTCCATTGATGGATGTTCTCTAGTTTGATTATTTGTAAATTAGAAGGACTTTTGGGTTATTTGCAGCTTCTAAGTCTAATAAAGTTGCTATAAATATTTGCATTTATATAGCAATATATTTTAATCCTCATGTGAGGATAAGTTTTTTGAGTAGAGAGAGAAGAGAGAGAGAGAGAGAGAGAGAGAGAGACAGAAGAGAGAGAGAGAGAGAGAGAGAGAGAGAGAGAGAGAGAGAGAGAGAGAGAGAGAGAGACAGAGAGAGATTGGGGCTGTCACTAAGATATGTGTCAAGACCAGGAATCAAACCCCCAACCTTTCAGTGTACGAGACTATGCTCCAACCCACTGGGCCTCCCAGCCAGAGCACTTTGTCAATTTTTTTTTTTTTTGTATGAACATAAAGATTAATTCTGCTGGAGCAAGCACTCCTTGTGGGACCGTCTGGAAACATGTTACGTATATATTTCACTGGTTAAGAAACTGCGATTCACTTTGTGAAGAAAGAATAAAAGGACACAGAGGGACCTGGAGAAGGAGAGGAGCCCAGTCACTGCCGACATGTCTCTGCACACACAGTGTCACCTCCTCTCTTGTCTGCAGTGAGAATATGAGAAGTTAGAGCCACAGAGAAAAAGCGAGAGCCCTCCTGGATGCAGCTGAGAGTTGAGAGGAAATCCCTGCCCCCAACAGGAAGCCCCTCCTTCCCCCTCACTCTGCACCTGCTCCTGGGCTGTTCTCTGTGGTCGGTGGGTCCTGAGCGCCCCCTGGTGTCCTGAGCGCCCCCTGCAGCCCCGCCCTCCTGTCCCCCTCAGGAGGTTTGTGTCTGGGCTCACCCTGACTTCCCCTCACTGTGTCTTGCACAGTAATATACGGCCGTGTCCTCGGTGGTCACAGAGCTCAGCTGCAGGGAGACATAGTTCTCGGATGTTTCTCTGGAGATGGAGGTGCGGCTCTTGAAGGACGGGCTGTAGTGAGTGTTACCATTATAACAGATGCTCCCCACCCACTCCAGCCCCTTCCCTGGACTCTGGCGGATCCAGCTCCAGCAGTAGTAATTGGTTGTGATGGAGACTTTATAATCAGCACAGGTGAGGGAGAGGGTCTGTGACGGCTTCACCTCTTCTGGGCCCGACTGCTTTAGCTGATCCTGGGACAGAACACCTGGGGACAAGGAGCATTGATCCCTGTCAGTCACGTGCAGTCACATCCACCCCACAGACCCCTGTATGACCTCTGAGACTCTCACCTTGGGGGGCTGTCACTAGGAACAGGAGAAGACCCAGCAGTCTCATATTCTTCTAGACCACGGCTCTGCCTTCCCCGGAGACCTCAGCCCTGTGTGAGGAGAGAGCTGTGAGCCTCCCCAGCCCAGGGGAGGATTTACCATGGAGCTTGAGGAGAAATTTGAATGTGGGGCAGCCTGTTTCTTATAAGTGGAGAGACTGAGATCAGGCTGCCTGGTCCTTCTGGGGCCCTGTGGGAGCATCTCTTTTCTTGAATGCACTTAGTACATTTGTCAGTTATAGGGGATCACCTGGTACACAAGATATATTGGTGTCAGTGTAATGCACGTGCTCATCTCTGAAAAATGGTGGACTAAATGAGTAGATTACAATTTTAATTTCTCATGCATCTTTCAAATAGATTTAATGGGATTAAACTTGTTTAGGTAATTTCTTAAACCCAGCTTTCTAATATCTACAGAACTGTCCAATATTTTTATAAACAATTATATTTTTATAAACATAATTTTGTATAGACAATATCTAGTTTGGTTTGAAAATCACAAAATAAAGGACATTCATTCTCAGTGTCTTATTTGCCTATGTTGTAACTTTGATCCAAGGAAATATATCCTAGGAACTTGTCATTGAGATACCCTTGATTCCTTTTTCTTTGTTAAAATGATATTTCTTATATGTTTTGAGTAAGACTATGCTACATGCCTTTATTTAATTTAAACCTAGAAACGCTTTTCTTACAATCTTTGTCAAACTTTTGTAGAAGCTAAACACCTGTAGCTACTGCCCCTCTAGCAGGTGTGGGTGCACCAGGAACTGTGGGGGATCACCAAGAACAAGACCAGGCCCCAAGTGTGAGCCTATCAGGTGTCATTCACGTGGGAATCTGGCAATAGATTGTCAGACACTGAGTTTAATCCACTCTGAGTACTCTGTGAGAACCTTAATCAGAACGAGAGGCAGACCTCAGGGTCATGAACCAACTGCAGCTGAGAGGTGAAAAATCAGAGAATCCAGGGAGATGGAGACACTGACAACACACAGACCCAGAGATGAACAGGACATCAACAGGCTCCTGAGGAGACACCTGGTCGTCAGGACCTGCACGTCCAACCCCACAGGGAATCTCCTCACAGCTGCAGGACGGCTGTTCTAGGAGGAAACACACTGAAGGAGAACAGACCAGTGTTGGTGAGCGTGGGGAGAGAGGAACACTTGCACTCTCTCTGTGGGAAGGTAAGATCCTGCAGCCACATGGAAAACAGCGTGTTAGTTCCTCTAAAATGTGGGTAGAAACACTGTGTGATTGAGCAGTGAGCTCCCAGGTGTTCATGGAATAATAAACCCAGGACTCTGGAGAGGGGTTGCACGGCCCTGTTGATTGCAGCTGTGTTCAGTGTAGTGAGACGTGGAAACATCTCTGTCCATCAGTGTGTAAGTGGACAAACATATGCAATATTCTCAGGATGGAATACTACTCAACCTTAAATCATAGGGAAATTCTGCACAACCCCCAGCCTGGAGGACACTAGAGGACACTGTGGTCTGGGAAATGAAGCTGTCAGGGAAAGGCAGACAGTGTCTGATTCCACCTACACTGGGAACTGAATTAGGTTTCCTTCCAGCAGAGTGAGGAGAAGCCCAGGCCTGGGTGTGATGAAGGCTCTGGCAGGAGATGGGATAGTGGAGGGTCGGCTGCCCTGGAGTCCTGCGCTGACGGAGAACAAAGACGGAGGCAGCTGGAGGACACACTGTGTCAGGACACAGTCAGCCCTGGTCCTGGGCCCTGTGCATCCATGGGAGCCTAGGTGTGTTTGCTCAGTGTGTGGAGCCGTCCAACCTTAGGGCCCTGTGGACAATGAGGGAGTATTCAGTCCCCACGGGGTGGAGCTTTCCCCTGGGAATGGGGAGAAGGAGACAGAGCCCAGCAAACCCCTGTGGCCCTAGGGGGCCGTGTGAACACCCAGGACACACCCCTGTGTGATCTCTGAGACTGGATCCTCCACTCTGAGTCATCACTGAGACCCTCTTGTGCTGAGGTGTGTATCAGTTGATGGTTATTTTCATTGCTGAGTAGTATTCCATCGTAGGATGTTCCCTAGTTTGCTCATTTGTAAAATTAGAAAAACGTTTGGGTTATTGTAGCTCCTAACACAAATAAAGATGCTAAAAGTATTTGAATTAATTTTTTATGAACATAAAGATGACTTCTTCGGGAGCAAACATTCCAAGTGGGATCACTGAGATACATGTAAAGTATATATTTAATTTAATAAGAAACTGCGATTCACTTTGTGAAGAAAGAATAACAGGACACAGACGGAACTGGAGAAGGAGAGGAGCCCAGTCACTGTCTACCTGTCATCTGCACACACACAGTGTCACCTCCTCACTTGTATTCAGTGAGAATATGAGAAGTTAGAGCCACAGAGAAAAAGCTAGAATCATCCTGGATGCAGCTGAGAGCTGCGAGGAAATCCCTGCTCCCAACAGGAAGCCCCTCCTTCCCCCCTCACTCTGCACCTGCTCCTGGGCTGTTCTCTGTGGTCGGTGGGTCCTGAGCGCCCCCTGGTGTCCTGAGCGCCCCCTGCAGCCCCGCCCTCCTGTCCCCCTCAGGAGGTGTGTGTCTGGGCTCACACTGACTTCTCCTCATTGTCTCTCCTACAGTAATACACGGCCGTGTCCTCAGATTTCAGGTTGGTCATTTTAAGAGAGACTGTGCTCATAGGGTTGTCCCAGGAGATTGTGAATCTTCCTTGAACGGATGGCGCGTACCACTGTTAATCTCCTGATGGTTTGTTCACTTCTGCCACCCACTCCAGCCCCTTCCCTGGAGGCTAGTGGACCCAGTGCTGTTGTAGGAAGTGAAGGTGAATCCAGAGGCTTTGCAGGCGAGGCTCAGGGACCCCCCAGGCTGCACCAAGCCTCCCCCAGACTCCACCAGCTGGACTTGGCACAGGACACCTGCAGACAGAGGAACAGACTGAGAACTGCCCCTGCAGCGCGGTCCCGCTGAGCCTGAGCCCAGGACGCACCTTTGACAGGATGAGAAGGGAGGCCCAGAGGAGAGCGGACCCCGTGGTGTGGACACAGGACGGGCTGACCCTGAGGCTCCTGTCCGGGATCTGCAGGGACAGGGGCTGGGCAGGTTTTCATGAGCAGGGCCGGGTCCTCATTTGCATGTCTTTCCCCTGTGGACCTGTCTGAGCTGCCCACCCGGGCTCCTCCCTCCCTGACTTGCCTTCAGGAGGGCGGGGGGACAGGATGCCTGGGCCTGGACCCAGGGGCACTCTGCTGGTCTGAACATTGTAGTGTTTGTCTGTGAACAGTGATAGACACTTAGACCAGGATGGAAGTGGGATATGTAAGGTTCTCCAGGCAGGTTGCACATAAACCCACTCAGGACACCTCCTGGGACAGGGTTGTGGGGGCGACAGTGCCCCCTGGTGGTTGTTCTGAGCCACACCGGCTGACGACGCTGGGTCTGAACCAGCTTCCTGAGACAAGGCAGGGGTGTCTGCCACAGGGAAGTCCTTCCTGGCATTTTGAAACGGTGGCAGCCTCAGTCCTGCTTCTTTCTTGTACACAGCTGAGCCTCTGCAAGGACACCTGGACCTCAGGGCTCCCACCTTGGGGAGAACCTGAGGAACATAACCCTCCTCAGTGCCAGGGGCACAGGCCTCTGGTGCCAGGGCCTCAGCTTGCACGTGTGAGGTGCTGTGACCTGCCTGGTTTCACACTCACACACCCCAGAGTGTCCACCGTGTGACACACCAGAGCCTCTTTAACTCAGTGGAGATGTTTTCTGACATTTGTGGGGCCCTTCGTGACTGTGGGCAGTAGAGCTGCAGAGGGGTGAGCAAAGGGACAGACTCACCGAGCACAGAGGGCAGTTCCCTGCCCAGGAACCGGTCCCTTCACTGCAGCCCTGAGACTCTGTGTCTCTGAACTCTAGGATTGAGCCTGAGACCACAGGAGTAAGTCGCAGTGGAGAGGACAGCACAGCTTCGTCCTCCTCGCTCTGGGACAGGAGGACAGGGCCCCACTCCTTCGTGCTTCTGTCTGAAATGACATAGAGGGGGGATGGCAATGACCACTGTGTATGAAACTCCATGAGAGGAAGCCGGCTCTGTCGGATGTGACCATCACTGTTATTGTATCATTCCCCACCTGGGGGCAGAGGGGCTCTGAGGCCTCACCTCTGACTGCACAAGGAACACCTGCTCTGCTCCAGACCTCACCTGTTGGGAGCCATCAGGCAAACATGGCAGTGTAGCCTGAGGGGCAAGGCGAAAGCCACCAAGGCGCGACCCCCCTGAATACTTGGAGTTTGGCTTGATGCATGGGAACAAGGATATGCAGAGGTCAATTCTAGGGCAGAAGATTAGAAGCATACCAAGAAAAAGTCAACATTGTATGAGATGCCAAACAGGGAATGTCAGCAAACCTCCCTAGCTGTATATAACTGCTTGCTTCAAAGAATAAAATTGCTGGATCTTGCAGACCAGTCCTCCTGACCCCGACTCTAAATTCCGCGTCTCCTCTCTCCCCGGGTTCGGTTGTCGAGCGGGCCTCGACAAGTGGCGCCCGAACAGGGACCTGAAGGAGAAGTCCGCGAGAAGCCCCCGAGTTGCCGGCGAAGACAAAGTGAAAGTAAGTTTTCCGGGGAAAGCAATATTAATCAGGAGTAAAAATGGGGCAAACTGAGTCAAAAGAAAGACATCTCTATGCTCAAATGCTTCAATCTATGTTAGTAGCTAGAGGGGTAAAAATTAGTACCAATCAAATTCATCGGTTCCTCAAATTGATACAAGAACAATGCCCTTGGTTTCCGGAAGAAGGAACCCTTAACTCTGAGACTTGTCAGCAAGTGGGTGACCGACTTAAGGATTATCATGTTCGAAGAGACTTTCCTCAATGTTATATTATCCATTATATGGATGATATTTTATTTCCTGCAGCTACACCTGCAGAATTGTCTAAGTTATTTGAACAGGCAAAAACTGACTTACAATTTTGGGGATTAAAAATAGCAGAGGAAAAAGTCCAAAGTCAACCTCCCTATCAGTATCTCGGTTACATGATCCTAGGAAGAACTATTAAATGCCAAAAGGCTCAAATTCGCAGAGACCACTTAAAAACCTTAAATAATTGGCAAAAATTACTTGGGGATATTAACTGGATTCGTCCCTCTCTTAGCTTAACCACAGGGGAAATGAAACCTTTATTTGACATTCTTAAAGGGGACCCACATCCTACCTCTCCTCGTAGTAGTACCCCGGAAGCTGAAAGGATATTGAATGAAGTGCAGAATAAGATTTCAGATCAATTTGTACAAAGAATAGATTATACTAAACCTTGGAAATACCTAATAATAGCTACTGTATTTCTACCTACGGGGCTTTTTTGGCAAGATGGACCCTTAGAGTAGGTCCACCTCCCTTCCTCCAGAAAAAGAAATATCTTGCCTTATCATGATGCTGTTGCATCTCTAATTATATTAGGAAGACCGAGAGCCATGCAACTCTTTGGCCAAGAGCCCTATACTATCGTAACACCTTATAAACCTGTTCAAATAGAATGGCTCTTGCAGACGTCAGAAGAATGGGGCCTTGCTATAGCCCATTATCCAGGTCAACTATCTTATCATCTACCTGGTCACAAATTAATTGAATTCATTAAAGTTCATCCTCTTATTTTTCCTAATAAGTGCAAAACAACCCCTATTAAAGGAGCTACTGTTATTTACACTGACAGCTCCTCTTCAGGAAAGTATAGTTATGTGGTTAATCAGACTTCGCAGGTGTTCCAGGGAAATTTCACTTCGGCCCAGCAAGCCGAATTAGCTGCCATGTTAAAAGTTTTTCAGGATTTTCCCACAGAACCTTTAAATATTTACTCAGATAGTTTATATGTTGTCAAAGTTATGCAACAATTAGAGACTGCTATAATTGGATCCGAAAATAATCCTCCCATTTTTAATTTATTTATAGAAATCCAAAAATGCCTTGTTCAAAGGACTCAAGATTTTTTTATAGGACATCTTCGGGCTCATTCTGGCCTCCCAGGACCTCTAACCGAGGGCAATGCAATGGCTGACGCTTGCCTTCGCGCTTATCCAGCTTGGGAGGAAGCCAAAGCAAGTCATCAATTATTCCATCAAAATAGCAACAGCTTGCGTAAACAATTCTGTATTACCCAAGAACAAGCTAGAGCTATTATAAAACAATGTTCTCATTGTCAGGATGTTAACTTTATCCCCCAAAAGAAGGGGTTAATCCTAGAGGCCTCCGACCTAATCATATTTGGCAAATGGATGTAACTCACTATTCCCCTTTTGGAAAACAAAAATATATTCATGTTATTGTTGACACATTTAGTGGATATATATTCGCTTCATTGCAAATTGGAGAAGCACAAAAGCACGTGATAAATACTTGCTTACAAGCATTTCATACTTTAGGTATGCCAAAAATTATTAAAACTGATAATGGCCCTGCATACACCGGTAAGGGATTTTAACACTTCTGTACTCAATTTCATATTCAACATATTACTGACATCCCTTACAATCCTCAAGGACAAGGCATTATTGAACGGGCGCACCGTACATTAAAAAATCAATTACAAAAAATAAAGAAGGGGGAACAAGGGAGTATCTCATTCCACTCTCCTCAGAATACTCTCTCATTAGCCCTCTTCACTCTTAATTTTTTAAATTTGGATTCTGACTCGCGCTCCGCATTTGAGAGGCAATATCAACCTGCTAATAGTAAGCAACCCTTGGTCCGATGGCAGGACCCGTTAACAAGGCAATGGAATGGGCCAGATCCTGTATAGATATGGGCCCGGGGAAGTGTTTGTATTTTCCCCACAGATGGAGATTCCTCCCGATGGATTCCAGCTCGGCTTGTCCGGAAGGCGGAGACACAAGAGGCGAATCTCCCAAATTGCAGCGGGACTCCACCGGCTGTCTCTGCAGGAGCCCACAGTGAAGCAACCTGCTTATATTATGTTGTCTGTTAACATTTCAGAACCTTGGTATCAACAGTCAGGGCTTCAGGTATTAGAAGACTTAAATCAGTTATTAAAGAGGCCAAAAAGAGTCATAGGGCTTATTATTGCTGGGTTAGTAGGACTAGTTTCATTAATCGCTACCGCCACTACTGCTGCCATTGCTTTAACTCAAGAAATTAAGACAGCTCATTATGTAAATAATTTAGCTCAAAATAGATCCTCTGCTCTGGGAGAACAAGAGAGAATTGATAGGAAAATTGAAAGGAGATTGGATTCTCTAGAAGAGGCAGTGTTACTATTAGGGGATGAAGTTCAAGCTCTCCGAGTTCGAAGTACTTTGCGCTGTCATGCAGCTTTCTCACATATATGTGTCACTCCGAAAAAATATAATTCCTCCCTTTGGGAATGGGAAAAGGTCAAATGTCATTTATATGGAATTTGGCATGAAAATAATATTTCTTTAGATTTAGCAAAATTGCATGCAGAAATTATGAATATAGAAGAAAGTGAACCCCCATTAATGTCAGCTGCCGAGGTTGCCAATCAAATATTTGGAACTCTGAATGACTGGTTTTCTCACTTGTCTTTGATCTCCTTGTTATCCAGTGTTGGAGGAGTTGTATTTATATTATTCCTAATTATGTGTTTATTGCCTTTCGGGTTGAGGTCCCTGGAAAGACTTTCTTGCAGCTCCGAGTAACCATGCATGAGTTAAAACTAAAAAGTAAAGAAGGGGGAGATGTTGGGAGCCATCAGGCAAACACGGCAGTGTAGCCTGAGGGGCAAGGCGAAAGCCACCAAGGCGCGACCCCCCTGAATACTTTGAGTTTGGCTTGATGCATGGGAACAAGGATATACAGAGGTCAATTCTAGGGCAGAAGATTAGAAGCATACCAAGAAAAAGTCAACATTGTATGAGATGCCAAACAGGGAATGTCAGCAAACCTCCCTAGCTCTATATAACTGCTTGCTTCAAAAAATAAAATTGCTGGATCTTGCAGACCAGTCCTCTTGACCCCGACTCTTAATTCCACGTCTCCTCTCTCCCTGGGTTCGGTTGTTGAGCGGGTCTCGACACTCACCTGTCACACCTGTGTGAGGGGACAGGTCACCACCATCAGGACTGTGTCCTCACGTCTGCTTTGGTGTTGATCAATTTGTCCTAGCTTCTGAAAGACCATTTCCTTTATTTTTCATTAACAAAATCTTGAATGCGAGTATCATAGCCTGGTGTCCACAGTGTCTGTTGTGTGAATTGAGTAATAAGCCCCACCTCCCTGCATGTAGGTGTTGAAGAGCCACAGAGGTTGGATGGTGCAGCTGAACAAGAGACATCTGAGCCCTTTGCTGAGAACCTGAAAATGTGGGCTGACCTGTTCCAGGGCAAGGAGGAGAGAGACAGCCCCTGACATGCAGAGCCAGGGGAGTCCATTCTCATCATGGGTCCCTGGTCCCATGGTTTGAGCAGATGTGCACAGGTCAGTCCTGGCTGCAGGGAGAATGCGTCCTGGATTCAGACTAGTCCACCTTGTTGCTCACCTGGAATAAAATACAACAGGTGTTGTATTTTATGTTTATGGTGTTGTATCTAAGTTTATGTGTGTTGGGTGGGTTACTCAGGTGTGCTGATCCCAGGAAAGCAGGACTCATATCTCCTGTGGGAAATGAGCTGTGGCATTGTGGATATTCACAACTGAGGAGGGAAACAGATCACGTTGCAGTGACAGTGGGTAGATCCTTTGGGAAACCTGACAAGTGGTTACATAAGAAAATAGAGGTGAAGATGTAAGTGAAATGCCTCTGAGAGTCACCAGTAATGAGCACACCCAGGTGAATCCACCCTCAGAACCAGAGGAAGATTAACGTGTGGGAACTTCATGTTCAGGAGACAGGAATTTCCATCTGACAGTTTCCTCTGCACAGTGTTCAGAGGACACACTGAGAACAGAGTGTGAACCTACAACCAGTGGACCATTGTTGGGGGACAGTGGGTGTCTGTGTGGGTCCCTGGGAAGCAGAAGTGTGAACTACAGAGAAGCAGACAGGGCTCCCGGGTCCGAGTCCTTCAGGGGATTTGGAGCAGGATGTGCAGCAGCTGCACGGCCTCCTGTGTGGGGTTTGTTCTCTAGACTCTGCTGGACCAGGTTCAGTCACTGGGGATGGAGAAGAACCTCAGTCATGACCAGGTGAGTTTAGGTAAAGTTCAAGGTAGAGATTTGTGAGTAATTAATTCAGGTCACGAAAATGTTGTTATTAGAAACCTTCTGTCTGCATGTGCGTCTTTTTTTTTTTTAAAGATGTATAAATTTATTAAAACTTTGAAGACATTTAACAATTTATTGAAGTCAGAAATATAAATTCTAAATATTAACTCTAGAAACCTGAGCAGCTCCAGAAATTCAATTTCAAAGGCTTTAGAAAGCATTCTTTGTAAAAGGTGTTAATATTACATTCTTTGTTAGACTGGTACTTGGAGCACTTTTGATATCATTTTACCATTTCCCAGACCCATTGCCTTGATAAATTAGCAATAACACATGAAATTGTGGATAGATGAGAGTCTCATATTCATATTGACCTAAATGTAGCAAATAGCACCAGGTTTCCCATCTAAGGAAATGAAGTGTCTTTGACAATTCTTTGAAGCAATAAGCCTTTAGATTCCCATTTGTCCCCAGGCAGAGAAGAGCCACTCAAGGGCCTTTGTCCTAACACCTTTGAATATCTGTCCGGAGTTAACACACTGGCTGAATCATCACCACAGGCCTCCTTATAGGGATGCAGGTAAACATGTCTCAGAAGGTGCTTTGCTCTATTCTATTCTTTCACGTCTCAAATTCTCTTGGTTGGTCAGTCAGGCAGATAGAAATGGGTTAAAAAGTTTGCAACTCACAATAATTTTGTCCACAAATAGGTTAAGATTGTTGCCAACAAGAGTGACAGAAGAACCTGAACCAGCATTGTTCCAAGATATCCCTGCTGGTGTGAAGGCATCACAAAAGCCATCCCAGCCGTCCTCCACCTGCAGCCAGGCCATGAGCCAATCGCACAGCAAGGTCACCAGGCTCTGGCAGTCCCGGTCAACGTTGTCATCCCATTCCTTCAGTTCCCACCTGTGGCTTGACGGCGGTCGCTCCAGTAGGATCCCCGTGAAAGTCACGAGCGCCAGCACGAGTCCCCAGGTGTGGACTCCGCGGTCTGGAAGTATCTCCTGCGCTGCGCTCGCCACCAGCTCGACGCGGTTCCCCCGAAATCCACGGTAGCGGGACCAGAGGTACTGGTAACGCTGCTGTACCTGGGTGGCCACGGAGCGCAGCAGGGCGGCCTCGCGGGTGGACAGCGGTTGTGCGATGGCGCCGGGCCTCTGGGCGCAGTACTCCAGGTAGTCGGTCAGCAGCCGCGCGGTGCGCAATCTCAGCGCATCCCCCATGGCCCGGTGTCTGCATGTGCGTCTTATAAACACTGTCACCAAGTCTGTACCTGATGGGAGGCAACTGGGAAAGAGACCTGACTCAGGGCATCATTGGGGAAATGCTACCTGGGTGCATGAATGGATGATTGACCAAGACTGAGGACACGTCCAGGGTGCTTGTTCCATCAGGTTCTGACTTTCCTTGTTGTTCAGCCAGTTCACGTTTTCTTCCCTCTGAGACACACATATGTACTCGAGTCGTGAAGACAGTTTGTTGAGAGTGTGCAGGAGTACAAGTCGTGTGTGTGTTGGTACCTTATGTCTTTCCAAATTTCACTTTCTAGTTCTATCAGTGTTACTGTGTAGTTGTTAGGGTTTTCTATATATAAGGTTTTGTCATATGTATAGAGATAAGGAGAAACATTTTAGTGTGTTTCTTTCTGGTTTCGGTATTTTAAAATATTTCTTCTTGCCTAATTATTCTGACAAAACTGTCCCGTTCAGTTGAATAGAGCAGTCACGGGGTGCCTCTGGGGGGTCCTGATGTTAGAAGAGCAGCTTTGACATTGTCTCTGTGCAGCACGATGTCCCTTGTTGGCTCCTCAAATGGGCATTTGCTAGCTTGATGGCCATCGTTTCTATACATGATTGTTTAAGAATTGTAATCATGAAGCCATTTTCAATGTTTAAATGATTCTTGCTGCATCTGTTTATATGATGGTATCATTTATCCTTCATTCTGTGACTGAGTGCAGCACAGTGATTGCTTACAAACATTGGCCCGTCCTTGCATCTAGGACAGCATCCCACTGGATCAGGGTAAATGATCCTTTCAATGTGCTGTTAGTTTCCTAGAACATGGTGAGGGTTTTTGCACCTGTGCTCATCAGGGATATTGATTTGTCATTTTTTATGTTCTTATAACACGCCCGGCGCCCCGCGGCCTCGCTGGCCACACTCGGAGGTGATGAGCCCGAGGCCCCTAGCTGGCCCCAGCCTGGGCTCCACCGCGCACGCGCCAGCCGCTGGCGGGAACCTCAGAGCTGAAAGGAGCCGCTCTGAGGAGAACGTCCCGCCTACCGCAGGCCCTTTCGCAAGGGCAGAGGGGATAGTAGTTCCCTGGGAGCCGAACAGCATGGTTCCAGCCTACTGCGAAACTACATATCCCAGGAGGAACTGCGAAGGGTATACCATGAGCCTCAGCGGTTGCGCTCCAGGGCGTGAGTTCTTTGCCTCCAACTGATGAGCCATTGTGGGGACGGAAGGTAGAGCGCTATGGGGATTCAGCTGGCCATTGGGGAGCGCGGAAGGGGCGAGGTGGGCAGGCCGCGTTGTTTCCTTGGATACCGCGGACAGGACTCTGTGGGAGAGGGTGGGGCTTTAGCTTGAGGCCCTGGAAGTCCTGACTGACAGGAACTTAGGAGCTCAGGTAAGTGTCAGAGCCCAGGGCGGAGGGAGACCCTGTGGGTGTCAAGGTGAGGACGACGTGCAGACTCGGGGCCCTCAGGGTGGTGAGGTCTGAACTTCACTGTCAGGATGGGGTGCCCTGGGATGGGGCCCTGCACAGGGATGAAAGCCAGACGGGGACCCTGTGCGGGACTCGCTCTGCCCGGACGTGAGGAATAGAGCAGGTCCCGCCCCGTCCCGGCCCCGCGTGACCGAGGCCGCGCATCGGACGCGGTGTCTCAGTGTGGGCTCCGCACCTGCGGTCGGTGACACCCTCCGTGACGACCCCGAAGGGCTGTGAGGGTCCAGTGAGACCGTGGACGGAACCGAGCACAGGCCGCAGAACCGCAGTGCAAAGGCTGTGTTTCTATTTCAGGGGTGACCCTGAACCCCAGGCACCCAGACAAACCCGAGGGACCAGGACGTGTGCTGACAGCAGCACTGACCTCTGTCCCCAGGGGTCCTGGGTTTTAAGACTAAATGAGACGCAGAAGGACCGTCTGTGTGGTGCGAGGGGAAGGACATGGGCTGAGTGTCTCCTGGCGCTGCCTCTGGGTCATCTGTGTCCCCTGCACCTGTCTCTTCCCCCTTAAGTGGAGGGGGATTTCTACTGAGTGACTCGGTGGAGTCTCTTTTACCTTCTATTATTCTGTGGGTCATTTAAAAAATGAAAAAGAAAAATAATTGTTTCTCCTTTCCAGCTCATGTTTCCCTGTGAGGGAATGACCGTGTGCAGACTGAAGCCCAGGTGTGTGGTGATGTAACTCGGTTGTCCTGGGAACGCACAGGCTGGACGTGGTCTCCCATTATCAAGGGTGTCCCCACACTGCTCCTGCTGCATGATGACCTCAGTGCTGGCCCAGGGACAGGGACACCGCAGGGCTGGGGATCCGAGGAGAGTCTCCTTGGTGTGTCCCTCTGAAGGGAAGCCTGTGAGACGCTGTGATCACCGAGCCTGTGCTTGAACCTGTCTCCCCTGCCAACCCACAGCTTCCCCACCCGGTGAGCTGACTGTGCTGCCGAATGTCCCGGGTGTGGTGCTCAGCCAGACACCGGGACACGGAAATTCATCCTTGACTGTCTCCTTCGGCCTGTTCCCCAAGACCAGTGCCATGTTTCAGAGAGAGGGGAACGTCCTAGAACCTGTGAGGGAGACACTCCTGTCCAGACCCCCAAGTCTGACACCAACCAGGTGTTCCCAGGTGATGGCTCAATGAACATCCCTCATTCAGAGAACAGGAGGCTCTAATGTGCCCTGGAAAATAACGATGAAGAACAGGGTCCTTTCAGGAACACCTTCCCTGCCAATTCCTTGCAGTGCATTTGACTCCTGTGACCTTTCACTGGATCATTGACTCGCCGGTGACAGCATCGCTCCTGGTCTCAGGGCCTGACTGTGTGAGGAGTCAGCAGGCTCCTGGCCATGCATCTCCTCCCCCAGCACAGCCACCCTGTCCCTCAGGGTCTGGGACCCTCCCAGGATGGGGTCCTCACACTGTGTTTTGCACAGTAATGCCCGGCCGAGTCCTCAGACTTCAGGCCATTGGTCTGCAGATGGACCTTGCTGACCGAGGTGTCCATGGAGAAGACAGATCGTTCTGAGCAGCCTGGGCACACGTGGGCTTCCCAGTGTTTGTGCTAAACGAGCTCACACACTGCAGGCCCTGTCCTGGGGCCTGTCGCACCCGGTGCACGAAGTAGCTGGTGAAGGTGGACCCAGAAGCCTTGCAGGAGACCCTCCCTGAGGCCCAGGCTTCCTTCCTCAGCCCAGACTGCACCAGCTACCCTTGGGATTGGACACTTGTGGAGAGGAGACAGGAGTGGGTGGAAATCCCCCTGACTGTCCCTGGTCACCTCCTCAGCTCTTTCCTGTAGCCACTGCCACCAGGAGGAGGGTTCTCCAGCTCCAGTCCATGGTGAGGGGGAGCTGTGACCACGTCTGTAGGGAGGGTGTGGCTCTGGGTGTTCCTGTCAGGGCACAGACTAATCCATATTTAACCTGGTCTCCCTCATCTCATTTGCATATTTATAAAATGTAGTATTTAATAGCTAAATGTTGGACCACACCTGAGAGGTAATCTAGGTCACAGGAACCGTGCTCAGTAGAAATCTGAGGGTCTACATCCCAATCCTGTAAGGAGGACATGTGTCCCCGGCCAGGTCTCTGAGCTCTGTGCACACTGAGCTCCCCCCACCCCCCAGGGCCCTGGTGACAATGAGGGAACACTCAGTCCCCAGGGAGAGGAGCTTCTCATCTGTCAATGGGTGAGAAGAGACAAAAGCCCAGCACACCAGAAGGTGCCCCCTGTGTCAACCTGAGACTGGCTTCCTCCACACTGATAATCACTGAGATTCTCCTGGGTTGAGGTCTGTATCAGTAGATGGTTATTATTATTTCTGACTAGTATTCCATTGATGGATGTTCTCTAGTTTTTTTATTTATCAAATTAAAGGATTTTTGCGTTGTTCTAGTTCCTTACACAAATAATGGTGCTACATATATTTGGATACATTTTCTTAAGACCCTAAAGATTTGTTCTTCTGCTGCAAACACTGCCAGTGGAACCACTGAGATACATGATAAGTGTATTTTTAATAAAAAAAGAAACTGCGATTCACTTTGTGAAGAAGAATAACAGGACACAGAGGGACCTGGAGAAGGAGAGGGGCCCAGTCACTGCCGAAATGTCATCTGCACACACAGCGTCACCTCCTCACTTGCCTGCAGTGAGAATATGAGAAGTTAGAGCCACAGAGAAAAAGTGATAATCGTCCTGGATGCAGCTGAGAGCTGAGAGGAAACCCCTGCTCCCAACAGGGGGCCCCTCCTTCCTTCTCACTTTGCACCTGCTCCGGGGCAGTTCTCTGTGGTCGGTGGGTCCTCAGCGCCCCCTGTTGTCCTGAGCGCCCCCTGCAGCCCCGCCCTCCTGTCCCCTCAGGAGGTTTGTGTCTGGGCTCACACTGACTTCCCCTCACTGTGTGTCTCGCACAGTAATACACGGCCGTGTCCTCGGTGGTCACGGACCTCAGTTGCAGGGAGAACTGGTTCTTGGACGTGTCTCTGGAGATGGAGATGCGGCTCTTGAGGTTTGGGCTGTAGTAACTATTCCCATTATAATTTATGTGCCCCAACCACTCTAGTCCCTTCCCTGGTTTCTGGCAAATCCAACTCCAGCCATAATCAGTGGTTGTGATGGAGAATCCAGAGACAGCGCAGGTGAGGGAGAGTGTCTGTGAGGGCTTCACCAGTCCTGGGCCCGACTCCTGCAGCTGCACCTGGGACAGGACACCTGGGGACAAGGAGCATCAGGTCCTGTCAGTTACGTGCAGTCACAACCACCCCACAGACCCCTGTCTGACTCTGAGACGCTCACCTTGGGGGGCTGTCATCAGGCACAGGAGAAGACCCAGCAGTCTCATCTTCTTCTAGACCACGGCTCTGCCTTCCCCAGACACCTCAGCCCTGTGTGAGGAGAGAGCTGTGAGCCTCCCCAGCCTAGGGGAGGATTTACCCTGGAGCTTGGGGAGAAATTTGCATGTGGGGCAGCCTGTTCCTTATAAGTGGAGGGACTGAGGTCAGGCTACCCTGGTCCTTCTGGGCCCCTCTGAGGGCATCGCTTCCCTTGAACTCACTGACCATGTAAGTCATGAAAAGGGGATCACTTGGTTCATGAGACCTATGGAGTCAGCTTAATATACATGCTCATCTCTGATATTTGGTGGACTAGATGAAAAGATTATAATTTTAATTTCTCATGCTTCTTTCTTATAGATTTATAGGAATTACATTGGTCCAGGTAGTTTCTTAAACTCAAATCTGTAATATATATACAGCTTTCAAATATTTTTATAAACAATTTATTTTTTATAAACAGAATTTTATATATACAATATCTACCTTCTCAGAAAAACATAAAGAACATTGATTTGCAATATCTTATATGTTTATTTATGTAGTCATGGCGATCCAAGTAACTATATCCCAAGAAGATCTTAATGGAACATCCTCTATTATTTTTAATATTTTGTTTTGTTTGGATAAAATTATATCCATTATAAGTTCTGAATAACACGATATGATAGGCCTTTTTAAGGTTATTGCTAGATCCATTTTTCATACAATGTTTACCAAACAACTTTCAGCAGCTAAGCAGAGTAAAGTCTGGTTAGTACGTGGAAGGGAGACCCTTGATTCTTGATGTTGAAAGTTTGTAATTGTGTCTTAGAGTCCCTCCTCAGACTCTTTCCTTCTGCAAGCCCGATGCTTATTGCAGAGACCTCAATCTATTTATATCATACTTAATCACATTTATACACAGAGAAATGATTGAAAATAGAAAGAGTGATTATATATTAGTAAAATTAAGATTCTTTTGTATTTTGAAATAATAAAAGCAGCAGATTAACTGACCTGTTTTCTCAGTCTAGTGTTTTCGGTGATGTTGTGGTTAAGGTGGTGGGTGGAATGGAGACAATTCCCAGGAGAGATTTGCTGGTAGGGAAGGGAATTTTAATCCTGACAGAAACTCTCACTCTCACCCTCCTCTGCTCTGCCCCTGGGCATGGTCTCTGTGGTCAGAGGTTCTCGGCCCTCCCACTCACCATATAACGTCCTTAACGTATAATACACACATTCTCCCATCAGACATGGGACTTGGAAACCTATTGTCTCTGAATGTTTGTCGGGAAAATGTTTTTACTCTTAACAGTGTTCAGTTCATCACTATTTGATGTAATGGGACCTGGTTTTGATGATTTATGTATCACCTCACCAGAAAATTGTCACTCTCCATTGCCCCTGGGAGGTGAAACACTGGTATGAACAGAGTGGGCTCTAAACCCAATAGAGAAATGGGGGTTGGGATACATGATGTTATTGAAATTTGTTTGCTATATCCTCATACAAGGAAACCAATCTTCAACGGCATGAATCCTTGATTCATTTCAAAATTAATTCACTTGATTGGACTTTACATTGTGAACTTCATTACAGTATGTCGCTTAGAAGACTAGACTAACCTCTGAGAAATTACATCATGTAGATGCTCCTGACTTTCTGCAGCTTCTTAAGTGCTGCTCTTAGCTAATGACACTTTCTCTTTCTAAGTGTTTCTGTAAAAGTATTTCCAAGGTGGATTCACCTCGCAGTTCTGTTCTGTCCTGTTGGGCTCACAGATATTGACAGTATATCTCGGCTGTGGTCACTGCACTCATTGGGAGTGACCAGCCACTCAGCCTGTTCGAGGACTGTCCTCTGCTCCAGCCACCCATGGGTCTGACCATCACTGTGATCTTCAGCTGGTGGGGCCACCTGGACAACTGTGACACAAGGTGTGAGGCTGGTTACAGGTACTCTGGGGTCAGCTGCCCGCTGGATGAGAGACCTGCAATCATAACTGTTAACCCAGCAGCCCTAGCGAGGGGATTTAAAGACAATCCTCAGACTCAGGAAATATACTGTGAAATCTCATGTTTGGTAAAGGACTAATGTCATGAACACATAGCACATTTGCAAGGAGAGAAGAAAACAAACTGAACCTCAGCCAGTCCTTGGAGCAGACACCTGCTCAAATGGTGCAGCAGCTTGGACACCAGCAGGTGTTTCCCCAGGTGTGGAGCAGGACTCACACAGGACCCGCCACACAGCTTCCGTGTGCGTGCAGCAGACATATCGGTCTGGAGGGAGACTCGGCTCCCCTGCCCATTACAGCCCCACTCAGAGTTCTCAAGGCATGGGGGACTCTGAATGCCCCTCAGTGGATGTGCTCTGTTAAATAAAGCCGCCAGGGAAAGGCAGATAGTGTCTGATTCCACCTACACTGGGGACTAAATTAGGATTCCTTCCAGCAGAGTGTGGAGGAGCCCAGGCCTGGGTGTAGTGAAGGCTCTGGCAGGAGACGGGATAGTGGAGAGTCGGCGGCCTTGGAGTCCTGCGCTGATGGAGAACAAAGACGGAGGCAGCTGGAGGAGACACTGTGTCAGGACACAGTCAGCCCTGGTCCTGGGCCCTGTGCATCCTCAGGAGCCTGGGTGTGTCTGCTCAGTGTGTGGAGCTGTCCACCCTCAGGGCCCTGTGGACAATGAGGGAACACTCAGTCCCCACGGAGGGGAGCTTTCCCCTGGGAATGGGGAGAAGGAGACAGAGCCCAGCAAAGCCCTGTGGTCCTAAGGGGCTGTGTGAGCACCCAGGACACGCCCCTGTGTGATCTCTGAGACTGGATCCTCCACTCTGGGTCATCACTGAGATCCTCCTGTGCTGAGGTGTGTATCAGCTGATGGTTATTTTTATTGCTGAATAGTATTCCATTGATAGATGTTGCCTAGTTTACTTATTTATAAAATTAGAACCAATTTGGGTTATTTTCAACTTCTAATACAAAGATAATATAAATATTTACACATATTTTTGTATGAACATAAGGTTCCTTCTTCTGCATCAAACATGCCTGGTAAAACCCATGAGATACATGTTAAGTGCATTTTTAATAAGAAACTGTGGTTCACTTTGAGAAGAAAGAATAACAGGGCACAGAGGGACATGAAGAAGGAGAGGAGCCCAGTCGCTGCCGATATGTTATCTGCACACACACAGTGTCACTTCCTCTCTTGTCGCCAGTGAGAATATGAGAAGGTAGAGCCACAGAGAAGAAGCGAGAATCGTCCTGGATGCAGCTTGAGAGCTGAGAGGAAATCCCTGCTCCCAACAGGAAGCCCCTCCTCTCCCTCACTCTGCACCTGCTCCTGGGCTCTTCTCTGTGGTCCATGGGTCCTGAGCTCCCTCTGGTGTTCTGAGGGCCCCCTGGTGTCCTGAGCGCCCCCTGCATCCCTGCTCTCCTGTCCCCCTCAGGAGGTTTGTGTCTGGGCTCTCACTGACTTCCTCTCACTGTGTCTGCTGCACAGTAATATACAGCCGTGTCCTTGGCTCTCAGACCATTCAGCTCCATGTAGGCTGTGCTCGTCGACGTGTCTGTGGTCAAGGAGACCCTCCCCTGGAATTTCTGAGCGTATCCAGTGTTATTACTGGAAGTGTAAATCCACCCCATCCACTCAAGCCCTTGTCCTGGGGCCTGTCGTAACCACTGCATGTAGGAATTGCTGAAAGTGTACCCAGAAGCCTTGCAGGAGACCTTCACTGAGGCCCCAGGCTTCCTCACCTCAGCCCCAGACTGCACCAGCTGCACCTGGGAGTGGACACCTGTGGAAAGGAGACAGGAGTGGGTGGAATTTCCCCTTGACTGTCCTTGATCCCCTCCTCAGCCCAGGGACTGGGGAACCCTTACCTGTAGCCACTGCCACCAGGAGGAGGGTTCTCCAGCTCCAGTCCATGGTGAGGGGCTGAGCTGTGGGGACTTCTGTAAGGAGGGTGTGCCTGTGGGTGAGGCTCTCAGGGCACATACTTATCCATATTTAACCTAGTCTACCTCATCTAATTTGCATATTCATGAGGAAGAGTATTTCATAGCTGAAGACTGAACCCTACCTGAGAGATAATTGAGGTCTCACTTCAGCATTCCTGTACAACTTTCTGTTTAGATATATTTTTATGAAAGGAGGAAGACTCTGGTCCTCAGAGGAAATCCAAGCCCTGGTCTCTGCACCTGCTACTGAGCCAGCAGCCCTATGCACAAGGGTCCTGAGTGTCCCCTGCTGTCAAGTCTTTTTTTTTTTGCAGGCGATGGTCCTCTCAGAACTCACAGGGCACTGACCTCTCAATGTCCCTAGTCCAGTAGTAAAGGCTGTGCTCTTACTTCAGACTGTCCCTCAGGGACACCTTATGCTTTTGATATCTATGTACATGGTGAACTGGCCTTACTGAACCCCATAACTCTGCAGGGAGACCCCAAGCCAGGGCTTTGCGAAGACAACAGGGAGCCCTTCCCTGGAGTGCCAGATGGACAGACAGAGTGACACTGCCGAGCCCAGAAGCTCTCGGGGGCTCTGGGGCCTCTTATGTCCTTAGGGTCCTGTGGTTGAAGGTCCCATCTGAGTATCCCAAATCCCACTGCATTATACCTTTCAATAAATCGCACACACACGCACGCGCATGCACACACACTGTGATGACTTTCATTGCTATGCATCCAGAGTTGCCCTTCTTCCCTGAACCGAGCTCATGGGCAGTGACCACAGATAGATTCTAGGCCTGGAGTGACTTCCTTTGGACGCTGATCAAATGCACCGACGACACACAAACACACTTTGCAGAGCACATGTCTTGTGTTTCACTCGTCTTGCAAGTCCTGTGAACCCAGATGCTGATTAGAATGGATCAGACCTGCTCCAGGGAGGGTCAGAGGTGGAGCAGGTTCCCCCATTGACTTCAGGGCCCTGTAAATGAAGAGTCCCCTGGAGACCCCACACCTGTATTAGGGGACCCCCTGAAAATGGTGAGGCTGAAGGGACAGCACCATTGTCAGCTGTCAGGTAAAGGTGGTCTCCGAAGTAACCTGGTGGGCAGGGGAGCAATGAGCAGGGAAGTGAGGCCACCTCTGTGAGGGACAGCCTGGTTTTCTCATGACACTTGGTTTCAGGACTGGCTTGGCATTTGTACATTCTTGTTGCTCCACCCTGATTGTTATCTTCTTTTCTGACCACCTGCCACAATGGATCTCAGTTCCCCACATCCCATGTGGAGACCTACTATCTACTCAGTCACCCCACAGCTTTGCCCGTCAGGCCCTGCAAGAACCACCATCTCCACCTGCATCTGCATCACTGGTTCAACCGTAGTCGATATTCCTTCACTGAGTAAGTCCTCACGAGTTAGAATTCAGGCTACTGATCCTGGGATGGTCCTAGTTTTCAGCTCCTTCTAGTGATCGATACCCCTCCCACAGGAAGATTTGTTTCTAGGTTCACACTGACATCCCCTCATTGTCTTTTGCACAGTAATACATGGTGGTGTCCTCCACTCTCAGGCCGCTCATTTTCAGATAACAGTGTGTTCTTGGTGTTGTCCCAGGAGATGGTGAATCTGCCCTTCACAGAGTCTGCCTAGTATGTTTTACTTCCATCACTATAAATTAGACTTATCCACTCCAGCCCCTTCCCTAGAGCCTGGTGGATCCAAGTCATCCAGTAGTTACTGAAGGTGAATCCAGAGGCTGCACAGGAGAGTCTCAGAGACCCCCCCAGGCTGCACCATGCCTCTCCCAGACTCCACCATCTGCACCTCACACTGGACACCTGAAAACACAAAGATGGCCTTGTCAGGAAACTGTCACACTCCACTGTTATCTCTTTCATCCACTTACACACTCAGCATCTCTTGTTCTCCACAAATTACCTCTTAAAATAGCAACAAGGAAATCACAGCTGAGTCCATACTCCATAGTGAGTGGTCTGTGTTCAGTCCTGAGCAGGTAATCAGAATATCCAGGATCCGGGGGCTGGGCCCCTGCCCAAGAGCTGCAGGGTCAGGGCTGGGCTGGTTCTCATGAGCAGAGGAGGCCCTGTTTGCATGTCGTCCTACTACAGAGGGAGCTCTTGGGTAGGACGGTGGCATTAGGGACACGGTCCCAGAGTGTGACATTGCCAAGGGTGTTTGCCCTTTAAGAATTACTCCCTTTTCTGCAGTGAATGTGGAACTTGATGGAAGTTCTGTTGAGTTAGAAGAATTGGCAAAATGTCTGGACCATTTAGGAAATGGATTTTGTAACTATCTTTAAAACTAGGCCAAGGAACCGCTCTTCTGCAAATTAGATTTTGAAATTACAGGCATCCCATGGGTTAGTCTTTGTTTGTGACAGAGAATCCTTACTCAAATGACTTCTGTAGTTTCAGATCAGTAGGGAGACTACAAAGTACTTGTATGGTAACTGTTTCAATGTTTTTATATAAGTAATTGATATTAAATTTTTTTCAATTAAACTTTCGACAATTTCTTTTTTCTTTTTTTACTTCCTAAAGGAAAATTACCTTAACTTTTTTAGTCTGAAAAAAACACAGTAGACATGTTATACTTCTCAGTTTATAAATAAGTGAAAATGCCATTTATTTTCCTTGTTGGCATGTACCTGCAAACATTATCTCTTCCTGGTTCAGTTTTGGGAGACTGTGTGTTTCTAGAAATTTGTCCATTTCTCCTAGGTTGTCCAATTTGTTGGCATATAATTGTTCATCGTATGTTTCGATGATCCTTTGAATTACTGTGGTATCAGTTGTTACTTCTCCTCTTTCATTTCTGATTTTGTTTATTTGGTTCCTCTCTTTTTGTTTCTTGGTGAGTCTGGCTAAATGTCCTTCGATCTTGTTTATCTTTTCAAAGAACCAGCTTTTTGTTTCATTGATCTTTTGAAATTTTTTTTTTTTTTTTTTTTTAGTCTCTATGTCGTTTATTTCTGCTCTGACCTTTACTATTTCCTTCCACCTACTAGCTCTGGGTTTTTCTTTTTGTTTACTTTCTAGTTCTTTAAGTTGTAGGGTTAGAAAGTCAATTAGGAATTTGTCTTGTTTCTTGAGGTAGGCCTGTAGTGCTATGAACTTCCCTCTCAGGACTGCTTTCGCTGTGTCCCATAGATATGTTTTGTTGTGTGTTCATTTTCATTGGTTTCCTGGAAATTTTAAATTTCTTCCTTGATCTCGTTAGTAACCCATTCATTGTTTAATAGCGTGCTATTAAGCCTCCAAGTGTTTGAATGTTTTTGAGTGTTTTTACTGTAATTGAGTTCTAGTTTCATGCCACTGTGATCTGAGAAGATGCTTGATATGATTTCAATATTCTTGAATTTGTAGAGACTTGCTTTGTGTCCTAACATGTGGTCTATCTTTAAGAATGACCCATGTGCACTTGAGAAGAATGTATATCCTGCAGCTTTGGGTGAAATGTTCTGTAAATATCAATGAAGTCCAACTGATCTAGTTTGTCTTGTAAGGACTCTATGTTCTTGTTAATTTTTTGTCTAGAAGATCTATCCAGTGGTGTCAGTGGCGTGTTAAAGTCACCCACTATGATCGTGTTGCTATTGGTCTCTCCCTTGAAGTCCTCCAGAAGTTTTTCAATATCTCTTGGTGCTCCCAAAATATATGTTTGGTGCGTGTATGTTTACCAGGGTTATATCCTCTTGTTGGATTGATCATTTTAATATTATGTAGTGACCTTCTCTGTCTCTTATTATGGCCCTTGTTTTGAAGTCTATCTTGTCAGATATGAGTATTGCTACACCAGCTTTTTTTCATTTCCATTTGCTTGGAAAATATTTTTCCATCCCTTCACTTTCATCCTGTGTGAGTCTTTTGTTGTGAGGTGGGTCTCCTGTAGAAAGCATATATATGGGTCGTGTTTTCTTATCCAATCAGCTACCCTATGTCTTTTGATTGGAGCATTTAAGCCATTTATATTTAAGGTAATTATTTATAGATAGTTATTAGTTGCCATGTTAATTTTATTCCTGTGTTCCTCTCTCTCTCTCTCTCTCTGTTTCTTCTTCTTCTTAGAACAGACCCTCCAGCATTTCTTGCAGTGCTGGTTTGGTGGTGGTAAATTTCTTTAGTTTTTTTTTTTTTTTGTTGTTGTTGTTGTTTTGTTTGGTTTGGTTTTTATCCGTGAAGCTCTTTATTTCTCCTTGAATTTTGAATGATAGCCTTGCTGGATAGGGTAGTCTTGGATTCAGACCCTTGCCTTGCATTACTTTGTACACTTCATGCCACTCCCTTATGGCCTGCATCGTTTCTATTGAGAAATCATCTGGCAGTCTAATGGGAGCTCCCTTGTAGGTAACTTTCTGTCTCTCTCTTGCTTCCTTTAAGATTCTTGCTTTGTCTTTACTGTTTGCCATTTTTATTATGATGTGTCTAGCTGTCGGTCTTCTGGGGTTCATCTTGATTGGGACTCTCTGTGTTCCCTGGACTTGTGTAACTTTTTCCTTCACCAGTTTAGGGAAGTTTTCTGTCATTATTTCTTCAAACAGGTTCTCCATTCCTTTCTGTGATTCTTCCCCTTCCAGTATCCGTATAATGCGGATGTTGTTATATTTCATATTGTCCCACAGCTCCCTAAAACTTTCCTCCTGCTTTTTAATTTTTTTTTTCCATTTGCTGCTGTATTTGGGTGTTTTTCTCTACCTTGTCTTCTAAGTCACTGATTCGGTCTTCAGCTTCTTCTAATCTATTATTTAACCCTTCTAAGATATTTTCCATAACAGCTATGTCATTCTTTATTTCCTCTTGATTTTTATGCGTAGCTTCCACCTCTTTTTTTAAGCTGAAGTAGTTCCCAGTGAGCTCTTCATAATTCTTATTAAGTTGCTTGTAGTTCTCACCAAATTGTTTGAGCATCCTTAAAATCATTTCCTTGAATTATTTATCTGACAAGTTGCTGTCTTCCATTTCCTGTAGTTCCTTTGTGATGATTCCTCTTTTTCTTTCCTTTGGGTGTTGTTTCTTTGTCTCCCCAGTTTAGCTCTGGTAGCTCTAGACACAGTGAAGTATGTTTGGATGTGTAGGCAGCTCACTGTATATCAAATAAGGCTACTGTGCCTCCCAGACTGTTTTGTTGTGTGTAGTCTCTTGCTCACTGTGTATCCTGGAAGATTGACTACTGGGAGCTGGTATTGGTGTGTCCTGGTAGGTGGTGCTGCTGGATCACATGGGCCCCTCTGGACCTGTGTTCCCAGCTGGTCACTGGTGCCACCTGTAGCTGCATAGCTCAGGCACTGTTTGAGCCACACTCTCTGCCAGTACCTTGGGCAGCTGTGTTACACAGGTCTCACTGGAGCCCTGGCTCCCCACCGAACTTGTGGGCAGCTGGATCGCACCGTCCCTTTGGAGACCCAACTCCATGCCTATCTTGTGGACTGCTGGGTTGTGCAGGCTTCTCTGGTGCCCCAGCACCCCACAGGTCAGGCGGGCGTTTGGATTGCACCGGTCCCTCTCGAGCCTTGGCTTCCCACAGCTCTTGTGGGCCGCTGGGTCACACAGGCCTCTGTGGAGCCCCAGGTCCTGCCACTGGCAGCTGGGGAGTGTTGCTGCCCCATGGGGCTCAGCTCCTGCTCAGCCTTTGCTGTAGTTATTGGGGATGGTTCTCTGCTGCTGGTCTGTGCTTCTGTTGCCTGGGGATAGATGTCTGCTCCCCAGCCTCTGTTGCTGGGGGTATATGTCGACTCTGATTTGGCTGCTACTGTGGGGGATGGTGCTGGGCTCCCGGCCATTTATGGCTTGTGCAACCAGGACCGTGCCAGCTCCACTACTGTGCACTGGTCTGTGTTGACACAGGGTGTCCACTGGTCCAATGGTGCCAGGTGCACTGGTGGGCTAAGGTTGCTGGGCCCTAGCAGCTCTCATTGCCTCCTCCCAGGGAAGAGCCGGGGTCTTCCAAACTGGTGGGACCTCCCTGTGGCGCAGGGAGAAGTGCCCTGAAGTGCCGCTTACCGCGGTAGCCAGCTGCTCCCCTCCACAGCACAGGAACCTGCTCCTTCGTGTCTCTGCGCGGCACGAGTTTGGTCGTCCAGCTTCACGTCCACTCACTCTCTCACACACTAGCTCACTCTCTCACGCACTCACCCTTCCTCCGGGCCTGTCCGCCACCATCTTCAGAACGTTTCTAATAATATAATAAATCTTTCAAAATACAGAGCCGTCAGTGCGGCCTCAGAACCAAAGATCTAAAGAGACACTTGTAGAAACTGTTATCCAGGGAGGAAGCCCAAAGTCTCAGAGGAAGCAGCCATAAACACCACCTGCACCTGCGCCTGGGGCTGTAACACAGAGTCAGTGGGTCCCTAGGGCACTCTGGTGTTCAAACCACCCCCTGGTGACTTGTGCGCCCCCTGGTGTCCTGAGCGACCCCTGCAGCCCCGCCCTCCTGTCCCCCTCAGGAGGTTTGTGTCTGGGCTCACACTGACTTCCCCTCACTGTGTCTCGCACAGTAATACACGGCCGTATCATCTGTGGTCACGGAGCTCAGCTGCAGGGAGAACTGGTTCTTGGACGTGTCTCTGGAGAAGGAGGTGCGGCTCTTGAGGGACGGGTTGTAGTAAGTGTTACCACTAGCACATACTTGGCCCATCCACTCAAGCCCCTTCCCTGGTTTCTGGCGGATCCAGTTTCAGCAGTAACCACTGGTGATGAGGTAACCAGAGACAGAACAGGTGAGGGAGAGGGTCTGTGAGCGCTTCACGAGTCCTGGACCCGACTCCTGCAGCTGCACCTGGGACAGGACACCTGGGGACAAGTAACATCAGGCCCTGTCAGTCACGTGTAGTCACAACCACCCCATAGACCCCTGTCTGACCTCTGAGACCCTCACCTTGGTGACCTGTCACCAGGCACAGGAGAAGACCCAGCAGTCTCATCTTCTCCTAGACCAGGGCTCTGCCTTCCCCAGAGAGCTCAGCCCTGTGTGAGGAGAGAACTGTGAGCCTCCTCAGCCCAGGGAGCTTTACCCTGGAGCTTGAAGAGACATTTGCATGTGGGGCAGCCTGTTCCTTATAAGTGGAGGCCTGAGGTCAGGCTGCCCTGGTCCTTCTGGAGCCCCTGTGGGGTATCTTCCCTTGAACTCACTCAGTATGTAAGTCAGGGATAGTGTATCCCCTGGTTCAAGAGACATTGGAAAGCTGTCAAAAGGTGCGCTCACCTTTCTGAGCATAAGAAGAAATGATGGCCTAAACAGGCAGGTTAGACTCCTCACTTCCCATGCATCTTTCCAACCGGTTTAAAGGATTAGCATTTGTTCAGAGAGTTTCTCAATCCCATCTGTCCAGTATACCCACTATTTCCAAAGTTTGTATCATAATTTCATACAAACAATGTCTTCCCTCATGCAAAAATAAAAATGAAGAACATCTATGCTGACTATCTTATATCTTAATTTTATTTAAATATATTTTATTTATTTTTAGTTTTTAGAGAGAAAGACAGGGAGAGAGGAGATGGAAACAGTGTGAGAGATAAACATCAATTGGCTTCCTCCTGCACATCCCATTCTGGGGCTCGAACCCAGAACCCCAGCATGTTCCCTGACTGGGAATCAAACTAGGGTCCTCTCTGTCCATGCAGTGATGCTCAATCCACTGATCCACACTGTCCAGGCTTTTCCATCTTAATTTTTAATGTTACTTTGGTCTGAGAAACTACCTCCCAAGCACAGGCCGGTGAGACATTATTAATTATTGATGTTTGGAATTTTGTAATTGTGTCTACAGCTTCCTGTGTGGACTCTTCCTTGATGCACCCCACGGCACACTGCAGAGACCCCAAACTAGTTATGTGAGACATAATTAGGCGATTTTGGGGTGAATGCGCAGTAGCTGCACAGCCTCCTGTGTGGGGTTTGTTCTCTAGACTGCTGGACCAGGTTCAGTCACTGGGGATGGAGAGGAACCTCAGTCACGCCAGGGGTGTTTAGGTAAAGTTGTAATGAGAGATTTGTGAGTAATTACGTTTAGGTCATGAAAATTTGTTATTTTCAACCTGACGTCTGCATGCGAGCATTGGAAAACTATTCCATTCTCATTTATATGTGTCAAACCATCGTTGCATTCCAGGTCTGAATCCCAGGACATCATGCTAACTGATCCTTTCAATGTGCTGTCAAGTTTCCCAGAACATTGTGAGGACTTTTGCATCTGCGTTCATCAGGGATGTGACCCTGTCATTTTTGTGTCCTTAATTGGTTTTCCTATGACTGTTCGTCTACATGACCAGTTCTGTATCCATGCTCATGTGCGAAGGCATGTCTACGACCAAAATTAGTGTGTGAGTGTATGTGCATGTGCCTATGTTTGTGCCCGTGAGTCTGTGACTGTGGATGTGTGTGCCACTTTTTGTGTGGCTGTCTTTGTAACTGTGCGTGTGACTATGTTTATGTAACTGTGTGACTGTGTGTTTGTTACTTTGTGATTGTGCATGTGACTATGTGCATGACTTTGTGTTCATGACACTGTGTGTGTCTGTGTCTCTCTGTGTGTGTGGCTATGTGGGTCAGTCTGTGTATGTAACTGTGTGTCTGTGTGTCCCTCTGTGTGTGTGGCTATGTGGGTCAGTCTGTGTATGTAACTGTGTGTCTGTGTGTCCCTCTGTGTGTGTGGCTATGTGGGTCAGTCTGTGCATGTAACTGTGTTTCTGTGTGTGTGACTCTTTGTGTGCTGGGTGTGACTGGTGGGGGAGCAGGAGGGTGGAGAGGGGAGGAGGGTCAGGGGGAGGAGAGAGCTGCAATACTTCCAAAAACAAAGAATAAAAAATAAGAATAAAGACACTGGTGCCGCCCCGCATCCCAGGGACTGTGACCAATGAACCCGGGCGAGGCCTGGGCACTGCTGTCCATTTTCATGAGCCCCCCAGTATTTTCCAGGCACGTGGGACCCCGAAGAGGAAGCTTCTGCAGGGGACCGTCATTCAGGGAGAAAGTCCGATGAAAAGGGACCCCCTGAAAGGACACGTGGGCCTGGGACCCAGACCCGCTCTCACTTCCCGTCACCGGCCCAACTCCAGGGGCCCGTCCCTCCCACCGCCGCCTGGGGGTCAGGGGGTCGGACCGAGGCCACCTCCTCAGCCCTCGTCCCCTCCCCTGCAGGCGGCCGGGCCTGCGCGCCCCTCCACTCCCTCACAGCGGCCAGCACCTCGTGCTCGGACCCGGGGCTCACGCCCACATGGCTGTACAGCCGGGCCTGACCCGCCCCACACGCCCGGCGCCCCGCGGCCTCGCCGGCCACACTCGGAGGTGAAGAGCCCTGAGGCCCAGAGCCGGCCCCAGCGTGGGCTCCACCGCGCACGCGCCAGCCGCTGGCGGGAACCTCAGAGCTGAAAAGAACCGCTCTGAGGAGAACGTCCCGCCTACCGCAGGCCCTTTCGCAAAGGCAGACGGGATAGTAGTTCCCTGGGAGCTGAACAGCAGGGTTACGGGCTGCCCCGAAACTACATATCCCAGGAGGCACTGCGCAGGGTAAACCATAAGCCTCAGCGGTTGCGCTCCAGGGCATGAGTTCTTTGCCTCCAACCTATGAGCCATTGTGGGGACTGAAGGTAGAGCGATGTGGGGATTCAGCTGGCCAATGGGGAGCGCGGAAGGGGCGAGGTGGGCAGGCCGCGTGGTTTCCTTGGATACCGTGGACACAACTCTGTGGGAGAGGGAGGAGCTTTAGCGTGAGACCCTTGAAGTCCTGACTGACAGGAACTTAGGAGCTCAGGTAAGTGTCAGAGCCAAGGGCGGGAGGGAGACCCTGTGGGTGTCAAGGTGAGGACGACGTGCAGACTCGGGGCCCTCAGGGTGGTGAGGTCCGAACTTCACGGCCAGGACGGGGTGCCCTGGGATGGGGGCCCTGCACGGGGATGAAAGCAGACGGGGACCCTGTGCGGGACTCGCTCTGCCCGGAAGTGAGGACGAGAGCAGGTCCCGCCCCGTCCCGGCCCCGCGTGACCGAGGGCGCGCATCGGACGCGGTGTCTCAGTGTGGGCTCCGCACCTGCGGTCGGTGACACCCTCCGTGACGACCCCGAAGGGCTGTGAGGGTCCAGTGAGACCGTGGACGGAACCGAGCACCGGCCGCAGAACCGCAGTGCAAAGGCTGTGTTTCTATTTCAGGGGTGACCCTGAACCCCAGTCACCCAGACAAACCCGAGGGACCAGGACGTGTGCTGACAGCAGCACTGACCTCTGTCCCCAGGGGTCTTGGGGTTTAGGACTAAATGAGACGCAGAAGGACCGTCCGTGTGGTGCGAGGGGAAGGACACGGCTGAGTGTCTCCTGGCGCTGCCTCTGGGTCATCTGTGTCCCCTGCACCTGTCTCTTCCCCCTTAAGTGGAGGGGGATTTCTACTGAGTGACTCTGTGGGGCCTGTCTTACCTTCTATTATTCTGTGGGTCCTGGAACCTGTGCATCCACAGGAGCCTGGGTGTGTCTGCTCAGTGTGTGGAGCCGCCCACCCTCAGGGCCCTGTGGACAATGAGGGAACATTCAGTCCCCACGGAGGGGAGCTTTCCCCTGGGAATGGGGAGAATGAGACAGAGCCCAGCAAAGCCCTGTGGTCCTAGGGGGCTGTGTGCACACCCAGGACACGCCCCTGTGTGATCTCTGGACTGGTTCCTCCACTCTGAGTCACCACTGAGATCCTCCTGTGCTGAGGTGTGTATCAGTTGATGGTTATCTTCATTGCTGAGTAGTATTTCATTGACTGATATTCCCTAGTTTGCTTATTTGTAAAATTAGAACAACGTTTGGGTTGTTGTAGCTCCTAACACAAATAAAGATGCTAAAAGTATTTCGATTCACATTTTTATGAACATAAACATCCGTTATTCTGGAGCAAAGATTCCTAGTGGGACCACTGAGATACATGTTAAGTACATATTTAATTTAATAAGGATCCACAGTTAATTTTGTGAAGAAGGAATAACAGAATATACAGGGACCTGGGGTAGGAGAGACCCCCAGTCACTGCCGACATGTCATCTGAAAACACACAGTGTCACCTCCTCACTTGTCTGCAGTGAGAATATGAGAAGTTAGAGCCACAGAGAAAAACTAGGACTGTCCCTGGAAACAGCTGAGAGCTGAGAGGAAATCACTGCTCCCAACAGGAAGTCCCTCCTTCCCTCTCCCTCTGCACCTGCTCCTGGGCTGTTCTCTGTGGTCTGTGGGTCCTGAGCGCCCCCTGCAGCCTCGCTCTCCATCTTCCTCAGGAGGTTTGTGTCTGGGCTCACACTGACTTCCCCTCATTGTGTCTCCTGCACAGTAATACACGGCTGTGTCCTCGGTGGTCACGGAGCTCAGCTGAAGGGAAAACTGGTTCTTGGACGTGTCTCTAGAGATTGTGGTGCGGCTCTTGAGGGATGGATTGTAGTAAGTGCTACCAACATTATTTATGTATGCTACCCACTCAAGTCCCTTCCCTGGTTTCTGGCGGATCCAGCTCCAGTGGTTACTGGTTATGGAGAATCCAGAGACAGCACAAGTGAGGGAGAGGGTCTGTGAGGGTTTCACCACTCCTGGGCCCGACTCCTCCAGCTGCACCTGTGACTGGACACCTGGGGACAAGGAACATCAGTCCCTGTCAGTCACGGGCAGTCACAATCACCCCACAGACCCCTGTCTGACCTCTGAGACCCTCACCTTGGGGGGCTGTCACCAGGCACAGGAGAAGACCCAGAAGTCTCATCTTCTTCTAGACCACGGCTCTGCATTCCCTGGAGACCTCAGCCCTGTGTGAGGAGAGAGCTGTGAGCCTCCCCAGCCCAGGGGAGGTTTTACCCTGGAACCTAAGGAGAAATTTGCATGTGGGGCAGCCTATTCCTTATAAGTGGAGGGACTGAGGTCAGGCTGACCTGGTCTCTCTGTCACCCTGTGGAGGCTTCCCTTTTCCTCAATGCACTCACCACATTAGTTATAGGGGATCACCTGGTACCTGAGGCCTACTGGAGTCTGCTTAATGGAGGTGCTCATCTCTGATAAATGGTGGACTTGGTGAGGAGATTTTATTTTCAATTTTTCATGCATCTTTCAAATAGATTTAAAGGGATTACATTTGTGCTGGTAATTTCTTATAGCTAAGTCTCTAATAAATACACATTTGTCATATATTTATAAACAATTATATTTTTGTAAACATAATTTTATATATACAAATAATGTCTAGCTCGTTTTGAAAATCATAAATCAAAGGACATTCATTCTCTGTATATTATTTGTTAATTTCTGTCGTTACTTTGTTCCAAGGAACTAGTCCATACAACAGATCATTGGGAGACCCCTGGTTCTTTTTTTTTTTTTTTTCTGCTTTGTTTTATTTTATTTTGTTAAATGATATTTCATACAAGTTTAAGTAACACTATATTAAATACTTTTATTTATTTTTTTCCTAGAATCATTTTTCTTATAATATTTGCCAAACATTTTCAGATGCTAAGCAGGGTCAGTCCTGGTTAGTACTTGGATGGGAGATCCTTGAACCTTAATGTTGAAAATTTTGTAATTGTGTCTTTGAGTCCCTCCTCAAACTCTTCACTTGTGGAAGTCAATGGCCTATTGCAGTGACCCCCAACAAATTACATCAGACATAATCACATGTATACATGGGGAAATTATTGGAAATACAAAGTGATTATACATTAATAAAATTCAGATTCATTTATTTGTTGTAATTGTAAAGGCAGCAGATTAACTGACTTGTGTTCTCAGTCTTATATTTTCAGTGATGTTGGGGTCAGAGGGAGGCAAATGAAGCAGGTTCCTAGCACAGATTTCCCCATAGGAAAGGGAACTCAACCCTGACAGGAACCCTCACTCTCAGCCTTTCTCTGCCCCTGGGGGTGGTCACTGTGGTCAGAGGTGCTGGGCTCTCCCACTTAGCACACATCCTTCTTTATTATAATGCACAATTCTCCCCTCAGATATATGAATTGAAAATAAATGATTGCTGTGTAGGCTTGTCTTTCAATTTCCTTAATGGAATAATTGCTGGGACAAATGTTATCAAGTCTAACAAAGCTCAATTCATCACTATTTTTAAAGTGTCCTGTTTTTGATGTTTTACCTATAATCTTTATAGAAATTGATTCCCCTTCCTTATCCATGGTAGTGGAAACCCTTATATGAACACTGTGGGCACCAAACTCAATAGAGAAATTGTAGCTGGAATCCTTCATATCATTGAAATCTGTGTTCTCTGACCAGAGACCAACCTTTCACAGCATGAAGCTCTGATTCATTTCAGAGATTAATTCCCTTTACTGGACATTACATTGTGAACTACCCTGTTGTATGTAGCATAGGGGACTATACTAAAGTCTGAGAAATTATATCATGTAGACGTCAGGCAGATGAGGAAGGAACCTCAAAGGATGTAAGGAATGTGCTGAGCAGAGATGACAGAGACAGGATCCCAGAGGGTATTTCACGAGGATGAAAGTGACCAGGTGGAGGAAGGTGCAGAGAGGTCGTGAGAGGGAGTCGTGAGGAGATGAACTGGAGCTGACGTACGGGAAAGTGAATGTCCCAGTGAGAGCCCTGCATGGAGCTGTGTGTGCAGGACTCATGTGGGACAGTGAGAGAGCGAGGCCCTGGCGAGTGTGGGGACCTGGAATGAGCTCAGACCCAGGGCGTGTGGACACACTGACTCTCCCTCTGTGGAAACTGCGTCCCAGTCACAGGGTGGAGAGCATGCCCGAGGTGCTCAGTCTTTCAAGGAGACAATTGAGTCCCATGGGAACCTAGTGAGATAATGGTCCCTGAGCGTGGACACGACTCTTCTGGGAAAGAGAACGTTGTCAACATCATTGTTGTCCTCGGTGAGATGAGGGGACACAGGGCCCAGGACAAGGAGGAAGGTCCCTGCGACCCTGAACAGCAGGAAGAGCAGGAGAGCCCTGAGCACCACAGGGAGCTGTTCTCAGCCTCTCCCTGCGAGGTTGCTGCTTGGTCTTCTTGAGTCAGTGGGTCCTGAGCGCCCCCTGCTGGTCCTGAGTGGTCTGTGGGGTCCAGAGCGCCCCCTGGTGACCTGACCCCTCCTGGTGGACCTGAGGGTCTCCTGCAGCTCAGCCCCTCCTGTCTCCCTGCAGGTCGTTTGTGTCTGGATCATAGAGACGTCCTGGTCACGAAAGTGTCACCTGTCGAGTGTTTATCTCACTCATACTCATTCACATACTCTGTGTCTCTAGTTTTTCCTAAATTACCCCTTAAAATAGCAACACCACATCCCAGCTGAGCCCAAACTCCATAGTGAGAGCTCTGTGTTCAGTCCGGACAGGGAATCAGAATACCTGGGAATCTGGGGCTGGGCTCCTGTCCCAGAGCTGCAGGGTCAGGGCTTGGCTGGTTTTCTTGAGATTCTGGGCCCCTGTGTGCATGTCCTCCTACTATACAGGCAGCTCTGGGTTTGAACACTGACATAAAGGACACGCTTTCAGACTCTGGTGTGTGCAAGGGCATATGTATGTGAAGAACTATCCCTGGTGTCTGGGCCACTGTTCCTCCAAACTGAAGCCAACTTCTTCTCTGAATGATGTCCAGACAGGGGACATGCCTAGTGAGGGCTTCAGTGCTTCCTGGCTGGACACTGGACCACATTAAAATGTGATTATTGCCCAATACAGCAGAAAAAATCAGTTTAATAGGAAACTAAAAGAAAAGGTATAGTTCTAAATATATCTTAGAAGACTACCTGTATGAACCCAAGAAGGTGATCAACCATCACACCCAGAGGGAGATTAACGTGTGGGAATTTAATGTTCAGGAGATGGGAAGCTCCCTCTGACACTGTTTCCCCTGCACAGTGTTCAGAGGATAAACTGAGAACAGAGTGTGAACCTTGAGCAAGTGGACCAATGTTGGGGGACAGTGGGTGTCTGCGTGAGTCATGGGAAGCAGAACCATGAACTACAGAGAAGCAGACAGGGCTCCCGGGTCTGAGTCCCTCAAGGTAGGATGGAGCTGAATGTGCAACAGCTGCACAGCCTCCTCAGTGGGGTTTGTTCTCTAGACTCTGCTGGACCAACTTCATTCTGTGGAAATATTCAAGTGTCTCAGTCAATACTACGATTTGTTTGTGTTGAAGATGTAGGTAAAGATGGTAAGTAATTAAGGTTAGGTCATTATATCTTTCTTTTTGGAAACCTGATGTGTGCTGACCATTGGGACCCCTGTCACCATGTCTGTACCTGATGGGAGTCAATTGGGACAGGAACCTGACTCAGGACGTCATTGGAGAAATGCTACCTAGGTGCATGAATGGGGGATTTGACCAAGACTGAGGGCACACATCCAGGGTTCTTGTTTCATCAGTTTCAGACTCTGCTTGTTGTTTAGTCACTCGACGTTTTCTTCCCTCTGAAATAGACACACATATTTACTCGAGTCGTGAAGACAATTTGTTGAGAGTGTTCAGGAGCACAAGTCATGTGTGTGTAGATATGGTACCTTACGTCTTTCCAAATTTCACTTTCTAGGTCTTTCAGTTTTATTGTGTAGTTTTTAGGGTTTCCTATATACAAGGTTATGTCATATGTATAGAGATAAGAAGAAACATTTTACTTTGTTTCTTTCTGATTTAGATATTTTAAAATATCTATTCTTGTCTAATTATTTTTATAAAAATGTCCCGTTCTGTTGAATAGAGCAGTCACGGGGCGCCCATGGGGGGTCCTGATGTTAGAAGAGCAGCTTTGACATTGTCTCTGTGCAGCATGATGTCCCTTGTTGGCTCCTCAAATGGGCCTTTGCTAGCTTGATGCCCATCTCTTCTATACATGATCGTTTAAGAATTGTAATCATGAAGCCGTTTTCAATGTTTAAATGACTCTTGCTGCATCTGTTTATATGATGGTGTCATTTATCCTTCATTCTGTGACTGAGTGCAGCACAGTGATTGCTTACAAACATTGGCCCGTCCTTGCATCTAGGACTGCATCCCACTGGATCAGGGTAAATGATCCTTTCAATGTGCTGTTAGTTTCCTAGGACATGGTGAGGGTTTTTGCACCTGTGCTCATCAGGGAATATTGATTTGTCATTTTTTATGTTCTTATAAACACTCCCGGCGCCCCGCGGCCTTGCCGGCCACGCTCCAGGGTGACGAGCCCAAGGCCCAGAGCCGGCCCCAGCGTGGGCTCCACCGCGCAAGCGCCAGAAGCTGGCGGGAACCACAGAGCTGAAAGGAGCCGCTCTGAGGAGAATGTCTCGCCTACCTCAGGCCCTTTCGCAAAGGCAGATGGGATAGTAGTTCCCTAGGAGCCAAACAGCGAGGGTTCCGGGTTGCTCCGAAACTACATATACCAGGAGGCACTGCGCAAGATAGACCATGAGCCTCAGCAGTTGCGCTCCAGGGCGCGCGTTCTTTGCCTCCAACCAATGAGCCATTGTGGGGAGGGAAGGTAGAGCGCTATGGGGATTCAGCTGGCCAATGGGGAGCGCGGAAGGGGCGAGGTGGGCAGGCCGCGTGGTTTCCTTGGATACCAGGGACGCGACTCTGTGGGAGAGAGTGGGGCTTTAGCGTGAGACCCTGGAAGTCCTGACTGACAGGAACTTAGGAGCTCAGGTAAGTGTCAGAGCCCAGGGCGGAGGGAGACCCTGTGGGTGTCAAGGTGAGGACGACGTGCAGACTCGGGGCCCTCAGGGTGGTGAGGTCTGAACTTCACGGCCAGGACGGGGTGCCCCGGGATGGGGCCCTGCACGGGGATGAAAGCAGACGGGGACCCTGTGCGGGACTCGCTCTGCCTGGACGTGAGGAATAGAGCAGGTCCCGCCCCGTCCCGGCCCCGCGTGACCGAGGGCGCGCATCGGACGCGGTGTCTCAGTGTGGGCTCCGCACCTGCGGTCGGTGACACCCTCCGTGACGACCCCGAAGGGCTGTGAGGGTCCAGTGAGACCGTGGACGGAACCGAGCACAGGCCGCAGAACCGCAGTGCAAAGGCTGTGTTTCTATTTCAGGGGTGACCCTGAACCCCAGTCACCCAGACAAACCCGAGGGACCAGGGCGTGTGCTGACAGCAGCACTGACCTCTGTCCCCAGGGGTCCTGGGTTTTAGGACTAAATGAGACACAGAAGGACCGTCCGTGTGATGAGAGGGGAAGGACACGGCTGAGTGTCTCCTGGCGCTGCCTCTGGGTCATCTGTGTCCCCTGCACCTGTCTCTTCCCCCTTAAGTGGAGGGGGATTTCTACTTAGTGACTCTGTGGGGGTCTCTCTTACCTTCTATTATTCTGTTGGTCATTTAAAAAATGAAAACTAAAAACCTTTTTTTTTTTGGTCCTTTCCAGCTCATGTTTCCCTTTCGGTGCCACATCCTCTTCCCACAAATTATTCTCTGAATTCCCAGCAAAGACACTGCAAACAGTCACGTTTAATAACATGCAAGTGCGGAACCTGAGTGCCTTCCAAAAAGCTGAAGCCCTGGGCCACGTGCAGTAGCCAGAATCCCTGGGAGCTGCCCAGGAACAGAGGGGCTGGTTCCCGAGGAGGGGCTGCGGTCTGTACGCCGGGTCCCAGGGCTCTGAGCTGCCCACTGCCTTGTATGAAAGTCAGTATTTCTCCTCCTTTCTGTCCTCGTCCTTCCTCCTTCTTCTTCCCTTAGTGAAGACGCAAAAGAGGTGCTAGCTCTCAGGTTCACCCAGTTCCCACTGAACACGAGTTCTGTTCTTGGCTTTTGTTTCATTTGGTCCTAATTTTTCAGACTGACCTTCAAACTGACTTTTTAAATGACAGCCGGTGGGAGTCACTTCGACAAAGGCACTGGTTTAAGCAAGTTGAGAATGCACTCACATTTGTTGAACACGTGCCGTATATTTCTGGATTAAATGAGAATTTCTACTAGATAATTTTGTTTCTATGGTAATTTCTGAGACAAACCAAGTAAATGGAATTGGCAACAAACCCTTAATTGTCTATAGGATAAAATGATTATTTTACTATTTTGAAGTAAATACAATAAAAGTCAAGATAATTGAAAAATTAGTTTTCTGATCATATGGGTTTTTAAATGGATAAAATTATTTATAATTAAGATTAATGCAAGATATGTAAAAGTTATTGAGCCCTGGCTGGTGTGGCTCCTTTGGTTGGAGCACCATCAATTCACCGAAGGGTCGTGAGTTCCATACCAGTCAGGGCACACACCCAGGTTGTGGGTTCAATCCTCAGTCAGGATGACTTCCAAGACAGCTGATCGTTATTTCTCTCTCCATCTATGTTTCTCTCTCTCTCTCTCTCTCTCTCTCTCTGTCTCTCCCTCTCCCTCTCCCTCTCCCTCTCCCTCTCCCTCTCGCTCTCCCTACCATCAAAGGAAAAACATAGTCTTGGGTGAGGATTTAAAAAAAAGTTATTGCCCAGCGGGTGTAGCTCCAGTGGATTGAGAGTCGACCCAGGGACTGAGAGGGCCCGGTTCCATTCTGATCAGGGCACATGCCCGTGTCTCGTGCTCCATTCCCACTAAGGGGTGTGCAGGAGGCCAATCTGTGTGTCTCTCTCACATTGATATTTCTATCTCTCTCTCCCTTCCTGTCTAATATATATATATATATATATATATATATATATATCAGAAATTTTAAAAAAGTTATTGCTAACTTTTGCCCACATGTCATTTATGACTAATAAAAATACTACCTTCCATCTGTATGACATTATATTTTCAGAGCATGTTCACATGTATCCTCACAAAACACTGAGCTTAGCACAGCAAGTATTATTATCCTCACATTATAGATGAGGAAACAAGTTCAGAAAGTTTAAGATTAAACAGTTAAAAGGTCTGGCCCTCTTAACACTCTACCAAAAACTCCTATCTTTCTGACACCTTTGAAGAAAAAAAAAATTCATCAAATCAATGCAGAATCATATATAAATTTCCCCCTTTATTTTAAGTGTACTTGTAAAATATTTTTATGTCTTCAATTTTTAGAAAACCATTCCTGTGGTCATGAACATGTTCTGCTGGTGGGAGTGTAAATTATTACAAACTTTCCAGCAGTCAGTTCAGCAACATACATGAAGCCCCTTAAAAATATGTGTATCCATGACCTGGAACCTGTGCTTTTTAGCATTTAATGTATGCGTAAAGTTAGTGATGTTCAAAAAAACTTATGTTCAAGAAATTTTGTTTTACAGGGTTATTTATGATAGTAAATTTCTGAGATCCATCTGTGTTGAGGTGTGTATCAGTTGATGGTTATTTTTCATTGCTGAGTAGTATTCTATTGATGGATGTTCCCTGTTATTCCTGTTTGTAAAATGTGAAGGACATTCAAATATTTATAGCTACTAAGTCAAAGATGCTATGGATATTTGCATATAATTTTGAGTGGTATTTAGTATTCTCTCTTCTGGAGCAAACAGTCCTAGTGGAAATGCTGAGATACATGTTAAGTACATATTTAATTCAATTAGAAACCACAATTCACTTTGTGAAGAAAGAACAACAGGACATAGAGGGACCTGGAGAAGGAGAGGACCCCTGTCACTGCGGCTATGTCATCTGCACACAGTGTCACCTCCTCACTTTTCTGCAGTGAGAATATGAGAATGTAGAGCCACAGAGAAAAAGCAAGAACCATCCTTGATGCAGCTGAGAGCTGAGAGGAAAGCCCTGCTCCCAACAGGAGGGCCAGCATTTCCCCTCACTCTGCACCTGCTCCTGGGCTGTTCTCTGTGGTCCATGCCTCCTGAGCGCCCCCTGCAGCCCCGCCCTCCTGTCTCCCTCAGGAGGTTTGTGTCTGGGCTCACACTGATTTCCACTCACTGTGTCTCTCACACAGTAATACACGGCTGTGTCCTCAGTAGTCACTGAGCTCAGCTGTAGGGAGACCTGGTTCTTGGACGTGTCTCTGGAGATCGTGGTGCGGCTCTTGAGGGACGGGCTGTAGTAAGTGTTGCCACTATTACATATCTCTCCGATCCACTCCAGCCCCTTCCCTGGTTTCTGGCGAGTCCAATGCCAGCAGTAACCACTGGTTGTGATGGAGACTTTATAGTCAGCACAGGTAATGGAGAGGGTCTGCAAGGGCTTCATCAGTCCTGGGCCCGACTGCTTCAGCTGATCCTGGGACAGGGCACCTGGGGACAAGGAGCATCAGGCCCTGTCAGTCACGTGCAGTCACAACCACCCCATGGACCCTGTCTGACCTCTGAGACCCTCACCTTGGGGGACTATCACCAGGCACAGGAGAAGACCCAGCAGTCTCATCTTCTTCTAGACCACGGCTCTGCCTTCCACAGAGACCTCAGCCCTGTGTGAGGAGAGAGCTGTGAGCCTCCCAGCCCAGGGGAGGATTTACCCTGGAGCTTGTGGAGAAATTTGCATGTGGGGCAGCTTTTCCCTTATAAGTGGATGACTGAGGTCAGGCTGCCCTTGTCCTTCTGGGGCCCTGTGGGTGCATCTCCTCCCTTGCACTCACTCAGCATGTAAGTCAGAGATGTGGAATCACCTGGTGTGTGAGACACATTGGAATGAGGTCCGAGGGCGGCCTCACTTTTCTGAGCATAAGAGAAACGATGGACTCGATGAGCAGTCACACTGTTAACTTCTCAGGCATCTTTCAAACAGACTCAGAAGGGACAAGCATTTCCCAGAGAGATTCTGGAATATTCACAATTTTGTAAATATTTCATCATTATTTCATACAAATAAGTTATACGGTCATGGAAAACAACTAATATATGAAACAGCCATTTTCAATATTTTGTATCTTAATTTATTACATTACTCTGATCTGAGAAGCCCCCTCCCAAGCACAGAGTGGTGGGCATTCCTGATCCTGATGTTGGAAGCTTTGTTGTTGTGTCTACAGCTCCTTGTACAAACTCTTCCCTTATGAAAGCTCATGGCACGTAGCAGAGACCCCAAACTAGTTACATCGGAAATGATCATGGTTTCCCTGGTCTGTTTGGCTCAGAGGTTTGAGCATCAGCCCACGGATCAAGGTTCTAGGGTTTGACTCCCGGTCAAGGGCTGTACCTGGGTTGAGGTTCAATCCCTGTCCAGTTCAGGTTTTGAGGGAGGCAACAAGTCGTTGTGTCTCCCTCACATTGCTCGCTCTCTCTCTCTCTCTCTCTCTCTCTCTCTCTCTCTCTCTCTCTCTCTCTCTCTCTCTCTGTCTCTCTCTCCCTCCCTCTAAAATCAATAAACATATCCTCAGGTAAGAATTAAATAAATAAATAAGTATACTAGGTGTAAGATTTATTTAATGACACAGTCTCTGCTCCCCTCCCTCCACACACATTATAATGATTTTCATTGTAATGGATCCCAGTCTTTCCTTCTCCCCTGTACCTAGCCCTGCACATAGCACTTGGCATTGACCCAACTCTGACCATCACCTAGTGTGTGACCTTCCTTCACAAACAAAAGACCAACATGACTGACGTGCAGACAGGGCTGGGCCTGCACCTGTGGTTCCTGTTCTCCCAGCACCTGGATCCTGCAGATGCCGTGGTGAGAGGGTCCTCGCTCGTCCTGGTGAGGGTCAGACCCAGGAGCCCCTGTCCAGTCAGTGCAGCCAACACTGACCGACATGTGGGGAGCATCTCACCGACCCCCACCTCAGCAGTGCCCATTCTCAGAGCTCACACCCCTGAGGGCAGGACCATGGGGGACACTGGACTGATGTCTCCCCAGCATCAGTAGCAGGAGTTCATGCAGCAACAGGGGGCCCTGAGAAGTGGGCCTGGGCAGTCAGATCATGTGGCACAGGGACGGGGATGTTTTCCACTTTGCACCCTGGAGTCCTGACTGCCCCCTGAGGTCTTGACCATCCCATGGAGTCCTGAGCGCCCCCTGCAGCCTAGCCTTTACTCTTTGCCCAGGAGGTGGGTGTCTGGGCTCACACTGACTTTATTTCTCAGAGTCTCACACAGTAATACATGGAGCTGTCTTTTTGCAGAAAGGTAATGCTTTAGAGTCATCCCTTTAGAAGCAGAATCAGCCTTTCACAGATGCAGCATACTCTGTCATGTGACCTTAGATTCATTCTAATGACATGTACCCACTCCAGTCTGTCTTTTTTTTTTTTTTTTTGAGACTGTAAGATTTAGTTTGTATCAAGTCGGTGAACATAAATCTAGGACCTTTACAGGAGAACCTCAACGACCCCCAGGACAGGAACATCTGGAAGGTCACAGGCCAGTCCTGGGGCATCCTGCCTGAGAATGAGGCTCATCGGAGCTCAGAGAGTGATGCTCACCCAGCCCACCAGCAGCCCTGTGACCTCGTGTGCACATGAGGCTGAGAAGCACCTGGACCAGCAGGAGGGGACAGATGCTCCTCCAGGAGGACAGCAGGTGCAGACCCGTCACCAGGGAGGGAACACAACAAGGAGACACTGGAGAACTGAAGTCTGCAGAGCGCATAGGAGAACACAGCTACACAATGGTCTCCATGGCAACAAGCACCTCCAGAAGCGGCCCTGACTGATTCACAGTGATGTCCCAGTGAAGGACACCTGGGAGGAAGAGGGAGATGTTCTCCCAGCAAAGTTAATTTATTACAAGTAAGAAATATGACACACGGCACAATGGAACCAAACACCTGTAGCTACTGCCCTTCTAGCAGGTGTGGTTGCACCAGGAACTGTGGGGATCACCAAGAACAAGACAAAGCCCTAAGGGTTAGCCTGTCAGGTGTCATTCACGTGGGAATCAGACAATAGATTGTCAGACACTGAGTTTAATCCACTCTGATTACTCTGGGAGAACCTTAATCAGAATGAGAGGCAGACCTTGGGGTCATGAACCAACTGCAGCTGAGAAGTGGAAACTCAGAGAATCCAGGGAGATGGAGACACTGACAACACACAGACCCAGAGATGAACAGGCAATCAACAGGCTCCTGAGGAGACGCCTGGTCGTCAGGACCTCCACGTCCAACCCCACAGGAATCTCCTCACAGCTGCAGAACGGCTGTTCTAGGAGGAAACACACTGAAGGAGAACAGACCAGTGTTGGTGAGCGTGGGGAGAGAGGTACCCTTGCACTCTCTCGGTGGGAAAGTGAGATCCTGAAGCCACATGGAAACAGTGTATTGGTTCCTCCAAAATGAGAGTAGAAACCCTGTGTGATTGAGCAGTGAGCTCCCAGGTGTTCATGGAATAATGAGCCCAGGACTCTGGAGAGGTGTTGCACGGCCCTGTTCATTGCAGCCGTGTTCAGTGTAGTCAAGACCTGGAAACACCGCTGTCCATCAGTGGGTGAGTGGACAAATATGTGCGATATTCTCACGACGGATATTACTCAGCCTTAAATCACAGGGAAACCCTGCAAAATCCCCAGCCTGGAGGACACTAGAGGACACTGTGCTCTGTGAAGTAAAGCCGTCAGGGAAAGTCAGACAGTGTCTGATTCCACCTACACTGGGGACTGAATTAGGATTCCTTCCAGCAGAGTGTGGAGGAGCCCAGGCCTGGGTGTGGTGAAGGCTCTGGCAGGAGACGGGATAGTGGAGATTATATTTTTAACTTCTCATGCTTCTTTCAAGTAGATTTAAAGGGATTACATTTGTCCAGGTAGTTTCTTAAAACCAACTCTCTAATAAATACATAATTGTCAAATATATTTACAAACAATTATATATCTATATAAACATAATTTTAAATATACAAATAATGTCTAGCTTGTTTTGAAAATCACAAAACAAAGGACATTCATTCTCGATATTTTATTTGTTAATGTATATCTTTACTTTGATTCAAGTAATTAATCCCTAGAACAGGTCATTGGGAAACCCTTCGTTCATTTTTATTCTGTTTTGTTTTATTGTATTGTGTTAAAATGATATTTCATACAAGTTTGAGTAATGCTATACTAAATACCTTTATTTAGGTTTTTCTAGAAATATTTTCATTATAATTTTTGGAAAACATTTTTTTCTTTATTTATTTTAGAGAGAGAGGAAGAGAGAGGGAGAGAGAGTTAGAAACATCGATGAGCGAGAACATTGATTGTCCGCCTACTGCATGCCCCCCCTGGAGATTTGGCCCACTACCTGGGCATGTGCCCTGACTGGGAATCGAAACAGCGACCTCTTGGTGCATGGGTTGATGGTCATTCACTGAGCCACACCGGCCGCGCTTTGCCAAACATTTTCAGAAGCTAAGCACGGTCGGTCCTGGTTAGTACTTGGATGGGAGACGCTTGATCCTTGATGTTGAAAATTGTGTTATTGTGTCTTTGAGTTCCTCCTCAATCTTCTCCCTTGCGAAAATCCATGGCCTATTGCAGTGACCCCCAACAAATTACATCAGACACAATCACATGTATACATGCAGAAGTAATTCGAAATATAAAGAATGCTTGCATTAATAAAATTCAGATTTATTTATATGCTGTAATTGAAAAGGCAGCAGGTTAATTGACCTGTGTTCTCAGTTTAACATTTTCAGTGATGTTGGGGTCAGAGGGCTGGAAATGAAGTGGGTTCCTAGCACAGCTTTGATAATAGCCAAGGGAACTTGAACCCTGACAGGAACCCTCACTCCCAGCCTCCCTCTGCCCCTGGGGATGGTCACTGTGGTCAGAGGTACTGGGCTGTCCCACTCACCACACAATCTTCTTTATTATAATGCACACATTCTCCCATCAGATATATGAGGTGGAAATATATTATCTCCATGTAGGCTTTTATTTTAATTCCCTTAATGGAATAATTGTTGGGACAAATGTTATTAAGTCTAATAAAGCTGAATTCATCATGCTTTTTTAAAAGTGTCTTGTTTTTGATGTTTTATCTAAAATGTTTATAGAAAATGGTTCCCCTTCCTTATCCATGGTAGTGGAAACCCTGATATGAACACTGTGGGCACCAAACCCAACAGAGAAATGAAGGTGGGAATCCTTACTATCATCGACATGTGTTTGCTGGGTTCTCCAACCACAGACCAACCTTCCACAGCACGAAGCCCTGATTCATTTCAGAGATTAATGCACTTTACCGGACTCCACATTATGAACTTCCCTACAGTATGTAGCACAGAAAAGTACATTAACCCCTTGATAAATTATATCAAAGAGACATCGGGCAGATGAGGAAGGAATTTCAAAGAACATGAGGAAGATTCTGAATAGAGATGACAGAGATAGGATCCCAGAGGGCATGTCACGAGGATGAAAGTGACCAGGAGGATGAAGGTGCAGAGAGGTCATGAGAGGGAGACATGAGATGAACTAGAGCTGACGTCCGGGAAAGTGAATATCCCAGTGAGAGCCCTGCATGGAGCTGTGTGTGCAGGACTCATATGGGACAGTGAGATATCGAGGCCCTGGCGAGTTTGGGGACCTGGAGTGAGCTCAGACCCAGGGCGTGTGGACACACTGACTCTCCCTCTGTGGAAACTGCGCCCCAGTCACAGGGTGGAGAGAATGCCCGGGGTGCTCAGACTTTCAAGGAGACAGTGGGGTCTCATGGGAACCTAGTCGGACAATGGTCCCTGAGCCTGGACACGGATCGTCTGGGAAAGAGAATGTTGTCGACACCATGGTCATCCTCAGTGAGATGAGGGGACACAGGGCCCAGGACAAGGAGGAGGGTCCTTGGGACCATGAACCGCAGGAAGAGCGGGAGTGCCCTGAGCACCCCAGGGAGCTGTTCTCAGCCCCTCCCTGCGCGGTTCCTGGGTGATGTTCCTCTATCGATGGGTCCCGAGTGCCCCCTAGTGGTCTTGACCCCTCTTGAGGGACCTGAGGGTCTCCTGCACCTCAGACCCTCCTGTCTCCCGGCTGGGAGTTTGTATCTAGATCATAGACACGTCCTGGTTAGGAAAGTGTCACTTGTCCAGTGTTTATCTCACTCATATTCATTCACATACTCTGTGTCTCCAGTTCTCCATAAATAATCTCTTATAATAGCAACACGGATAATCCAGCTGAGCCCAAGCTCCATGGTTTGTTGTCTGTGTTCAGTCCTGATCAGGGAAGGAGAACATCAGGGATCCTGGGGCTGGGCTCCTGTCCCAGTGCTGCAAGGTTGGGACTGGGCTGGTTTTCTTGAGCTGAGGGGGCCCTCTTTGCATGTCCTCCTATTATTGAGGGAGCTGTGGGGTTGGACGCTGACATAAAGGACATGGCTTCAGAGTGTGGTGTGTCCAGGACCATATGTCAGTGTAGAATTATCCCTGGTATCTGGGCCTCTGTTGCTCCCAACTTAGTCCAACTGATCCCCTGAATGACCTCCAGACATGTGGACATGCCAAGTGGGAATTTCAGTGCTACCTGGCTGGATACGGGACCAAGTTAAATGTGATCATGGTCCAATACAGCAGTAGAAATCAATGTAATACAAACCTAAATGGAAGGGTTAAGTTTTAAATATCATATCTTAGAAGGCAAATTGTATGAAGACAGGAAGGTGATGAACCATCACACCCAGAGGGAGATTAACGTGTGGGAACTTCTTGTTCAGGAGACAGGAAGTCCCTCTGACACTGTTTCCCCTGCACAGTGTTCAGAGGACACACTGAGAACAGATTGTGACCCTGGAGCCTGTGGACCAACGTTGGGGGACAGTGGGTGTCTGTTGGGTCCCTGGGAAGTGGGAACATGAACTACAGAGAAGCAGACAGGGCTGCCGGGTCCGAGTCCTTCAGGGGATTTGGAGCTGAATGTGCAGCAGCTGCACAGCCTCCTGTGTGGGGTTTGTTCTCTAGACTCTGTTGGACCAGGTTCAGTCAATGCAGATGGAGAAGAACTTCAGTCATGACCAGTTGTGTTTAGATAAAGCTGTAGGTAGAGATTTGTGAGTAATTAAGATTATGTCATGAAAATGTTGCTATTGGAAATCTGATGACTGCAAGTGACCCTTTGGAGACGCTGTCACCATATCTGTACATGATGGGAGTCAACTGGAACAGTTACATGACTCCGTACAACAATGGGGGAAATGCTACCTGGGTACATAAATTGGGGAATTAATGAAGACTGGGGATACACATCCAGGGTTCTTGTTTTATCATTATATGCTATAATCCTGACCCACTCCAGCCCCTTCCCTGGTTTCTGGCGGATCCAATTCCAGCCATAACCAGTGCTTGTGATGGAGATTCCAGAGACAGCTCAGGTAAGGGAGAAGGTCTTCGAGGGCTTCACCAGTACTGGGCCCAACTCCTGCAGCTGCAGCTGGGACAGGACACCTGGGAACAAGGAGCATCAGGCCCTGTCAGTCACGTGCAGTCACAACCACCCCACACAAACCTGTCTGTCCCCTGAGACCCTCACCTTGGGGGGCTGTCACCAGGCACAGGAGAAGACCCAGCAGTCTCATCTTCTTCTAGACCAGGGCTATGACTTCCCCAGAGACCTCAGCCCTGTTTGAGGAGAGAGCTGTGAGCCTCCCCAGCCCAGGGGAGGATTTACCCTCAAGTCTGGAGAGAAATTTGCATGTGGGGCAGCCTGTTCCTTATAAGTGGAGGACTGAGGTCAGGCTGCCCTGGTCCTTCTGGGGCCCCTCTGGGGGCATCTCTTCCCTTGAACTTACTCAGCATGTAAGTCAGGGAAAGGGGATCATTTGGTTGACGAGACCTGTGGAGTCAGCTTAATAGACATGTCCATCTCTGATGAGTGGTGGACTGGATGAGAAGATTATCTCTTTAATTTCTCATGTATCTTTCTAATAGATTTATAGGAATTATATTCGTCCAGGTAGTTTCTTACACTCAACTCTCTAATATATACACAGCTGTCAAATATTTTTATAAACAATTATATTTTTGCACATGGGCGTTGCCCCCACTCTGACCCTCACCTAGTGTGTGACCTTCCTTCACAAACAGAACAGACCCAACATGACTGATGTGCAGACAGGGCTGGGCCTGCACCTGAGGTTCCTGTTCTCCCAGCACCTGGATCCTGCAGATGCCGTGGTGAGAGGGTCCTCGCTCGTCCTGGGGAGGGTCAGACCCAGGAGCCCCTGTCCAGTCAGTGCAGCCAACACTGACCGACATGTGGGGAGCGTCTCCCTGACCCCCAGCTCAGCAGTGCCCATTCTCAGAGCACACAGACCCTCTACTCAGTGACCCCACTGCTGCACCCATCAGGCCCTGCAGGAACCACCATCTCCTCCTGTATTTGTGTCCCTGGTTCAACCTCGTGGATATTCCAGCACCAAATGGGTTTCACAGGTGAGAATTCAGACACCTGCTTGTCACTCAGGCTCCATTCAAAGGAGGTCCTCTCGAGGTCGTGTATACATGAGCTCCAGTGACTTCCCAGATGGACAGTGTCCCACAGCCCAGCAGCCCTGCAGGCACTGAGTCCCTGCTCAGCTCCAGGGATAGACAGAAACACCTGCTGAGGTTCAGTTGTCTGGGGAATGTCTCAGCGGCTCCCACCTGGGAGAGGATGGAAGTCCCCACGTCCTCAGGACCGTGGGTCTGCGCTGGTGTATCAGCACCCATCAGGTGTGAACCCTCTTCCTGTGAGTCAGTGCACGTGTGTCTTCCATGTGCTCTTGTCATTACACTGAGTCCTCACAAGTGGGACCTGCCTCACAAACACCGTTTCTCTTTTTTTTGGTACCTGCCCCTAACGGGAACCGAACCCGGGGCTCTCTGGTCCGCAGTCTGACGCTCCAACCGCTGAACCAAACCGGCCGGGGCCAAACACCCTTTCTAAACAAGGTTCCCAGAGATCTGAAGACTCCAGTGTAACTCTGTCACCTCAGTACATGTACGTCAGGACCTTCCCGCAGGAAGGAAGCCTGCAGGTGGTTACTGTCCGAGGTCGATGTAGAGGAATCTCGTTTGGAAGGCCCATCAGGAGGACCATTGTACTGTGGCTGGTGGTCAGCTCCGTCCTGCTGCGGTCACCCAATGAGCTCTGACACTGGGCGGTGCTGCTCTTCTCAGCCCTCAGGGACCCCCTCGGAGTCTGCACGAGGCCCCTGCATCGTCAGTGGGCTCACAGGTCTGGGGTACAGGAGGGTCAGGCGCCAGCTCTGCACATTCTAACGTGTCAGTGATCACTGGGACCCTCTCCGTGTGCTCACCACGTGCCCGCTGCTTCACGTTGACGCCCGAGTGGGCTCTGGTGGGCAGAGGGGCACGGCCTCTGCTGGACAATGGTGCTGGTCATGGGTCTCCAGAGAGGCAGGGCCAATAGATGCATATTCACACTTACATGTCTCATACAAGGAGCTGATGCTCACGTCAGGGAGTGTGAGACGTCCCAAGTGCCATGATCTGCTGTTGCCCCAGTAGACCCAGGAGAGCTGCTGTCGTACCTCAGCCTGGCCTGAGGGCTGAGGACCGGGTGCCCCGGGCAGGAGAAGTCCTGTGTCCCAGCGCCAGGGCCCAGCACATGGGCAGAAAGGGCTTAATGTATCCTTCCTTCACCTGTTATTTCCAGTCAGTCTCTTATTGAAGAGGAGGGTGTCCACCCACATGGGGGAAAACAATCTGCTTTTTGGAGCCACCAATTCCATGGGAAAGTTCACCTGTAAACACACTAAGAACAAACCCAGACGTAACTTTCAGCCCAGAGTTTGGGCACCTTGTGGTCCAGTCATACTCGAACAGTAACCGAGTCTCAACCATGCTCCTCAGGGGGAGAGTTCCTCCGTCAGAGATGATATCGTCTGCATAGTCCATTTATATGAAGGAGACGCAGCCACTTTAGACTCCTCATGGGATTACGTTCACAGGGATGCACATGTTGTCAGATGAAATGGACATCCCTTGGCCTTCCCTTTGGTGTTTGGTGCGCCCCCTGGTGTCCTGAGCACCCCAGTATCCTAACCCTCCTGTGTCCCTAAGGGAGGTATGTGTCTGGATTCACTCGGATAGAGTTCAGCCTTGTATAAATATGGACATGTGCTGTTCATTTCTGACAGGTTTTTATTACTACTCCAATTATTTTTAAAGCCCTACAAATCCAGCATAGTCAGGGGAAATTCTTAAAGTAAGAAACAAATAAGTGGACTGAGAAATACACCTGTTGACCTTCCCAGGCTGTGGACAGCACATGGGAGTTCCCACAAGCACACACGTGGAGCTGAGCAGTGACAGGCTGACAGGCTCCTAACTCTGCATCCCTCAGGTAAATCCGAGCTACATGGACTGACAAGGGAGCAGCTCGGGGTCCCTACCAGGGAGAGACCTGTCTCTGCCAACTGCAGCCAGGGGCTGGTCTCTGCAGGTCTGAGGTGGTGGGACCAGCTCCCACCTGGGATTCCGCACTCAGATCCATGTCTGCTCTTCTTCCTGAAGAAGGGAGGGATTTGGTGAAGATAAGGGATTTCTGTGCATGGAGAGAGAGCATTGGAAATGGGAGCACCTCTTCCCACACCACATTTAACCATTCCTCCTGTGAATGCTCACTCTGAGCCAGGACACCCTCAGAATTCAGGGATAATGTATTTGGAGTCAGTGTGAAAATTACAGTTGTTTGAAGACCATATGTTAGTTTCACACACGGTCCAAGAGAATAAAATAAAACCGTATTTTCCTATATAGAATTCATAAGGTGTTTAGCCTGGAGAAGGCCCCTCCCCCACTTCCAACTTCAGACCATGAGGAGCAGGTCCCAGCCGCCGCTCTCTGAAATATCCGTGGTTTGTGCTGAGGGCACAGCTGTGCACGACTCCCAGACCCTGGCTGACTCGGCGGTGACACTGAGGCAGGGCCATAGCTGGGAGACACAGGTGTCGTCTGACGGAAAGTTTTGGCTCAGGAAATCCTTGGCAGACTTGTTGGATCTCCTGAAATGCAGGGAAATTCACGCAAGTTCCACATTTCGTGGATTGACATTGCTTGTGTGTTGACAGTTTCCCGAGGCTAACCAACCCCTCTGCATTTTTTATTTCTCCAGAAGTGATACACTACACTTCTGCACGTCAGAATGCTTCTAATACTATCATCAATCTTTCAAAAAGCAGAGCCATCAGTGTAGCCTCAGAACGAAAGGTCTAGAGAGACTCTTGGAAACTGTTATCTGGAGAGGAAGCCCAGAGCCTCAGGGGAAAAAGCCATTAACAGAAACTGCACCTGGTCCAGGGGCTGCAACATCATCTGTGGGTCCTGAGCTCTCCCTGGTGTCCTGAGGGCCCCCTGCAGCTCCGCCCTCCTGTCCCCTCAGGAGGATTGTGTCTGGGCTCACACTGACTTCCCCTCACTGTGTCTCTCATACAGTAATACACGGCTGTGTCCTCGGTGGTCACGGAGCTCAGCTGCAGGGAGAACTGGTTCTTGGACGTGTTTCTGGAGATGGTGGTACGGCTCTTGAGGGACGGGCTGTAGTAAGTGCTGCCATCATAACATATGCGCCCCATCCACTGCAGCCCCTTCCCTGGGTTCTGGTGGATCCAATGCCAGCAGTAACCACTGGTTGTGATGGAGAATCCAGAGACAGCGCAGGTGAGGGAGAGGGTCTGCGAGGGCTTCACCAGTCCTGGGCCCGACTCCTGCAGCTGCACCTGGGACAGGACACCTGGGGACAAGGAGCATCAGGTCCTGTCAGTCACATGCAGTCACAACCACCCCATGGACCCTGCCTGACCTCTGAGACCCTCACCTTGGGGGGCTGTCACCAGGCACAGGAGAAGACCCAGCAGTCTCATCTTCTTCTAGACCACGGCTCTGCCTTCCCGAGACACCTCAGCCCTGTTTGAGGAGAGAGCTGTGAGCCTCCCCAGCCCAGGGGTGGATTTACCCTGGAGCTTGAGGAGAAATTTGCATGTGAGGCAGCCTGTTCCTTATAAGTGGAGGATGGAGGTCAGGCTGCCCTTGTCCTTCTGGAGCCCCTCTGGGGTATCTCTTCCCTTGAAGAGATATGGGATCCCCAGTTTCATGATACCCCTGGTGAAAGGTCGCCCTCAACTCTCTGAGTGAAAGAAGAAATGATGACCTAGATATGCAGGTTACACTTTTGCTTCCCATGCATCTTTGAAACCAATTTAAAAGGGACTAGCATTTGTTAAGATATTTCCGAATCCCAACACTTTAGTATATCCACTATTTCCAAATTTTTATGTGAGTATTTTATACAAATCATGTTCACTTTACTTCAAAAATAAAAATAAAGGACAGGCGTTCTCAATATCTTATATATTAATTTTATTTAAATATAATATTATAGATTTTTACTTTTTAGAAGGAGAGGTAGGGAGAGGGGAAATAGAAACTCGATGTGAGAAAGAAATATCAATTGGCTTCCTCCTGCTCCTCCCCTTCTGGTGGTTGAACTCACAACCCAGCATGTGCGCTGACCTGGAATAGAGCTGGGACGTCTCAGTCTAGGAGACAATCCTCAGTTCTCTGAGCCACACTGATCGGGCTCTTGTATCTTAATTTACAATGTTCCTTTGATCTGAAAAACGACCTTCCAAGCTCAGGCAGGTGGGACATTCTTGAAAACTGATGGTGGAAAGTTTGTGATTATGTCTACAGCTTCCTGTGCAAACTCTTCCATTATGAAATATCATGGCCTATTGCAGAGACCTCAGACTAGTTACATCACACGTATTCATGCTTTTAAATGTAGACAAACAAAAAACAAAATATGAAAACACTGATTATGCCTGTGTACAACTCAGAATCACTCATGTGCTGAAATGATTATGGTAGGAGATTGACCTGTTTTCTCTGTCTAGTGTTCTCAGTTTTGTCGGGGTTCAGAGGGGGGTTAGTGAAGAGATTTCCTTCATAGAGTTTCTTGTAGGAAAGGGAACTTAAACTCTAACAGGAACCCTCATTCCAGCCTCCCTCCCTCTGTCCCTGGGGATGGACTCTGTGGTCAGGGGTGCTGGGTTCTCCCACAGAACATTTAATGTCCTTAATGTACAACGAACACATTCTCCCATCAGACAAGTGATTTGGAAATGTAGTCTCTCTGGGTAGCTTGTGTTTTCATTCTCTTAATTGATTCTTTGGTGGGATAAATGTATGTAATTTGGCAAAGTCTAATTCACCCCTATTTGCTGTACTTCGAGAGAGAAAAAGAGAGAGAGAAAGAGAGAGAGAAAGAGAGAGAGAGAGAGAGAGAGAGAGAGAGAGAGAGAGAGAGAGAGAGAGAGATCAACTGGCTGCCCCCCACAGGACCAAACCAGGACCAGGGTTGAATTGTAACCGAGGCACATGTCCTTGACTGGAATTGAACCTGCAAGTATTTGGTCCATGGGACGACGCTCTAACCATTGAGCAAATCATGACACAGCATATTCCTGGGCAGGTGCTTAATTGGTTGGAGCGTCAACCCTGTACACTAAGCGGTTTCAGGTTCAATTCTCAATCAGGGCCTGTGCTGGAGGCAACCAATCCTCTCTCTCTCTCTCTCTCTCTCTCTCTCTCCGTCTCTCTCTCTCTCTCTTCGCTCTCCTCCCTCTAAATCCCTAAACATATCTTCAGGTGAGGATGAAAACATAAACAAGTGTTGTAGGTTCAAGATTTATTTAATGATACCTTTTCTACACACACACACACACACACACACACACACACACACAGAGTGAGAATTAAATAAACAAATACGTGTAGTATATGTAATGTTTCTTTAATGCATAAGGACCACATGCTCCCATCAGACAAGACATTTTAAAATACAATATCTATGTTCATATGGGTCTTTTCATTCTCTAAATGCAATATTTGGTGGAATGAATGTGTTTAATTTAGCAAACTCTAATCCACCCCTATTTTCTGTGCTGGGTCTGTTTTAGTGAATCACACAGACCCCCAGGACGTGCTGAGCCTCACGGTCCAGGGGCATCGGCTGCAGCAGCCACAGGGACAGAGAGGTTCTGCACCAGGAGTGAGGGCTGCTGGGAAACTGCCCAGAACTGGACGGGACTTGGACCTGGGTGAAGGGAGGATGCTGGAGGTGTTCTGAGTCTCAGGACAGAGATGTGCCTGATGTTCATGGGCAGAGTGTTACTGGACATGTGGGTTAAACCTCTTCCCCTGACGACCCAGGAGGACATGCAGGGCATGACAGACACAACTTCTGTCATCGTAGGAAACACCTGAGTGATTATGACCAGGAGTTTGTCAGAATAGAAACATTAAATGTTCCGCAGGCAGGGATCAAGGGAAATAAGGAACGTGTCATTACAGAGGGGGGAAGGGGATTCCTGTTACACACATGCACCTGCTCACAGTGTCCCTGTCTGTGAGGTAACAACTCCACAGGTCCAGGGGTTAGCATTGGACACCTGTGGGTTATTACTCACATGGTCATACCATGCTCCACCCAAGCGGTATAATTTTTTGGGCTCCGTTTTTGAAATCCTTCAACACTTAGAGGGAAGAGTGGACACCCCTCCCTGCAGGAGCCATGGTGCTGGTGTGTCTGTGTGAGGGGCCCTCATGTCATTGACGAGGACCCTGTCTCAGTCCATTGTCATCACCCCTGTCATCTCCATCACCACCATCATCATTTGCTTATTTATAAACCGTTGGTTTTTATTTTCTTTAGACATGGTTGTTTCCTACAGATGAGAAACTTGATCTCGTCTTTTAGTCGTGTACTGAAATTGATCAGTAGAATTGGTAGTCAGGCTCTCCTTTATTTTTATTTTTTTAGTGCTGACAAATGAAGGCTCATCCCTCCCTCTTCTCCATCTGCCCCACATGGGACTTGACAGAAAGGTTGGGTCTCCTCTTTAGATGTCAGTGGGAGATTCAAACCCACAACCCCATAGAAGGAGAATCCCTCGCCCTCCCCACCACCTCACCTAATATATAAGCCCTGGGCCAGTCTACTTTCCTGGTCTATCAAAGCTGTTCTGACTTGCTGAAGGGCCTTTCCTGTGCTTTCTAGAGATTCCAACTATGTACGGGATAAATGTGACATGTCCCCTTGGTGTGTGTGTTTGTCATTAGCCTGATATCTGCACAAGCTGCTGTGGGTCTCTTGGCCTCTGCCTGGTATCAACTGCTCTTGGTGCTGTGAGCATGATGCCAATTCAATGACAATCACCCCAGTGGGTCCTTAGTATCTAATTTTGGGTTAAAACACCGATGGTGCCCACTGCGACATGAAAAGGAAACCACACAGGAAACCAGCCCAAACCTCCAACTGCACCTGCTCCTGGGATGGTCCTTGTGTTCAGGACCCTGAGCGCCCACTGGTGGTCGCAGCCTCTCCTTCAGGGAGGTTTGTGTCTGAGCTCACACTGACTTCCCCTCACTGTGATTGTCGCACAGAAATACACGGCTGTGTCCTCAGCTCTCAGGCTGTTCATTTGCAGATACAGCGTGTTCTTGGAGTTGTCTCTGGAGATGGTGAATCGGCCCTTCACAGAGTCCGCGTAGTTTATGGTACTTCCATCAGGATTAATTCGACTCACGCACTGCAGCCGCTTCCATGGAGCCTGGCGGACCCAGACCATCCAGGTGCTACTGAAGGTGAATCCAGAGGCTGCACAGGAGAGTCTCAGAGACCCCCCAGGATGCACCACGCCTCCCCCAGACTCCACCAGCTGCTCCTCACACTGGACACCTGCAAACACAAAGACGTCCTGGTCAGGAAACTGTCACACGTCCACTGTTTTTCTCTCTCATCCACTCACACACTGAGTGTCTCTTGTTCTCCACAAATTACCTCTTAAAATAGCAACAAGGAAAACCCAGCTGAGCCCAGACTCCATGGTGAGTGCTCTGTGTTCAGTCCTGTTCAGGGAATGGGGTCACTTGGGGATCCCGTGTCTGGGCTCCTTTTTTGCGAACTGTTGGGTCGGGGTTGGCCTTGTTTTTATGGGCAGTGGGGGCCCTATTTGCATATCCTCCTTCTACATAGAGTCCTCTGAGTTTGGAGACCTGCAGAGAGGGCAATGCTTCAATGTAGTTGAGAGTTCTGGGGGAGAATGATGGTCATGATAACCTTTGAATTACTAAATAAGAATCATAAGGAGGTTGGGGCATGTCCTGTGCCCACTTTTTGTAAAGTGATCATCTGGCCTGTGCTCCTCCTCACAGGGTCCCTCAAATTCCCTGAACCAACTCCAGGTCAGAGTGGGACATGCTCATGAGGGTGCAGGTCCCTTGTAAGTAATGTGAGCATGAATGAACATCTGTATTCTGTTGCTATCCACATGTCAGGGCTGGATACAACCAGACTTGTTGAAAGAGACCACAAGTTGCAGATTTTGTAAGTGTGGACACCATGGACACTGTTTGTTGGTGTCATTGGCCCTGAGTGTCTCTGGCTTCCTGACCTTCAAGGAGGCAAAGAAGAGAGGGTGTTGAGAAAATGCTTCTCTATCCCAGGGACTCAGAGACCCTGAGAAATTAGGGAATAATTCACGGAGCTGATGGAGAGGCTGTGGGTTTCCAACAAACAGAAGTCCATTCAAAGAGGGTCTCTCTGCCTAGACAGTAATGAAAACCTCAAAGAAGGTGATAGAAGAGATGAATTAGTGAGATAAATGTAAGTTAGAATACCGGTGATCAGTGAGAACGCTCATATTTAATGTTAATCACTTATCTATGAAATAGAGACTTTTGCAGTTCAAATTCACAATCAAGGCCATGGTGACATAATTTGAATTGATCACTCAGCTTGTTTGTTCTCAAGTGTGTTATTACAACTGTGAGGGTTTATTGTACAAGAGGAGAGCTGTGTGTTTCCACAGCGTTTAGATAACAATGTGTTGTGTCCTCATGTAATAAACGTGTTCACAGAGCATGGAGATAAAGCCTGGACAGTAGACGAGCCCGGAACCCACCTCCTCCTGGGGGACGTGACCTCAGTGGGTCCTGAGCTCCCCAGGTCCTGAGAGCACGTTTTCCTTCAAAGCCCACAGAGGACCAGATACTCCTCATCGCCCTCCCCTCAACCAGCCTGGGTGTCAGGTCCCTTCCTGCAGGAGCTCTATGGACCCTGCTGTTCACAGGACGTCCCCTCCTCATTCTTTCTGTCCACGGACACCGCCCTGCGCTCCCTGGCTGTGAATCTCCCGGGGTCTCTGCTGCACCACAGGGGAGCCTGTGTCCCTCTCCTGTGGAGATGCCCCTATTGCAAGAGCCTTGAACAAAACATTCCTTTCAATTTTATAGACTAGAAACTTGTTCAGTAACAGAGAGCAAACAACTGAAAGAGGCTTTAAGTTGGTCAGAAGGTTGAGGTTTATTTTTTAAGCTGAAAGACACTTCAGACTCAATAACCTAGAGTCAGGAAACAGGCTGAGAAATGCACTCTGTTCCAACAGGAGCACCTTCCAGCAGAAGGAAGGGGGTCCAAGAGCAGAGCACCAGGCCCAGGGGTTGGGGTCTGAGCTTCAGAAGGTTGTTCCTGACCTTGTGCTCATGGAGGTCACTGAGATGGATGTAACAAGTGCTTCAGGGTGGGGATTTCTTTCTCACTTCCATTTTAACTCTTTGGATGGAAATGCCTGTCCCTGGATGGAAGGCCGGCCCTGCAGCTGTGTTGTAGGAGAACATGACTAACTGGTCATGGCCGCAGGTCTGCAGACGGATCACACTTTGTCCCAAATCGTCTCCCACACCAGACTGACAGGAGGATTTGGGACCTTTACAAGGGTGATATTCAGATGGATGTTGGACCTGAGGCCCTGCTATCAGGGTCAGCATTTGGAGGATATTGGTTTGTGCTGAATGCAATTGGCCTGTGGGTGGATGAGAACCGGTGGAAGGTGAGGGTGGCTGTGGTCCTGTGAGTCACGCTCGCAGCCTGGGTTTGTTACATGGCAAATGGGACATTGTCATATTTGATTCATGTGGAGATCCTGAGATACAAGCATTTTAGTAGCTGACCCAGGTGGGTCACCTTTGAGAATTGTTTACATCAGAGGGAGCTAGAGGGAGGTTAGGCTCCAGGAGGACAAGAACATACTGTGACCTCTGAGGTCAGGGGACCTATTCCTGGCTGTAGAGATGGAGGAAGAGTCCACGGGACAAGGGATGCAGTTCTAGCAGCTGGAAAAGACCAGGAAAAAGGCTTCCCTGTCTGCGATCTTTCAGGCTGCAGTAACAAAATGCCTGGGCTGGGAAGAAGATGTTAAACAACACACATTTGTGCATTTGTGTCCCACACATCTGGAGGTTGGAAGTCCTCGGTCAAGGTCCCAGCAAAGTGCCTTCTGAGGAAGGACGTCCTCCTCGTTCTGCTCTGAAAGCCTCTGGCTGGGTCTGCACGTGGTGGAGGGATCAGTAGGACCTCTGGGCTCCATCAGGAAGGCACTGTTTCCCATAAGGAGGGCCCCTCATGACCTAAGCATCTCCCCAACACCCCACCTCATAACACCATCTTCTTTGGGGATGAGGATTTCAACATGTGAACTTGGGGAGCACAGGTGTTCAGACCACAGCACCGTCCTGGAGCCTCTGCAGGAGGGTGGTCCTGCCTCCCCCTGACCTCACTCCAGTGAGGTGGATTCATGCTCTGACCTCCAGACTGTGAGGGAATGACCATGTGCAGACTAAAGCCCAGGTGTGTGGTGATGTGACTCGGTTGTCCTAGGAAGGCACAGGCTGGACGTGGTCTCCCATTATCAAGCGTGTCCCCACACTGCTCCTGCTGCGTGATGACCTCAGTGCTGGCCCAGGGACAGGGACACCGCAGGGCTGGGGATCCGAGGAGGAGTCTCCTTGGTGTGTCCCTCTTAAGGGAGGCCTGTGAGACGCTGTGCTGACCGAGCCTGTGCTTGAACCTGGCTCCCCTGCCAACCCACGGCTTCCCCACCCGGTGAGCTGACTGTGCTGCCGAATGTCCCGGGTGTGGTGCTCGGCCAGAGACAGGGACACGGAAATTCATCCTTGACTGTCTCATTCATCCTGTTCCCCAAGCCCAGTGCCATGTTTCAGAGAGAGGGAACATTCTAGAACCTGTGAGGAAGACACTCCCGTCCAGACCCCCAAGTCAGACACCAACCAGGTGTTCCCAGGTGATGCCTCAATGAACATCCCTCATTCAGAGACAGGAGGCTCCAATGTGCCCTGGAAAACAACGATGAAGAACAAGGTCCTTTCAGGAACACCTTCCCTGACAATTCCTTATAGTGCACTTGACCCCTGTGACCTTTCCCTGAATCACTGACTCGCCCGTGACAGCATCGCTCCTGGTCTCAGGGCCTGACTGTGTGAGGAGTCAGCAGCTCCTGGCCCTGCATCTCCTCCCCCAGCACAGCCGCCCTGTTCCTCAGGGATGGGACCCTCCCAGGACGGGGCCCTCACACTGTATCTCGCACAGTCATGCCTGGTCGTGTCCTCAGACTTCAGGATATTGGTCTGCAGATAGGCCGTGCTGACCGAGGTGTCCATGGAGGATACAGATCGTTCTGAGGAGCCTGGGCACACGTGGGCTTCCCAGTGTTTGTGTTAAACCAGCTCACACACCGCAGGCCCTGTCCTGGGGTCTGTCATACCCGGTGCACGTAGTAGCTGGTGATGGTGGACCCAGAAGCCTTGCAGGAGACCCTCCCTGAGGCCCAGGCTTCCTCCCTCAGCCCCAGACTGCACCAGCTGCCCCTGGGAGTGGACACCTGTGGAGAGGAGACAGGAGCTGGTGGAAATCCCCCTGAATGTCCCTGGTCCCCTCCTCACCCAGGGACTGGGGAGCCCTTACCTGTAGCCACTGCCACCAGGAGGAGGGTTCTCCAGCTCCAGTCCATGGTGAGGGCTGAGCTGTGAGCACTTCTGTAGGGAGGGGGTGGCTGTGGGTGATGCTCTCAGGGCACAGACTTATCCATATTTAATCTGGTCCCCTCATCTCATTTGCGTATTCCTGAGAGGTGACAGAGGTCACAGGGACAACGATGAGTGAGAGTCTGAGGATCCACATCCTTATTTTTATTGGAGTATATTGGTCCCCTTCCAGGTACCTGAGCTCTGTGCACACGGAGATCCTCCCAGCCCCCACCGTCCAGGTGACAATGAGGGAACACTCAGTCCTGATGGAGTGGAGCTTTCCCCTGGGAATGGGGAGAAGGAGACAGAGCCTAGCAAACCCCTGTGGTCCTAGGGGGCTGTGTGCACACCCAGGACACGCCCCTGTGTGACCTCTGAGACTGGACCCTTCACTCTGAGTCATCACTGAGACCCTCCTGTGCTGAGGTGTGTATCAGTTGATGGTTAATTTCATTGCTGAATAGTATTGCATTGATGGATGTTCCCTAGTTTGCTTATTTGTAAAATTAGAAAAACTTTTGAGTTGTTGTAGCTCCTAACACAAATAAAGATGTGAAAATTATTCAGACTCATTTTTTTTCATCAACATAAAAATGCGTGCTTCTAGATCAAACCCTCCTAGTGGGACCACTGAGATACATGATAACTATATACTTAATTTAATAAGAAACCACGATTCACTATGTGAAGAAAGAATAACAGAAACAGAGGGTCTTGATGGAGAGGAGCCCAGTCACTGCCGGTATGTCATCTGCACACACACAGTGTCACCTCCTCACTTGTCTGCAGTGAGAATATGAGAAGTTAGATCCACAGAGAAAAAGTGAGTCTCTTCCTGATGCAGCTGAGAGCTGAGAGGAAATCCCTGCTCCCAACAGGAAGCCCCTCCTTCCCCCTCACTCTGTACCTGCTCCTGGGCTGTTCTCTGTGGTCGGTGTGTCCTGAGCGCCCCCTGGTGTTCTGAGAGCGCCCTGCAGCCCCGCACTCCTGTCCCCCTCAGGAAGTTTGTGTCTGGGCTCACACTGACTTCCCCTCACTGTGTCTCCTGCACAGTAATACACGGCCGTGTCCTCGGTGGTCACGGATTTCAGCTGCAGGGAGAACTGGTTCTTGGACGTGTCACTGGAGATGGTGGTGCGGCTCTTGAGGGACGGGCTGTAGTAAGTGTCACCATCATAATCTATGCGCGCCACCTACTCCAGCCCCTTCCCTGGTTTCTGGCGGATCCAGCTCCAGAGGTAATCACTGTCTACTGAGCCCCCAGACACAGTGCAGGTGAGGGAAAGGGTCTGCGAGGGCTTCACCAGTCCTGGGCCCGACTCCTGCAGCTGCACCTCGGACAGGACACCTGGGGACAAGGAGCATCAGGCCCTGTCAGTCACGTGCAGTCACAACCACCCCATAGACCCTTGTCTGACCTGTGAGACCCTCACCTTGGGGGGCTGTCACCAGGCACAGGAGAAGACCCAGCAGCCTCATCTTCTTCTAGACCACGGCTCTGCCTTCCCCAGAGACCTCAGCCCTGTGTGAGGAGAGAGCTGTGAGCCTCCCCAGCCCAGGGGAGGATTTACCCTGGAGCTTGAGGAGAAATTTGCATGTGGGGAAGCCTGTTCCTTATAAGAGGGGGATTGAGGTAAGGCTGCCTGGTCTGTCTGGAGCCTGTTTGGAGGCAAATGTTTTCTTGAACTCACTCACCATGTAAGTCATGGATAGGGGATCACCTGGTTCATGAGACACCCTGGAATGTGGTCCAAGTTCAGCCTCTATTTTCTACATGAAAGAAGAAATGATGGCCTAGATAGGTAGGTCACATTTTTTACTTCCCATGCATCTTTCAAACCAATTTAAAAGGGACTAGCATTTATTAAGATATTTTCTGATTCCCAGCCCTTTAGTATATCCAGTGTTTCCAAATATTTATATTATAATATAATAAATATAATATCCACCTTCATGCAAAAAAAAAAAAAGGGCAGGCATGCTCAATATCGTATGTATTAATGTTATTTAAATATAACATTATAGGGTTTTATTATTTAGAGAGAGAGGAAGGGAGAGGGGAGATAGAAACTCGATGTGAGAGAGAAACATTGATTGGCTTCCTCCTGCATGCCCCCTTCTGGTGGTTGAACCCGCAACCCCCGCATGTGTCCTGACCTGGAATAGAACTGGGACATCTCAGTCTAGGGGAAAATCCTCAGTTCTCTGAGCCACACCGACCAGGCTCTTGTATCTTAATTAATGACGTTCCTATGACCTGAGAAACTACTTCCCAGGCTCAGGCATGTGGGACATTCTTGATAACTGATGTTGGAAAGTTTGTGATTATAACTACAGCTTCCTGTGCAAACTCTTCCATTATGAAAACTTATGGCCTTTTGTAGAGACCCAGACTAGTTACATCACACATATTCATGCTTTTAAATGTAGAAAAAATATGAAATCATTGATTATGCTTGTGTACAACTCAGAATCATTCGTGTGCTGGAATGATTATGGCAGGAGATTGACCTGCTTTCTCTGTCTAGTGTTATCAGTGATGTCAGGGTTCAGAGAGAGGTTAGTGAAGATATTTCCTTCACAGATTTTCTCCTAGGACGGGGAACTTCAACCCTGACAGGAATCCTCATTCCAGCCTCCCTCCCTCTACTCCTGGCAGTGGGCTCTGTGGTCAGAGGTGCTGGGCTCTCCCACAGAACATTTAATGTCCTTAATGTACAATGAACACATTCTCCCAGCAGACAGTGATTTGGAAATGTAGTCTCTCTGGGCAGCTTGTCTTTTCATTCCCTTAATGGAATCTTTGGTGGGATAAATGTATTTAATTGAGCAAAATCTAATCCACCCTTATTTTCTGTCCTGGTCCTGTTTAGGTGAATCACACAGACCCCAGGACATGCTGAGCCTCACGGTCCAGGGGCATCGGCTCTGCAACAGCCACAGGGACAGAGAGGTTCTGGCACCAGGAGTGAGGGCTGCTGGGAAACTGCCCAGAACTGGACGGGACTTGGACCTGGGTGAGGGGAGGAAGCTGGACGTGTTCTGAGTCACAGGACAGAGATGTGCCTGATGTTCATGGGCAGAGTGTTACTGGACATGTGGGTTAAACCTCTTCCCGTGACGACCCAGGAGGATGTGCAGGGCCTGATAGACACAGCTTCTGTCATCGTAGGAAACACCTGAGGGATTATGACCAGGAATTTGTTAGAGTAGAAATGTTAAAGGTTCTGCAGGCAGGGATCAAGGAGAATGAGGAACGTGTCACTGCAAAGGGGTAGAACGGGATTCCTGTTACCCACATGCACCTGCTCACAGTGTCTCTGTCTCTGAGGTAACAACTTCCAGGTCCAGGGGTTAGCACTTGGACACCTGTGGGTCATTACTCACATGGTCACACCATGCTTCACCCAAGCTGCACAATTCACTGGAGTTCCATTCATGAAATCCCTCAACACTTAGAGGGAAGAGTGCACAACCCTCCCTGCAGGAGCCATGGTGCTGGTGTGTCTGTGTGAGGGGCCCTCATGTCATTGACCAGGACCCTGTCTCAGTCCATCATCATAATCACCATCATCGTCATCATCATCATCATCATCATCATCATCATCATCATCATCATCATCATCGTTGTTGTCATCATCACGATTTGCCTACTTAAAATTGTTCTTATTTTTAGAGATATGATTGTTGTCCAACATACTGTCACCTTATATCATTTTTTGCCCATTTTGTATGTTGTTAAGTAAATATGTAGTCAGTCTATTTTATTGTTTGAATGAGTGCTGACAACTGATGGGTCATTCCTGCCTCTTCTCCATCAGCCCACACTGAGTTCTGATGAGCAAGGTTATGTCTCCTCTTTACATGTCATTGGGAGACTAAACCACACAAGTCCCTGGAGAGATTTCCTCCCTCTCACCACAACCTCGCCAAAATTAAACCCCGAGTCTGTCTCCTTTCCTGGTCTATCAAAGCTCATCTGACTGGCTGAAGAGCCTTTCCTGTGCTTCACAGAGTTTCCATCTGTGTACGTGACACACATTCCATGTCCCCTTGTGTGTGTGTTTGTCCTCAGCCTGGACATCTGCACAAGCTGTCGTGGGTCCCTCTGCCTCTGCCTGGTGTCAACTGCTCTGGGTGCTGTGAGCATGATGCCAACTCAAAGACCATCACCACCGGGGACTTTCATCTCTAGCTTTGGGGTCACATTACTCTGGTGTCCAATGTCCAGCACATGGGTGTCCAGCTGCTGGCTGGCTGGGTCCTGAGCTGGGTGGAGCTGCGCTGCGATGTAGAATCAGTAGAACCACTGGTTGGATGTAGCCTACGTGGGTCAGTGGATTTCATGATTAGTTCTCATTTGGGCACAAGAGTGTCTGAAAGAGACTCTCTGCTTCTTGTTCATATGAGAAAGTGGTCTTTATGGACAACAGACATTTCTTTATTCTTTCTGTTTAATTGTTGACATCATTACAGGTGTCCCCATCCCCCCACCAACTGCTCCCCTCCACCAGCCCCCACCACGACTCCCCTGGCCTTCAGCACTGTGTTGTCTGAGTACATGGGCTGTGCGTGTAGGTCCTTTGACTCCTCTATTCACCTCCTTTTATTCACTCACCCCGCCCCCCTGATCTGTGTCTGTATGTTCCAGTGTTCATGCCTCTGGTTCTATTTTGTTCGTCAGTTTGTTTTGTTCCTCAGATTTCCCATGTAACTGAGGTCATGTCGTATTTGTCTTTGGCTTATTTCTCTCAGCATAATCCTCCCCGGGTCCCTCCATGCTGTCGCACAGGGTGAGGGGTGCTTCTTCCTTACAGCTGCATAGTGTTCCCTTGTGTAAATGCACCTCAGGTTTTATCCACGCATTAGAAATGGGCACTTGGGCTGTTCACAAATCTTGGCTACTGCAAATACCACTGCTATGAATACAGGGGTGCAGCCATTCTTTCTGATTGGAGCTTTGGAATACCTAGGATGTATTCCCAGAAGTGTGATCACTGTGTTAAATGGCAGTTTCATTTTCAATTTATTGAGGAAACTCCACACTGTGTCCACAGTGGCTGCACCAGTCTGCATTCCCACCAGCAGGGCATGAGGGTTCTGTTCTCTCCACACCCTCACCAGTATTTGTTGTTTGTTGATTTATTGATGGGAGCCATTCTGGCAGATGTGGTTGTATTTTAAGTGGCATCTCTCTGATGATTAGTGACCTCGAACATTTTTTCATATGTCTGTTGTCCATCTGTTTGTCCTCTTCAGAGAAGTTTGTATGCGGGGTCTCTGCCCATTTATTAATGGGATTGTTGGTCCGTGTAATGAGTTGTAAACGTTTTATTTAAATACATTTTTCAATAAAACCACTAAATAGATGTACCATTGGCAAATAGGCAATAAACTTTTCTAACTCAGAGACTTCATAGGTAAGCATAGAATCAGGAACCCAGTGAGGTTTCCTGAGGAAAACTGTGACATGAAGAGGAAACCACACAGGAAACCAGCCCAAACCTCCAACTGCACCTGCTCCTGGATGGTCCTTGTGTTCAAGGACCCTGAGCGCCCCCTGGTGTCCTGAGCGCCCTCTACAGCCCTGTCCTCCTGACCCTCTCAGGAGGTTTGTGTCTGGGCTCACACTGAGTTCCCCTCACTGTGTCCCCAACAGTAATACATGGCCGTGTCCTCAGCTCTCAGACTGTTCATTTGCAGATACAGCGTGTTCTTGGAGTTGTCTCTGGAGATGGTGAATCGGCCCTTCACCGATTCTGCATAGTTTGTGGTACTTCCATCAGGATTAATTCGACTCACCCACTGCAGCCCCTTCCCTGGAGCCTGGCGGACCCAGTGCATGCTGTAACTACTGAAGGTGAATCCAGAGGCTGCACAGGAGAGTTTCAGAGACCCCCCAGGCTGCACCGCGCCTCCCCCAGACTCCACCAGCTGCACATCACACTGGACACCTGCAAACACAAAGACGTCCTGGTCAGGAAAATGTCACACGTCCACTGTTTCTCTCTAGCATCCACTCACACACATCGTGTCTTTTGTTCTCCATAAATTACCTCTTAAAATAGCAACAAGGAAAAGCCAGCTGAGCCCAAACTCCATGGTGAGTTGTCTGTGTTCAATTCTGATCAGGGAATGGGGGCTCCTGGGAAGCCTGGGCTGTGCTCCTGTCCCAGAGCTGCAGGGTTAGGCCTGGGCTGCTTTTAATGAGCTGATGGAGCCCTATTTGCATGTCCTGCTACTATTTAGGGAGCTCTGGTTGGAGACCTGCAGAGAGGGCAGTGCCTCCGTGCATGTGCGAGTGTCCAGAGGGAGAATCCGTGGTCATGATAACATTTCAACAACCAAACAAGAATCATAAGGAGGTTGTGGCATGTCCTGTATCCACATCTAGTAGCAGTGAGCCCAGCATCTGGCCTGTGCTCCTCCCCACTGGGCCCCCTGACATCCCTGTTCCAACTTCAGGGTAGTGCGGGACCGGCCCATGAGGGTGCAGACCCCTTGTAGGTCATGAGAGCATGAATGAACGTCTGTATTGTGGTGCTACCCAACGTCAGGGCTAGAGATAAGGAGATACATAGAAAGAGACCACAGGCTGAAGAACTTGTAAGGGTGGACATTGAGGACACAGAGTGATGGTGCCCTTGGCCCAGAGTGTCTCTAGCATCCTCCCCTTCAAGGAGACAGAGAGGGAGTGCTGAGAAGATGATTTTCTATGCCTGGAACTCAGAGACAGTGAGAAATCAGGAAGTTTAATGGAGCTGATGGAGAGGCTGTGGGTTTCCAACACCCAGTGTCCACCTACAGAAGGTCTCTCAGCATAGACAGTAATGAAAACCTTGAAGAAGGTGATATAATAGAACAATTAGTGATACATATGTAAGTCAGAATATCTGTGATCAGCGAGAAGGCTCATATTGAAAGTTAATCACTTATCTATGAAACAGAGACCTCTGCAGTATAAATTCACAGTGAACGCCATGGTGATATGAGTTGAATTGATCACTTGGCCTGGGCCTTGTCAAGTGTGTTATTACCACAGTGAGAGTTTATTTTACAATGAGGACAGCACTGTGTTTCCACAGCCTTTAGATAACAATGTGTCATGTCCTCATGTAATAAACTGTGAATATCCAAACTGTAGGTAGCATAGAAAACTAGTCTGACCCCTTAGAAATTATATCATGTAGACGTCAGGAAGACGAGGAAGGAACCTCAAAGGACGTGAGGAAGGTGCTGAACAGAGATGACAGAGACAGGATCCCAGAAGATATTTCACGAGGATGAAAGTGACCAGGAGGACGAAGGTGCAGAGAGGTCGTGAGAGGGAGACATGAGGAGATGACCTGGAGCTGACGTCCGGGAAAGTGAATGTCCCAGTGAGAGCCCTGCATGGAGCTGTGTGTGCAGGACTCACATGGGACAGTGAGAGAGTGATGCCCTGGCGAGTGTGGGGACCTCGAGTGAGCTCAGACCCAGGGCGTGTGGACACACTGACTCTCCCTCTGTGGACACTGCGTCCCAGTCACAGGGTGGAGAGGATGCCCGGGGTGCTCAGTCTTTCAAAGAGACAACTGGGTCCCATGGGAACCTAGTGAGATAACGGTCCCTGAGCCTGGACACGACTCGTCTGGGAAAGAGAATGTTGTTCACACCATCGTCGTCCTCAGTGAGATGAGGGAACACAGGGCCCAGGACAAGGAGGAGGGTCCCTGGGACCCTGAACCACAGGAAGAGCAGGAGCGCCCTGAGCACCCCAGGGAGCTGTTCTCAGCCCCTACCTGCGCAGTTCCTGAGCGATGTTCTCAGGTCAGTGGGTCCCGAGCGCCCCCTGCCTTTCCTGAGGGGTCTGCGGGGTAAAGGGAGCCCCCTGGTGCCTGACCCTTCCTGGTGGAACTCAGGACCTCCTGCAGCTCAGCCCCTCCTGTCTCCCTGCAGGGAGTTTGTGTCTGGATCATAGAGACCCCTGGTCAGGAAAATGTCACATGTCCAGTGTTTATCTCACTCATACTCATTCACATACTCTGTGTCTCTAGTTCCTCATAAATTACCTCTTAAAATAGCAACACGGAAAACCCAGTTGAGCCCAAACTCTAGGATCAGTTGTCTGTGTTCAGTCCTGATCAGGGAAGGAGAACATCTGAGAACCTGGGGCTGGGCTCCTGTCCCAGAGCTGCAGGGTCAGGGCTGGGCTGGTTTTCATGGGCTGAGGAGCCCTATTTGCTTGTCCTCCTACTATAGAGAGAGCTCTGGATGCTGGCAATAATTACACAGTTTCAGAGTGTGGCGTGTCCGGTGTCATATGTCTGAGTAGAATTAGCCCTGGTATCTGGGCCCCTGCTCCTCCCAACTTGACCCAAATGATTCCCTGAATGACCTCCAGACAGGGGACATGCTCAGTGAGGGTTTCAGTGCTACCTGGGTGGACACTGGACCATGGTAAATGTGATCCTGGTACATCACAGCAACAAAAACTAAAGTAGTAGGAAACTAAAATAAAGGGTGCTGTTTTATTTTATTTTATGTTATTTAATTTTATTTTTGTTATCAAAATTGCTGTTTATTAATCTATTGGCCAGTAGTCTGGTCTCCAGGAGGGTGCATAATTGCTGTCTTGGAGAGGTGTGAGCGATGATCTAGCTTAGCACCTTTGGGAGAAGATGAAGTTGAAGGTGAGACGATCACATTGTCTTCATTTTCGTTGAAATACCTTAGAAAGGAACAGGAAATGTTGGGCGATTTGTGGCAAACTTGGAGGCAGTAAAAGCGGCAGGTGGCCACATATTTGGGGTAACAACGCTGTTTCATTCACACCTGGGGAGCTCCACGCTCCCTTCCAGACACATGGCTGGAAGGAGTGCACTGAGGTCACCGCGCTGTGTCCCGATTACACACAAATTCAATGAGAGTCCCTGTTTCTGCATGATAGCTTTTCTCATCTTTCCCTTTCAACTGTATGATATTTTCCCTCATGTTTTTTCATATATTACACGTGGTTCTATGCATCTCGGGTTTCTCACCAGGGGTTCAGTTTTAACTATCATGTCTTCAAAGGCGACCTGTATGAACCCAGGAAGGTGATCCACCATCACACCCAGAGGGAGAGTAACGTGGTCATTTCAAGTTCAGGAGATGGAAGTTCCTCTGACACTGTTTCCCCTGCACAGTGTTCAGAGGACAAATTGAGAACAGAGTGTGACCCTAGATCCCGTGGACCAATGTGGGGACAGTGGGTGTCTGTGTGGGTCCCTGGGAAGCAGAGAGTGAACTACAGAGAAGCAGACTGGGCTCCCGGGTCCGAGTCCTACAGGGAGTTTGGAGCTGGATGTGCAGCAGCTGCACGGCCTCCTCTGTGGGGTTTGTTCTCCAGACTCTGCTGGACCATGACCAAGTGGCTCGCATCCTAGCTCCCTAGAATCAGGTTCCTGTCCCAGTTGACTCTCATCATGTACAGACATGGTGACAGCTTTCCCAATGGTCACATGCAGACATCCAGTTTCTAATAACAACGTTCTCAGGACCTAAAATTAATTACCCACAGTCTCTACCTACAACTTTACCTAAACTCACCTGGTCATGACTGAGCTCCTTCTACATCCCCAATGACCGAAAGGTTTGGCTCAGGAAATTCCTGGCAGACTTGTTTGGTGTCCTGAAATGCAGGGAGGTTCCGGCAAGTTCCACATTTCATGGACAGACATTGCTTGTGTGCTGACAGTTTCACGAGGCTCACCAACCCCTCTGCATTTTCATTGCTCCAGAAGTGATACACTACCTTTCTGCACATCAGAATGCTCCTAATAATAGCATAAGTCTTTCAAAATGCAAAACCATCAGCGTAGCCTCAGAATGAAAAGTCCAGAGAGACTCTTGTACAAACTGTTATCTGCAGAGGAAGCCCAGAGTCTCAGAGGAAACAGCCATAAACACCACCTGCACCTGCTCCTGGGGCTGCAGCACAGAGTCCGTGGGGCCCGAGCGCCTCCTGGTGTCCTCAGCGCCCCCTGGTGTCCTCAGCGACCCCTGAAGCACTTCTGCATTGATGCTGATCTATTTGTCCCAGATCCTGAAAGACCATTTCCTTTATTTTTCATCAACCAAATCTTGAATGTAAGTATCACAGCCTGGTGTTCCACAGTGTCTGTTGGATGAGTTGAGTAATAAGCTCCACCTCCCTGCATGTAGGTGTTGAAGAGCCACAGAGGTTGGATGGTGCAGCTGAACAAGAAAAATCTGACCCCTTTGGTGAGAATCTGAAAATGTGGGCTGACCTGTTCCAGGGCAGGGAGGAGAGAGACAGCCCCTGACATGCAGAGCCAGGGGAGTCCGTTCTCATCATGGGTCCCTGGTCCCATGGTTTGAGCAGATGTTCACAGGTCAGTTCTGGCTGCAGAGAGAATGCGTCCTGGGTTCAGACTAGTCCACATTGTTGCTCACCTGGAATAAAATACAACAGGTGTACCTAAGTTTATGTGTGTTGGGTGGGTTACTCAGGGGTGCTGATCCCAGGAAAGCAGGACTCAGATCTCCTGTGGGAAATGAGCTGTGGCATTGTGGATGTTCACAACCAAAGAGGGAACCAGATCACGTTACAGTGACAGTGTGTAGACCCTGTGGGAAACCTGACAAGTGGTCACATAAGAAAATAGAGGTGAAGATGCAAGTGAAATGCCTCTGAGAGTCACCAGTAATGAGCACACCCAGGTGAACCCACCCTCAGGACCAGAGGAAGAGTAACGTGTGGGAACTTCATGTTCAGGAGACAGGAATTACCATCTGACAGTTTCCCCTGCACAGTGTTCAGAGGACACACTGAGAACAGAGTGTGAACCTACAACCAGTGGACCATTGTTGGGGGACAGTGGGTGTCTGTGTGGGTCTCTGGGAAGCAGAGCATAAACTACAGAGAAGCAGACAGGGCTCCCGGGTCCGAGTCCTTCAGGGGATTTGGAGCAGGATGTGCAGCAGCTGCACGGCCTCCTGTGTGGGGTTTGTTCTCTAGACTCTGCTGGACCAGGTTCAGTCACTGGGGATGGAGAAGAACCTCAGTCATGACAAGGTGAGTTTAGGTAAAGTTCAAGGTAGAGATTTGTGAGTAATTAATTCAGGTCATGAAAATGTTGTTATTAGAAACCTGCTGTCTGCATGTGTGTCTTCTTTTTTTTTTAAGATGTATAAATTTATTAAAACTTTGAAGACATTTAACAATTTATTGAAGTCAGAAATATAAATTCTAAATATTAACTCTAGAAACCTGAGCAGCTCCAGAAATTCAATTTCAAAGGCTTTAGAAAGCATTCTTTGTAAAAGGTGTTAATATTACATTCTTTGTTAGACTGGTACTTGGAGCACTTTTGATATCATTTTACCATTTCCCAGACCCATTGCCTTGATAAATTAGCAATAACACATGAAATTGTGGATAGATGAGAGTCTCATATTCATATTGACCTAAATGTAGCAAATAGCACCAGGTTTCCCATCTAATGCAATGCAGTGTCTTTGACAATTCTTTGAAGCAATAAGCCTTTAGATTCCCATTTGTCCCCAGGCAGATAAGAGCCACTCAAGGGCCTTTGTCCTAACACCTTTGAATATTTGTCCGGAGTTAACACACTGGCTGAATCATCACCACAGGCCTCCTTATAGGGATGCAGGTAAACATGTCTCAGAAGGTGCTTTGCTCTATTCTGTTCTTTCACGTCTCAAATTCACTTGGTTGGTCAAAGTCAGGCAGGTAGAAATGGGTTAAAAAGTTTGCAACTCACAATAATTTTGTCCACAAATAGGTTAAGATTGTTGCCATCAAGCATGACAGGAGAACCTGAACCAGCATTGTTCCAAGATATCCCTGCTGGTGTGAAGGCATCACAAAAGCCATCCCAGCCGTCCTCTACCTGCAGCCAGGCCGGTGCGGCCCCGTGAGCCAATCGCACAGCAAGGTCACCAGGCTCTGGCAGTCCCGGTCAACGTTGTCATCCCATTCCTTCAGTTCCCACGTGTGGCCTGACGGCGGTCGCTCCAGCAGGATCCCCGTGAAAGTCACGAGCGCCACCACGAGTCCCCAGGTGGGGACTCCGCGGTCTGGAAGTATCTCCTGCGCTGCGCGAGCCACCAGCTCGACGCGGTTCCCCCGAAATCCGCGGTAGCGGGAAGAGAGGTACTGGTAACGCTGCCGTACCTGGGCGGCCACGGAGCGCAGCAGGGCGGCCTCGCGGGTGGACAGAGGCTGTGCAACGGCGCCGGGCCTCCGGGCGCAGTACTCCAGGTAGTCGGTCAGCAGCCGCGCGGTGCGCAATCTCAACGCGTCCCCCATGGCCCGGTGTCTGCATGTGCGTCTTATAAACACTGTCACCAAGTCTGTACCCGATGAGAAGCAACTGGGACAGAGACCTGACTCAGAGCATCATTGGGGAAATGCTACCTGGATGCATGAATGGGGGATTGACCGAGACTGAGGACACACGTCCAGGGTGCTTGTTCCATCAGGTTCTGACTCTCCTTGTTGTTCAGCCAGTTCACGTTTTCTTCCCTCTGAAATGGACACACATATGTACTCGAGTCGCCAAGACAGTTTGTTGAGAGTGTGCAGGAGCTCAAGTGGTGTGTGTGTTGGTACCTTAAGTCTTTCCAAATTTCACTTTCTAGTTCTATCAGTGTTCTGTGTAGTTGTTAGGGATTTCTATATATAAGGTTTTGTCATATGTATAGAGATAAGGAGAAACATTTTAGTGTGTTTCTTTCTGGTTTCGGTATTTTAAAATATCTATTCTTGCCTAATTATTCTGACAAAAATGTCCCGTTCAGTTGACTAGAGCAGTCACGGGGTGCCCGTGGGGGTCCTGATGTTAGAAGAGCAGCTTTGACATTGTCTCTGTGCAGCATGATGTCCCTTGTTGGCTCCTCACATGGCCCTTTGCTAGCTTGATGCCCATCTCTTCTATACATGATTGTTTAAGAATTGTAATCATGAAGCCATTTTCAATGTTTAAATGACTCTTGCTGCATCTGTTTATATGATGGTATCATTTAACCTTCATTCTGTGACTGAGTGCAGCACAGTGATTGCTTACAAACATTGACCCGTCCTTGCATCTAGGACTGCATCCCACTGGATCAGGGTAAATGATCCTGTCAATGTGCTGTTAGTTTCCTAGAACATGGTGAGGGTTTTTGCACCTGTGCTCGTCATTGATATTGATTTGTCATTTTTTATGTTCTTATAAACACGCCCGGCGCCCCACGGCCTCGCTGGCAACACTCGGAGGTGAGGAGCATGAGGCCCCGAGTCCTGCCCCAGCGTGGGCTCCACCGCGCACGCGCCAGCCGCTGGCGGGAACCTCAGAGCTGAAAGAAGTCGCTCTGAGGAGAACGTCCCGCCTACCGCAGGCCCTTTCGCAAAGGCAGATGGGATAGTAGTTTCCCTGGAGCCGAACAGCAAGGTTCCAGGCTGTTCTGAAACTACATATCCCAGGAGGCACTGCGCAGGGTAGACCATGAGCCTCAGCGGTTGCGCTCCAGGGCGCGTTCTTTGCCTCCAACCCATGAGCCTTTGTGGGGACGGAAGGTAGAGCGATGTGAGGATTCAGCTGGCCAATGGGGAGCGCGGAAGGGGCGAGGTGGGCAGGCCGCGTGGTTTCCTTGGATACCGTGGACACAACTCTGTGGGAGAGGGTGGAGCTTTAGCGTGAGACCCTGGAAGTCCTGACTGACAGGAACTTAGGAGCTCAGGTAAGTGTCAGAGCCGAGGGCGGAGGGAGACCCTGTGGGTGTCAAGGTGAGGACGACGTGCAGACTCGGGGCCCTCAGGGTGGTGAGGTACGAACTTCACGGCCAGGACGGGGTGCCCTGGGATGGGGCCCTGCACGGGGATGAAAGCCAGACGGGACCCTGTGCGGGACTCGCTCTGCCCGGACGTGAGGACGAGAGCAGGTCCCGCCCCGTCCCGGCCCCGCGTGACCGAGGCCGCGCATCGGACGCGGTGTCTCAGTGTGGGCTCCGCACCTGCGGTCGGTGACACCCTCCGTGACGACCCCGAAGGGCTGTGAGGGTCCAGTGAGACCGTGGACGGAACCGAGCACAGGCCGCAGAACCGCAGTGCAAAGGCTGTGTTTCTATTTCAGGGGTGACCCTGAATCCCCGTCACCCAGACAAACCCGAGGGGCCAGGACGTGTAAAGATAATTCCTTCATAGATTTTTCTCATAGGAAAGGAGACCTCAAACCTGAGTTCAAACCTCACCCACGGACTCCGTCGCCCCTGGGGGTGGTCACTGCGGTCAGAGGTGCTGGGCTCTCCCTCAGAACACACAGCGTCCTCAGTGTATAGGCAGCACATTCTCCCATCAGAGCCCTTATTCAGACATGGATTCTCTGTGGAGGCCTGTCATTTAATTTCCTAAATCTAATCTCTGGTGGGAGCAATGTATTTAACTTAGTAAAGGCTACTTCACCTCTTTTTTCTGTGCTGGGCCTGTTTTGGTGACTCACACAGACCCCAGGACGTGCTGAGCCTCACGGTCCAGGGGCATCGGCTGCAGCAGCCACAGGGACAGAGAGGTTCTGCACCAGGAGTGAGGGCTGCTGGGAAACTGCCCAGAACTGGACGGGACTTGGACCTGGGTGAGGGGAGGAAGCTGTACGTGTTCTGAGTCACAGGACAGAGATGTGTGTGATTTTCAAGGACAGAGTGTTACTGGACATGTGGGTTTAAACCTCTTCCAGTGACGACCCAGGAGGACGTGCAGGGCATGACAGACACAGCTTCTGTCATCGTAGGAAACACCTGAGTGATTATGACCAGGAGTTTGTCAGAATAGAAACGTTAAAGGTTCTGCAGGCAGGGATCAAGGGAAATAAGGAACGTGTCATTGCAAAGGGGGGGGGGAGCAGGGGATTCCTGTTACCCACATGCACCTGCTCACAGTGTCTCTGTCTGTGAGGTAACAACTTCCCAGGTCCAGGGGTTAGCACTTGGACATCTGTGGGTCATTACTCACATGGTCACACCATGCTTCACCCAAGCTGCTCCATTTATTAAATCTGTCAATACTTAGAGGGAAGAATGGACACCCCTCCCTGCAGGAGCCATGGTGCTGGTGTGTCTGTGTGAGGGGCCCTCATGCCATTGACCAGGACCCTGTCTCAGTTCATAGTCATCATCTTCATCACCATCATCATCATCATCACCATTTGTTCACATAAATTTTTTCTTGTTTTCTGTAGAAATGGTTGTTGTTCACACATAATGACCCCTTTTCTCATGTTTGGCTAATTTTTTACGGTTGTTAAGTGTAATTGGTAATCAGACTCTATTTTATGTTTTGTTTGAGTGGTGACAATGATGGGTTATCCCTGCCTCTTCTCCATCTCACCACACTGCGACCTAATGAGGGAGGTGATCTCCTCTTCAGACGTCATTGGGAGATTGAAACCACAGAAGCCCCAGGAAGGAGAATTCCTCCCACTTATTCTGCCTGGTGTCAACTGCTCTCGGTGCTGGGAGCATGATGCCAAGTCAATGACTGTCACCACAGGGGCTTTTATTTCAAGCTTTGGGGTCACACACCTCTGGTGCCCACAGTCCACTGGACAGGTGTCCTGTTGCTGGCTGGTTGGGACCCTCAGTGTGAGGAGCTGAGCTGCACTCTTGAGTCAGCAGAGCCTCTGGTTACACTGAGGAGACGTGGGTCAGAAGACTTGATGATAAATTGTGTTTTGGACACAAGAGTGTCTGAAAGAGAATCTCGATCATTTGTCCGTGTGAGAAAGATGTCTTGCTTTAAAACAGACTTTTCTAATTCAGAGACGTAAGAGGTAAGAACAGACTCAGGAACCCAGAGAGGTTCCCTGAGGGAAACTGTGAAATGAAGAGGAAACCAGCCCAAACCTCCAACTGCACCTGCTTCTGGGATGGTCCTTGTGTTCAGGACCCTGCGCGCCCCCTGGTGGTCGTAGCCTCTCCTGTTTGTTTCTGGGCTCACACTGACTTCCCCTCACTGTGTCTCTTGCACAGTAATACAAGGCCGTGTCCTCTGATTTCAGGTTGGTCATTTGCAGATACAGCGTGTTCTTGGAGTTGTCTCTGGAGATGGTGAATCGGCCCTTCACAGAGTCCGCATAGTACCACTACTAATGTATGAGACCCACTGCAGCCCCTTCCCTGGAGCCTGGCGGACCCAGTGCATGCCGTAGCTACTGAAGGTGAATCCAGAGGCTGCACAGGAGAGTCTCAGAGACCCCCCAGGCCGCGCCGAGGCTCCCCCAGACTCCACCAGCTGCACCTCACACTGGACACCTGCAAACACAAAGACGTCCTGGTCAGGACACTGTCACACGTCCACTGTTTCTCTCTCTCATCCACTCTCACACTCAGTGTCCCATATGTGTCCCCTGCCAAGTCCCGATCTCTGTGCTCACTGAGCCCCACCCTCTGAGGAAAAAGCCCCCACAAGACTTGTTCCTCATTGTGAACCCAACTTTGAGAGACACGGGGATTTCCTGGACCAGCTCTGGGCTTTGGTACCTGAATGTTTATTCCTGGATCAGTGTGTCTCCAAAGTGCTGCACCCACTGAGGTAATAAAGCCATCCCTGTCCCAGCTCCTCACAATCCAGAAGCCCTAGAAATACCCACTTTGTGTGTGGTTCTTATGTTTATGGAGGTTGGTAATGCTCTGATTGAACAGGATATTAGTACTCAGTTCAGCATTCCTGTCCAACTTTCTGTTTAGGAAGACCCGGCCCTCAGAGGAAATCCCTGTGCAGCTCGTGGCTCACCTGCTCCTGGGGCAGCAGCCCTGTGCTCGAGGGTCCTGAGCGCCCCCTGCTGCCTAGTCATTTCCCCTGCAGGTGAAGGTCCTTCAGGGCTCACAGGGCATTGACCTCTCAGCGTCTCTAGTTCAGTAGTAAAGGCTGTGCCCCTACTTCACAGTGTTCCCGCAGGGACACGGTATACTTTTCATATCTATGTACATGGTGAACTGGCCTTACTGAGCCCCGTGAGTGTGCAAGGAGACCCCAACACAGAGCTTTATGAAGCTACCACTGAGCCTTTCCCTGAAGCAGCCAGATGGACTAACACAGCTGAACCTCCCTGAGTCCAGAAGCTCTCAGGGACGCTGGGGCCTCTTATGTCCTTAGGTCCTGTGGTTGAAGGTCACATCTGAGTATCCTAAATACCACTGCACGTCTACCATTCAGTAAATCACACACACACACACACACACACACACACACACACACACACAGTGATGACTTTGTTGCTATGAATCCAGAGTTGCCCTTCTTCCCTGAACCCAGCTCATGGGCAGTGACCACAGATGGATTCTAGGCCTGGAGTGACTTCCTGTGGAAGCTGATCAAATGCACCCACGATGCACAAGCAGGCTTTGCAGAGCACATGTCTTGTGTTCCTCTGTTCTTGCAGGTCCTGTGAACACAGATGCTGATTAGAACGGATCAGACCTGCTCCAGGGAGGGTCAGAGGAGGAGCTGGTTCCCCATTGACTGCAGGGCCCAGTAGCTGAGAGTACCCTGGAGACCCCACACCTGTATTAGGGGACCCCTGGGAGTGGTGAGGCTGAGGAGACAGCACTGTAGTCAGCTGTCAGGTGAGGCTGCTCTCCCAGGTCACCTGGTGGGTGGGGCTGTAGTGGGCAGGTGAGTGATGCCATCTCCGTGAGGGACACCCTGGCTCCCTCAGGACACCTGGTTTCAGGACAAGCTTGGTGTTCATCCATTCTTGTTGCTGCATCCTGGTAGTTATCTTCCCTCCTGACCACCTGCCCCATGGCTCTGTTCCCCACATCCCACGTGGAGACAGATCCTCTATTCAGTGACACCCCAGCTATGCCCGTCAGTCCCTGCAGAAACCACCGTCTACACTTGCTTGTGCATGTCTGGTTCAGCCTTCACGGCTATTCCTGCACTGAGTGGGTCCTCATGACTGAGATTTCAGGTACCTACTCCTGGATGGTCCTTGTGTTCAGGGACACTGATCGCCCCCTGGTGGTCACAGCCTCTCCTGCAGGGAGTTTTGTGTCTGGGCTCACACTGACTTCCCCTCACTGTGCCTCCTGCACAGTAATACATGGCCGTGTCCTCAGCTCTCAGGCTGTTCATTTGCAGATACAGTATGTTCTTGGAGTTGTCTCTGGAAATGGTGAATCTCCCCTTGACAGAGTCAGCGTAGTATGTTTTACTTCCATCATCATAGATTTGACTTATCCACTCCAGCCCCTTCCCTGGAGCCTGGCGGACCCAGTGCATGCTGTAGCCACTGAAGGTGAATCCAGAGACTGCACAGGAGAGTCTCAGAGACCCCCCAGGCTGCAGCAAGGCTCCCCCAGACTCCACCAGCTGCACCTCACACTGGACACCTGCAAACACAAAGAAGCCAGGTCAGGACACTGTCACACGTCCACTGTTTCTCTCTCTCATCCACTCTCACACTCAGTGTATCTTGTTCTCCACAAATTACCTCTTAAAATAGCAACAAGGAAAACCCAGCTGAGCCCAAACTCCATGGTGAGTGCTCTGTGTTCAGTCCTGATCAGGGAATAGGGTCACCTTGAGATCCTGGGTCTGGGCTCCTGTCCCAGAGCTGCAGGGTTGGGGCTGGGCTGATTTTTATGGGCAGATGGGGCCCTATTTGCATGTCCTCCTACGATATAGGGAGCTCTGGGGTTGGAGACCTGCAGAGAGGGCAGTGCCTCAGTGCAGGTGCGAGTGTCCTGGGGGAGAATCGTGGTCATGGTAACATTTCAATGACAAATGAGAATCATAAGGACGTTGGGGCATGTCCTGTGTCCGTATATGGTAACAGTGAGCCCAGCATCTGGCCTGTGCTCCTCCTCACTGGGCCGCTCAACTCCCCGGAACCAACTCCAGGGCAGAGCAGGACCTGCCCAGTGTGGGTGCAGACACCTTCAATATAACGAGAGCATGAATGAACGTCTGTATTGTGATGCTACCCACATGTCAGGGCTGGAGACAAGCAGACACATGGAAAGAGACCACAGGCTGCAGATCTTGTAAGAGTGTACATCATGGACACTGTGTATGATGCCCTTGGCCCTGAGTGTCTCTGGCTTCCTGACCTTCAAGGAGAGAACGAAGACTGAGTGTTGAGAAGACTCTTTTGTGTCCCTGGGATTCAGAGACCCTGAGAATTTAAGCAGTGACTACGGAGCTCATGGAGAGGCTGTGGGTTTTCAACACACAGAAGTCCATCTGCAGAGGGTCTGTCTGCATAGACAATACTGAAAACCTGAAAGAAGGCGATATCATAGAACAATTAGGGAGATAAATTCAAGTCGGAATACCTGTGATCAGCGAGAAGGCTCCTATTGAAGGTTAATCACTCATCTATGAAGCAGATATTTGCAGTTTAAATTCACAGTCAAGGCCATGGTGATATGAGTTGAACTGATCACATGGCCTGATCCTTGTCAAATGTGTTATTACAGGTGTGAGAGTTTATTGTACAAAGAAACAGCTCTGTGTTTCCACAGCGTTTTGATAACAGTGTGTCATGTCCTCATGTAATACACGTGTTTACAGAGCATGGAGATAAAGCCTGGACAGTAGACGAGCCCAGAACCCACCTCCACCTGGGGGACGTGAGCTCAGTGGGTCCTGAGCTCCCCAGGTCCTGAGAGCACGTTTTCCTTCAAAGCCCACAGAGGACCAGAGATCCTCATCGCCTTCCCCTCATCCAGCCTGGGTGTCGGGTCCCTTCCTGCAGGAGCTCTATGGACCCTGCTGTTCACAGGACGTCCCCTCCTCGTTCTTTCCATCCACGGACCCTGCCCTCCGCTCCTTGGCTGTGAACCCCCCGGGGTCTCTGCTGCAACACAGCGGAGCCTGTGTCCCTCTCCTGTGGCGATGCCCCCACTGCAAGAGCCTTGAACAAGACCTTCCTTTAAAATTAGCAACTGTCGACTTCCGATCAAGTTAGCGGCGTAGGTGGACACGGATCACGTCCTCCCACAACCACATCAAAGTTACAACTAAATCACAGAATAACCATCACTCAAAGACCACCTGAAGTCAAGCTGAATGGAAGCCCTGCAACTAGGAAATTAAAGACGAAGCCGAATGGAGATGGCATACCGCCCTCCGGGTCCCTCCATGTCGCCTCAAAGGAAACGGGATTCTGCAGCTGGGGGCGCGGAAGCTGAGCGACCCCCCCACCACGGAGGAAGCCGGCAGCACACCCGAGAACTGAGCAAACTGAATTACGGTATTGACCCAGAGCCATGGAGGTGGAGTACGGGATGACGGGCCTCAGAGCAGGGGGGGAGGCGGGGGGAGAGATGGATCACAGAGCCTATGTGCATGGGTGCATAAGCAGCGGACATGGACAACAGGGATGGGACGCTGAGAAGGGGAGGGGGAGGAGGGCGTCAATGGGGGAAAAAAGGAGAAACATCTGTAACTAAAACAAATAAATAATAATAAACAAAACAAAACAAAGAAAATTCAAGTAAAAATAAAAAGGAAATAACATTTAAAAAAAATTAGCAACTGTCAGAGAACCTACCACCAGGATGGAAGTGGGATATTTAAGGTTCTCCAGGCAGGTTGCACAGAGACCCACTCAGGACACATCCTGGGACAGGATTGTGGAGACGACAGTGCCCCCTGGTGGTTTTTCTGAGACACACAGGCTGATGACGCTGGGTCTGAACCAGCTTCCTGAGACAAGGCAGGGGTGTCTGCCACAGGGAAGTACTTCCTGGCATTTTGAAACGGGGGCAGCCCAGTCCTGCTTCTTTCTTGTACACAGCTGAGTCTCTGCAAGGACACCTGGACCTCAGGACTCCCACCTTGGGGAGAACCAGAGGAACATAACTCACCTCAGTGCCAGGGGCATAGGCCTCTGGGGCCAGGGCCTCAGCTTGCACGTGTGAGGTGCTGTGACCTGCCTGGTTGCACACTCACACACCCCGGAGTGTCCACCGTGTGGCACACCAGAGCCTCTTTAACTCAGTGTGGATGTTTCCTGACATTTGTGGGGCCCTTCGTGACTGTGGGTAGTAGAGCTGCAGAGGGGCGGTGAGCACAGGGACAGACTCACCAAGCACAGAGGGCAGTTCCCTGCCCAGGAACCGGTCCCTTCACTGCAGCCCTGAGACCCTGTGTCTCTGAACTCTAAGACTGTGCCCGAGTCCACAGGAGTAAGTCGTAGTGGAGAGGACAGCACAGCTCAGTCCTCCATGGTCTGGGACAGGAGGACGGGGCCCCATCCCTTTGTGCTTCTGTCTGGAAAGACGTAGAGGGGGGGATGGCAGTGACCACTGTGTGTGAAACTCCATGAAAGTAAGCCGGCGCTGTCAGATGTGACCATCACTGTTATTGTATCATTCCCCACCTGGGGGCAGAGGGGGCTCTGAGGCCTCCCCTCTGACTGCACAAGGAACACCTGCTCTGCTCCAGGCCTCACCTGTAACACCCATGTGAGGGGACAGGTCACCACCATCATGCCAGTGTCCTCACCTCTACGCTGATTTAGATCTATTGGTATTCGATCCTCAAATGTCATTTCCTTTATTTTTCATCAACAAAGACTTCAATGCAAGTATTACAGCCTGGTGTCCACAGTGTCTGTGGGATGAATTGAGTAATAAGCTCCACCTCCCTGCATGTAGGTGTTGAAGAGCCACACAGGTTGGGTGGTGCAGCTGAACAAGAGAAATCTGAGCCCTTTGCTCAGAACCTGGAGATGTGGGCTGACCATTTGAAAGACAGCCGAGGGGAGAGACAGCACCTGATGGCCAGAGCCAGGGGAGTTTGTTCTCATTAGGGGTCCATGATTCCGTGATGTGTACATATGTGCACAGATCAGTCCTGGCCAGAGGGAAATGTAAGCCTGGTTGGAGACTCTTCCATTTTGTTGTTCTCGTAGAAGAAAATACAACAGGTGTACCTATGTTTATGTGAGTTTGGGGAGGTCACTCAGGTGTGCTCATCCCCAGGTAAGCAGGACTCAGGTCTACTGGGGAGAATGAGCCATGACATTGTGGAAATTCACAACTGAGGAGGGCATCAGATCTCATCATAGTAAAAGTGGGTAGACCCTGTGGGGAAATCAAATGTGGTCACATTGGAGAAGAGAGGTAAAGATATAAATGAGAGCCTTTGACCATCACTAGTAATGAACACACAAGGTGAACCAATCCTCAGGCCCAGAGGAAAAATTTAAAGTTCAGGAGGTTCATGGTTAGGAGAAGGGGAGTTCCCTCTGACACTGTTTCCCCTGCACAGTGTTCAGAGGATAAACAGAACAGCGTGTGACCCTAGAGCCCGTGGACCAATGTTGGACAGCAGGCGTCTTTGTGGGCCACTGGGAAGCAGGAGCATAAACTACAGAGAAGCAGACAGCGCTCCCAAGTAGAGGAAATAGGGATAAAGGAAGAGGAGTAGGAGGAAGTGGAGGAGGACTAGGAATAGGGGTATGGGAGACGGAAAGTAATCCGGGTGCATTTTGGGCTGGTCTGTCTCACTCTGTGCTGTGCATTGGTGAGTGTGTCCCTCTGTGAACGTGAGTCTTTCAGGAATCAGAGTCCTCAGAGGAAGGCACAGGATTCGTAGTCTGGAAAGTCTACTGGAGAAATGTCTACAGCAGATGGAATCAGGGCTGTGTGTCCTGTCGCTGTGTCTTTAGGGCAAACCTGAAACATATAGGATGTGGAACTCACACTCAGGGTCCCATGGCCCACACCACCTGTCCCTGAGCAATAACCAGGTTGGGCCCTGAGGCCACATCATGCAGGATCTCAGATCAGAGATGCGGACATTTGGACAGTGGTTCTGGCCGATGGAAATGCAAAGTCATGTTAGAATATGGACATAATATGGTGGAGACAGACTGTGTTTCTCTGTGTGGAGGTGTACGGAGGTCAGTAGTGTTCACCAGGTGGACGGAGGGTGAGCTACAGGATGGCCATGCGGACAGGGTGGTGGGCTGTCTCCCTCTCACCTCAGGTCCCAGTGGAGGGTGCACATCAGCCCAGGGTCAGCAGCCCTGGTCACAGGAGTCAGAGTTCTCACATGACCAAGTGCACACGAGACCCGCAGAGCAACAGAGAGTCAGCTCCTAGGTCACTGGTCTCTGATTCCCCTGGACTTAGACTCAGCAGAGCCCTTCCAGTGTAGTCTGCTGAGTCATTTTACAGAGCAATGCATCTTATCGGACTGCACAGTGTTAACTACACTCGCATTTTATAGCATAGTGAGTTGGACGCATCCCTGAGAAATGGTAATGCTGGGCTCTTTCACACACATATAACACACCTCATGCATAAGGACCACACACCCCACCAGACAAGTGATTTGTGAATGTGATCTCCATGTTCATGTTGGTCGTTTCACTCCCTTAATGGAATCTGCGGTGGGATAAAGGTATTTAATTCAGCAACGTCTAATTCACCCCTGTTTTCTGTCCGGGGCCTGTTTTGGTGAATCACAGACACCCATACAACATGCTGAGCCTCACGGTCCAGGGACATCGGCTGTAGCAGCCACAGGGACAGAGAGGTTCTGCACCAGGAGTGAGGGCTTCTGGGAAACTGCCCAGAACTAGACGGGACTTTGACCTGGGTGAGGGGAGGAAGCTGGACATGTTCTGAGTCACAGGACAGAGATGTACCTGATGTTCATGGGCAGAGTGTTACTGGACATGTGGGTTTAAACCTCTTCCCGTGACGACCCAAGAGGACGTGCAGGCATGACAGACACAGCTTCTGTCATCGTAGGAAACACCTGAGTGATTATGACCAGGAGTTTGTCAGAATAGAAACTTCTAAGGTTCTGCAGGCAGGGATCAAGGGAAATAAGGAACGTGTCACTGCAAAGGGGGGGAAGGGGATTCCTGTTACCCACATGCACCTGCTCACAGTGTCTCTGTCTGTGAGGTAACAACTTCACAGGTCCAGGGGGTTAGCACTTGGACACCTGTGGGTCATTACTCACATGGTCACCCAAGCGGTATAATTATTGGGGCTCCTTTTTTGAAATCCTTCAACACTTAGAGGGAAGAGTGGACACCCCTCCCTGCAGGAGCCATGGTGCTGGTGTGTCTGTGTGAGGGGCCCTCATGTCATGGACCAGGACCCTGTCTCAGTCCATTGTCATCACCACCATCATCTCCATCATCACCATCATCATTTGCTTATTTATAAACAGTTGGTCTTTTATTTTCTTTAGACATGGTTAATTCCTACAGAAGTGAAACTTCATCTCAACTTTTAGTCGTGTACTGAAATTGATAAGTACAATTCGTAGTCAGGCTTTCCTTTATTTTTATTTTTTTAGTGCTGACAAATGAAGGCTCATCCCTCGCTCTTCTCCATCTGCCCCACATGGGCCCTGACAGAAAGGTTGGGTCTCCTCTTTAGATGTCAGTGGGAGATTCAAACCCACAACCCCCTAGAAGGAGAATCCATCGCCCTCCCCACCACCTCACCTAAATATAAGCCCTGGGCCAGTCTACTTACCTGGTCTATCAAAGCTGTTCTGACTTGCTGAAGGGCCTTTCCTGTGCTTTCTAGAGATTCCGACTATGCACGGGATAAATGTGACATGTCCCCCTGGTGTGTGTGTTTGTCATTAGCCTGATATCTGCACAAGCTGCTGTGGGTCTCTTGGCCTCTGCCTGGTATCAACTGCTCTTGGTGCTGTGAGCATGATGCCAATTCAATGACAGTCACCCCAGTGGGTCCTTAGTCTCTAATTTTGGGTTCAAACACAGATGGTGCCCACTGTGACATGAAGAAGAAACCACACAGGAAACCAGCCCAAACCTCCTACTGCACCTGCTCCTGGATGGTCCTTGTGTACAGGGACCGTGAGCGCCCCCTGGTGGTCGCCGCCTCTCCTGCAGGGAGGTTTGTGTCTGGGCTCACACTGACTTCCCCTCACTGTGATTGTCGCACAGTAATACACAGCTGTGTCCTCAGCTCTCAGGCTGTTCATTTGCAGATACAGTGTGTTCTTGGAGTTGTCTCTGGAGATGGTGAATCGGCCCTTCACAGAGTCCGCATAGTTTATGGTACTTCCATCAGGATTAATTCGACTCACCCACTCCAGCCCCTTCCCTGGAGCCTGGCGGACCCAGCTCATCCAGTAGCTACTGAAGGTGAATCCAGAGGCTGCACAGGAGAGTCTCAGAGACCCCCCAGGCTGCACCACGCCTCCCCCAGACTCCACCAGCTGCTCCTCACACTGGACACCTGCAAACACAAAGATGTCCTGGTCCGGACACTGTCACACGTCCACTGTTTCTCTCTCTCATCCACTCACACACTGAGTGTCTCTTGTTCTCCATAAATTACCTCTTAATATAGCAACAAGGAAAATCCAGATGAGTCCCAACTCCATGATGAGTGCTCTGTGTTCAGTCCTGATTAGGGAGGGAACACCTGAGGATCACGGAGCTGGGCTCCTTTTGGTGAGCTGTTGGGTCGGGGTTGGCCTTGTTTTTATGGGCAGTGGGGCCCTATTTGCATATCCTCCTTCCATTTAGTGTCCTCTGAGGTTGGAGACCTGCAGAGAGGGCAATGCTTCAATGCAGTTGAGAGTCCTGGGGGAGAATCGTGGTCATGATAACCTTTTAATAACTAAATAAGATACATAAGGAGGTTGGGGCATGCCCTGTGTCCACATCTAGTAACAGTGAAACTAGCATCTGTCCTGTGCTCCTCCCCACTGGGCCCTCGACTCCCCTAAACCAGGACAGAGCTGGACATGCTCATGACGGTGCAGGTCATTATAGGTAATGAGAGCATGAATGAACACCTGCATTCTGTTGCTGTACACATGTCAGGGCTGGAGACACCCAGACTTGTGGAAAGAGACTACAAGTTGCAGAGTTTGTAAGTGTGGACACCGTGGGCACTGTTTGTTGATGTCCTTGGCACTGAGTGTCTCTGGCTTCCTGACCTTCAAGGAGGCAAAGAAGAGTGGGTGCTGAGAAAATGCTTTCCTATCCCTGGGACTCAGAGACCCTGAGAAATTAGGGAATAATTCACGGAGCTGATGGAGAGGCTGTGGGTTTTCAACAAACAGAAGCCCATTCAAAGAGGGTCTCTCTGCATAGACAGTAATGAAAACCTTAAAGAAGGAGATAGAAAAGATGAATTAGTGAGATAAATGTAAGTCAGAATACCGGTGATCAGTGAGAACGCTCATATTTCATGTTAATCACTCATCTATGAAATAGAGACTTTTGCAGTTTAAATTCACAATCAAGGCCATGGTGACATGATTTGAATTGATCACTCAGCTTGTTTGTTCTCAAGCATGTTATTACAACTGTGAGGGTTTATTGTACAGGAGGACAGCTCTGTGCTTCCACAGCGTTTAGACAACAATGTGTTGTGTCCTCACGTAATACACGTGTTCACAGAGCATGGAGATAAAGCCTGGACAGTAGACAAGCCCAGAACCCACCTCCTCCTGGGGGACGTGAGCTCAGTGGGTCCTCAGCTCCCCAGGGTCCTGAGAGCACGTTTTCCTTCAAAGCCCACAGAGGACCAGAGACTCCTCATCGCCTTCCCCTCATCCAGCCTGGGTGTCGGGTCCCTTCCTGCAGGAGCTCTATGGACCCTGCTGTTCACAGGATGTCCCCTCCTCGTTCTCTCTGTCCACGGACCCTGCCCTCTGCTCCTTGGCTGTGAATCCCCCGGGGTCTCTGCTGCACCACAGGGGAGCCCTGTGTCCCTCTCCTGTGGTGATGCCCCCACTGCAAGAGCCTTGAACAAACCTTCCTTTAAAATATAGCGACTGTCAGAGAACCTTCCACCAGGATGAAAGTGGGATATTTAAGGTTCTCCAGGTAGGTTGCACATAAACTCACTCAGGACACGTCCTGGGACAGGATTGTGGAGACGACAGTGCCCCTGGTGGTTGTTCTGAGACACACAGGCTGACGACGCTGGGTCTGAACCAGCTTCCTGAGACAAGGCAAGGGTGTCTGCAACAGGGAAATCCTTCCTGGCATTTTGAAACTTTGGCAGCTCAATTCTGCTTCTTTATTGTACACAGCTGAACCTCTGCAAGGACACCTGGGCCTCAGGACTCCCACCTTGGGGAGAACCTGAGGAACAGAACCCTCCTCAGTGCCAGGGGCACAGGCCTCTGGGACCAGGGCCTCAGCTTGCATGTGTGAGGTGCTGTGACCTGCCTGGTTGCACACTCACACACTCCAGAGTGTCCACTGTGAGACACACCAGAGCCTCTTTAACTCAGTGTGGATGTTTTCTGACATTTCTGGGAAACTTTCTGACTGTGGGCAGTAGAGCTGCAGAGGGGGGTGAGCACAGGCACAGACTCACTGAGCACAGAGGGCAGTTCCCTGCCCAGGAACCGGTCCCTTCACTGCAGTCCTGAGACCCTGTGTCACTGAAATCTAGCACTGTGCCCGAGACCACAGGAGTAAGTCGTAGTGGAGAGGACAGTGGAACTCCATCTTCCTTTCTACGGGACATGAGGACGGGGCCCCACCCCTTTGTGCTTCTGTCTGAAATGACATAGAGGGGAGACGCCAGTGAGCACTGTGTATGAAACTGCATGAAAGGAAGCCGGCGCTGTCAGATGTGACCATCACTGTTATTGTATCATTCCCCATCTGGGGGCAGAGGGGGCTCTGAGGCCTCCCCTCTGACTGCACAAGGAACACCTGCTCTGCTCCAGGCCTCACCTGTCACACCTGTGTGAGGGGACAGGTCACCACCATCATGCCATTGTCCTCACCCCTCCATTGACTTTTGTCTATTTTTTCTAGATCCTGAAAAGTCATTTTCTTTATTTTTTCATCAACAAAGTCTTGAATGGAAAGTATTACATCTTGGTGTTCTATAATATGTCTTGGATGGATTAAGTTATAAACTCTACCTCCCCGGATATAGATTGTGGAGGAGCCACCAGAAGTTGAATGAAGGAGCTCAACAAAAAAAATCTGGGCCCTTTGCTGAGAACCTGAAAATGTTGGCTGACCCGTTCCAGAGCAGCAGAGCTGAGAGGCAGGCACTGACATCCAGAGCCAGGTAGGACCATTCTCATCATGGGACCCTGATCCCTGGGTTTGTCCGTGTGTGCACAGGTCGGTCCTGGCCAGACGGAAATGTGAGCCTGGATGGAGACTGCTCCATTGTGTCATTCACGTAGAAGAAAATGCACGAGGTGTGCATATGTTTATGTGGTTGGGAAGCTTGCTCAGGTGTGCTCATCCCCAGGAAAGCAGGATTTAGGTCTACTGGGAGAGTGAGCTGTGACGTTGTGGATGTTCACAACTGTAACGGGAACTAGATCTCATGACAGTGACAGTGGGTAGACCCTATGGGGAGATCACAGGTGGTCACATAAGAAAAGACAGGTGAAGATATAAATTCGATGCCCTTGAGAGTCACCAGTAATGAACTCACAAAAGTGAAGCAAACCTCATGACCAGAGAATGAACTAAAAGGATGTACATGTTCAGGAGACAGGAAGTTCCTTCTAACACTATTTCTCCTACACAGGGTTCAGAGAATAAACTAAGAACACATGTGACCCTGGAGCCAGTTGAACAATGTTGGGGGACAGTGGGCATTTGTGTGGGTCACGGGAAGGAGAAGCGTGAACTACAGAGAAGCAGAGAGTGCTCCCAGGTCCGAGTCCTTCAGGGAGTTTGGAGCTGAATGTGCAGAAGCTGCACGGCCTCCTGAGTGGGGTTTGTTCTCTAGACTCTGCTGGGACCATTTTCAATCTGTGGGAATATGCAAGAGTCTCAGTCGATACTATGATGTTGTGTTGAAGTTGTAGGTAAAGATGTGTAAGCAATTACGTTTACATCATACAATTTTTCTTTTGGGAAACCTGATGTGTGATGATCATTGGGAACACTGTCACCATGTCTGTACCTGATGGGAGTCAACTGGGACAGGAACCTGACTCAGAATGTCATTGGGAGAAATGCTACCTTGGTGTATGAATAGGAGCATTAACCAAGACAGAGGACAGACACGTCCAGGGTTCTTGTTTCATTAGGTTCTGATTTTCCTTGTTTTTTTTTTTTTTTTTCAGTTCAAGTTTTCTTTCCTCATAAATAGCCACCCACATTTCCTAGAGTCATGAAGACACTTTGTTGAGAGTGTGCAGGAGCACAAGTCATTTGTGTGTTGATTTTGTACCTTACATCTCCCCTAAATTCACTTTCTAGTTCCATCAGTACCATGGGCTCTTTTTAGGATTTTCTATATACTAGGTCATATCTTATGTGTCCAGATAAAGAGAAACATTTTAACTTATTTTTCTCAGATTTAGACCTTTTTAAATGTCTTATCTTGCCCTATTATTCACACAAAACTTCCTGTTCCATTGAATAGAAGCAGTCACAGGGGCGCCCTTGTGTTGGTCCTGATCTCAGAAGAGTAGCTTTGAAATTTTCTCTGTGCAGCATGATGTCACTTGTTGGCTTCTCCAATGTGGCCTTTTTCATGTTGATGTACATCTCTTCTGTACCTATTTGATGAAGAATTGTAATCATAAGGCCATTTTCAATGTTTTAAATGTTTTTTTCTACATTTATTTATATGATGGTATCATTTATCTTCCATTGTGTGAATGAGGTGGAGCACGTTTAATGGTTTACCTATGTCCAACCATCCTTGCATTCTAGGTCAGTATCTCAGTGATCTTGGTCAAGGATGCTTGCAATGTGCTGTTCAGCTTTCTTGTATATTGCTGAGGAGTTTTGCACTGAAGTTCATCAGGGATGTTGACCTGTCATTTTTTATGTCCCTACTGGCTTTCATATGAGTGTCATGGTCACTCAGTACATTTGTTTGGAAGTGTAGCCTCTTCTTTTAATTATTGGAAGAGTTCAAGAGGGATTGACTAAAATATTATAAATTCTTGCCAGACTGGTGTAGCTCAGTAGATGGAGCATCACCTCATGGACTGAGAGGCCCTGGTTTGATTCCTGGTCGGGGCACATGCCAGGGTTGTGGGCTCGATCACGAGTAGAGGGTGTGCAAGAGGCAGTCAAGTGATATTTCTCTCTCACATGTATGTTTCTCTTTCCCTTTCCCCTCTTCTCTTTCTAAAATAAATAAATAAATAAATAAATAAATAAATAAATAAATAAATAAATAAATAACAAAAAAAGTTATAAATTCTTACTCTAGCTGTTTTAGCTCAGCACTCAAGAGTGTCGGTCTGGGGATTGAAGTGACACAAGTCTGATTCCTGGTCAAGGGCACATGCCTGGATTGAAGGTTCGACCCCGACCCTGGTCAGGATCGGGTAGGAGGCAACCTCTGGACGTGTCTCTCTCACATTGATGTTTCTCTCTTTCTCTCTCTGTCTCTTTCTCTCCTCTGTCCCTTCCACTTCACTTAATATCAATGGAAAATTAACTCGCGTGAGGATTAACAACAATAACCAAAAACAGTTATCAATTCTTCTTTGAAGTTTTGAGAGAATTCACCTTTAAGTCCATTTGGATGTGGGCTTCTATTTGTTGGCCAGTGTTCACTATTACCTCAGTTATTATTTTTAAATTGATAGCAATCTAACAATAATGAGATAAAATTTCTAATTTGAGCACCTACTAAGTGGACAGAGAAATGCAACTGTTGATATTCACAGGATGTGGTCAGTGTGAAAATTACAGTTGTGTCCAGACTACACATTTATTTTGTATGCTATCCAAGAGAATGAAATAAATCCGTATTATTCTGTATAGAATTCAAAATGTGTCTTAGTCCTGAGAATGCACCTCCCTGACCTCCAGCTCCAGGAGCACAAGGAACAGGTCCCAGCCGCTGCTCTCTGAAATCCTCCGTGGTTTGTGCTGAAGACACAGCTGTGCACAACTCCCAGACCCTGGATGATCTCAGCAGTAACAGTAAGGCAGATCCATTGCTGGGAGACGCAGGTGTCCTTTGACGGAAAGTTTTGGCTCAGGAAATTGTTGACCGACTTGTTGGGTCTCCTGAAATGCAGGGAGGTTTAAGTAAGTTCCACCTTTTGTGGACAAACATTGCTTGTGTGCTAACAGTTTCCCGACGCTCATGTAACCCTCTGCATTTTCATTCCTCCATAAGCGATCCACTACATGTCTCCACGTCAGAATGATTCTAATAATATAATGAAACTTATAAAATACTGACCCATCACTGTAGCCTCAGAATAAAAGATCAAGAGAGAATCATGGAGAAACTGCTATCCGGGAAAAACGCCCAGAGCCTCAGAGGAAACAGTCCTAAACACCACCTGCACCTGCTCCTGGGGCTGCCACACGGAGTCGGTGGGTACCGAGCGCCCCCTGGTGTCCTGAGCGCCCCCTGCAGCCCTGCCCTCCTGTCCCCTCAGAAGATTTGTGTCTGGGCTCACACTGAGCTCCCCTCATTGTGTGTCCCTCACAGTAATACACGGCCGTGTCTTCGGCTCTCAGGCTGATCAACTGGGGATGGCCAGTGTGGTCAGAGGTGCTGGGCTCTCCCATAGAACATACAACGACCTTAATGTATAATGAACACATTCTCCCATCAGAGATCTTACTCAGAAATGCATTCTGTGTGTAGATCTGTCATTTATTTTCCTAAATGCAATAGGTGGTGGGACTATATATATATATATATATATATATATATATATATATATATATATATATATATATATATATATTTATCCTCACCCGAGGACATTCTTTTTCCATTTTTTTGTTCAGATAGAGTGGGAAGGAGAGAGAGAGAGAAACATCGACGTGAAAGGGCCACATCGAGTGGCTGCCACCCGCACAACCAACCAGGGCCGGGGACAAACTGCAACCGAGGTACATGCCCTTAGCGGGAACTGAACCCGGGTCTCTCTGGACCACAGGCCGACGCTCTAACCGCTGAGCCAAACCGGCCAGGGCAGGACAAATATATTTAATTTAGCAATCTCTGATTCACCCCTGTTTTCTGTACTGGGCCTGTTTTGGTGAATCACACAGACCCACAGGACCTGCTGAGCCTCATGCTCCAAGGGCATCGGCTGCAGCAGCCACAGGGACAGAGAGGTTCTGCACCAGGAGTGAGGGCTGCAGGGAAACTGCCCAGAACTGGACGGGACTTAGACCTGGCTGAGGGGAGGAAGCTGGACGTGTTCTGAGTCACAGGACAGAGATGGGCCTGATGTTCATGGGCAGAGAGTTACTGGACATGTGGGTTTAAACCTCTTCCCGTGACGACCCAGGAGGATGTGCAGGGCATGACAGACACAGCTTCTGTCATCGTAGGAAACACCTGAGTGATTATGACCAGGAGTTTGTCAGAACAGAAATCTTAGAGGTTCTGCAGGCAGGGATCAAGGGAAATAAGGAACCTGTCATTGCAAAGGGGGGAAGGGGATTCCTGTTACCCACATGCACCTGCTCACAGTGTCTCTGTCTGTGAGGTAACAACTTCCCAGGTCCAGGGGTTAGCACTTGGACACCTGTGGTGTCACTACTCACATGGTCACACCATGCTCCACCCAAACTTCACAATTTATTAGGGCCCCATTTATAAAATCCCTCAACACTTAGAAGGAAGAGTTGACACCCCTCCCTGCAGGAGCCATGGTGCTGGTGTGTCTGTGTGAGGGGCCCTCATGTCATGGACCAGGACCCTGTCTCAGTCCATCGTCATCACCATCATCACCATCACCTTTTGTTTATTTAAATTGTTCTTATTATCTGTAGACATGGTTGTTTTCCAAGATAATGACACCTTTTCTCACTTTCTGGTCATTTATTATATTTGCTAAGTAAGATATGTAGTCAGACTATTTTATTTTTATTTTTTTTAGTGCTGACAACTGAGGGCTCCTTCTTGCCTCTTCTCCATCTGCCCCACACTGGGATCTGATGAGAAAGGTTGGTCCGCTCTCTATAGATGTCATTGGGAGATTGAACCACACAAACCCCTGGAAGGAGAATTCCTCCCCCTCCCCACCACCTCACCAAAATAAAAGCCCTGAGCCTGTCTCCTTTCTTTTTCTATCAAAGCTCCTCGGACTTGTTGAAGGGCCTTTCTTGGGCTTTTCAGAGAATCAAACTATGTATGTGATACATGTCCCTTTTGTGTGTTTGTCATCAGCCAGGATGTCTGCACCAAGCTATCGTGCATCTCTGTGCCTCTGTTTGGTGTGAACTGCTCTCAGTGTTGTGAGCATGATGCCACATCAATGAGCATAACCCACGGGTCTTTCTTTGTAGCTTTGGGGTCACACACCTCTGGTGCTCACTATCCACACACATGTGACCTGCTGCTGGGGCCCTGAGCTGTGGAGCTGAGCTGCACTGTTGAGTCAGCAGAGCCTCTGGTTGGATTCAGCTGATTAGGGTCAGTAGATTTCATGATAAATTGTCATTTGGTCACAAGAGTGTCTGAAAGAGAATCTCTGTCGTTTTCACATAAGAATGTTGCCTTCGTTGACAAGAGACATTTCTTTATTTTTTTTGTTGACACAATTATAGTTTCCTTTAATTCCTCCAGCTTTGCCCACATCCACCCAGCCCCCAGCAATCCTCTCCTGACCCTACCACTCTGGCTGCATCCACGGGCTCTGTATATATGTGCCTGGGTCCTCACTTCTTCTTTTATCCACTCTTCCCAACCCCCACCCCTCTGACCTCTGCCAATCTGTTCTGTGTATCCATGTCTCTGGTTCTATTTTTTTGTCAGTTTATTTTGTTCATTAGACTCCGTATATACATGAGATCATGGGGTATTTGTATTTCTGTGACTGGCTTATTTTGCTTAACATAATAATCTACAGCTCCATCCATATACTGCAAAGAGTAAGAGTTTCTTCTTTTTTACAACTGTGTAGCATTCTATTATGTAAATGTACCACAGTGTTTTATCCACTCCTCTACATGGTCAACCAGGTGGTTTCCAGATCTTGGATATTGTAAATAATGCTGCTATGATCTTGGGAGTGCATATATTCTTTGTGAATCGTGCGTTGGGATAATTAGAATATACAACCAGAGGTGGGTTCGCTGGTCAAAAAGTAGTTTTATTTTTATGTTTATATTTTTTGTTATTAATTTATTTTTATTACAGATGTTTCTCCTTTGTCCCCCTATACACCCTCCTCCCTATTCCACACCCCCAGCATTGTTGTCTGTGTCCATTAGTGATGTCTATATGCACATAAGTTCTTTGGTTTGTCTCATCCGTTCTCCTCCCCCCATCCCTCCTCTGAGGTTTGCCAGTCTGAACGGTTCTATTTTTATTTTTTTGAGGAAACTCCATACTGTTTCCCACTGTGGCTGCACCAGTCTGCAATCTCACTGATAGCGCACCAGGGTCCTCCTTTCCCCACATCCTCACCTCACTTGTTGTTTGTTGATTTAGTGATAGGAGCCATTCTGGCAAGTGTAGTCGTAGTTTTAATTTGCATGTTTCTGATAATTAATACTGCTGAGCATTGTTTCATATGTCTCATGGCCATCTGTATGTCCTCTTTGGAGAAGGGTCGATTCAGGGCATTGGCCCCGCTTTTAATTGGATTGTATGTCTTCCTGGCGTTGAGTTGTATGTAGTTTTAAAATATTTTGGAATTTAACACCTTATCAGAATGTACCATTGGCAAATAGAAAACAGACATTTGTAACTCACAGAACTCAGAGGTAAACAATGAATCAATAATCCAGAGAGGTTCCCTGAGGGAAACTGTGACTTGAAGAGGAAACCACACAGGAAACCAGCCCAAACCTCCAACTGCACCTGCTCCTGGATGGTCCTTGTGTTCAGGGACCCTGAGAGCCCCCTGGTGGTGGCAGCCTCTCCTGCAGGGAGGTTTGTGTCTGGGCTCACACTGACTTCCCCTCACTGTGCCTGTAACACAGTAATACACGGCCGTGTCCTCGGCTCTCAAGCTGTTCATTTGCAGATACAGCGTGTTCTTGGAGTTGTCTCTGGAGATGGTGAATCGGCCCTTCACAGAGTCCGCATAGTTTGTGATACTACTATCATATTTAATATATCCTACCCACTCCAGCCCCTTCCCTGGAGCCTGGCGGACCCAGCTCATCCAGTAGCTACTGAAGGTGAATCCAGAGGCTGCACAGGAGAGTCTCAGAGACCCCCCAGGCTGCACCACGCCTCCCCCAGACTCCACCAGCTTCACCTCACACTGGACACCTGCAAACACAAAGAAGTCCTGGTCAGGACACAGTCACACGTCCACTGTTTCTCTCTCATTCACTCTCACACTCAGTGTCCCTTGCTCTCCATCAGTTACCTCTTAAAATAGCAACAAGGAAAACCCAGCTGAGCCCAAACTCCATGGTGAGTGCTCTGTGTTCAGTCCAGATCAGGGAATGGGGTCACCTGGGGATCCCGGGGAGGGCTGCTGTCCCAGAGCTGCAGGGTCAGGGCTGGGCTGGATTTTATGGGCAGAGGGGGCCCTATTTGCATGTCCTCCTACTATATAGGGAGCTCTGGGGTTGGAGACATGCAGAGAGGGCAGTGCCTCAGAGCAGGTGCGAGTGTCCTGGGGGAGAATATTGGTCATGAGAACATTTCAGTAACTAAATAGGAATCATAGGGATTCTCAGGGTACGTCCTGTGTCTACATCTGGTAACAGTGAGCCCAGCATCTGCCCTATGTCCTCCCCACTGACTCCCTTGATTCCCCTGAACCAACCCCAGGCAGAGCGGGAGATGCCCATGAAGGTGCAGACCCCCTTGCATGCAATGAGAGCATGAATGAAGGACTGTGTTCTGGTGTTACCCACACGTCAGGGCTGGAGACAGACAGACACGTGGAAAGAGACCACAGGCTGAAGATCTTGTAAGAGTGGACATTGTGTACATACTGTGTTGGTGCCCTTGGCCCTGAGTGTCTCTGGCTTCCTGACCTTCAAAGAGACAAAGAAGACAGAGTGTTGAGAAGATGCTTCTCTATCCCAGGGACACAGAGACAGTGAGAAGTCAGGGAGATTCATGGAGCTGATGGAGAGGCTGTGGGTTTTCAACACCCAGAAATCCATCTTCAGAGGGTCTGTCTGCATAGACAGTAATGAAAATTTTAAAGGAGGTGATATAATGGAACAATTAGTGAACTATTTCTGTATCACGATATATATGATTAGTGAGGGGGCTGTTGTCTGAGTCATGCTGGGAACCTTGGTATATTATGTGCAAAGGGACTTTGTCCTATTTGAGTCATTTAGTGATCTGAGATCCAAATACTTTCCAGGGTCATTTAGACAGGTCCTCCTATGGTAAGTGTTTATATCAGAGGGAGGCAGAGGGAGATTAGGCTCCAGGAGGACAAGAATGCACTGTGACATCACAGCTCAGAGGACCTATTCCTGGCTGTGGACATGGAGGAAGAGGCCACGGGACCAAGAATGCAGTTGTAGCAGCTGGAAAAGACCAGTAAAGAGACTCCCCTGTCTGAGATCGTTCAAGCAGCTGTAACAAAGTGCCTGGGCTGGGAAGATGATAAACAACACACATTTGTGTCCCACAGATCTGGAGGCGGGAAGTCCTCGGTCAAGGTGCCAGCAAGGTGCCTTCTGGGGAAGGACGTCCTCCTGGTTCTGGTCTGACAGCCTCTTGCTGGGTCTGCACGTGGTGGAGGGACCAGCAGGACCTCTGGGCTCCATCAGGAAGGCACTGATTCCTGTAAGGAGGGTCCCTCATGACCTAAGCATCTCCCCAACACCCCACCTCCCAACACCATCCTCTTTGGCGATGAGGATTTCAACATATGAACGTGGGGAGCACAGGTGTTCAGACCACAGCACCGTCCTGGAGCCTCTGCAGGAGGGTGGTCCTGCCTCCCCCTGAACTCAGTCCAGTGATGTGGATTTGTGCTTTGACCTCCAGACTCTGAGGGAATAACCGTGTGCAGACTGAAGCCCAGGTGTGTGGTGATGTGACCGGTTGTCCTGGGAATGCACAGGCTGGACGTGGTCTCCCATTATCAAGGGTATCCCCACACTGCTCCTGCTGTGTGATGACCTCAGTGCTGGCCCAGGGACAGGGACACTGCAGGGCTGGGGATCCGAGGAGGAGTCTCCTTGGTGTGTCCCTCTGAAGGGAGGCCTGTGAGACGCTGTGCTGACTGAGCCTGTGCTTGAAGCTGGCTCCCCTGCCAACCCACGGCTTCCCCACCCGGTGAGCTGACTGTGCTGCCGAATGTCCCGCGTGTGGTGCTTGGCCAGAGACAGGGACACGGAAATTCATCCTTGACTGTCTCACTGGTCCTGTTCCCCAAGCCCAGTGCCATGTTTCAGAAATATTGGAACGTCCTAGAACCTGTGAGGGAGACACTCCAGTCCAGACCCCCAAGTCAGACACCAGCCAGGTGTTCCCACGTGATGGCTCAATGAACATCCCTCATTCAGAGAACAGGAGGCTCCAATGTGCCCTGGAAAACAACGATGAAGAACAGGGTCCTTTCAGGAACACCTTCCCTGCCAATTCCTTGCAGTGCATTTGACCCCTGTGACCTTTCCCTGGATCACTGACTCGCCCGTGACAGCATCGCTCCTGGTCTCAGGGCCTGACTGTGTGAGGAGTCAGCAGCTCCTGGCCCTGCATCTCCTCCCCCAGCACAGCTGCCCTGTCCCTCAGGGATGGGACCCTCCCAGGACGGGGTCCTCACACTGTCTCGCACAGTCATGCACGGCCGTGGCCTCAGACTTCAGGCCATTGGTCTGCAGATGGGCCGTGCTGACCGAGGTGTCCATGGAGGAGACAGATCGTTCTGAGCAGCCTGGGCACATGTGGGCTTCCCAGTGTTTGTGCTAAACCAGCTCACTCACTGCAGGCCCTGTCCTGGGGCCTGTCGCACCCGGTGCACGTAGTAGCTGGTGACGGTGGACCCAGAAGCCTTGCAGGAGACCCTCCCTGAGGCCCAGGCTTCCTCCCTCAGCCCAGACTGCACCCGCTGCCCCTGGGAGTGGACATCTGTGGAGAGGAGACAGGAATGGGTGGACATCCCCCTGACTGTCCCTGGTCCCCTCCTCAGCCCAAGGACTGGGGAGCCCTTACCTGTAGCCACTGCCACCAGGAGGAGGGTTCTCCAGCTCTAGTCCATGGTGAGGGCTGAGCTGTGGGCAATTCTGTAGGGAGGGTGTGGCTGTGGGTGATGCTCTCAGGGCACAGACTTATCCATATTCATCCTGGTCTACCTCATCTCATTTACATATTCATGAGGTGGAGTATTTCATAGCTGTGGACTGGACCCCACCTGAGAGAAGATGGAGGGACAGGAAAGTTGCTTTGTTGGAATCTGGGGGTCCACATCCCAATCCTGGTAGGAGGATATGTGTCCCCTGCCAGGTCCCGAGCTCTGTGCTCACTGAGCCCCTCCCTCTGAGGAACAAGCCCCCACAAGACTTGTTCCTCAGTGTGAACCCAACTTTGAGAGACACGGGGATTTCCTGGACCAGCTCTGGGCTTCGGTACCTGAATGTTTATTCCTGGATCATTGTGTCTCCAAAGTGCTGCACCCACTGAAGTAATAAAGCCATCCCTGTCCCAGCTCCTCACAATCCAGAAGCTCTAGAAATACCCACTTTGTGTGTGGTTCTTATGTTTATGTAGGTTGGTAATGCTCTGATTGAACAGGATATTAGTACTCACTTCAGCATTCCTGTCCAGCTTTCTGTTTAGATTGTTTTTATGAAAAGAGGAAGACCCGGCCCTCAGAGGAAATCCCTGTGCAGCTCCCACCACATCTGCTCCTGGGGCAGCAGCCCTGTGCTCAAGGGTCCTGAGCGCCCCCTGCTGCCTAGTCATTTCCCCTGCAGGTGAAGGTCCTTCAGGGCTCACAGGGCATTGACCTCTCAGCGTCTCTAGTTCAGTAGTAAAGGCTGTGCCCCAACTTCACAGTGTTCCCGCAGGGACACCGTATACTTTTCATATCTATGTACATGGTGAACTGGCCTTACTGAGCCCCGTGAGTGTGCAAGGAGACCCCAACACAGAGCTTTATGAAGCTACCACTGAGCCTTTCCCTGAAGCAGCCAGATGGACTAACACAGCTGAACCTCCCTGAGTCCAGAAGCTCTCAGGGACGCTGGGGCCTCTTATGTCCTTAGGTCCTGTGGTTGAAGGTCACATCTGAGTATCCTAAATACCACTGCACGTCTACCATTCAATAAATCACACACACACACACACACACACACACACACACACACACACACACACACACTGTGATGACTTTCATTGCTATGGATCCAGAGTTGCCCTTCTTCCCTGAACCCAGCTCATGGGCAGTGACCACAGATGGATTCTAGGCCTGGAGTGACTTCCTGTGGAAGCTGATCAAATGCACCCACGATGCACAAGCAGGCTTTGCAGAGCACATGTCTTGTGTTCCTCTGTTCTTGCAGGTCCTGTGAACACAGATGCTGATTAGAACGGATCAGACCTGCTCCAGGGAGGGTCAGAGGAGGAGCTGGTTCCCCATTGACTGCAGGGCCCAGTAGCTGAGAGTTCCCTGGAGAACCCACACCTGTATTAGGAAGTCCTCTGAGAATAGTGAGGCTGAGGAGAGAGCATTGTGGTCAGCTGTCAGGTGAGGCTGCAATCCCAGGTCACCTGGTGGGCGAGTATCAGTAGGAAAGAGAGTGAGGCCAGCCTGTGAGGGACACCCTGCTCCAGGGAGGGTCAGCAGTGACACCCTCCTTGACGACCCCAAAGGGCTGTGAGGATCCAGTGAGACCGTGGACAGAACCCGAGCACAGGCCGCAGAACCGCAGTGCAAATACTGTGTTTTTATTTTGGGGGTGACACTGAATCAAGTCACCCAGACAAACCCGAGAGACCAGGACGTCTGCTGACAGCAGCACTGACCTTGGTCCTGGGTTTTAGGACTAAGTGAGACACAGAAGGACAGTCCATGTGGTGCGAGGGGAAGGACACGGGCTGATTGTGCTCCTGGCGCTGCAACACAGAGTCCATGGGTCCAGAGCGCCTCCTGGTGTCCTGAGCGCCCCCTCGTGTCCTGAGCGCGCCCTGCATCCCCGCCCTCCTGTCACCCTAGGAGGTTTGTGTCTGGGCTCACACTGACTTCCCCGCACTGTGTCACTTGCACAGTAATACACGGCCATGTCCTCGGTGGTCACAGAGCTCAGCTGCAGGGAGAACTGGTTCTTGGACGTGTCACTGGAGATGGTGGTGCGGCTCTTGAGGGACGGGTTGTAGTAAGTGCTACCACCACTAGCATATATGAGCCCAATCCATTCCAGCCCCTTCCCTGGTTTCTGGCGGATCCAGTTCCAGCAGTAACCACTGCTGATGGAGTAACCAGAGACAGTGCAGGTGAGGGAGAGGGTCTGCGAAGGCTTCACCAGTCCTGGGCCCGACTCCTGCAGCTGCACCTGGGACAGGACACCTGGGGACAAAGAGCATCAGGCCCTGTCAGTCACGTGCAGTCACAACCACCCCAAAGACCCCTGTCTGATCTCTGATACCCTCACCTTCGGGGACTGTCACCAGGCACAGGAGAAGACCCAGCAGCCTCTACTTCTTCTAGACCACGGCTCTGCCTTCCCCAGAAACCTCAGCCCTGTGTGAGGAGAGAGCTGTGAGCCTCCCCAGCCCAGGGGAGGATTTACCCTGGAGCTTGAGGAGAAATTTGCATGTGGGGCAGCTTGTTCCTTATAAGTGGAAGACTGAGGTCAAGCTGCCCTGGTCCTTCTATTGCTAATGTGTAGGCTTCCCTTTTCTTGAATGCACTAAGTACATTCGTCAGTTATAGGGGATCTCCTCGTACACAAGAATACTGGAGTCAGCTTAATGGTAATGCTCATCTCTGATAAGTGGTGGACGAGTTGAGTAGATAACATTTTTAATTTCTCATGCATCTTTCAAATAGATTTAATGGGATTAAATTTGTTTAAGTAATTTCTGAAACCCAGCTTTCTAATATCTACAGAACTGTCAAATATTTTTATAAAAAACGTTATTTTTATAAACATAATTTTATATAGCCAAATAATGTCTAGGTTGGTTTGCAAATCACAAAATAAAGGACATTCATTCTCAGTATCTTATTTCTTTATGTTGTAACTTTGATCCAAGGAACTATACCCCAGGAACATGTAATTGAGGTACCCTTGATTTTTTTTTCTTTTTTATTTGCTAAAATGGTATTTCTAACAAATTCTGAGTAACACCGTGCTACATGCCTTTGTTCAGGTTAATGCTAGGAACCTTTTTCTTGCAATCTTTGCCAAACACTCTCAGAGCTAAGTAGTGTCAGACCTGGTGAGGACTGGGATAGAAGACCCCTGATTCTTCATGTTGAAAATTAGATAATTGTGCCTTTGAGTCCCTCCTAAAACTCTTCCCTTGTGCAATCCCATGACTTATTGCAGACACCACAGCAAATTACATCAGACATATTCATATTTTTACATGGAGAAATGACTGAGAATGAAAGAGCAATTATTCATGTGTACAATTCAGAATCTTTCATATGTAGAAATTGTAAAGGCCGCAGATTAACTGACCTCTTAGTCAAATATTTTCAGTGATGTTGGGGTCAGAGGGAGGCAAATCATGGAGGTTCCTAGCACAGATATGCTCATAGAAAAGGGAACTTATCCCTGACAGGAACCCTCACTCCCAGGACACACGACATGGTCAACTGGGGTGTTTTCAAATCTTGGATATTCTAAGTAACACTGCTATGAACACGGGAGTGTATGTATTCTTTCTGATTTGTGTTTTGGAATAATTAGGATATATTTTCAGAGGTGGATTTGCTGGGTCAAAAAGCAGTTCTATTTTTATTGTTGTATTAATTACTTCATCTTTGTTTCAGATATTCCTCCATTCCCCGCCCCCCCCCCAGACACTATCGTCCTGAAACCCCTTCCCACAGCATTGTTGTCTATGCCCATTGGTTCTGCATATATGCTTGTAAGTTCTTTGGTTTATATTACTCTCCTCGCCGCCCCCCTCCTCTGGGGTTTGTCAGACTGAACATACTTTTCATTTCTTTTCTTTTCTTTTTTTAGGAGACTCCATAGCGTTTTCCACAGTGTCTGCACCAATCAGCATTCCCACCAATAGTGCACCAGGGTCCTGTTTTCTCCTCATCCTCCCCAGCACTGGGTGTTTGCTGAGGTATTGATAGGAGCCATTCTGGCAGGTGTAGCTGTCGTTATAGTTTGCACGTCTCTGATGATCAGTAATGTGAGCATTGTTTCATATGTCTCATGGCCATCTGTACGTCCTCTTTGGAGAAGTGTCTATTCAGGGCATTGGCCCATATTTTAATTGGATTGTATGTCTTCCTGGTGTTGAGTTTTATGTAGTTTTAAAATATTTTGGAATTTAAGCACTTATCAAATGTACCTTTGGCAAATACACCACAGCTTTTTCTAACTCAGAGATGTTAGAGGTAAACACTAAATCAAGAATCCAGAGAGGTTCCCGAGGGAAACTCTGACATGAAGAGGAAACCACACAGGAAACCAGCCCAAACCTCCAACTGCACCAGCTCCTGGGATGGTCCTTGTGTTCACGGAACCTGTGCGCCCCCTGGTGGTCGCAGCCTCTCCTGCAGGAGGTTTGTGTCTGGGCTCACACTGACTTCCCCTCACTGTGTCCTGCACAGTAATACACGGCCGTGTCCTCGGTGGTCACGGATCTCAGCTGCAGGGAGAACTGGTTCTTGGACGTGTCACTGGAGATGGTGGTGCGGCTCTTGAGGGACGGGTTGTACTAAGTGCTACTACCACTACCATATATGTTCCCAATCCATTCCAGCCCCTTCCCTGGTTTCTGGCGGATCCAGCTCCAGTAGTAACCACTGAGTGAGCCCCCAGAGACAGAGCAGGTGAGGGAGAGGGTCTGCGAGGGCTTCACCAGTCCTGGCCCGACTCCTGCAGCTGCACCTGGGACAGGACACCTGGGGACAAGGAGCATCAGGCCCTGTCAGTCACGTGCAGTAACAACCACCCCATGGACCCTGTCTGGCCTCAGAGACCCTCACCTTGGGGAGCTGTCACCAGGCACAGGAGAAGACCCAGTAGCCTCATCTTCTTCTAGACCACGGCTCTGCCTTCCCCAGAGACCTCAGACCTGTGTGAGGAGAGAGCTGTGAGCCTCCCCAGCCCAGGGGAGGATTTACCCTGGAGCTTGGGGAGAAATTTGCATGTGGGGCAGCCTGTTCCTTATAAGTGGAGGGACTGAGGTCAGGCTGCCCTGGTCCTTCTGGGCCCCTGTGGGGGCATCTCTTTCCTTGATCTCACTCTGTATGTAAGTCAGGGAGAGGGGATCCCTGGGTCCAAGAGACATTGGAATGTGGTCAAAGGTTGGCCTCACCTTTCTGGGCATAAGAAGAAATGATGGACTAGACAGGTAGGTTAGACTTTTAACTTCCCATACATCCTTCAAAGTGATCTTAAAGGGATTAGCATTTGTTCATAGTCTTTCTGAATCCCAGCTCTCCAGTATACCCAGTATTTCTAAATTTTATATCATAATTTCATACAAATATTATCTATTTTAGTGCAAAAATAAAAATAAAGGACATCTATGCTCAATATCTTATATTTTAATTATATTTAAATATGTTTTTATTGATTTTATTTTTTAGAGAGTTGAACGGAGACGGTAACTTCATCGCTGACAAAGATACCTGACTCCAGTCTCCCTCCTTCTGCCCCTGGGCATGGTCAGTTAGTCAGAGGTGCTGGGATCTACCACACAATATGTAACGTCCTTAATGTATATTGAACACATTCTCCCATCAGACAAATACTTTGTAAATGTTATCTCTCTGTGGAGCTTGTCTTTTCATTCCCTTAATGGAATCTTTGGTGGGATAAATGTATTTAATATAGCAAAATATAATTGATGCCTATTTTTCTGTTCTGGGGCCTGTTTTGGTGAATCACACAGACCCCCAGGACGTGCTGAGCCTCACGGTCCAGGGGCATTGGCTGCAGCAGCCACAGGGACAGAGAGGTTCTGGCACCAGGAGTGAGGGCTGCTGGGAAACTGCCCAGAACTGGACGGGACTTTGACCTGGGTGAGGGGAGGAAGCTGGACGTGTTCTGAGTCACAGGACAGAGATGTGCCTGATGTTCATGGGCAGAGTGTTACTGGACATGTGGGTTTAAACCTCTTCCCCTGACGACTCAGGAGGACGTGCAGGGCATGACAGACACAGCTTCTGTCATCGTAGGAAACACCTGAGTGATTGTGACCAGGAGTTTGTCAGAATTGAAATGTTAAATGTTCTGCAGGCAGGGATCAAGGGAAATAAGGAAAGTGTCACTGCAAAGGGGGGGAAGGGGATTCCTGTTACCCACACGCACCTGCTCACATTGTCTTTGTCTGTGAGGTAACAACTTCACAGGTCCAGGGGTTAGCACTTGGACACCTGTGGGTCATTACTCACATGGTCACACCATGTTCCACCCAAGCTGCACAGTTCATTGAGGCTCCATTCATGAAATCTCTCAACACTTAGAGGGTAGAGTGGACACCCCTCCCTGCAGGAGCCATGGTGCTGGTGTGTCTGTGTGAGGGGCCCTCATGTCATTGACCAGGACCCTGTCTCAGTCCATCGTCATCCCCATCATCACCATCATCATCATCATCGCCATTTGTTCACATAAATTTTTTCTTATTTTCTGTAGACATGGTTGTTGTTCACACATAATGACCCCTTTTCTCATGTTTGGCTAATTTTTTCGGTTGTTAAGTGGAATTGGTAGTCAGACTCTATTATATTATTTTAGAGTGCTGACAATGATGGGTCATCCCTGCCTCTTCTCCATCTCCCCACAGTGGGACCTAATGAGGAAGGTGATCCCCTCTCTAGAAATCATTGGGAGATTGAAATCACACAAGCCCCAGGAAGGAGAATTCCTCCCTCTAATTCTGCCTGGTGTCAACTGCTCTAGGTGCTGGGAGCATGATGCCAAGTCAATGACTGTTACCACAGGGAATTTTATTTCAAGCTTTGGGGTCACACACGTCTGGTGCCCACTGTCCAGCAGACAGGTGTCCTGTTGCTGGGTGGTGGGGACCCTCAGTCCGTGGAGCTGAGTTGCACTGTTGAGTCAGCAGAGCCTCTGGTTAGACTGAGGGGATGTGGGTCAGAAGACTTGATAATAAATTGTGTTTTGGGCACAAGACTGTCTGAAAGAGAATCTCTGTCATTTGTCTGTGAGAAAGATGTTTCGCTTTAAAACAGATTTTTCTAATTCAGAGACGTAAGAGGTAAGAGCAGACTCAGGAACCAAGAGACGTTCCCTGAGGAAAACTTTGGCATGGGAGGAAACCACACAGGAAACCAGCCCAAACCTCCAACTGCACCTGCTCCTGGATGGTCCTTGTGTTCAGGGCCCTGAGCGCCCCCTGGTGGTCGCAGCCTCTCCTGCAGGGAGGTTTGTGTCTGGGCTCACACTGACTTCCCCTCACTGTGTCTCTCCCACAGTAATACACGGTCGTGTCCTCTGATTTCAGGTTGGTCATTTGCAGATACAGCGTGTTCTTGGAGTTGTCTCTGGAGATGGTGAATTTGCCCTTCACAGAGCCCGCATAGTATGTGCTACCACTACCACTACTAATGTATGAGACCCACTGCAGCCCCTTCCCTGGAGCCTGGCGGACCCAGTGCATGCCGTAGCTACTGAAGGTGAATCCAGAGGCTGCACAGGAGAGTCTCAGAGACCCCCCAGGCTGCACCACGCCTCCCCCAGACTCCACCAGCTGCACCTCACACTGGACACCTGCAAACACAGAGACATCCTGGTCAGGAAACTTTCACACGTCCACTGTTCCTCCTTCATCCACTCACACACTCAGTGTCGCTTGTTCTTCATAAATTACCTCTTAAAATAGCAACAAGGAAAACCCAGCTGAGCCCAAACTCCATGGTGAGTGCTCTGTGTTCAGTCCTGATCAGGGAATGAGGTCACCTGTGAATGCCAGGGCTGGGCTCCTGTCCCAGAGCTGCAGGGTCAGGGCTGGGCTGGATTTTATGGGCAGAGGGGGCCCTATTTGCATGTCCTCCTACTATATAGGGAGCTCTGTGGCTGGAGAACTGCAGAGAGGGCAGTGCCTCAGAGCAGGTGTGAGTGTCCTGAGGGAGAATCATGGTCATGACAAGATTGTAATAATTAAATAAGAATCATAAGGAGGTTGGGGCATGCCCTGTGTCCACATCTAGTAACAGTGAGACTAGCATCTTCCCTGTGCTCCTCCTCACTGGCCCCTCAAATCCCCTGAACCAACTCCAGGACAGAGCAGGACATGCTCATGACGGTGCAGGTCATTGTAGGTAATGAGAGCATGAATGAACACCTGTATTCTGTTGCTGTCCACACGTCAGGGCTGGAGACACCCAGACTTGTGGAAAGAGACCACAAGTTGCAGAGTTTGTAAGTGTGGATGCCGTGGACATTGTTTGTTGGTGTCGTTGGCCCTGAGTGTCTCTGGCTTCCTGACCTTCAAGGAGGCAAAGAAGACCGGGTGCTGAGAAAATGCTTCTCTATCGCTGGGACTCAGAGACCCTGAGAATTTAGGGAGAGATTCATGGAACTTATGGAGAGGTGTGGGTTTCTAAAAAACAGAAGTCCATTCAGAGAGAGTCTCTCTGCATAGACAGTAATAAAAACCTTGAAGAATGTGATATAATAGAACAATTAGTGAAATAAATGTAAGTCAGAATACCTGTGATCAGTGAGAATGCTTATATTTAAGGTCAATCACTCATCTATGAAACACAGACCTTGGCAGTTTAAATTCACAGTCAAGGTCACAGTGATATGGGTTGAATTGATCAGAGGGCCTGGTCTTTGTCAAGTGAGTTATTACAGCTGAGAGAGTTTATTGTAAAAAAAAAAGGACAGCTCTGTGTTTCCACAGCGTTTAGATAACGGTGTCCTGTGTCCTCATGCAATAAACTGGGAATATCCAAACAGTATGTAGCATAGACAACTAGACTGACCCCTAAGAAACTATATCATGTAGACGTCAGGCAGATGAGGAAGGAACCTCAAAGGACGTGACGAAGGTGCTGAGCAGAGATGATAGAGACAGGATCCCAGAGGGTATTTCACGAGGATGAAAGTGAGCAGGAGGACGAGGTGCAGAGAGGTCGTGAGAGGGAGACGTGAGGAGATGACCTGGAGCTGATGTCCGGGAAAGTGAATGTCCCAGTGAGAGCCCTGCATGGAGCTGTGTGTGCAGGACTCACATGGGACAGTGAGAGAGCGAGGCCCTGGTGAGTGTGAGGACCTGGAGTGAGCTCAGACCCAGGGCGTGTGGACACACTACTCTCCCTCTGTGGACACTGCGTCCCCGTCACAGGATGGAGAGAATGGCCAGGGTGCTCAGTCTTTCAAGGAGACAATTGGGTCTCATGGGAACCTAGTGAGATAATGGTCCCTGAGCCTGGTCACGACTCGTCTGGGAAAGAGAATGTTGTCGACACTTTCGTCGTCCTCAGAGAGATGAGTGGACACAGGGCCCAGGACAAGGAGAAGGGTCCCTGGGACCCTGAACCACAGGAAAAGCAGGAGCGCCCTGAGCACCCCAGGGATCTGTGCTCAGCCCCTCCCTGGGTGGTTCCTGCGAGATGTTCCCAAGTCTGTGGGTCCCGAGCGCCCCCTGCTTGTCCTGAGGGGTCTGTGGGGGTCCAGAGCGCCCCCTGGTGTCCTGACCCCTCCTGGTGGACCTGGTGGTCCTGCAGCTCAGTCCCTCCTGTCTCCCTGCAGGGAGTTTGTGTCTGGATCATAGAGACCCCTGGTCAGGAAAATGTCACATGTTCAGTGTTTATCTCACTCATATTCATTCACATAGTCCATGTCTCTAGTTCTCCATAAATTACCTTGTAAAATAACAACGTGGCCAGCCCAGTTGAGCCCAAACTCCATGGTGAGTGACCTGTGTTCAGTCCTGATCAGGGAAGGAGAACATATGAGATCTCCAAGCTGGGCTCCTGTCCCAGTGCTGCAGGGTTGGGACTGGGCTGGTTGTCTTGAGCTGAGGGGCCCTCTTTGCATGTCCTCCTGCTATAGAGGAGGCTGTGGGGATGGACACTGACATAAAGGACATGGTTTCAGAGTGTGGTGTATCCAGGGCCATATGTCTGAGTAGAATTAACCCTGGTAACTGGGCCTCTGCCGCGCCCAACTTTATCCAACTGCTTCTCTGAATGACTTCCAGACTGGGGGACATGCCAAGTGGGGGTTTCAGAGCTGCCTGGCTGGACACTGAACCATGTTAAAATGTGATCTTGAAACAATACAGCAGGAAAAAAATAAATGTAATTGGAAACTAAATGAAAGGGTACAGTTTTGAATCTTAGGAATGTTAGAAGGCTACCTGTGTGAACACAGGAAGGTTATCAACCATCACACCCAGACGGAGATTCACGTGTGGGAACTTCATGTTCAGGAGCCGGGAAGTTCCCTCTGACACTGTTTCCCCTGCACAGTGTTCAGAGGACACACTGAGAGCAGAGTGTGACCCTAGAGCCAGTGGACCAAAGTTGGGGGACAGTGAGCGTCTCTGTGGGTAACTGGGAAGCAAAGCATGAACTGCAGAGAAGCAGACAGGGCTCCCGGGTCTGAGTCCTTCAGGGAGTTTGGAGCTGGATGTGCAGCAACTGCATGGCCTCCTGTGTGGGGTTTGTTCTCTAGACTCTGCTGGGCCAGGTTCAGTCACTGGGGATGGAGAAGAACCTCAGTCATGGCCAGGTGAATTTAAGTAAAGATGTGGGAGTAATTAAGTTTAGGATAGAGAAATGTATTTATGGAAATTCTTGATGCATATAACAGAGAATAAAAGATCTAAATAAAACATTATAAAAATATGTTTTCTCTGTCCATTGTTTAAAGAATGAATAAGTCATTCAAATAACCTCCCATTATTGCAGCTGATTTATCTGATTTTCTATAAACTGGTCAGCCTGGTGGTTCAGCCATGTGCTCACCATCAGGATCTGTGTCCATGTGGACATCTGACGTGGTCCAAACCAGGGTGGCAGGAGACAAATTCATTCCTGGTTACTCCGAAGTGAATTTCAGATTCTTTCCTTGTCTATACAGGACCCTGGGGAATGCTGTCCCCACATCCACACACAGGGAGTTACCTGGAGCATGACGTCTCCTGCTGTGGGTGTCACTGTGCAGAGCTGGGAAGAGATGTTCCCAGGTACATGGATGGGGAACCAGCAAACCAGGGGCCACACTCCCAGGGCTCTTGTTCTTTATGTCGTGAGTTCCCCCCTCACATAGCAAGTTCACAGTGTCTCATATCACTTTCCTCAGAAATAACCACATATGGTAAACTAGCCATTAATATACAAACAAGTGGCTTGCAAATTACCATCCTCTTTACTCAGCCATAGAATGAAAGAAATTGTACCCTTTGTATCAACGTGGATGGACCTAGAGGGACTTATGCTAAGTGACAAAAGTCAGACAGAGAGAGACACACACCCTGTGGTTTCACTGATATGAGGAATCTACTGAACACAGTAAATAACAGGCAGAATAGAAACAGACACATGGACTCAGGGGACAGACAGATGGTCCCAGAGGGAGGGCAGTTGGGGGCCTGGGTGAGAGGTGGAGGGACTAAGAAGCACAGAGGGGCAGTCAGACAGCAGTGACAGGATGTGAAGTGCAGCCCAGGGAAAAGTCAGTCGTATTGTCATAACTGGGTGTGGGGCCAGGCGGGCACTGGAACTATTGGTGCCTCACTTCATAAATCATATGATGTCTGACCATGTGGCTGAGCACCAGAAACTAATAAAATAACATAGACTGGCAACGGGAATGGAAAAAAAAAAAGAAAAAAGGGAATTGACCCTCACTCCAGTGAGATTAAACCAAGTGTGTGGTGTGTGGTGACCCAGACAGGAGAGAGGGCTGAATTCCAGGACTGTGCTCACAGGTGCATCTTCCCTGGGAAAGTGCTGACATCGTTAGAGTCATTAGAGGCTCCCACGGAGAACCTTGACCTGAAATTATTCGCTGAGAGTTCAGATCTCAATAACAAACTGAAGGCAGTGATCCAGAACTTACTTCAACAATCAGACATGTTGAGGAGTCTTTCCTGTGCTTCCTAGAAATTCCAAACGTGATACACGTTCCATGTCCCCTTGTCTGTGTTTGTCCTCAGCCTGGACATCTGCACAAGCTCTGTGATCCCTCTGCCTCTGCCTTGTGCCAACTGCTCTCGGTTCTATGAGCATGATGCCAAGTCAACAACTGTCACCAAGGGGACTTTTATTTCAAGCTTTGGGGTCACACACCTCTGGTGCCCACTGTCCAGCAGACAGGTGTCATCCTTCTGGCTGGTTGGGACCCTCAGTGTGAGGAGCTGAGCTGCACTGTTGAGTTAGCACAACCTCTGGTTAGACTGAGGAGACGTGGGTCAGAAGACTTGATGATAAATCGTGTTTTGGGCACAAGATTGTCTGAAAGAGAATCTCGCTCATTTGTCAGTGTGAGAAAGATGTCTCACTTTAAAACAGACTTTTCTAATTCAGAGACGTAAGAGGAAAGAGCAGACTCAGGAACCCAGAGAGGTTCCCTGAGGGAAACTGTGACATGAAGAGGAAACCGCACAGGAAACCAGCCCAAACCTCCAACTGCACCTGCTCCTGGATGGTCCTTGTGTTCAGGACCCAGAGCGCCCCCTGGTGGTCGCAGCCTCTCCTGCAGGGAGGTTTGTGTCTGGGCTCACACTGACTTCCCCTCACTGTGTCTCTCGCACAGTAATACACGGCTGTGTCTTCGGCTCTCAGGCTGTTCATTTGCAGATACAGCATGTTCTTGGAGTTGTCTCTGGAGATGGTGAATCGGCCCTTCACAGAGTCCGCATAGTATGTACTACGACCACTCCAACTAATGAGTGAGACCCACTGCAGCCCCTTCCCTGGAGCCTGGCGGACCCAGTGCATTGCATAGTCATCAAACGTGAATCCAGAGGCTGCACAGGAGAGTCTCAGAGACCCCCCAGGCTGCACCACGCCTCCCCCAGACTCCACCAGCTGCACCTCACACTGGACACCTGCAAACACAAAGAAGTCCTGGTCAGGAAACTGTCACACGTCCATTCTTTCTCTCATTCACTCACACACTCAGTGTCTCTTTTTCTCCACAAATTACCTCTTAAAATAGCCACAAGGAAAACCCAGCTGAGCCCAAATTCCATGGTGAGTGCTCTGTGTTCAGTCCTGATCAAGGAATGGGGACACCTGGGGATCCTCAGTCTGGGCTCCTGTCCCAGTGCTGCAGGGTCAGAGCTGGGCTGGATTTTATGTGCAGAGGGGGCCCTATTTGCATGTCCTCCTAGTATATAGGGAGCTCCGGGGTTGGAGACCTGCAGAGAGGGCAGTGCCTCAGTGCAGGTGCGAGTGTCCTGGGGGAGAATCGTGGTCATGAGAACATTTCAATAATGAAATGGAGTCATAATAGGTAGGGGCATGTCCAAGAGTCCACACCTGGTAACAGTGAGCTCAGATCCTGGGGTGAGCACCTAAACACTGTCCCCTAATTCTCCCTGAACCAACTCCAGGGCAGAATGGGACCTGCCCAGTGAGGGTGCAGACCCCTTGAATATAATGGGAACATGAATGAACATCTGTATTCTGGGATTACCTAGAAGTCATGCCTGGGGACAATCCGACATGTGAAAAGAGACCACAGGCTGCAGATCTTGTAAGAGTGGACGTCATGTACATGGTGTGTTGGTGACCTTGACCCTGAGTGCCTCTGGCTTCCTGACTTCAAGGAGACAAAGAAGACAGAGTGTTGATTACATGCTTTCCTATCCCTGGGACTCAGAGACACTGAGAAGTTAGAGAGATTCATGGAGCTGATGGAGAGGCTGTGGGTTCCCAACACCCACAAGTCCATCTACAGAGGGTCTGTCAGCATAGACAGTAATGAAAACCTTAAAGAAGTTGTTATAATAGAACAATTAGTGAGATACATGTTAGTCAGAATACCTGTGATTAGCGAGAAGGCTCATATTTATGGTTAATCACTCATTTATGAAGCAGAGGCTTTTGCCGTTTTAAATCACAAAGGAAGCCACGGTGATATGAGTTGAACTGATCACACGGGCTGGTCCATCTTACCATGTTATTACTATTATGAGAGTTTATTGTAAAAAGGGACAGCTCTGTGTTTCCACAGCGTTTAGATAACAGGGTGTCATGTCCTCATGTAATACACGTGTTCACAGAGCATGGAGATAAAGCCTGGACAGTAGACGAGCCCGGAACCCACCTCCTCCTGGGGGACGTGAGCTCAGTGGGTCCTGAGCTCCCCAGGTCCTGAGAGCACGTTTTCCTTCAAAGTCCACAGAGGACCAGAGACTCCTCATCGCCTTCCCGTCATCCAGCCTGGGGGTCAGGTCCCTTCCTGCATGAGCTCTATGGACCCTGCTGTTCACAGAACGTCCCCTCCTCATTCTCTCTGTCCACGGACCCCGCCCTCCGCTCCTTGGCTATGAATCCCCTGGGATCTCTGCTGCACCACAGGGGAGCCCTGTGTCCCTCTCCTGTGGCGATGTCCCCACTGCAAGAGCCTTGAACAAAATCTTCCTTTCAAATGTATAGACTCTAGGAACTGTTCTTCCATAACAGAGACAACAAGCTGGAAGATCTTTAAGTAGGTCCAAAGGTTGAGGGTTATTTTTAAGATAAAAGAAACTTCAGACTCAATAACCTACAGTCAGGAAACAGGCTGAGGAACGCGCTCTGTTCCAACACGAGCACCTTCCAGCAGAAGGAAGGGGGTCCGAGAGCAGAGAACCAGGCCTAGGGGTTGGGTTCTGAGCCTCAGTGGGTTGTTCCTGGCCTTGTGCTCATGGAGTCACTGAGATGGATGTAACAAGTGCTTCCGGGTGGGGATATCTTTCTCAGTTCCATTTTAAATCTTTGGATGGAAATGCCTGTCCCTGGATGGAAGGCCGGCCCTGCAGCTGTGTTGTAGGAGAACATGACTAACTGGTCATGGCCGCAGGTCTGCAGATGGAGAACACTTTGTCCCAAATAGTCTCCCACACCTGACTGACAGGTGGATTTGGGACCTTTCTAATGGTGATAATCAGATGAATGTTAGACTTGAGGCCCTGCTCTCAGGGTCAGCATTTGGAGGATGTTGGTTTGTGCTGAATGCAATTGGCCTGTGGGTGGATGAGAACCGGTGGAAGGTGAGGGTGGCTGTGGTCCTGTGAGTCACGCTCGCAGCCTGGGGACGTTACATGGCAAATGGGACATTGTCATATTTGATTCATGTGGAGATCCTGAGATACAAGCATTTTAGTAGATGATCTGGGTGGGTCTTCCTATGAGAAGTGTTTACATCAGAGGGAGAGAGAGGGAGATTAGGCTCCAGGAGGACAAGAACGCGCTGTGACCTCTGAGGTCAGGGACCTATTCCTGGCTGTGGAGATGGAGGAAGAGGCCACGGGATCAGGAAGGCAGTTCTAGTCGTTGGAATGGTCCAGGAAACAGGCTCCTCTTTGTGATGATGGAGAAGCTGACAACACACAGACCCAGAGATGAACAGGCCATCAACAGGGTCCTGAGGAGATGCCTGGTCGTCAGGACCTGCATGTCCAACCCCACAGGAATCTCCTCACAGCTGCAGGACGGCTCTTCTAGGAGGAAACACACTGAAGGAGAACAGACCAGTGTTGGTGAGCGTGGGGAGAGAGGAACCTTGCACTCTCTCGGTGGGAAGGTGAGATCCTGCAGCCACATGGAAAGAGTGTGTTGGTTCCTCCAAAATGAGAGTAGAAACCCTGTGTGATTGAGCAGTGAGCTCCCAGGTGTTCATGGAATAATAAACCCAGGACTCTGGAGAGGTGTTGCACGGCCCTGTGCATTGCAGCCGTGTTCAGTGTAGTGAGACGTGAAAACATCTCTGTCCATCAGTGGGTGAGTGGACAAACGTGTGCGATATTCTCAGGACGGAATATTACTCACATTTAAATCACAGGGAAGCACTGCACAACCACTGCCTGGATGACACTAGAGGACACTGTGCTCTGTGAAATAAAGCCATCAGGGAAAGTTGGCTAGTGTGTGATTTCCACCTGCACTGTGTCAGAGACCGGGGATTACAATGGGGGTTAGCGCTGAGATACCCAGGGTGAGACAGCACGCGAAGCTGACATCAGGAGGGATCAACACATGTCAGCAGCTTCATTCAGTACAACTACTGGCTTGTGTAGATGCGTGTGGGGGACACTGTGCACGGGGCGGTGCACGACAGGGAGCAGGGCGCATGCGTCCTAGGCTTTTGCTGTATCATGCTCAGAACAGTAACGTGGTCTGCGCCTGCGCAGCCAGCTCCGCGGTCAGGTCCTGAACCACGGCCTCTGTGAACAAGCCGGTTCCAGGGCCCTAACACACTGGGAATTAATTAGGATTCCTTCCAGCAGAGTGTGGAGGAGCCCAGGCCTGGGTGTGGTGAAGGCTCCGGCAGGAGACGGGATAGTGGAGGGTCGGTGGCCCTGGAGTCCTGCGCTGATGGAGAACAAAGACGGAGGCAGCTGGAGGAGACACTGTGTCAGGACACAGTCAGCCCTGGTCCTGGGCCCTGTGCATCCACAGGAGCCTGGGTGTGTCTGCTCAGTGTATGGAGCCGTCCACCCTCAGGGCCCTGTGGACAATGAGGGGACATTCAGTCCCCACGGAGGGGAGCTTTCCCCTGGGAATGGGGAGAAGGAGACAGAGCCCAGCAAAGCCCTGTGGTCCTAGGGGACTGTGTGCACACCCAGGACACGCCCCTGTGTGACCTCTGAGACTAGACCCTCCACTCTGAGTCATCACTGAGATCCTCCTGTGCTGAGGTGTGTATCAGCTGATGGTTATTTTCATTGCTGAGTAGTATTCCATTGACACATGTTCCCTAGTTTGCTCATTTGTAAATTAGAAGGACTTTTGGGTTGTTTGCAACTTCTAAGTCAAATAAAGTTGCTATAAATATTTTCACTTATATAGAAATATATTTTAATCCTCATGTGAGGATAAGTTTTTTGAGGAGAGAGACAGGAGGGGAGAGAGAGAGAAAGAGAGAGAGAGAGAGAGAGAGAGAGAGAGAGAGAGAGAGAGAGAGAGAGAGATTGGGGCTGTCACTCAGATATGTGTCAAGACCAGGAATCAAACCCCCAACCTTTCAGTGTACGAGACTATGCTCCAACCCACTGGGCCTCCCAGCAAGAGCACATTGTTAATTTTTTTTTTCTATGAACATAAAGATTAATTCTGCTGGAGCAAGCACTCCTTGTGGGACCGTCTGGAAACATGGTACATATATATTTCACTGGTTAAGAAACTGTGATTCACTTTGTGAAGAAAGAATAACAGGACACAGAGGGACCTGGAGAAGGAGAGGAGTCCAGTCACTGCCGACATGTCATCTGCACACACAGTGTCACCTCCTCACTTTTCTGCAGTGAGAATATGAGAAGTTAGAGCCACAGAGAAAAAGCAAGAATCCTCCTGGATGCAGCTGAGAGCTGAGAGGAAATCCCTGCTCCCAACAGGAAGCCCCTCCTTCCCCTCACTCTGCACCTGCTCCTGGGCTGTTCTCTGTGGTCGGTGGGTCCTGAGCTCCCCCTGGTGTCCTGAGAGCCCCCAGAACCCAGCCCTTCCATCTCCCTCAGGAGGTTTGTGTCTGGGCTCACACTAACTTCCCCTCACTGTGTCCTCTCGCACAGTAATACACGGCCGTGTCCTCAGCATTCAGGCTGTTCATTTGCAGATCCAGCGTGTTTTTCGAATTGTCTCTGGAGATGGTGAATCGGCCCTTCACAGAGGCTGCATAGTATTTGCTACCACCACCTTCATTAATGTGTGACACCCACTCTAACCCCTTCCCTGGAGGCTGGCGGACCCAGACCATCCAGTAGCTACTGAAGGTGAATCCAGAGGCTGCACAGGAGAGTCTCAGAGACCCCCCAGGCTGCACCACGCCTCCCCCAGACTCCACCAGCTGCTCCTCACACTGGACACCTGCAAACACAGAGATGTCCTTGTCAGGACACTGTCACACGTCCACTGCTTCTCTTTCTCATCCACTCTCACACTCAGTGTCTCTTGTTCTCCACAAATTACCTCTTAAAATAGCAACAAGGAAAACTCAGCTGAGCACAAACTCCATGGTGAGTGCTCTGGGTTCAGTCCTGATCAGGGAATGGAGTCACCTGGGGATCCCAGGTCAGGGCTCCTGTCCCAGAGCTGCAGGGTCAGGGCAGGGCTGGATTTATGGGCAGAGGGACCCTATTTGCATGTCCTCCTACTATATAGGGAGCTCTGGAGTTGGAGACCAGCAGACAGGGCCGTGGCTCAGAGCATGTGCGAGTGTCCTGGGAGAGGATCTTGGTCATGATAACATTTCAATAACTAAATTACAAACAGGGACATTTGGGGCCTGTCCACGTGTCAACGTCTGGTAACAGTGAGCCCAGCATCTGGCCTGTGCTCCTCCCCTCTGGGTCCCACAGCTCCACTGAACCAACACCAGGGCAGAGCAGGACCTGCCCAGCGAAGGTGCAGACCCCCTTGTATGTAATGTGAACACGAATAAGCTCTGTAGTCTAATGTTACTCATTCACTGGGCTGTATTGACCTGTGGCCTCAGGGACCTCACGACAATGGAGAGGGTTGTGCTTCATCTGTGAGGTGGTTCTCAAACAGCTGAGGTGAGACAGGTTCACCCACACCTGTCACATACAACTGAAGTCTGAGCTGGACCCAGGGGCACTATCCGGGATCCTCACATTCCTTGTTCTGTCCACTCTGTCTCAAGGGCCTGCGGCCACATCCAGACCTGATGTGACTGGTCCTCACCACGTGAGTGTCAGTAGGTGAGGTGTACCTGTCACTGCTGCAGATGCCCTGTGGTCACACTTAGCCTCCGTCCTTGTCCCCTCCATGTGCACTCTGGGTCCCCTAAGACTGTCCAACCCTGGGGATCAGTGGTCTGTGTGTGGCTGTTAGTTGGGAAGACCCAGACCCAGAGCCCTGAGGGCCCATGGCCTTCAGTCCCCTGGCCTTCATCAGGCATGTGAAAAACAATCAGAATATGTGTGGTCAGTGAGAATGTTCAAATTTAAGGTTAATCACTCATCTATGAGACAAACATTTGGTGTTTAATTTCACAGTGAATGCCATGGTGATGAGTTGAGTTGATCACAAGGCCTGTCCTTCTAAAGTGTGTCATTAGAGTTAACACAGTTTATTGTATAAAGAAGACAGCTCTGTATTTCCATAGCATTTAGATAACGATGTGTCGTGTCCTCCCGCAATAAACGTGTTCACAGAGCATGGAAATAAAACCTAGACAGTAGACGAGCCCAGAACCCACCTCCTCCTGGGGGACGTGATCTCAGTGGGTCCTGAGCTCCCCAGGTCCTGAGAGCACCTTATCCTTCAAAGTCCACAGGGGACCGGAAACAACTCATCGCCCTCCCCTCATCCAGCCTGGGTGTTGGGTCCCTTCCCGCAGGAGCTCTATGGACCCTGCTGCTCACAGGACGTCCCCTCCTCATTCTCTCTGTCCATGGACCCTGTCCTGCGCTCCTTGGCTGTGAATCCCCAGGGGTCTCTGCTGCACTACAGGGGAGCCCTGTGTCCCTCTCCTGTGGCGATGCCCCCACTGCAAGAGCCTTGAACAAACCTTCCTTGAAAAATAGCAACTGTCAGAGAACTTTCCACCAGGATGGAAGTGGGATATTTAAGATTCTCCAGGCAGGTAAACCCACTTAGGACACGTCCTGGACAGGATTGTGGAGACGACAGTGCCCCCTGGTGGTTGTTCTGAGCCACACAGGCTGAGACGCTGTGGCTGAACCAGCTTTCTGAAATAAGACAGAGGTGTCAGCCACAGGGATGTCCTTCCTGGCATTTTGAAATGGTAGCTCCCCCAAATCTTGCTTCTCACTTGGACACAGCTGAGTCTCTTCAATGTTCCTTGGGCTTCAGGGCTTCCACCTTGAGGAGAACTTGAGGAACAGAACCCTCCTCAGTGCCAGGGGCATGATGGGAGTCAACGGGAACAGGAACCTGACTCAGGGCATCACTGGGGCAAATGCTACCTGGGTGCAGGAATGGGGGGATTAACCAAGACTGAGGACACACACGTCCAGGGTGCTTGTTTGATCAGGTTCTGACTTTCCTGGTTGTGCACCCAGTTCACGTTTGTTTTCCTCAATTTCCTCTGAAATAGCCACACACATTTCCTAGGGTCATGAAGACAATTTATGGAGAGTTGCAGGAGAACAAGTCCTTTGTGTGTTAATTTTGTACCTTACATCTTTCCTAAGTTCACTTTCTAGTTGTATTAGTATAATGGGCCACTTTTTAGGGTTTTCCATATTCAATGTCAGGTCATATGTACAGATATAAAGAGAACCATTTTAAGTTCATTCTTTCTGATTTAGATTTTTTTTTTTTATCTTGCCCAATTATTCTCACAAAGACTTCCAGTTCTGTTGAATACAAGTAGTCACCAGGGTGCCCTTGTGTTGGTCCTAATGTTAGAAGAAAAACTTTGAAATATTCTCTGTGTAGAATAAGATCACTTGTTGGCTTTTCAAATGTGATCTTTTTTATGTTGCGGTAGATGCCTTGAATAACTAATTTATTTAGAATGAGTCATGAAAGAATTTTGGATTTTTTAAATGTTATTTCTTCTTTACATCGGTTTATATGATGACGTAGTTTTATCCGTCATTCTGTGAAAGAGGTGTAGCACCTTTACTGATTTACAAACATTGAACCATCCTTGCATTCTAGAACGCTTTCCTACATGTCCATGGTCAATGATCCTTTCAATTTTCTGGTGAGTTTCCTAGTTTATTTTTGAGGATTTTTACATTTATGTTCATCATGGATGCGAAGTGTCATTTTCTTTTTTCTTTTTAAATTTTTGTCCGTATTTGGCTTTGGTATAAGTGTAATGATCACCTCAATAAAAGTCTGTGGATCTTTCCCTTGTTCTTTTCTAGCTAGGAAGAGTTTGGGAAGGATTGACTAAGAAGGCATTAATTGTTCTTTCAAGTTTTAGTAGAATTCACCCCTGAAGATTTTGGAGATGAGCTTTATTTGTTAGCACATTATGATTTCAACTTCAATTATTTAAATTAATATCAATTCATAAACTTTGGGGTCACATTCCTAATTCAAGGAAAAATTAACTGACTGGGTAATACAATGTTGACCTTCACAGGCTATGGACAGCACATGGAGTTCCCACAAGCACACACCTGGAGCTGAGCAGTGACAGGCTGACAGGCTCCTAACTGCATCCCTCAGGTAGATCCGAGCTACATGGACTGACAAGGGAGCAGCTCGAGGTCCTGCCCAAGGAAAGACCTGTCTCTACAAACGGCAGCCAGGGTCTGGTCTCTGCAGGTCTGAGGTGGCGGGACCAGCTCCCACCTGAGATTCCGCACTCAGATCCATGTCTGCTCTTCCACCTGCAGAAGGGAGGGATTCAGTGAAGAAATGGGCAAAGTTATTCACCTCGGGATTTCTGTGCATGGAGAGAAAGCAATGTAAATGGGAGCACATCTTTCCACACCACATTTAACCATTCCTCCTGTGAAAGGCCACTCTGAACAAGGACACCCACATAATTCAGTGATAATGCTCTTGGAGCCAGAGTGGAAATTACAGTTGTTTGCAGATCATATGTTTATTTCACATGCCAACCAAGAGAATGAAGTTAAACCATATTTTCCTATTAGAATTCACAAAATGTCTTAGTCCTAACAATGCAACTCTCTGACTCCAACTCCAGGGGCACAAGGAACAGGTCCCAGCTGCTGCTCCCTGAAATCCCCTGTAGTTTGGCTGAAGTCACACCATGCACATCTCCCAGACCCTGGCGGACTTGGCAGGGACAGTGAGGCAGGGCCATTGCTGGAAGACCTAGGTATCGTCTGACGGAAATTTTAGGCTCAGGAAATTCCTGACAAATTTCATGGCCCTTCCTGAAATGCAGGGAGGTTCAGGAAATCTCCACCTTTCATGTACTGACATTGATTGTGTGCTGACAGTTTCCCCAGTCTCATAAATCCCTCTGCATTTTTCCTTCTCTGAATGAAAATGCCAGTTCTGATACTTGAGAATGTTGCTATAAGTAAAATAAAAATTTTAAAACACAGAGTCAGTAGTCGTTGTCACACAATCAGAGGTCTAGAGAGACCCTTGAAGAAAATGTTATCTGGAGAGGAAGCCGAGAGCCTCAGAGGAAACAGCCATAAACACCACCTGCTCCTGGGGCTGCAACAGAGTCCTTGAGTCCTGAGTGCCCCCTGGTAACCTGGGCGCCCCCTGGTGTCCTGAGCACCCCCTGCAGACCTACCCTCCTGTCCCCCTCAGGAGGTGTGTGTCTGGGCTCACACTGACTGCCCCTCACTCTGTCTCTCACACAGTAATACACGGCCGTGTCCTTGGCTCTCAGGAGGTTCAGCTCCATGTAGGCTGAGCTTGTGGATGTTTCTCTGGTCATGGACACTCTGCCCTAGAACTTCTGAGCATAGTTTGTGTTATCATTGTTAGGGTTAACACGCCCCATCCACTCAAGCCCCTGTCCTGGGGCCTGTCGCACCCAGTACATGTAGTAGCTGGTGAAGGTGAACCCAGAAGCCTTGCAGGAGACCTTCACTGAGTCCCCAGGCTTCCTCACCTCAGCCCCACACTGCACCAGCTGTCCCTGGGAGTGGACACCTGTGGAGAGGAGATAGGAGTGGGTGGAAATCTCCGTTGACTGTCCCTGGTCCCCTCCTCAGCCCAAGGACTGGGGAGCCCTTACCTGTAGCCACTGCCACCAGGAGGAGGGTTCTCCAGCTCCAGTACATGGTGAGGGGCTGAGCTGTGGGCACTGCTGTAGGGAGGGTGTGGCAGTGGGTGATGCTCTCATGGCACAGACTTTTCCATATTTAACCTGGTCAACCTCATCTCATTTGCATACTCATGAGGCAGAGTATTTCATAGCTGAGGACTGGACCCCACCTGAGACAGGAGGGAGGGACAGGGACCATGCTCAGTAGGAGTCTGAGGGTCCACGTACTAATCCTTGTGGGAGGACAGGTGTCCCCTCCCAGGTCCCTGAGCTCTGTGCTCACTGAGCTCCTCTCTGAGGAACAAGCCCCACAGGACATGCTCCTCATTGTGAACCACCTTTGAGAGACACGGGGGCCTCCTGGACCAGCTCTGGGCTTTGGTACCTGAATGTTTATTCCTGGATCAGTGTGTCTCCAAAGTGCTGCACCCACTGAGGTAATAAAGCCATCCCTGACCCAGCTCCTTACAATCCAGAAGCTCTAGAAATACCCACTTTGTGTGTGGTTCTTATGTTTATGGAGGTTGGTAATGCTCTGATTGAACAGGATATTAGTACTCACTTCAGCATTCCTGTCCAACTTTCTGTTTGGATTGTTTTTATGAAAAGAGGAAGACCAGGCCATCAGAGGAAATCCCTGTGCAGCTCCCACCACATCTGCTCCTGGGGCATCAGCCCTGTGCTCGAGGGTCCTGAGCGCCCCCTGCTGCCTAGTCATTTCCCCTGCAGGGGAGGGTCCTTCAGGGCTCACAGGGCATTGACTTCTCAGTGTCTCTACTCCAGTAGTAAAGGCTGTGCCCTGATTTCAGAATGTTCTCTCAGGGATATCATATGCTTTTGACATTGATGTACATGGTGAACTGGCCTTACTGAACCCCATGAGTCTTGGGGAGACCCCAACACAGGACTTTATAAAGCTACCACGGAGCCCTTTTCTGAAGCTGCCAGATGGACTAACTCAACTGAACCTCCCTGATTCCAGAAGCTCTCGGGTGCTCTGCAGCCTCTATGTCCTCAGGTCCTGTGGTTGAAGGTGCAATTTGAGTATCACTGCATGTGGCTCCAATCCCAGTGCATTCTACCATTCAAAAATCACACACACACACACACACACACACACACACACACACACACACACACACACACACACTGTGATGACTTTCACTGTTATGAATCCAGAGTTGCCCTTCTTCCCTGAACCCAGCTCATGGGCAGTGACCACAGATGGATTCTAGGCCTGGAGTGACTTTCTGTGGAAGCTCACCAAATGCACCCACCATGCACAAGCAGACTTTGCAGAGCACATGTCTTGTGTTTCTCTGTTCTCGCAGGTCCTGTGAACCCAGATGCTGATTAGAACGGATCAGACCTGTTCCAGGGAGGGTCAGAGGAGGAGCTTGTTCCCATTGACTGCAGGGCCCAGTAGCTGAGAGTCCCCTGCAGCCCCCATACCTGTATTAGTGGACCCCTGAGAGTGGTAACGCTGAGGAGATAGCATTGTAGTCAGCTGTCAGGTGAGGCTCCTCTCCCAGGTCACCTGGTGGGAGGGGCTGCAGTGGGTAGCTGAGTGAGGTCGGCTCTGTGAGGGACTCTGGCTTCCACAGGACACCTGGTTTCAGGACAAGCTTGGTGTTCATCCATTCTTGTTGCTCCATCAGGTAGTCATCTTCCCTCCTCACCACCTGTCCCTTGGATCTTATTCACCACATCTCTGTCCTCCTGTCCCCTCAGATTTGTGTCTGGCCTCACACTGAGCTCCCCTCATTGTGTGTCTCTCACAGTAATACACAGCCGTGTCTTTGGCTCTCAGGCTGATCAACTGGGGATGGTCACTCTGGTCAGAGGTGCTGGGCTCTCCCACAGAACATATAATGATCTTAATGTATAACGAACACATTCTCCCATCAGAGATCTTATTCAGAAATGCATTCTGTGTGTAGATCTGTCATTTATTTTCCAAAATGCAATATGTGGTGGGACAAACGTATTTAATTTAGCAATCTCTAATTCACCCCTGTTTTCTGTCCTGGGCCTGTTTTGGTGAATCACACAGACCCACAGGACCTGCTGAGCCTCACGGTCCAGGGGCATCGGCTGCAGCAGCCACAGGCACAGAGAGGTTCTGGCACCAGGAGTGAGGGCTGCTGGGAAACTGCCCAGAACTGGACGGGACTTAGACCTGGGTGAGGGGAGGAAGCTGGACGTGTTCTGAGTCACAGGACAGAGATGTGGTTGATGTTCATGGACAGAGTGTTGCTGGACATGTGGGTTTAAACCTCATTCAGTGATGACCCAGGAGGACATGCAGGGCATGACAGACACAGCTTCTGTCATCGTAGGAAACACCTGAGTGATTGTGACCAGGAGTTTGTCAGAATGGAAACGTTAAAGGTTCTGCAGGCAGGGATCAAGGGAAATAAGGAACGTGTCATTGCAAAGGGGGGAAGGGGATTCCTGTTACCCACATGCACCTGCTCACAGAGTCTCTGTCTGTGAGGTAACAACTTCATAGGTCCAGGGGTTAGCACTTGGACACTGGTGGGGTCATTACTCACATGGTCACACCATGCTTCACCCTAGCTGCACAATTTATTAGGGCCCCATTTATGAAATCCCTCAACCCTTAGAGGGAAGAGTGCACACCCCTCCCTGCAGGAGCCATGGTGCTGGTGTGTCTGTGTGAGGGGCCCTCATGTCATTGACCAGGACCCTGTCTCAGTCCATCGTCATTGTCATCATCATCATCAACATCATCGTCGTCATCTTCATCATCACCATTTGCTTACTTGTAGTTGTTCTTCTCATTGTCTGTAAACTTGGTTGTTGACCACATATAATGACCCCTAATCTCACTTTTGGCCCATTTTTTATGGTTGTTAAGTGGTATTGGTAGTCAAACTGTATTTTACTTTTTGTTTGAGTGCTTACAACTGATGCCTCTTCTTACATTCCTGCCTCTTCTCCATCTGCCTCTCACTGGGATCAGATGAGAAAGGTTCGGTTTACTCTTAAACGTCATTGGGAGATTGAACCACACAAGTCCGTGGAAGTAGAATTCCTCCCCCTCCCCACCACCTCACCTAAACAAAAGCCCTGAACCATCCTCCTTTCCGGGTCTATCAAAGCTCCTCTGACCTTCTGAAGGGAGGTCAACTGGGCGGTTTTCAGATCTTGGATATTGTAAGTAATGCTGCTCTGAACATGGGGGTGTATATCTTCTTTCTAATTTGTGTTTTGGGATAATTAGGATATATTTCAGAGGTGGGTTTGCTGGGCCAAAAAGCAGTTCTATTTTATTTTTTTGTATTTATTACTTTATCTTTGTTTCAGATGTTTCTCCATTTCCCCCCTAAACACCATCCTCCTGATCCCCCCTTCCCACAGCATTGTTGTCTGTGTCCATTGTTTATGCATATATGCATGTAAGTTCTTTGGTTTATATTGCCCTCCTTGCTGCCGCCCTCCTCTGGGGTTTGTCAGACTGAACGTTCTATTTATTTATTTAGGAAACACCATAGCGTTTTCCACAGTGGTTGCACCAATCTGCTTTCACACCAATAGTGCACCAGGGTCCTGTTTTCTCCTCATCCTCCCCAGCACTGGGTGTTTCCTGAGGTATTGATAGGAGCCATTCTGGCAGGTGTAGCTGTCGTTTGAATTTGCACGTCTCTGATGATCAGTAATGTGAGCATTGTTTCATATGTCTCATGGCCATCTGTACGTCCTCTTTGGAGAAGTGTCTATTCAGGGCATTGGCCCATATTTTAATTGGATTGTATGTCTTACTGGTGTTGAGTTGTATGTAGTTTTTAAATATTTTGGAATTTTAGCCCTTTTCAAATGTACCTTTGGCAAATAGACCACAGCTTTTCTAACTCAGAGATGTTAGAGGTAAACATTGAATCAAGAATCCAGAGAGGTTCCCTGAGGGAAACTGTGACGTGAAGAGGAAACCTCACAGGAAACCAGCCCAAACCTCCAACTGCACATGCTCCTGAGATGGTCCTTGTGTTCATGGACCCTGAGCGCCCCCTGGTGGTCGCAGCCTCTACTGCAGGAGGTTTGTGTCTGGGCTCACACTGACTTCCCCTCACTGTGTGTCTCTAGCACAGTAATACATGGCCGTGTCCTCAGTGGTCACGGATCTCAACTGCAGGGATAACTGGTTCTTGGACGTGTCACTGGAGATGGTGGTGCGGCTCTTGAGGGACGGGTTGTAGTTAGTGCTACTACCACTACCATGTATGTTCCCAATCCATTCCAGCCCCTTCCCTGGTTTCTGTCGGATCCAGCTCCACCAGTTACCACTGAGTGAGCCCCCAGAGACAGAGCAGGTGAGGGAGATGGTCTGCGAGGGCTTCACCAATCCTGGGCCCGACTCCTGCAGCTGCAGCTGGGACAGGACACCTGGGGACAAGGAGCATCAGGCCCTGTCAGTCACATCCAGTCACAACCACCCCATAGACCCCTGTCTGACATCTGAGACCCTCACCTTCGGGGGCTGTCACCAGGCACAGGAGAAGACCCAGCAGCCTCATCTTCTTCTAGACCACGGCTCTGCCTTCCCCAGAGACTTCAGCCCTGTGTGAGGACAGAGCTGTGAGCCTCCCCAGCCCAGGGGAGGATTTACCCTGCAGCTTGAGGAGAAATTTGCATGTGGGGCAGCCTGTTCCTTATAAGTGGTGGGACTGAGGTCAGGCTGCCCTGGTTCTTCCAGGGCTCTGTGAGGGCATTTTTTCTCTTGATCTCACTCTGTATGTAAGTCAGGGATAAGGGATCACCTGGTTCAAGGGAACTACTGGAGTCAGCTTAATGGACGTGCTCATTTTAAATAAATGGCAGAAGAGATGAATAGATTATAGTTTTAATTTCTCATACATCTTTTAAATAGATTTTAGGGGATTACATTTATTTAGGTAGTTTCTTAATCCCAACTATTTAATGTATACACAACTGTCAAAACTTTTAAGTAAACAATTATATTTTATAAATATGATTTTATATATACAAATAATTTCTACTTTGTTTTGAAAATCACAAAATCAAGGACATTCATTCTGAGTATCTTGTTCGTTTAATTTTTGTCATTACTTTGTTCCAAGGAGCTATGACCCAAGAACAGGTCATTGTCAGACACTGGATTTATTTTATTTTGTTTTATTTTCTTTAAATGATATTTCTTACAAGTTCTGAGTAACCCTCTTCTACCTTTTCTCAGGGTATTAATAGAAACATTTTTTTCTTACAATCCTTGCAAAACTCTTTCAAAATCTAAGCCCTTGATTCTTGATGTTGAAAATTTTGTAATTGTGTCCTTTGGTCCTTCTACCCTTGTGCAAGTCCATGGTATATCTCAGAGACACTAAACCAATTACATCAGAAATGATCACATTTTTACATGGAGAAAGCATTGAAAATAAATAAGAGTAATTATTCATGTGTACAATTCAGAATCTTTCATATGTTGTCATTGTGAAGGCAGCAGATTAACTGGCCCATGTTCTCAGTTTGGTGTTTCCAGTGGTGCTGGAGTTTAGAAGGAGACAAATGAAGAGATTTCCTATCATAGATTTGCTCAAAGGAAAGTAAACCCTGACAGAAACATTCACTCCCAACCCCCCTCCCTCTGACCCTTTGGATAGTCACCATGGTCAGAGTTCCTGGGCTCCTGAAATAATCTCTAACATCCTTAATGGATAATAAACACATTCTCCCATAAGACACATGGTAGGAAAATATATTCTCACTGTACCTTGTCTTTTCATTTCCTTCATGAAATATTTGGTGGAAAATGTTTTTAATAGTAACAATTTTCAATTTATCAAAATTTTCTCTAATGGGTCCAGTTTTTTAAATTTTATGTAACAACTGACCAGAAAGTGTCACTCTCCATTGCCCATGGGAGGGGAACCCTGATATGAACACAGTGGGCAGTAAACCCAAGAGAGAAATGTTGGTTGGAATCCTTAATATCATTGAAATCTGCTTGCTGTGTCCTCTGACCAGGAGACCAACTTTCCTTGGCACGAAGCCCTGATTCATATCAAAGATTAATTCACTTGATTGGAATTTACTCTGTGAATCACCCTGCTGTATGTAGCATAGAAAACTAGACTAACCCCTGAGAAATTATATCATGTAGACATCAGGCAGATGACGAAGGAACCTCAAAGGACGTAAGGAAGATGCTGAGCAGAGGTGACAGAGACAGGATCCCAGAGGTTATGTCACCAGGATGAAAGTGACCAGGAGGACGAAGGTGCAGAGAGGTCGTGAGAGGGACACATGAGGAGATGACGTGGAGCTGACGTCCGGGAAAGTGAATGTCCCAGTGAGAGCCCTGCATGGAGCTGTGTGTGCAGGACTCACATAGGACAGTGAGAGAGTGAGGCCCTGGCGAATGTGGGGACCTGGGGGATGGACTCTCAGTGTGTGTAGACGGGGACACCTGGGTGGGCGGACGTGGGTTTTGATCCATGTTCTCCAGGACAGGTGCTCAGATAACCACCTCTCAGGGGATGCTGGGAGCAGGACTGTGGGGTGATGGTGACCCCTAGTGGTGACTTTGAGCCATGCAGGCTGCAGGACCCTAGGGACTGAACCAGCTGCCTCTCCACCCACCAAGACCAGGGGAGGGACGAGCTCACCTTTAAGATCAGGCTTTTCCTCTCTGAAGAGGAGAGAGACACAAGACTCCGACAATGAGGGTATTTTGTATCATTGCAACGTCCTCATTAGTGATGCACATGGGAGTATGTCTGGTCAATTTGGTATTTTTAGCGGTTTTGTAGGACCTGCTGAAATGATAGTTTTAGAAAGTATGAATGAGTAGAAAAGGCAGCTGAACCTATTGTTTTCCAATAAGCATAGCCGTGGCTGGGTAGTTAGCTGGTTGGATCGCCATCCTGTACCCTGAAAGGCTGTGGGTTCAGGTCTTGGTCAGGGCACACACCTACGTTGTGGTTGTGATCCTTGTTTGGAGAGCTGGTGGGAGGCACCCAACTGATGTTTCTCTTTCCTGTCCTTTCTCTAAATACAATGAGTGAGGAATAAATACATAAATACATAAGTATAGTAGGTGTAATGTTTGTTCAAAGACACATTCTCTGCAACACACTCACACACACTGATGCTTTCCATGGTAATGAACCCCAAATTTCACTTGTCCCCTGTACCCAACACATGGGCAGTGCCCCCTCACTGACCTTAAACTACTTCCTTCACAAACAGAAGAAATCAAACATGATTGATATGTAGACAGGGCTGAGCCTGTACCTGAGGTTTCCTGTTCTCCCAGCACCAGGAACATGGCACCTGTAGTCACTGCCCTTCTAGCAGGTGTGGGTGCACCAGGAACTGTGGGGATCACCAAGAACAAGACAAGGCCCTAAGAGTCAGGCTGTCAGGTGGCATTCACGTGGGACTCAGGCATTGGGATTTTCAAACACTGAGTTTAATCCACTCTGATTACTCTGAGAAAACCTTAAAGGGAACGAGAGGTAGACCTCAGCGTATTGAACGAACTGCAGCTGAGAGATGGAAACTCAGAAAATCCAGGGAGATGGAGACTCTGACAACACACAGACCCAGAGATGAACAGGCTGTCAACAGGCTCTGAGGAGACGCTTGTTTGTCAGGACATGCACATCCAGCCCCACAGGGAATCTCCTCACAGCTGCAGACCTGTAATCTGTAACCCCTTACCCATTGTTACCCCCATGCCTGTAATCTGTAACTCCTTACCCATCATTGTGTTATTTTTGTCTTTGTTTCTGATAAAACCGAATCACTCCGGTCTCTTTTCTGGAGCCTGGCGGATCCAAGTTATATAATATTCACTGAACGTGAATCCAGAGCCTTTGCAGGAGAGTCAGAGACCCCACGGCCTGTTTCAGGTCACCTCCAGTCTCCTGCAGCTGCACCTCACTTTGGACACCTGCAGACAACAGACATAGTCATTAGGAGAGGCCACACACACACACACAAACACACACACACACACACACACACACACACACACACACACACACGTCCCCAGGTCTCCGTGATGCTACCATGTAAGAGCGTCCAATCGAGAGCCCAGCTCAGCCCAAACTTCATGGTGCTTCCTCGGGGTTGATTCCTGCAGTGAATGGAAAGTGCAGCGTCCCTGGGGTGGGGCTGCTCTCCCAGAGGTGCAGGGACAGGGCTGGGCTGCGTTTATGAGCCCCAGAAACTCTCCATGTACATGGGCTCCTCCCTTTAAAGACAGGGAAGTGGAGTTTCTGGGTGAGGGACCGCTGGACTCAGGGAGACAAGCACCCCCTTGTGAGTGTGGATACTTTTAGAAGGGCCTAGGTAGTCTGTGTGCTGTAGAGAAATTGTTGCTGTTGATGAACTCCAAAATCCGTCAGTCAAACAGAACTGAATAAACAAGGATATCCATATCCACAGAGGGCCATGATGTTCCAACTCAGTGTAGAATCTCCTGTGGTCCTAGGGGGCTGTATGAGCACCCAGGACACGCCCCTGTGTGATCTCTGAGACTGGATTCTTCACTCTGAGTCATCACTGAGATCCTCCTGTGCTCAGGTGTGGTTCAGTTGATGGCTATTTTCATTGCTGAGTAGTATTACATTGACTGATATTCCCCAGTTTGCTTATTTGTAAAATTAGAAAGACTTTTGGTTTTATTGTTGTTTCCAACTCAAAGAACCTATGAATATTTCCATATATTTTTCTATGAACATAAACATACCTTTTTCAGGAGTAAATGGTCCTAGTGGAACTGCTGAGATACATGTTAAGTATACATTCAATTTAACAAGAAACTGTGATTCACTATGTGAAGAAAGAATAACAGGACGTAGAGGGACCTGGAGGAGGAGAGGAGCCCAGTCACTGCAGACATGTCATCTGTACACACAGTGTCACCTCCTCACTTGTCTGCAGTGAGAATAAGAGAAGTTAGAGCCACAGAGAGAAAGGGAGAATCATCCTGGATGCCGCTGAGAGCTGAGAAGAAATCCCTGCTCCCAACAGAAAGCCTCTCCTTCCCCCCTCACTCTGCACCTGCTCCTGGGCTTTTTCCTCTGGTCTGAAGGTCCTGAGCGCCTCCCAGTGTCCTGAGCACCCACTGGTGACCTGAATGCCCCCTGGTGTCTTGAGACCCCCATGTTGTCCTGAGCACCCCCTGTAGCCCGGTCCTCCTCTCTCCCTCAGGACGTTTGTGTCTGGGCTCACACTGACTTCCCCTCACTGTGTCTCTCACACAGTAATACATGGCCGTGACCTCGGTGGTCACAGAGCTCAGCTGCAGGGAGAACTGGTTCTTGGACATGTCACTGGAAATGGTGGTGTGGCTCTTGAGGGACGGGTTGTAGTAAATTTTACTTTAGCACATGTCTCCCCAATAAAATCCAGCCCCTTCCCTGGTTTCTGGCGGATCTAATCCCAGCAGTAACCACTGGTTGTGGTGGAGAATCCAGAGAGAGCACAGGTGAGGGAGAGGGTCTGCGAAGGCTTCACCTGTCCTGGACCCGACTCCTGCAACTGCACCTGGGACAGGACACCTGGAGACAAGGAGCATCAGGCCCTGTCAGTCATGTGCAGTCACAACCGCCCCACAGACCTCTATCTGACCTCTGAGACCCTCACCTTGAGGGGCTGTCACCAGGCACTGGAGAAGACCCAGCAGCCTCATCTTCTAGACCACGGCTCTGCCTTCCCCAGAGACCTCAGCCCTGTGTGAGGAGAGAGCCCCAGCCCAAGGGAGGATTTACCCTGGAGCTTGGGGAGAAATTTGCATGTGAGGCAGCCTGTGCCTTATAACAGGGAGACTGAGGTCAGGCTGCCCTGGTTCTTCTATTGCTAATATGTAGGCTTCCCTTTTCATGAATGCACTTAGTACATTCGTCAGTTATGGGGGATCACCTGGTACACAAGATATACTGGAGTCGCTTAATGCCTGAGCTCATGTCTGATAAGCGGTAGACTAGATGAGTAGAATACACTTTTAATTTCTCATGCATCTTTCAGATAAATTTAAAGGGATTACATTTGTTTAGGTAATTTCTAAAACCCAGTTCCCTAATATCTAAAAAACTGTCAAATATTTTTATCAAAATTATATTTTATAAACATAATTTTGTATACTGAAATAATATCTAAGTTGTTTTGAAAATCAGAAGAAAAAGGACATTCATTTCCAGTATCTCATTTCTTTAGGTAGTAACTTTGATCCAAGGAGCTTTTTCCCAGGAACATGTCATTGAGGTACCCTTGATTATTTTTTACTTTTTATTTGTTAAAATGATATTTCTTACAAATTCTGAGTGACACCGTGCTACATGCCTTTGTTCAGGTTAATGCTAGAAACCTTTTTCTTGCAATCTTTGCCAAACACTCTCAGAGCTAAGTAGTGTCAGACCTGGTGAGTATTGGATAGGAGACCCCTGATTCTTGATGTTGAAATTTGGTAATTGTTCCTTTGAGTCCCTCCTCAAACTCTTCCCTTGTGCAAGCCCATGGCTTATTGCAGAGACCCCAACAAATTATAGCAGACATATTCATATTTTTACATGAAGAAATGATTGAGAATAAAAGAGTGATTATTCATGTGTACAATTCAGATTCTTTCATATGTGGTAATTGTAAACGCAGCAGATTAACTGACCTCTTTTCTCAGTCAAATATTTTCAGTGATGAGGGGGTCAGAGAGAGGCAAATCATGGAGGTTCCTAGCACAGATATGCTCACAGGAAAGGGAACTTTATCCCTGACAGGAACCCTCAGTCCCAGGACACATGACATGGTCAACTGGGGCGTTTTCAAATCTTGGATATTATAAGTAACACTGCTATGAACACGGGGGTGTATATATTCTTTTTGATTTGTGTTTTGGGATAATTAGGATATATTTTCAGAAGTGGGTTTGCTGAGTCAAAAAGCTGTTCTATTTTTATTTTTTTGTATTAATTACTTTATCTTTGTTTCAGATGTTTCTCCATTTCCACCCTAGACACCATCCTCCTGATGGCCCCTTCCCACAGCACTGTTGTCTATGTCCATTGGTTATGCATATATGCATGTAAGTTCTTTGGTTTATATTACCCTCCTCGCCACCCGCCTCCTCTGAGGCTTGTCAGACTAAACGTTCTATTTTTTATTTTTTTGAGGAAACTCCATAGCGTTTTCCACAGCGGCTGCACCAATCTGCATTCCCACCAGTAGTGCACCAGAGTCCTGTTTTCTCCTCATCCTCCCCAGCACTGGGTGTTTCCTGAGGTATTGATAGGAGCCACTCTGGCAGGTGTAGCTGTCGTTTCAATTTGCACGTCTCTGATGGTCAGTAATGTGAGCATTGTTTCATATGTCTCATGGCCATCTGTACGTTCTCTTTGGAGAAGTGTCTATTCTGAGCACTGGCCCATATTTTAATTGAATTGTGTGTCTTCCTGGTGTTGAGTTCTATGTAGTTTTCAAATATTTTGAAATTTAAGCCCTTATGAAATGTACCTTTGCAAATACACAGCTTTTTCTAACTCAGAGTTGTTAGAGGTAAACACTGAATCAAGAATGCAGAGAGGTTCCCTGAGGGAAACTGTGACATGAAGAGGAAACCACACAGGAAACCAGCCCAAACCTCCAACTGCACCAGCTCCTGGATGGTCCTTGTGTTCAGGGATTCTGAGCGCCCCCTGGTGGTCGCAGCCTCTCCTGCAGGGAGGTTTGTGTCTGGGCTCACACTGACTTCCCCTCACTGTGTCTCTCGCACAGTAATACACGGCCGTGTCCTCGGTGGTCACGGATCTCAGCTGCAGGGAGAATTGGTTCTTGGACGTGTCACTGGAGATGGTGGTGCGGCTCTTGAGGGACGGGTTGTAGTTAGTGCTACCACTACTAGCATATATGCGCCCAATCTATTCCAGCCCCTTCCCTGGTTTCTGGTGGATCCAGTTCCACAAGTAACCACTGAGTGAGCCCCCAGAGACAGCGCAGGTGAGGGAGAGGGTCTGCGAGGGCTTCACCAGTCCTGGGCCCGACTCCTGCAGCTGCACCTGGGACAGGACACCTGGGGACAAGGAGCATCAGGCCCTGTCAGTCATGTGCAGTCACAACCACCCCACAGATCCCTGTCTGACCTCTGAGACCCTCACCTTGGGGAGCTGTCACCAGGCATAGGAGAACACCCAGCAGTCTCATCTTCTTCTAGACCACGGCTCTGCCTTCCCCAGAGACCTCAGCCCTGTGTGAGGAGAGAGCTGTGAGCCTCCCCAGCCCAGGGGAGGATTTATCCTGGAGCTTGGGGAGAAATTTGCATGTGGGGCAGCCTGTTCCTTATAAGTGGAGGGACTGAGGTCAGGCTTCCCTGGTCCTTCTGGGCCCCTGTGGGAGCATCTCTTCCCTTGATCTCACTCTGTATGTTATTCAGGGATAGGGGATCCCTGGGTTCAAGAGACATTGGAATGTGGTCAAATGTTGGCCTCACCTTTTTGAGCATAAGAAGAAATGATGGACTAGACAGGCAGGTTAGATTTTTAACTTCCCATGCATCCTTCAAACTGATTTAAAAGGGATTAGCATTTGTTCAGAGTCGTTCTGAATCCAAATTCTCTAGTATACCCACTATTTCCAAATTTTATATAATAATTTCCTACAAATATTATCTATCTTAGTGCAAAAATAAAAATAAAGGACATCTATGTTCAATATCTTATATTTTAATTATATTTAAATATGTTTCTATTGATTTTATTTTTTAGAGAGTTGAACGGAGAGGGTATCTTCATCGCTGCCAAGAATACCTGACTCCAGTCTCCTTCATTCTGCCCCTGTGCATGGTCAGTTGGTCAGAGGTGCCGGGATCTACCACACAATATATCACATCCTTAATGTATATTGAACACATTCTCCCATCAGACAAATACTTTGGAAATGTCATCTCTCTGTGGAGCTTGTCTTTTTATTCCCGTAAAGGAATCTTTGGTGGGATAAAAGCATTTAATATAGCAAAATATAATTGATGCCTGTTTTCTGTGCTGGTCCTGTTTTGGTGAATCACACAGACCCCCAGCACGTGCTGATCCTCACGGTCCAGGGACATCGGCTGCAGCAGCCACAGGGACAGAGAGGTTCTGGCACCAGGAGTGAAGGCTGCTGGGAAACTACCCAGAACTGGACGGGACTTTGACCTGGGTGACGGGAGGAAGCGGGTTGTGTTCAGGACAGAGATGTGCCTGATTTTCATGGACAGAGTGTTACTTGTCTTGTGGTTTTAAACCTCTTCCCTTAACGACCCAGGAGGATGTGCTGGGCATGACAGACACAGCTTCTGTCATCATAGGAAACACTTGAGTGACTATGACCAGGAGTTTGTAAGAATAGAAACGTTAAAGGTTCTGCATGCAGGGATCAAGGGAAATAAGGAACGTGTCATTGCAAAGGGGGGCAGGGGATTCCTGTTACCCACATGCACCTGCTCACAGTGTCTCTGTCTGTGAGTTAACAACTTCACAGGTCCAGGGGTTAGCACTGGGACACCTGTGGGTCGTTACTCACATGGTCACACCATGCTCCACTCAGGCTGCACAATTCACTGGGGCTCCATTCATGAAATCCCTCAACACTTAGAGGGAAGTGTGGACACCCCTCCCTGCAGGAGCCATGGTGCTGGTGTGTCTGTGTGAGGGGCCCTCATGTCATTGACCAGGATCCTGCCTCAGTTCGTCGTCATCATCACCATCACTGTTTGTTTATTTAAAATTGTTCTTATTATCTGTAGACATTGTTGTCCAACATCATGACATCTTTTTTCATTTTTGGGTCATTCATTATTTTTGCTAAGTAAAATATGTAGTCAGACTATTTTATTTTTATTTTTTTAGTGCTGACAAATGAGGGCTCCTTCTTGCCTCTTCTCCAACTGCCCCACTCTGGGATCTGCTGAGAAAGGTTTGGTCTGCCCTCTATAGATATCATTGGGAAATTCAACCACACAAACCCCTGGAAGGAGAATTCCTCCCCCTCCACCACCACCTCACCAAAATAAAAGCCCTGAGCCCATCTCCTTTCCTTGTTTATCAAAGGTCCTCTGACTTGATGAAGGGCCTTTCCTGTGTTTCTCAAAGATTCCAACTATGTACGTGATACATGTCCCTTGCGTGTGTATTTGTCATCAGCCAGGATGTCTGCACCAAGCTATCGTGTGTCTCTGCCTCTCTTTGGGTGTGAACTGCTCTCAGTGCTGTGAGCATGATGCCACGTCAATGACCGTCACCTCACGGGTGCTTCTTCTGTAGCTTTGGGGTCACACACCTCTGGTGCTCACTGTCCACACACATGTGACCTGCTGCTGGCTGCTGGGACCCTGAGCGGTGGAGCTGAGCTGCATGTAGAGTCAGCAGAGCCTCTGGGTGGATTCAGCTCATGTGGGTCAGTAGATTTCCTGATCAATTGTCAATTGGTCACAAGAGTGTCTGAAAGAGAATCTCTGTCTTTTTCCCATAAGAATGTTCTCTTCCTTGACAAGAGACATTTCTTTATTTTTTTAAATTGTTGACACAATTATGGTTTCCTCTAATTCCTCCTGCTTTGCCCACGTCCACCCAGCCCCCAGCAATCCTCTCCCGACCCTACCACTCTGTCTGTGTCCACGGGCTCTGCATATATGTGCCTGGGTCCTCACTTCACCTTCTTTTATCCAATCTTCCCACCCCTCCACCCCTCTGACCTCTGCCAGTCTGTTCTGTGTATCCATTTCTCTGGTTCCATTTTGTTTGTCAGTTTATTTTGTTCATGAGCTTCTGTATATACATGAGATCATGGGATATTTGTATTTCTGTGACTGGCTTATTTTGCTTAGCATAATAATCTACAGCTCCATCCATATACTGCAAAGAGTAAGAGTTTCTTCTTTTTTACAGCTGTGTAGCACTCTAGTATGTAAATGTACCACAGTTTTTTATCCACTCCTCTACATGGTCAACTAGGTGGTTTCCAGATCTTGCATATTGTAAATAACGCTGCTATGATCACGGGGGTGCATATATTCCTTCTGAATCGTGCTTTGGGATAATTAGAACATATTACCAGAGGTGGGTTCGCTGGTCAAAAAGCACTTCTATTTTTATATTTATATTTTTTGTTAATTAATTTATTGTTTGTTACAGATGTTTCTCCATTTTCCCCCTAGACACCCTCCTCCCTATTCCCCTTCCCCAGCATTGCTGTCTATGTCCATCCCTCCTTTGAGGTTTGCCAGTCTGAACAGTCCTATTTTTATTTTTTTTGAGTAAACTCCATACTGTTTTCCACTGTGGCTGCACCAGTCTGCGTTCCCACCAATAGTGCACCAGGGTCCTCCTTTCCCCACATCCTCACCTCACTTGTTGTTTGTTGATTTAGTGATAGGAGCCGTTCTGGCAAGTGTAGTCGTAGTTTTAATTTGCATCTTTCACATAATTAATACTGCTGAGCATTGTTTCATATGTCTCTTGGCCATCTGTATGTCCTCTTTGGAGAAGTGTCTATTCAGGGCATTGGCCCCGCTTTTAATTGGATTGTATGTCTTCCTGGCGTTGAGTTGTACGTAGTTTTAAAATATTTTGGAATTTAACACCTTATCAGAATGTACCATTGGCAAATAGAAAACAGACATTTGTAACTCACAGAACTCAGAGGTAAACAATGAATCAATAATCCAGAGAGGTTCCCGGAGGGAAACTGTGACATGAAGAGGAAAGCACACGGGAAACCAGCCCAAACCTCCAACTGCACCTGCTCCTGGGTGGTCCTTGTGTTCAGGGACTCTGAGTGCCCCCTGGTGGTCGCAGCCTCTCCTGCAGGGAGGTTTGTGTCTGGGCTCACACTGACTTCCCCTTACTGTGCCTATAACACAATAATACACGTCCATGTCCTCGGCTCTCAGGCTGTTCATTTTCAGATACAGTGTGTTCTTGGAGTTGTCTCTGGAGATGGTGAATCGTCCCTTCACAGAGTCAGCATAGTTTATGATACTACTATCATATTTAATATCTCCTACCCACTCCAGCCCCTTCCCTAGAGCCTGGCGGACCCAGGTCATCCAGTAGCTACTGAAGGTGAATCCAGAGGCTGCACAGGAGAGTCTCAGAGACCCCCCAGGCTGCACCACGCCTCCCCCAGACTCCACCAGCTGCACCTCACACTGGACACCTGCAAACACAAAGACGTCCTGGTCAGGAAACTGTCACACGTCCACTGTTTCTCTCTCATTCACTCTCACACTCAGTGTCCCTTGCTCTCCATCAATTACCTCTTAAAATAGCAACAAGGAAAACCCATCTGAACCCAAACTCCATGGTGAGTTCTCTGTGCTCAGTCCAGATCAGGGAATGGGGTCACCTGGGGATCCCGGGGAGGGCTCCTGTCCCAGAGCTGCAGGGTCAGGGTTGGGCTGGATTTTATGGGCAGAGGGAGCCCTATTTGCATGTCCTCCTACTATATAGGGAGCTCTGGGGTTGGAGACCTGAGAGAGGGCAGTGCCTCAGTGCAGGTGTGAGTGTCCTGGTTAAGAATCGTGGTCATGATAACATTTCAATAGCTTAGGACAGAATCATAGAGCAATTTGTGGCCTTTCCAAAGAACAAAGAGAAATGAAGGTGGAGTATACAGCTGTGTCAGGACACAGTCAGTCCTGTTCCTGGGCCCTGTGCATCCACAGGAGCCTGGGTGTGTCTGCTCAGTGTGTGGAGCCGTCCACCCTCAGGGCCCTGTGAACAATGAGGGGCCATTCAGTCCCCACGAATGGGAGCTTTCCCTTGGGAATGGGAAGGAGGAGACGGAGCCCAGCAAACCCCTGTGATCCTAGGGGGCTGTGTGAACACCCAGGACACGCCCCTGTGTGACCTCTGAGCTTGGACCCTCCACTCTGAGTCATCACTGAGACCCTCCTGTGCTGAGGTGTGTATCAGTTGACGGTTATTTTCAGTGCTGAGTAGTATTCCATTGAAGGATGTTCCCTAGTATGTTTAGTTTAAAATTAGAGGGTCTTTTGGTTTGTTTGCAGTTGCTAACTCAAATTAAGTTTCTATTAATATTTTCACATGTATACAAATATAAATATATATTACTCTTTCTGTGAGGATATATTTTTTGAGTTTAGAAAGAGGAGAGGAAGAGAGGAAGAGGGGGGAGGGAGAGAGAGACCCTTCTCTGAAAATCACAAAATCAAGGACATTCATTCTCTGTATCATATGTTTATTTATGTTGTTATGGTGATCCAGGGAACTAAACCCAAAGAAGAGGTTAATGGGAGATCCTCGATTATTTTCTTCATTTTGTTTGGTTTGGTTAAAATGATACTCATTATAAGTTTTGAGTAATACAATATGATATGCCATTTTTTAAGATATAGCTAGATCAATTTTTTTTTTTTACAATTCTTACCAAACACATTTCAGCAGCTAAGCAGGCTCAGGCCTGGTTAGTACTTGGATGGGAGACCCTTGATTCTTGATGCTGAAAATTGGTAACTCGGTCTTAGAGTCCCTCCTCAGACTCTTCCCTTGTGTGAGCTCATGGCCTATTGCAGAGACCTCTATCTAATTATATCAGACATAATCGCGTTTAGAAAGCGTGATTATATATTAGTACAATTCAGACACTTTTATATGTTGAAGTAATAATGGCAGCAGATTAACTGATCTGATTTCTCAGTCCAGTGTTATCAGTGATGTTGTGGTTAAGGGGAGGGGGTGAAGATCATTCTCAACACAGATTTCCTGTAGAAAAGGGAAGTTTCTGATGGGAACTCCTCACTCTCACCCCTCCCTCTGCCCCTGGGGATGGTCACTGCTCAGAGGTGCTGGGCCCTCACACTGACCATGTAACATCACTAATGTATAATGCACACGTTCTTCCATCAGACATATGGCTTGGAAACATATTGTCTCTTTGTTGGCTCGTCTCTCTTTTTAAATATGTTTTTATTGATATTTTAGAGAGAGAGGGAGGGAAAGAGAGACCGAAACATCAATGTGTGGGAGAGACTTTGAACAATGCCTCCTGCGCGCCCCCTACTGGGGATCAAGCCCACAACTCAGTCGTGTGCCCTGACCGGATGTAGAATTTGTTATCATGCACATTTTCCAGCATCTGAGTCTTTCATTTGGAAAATTAGGAAATGCGATAAGGAAACATCAAGGTATCTTTTTGGTAGAAGTTATGCCAGTACGAAGAGTATAACACCACTAAGAGACACACATAAACTTACACGTGCACTAATGGACACAGCACACACGGTAACACACCCACTGACACATGTATGGCACACACAGGTAGAACACATGCAGTCACCTCCACACAGAGGGAAGTCCCTGGAGTCACGATTCCACTGTGTAAGGAAAGTTGGGGTTAGCACGATCACTGGCCCTCATGCACCCCGCCCACTACAGCCCCTCTCTGGGGCTTCGCCAGTCCTGAGCCGGCCTCGTGCAGCACACCTGGGACAGGACACCAGGGCACATGTGGACACTGTGAGTAAGGGAGCCTCACCTGTCAGCCTCTTGACATACATTGTCCGAGATGCTCAGAACTAGGTCTGCATCAAGGGCAAGGTCCCCAAGGACATTGTGTCCATGACACACTCTTGTCCCCGGGATGACACCCAGCTCCCTAGAGGGAAACAGGCTTCCTATGGGCTGGGCTTTCCCTGGAGCCTACGGGAAGGTCCTTGATCTGTGAGCTGAGGGAGACTCGGACCAGAGATGAAAACACACATGAGGACACACGTTGCACACACACTCACAAACAAGGGTGTGAACAAATTAAAATGTACACACACATATGTACATGCTTACACACTCACACACACGACTTCCAGTTGGAAGGACGGACGCTTGTCCCCAGGTCCCTGAGGTGCCATCGAGGCCCCAATCCTCAGGGTGCTGTGGGGGCTGAACTCTGTACCTCAGGAGCATCTGCACTCTGAGTGCTGGGCCCTGTGGGTGTTCTCTGATACGACAGGACTTTACAGACAGGATGAAGTTTGGGATGATTGAGCTAAGGGTGTCGACTTGGGGAGATTAATCCGAGTCATGTGGTTGGGACATAAATGCAATAACGTGTCCTTTTGAGAGAGAAATAGGAGCAAATCAGACTAAAATTATTGTGATCACTGAAACCAGATGCGGGGTGGGTTTGCACATACACCCGAGTCCATGAAGACCTAGAGGACCACGTGTGGTGTGGAGGAGGGAGAGCTGGGGGGTAGAGGTCCTGGGAGACGATCCTGATCATCATGGGCCAGGTGTGCCTGTCAGAAGGACGGAAATATGGGGACAGGTGGACCTGAGGGGACAGAGCCTGAGTTCAGCACACAGGAGCCTGGACTGTGCTTGGGTCCCTCCTGGGGAATGTTCCCATCGAGAGGAAGACAGCACGTAGGATGGTCTCTTTGTTGAGAAAGGAACGTGGAAAATACAAAGACTTGGTGAAGGAGTGGTCGGCAGTCACTGTTGAAATGTCATCTGCAAACAGACAATATTCTTCCTTCATTTGTTGTCTTCACGGAGAATATGTGAAGTTAGAGCCAAAAACAACGAAGAAGTGTCCCTGGATGCAGCTGAGAGCTGAGGGGAAATCCGTGCTCCCAACAGGAACCTCCTCCTTCCCCCTCACTCTGCACCTGCTCCTGGGCTGTTCTCTGTGGTTGGTCGGTCCTGAGCGCCCCCTGGTGTCCTGAGCGCCCCCTGGTGTCCTGACCACCCCCTACAGTCCCGCCCTCCTGTCTCCCTCAGGAGGTTTGTGTCTGGGCTCACACTGACTTCCCCTCACTGTGTGCCTCTCGCACAGTAATACACGGCCGTGTCCTCGGCGGTCACAGAGCTCAGCTGCAGGGAAAACTGGTTGTTGGACGTGTCAGCAGTGATGGAGATGCGGCCCTGGAAGGCTGGGTTATACCTTGTGCTCCCAGTCCAGTACCCCATCCACTGCAACCCGCTCCCAGGTTTCTGGCGGATCCAGCTCCAGTAGTAACTGCTAGTGATTGAGCCCCCAGAGACAGCGCAGGTGAGGGAGAGGGTCTGCGAGGGCTTCACCAGTCCTGGGCCCGACTCCTGCAGCTGCACCTGGGACAGGACACCTGGGGACAACGAGCATAAGGCCCTGTCAGTCACGTGCAATCACAACCATACCACAGACCCCAGTCTGACCTGTGAGACCCTCACCTTGGGGGGCTGTCACCAGGCACAGGAGAAGACCCAGCAGCCTCATCTTCTTCTAGACCACGGCTCTGCCTTCCCCAGAGACCTCAGCCCTGTGTGAGGAGAGAGCTGTGAGCCTCCCCAGCCCACGGGAGGATTTACCTTGGAGCTTGGGGAGAAATTTGCATGTGGGGCAGCCTGTTCCTTATAAGTGCAGGACTGTGGTCAGGGTGCCCTGGTCTTTCTGTGGCCCCTGTGGGGGCGTCTGTTCCCTTGAACTCGCTCTGCATGTAAGTCAGGGATAGAGGATCACCTGGTGTGTGAGACACATTGGAATGTGGTCAATGTTTGGCCTCACCTTTCTCAGGGTAAGAAAACATGATGGACTAGTTTGGTCGGTTACCCTTTTCACTTTCCATGCATCTTTCAATCTGATTTAAAGGTGATAAGTATTTGTTCAGATAATTTCTGAATCCCAACACTCTAGCATATCCACTATTTCCAATTTTTTCTATAATAATTTCAAAGAAATAATGTCTAGCTTTGTGCAAACATGAAAATAAACAACATCCATGCTCAAAATCTTATGACTCAATTTTATTTAAATATATTTTTATTGACTTCATTTTTAGAGAGAAAGGAAGGTCAGGGAGAAGGAAACTTCCATGTGAGAGAGACATATCCATCTGCTGCCTCCTGCACGCCCCCTACTGGGGACGGAGCCTACAACCCAGCCATGTGCCCTGACCAGGAGTCAAACCTGTTCCTTTCAGACCATGGGACAATGCTCAGTTCTCTGAGCCACACCAGCCAGGCACTAATATCTTAATTTACGAAGTTCCTTTGATCTGAGAATCTACGCCCCAAGCAAAGGCAGGAGAGACATTCTTAATTATTGTTGTTGGAAAATTTGTAATTGTGTCTACAGCTTCCTGTGCAAACTCTTCCATTATGCACCCCATGGCCTATGGCAGAGACCCCAAACTAGTCACATCAGACAGAATCATGCTGCTACATGGAGAAGAGATAAGAAATGTGAACAGATTATGCGTGTGTACAACTCAGAATCATTTATATTGTGAAATGATTATGGTAGAAGGTTGACCTGTTTTCTCTGCCTAGTGTTATCAATGATGTCGGGGTCAGAGGGAGGTTAGTGAAGAGAATTCCTACCATAGATTTTCTCACAGGAAAGGAAGCGTCAACGCTGACAGGGCTCCTCAGTCCAGCCTGCCTCCCTCTGCCCCTGGGGATGGTCACTGTTGTCAGAGGCGCCGGCCTCTCCCACAGGACATATAATGTCCTTAATGTACAATGAACACATTCTCCCAGCAGACAAGTGATTTGGGAACCTATTGTCTCTTTGTAGGTTGTTCATTTCTTTCTCTTAATGGAATGTTTGTTGGGAAAATATTTTTAATTATCACACAGTTCAATTCATCACTATATGATTTAAAGGGACCTGTTCTTAATGATTTATATCACACCTCACCAGAAATGTATCACTCTCCATTGCCCATGGGGGGGGGGGAGAAACCCAGATATGAACAGAGTGGGCACTAACCCAGTGGAGAAATGATGGCTGGTGTCCATGTGATCACTGAAATCTGTCTTCTGTGTCCTCTGACCACAAGACCAACCTTCCATGGCATGAAGTCCTGATTCGTTGCAAAGATTAATTCACTTAATTGGACTTTAAACTGTGGATTTCCAAACCTTATGTAACATAGAAAATTAGACTCACCCCTGAGAAATTAATTCATGTAGATGTCAGGCAGACGAGGAAAGAACCTCAAAGGACGTGAGGATGATGCTGAGCAGAGACGACAGAGACAAGATCCCAGAGGGTATTTCACGAGGATGAAAGTGACCAGGAGGACGAAGGTGCAGCGAGGTCGTGAGAGGGAGACATGAAGAGATGAACTGGAGCTGAGGTCCGGGAAAGTGAATGTCCCAGTGAGAGCCCTGCATGGAGCTGTGTGTGCAGGACTCACAGGGGACAGTGAGAGAGCGAGGCCCTGGCGAGTGTGGGGACCTGGAGTGAGCTCAGACCCAGGGCGTGTGGACACACTGACTCTCTCTCTGTGGAAACTGCATCCCAGTCACAGGGTGGAGAGGATGCCCGGGGTTCTCAGACTTTCAAGGAGAAAATTGGGTCCCATGGGAACCTAGTGAGATAATGGTCCCTGAGCCTGAACACGACTCCTCTGGGAAAGAGAATGTTGTCGACACCATGGTCGTCCTCAGTGAGATGAGGGAATACAGGGCCCAGGACAAGGAGGAGGGTCCCTGAGACCCTGAACCACAGGAAGAGCTGGAGCGCCCTGAGCACCCCAGGGAGCTGTTCTCAGCCCCTCCCTGCGCGGTTCCTGCAAGATGTTCCCGGGTCGGTGGGTCCCGAGCGCCCCCTGCTGTTCCTGAGGGGTCTGTGGGGACTAGAGCGCCCCCTGTTGGTCCTGAAGTGTCTGTGGGGTCCAGAGCGCCCCCTGGTGTCCTGACCCCTCCTGGTGGACCTGAGGGTCTCCTGCAGCTCAAACCCTCCTGTCTCCAGCAGGCAGTTTGTGTCTGGATCATAGAGACGTCCTAGTCAGGAATGTGTCACATGTCCAGTGTTTATCCCACTCATACTCATTCACATACTCTGTGTTTCCAGTTCTCCATAAATTACCTCTTAAATTAGCAACACAGAGGACCCAGCTGAGCCCAAACTCCATGGTGGGTGGTCTGTGTTCAGTCCTGAACAGAGGATGGGGTCACCTGTGGATCCCGGGGCTGGGATCCTGTCCCACAGCTGCAGGGTCAGGGCTGGGCTGCTTTTCATGAGCTGAGGGGCCCTATTCGTATGTCTTCCTACTATAGAGGGAGCTGTGGGTTTGATCATTGACATAAAGGACACGGTTTCAGAGTGTGGTGTATCCAAGGGCATATGTCTGAGCAGAATTAACTCTGGTATCTGGGCCTCTGCTCCTTCCAACTTGACTCAACTGCTTCCTTGAATGACCTCCAGACAGGGGACGTGCCCAGTGAGGGTTTCAGTGCTACCTGGTTGGACACTGGACCATGTTAAACTGTGATCATGGTACAATACAGTAGTAAAAACGAAAGTATAGAAAATTAAAAGAAAAGGTGCAGTTTTACATATCATATCTTACAGGGCTACCTGTGTGAACACAGGAAGGTTGTCAGGCATCATATCCAGGGGGAGATTAATATATGGAATCTTTATATTCAGTGGATGGGAAGTTCCATCTGACATTATTTCCCCTGCACAGTGTTCAGAGAATAAACTAAGAACATAGTTTAACCCTATAGCCATGGTCCATTGTTGGGGGACAGTGGGTATCTGTGTGGGTCCCTGGGAAGCAGAAGCGTGAACTACAGAGAAGCATACAGGGCTCCAGGGTCCGAGTCTTTCAGGGAGTTTGGAGCTGAATGTGCAGCAGCTGCACAGCCTCCTGTGTGGGGTTTGTTCTCTAGACTCTGCTGGACCAGGTTCAATCTGTGGAACTATTCAAGAGTCTCAGTCAATACTACGATGTTGTGTTGAAGATGTAGGTAAAGATGTGTAAGTAATTAAGGTTAGGTCATTAAATCTTTCTTTTTGGAAACCTGATGAGTGCTGACCATTGGGAACACTGTCACCAAGTCTGTACCTGATGGGAGTCAATTGGGACAGGAACCTGACTCAGGAGGTCACTGGAGAAATGCTACCTGGGTGCATGAATGGGGGAATTGACCAAGACTGAGGACACACATCCAGGGTTCTTGTTTCGTCAGGTTCAGACTCTCGTTGTTTAGTCACTCCACGTTTTCTTCCCTCTGAAATAGACACACATATTTACTCGAGTCGTGAAGACAATCTGTTGAGTGTTCAGGAGCACAAGTCATGTGTGTGTTGATTTGGTACCTTAAGTTTTTTCAAATTTAACTTTCTAGGTCTTTCAGTTTTATTGTGTAGTTTTTAGGGTTTACTATATACAAGGTTATGTCATATGTATAGAGATAAGGAGAAACATTTTACTTTGTTTCTTTCTGATTTAGATATTTAAAAATATCTATTCTTTTCTAATTATTTTGACAAAAATGTCCCGTTCAGTTGACTAGAGCAGTCACGGGGTGCCCGTGGGGGTCCTGATGTTAGAAGAGCAGCTTTGACATTGTCTCTGTGCAGCATGATGTCCCCTGTTGGCTCCTCAAATGGGCCTTTGCTAGCTTGATGCCCATCTCTTCTATACATGATTGTTTAAGAATTGTAATCATGAAGCCGTTTCCAATGTTTAAATGACTCTTGCTGCATCTGTATATATGATGGTATCATTTATCCTTCATTCTGTGACTGAGTGCAGCACAGTGATTGCTTACAAACATTGGCCTGTCCTTGCATCTAGGACAGCATCCCACTGGATCAGGGTAAATGATCGTTTCAATGTGCTGTTAGTTTCCTAGTACATGGTGAGGGTTTCTGATCCTGTGCTCATCAGGGATATTGATTTGTCATTTTTTTTTTTTTTTTTTGGTATGTGCCCCTAGAGGGAACCGAACCCGAGACTCTCTGGTCTGCAGGCCAACGCTCCAACCGCTGAGCCAAATCGGCCAGGGCGATTTTTTATGTTCTTACCAGCTGCACACCCCTGGCTCCCCGCGGCCTCGCCGGCCAAGCTCAGAGGTGACCAGCCCAAGGCCCCCGAGTTGGCCCCAGCGTGGGCTTCAACGCGCACGCGCCAGGCGCTGGCGGGAACCTCAAAGCTGAGAGGAGCCGCTCTGAGGAGAACTTCCCGCCTACCGCAGGCCCTTTCGCAAGGGCAGACGGGATAGTAGTTCCCCCGGGAGCCGAACAGCAGGGTTCCGGGCTGCTCCGAAACTACATATCCCAGGAGGCACTGCGCAGGGTAGACCATGAGGCTCAGCGGTTGCGCTCCAGGGCGCGAGTTCTTTGCCTCCAACCTATGAGCCATTGTGGGGACAGAAGGCAGAGCGATGTGAGGATTCAGCTGGCCAATGGGGAGCGCGGAAGGGGCGAGGTGGGCAGGCCGCGTGGTTTCCTTGGATACCGCGGACGCGACTCTGTGGGAGAGGGTGGGGCTTTAGCATGAAACCCTGGAAGTCCTGACTGACAGGAACTTAGGAGCTCAGGTAAGTGTCAGAGCAGAGGGCGGAGGGAGACCCTGTGGGTGTCAAGGTGAGGACGACGTGCAGACTCGGGGCCCTCAGGGTGGTGAGGTCCGAAATTCACGGCCAGGACGGGGTGCCCTGGGATGGGGCCCTGCACGGGGATGAAAGCAGACGGGGACCCTGTGCGGGACTCGCTCTGCCCGGACGTGAGGACGAGAGCAGGTCCCGCCCCGTCCCGGCCCCGCGTGACCGAGGCCGCGCATCGGACGCGGTGTCTCAGTGTGGGCTCCGCAGCTGCGGTCGGTGACACCCTCCGTGACGACCCCGAAGGGCTGTGAGGGTCCAGTGAGACCGTGGACAGAACCGAACACAGGCCGCAGAACCGCAGTGCAAAGGCTGTGTTTCTATTTCAGGGGTGACCCTGAACCCCAGTCACCCAGACAAACCCGAGGGACCAGGACGTGTGCTGACAGCAGCACTGACCTCTGTCCCCAGGGGTCCTGGGTTTTAGGACTAAATGAGACGCAGAAGGACCGTCCGTGTGGTGCGAGGGGAAGGACACGGGCTGAGTGTCTCCTGGCGCTGCCTCTGGGTCATCTGTGTCCCCTGCACCTGTCTCTTCCCCCTTTAGTGGAGGGGGATTTCTACTGAGTGACTCTGTGGGGTCTCTTTTACCTTCTATTATTCTGTGGGTCATTTAAAAAATGAAAAAGAAAAAAAATGTTTTCTCCTTTCCAGCTCACGTTTCCCTTTTGGTGCCACGTCCTCTTCCCACAAATTATTCTCTGAGTTCCCAGCAAAGACACTGCAAACAGTCACGTTTAATAAAATGCAAGTGCGGAACCTGAGTGCCTTCCAGAAAGCTGAAGCCCTGGGCCACGTGCAGGAGCCAGAATCCCTGGGAGCTGCCCAGGGACAGAGGGGCTGGTTCCCGAGGAGGGGCTGCGTCTGTACGCCGGGTCCCAGGGCTCTGAGCTGCCCACTGCCTTGTAGGAAAGTCAGTATTTCTCCTCCTTTCTGTCCTCGTCCTTCCTCCTTCTTCTTCCCCTAGTGAAGACACACAATAGGTGCTAGCTCTCAGGTTCACCAAGTTCCCACTGAACACGAGTTCTGTTCTTGGCTTTTGTTTCATTTGGTCCTAATTATTCAGACTGACCTTCAAACTGTCTTTTTAAATGACAGCCGGTGGGAATCACTTCGACAAAGGCATTGGTTTAAGCAAGTTGAGAATGCACTCACATTTGTTGAACACGTGCCCTATATTTCTGGATTAAATGAGAATTTCTACTAGATAATTTGTTTCTATGGTTATTTGTGAGACAAACCAAGTAAATGGAATTGGCAACAAACCCTTAATTTTCTATATGATAAAATGATTATTTTACTATTTTGAAATAAATACAATAAAAGTAAAGATAATTGAAAAATTAGTTTTCTGATCATATGAGTTTTTAAATGGAGAAAATTATTTATAATTAAGATTAATACAAGATATGAAAAAGTTATTGAGCCCTGGCTGGTGTGGCTCAGTTGGTTGGAGCACCATCAAGTCCCTCCTTCCCCCTCACTCTGCACCTGCTCCTGGACTGTTCTCTGTGGTCGGTGGGTCCTGAGCACCCCCTCTAGCCCGGCCCTCCTGTCTCCTCAGGAGGTTTGTGTCTGGACTCACACTGAATTCCCCTCACTGTGTCTCCTGAACAGTAATACATGGCCGTGTCCTCGGTGGTCACGGAGCTCAGCTGCAGGGAGAACTGGTTCTTGGACGTGTCTCTCGAGACTGTGGTGCGGCTCTTGAGAGATGGGTTGTAAATAGTGCTACCAGTAGAATGTATGGACCCCAACCACTCCAGGTTGTTCCCTTGTTTCTGGCGGATCCAGCTCCAGTAATGTTCATGGGTGACTGAGCCCCCAGAGACAGAGCAGGTGAGGGAGAGGGTCTGCGAGGGCTTCACCAGTCCTGGGCCCGACTCCTGCAGCTGCACCTGGGACAGGACACCTGGGGACAAGGAGCATCAGGCCCTGTCAGTCACGTGCAGTCACAACCACCCCATAGACCCCTGTCTGACCTCTGAGACCCTCACCTTGGGGGGCTGTCACCAGGCACAGGAGAAGACCCAGCAGTCTCATCTTCTAGACCACGGCTCTGCCTTCCCCAGAGACCTCAGCCCTGTGTGAGGAGAGAGCTGTGAGCCTCCCCAGCCCAGGGGAAGATTTACCCTGCAGCTTGTGGAGAAATTTGCATGTGGGGCAGCCTATTCCTTATAAGTGGAGGGACTGAGGTCAGGTTGCCCTGGTCCTTCTAGGGCCTTGTGGGGCATCTCTTCCCTTGAACTGACTCAGCATGTAAGTCAGGGACGGGGGTTCCCCAGGTTCATGATACACCGTGGAATGTGGTCAAATGTCGGCCTCACCTTTCTGAGTGAAAGAAGAAATGATGGCCTAGATAGGTAGGTTACACTTTTGCTTCCCATGCATCTTTCAAACCAATTTAAAAGGGACTAATATTTGTTAAGATAGTTTCTGAATCCCAACTCATTAGTATATCCACTGTTTACAAATTTTTATATTATAATTTCATACGAGTTATGTCCACCTTCTAGCAAAAATAAAAATAAAAGGCAGGCATGCTCAATATCTTATATATTAATTTATTTAAATATAATACTATACATTTTTATTTTTTAGAAGGAGAGGAAGGGAGAGGGGGGATAGAAATTTGATGTGAGAGAGAAACATCAATTGACTTCCTCCTGCATGCCCCCTTCTGGTGTTTGAACCCGCAACCTCGGCATGTGCACAGAGCTGGAATAGAACTGGGATTTCTCAGTCTAGGGGACAATCTTCAATTCTCTGAGCCACACTGACCAGGCTCTTATATTTTAATTTACAATGTTCCTTTGATCTGAGAAACTACCTCCAAGCTCAGGCAGGTGGGACATTCTTGAAAACTGATGTTGGAAAGTTTGTAATTATGTCTACAGCTTCCTGTGCAAACTCTTCCATTATGAAACCTCATGGCCTATTGCAGAGACCCAGACTAGTTACATCACACATATTCATGCTTTTAAATGTAGATAAAAACAAAATATGAAAACATCGATTAAGTCTGTGTACAACTCAGAATCATTCATATAGTGAAGTGATTATGGTAGAAGATTGACCTGTTTTCTTTGTCCAGTGTTATCAGTGATGTCGGGGATCAGAGGGAGGTTAGTGAAGAGATTTCCTATCATACATTTTCTCATAGAAAAGGGAACTTCAACCCTGACAGCAACCTCATTCTAGTCTCCCTCCCTCTGCCCCTGGTGATGGACTCTATGGTCAGAAGTACTGGGCTCTCCCACAGAACATTTAATGTCCTTAATGTACAATGAACACATTCTCCCATCAGACAAATGATTTAGAAATGTAGTCTCTAAATAGCTTGTCTTTTCATTCCCTTAATTGATTCTTTAGTAGGATAAATGTATGTAATTTGGCAAATTCTGATTCACCCTTATTTTCTGTACTTTAAGGGAGAGACAGAGAGAGAGAGAGAAACATAGACTGGCTGCCTCCCACACGACCCCACCAGGGCCGGGGATGAATTGCAACCGAGGTACATGTCCTTGAATGGAATTGAACCGGCAAGTCTTTGGTCCATAGGACAAGGCTCTAACCATTGAGTCAATCATGACAGCATATTCCTGGGCAGGTGCTTAATTAGTTTGAGCATCATCCCGTACACTCAGAGGCTGCATGTTCAATTCTCAATCAGGGCCTTTGCTGGAGGCAACCAACCCATGTCTTTCTCTCTCTCTTTCTCTCTCTCTCTCTCTCTCTCTCTCTCTCTCTCTCTCTCTCTCTCTCTCGTCCCCCTCCTCCATCTTAATCACTAAACATATCTTCAGGTGAAGATGAAGTACATAAACAAGTGTTGTAAGTTCAAGATTTATTTAATATAGAGAACTCAGAAATTGACCCAAGACAATATGCTCAATTAATATTTGACAAAGGTGGCAAGAGTATACAGCCTCTTTAATAAATGGTGTTGGGAAAATTGGACAGCTACATGCGAAAAAATGAAGCTAGACCACCAACTTACACCAAGAATAAACTCAAAATGGGTAAAAGACTTAAATGTGACTTGTGATTCCATAAAAATCCTAGAAGAAGATTTCAGACATCATATGCTGCAGAATTTTCACTGATACATCACCTAAGGCAACAAAAACAAAGGAAAAAAATGAACACATGGGACTACATCAAACTAAAAAGCTCTGCACAGCAAAAGAAACAACCATCAAAATGGAAAGGGAACCCACTATATGGGAGAACATAATTGCCAATGATACATCAGATAAGGGGTTAATTTCCAAAATATATAGGGTACTCACACAACTCAACAAAAGGAAGACAAAGAACCCAATTAAAAAATGGGCAGAGGAACTAAAGAGACACCTCTCCAAACAGGACATACAAATGACCAAGAGACATATGAAAAAATGCTCAATGTCACTAATCATCAGAGAGATGCAAATTTAAACAATAATGAGGTATCACTTCACACCTGTCAGAATGGCCGCCATCAACAAATCATCAAAAAACAAGTGCTGGTGAGGGTGTGGAGAAAAGGGGACCCTAGTGCACTGCTGGTGGGAATGCAGACTGGTGCAGCCACTGTGGAAAACACTATGGTGTTACCTCAAAAAATTTAAAATTGAACTGCCATTTGACCCAGTGATCCCACTTCTAGGAATATACCCTAAGAAGCCTGAAACACCAATCAGAAAGAATATATGTACCCCTATGTTCATAGAAGCACTATTTACAATACCTAAGATCTGGAAACAGCCAAAGTGTTCATCAGTAGATGAGTGGATAAAAAAGCTGTGGTACATATACACAATGGAGTACTATGCAGCTGTAAGAAAGAAAGATCTCTTATCCTTTGAGATGACATGGAGGGACCTGGAAAGTATTATGCTAAGCGAAACAAGCCAAGCAGAGAAAGACAAATATCACATGATCTCACTTATTTCTGGAATATAATGAAATAAACAAACTGATGAACAAAATAGACACAGAGACATAGAAGTAGGGTACAGACTGTCATTCCTCAGAAGCGGGGAGGGGAAGGAATAAACCACAGAATTTATATGCATGTATGCATAACCGATGGGCATAGACAGCAAAGCTGGGGCCAGGGTGGGAGGGGATAGGGAGGACGGAGTCAATGAGGGGGGGGGGGAGAGAAACATCTGTAACAAAAATAAATTAAAAAACAAAAACAAAAAAAGAAAACCAGTGTAAGTCACTATATCGATACAATAAAAAATAAAATAAAAACATATAATCACCATAAAAAAAAGATTTAATGACACCTTTTCTACACACACACACACACACACAGTGAGGATTAAATAAATAAATATGTGTAGTATATATAAAATTTCTTTAATGCATAAGGACCATATGCTCCCATCACACAAGACATTTAAAAATATGATATCTATGTTCATATGGGTCTTCATTCCCTTAATGTAATCTTTAGTGGGATGAATGTGTTTAATTTAGCAAACTCTAATTCACCCCTATTTTCTGTGCTGGGCCTGTTTTGGTGAATCACACAGACCCCAGGATGTGCTGAGCCTCACGGTCCAGGGGCATCAGCTGCAGCAGCCACAGGGACAGAGAGGTTCTGGCACCAGGAGTGAGGGCTGCTGGGAAACTTCCCAGAACTGGACGGGACTTTGACCTGGGTGAGGGGAGGAAGCTGGACGTGTTCTGAGTCACAGGACAGAGATGTGTCTGATGTTCATGGGAAGAGTGTTAATGGACATGTGGGTTTAAACCTTTTCCCGTGACGACCCAGGAGGACATGCAGGGCATGACAGACACAGCTTCTGTCATCGTAGGAAACACCTGAGTGATTATGACCAGGAGTTTGTTAGAACAGAAACGTTAAAGGTTCTGCAGGCAGGGATCAAGGGAAATAAGGAACGTGTCACTGCAAAGGGGGGAAGAAGATTCCTGTTACCCACATGCACCTGCTCACAGTGTCTCTGTCTGTGAGGTAACAACTTCCAGGTCCAGGGGTTAGCACTTGGACACCTGTGGGTCATTACTCACATGGTCACACCATGCTCCACCCAAGCTGCACAATTCACTGGGGCCCCATTTATAAAATCCCTCAACATTTAGAGGGAAGAGTGGACAACCCTCCCTGCAAGAGCCATGGTGTTGGTGTGTCTGTGTGAGGGGCCCTCACGTCATTGACCAGGACCCTGTCTCAGTCCATCGTCATCACCATCATCATCAGCAGCAGCAGCAGCATTTGTTTATTTAAAGTTGTTCTTATTTTCTGTACACATGGTTGTTGTCCACTAAAAATGACCCCTTTTCTCATTTTATAGTCATTTATTATATTTTCCAAGTTAAATTGGTAGTCACATTTATTTTTTCTTTTCTTTTTCTTTCTTTTTTTTTCCTTTTTTTCTTTTTTTAGTGCTGACAAATGAAGGCTTGTTCCTGCCTCTTCTCCATCTGCCCCACACTGGGATCTGATGAGAAAGGTTGGGTCTCCTCCTTAGATGTCTTTGGGAGAGTGAACCACACAGACCCCTGGAGAGAATTGCTCCCACTCCCCACCATCTCGCCAAAGTAAAAGCTCTGAGGTCGTGTCCTTTCCTGGGTCTACCAAAGCTCCCCTGACTTGCTGAAGGGCCTTTCCTGTGTTTCCCAGAGATCCCCTTTGCACATGATACACGTTCCATGTCCCTTTGTGTGTGTTTGTCCTCAGCCTGGACATCTGCACAAGCTGTCGTGGGTCCCTCTGCCTCTGCCTGGTGTCAACTGCTCTGGGTGCTGTGAGCATGATATCCAGTCAGTGACCTTCACCCCCACAAGTCCTTCTTCTCTAGCTTTGGGGTCACACACCTCTTATGCCCACTGTCCAGCACTCATGTGTCCTGATGCTGGCTGGCTGGGACCCTGAGCTGTGGAGCTGAGCTGCACAGTTGGGTCAGCAGAGCCTCTGGTTGGATTCAGCTAATGTGGGTCAGTAGATTTCATGATTGTCATTTGGTCACAAGAGTGTTTGAAAGAGAATCACTGCCTTTTTCCCATAAGAAAGTTGTCCTTCTTGAGAAAAGAGTCTATTTTTTACTTTTGACACTGTTACAGGGTCTCCCGTTTCCTCCTGCTTTGCCCACATCCACCCCGGCCCACCAATCCTCCCCAGGCCCTACCACTCTGTCTGTGTCCATGGGCTCTGCATATATGTTCCCTGCATCCTCTCTTCACCTTCTCTTATCTACCCTTCCCTACACCCACCCTCTGATCTCTGTCAGTCTGTTCCACGTATCTGTATTTCTGGTTCTATTTGTTCCTCAGTTTATTTTGTTCATTAGATTCATTAGTGTAAAGGAGATCACAGGGTATTTGTATTTCTCTTACTGTCTTGTTTTGCTTAGCATAATAGCCTAAAGGTCCATATTGTTGTAAAGAGTAAGAGTTTCTGGGGACACGTCACATCAGGCCCTGTCAGTCACGTGCAGTCACAACCACCTCACGTACCCTGTCTGACCTCTGTGACCCTATCTTTGGGGGCTGTCACCAGGCGCAGGAGAAGACCCAGCAGTCTCATCTTCTTCTAGACCACAGCTCTGCTTTCCCCAGAGACCTCACCCTGTGTGAGGAGAGAGCTGTGAGCCTCCCCAGCCCAGGGGAGGATTTACCCTTCAGCTTGGGGAGAAATTTGCATGTGGGGCAGCCTGTTCCTTATAAGTGGAGGGACTGAGGTCAGCCTGGCCAGGCTTCACTGGGTCCCCTGTGGGGGCATCTCTTCCTTTGAACTCAGTCACGAACTAAGTCAGGGATAAAGGATCAAATAGTTATTGAGACATACCGAAGTCATGTTAATAGATATGGTCATCTTTGATAAATGTTGGACTAGATGAGTAGATTATATTTTTAATGTCTCATGCATCTTTCCAATAGATTTAAGAGGTTTTACATTTTACAAGTTAGTTTCTTAAACCCTAGTTTTTATACATACCCAACTGTCAAACATTGTTAATAAACAATTCCATTTTTATAAATATTATTTTATATATACAAATAATATCGACCTTGCTTTGGAAATCAAAATATAAAGGACATTTATTCTCAGCATCTTATTCATTTAATGTGTAAAGTAATATTGATCCATGGAACTATGTTCTAAGAACATGTCATTGGTAGACCCATGATTATTTTGTTTTTCTTTGTTAAATGATATTTATTACAAGTTCTGAGTAACACTATACTACATACCGTTATTTAGGTTTAGTAGAAAGATTGTTCTTACAGTCTTTGCCAAACACTTTCACGAGCTAAGCAGGGTAGGTCCTGGTTAGTGCATGGATGGGAGACCCTGGATTCCTGATGTTGAAAATTTGGTCATTGTGCCTTTGTCCCTCCTCAGACTCTCCCCTTGTGCAAGCCCATGACATATTGCAGAGACCCCATCAAATTATACCAGACATACTCATATTTTTACATGGAGAAATGATTGAGAATAAGAGACTGATTATTCATGTGTACGATTCAGAATCCTTCATATGTGGAAATTGTAAAGGCAGCAGATTAACTGACCTGTGTTCTCAGTGTAATATTTTCACTGATGTTGGGGTTCAGAGGGAGGCAAATGAAGTGGTTTCCTAGCATAGATTTGCTCATAAGAAAGGGAACATTAACCCTGACAGGAACCCTCAGTTGGGCCAACCTGTTCCCTGGGGATGGTCCCTGTGGTCAGAGGAGCTGGGCTCTCCCACTGCACACACAGCACCCTGAGGTAGGATGAACACGTTCTCCCATCAGACCTGTGACTTGGAAATACATTATTTCTGTGTAGCTTTTCTTTTCATTCACTAAATGAAATATTTGGTGGAAAATGTTTTTACTTTTAACAATGTTCAGTTCAGCACTCTTTTCTTTAATGGGGCATGTATTGTATGTTCTATGTAACAACTCACCAGGAAACTGTCCCTCTCCATTGCCCATGGCAGGGAAACCCGGATATGAACACAGTGGGTGAGTGGGCACAAAACTCAGTAGAGCAGTGATGGCTGGAATCCTTCATGTTATTGAAATCTGGTTTGCTGTGTCCTCTGACCAGGAGACCAACTTTCGACGGCATGAAGCCCTGATTCATCTGAAATACTAATTCACTTGACTGAACTTTACCTAGTGAATTTCACTACAGCATGTAGCATAGAAAACTAGACTCACCCCTGAGAAATTATATCATGTAGACGTCAGGCAGACGAGGAAGGAAACTCAAAGGACGTGAGGAAGATGCTGAGCAGAGACGACAGAGACACGATCCCAGAGGGTATTTCACGAGGATGAAAGTGACCAGGAGGACGAAGGTGCAGAGAGGTCGTGAGAGGGATACGTGAGGAGATGACCTGGAGCTGACGTCCAGGAAAGTGAATGTCCCAGTGAGAGCCCTGCATGGAGCTGTGTGTGCAGGACTCACATCGGACAGGGAGAGAGCGAGGCCCTGGCGAGTGTGGGGACCTGAGGGATGGACTCTCAGTGTGCCTAGATGGTGACACCTGGGTGGGCGGAGGTGGGTTTTAAATCATGTTCTCCAGGGCAGGTGCTCAGATAACCACCTCTCAGGGGATGCTGGGAGCAGGACTGTGGGGTGATGATGCCCCAGTGGTGACTCTGAGCCATGCAGGCTGCAGGACCCTAGGGACTGAACCAGCTGCCTCTCCACCCACCAAGACCAGGGGAGGAAAGAGCTCACCTTTAAGGTCAGGTTTTCTTCTCTGAAGAGGAGAGAGACACACGGACTCGGACAATGAGGGTATTTGTATCATCTGCAACATCCTCAGTAGTGATGCACATGGGAGTATCTCTCATAAATCTAATACTTCTAACATTTTTATAGAAATAACTAGAATGATAGTTTTAGAAACTGTGAGTGAGTAAAAAGGAGCAGCTGGACATACTGTTTCTAAATAAGTGCAGCTCTGGCTGGGTTGTGAGTTGGCTGAATCATCATCCTGTACACTGAAAGGTTGTGGGTTCAGGTCTTGTTCAGGGCACACACCTACATTCTGGTTGTGATCCCTGGTCAGAGAGCAGCCAACTGATGCTTCTCTCTTGCTCCTTCTCTCTCCAGTCCGTTTCTACAATCAATAAACATACCTTCAGTGAGGACTAAATGAATGCATACATAAAAAAATATGTGTAGTTGGTATAGTATCTATTCAATGACACATTCTACACACACACACACACACACAGTGATCATTTTCATTGTGATGAATCCCAAACTTACCTTCTCCCCTGTGCCTAGCACAGGGGCTGTGTCCCCACACTGACCGTCCTTTAGCCTGAGACCTTCCTCCACAAACAGAACAGGTCCAGAAAACCCCTGTGGTCCTAGGGGGCCATGTGGACACCCAGGACACGCCCCTGTGTGACCTCTGAGACTGGATCCTCCACTCTGAGTCATCACTGAGATTCCCCTGTGTTGAGGTGTGTATCAGTTGATGGTTATTTTCATTGCTGTGTAGTATTCCATTGACTGATGTTCCCTAGTTAGCTTATTTGTAAAATATTATAAATATTTACACATATTTTTGTATGAATATAATGATTTGTTCTTCTGCATCTAACACTCCTAGTGAAACCCATGAGATACATGTTAAGTGTATTTTTAATTAAATAAGGAGCTGCGGTTCACTTTGAGAAGGAAGAATAACAGGACACAGAGGGACTTGGAGAAGGAGAGGAGCCCAGTCACTGCCAACATGTCATCTGCACACACAGTGTCACCTCCTCACTGCACGTTCAGCTTCAAACTCCCCAAAGGACTCGAACCCGAGAGTCCTGTCTAAGTCTCTGTAGTTCATGCTTTGCTTACCATGAACCACACAGACGCCGTGTTCCCCAACATTGTTCCACAGGCTCTAGGGTCACACTGTGTTCTCAGATTGCCCTCTGCAGGCCGTGCAGGGAAAACAGTGTCCGAGGGAACACTCCATTGACTGATGTTCCCTAGTTTGATCATTTCTAAAATTAGAAGGACTTTTGGGTTGTTTGTAGCTTCTCATTCAAAGAACTTAAATATTTGCATATATTTTGTATGAACATAAAGATGTGTTCTTCTGGAGCAAACACTCCTGGGGGACCACACAGATACATGTTAGGTATATATTTAATTTAATATGAAACCACAATCACTTTATGAAGAAAGAATAATAGGATGTAGAGGAACATGGTGCAGAAGAGAGACCCAGTCACTGCCGTCATGTCATCTGCACACACAGTGTCACCTCCTCACTTGTCTGCTGTGAGAATATGAGAAGTTAGAGCCACAGAGACAAAGCGAGAATCGTCCTGGATGCAGCTGAGAGCTGAGAGGAAATCCCTGCTCACAACAGGAAGCCTCTCCTACCAGCCTCACTCTGCACCTGCTCCTGGGCTGTTGTCTGTGGTCTGTGGCTCCTGAGCGCCCCCTGGTGTCCTGAGCGCCCCCTAGTGTCCTGAGCGCCCCCTGGTACCCTGAGCATGCCCTGCAGCCCAGCCCTGCCGTCCCCCTCAGGAGGTTTGTGTCTGGGCTCACACTGACTTCCCCTCACTGTGTCTCTTGCACAGTAATACACGGCTGTGTCCTCGGTGGTCACCGATCTCAGCTGCAGGGAGAACTGGTTCTTGGAAGTGTCAAGAGTGATGGAGACTCGGTCCTGCAAGGCTGGGTTATAGCTTGTGTGTCCACTCCAGTACCCCATCCACTCCAGCCCTTTTCCAGGTTTCTGACGGATCCAGTTCCAGTAGTCACTGCTGGTGACTGAGCCCCCAGAGAGAGCGCAGGTGAGGGAGAGGGTCTGTGAGGGCTTCACCAGTCCTGGGCCCGACTCCTGCAGCTGCACCTGGGACAGGCACCTGGGGACAAGGAGAATGAGGCCCTGTCAGTCAAGTGCCATCACAACCACCCCACAGAACCCTGTCTGACCTCTGAGACCCTCACCTTGGGGCACTGTCGCCAGGCACAGGAGAAGACCCAGCAGTCTCATCTTCTTCTAGACCACGGCTCTGCCTTCCCCAGAGACCTCAGTCCTGTGTGAGGAGAGAGCTGTGAGCCTCCCCAGCCCAGGGGAGTATTTACCCTGGAGCTTGCAGAGACATTTGCATGTGGAGAGCTCTGTGCTCATAAATGCGGAGGGACTGAGGTCAGTGTCCCATGTCCTTCTGGGTCCTGAGCTCATTTCTTCTCCTGTACTCAAGGGTGTAGATCTGAGATGGGTGAGCACCTGGGTTAGGAGACACTTGCAATCAGGTCAGTGGATGGGTCCATGTTTTTATCACTAAACATAAATGCTGGGCTAGGTGACGGGACCACACTATTTTAATCTAATAAGTAATTTAATTTCCTAATAAAGTGGAGTCACAGCGTGTATAAACATCTTCCTAGGTCCAAAGAATCACATTAAATAGTTCAAATTGGACAATTATAACTCGGCCACTTTCTATGGACCAGCAGGGTCTGAGAGGGGTGTGGATCTGGGACCTGCTGCTGGTCACAGGGTCATTTTGGGATCTGCCATCCCAGGGTTCCCTTGAGACTTTGGGAGGATGGGAATCTGGAGGCTGATTTCCTGGGAAGGGGACTGTGAGCTCACAATGGGTAAGAATACTGTTGCACAGGAAATCAATGTATAAACTTGCTGGATCTTTTATTAAATCCCTTATTTGAGATGCAACACGTGGTAGGATTTAACAAGCTGGTAAACACTTCACACCCTGTTTGCTTCCCTGAGTCTCGCACTCCCCTCCTCACACTGAATGCAAACCGCAGTCCCAGTGATTGTAAAGGGCGCAGGGAGACCTGGGGCGCACGTGACAGACTCAGAAAGTCTATGGACCAGAGCTGAGCCTTCTTCAGGCTCACAAATGTCTCAGGAGATCCCCCTCGTGGACGGAAGGGCTGGGAGTGGGGCGTTGGTGCAGCCACGTGGGTGGAGATGGCATCGGTGACAGGGATGGCCCCACTCTCCTGCAGGTCCTGGGAAACACCTGTGGGGAGCCCTGGGCCCCGGCCAGCTGTGAGCAGCATGAGGGAAAGGGAGGTGGAGGCCTCGGGAGGGCAGCGGTGAGAAGGTCTCCTCCATCGAGCTGCACACTCTGCCCCAGGGGACACATGTGCTCTGTGACCACCGTCATCAGCCAACTCCAGACACTTTCATTTCCCAAACTGATGCTAGACCATTAAATAACAACCCTGTCCAGTATGCCCAGCCGTGGTGCTCTCTGTCTCACGGACCTGACCAGTGCCGGGTTCTCACAGAGGTGGAATCACATGGCCTTTGGAATTCTGGGGGAGGCTCACTTCACGGGGCCATGTCTCCAAGGTTCACCCATGTCCTCACATCTGTCCCCTGTGCCTCCTTTGTAAGGGTGCATGACATCTCGTTGTGAGGAGAGAGCACATTTTGCTCATTGAAGTTTCTGCCACCTCTCTCATTCTCACAGATTCAGTGGCTTTTACAGGTGCTGTTGTTGCTTCGCTGATCAGGAAGGAGGGTGCATGGCCCATGGAAGGCAGTCAACAAACTCACATTAGATGAATCAGAATATTAACAAATGAAATGGAAGGAAGCGTCCCATGTCCAGAGGTTGAGCTGAGTGAGGACAAACAGTAGTAATTTCTATGGAGTGCTGGTGGTCATCAGTCACACTGTCCCCACTGTCCTGGAAGCAGCCGGACGAGGAGGAAGGAGGTGGAGACAGAACCTCTGTGACTGGAGCAGAGCTGACAGGGACCCCCAGTCGGCACGGGGACGGGGTCTGATCCCAGGTCACCGTGCCTCAGCCTGGTGCTCCTCTGACATGGGCACACATCCTGCCCTGCACTGCAGCTCAGAGGAAATAAGGGATCCTGACAGGAAGAATGTTCCAAGGAAACCGAGGAGGGAGGGTGACGTGAGGTCACATAGGGGTCTGGAGGTCAGCTCCTGTCCATGTGCAACAGGCCGGACAGCAGGAGGAGCCAGGGAGTCAGTGGGAGCTGGAGGCAGGACCAAACTCCTGAGGGCGCTGCAGGGCCACAGGCGGGAGGGTCACGTGTGTGCTCTGCAGGCCTTACAAGGTCAGGCAGGGCCCACCCACCTCAGGAGGGCGATCTGCTGGACCCAGTCTCCTGACTGACAGCACCCTCACGGAACCCCAGAGAATGTTTGCACAAGTATGGGGGCTCCCAGCACCAGTGACCTTGACCCGGAATGTAACTATAACGTGACCCACATATTCCATCCTCTCAGCAGACTCGGACCCCCCCACTCCATCCTGAAGAACCTCTCCATGACCTACAACCAGGAGCTTCATGGACTGAGGGACATATCAGGGAAACGGCTTTGAGCCTCACTGAAGACATCTCATCACGAGTGTTAACAACACAGGTGGTTGTGAAATTGGGAGTAGTCCCAGGGTTCTCACCTCCCAGCTGGAGCAGCTCAGAATTCTGGAGCCGGGGAAACGGGCTCTTCCACGAAGTCGAGAGACATGCATTTCTGGGGACCTACGCATGGAGGGTGAGGTGCACCGGTGGGGTTTATTGGGATGGAAATAAATGAGCTCCCAGGTTCCTGGTGTGTCATCCATGGCCGGTGCCTCAGCTCCATCCACTGGGAGAAGTCCAGCCTGAACGTCCTCTAATCCCTCGGGTGTGAGCCCCACCAGACCCTACATCCGAAGCTGCTGCGGTGGGAGGCCCTCCGGGTGCACAGAAGGGCCACAGCCATCGGCGCGTGTGCAGGCTGCGGGGACGGTGAGCGCCGCGCGGGCCTTTCTTCTCCACTCGGACGGACCAAGGCTCTGCTCCTGCCGGCAGGTGAGCCTGGGAGCTGCTGTCTGCGGCCCAGAGGTCTGTGCTGTCGGATCCCGATCCTGACTCTGGAGAAGACCCAGGAGCCCATCAGAGGAAGAGGACACCGCAGACGACAAGAGAAACCCAGGGCTTAACCTCCACCTGCACTGGTACTGGGTTTAATGCTCTGATCTCAGGGGCCTGAGCGCCCCCTGGTGTCCTGAGCGCCCCCTGGTGTCCTGAGCACCCTCTGGTGTCCTGAGCACCCCCTGCAGCCCCGTCCTCCTGTCCCCCTCAGGAGGTTTGTGTCTGGGCTCACACTGACTTCCCCTCACTGTGTCTCTCGCACAGTAATACACGGCCGTGTCCTCGGCTCTCAGGATGTTCATCTGCAGAGTGGCAATGCTTTTGGAATCATCTCGTGAGATGGTGAATCTACCTCTCAGAGATGCGGCGTATTCCGTTCTGTGATTTTGTCTCTGTTTCTGATAAAACCGATTCACTCCTGTCTCTTTCCTGGAGTCTGGTGGATCCAAGGTATATAATATTCACTGAACGTGAATCCAGAGCCTTTGCAGGAGAGTCAGAGACCCCCCAGACTGTTTCAGGTCACCTCCAGTCTCCACCAGCTGCACATCACTTTGGACACCTGCAGACAACAGACATAGTCATTAGGAGAGGACACACACACACACACACACACACACACACACACACACACACACGTCCCCAGGTCTCCGTGATGCTACCATGTAAGAGCGTCCAAGCGAGAGCCCAGCTTAGCCCAAACTTCATGGTGCTTCCTCGGGGTTGACTCCTGCAGTGAATGGAAAGTGCAGCGTCCCTGGGGTGGGGCTGCTCTCCCAGAGGTGCAGGGACAGGGCTGGGCTGCGTTTATGAGCTCCAGAAACTCTCCATGTGCATGGGCTCCTCCCTTTAAAGACAGGGAAGTGGAGTTTCTGGGTGAGGGACCGCTGGACTCAGAGAGACAAGCACCCCCTTGTGAGTGTGGAGACTTTTAGAAGGGCCTAGGTAGTCTGTGTGCTGTAGAGAAATTGTTGCTGTTGATAAACTCCAAAATCCGTCAGTCAAACAGAACTGAATATACAAGGATATCCATATCCACAGAGGGCCGTGATGTTCCAACTCAGTGTAGAATCTCCTGTGGTCCTAGGGGGCTGTATGAGCACCCAGGACATGTCCCTGTGTGATCTCTGAGACTGGATTCTTCACTCTGTGTCTTCACTGAGATCCTTCTGTGTTTAGGTGTGTAACAGTTGATTGTTATTATTATTTTTTCCTTTATTGATTTTAGAGAGAGAAGAAGGGAGAGGGAAAGAGAGATAGAAACATGGGTGAGAGAGAACATCGATTGGCCGCCTTCTGCATGGCACCCACTGGGAATTGGGCACACAACCTGGGCAACTGCCCCAACCAACATTGAACCAGCGACCACTTGGTACATGGGTCGACGCTCAAACAGTGAGCCAGGCTGGCCAGGACAAACATTCACACTTTAAATCCTAACATCCAGCATGATGGTGTCAGGAGGTGGGGCCTTGGGAGGAGCAAAAGTCATAAGGGTGTGGTTCTCATGAGAGGGGTTAGTGCCCTCATAAAAGTGGAAAGAGGATGCTCCCTTGTTCCATGTGCCCACTGAGATTACAGCAAAGTCAGAGTGAACCCAGAAACAAACCTCCCTGAGGGACACAGGCGGGTCAGTATACAGGAGTGCTCAGGACACTAGGGGGCTCACTAAAGGCCAAAGGGAAGGCCAAAGGACATCCATTTCACCTGACAATGAACATGTGCATCCCTGGGAAAGTGATCCGAGGATGAGTCTAAACTGGCTGCTTCTTCTTCCTATAAATGGACTATGCAAACGAATATGATCTCTGACGGAGGAACTCTCCCCCTAAGTAGCATTGTTGAGACTTGGTTTCTGTTCAAGGTTGACTGGACCACAAGGTGCCCAAACTCTTGGCTGAAAGTTACTTCCGGGTTTGTTCATAGTGTGTTTACAGGTGAACTTTCCCTTGGAATTGGTGGCTGAGAAAAGCAGATTTTTTTTCCCAATGTGGAAAACAATGATCCTGGACCCTGTGCATCCATAGGAGCCTGAGTGTGTCTGCTCAGTGTGTGGAGCTGTCCACCCTCAGGGCCCTGTGGACAATGGGGGAACACTCAGTCCCCACGGAGGGGAGCTTTCCCCTGGGAATGGGGAGGAGGAGACAGAGCCCAGCAAAGCCCTGTGGTCCTAGGGGGCTGTGTGAGCACCCAGGACACGCCCCTGTGTGATCTCTGAGACTGGACCCTCCACTCTGAGTCATCACTGAGATCCTCCTGTGCTGAGGTGAGTATCAGTTGATGGATAATTTCAGTGCTGAGTACTATTCCATTGACTGATGTTCCCTAGTTTGCTTTTTTGTTAAATTAGAAGGACTTTGGGGGTAGTTTGTATCTTCTAACTCAAAGATGCTATGAATATTAGGATACATTTCTGTATGAACATAAAGATTTGTTCTTCTGGAGCAAACGCTCTTAGCCGAACCACAGCAATACATGTTAAGGATATATTTAATTTAATAACAGTATGCAATTCACTTTGTGAAGAAGAATAACAAGAAATAGAGGGACCGGAAGAAGGAGAGGAGCCCAGTCAGTACCGATATGTCATCTGCAGACACACAGTGTCACCTCCTCACTTGTCTGCAGTGAGAATATAAGAAGTCAGAGCCACAGAGAAAAAGCGAAAATCCTCCTGGATGCAGCTGAGAGCTGAGAGGAAATCCCTGCTCCCAACAGGAAGCCCCTCCTTCCCCCTCACTCTGCACCTGCTCCTGGGCTGTTCTCTGTGGTCGGTGGGTCTGCAGCGCCTCCTGGTGTCCTGAGCATGCCCTGCAGCCCCGCCCTCCTGTCTCCCTCAGGAGGTTTGTGTCTGAGCTCACACTGACTTCCCCTCACTGTGTGTATCTCACACAATAATACAGGGCCGTGTCCTCGGTGGCCACCGAGCTCAGGTGCAGGGATAACTGGTTCTTGGACGTGTCTCTGGCGATGGAGGTGCGGCTCTTGAGGGACGGGCTGTAGTAAGTTCTACCATCATGATATATGTGCCCCATCCACTCCAGCCCCTTCCCTGGTTTCTGGCGAATCCAGTTCCAGGAGTTATAACTGGTTGTGATGGAGAATCCAGAGACAGTGCAGGTGAGGGAGAGGGTCTGTGAGGGCTTCACCAGTCCTGCACCTGACTCCTGTAGCTGCACCTGGGACAGGACACCTGGGGACAAGGAACATCAGGCCCTGTCAGTCACGTGCAGTCACAACCACTCCACAGACCCCTGTCTGACCTCTGAGACCTTCACCTTGGGGCGCTGTCACCAGGCACAGGACAAGACCTAGTAGTCTCATCTTCTTCTAGACCTCGGCTCTGCCTTCCCCGGAGAACTCAGCCCTGTGTGAGAAGAGAGCTGTGAGCCTCCCCAGAACAGGGGAGGATTTACCCTGGAGCTTGGGGAGAAATTTGCATGTGGGGCAGCCTATTCCTTATAAGTGGAGGACTGAGGTAAGGCTGCCTGGTCTGTCTGGAGCCTGTGTGGAGGCAAATGTTTTCTTGAACTCAATCACCATGTAAGTCATGGATAGGGGATCCCCTGGTTTCAGAGACACAGTAGAATGTGGTCAAAGGTTGGCCTCACCTTTCTGAGCATAGGAAGAAATGATGGCCTAAACAGGTAGGTAACACTTTTCACTTCCCATGCATCGTTCAAACCTATTTAAAAGGGACTAGCATTTGTTCAGATAGTTTCTGAATCCCAGATCTCTAGTATATGCACTATTTACAAATTGTATATCATAATATCATACAAATAATGTCTACCTTTGTGCAAAAATAAAAATAAAGGACATCTACAATCAATATCTTATATCTTAATTCTATTTAAATATATATTTATTGATTTTATTTTTTAGATAGATTGGAAGGGAAAGGCGAAATAGAAACATCGATGGACTGCCTCCTGCACCCCCCTTTCTGGGAATCGAACCCGAAACCCTGCATGGGCCCTGACAGGGAGTGAAACTGTGGACCTTTTAGTACAGGGGAAGGCACTGAGTTCTCGGAGCCAAACCAGCCAGGCTCTTATATCTAAATTTATGGTGTTACTTTGATCTCAGAAACTACCTCCCAAGCACAGGCAAGTGGAACATTCTTAATTAGTGTTGTTGGAAATGTTGTAGTTGAGTCTACAGCTTCCTGTGCAAACTCTTCCATTATGCACCCCATGGCCTATGGCAGAGACCCCGAACTAGTCACATCAGACAGAATCATGCTGCTACATGGAGAAGAGATAAGAAATGTGAACAGATTATGCGTGTGTACTTCTCAGAATCATTCATATTGTGAAATGATTATGGTAGAAGGTTGACCTATTTTCTCTGCCTAGGGTTCTCAGTGATGTCGGGGCCAGAGGGAGGTTAGTGAAGAGAATTCTTACCATAGATTTTCTCATAAGAAAGGAAGCTCCAACCCTGACAGGGCTCCTCAGTCCAGCCTCCCTCCCTCTGCCCCTGGGGATGGTCACTGTGGTCAGAGGTGCCGGCCTCTCCCACAGGACATATAATATCCTTAATGTACAATGAACACATTCTCCCAGCAGGCATGTGATTTGGAAATATGTTCTGTCTGTGTAGGTGGTTTTTTTCATTCCTTTAATTAAACATTTGGTGGAAAATATTTTTAATTTTAACAATGTTCAATTCTTCACTCTTCCATTTAATGGGTCCTGTTTTTTATATTTTATGTAATAACTCACCAGCACATTGTCACTCTCCATTGCCTGTGGGAGGGGAAACCCTGATATGAATACAGTGAGCATGAACCCAATGGAGATAAAGAGGGCTGGAATCTCTAATATCATTGATATATGTTTGCTGTGTACTTTGATCAGGAGACCAACATTCTACAGCATGAAGACCTGATTCATTTCAGAGATTATTAACCTTACTGGACTTTACACTGAGAAACTCCCCACAGTATGTAACATAGATAAATAGACTGCCGCTGAGAAATTATATCATGTAGACATCAGGCAGACGAGGAAGGAACCTCAAAGGACGTGAGGAAGATGCTGAGCAGAGATGACAGAGAGAGGAGACCAGAGGGTATTTCACGAGGATGAAAGTGACCAGGAGGACGAAGATGTAGAGAGGTCGTGAGAGGGAGACATGAGGAGATGAACTGGAGCTGACGTCCGGGAAAGTGAATGTCCCAGTGAGAGCCCTGCATGGAGCTGTGTGTGCAGGACTCACGTGGGACAGTGAGAGAGCGAGGCCCTGGTGAGAGTGGGGACCTGGGGGATGGACTCTCAGTGTGTGCAGACGATAACACCTGGGTGGGCGGAGGTGGGGTTTAAACCATGTTCTCCAGGGCAGGTGCTCAGATGACCACCACTCAGGGGATGCTGGGAGCAGGGCTGTGGAATAACGGTGAAATAAAGCTGTCAGGGAAAGGCAGACAGTGTCTGATTCCACCTACACTGGGGACTGAATTAGGTTTCCTTCCAGCAGAGTGTGGAGGAGCCCAGGCCTGGGTGTGGTGAAGTCTCTGGCAGGAGAAGGGATAGTGGAGGGTCGGCGGCCCTGGATTCCTGCGCTGACAGAGAACAAAGACGGAGGCAGCTGGAGGAGACACTGTGTCAGGACACAGTCAGCCCTGGTCCTGGGCCCTGTGCATCCACAGGAGCCTGGGTGTGTCTGCTCAGTGTGTGGAGCCGTCCACCCTCAGGGCCCTGTGGACAATGAGGGGACATTCAGTCCCCAAGGAAGGGAGCTTTCCCCTGGGAATGGGGAAGAGGAGACAGAGCCCAGCAAAGCCCTGTGGTTTTAGGGGGCTGTGTGCACACTCAGGACACGCCCCTGTGTGACCTCTGAGTCTGGACCCTCCACTCTGAGTCATCTCTGAGACCCTCCTGTGCTGAGGTGTGTATCAGTTTATGGTTATTTTCATTGCTGAGTAGTATTCCATTGACGGATGTTCCCTAGTTTTCTTATTTGTAAAATTAGAACTACTTTTGGATTATTTTCAGCCTCTAACACAGAGATGCTATAAATGTTTACACATATTTTGTACAAATATAATGATTCCTTCTTCTGCATCAAACACTCCTTGTGGAATCTATGAGATATATATTAAGTGCATTTTAATTAATTAAGAGGCTGCGGTGCACTTTGAGAAGAAAGAATAACAATACATAGAAGGACCTGGAGAAGGAGAGGAGCCCAGTCGCTGCTGATATGTCATCTGCATACACATAGAGTGACCTCCTCACCGGTCTGCAGTGATGGTATGAGAAGTTAGAGTCACAGAGAAAAAACGAGCATAGTCCTGGATGCAGCTGAGAGCTGAGAGGAAATCCCTGCTCCCAACAGGAAGCCCATCCTTCCCCCTCACTCTGCACCTGCTCCTGGGCTGTTTACAATGGTCCATTGGCCTTGAGGGCCGGTTGGTGTCCTGAATGCTCCCTGGTGTCCTGAGCACCCCTGCAGCCCCGCCCTCCTGTCCCCCTCAGGAGGTGTGTGTCTGGGCTCACACTGGCTTTCTCTCAGTGTCTCACACAGTAATACATGGCCGTGTCCTCTGATTTCAGGTTGGTCATTTTAAGAGAGACTGTGCTCCTAGGGTTGTCCCTGGAGATTGTGAATCTTCCTTGAACGGATGGCACGTACCATTGATCTTTTCCTGTTGGTTTGCTCACTTCTGCCACCCACTCCAGGCCCTTTTCTGGAGCCTGGCGAACCCAGTGCATCTCATAATTAGTGAAGGTGAATCCAGTGGCTTTTCAGGAGAGGCTCAGGGACGCTCCGGGCTGCACCAAGCCTCCCCCAGACTCCACCAGCTGGACTTGGCACAGGACACCTGCAGACAGAGGAACAGACTGAGAACTGCCCCTGCAGCGCGGTCCCTCTGAGCCCGAGCCCAGGACGCAACTTTGACAGGATGAGAAGGGAGGCCCAGAGGAGAGCGGACCCCATGGTGTGGACACAGGACGGGCTGACCCTGAGGCTCCTCTCCGGGATCTGCAGGGACAGGGGTTGGGCGGGTTTTCAGGAGCAGGGCTGGGTCCTCATTTGCATGTCTTTCCCCAGTGGACCTGTCTGAGCTGCCCACCCGGGCTCCTCCCTCCCTGCCTTGCATTCAGGGAGGGCGGGGGACAGGATGCCTGGGCCTGGACCCAGGGGCACTCTGCTAGTCTGAACATTGTAGTGTTTGTCTGTGAACAGTGATAGACACCTAGACCAGGATGGAAGTGGGATATTTAAGGTTCTCCAGGCAGGTTGCACATAAACCCACTCAGGACACGTCCTGGGACAGGGCTGTGGAGACGACAGTGCCTCCTGGTGGTTGTTCTGAGCCTCATAGGCTGACGACGCTGGGTCTGAGCCAGCTTCCTGAGACAAGGCAGGGGCCACAGGGAAGTCCTTCCTGGCATTTTGAAACGGGGGCAGCCCAGTCCTGCTTCTTTCTTTTACACAGCTGAGTCTCTGCAAGGACACCTGGACCTCAGGGCTCCCACCTTGGGAGAACCTGAACAACATAACCCTCCTCAGTGCCAGGGGCACAGGCCTCTGGTGCCAGGGCCTCAGCTTGCTCCTGTGAGGTGCTGTGACCTGTCTGGTTGCACACTCACACACCCCAGAGTGTCCACCGTGTGACACACCAGAGCCTCTTTAACTCAGTGGAGATGTTTTCTGACATTTGTGGGGCCCTTCGTGACTGTGGGCAGTAGAGCTGCAGAGGGGCGGTGAGCACAGGCACAGACTCACCGAGCACAGAGGGCAGTTCACTGACCAGGAACCGGTCCCTTCACTGCAGCCCTGAGACCCTGTGTCTCTGAACCCTAGGACTGTGCCTGAGACCACAGGAGTAAGTCGTAGTGGAGAGGACAGCACAGCTCGGTCCTCCTTGCTCTGGGACATGAGGACGGGGCCCCACCCCTTTGTGCTTCTGTCTGAAAAGATGTAGAGGGGGGATGGCAGTGACCACTGTGTATGAAACTCCATGAGAGGAAGCCGGCGCTGTCAGATGTGACCATCACTGTTATTGTATCATTCCTCACCTGGGGGCAGAGGGGGCTCTGAGGCCTCCCCTCTGACTGCACAAGGAACACCTGCTCTGCTCCAGGCCTCACCTGTCACACCTGTGTGAGGGGACAGGTCACCACCATCATGCCAGTGTCCTCACCTCTGCATTGATTTATATCGATTGGTTTAAGATCTTGAAAGGCCACTTCCTCTATTTTACCATCCACAAATACTTGTATGCAAATATTACACCCTGATGTTCCACAGTGTCTGTTGGATGAATTAAGTAATAAACCCCAGTTACCTGGATGTCGGTCGTTGCAGAACCACCAGAAGTTGGATGATGCAGCTCAACAAGAAATGTCTGAGCCCTTCGGTGAGAACCTGAAAGTGTAGGCTGACCTGTTCCAGGGCAGTGGAGGGAGAGACAGCACCTGATGTCCAGAGACAGGTGACTCTGTTCTCATCAGGGGTCCCTGGTTTCTTAGCTTAAACAGATGAACAGAAGTCAGTCCTAGCTGGAGGAAATGTGAGCCCGGATGGGGACAGGTCCACGTTGTCGCTCACCTAGAACAGAATACAACAGGTGTATCTATATTTATTTGAGTTGTGTACGTCACTGAGGTGTGCTCATCCCTAGGAAAGCAGAATTTAGGACTACTGGGGAGAATGAGCTCTGACATTGTGGATATTAACATCTGAGGAGGGAACCAGGTCTTGTTACGCTGATAGTGGGTAGACCTTGTGAAGAAATCACAAATGACCACATAAGAAATTAGAGGTAAATATATAAATGAGAGCTTTTGACAGTTGCCAGTAATAAGCACACGAGGTGATCCAACCCTCACGACCAGAGGAAGATTAACGTGTGGGAACTCCATGTTCAGGAGACTGAATGTTCCCTCTGACACTGTTTCCCCTGCACAGTGTTCAGAGGTCACACTGAGAACAGAGTGTGACCCTAGAGCCAGTGGATCAATGTTGGGGGACAGTGGGTGTCTTTGAGGGTCCCTGGGAAGTAGAAGCGTGAACTACAGAGAAGCAGACAGTGCTCCCAAGGAGAGGAATAGAGAGAAAGGAGGAAGAAAAGGAGGACAAGGAATGGGGTGGAGGAAGAGGTGGAGGATCTCAGATCAGCAATGTGGACATTTGGACAGAGGTTCTGGACGAAGAAAATGCAAAGTCATGTTAGAATGCGGACATAATCTGGTGGAGACAGACTGTGCTTCTCCGTGTGGAGGTGTACGGAGGTCAGCAGTGCTCACCAGGTGGACGGAGGGTGAGCTACAGGACGGCCATGCGGACAGGGTGGTGGGCTGTCTCCCTCTCAGCTCAGGTCCCAGTGGAGGGTGCACATCAGCCCAGGGTCAGCAGCCCTGGTCGCAGGAGTCAGAGTTCTCACATAACCAAGTGCACACGAGACCCACAGAGCAACAGTGACTCAGCTCCTAGGTCATTGGGCTCTGATTTCCCTGGACTCAGACTCAGCAGAGCCCTTCCCAGTCTAGTCTGCTGAGTCATTTTACAGAGCAATGCATCTTATCGGACTTCACAGTGTTAATTACACTAGCATTTTATAGCATAGACATTTGGATCCATCCCTGAGAAATTCTAACCCCAAAATTCAGGAAGATCGCCCTGGCTGGTTTGGCTCAGCTGTTGGAGCGTCCGACTGTGGACCAAGGTGTCCTGGGTTTAATTTCGGTCAAGGGCACATATCTCTGCTGCAGTTTGGTCCCAGACCTTGTTCAGGTCATGTGGGAGGCAACCTAGTGATGTGTCTCCCTCCACTGTTGTTTCTCTCTCTCTATCTCTCTGTCTTTCCCCTCCTACTCAATCTTAAAATAAATAGAAAAATACCTTCAGGTGAGGATTAAAAAAAAATCAAGCATGTGCAGAAGGAAAGGAGGAGGATGTGCTGAGATGCCAAGAAGAGCCACCAGAAGATGAAATGAGGTGTCACCTCAGGAATTGACAGTGGCCAATGAAGACCAAGGCTGTGGAGGGGCTGTGAGGAATGAGGCGTGAGGACACCTGACTGATCTAACATCCCAGGGTGCTGGTCACACCAGTGCGTTGTTTGTACATTTGCTCACAGAGAACAAAACTGAGAGCACGTTAAACAGAGAAGGAGCAGCAGGGCCAGGAGACAGGCAGGGACAAGCACTCCTTCAGTGTGGGCGTGGGCCGCATTCACCTGGAGGGCAATGGGACGTCTGAGGGAACGTCTCTATTGGACTTGCTAATAGCACGAAGCAGGAGGTGCCTGTGTGAAGGGCCGTGGAGGTGACAGACCCCAGGGTTTCGCTCTGGGCTGCACAGGGGCCTGACCCTGGGCCTCCTCAGCCCCCTTTCCCTCCCCAGGGACTCTGGTCAGAGGAAAGCTCCTGTACAGGGTCAGCGTTTAGGGAAACACGAGGACACAGAAGAAAGTATCTTGTAACATGTACTGTTTCCTCCCTACTGACGACAATGGGAACATCTCCGGTGGATGTGGCTGCAATGGTGACGGGTCAGCTCTCTACGTCTTCACTCTAATTGATCAACACTTCAGACAGCATCAGCATTCAAACGTGTGTGCTCAGAGCTGTGCTTCTTGCATATACAGGGTCCTCGGGTGGGACAGTCTGTGCCTGTGTGAAGGAGTGTGAGCTCAGCACACGGACCCAGAGTCCCAGGTCACCACGGGGCTGGAGTGTGGGGGACATCGTTCTCAGCGAAGGCAAAAGAGAGTCCCTCAGATGTCTGTGTGTCACCCGGGGCAGATCATACAGGGGCGTGGACAGTAACGACACAGTTGAAAAGTTGACCATATCTCAAAACACCTGTTCGTAGATTTTGCCTGCAGTGAATGTAAGAATTAAAGGCAAAGAAGGAATTAGGATTGTCTCAGGAAACAATTAGAGGGAGGCGACGACTGATGTCAAGAGGATTTCTTTTCCACACCTCCAGGCACTTGCCTCTGAGCTGATACCTTCTTATTGCAGGTGGCGAGCGCCCCCTGGTGTCCTGAGCGCCCCCTGCAGCCCCGCCCTCCTGTCCCCTCAGGAGGTTTGTGTCTGGGCTCACACTGACTTCCCCTCACTGTGTGTCTTGCACAGTAATACACGGCCGTGTCCTCGGTGGTCATGGAGCTCAGCTTCAGGGAGAACTGGTTCTTGGACCAGTCACCAGTAATAGAGATGCGGCCCTGGAAGTCTGGGCTATGGCCTGTGTTCCCACTCCACCACCCCATCCACTGCAACCCGCTCCCAGGTTTCTGGCGGATCCAGTCCCAGTAGTAGCCGCTGAGTGAGCCCCCAGAGACAGTGCAGGTGAGGGAGAGGGTCTGCGAGGGCTTCAGCAGTCCTGGGCCCGACTCCTGCAGCTGCACCTGGGACAGGACACCTGGGGACAAGGAGCATCAGGCCCTGTCAGTCACGTGTATTCACATCCACCCCACAGACCCCTGTCTGACCGCTGAGACCCTCACCTTGGGGGGCTGTCACAAGGCACAGGAGAAGACCCAGCAGTCTCATCTTCTTCTAGACCACGGCTCTGCCTTCCCCAGAGACCTCAGCCCTGTGTGAGGAGAGAGCTGTGAGCCTCCCCAGCCCAGGGGAGGATTTACCCTGGAGCTTGGGGAGAAATTTGCATGTGGGGCAGCTTGTTCCTTATAAGTGGAAGGACTGAAGCCAGGTTGCCCTGGTCCTTCTGGGGACCCTGTGGGACATCTCGTTCCTTGAACTCACTCACCATGTAAGTCAGGGAAAGGGGGTCATCTGGTTGACGAGACCTGTTGGAGTCAGGTTAATGGACGTGCTCAACTCTGATAAATGGTGGATGAGTTGAGTAGATTATGTTTTTAATTTCTCATACATCTTTCAAGTATATTTAAAGGGTTTACTTTTGTCCATTTAATTTATTAAAGCCAGTTTTCTAATATATACAAAATAGTTAAGTATTTTTTAATAAACAATTGTATTTTTATAAACATATTTCATATACACAATGTCTCCCTTCTCTGAAAATCACAAAATAAAGGACATTCATTCTCAGTATCGTATGTGTTTATTTGTGTTGTTATGGTGATCCAAGGAACTATATCCCAAGAACAGGTTAATGGGAGAATCTCAATTCTTTTCTTTATTTTGTTTTGTTTGGTTAAAATGATATCCAGTGCAAGTTCTGAGTAACACGATATGATATGCCATGGTTTAGGTTAGGGCTGGAACCAATTTTTACTCTCTTTACCAAACACCTTCAGCAGCTAAGCAGGGTCAGGCCTGGTTAGTACTTGCATGAGAGACCCTTGAATCTTGATGTTGAAAATTAGTAGTTCTGTGTTTGAATCCTTCCTCAAACTCTCCCCTTTTGCAAGCCCATGCCCTGTTGCAATCTAATTATATCAGACATAATCACATTTATACACGGAGAAATAACTGAAAATAGAAAGTGATTATTTTTAGTAAAATTCAGATTCTTTTATATGTTGAAATAATAAAGGCAGCATATTAACTGATCTGATTTTCAGTCTAGGGTTATCAGTGAAGTTGGGGTTCAAAGAGAGGGGAGTGGAGAGAATTCCCAGCTTAGATTTGCTCATAGGAAAGGGAACTTTAATCTTGACAGGAACCCTCACTCTCACCCCCTCCCTCTGCCCCTGGGGATGGTCACTGTGGTCCGAGGTGCTGGGCCCTCCCACTTACCATGGAACATCATTAACGTATAATGCACACATTCTCCCATCAGCCACGTGACTTGGAAACCTATTGTCTCTTTGTAGGCTTGTCTTTTCATTACCTTAATGGAATGTTTGATGGGGAAAAGTTTTTATTTTTAAAAATGTGCCATTCATCACTATTTGAATTAATTGGATATGTTTTTTTATGTTTTATGTAACAAATCACCAGAGATTGTCACTCTCCATTGCCAATGGGAGGGTAAACCCTGATATGAACACAGTGGGCACTAAACCCATTGGAGAAATTATGGTTGGAATATTTAATATCATTGAAATCTGTTTGCTGTGCCTTCTGACCAGGAGACCAACCTTCCACGACATGAAGCCCTGATTCATTTCAAACATGAATGCAGTTTCCTGAACTTTACATTGTGAATTTCCCTATATTATGTAGCATAGAAAACTAGCCTCACCCATGATGAATTCTATCATGTAGACATCAGACAAAGGAACCTCAAAGGACGCGAGAGAGATGCTGAGCAGAGATGACAGAGACTGGATCCCAGAGGGTATCTCACGAGGATGAAAGTGACCAGGAGGACAAAGGTGCAGAGAGGTCGTGAGAGGGAGACGTGAGGAGATGACCTGGAGCTGACGTCCGGGAAAGTGAATGTCCCAGTGAGAGCCCTGCATGGAGCTGTGTGTGCAGGACTCACATGGGACAGTGGGAGAGCGAGGCTCTGGAGAGTGTGGGGACCTGGGGGATGGACTCTCAGTGTGTGCAGACAGAGACACCTCGGTTGGCAGAGGTGGGTTTAAACCACATTCTCCAGGTCAGGGGCTCAGATAACCACCTCTCAGGGGATGCTGGGAGCAGGACTGTGGTGTGACGGTGCCCCTAGTGGTGACTCTGAGCCATGCAGGCAGCAGGACCCTAGGGACTGAACCAGCTGCCTCTCCACCCACCAAGACCAGGGGAGGGAAGAGCTCACCATTAACCTCAGGCTTCTCCTCTCTGAAGAGGAGAGAGACACGAGGACTCGGACAATGACCGTATTTTGTATCATTGCAACCTCCTCAGTAGTGTACCACACGGGAGTCTCTCTGGTCAATTTGGTATTTTTAGCGTTTTTGTAGGAACTGCTGGAATGATAGTTTTAGAAAGTGTGAATGAGTAGAAAAAGAAGCTGGACATATTGTTTTCAAATAAGCATAGCCGTGGCTGGGTAGTTAGCTGGTGGATTGTCATCCTGTACACTGAAAGGCTGTGGGTTCAGGTCTTGGTCAGGGTACATACCTACATTATGGTTGTGATCCTTGGTTGGAGAGTGTGTGGGAGGCAACCAACTGATGTTTCTCTCTCCTGTCCTTTCTCTAAAATAAATATATCCTGCGTGAGGAATAAATACATGAATACATAAGTACAGTAGGTATAATGTTTGTTCAAAGAAACATTCTCTGCAGCACACACACACACACTGAAGATTTTCATGGTCATGAACCCCAAATTTCACTTGTCCCCTGTACCTAGCACGTGGGCAGTGCCGCCCTCCCCACTGACCTTAACCTACTGTACCAGGGGTGTCCTGTTCTCCCAGCACCGGGACCATGGCACCTGTAGTCACTGCCCTTCTAGCAGGTGTGGGTGCACCAGGAACTGTGGGGATCACCAAGAACAAGACAAGGCCCTAAGGGGCAGGCTGTCAGGTGGCATTCGTGTGGGAGTCAGACATTGGGACTGTCAAACACTGAATTTAAACCCCTCTGATTACTCTGTGAGAACCTTAATCGGAATGAGAGGCAGACCTCAGGGTCATGAACCAACTGCAGCTGAGAGGTGGAAACTCAGAGTCCAGGGAGATTGAGAAACTGACAACACACAGACCCAGAGATGAACAGGCCGTCAACAGGCTCCTGAGGAGACGCCTGGTCGTCAGGACCTCCACGTCCAACCCCATAGGAATCTCCTCACAGCTGCAGGACGGCTGTTCTAGGAGGAAACACACTGAAGGAGAACAGACCAGTGTTGGTGAGCGTGGGAAGAGAGGAACCCTTGCACTCTCTCGGTGGGAAGGTAAGATCCTGCAACCACATGGAAACAGCGTGTTGGCTCCTCCAAAATGAGAGTAGAAACCCTGTGAGATTGAGCAGTGAGCTCCCAGGTGTTCATGGAATAATAAACCCAGGTCTCTGGAGAGGTGTTGCACGGCCCTGTTCATTGAAGCCCTGTTCAGTGTAGTCAAGACGTGGAAACATCTCTGTCCATCAGTGGGTGAGTGGATAAACATGTGTGATATTCTGAGGCTGGAATACTACTCAGCCTTATATCACAGGGAAATTCTACACAACCCCCAGCCTGGAGGACACTGTGCTCTGTGAAATAAAGCCTTCAGGGAAAGGCAAATAGTGTCTGATTCCACCTACACTGGGAAGTGAATTAGGATTCCTTCCAGCAGAGTGTAGAGGAGCCCAGGCCTGGGTGTGGTGAAGTCTCTGGCAGGAGACGGGAGAGTGGAGGGTCGGCTGCCCTGGAGTCCTGTGCTGACGGAGAACAAAGACAGAGGCAGCTGGAGGAGACACTGTGTCAGGACACAGTCAGCCCTGGTCCTGGGCCCTGTGCATCCACAGGAGCCTGGGTGTGTCTGCTCAGTGTGTGGAGCCGTCCACCCTCAGGGCCTGTGGACAATGAGGGGACATTCAGTCCCCATGGATTGGAGCTTTCCCCTGGGAATGGGGAAAAGGAGACAGAGCCCAGCAAAACCCTGTGGTCCTGGGGGGCTCTGTGCACACCCAGGACACACCCCTGTGTGATCTCTGAGACTGGACCCTCCACTCTGTGTCATCACTGAGATCCTCCTGTGCTGAGGTGTGTATCAGCTGATGGTTATATTTATTGCTGAATAGTATTCCATTGAAAGGTTTTTTCTAATTTGCTTATTTATAAAACTGGAAGGACCTTGGAGTAGTTTAAAGTTTCTAATACAGAGATTTTTTAATATTTGGTTGTAGATTTTTTTTTGGTTATATTTTTGTAGGAACATAAAGATTCATTCTTTTGGGGTAAACACTCTTGGGACCACTGAGATACATGTTAGGTATATATTTAATTTAATAAAAAACCACAATCACTTTATGAAGAAAGAATAACAGGACTCAGAGGGACCTGGAGAAGGAGAGGAGCTCAGTCACTGCTGATATGTCACCTACACACACACAGTATTTCCTCCTCACTTGTCTGCAGTGAGAATATGAGAAGTAAAAGCCACAGAGAAAGTGGGAGAATCGTCCTGGATGCAGCTGAGAGCTGAGAGGAAATCCCTGCTCCATACCAGAAGCCCCTCCTTCACCCCTCACTCTGCACCTGCTCCTGGGCTGTTCTCTGTGGTCTGTGGGTCCTGAGTGCCCCCTGCAGCCCCGCCCTCCTGTCCCCTCAGAAGGTTTGTGTCTGGGCTCACACTGACTTCCCCTCACTGTGTCTCCTGCACAGTAATACACGGCCGTGTCCTCAGTGGTCACGGAGCTCAGCTGCAGGGAGAACTGGTTCTTGGACATGTCTCTGGAGATGGAGGTGCGGCTCTTTGAAGGAAGGGCTGTATAACTTCGCATCAAAAGTGATGTACCCCAAATACTCTAGCCCCTTCCCTGGCTTCTGGCGTATCCACCTCCAGTAGTATTCACTGGTTGTGATGGATAAACCAGACACAGAGCAGGTGAGGGAGAGGGTCTGTGAGGGCTTCACCAGCCCTGGGCCTGACTCCTGAAGCTGCACCTGGGACAGGACACCTGGGGACAAGCAACATCAGGCCCTGTCAGTCACGTGCAGTCACAACCACCCCCAGACCCCTGTCTGACCTCTGAGACCCTCACCTTGGAGCGCTGTCACCAGGCACAGGAGAAGACCCAGCAGTCTCATCTTCTTCTAGACCACGGATCTGCCTTCCCCAGAGACCTCAGCCCTGTGTGAGGAGAGAGCTGTGAGCCTCCCCAGCCCAGGGGAGGATTTACCCTGGAGCTTGAGGAGAAATTTGCATGTGGGGCGGCCTCTTCTTTATAAGTGGAGGGACTGCGATCAGGCTGCTGTGGCCCTTCTGAGGTTCCTGTAAGGCAGATTTTCCCTTGAACTCACCATGTACGACAGGGATAAGGGATCACCTGATTGATGAGACTTATTCAAGTTAAGTTAATGGAAGTTCTCTTTTCTGACTAGTAGTGGATTAGATGAGTAGATTATGTACTTAATTTCTCATGCATCTTTCCAAAAGATTTAACCTCTGCCAAGGTAGTTTCTTAAACCCTAGTTTTTAATATATACCCAATTGTCAAACATTTTAAATAAAGAATTAATTTTCTACATAAATAATTCTGTATACACAAATAATACCTTCCTTGCTCTGAAAATCACAAAATAATGGACATTCATGCTCAATATCTTATATGTTTAATTTGTGATGTTATTTTGATCCAAGGAAATAGGTCCCAAGAACAGGTCATTGGGAGATCCACGATTCTTTTGTTTTTCTTTACCTTATTTTGTTAAAACGATATTCATTATCAGTTCTGAGTAACACTATACTAAATAACTTTATTTAGGTTTGGAAGAGACCTTTTTCTTACAATCTTTGCCCCAAAATTTCAGAACCTAAGCAAAGTCAGGCCCTGTTAGTACTTGGATGGGATACCCTTGATCCTTGATGATGAAAATTTGGTGATTGCGTCTTAGAGTCTCTCTTCAAACTCTTCCCTGTGAAACCCATGGCTTATTGCAGAGACAGCAAACTAATTTCAGACACAATTATATTTTGCATGGAAAAATGATGAAAATAAAATAGTGATTATGCATGTGTAAAATTCAGAATCTTTATATATTGAAATAATAAAGGTAGCAGATTAACTGATCTGATTTCTCAGTCCGTGTTATCAGTAATGTTGGGGCTCAACTGCTCCAGGAGACCTCTACAAAGACCCAGGAGAGAAAATTGTCATAAAAAGAAAAAGAGACTTATTTAAAATGAGAGATGCCTTTGACAGTCACCAGTAAGAACACACCAAGAGAAATCAACCCTCACAACCCGAGAAAGGATTACAAGTTCAAGAAGATTGAAATCTTATCAAGCATATTCTCAGATCTTGATGGCATGAAACTAGACACTTATTTCAGTAAAAACACTAAAAACCATTCAAACACATGGAGGCTAAATAGCATGTTATTAAACAATGCATGGGTTACCAAGGAGATCAAGGAAGAAATTTAAAGTCCTGGAAATCAATGAAAATGAACACACAACAACACACAATCTATGGGACACAGTGAAAGCAGTCCTGAGAGGGAAGTTCATAGTATCACAGGCCTACCTCAAGAAACAAGAAATATTTCAAATGGACTATCTAACTCTACAACTTAAAGAACTAGAAAGTAAACCAAAAGAAAAACCCAGAGCAAATACAAGAAAAGAAATAATAAAGGTCAGCACAGACATAAATGACATAGAGACTAAGAAAAAAAATTTTTTTAAGGTCAATGAAATGAGGAGTTGTGTATTTGAAAAGATAAACAAAATTGATGAATCTTTAGGCAGACCCATTAAGAAACAAAGAGAGAATATCCCCCTCTCAAAACAAAAACAAAAACAAAAACAAAAAAACACACAAACAAAATAGAAGTAACAACTGACACCACAAAATACAAAAGATTGTTAGAAAATACTATGAACAATTAGATGCTAACAAATTGAGCAACATAGGCAAAATGTACAAATTTCCAGAATCACACAGTCTAATCCGAGAAGAGTCAGAAAACTTGAACAGACCAATAACAACTAAGGAAATTGAAGCTGTAATCAATAAACTCCCAGCACACAAAAGCCCTGGCCCAGACTGCTTCAAAGGGGAGTTTTACGGAACATTCAAAGATGAACTAACACTCATTCTGATCAAACTATTCCAAAAAATTTAAGAGGAATTAAATCTTCCAAGCTCTTTTTATTAGGCCAGCATAATCCTAATTCCAAAACCAGATAAAGACATTACAAAGAAAGAAAAGTACAGGCCAATATCCCTGATGAAAGTTTATGGCAAAATCCTCAACATAACTTTAGCAAATTGGATCCACCAATATATTTTTAAAAATTCTACCATGACCAAATGGGATTCATCCCAGGGATGCAAGGCTGGTACAATATTCACAAATCAATAATTGTGAAACACCACATAAACAAAATGAAAGATGAAAATCATATGATCATATCAATAGACACTGAGAAAGCATTTGACAAAATCCAGCACCGATTTCTGATAAAAATGCTCAGCAAAGTGGGAATAGAGAGATCATATCTCAACATAATAAAGTCCATATATTAAAAACTTAGAGCCAACATCATACACAATGGGCAAAAACTAAAAGCATTTCCCTTAAGAACACGGAACAAGACAGGGATTCCCAATTTCACCACTGTTATTTAACATAGTATTTGAAGTCTTAACCACAGCAATTAGACAAGAATAAAAAATAAAAGACATCCAACTTGGAAAGGAGAAAGGGAAACTGTCATTATTCACAGACGACATGATATTCTATATTAAAAAAACCTGAACACTCCATCAAAAATTGATTAGTCTTAATAAATGAATTTGACAAAGCAGCAGGATACAAAATTAATATCCAGAAATCATAGCATTCTTTTACATCACCAATAATGAACATTCAAAAAGGGAAATTAAAAAAAAAAAAAACAATTTATCATTGCAACATCAACAAAAATATAAGATGCATAGAAATAAACTTAACCAAGGAGGGAAAAGTCTTGTTTTCAGAATACTGCAGGACATTGAAAAAAGAAATAGAGGAAGATATAAAAAGTGAAAATATATACATGTTCATGGATTGGGAAGATCAACATCATTAAAATGTCCATGCTGCCCAAAGCAATCTATAGAATCAATGCAATCCTTATTAAATTACCAATGGCATATTTCACAGATCTAAAACAATTATTCCAAATGATTATATGGAACCAAAAAGACCCCGAATAGCCACAGCTATCTTGGAAAAGGAGAACAAAGTGGGAAAGATCACAATACCACACATCAAGTTATACTACAAAGCCATTGTAATCAAAACAGCCTGGCCCTGGCACAACAACAGACACATAGATCAATGGAACAGAACAGAAAACCCAGAAATCGACTCAGGATAGTATGCACAATTTATATTTGACAAAGGAGGGAAGAGCACACAATGGAGAAAAGACAGTCTCTTCAATAAATGATGCTGGGAAAATTGGACAACTACATGCAAAAAAAATGAAACTAAACCACCAATTTACACGACACACAAAAATAAACTCAAAATCGATAAAAGACTTAAATATAGCTCGTGAAATGATAAAATTCCTAGAAGAAAATGTAGGCAGAAAAATTTCAGACATGATAGGTAGTGTAATTTTCACAGATACATCACCTAGGGCAAGAGAAACAAAAGGAAAAATAATACATTGGACTACATCCTACTAAAAACTTCCGCACAGCAAACGAAACCAGCATCAAAATGAAAACGGAACCCACTCTCAAGGAGAACATACTTGTCAAAGATAAAATGGATAAGGGATTAATATCTAAAATATAAAGAGTACTCATGCAACTCAACAAAAGGAAAACAAACAATCCAGGTTAAAAAATGGGTAGAGGACCTGAATAGACACTTCTCCAAACAGGACATACAAATGGGCAGGAGACATATGAAAACATGTTCAACATCTCTAATCATCAGTGCGATGGAAATTAAAACGGCTATGAGATATCATCTCACACCTTTCAGAATGGCTGCCATCAACAAATCATCAAACAGCAAGTGCTGGCGAGGATGTGGAGAAAAGGGGACTCTAGTACACTGCTGGTAGGAATGCAGACTGGTGCAGACACTATGGAAAACAATATGGTGTTTCCTCAAAAAATTAAACATGGAACTGCCATTTGACCCAGATTCCACTTCTGGGAATATATCCTAAGAAGCCTGAAACACAATCAGAAAGAATATATGCACCCCTATGTTCATATCAGCGCTATTTATAATAGCTAAATCTGGGAACGAAGTGCCCATCAGTAGATGAGTGGATAAAAAAGCTGTGGTACATTCACACAATGGAACACTGCAGCTGTAAGAAAGAGAGATGTCTTATCCTTTGAGACGACATGGAGGGACCTGGAGAGTATTATGCTGAGCAAAATAAGCCAGTGAGAAAAAGACAAATACCACATTATCTCATTTATTTATGGATTTTCATCAACAAAGTAAGCTGTAAATCAAAACAGAGCCAGAGTCATGGAAGTAGGGAACAGACTGACACACCTCAGAGGGATAGGGTTTGGGGAGTGGGAAGAGATAAACCAAAGAACTTATATGCATATATGCACAACCAATGGACACAGACATTCATTTGGAGACAGCCGGCGGGGGTGGGAGTGGGGAGAATAGGGTCAATGGGAGACAAAAGGGGAAATATTGGTAATACTTTCAACAATAAAGAAAAAGAGAGAGAAATCCAAGCTTGGTGTCTGAGTGTGGCCACAGGGTAAACACAACTCCAGGTGAACGAGAGGATTCCTCCCCCAACTACCCGAAGGAGAATGGAACCAAACGCAAAGGCAATGAGTTCTGAACATGGTCCAGGAACGCCAGCTCTGTGCCTTGTCTCAGATGATGTGCAAATAACTGATGTGTGCACAGGCTTATTAATGAATACTGCTCCATTTAAAATTCTCCGTGACGTTGGAAGATGCATCGATGGGAAACCTCAGTCACTCACACCTCCCCCAGAAACGCCCCTGGCAGAGGATGACGCTCTGCTCCTCTGCACAGCAGGAGAGATGGAGACGACGCTGAGGAGGGAGCTTTCCTCAGGCAACACCTGGGCCTGGTGCAGGGAGGGACGCTTGAGGCTCACGTGGACTTTCATCTACAGTCATGAGTTGAAACACCAGCACCAAAGACTTCCGACACAGAGTCACAAGGAATCTTCCTTCGTGACATCCAACCAATGCCGCCTGGAAGGAAGGCCCCGTCTGTGTTGAGCGTGTCCTCCTCTGTCTGCACGGGGCCCTGGCGCCTCTCCTCCAGCCGCCATCCCCTGTGATCTCCTCAATTTCTAATGAGAACATTCTGCAAATGAGGAGCAAATGTACACAAAAGATAAAACAAGAAGAGCCAGCAGGACAAATTCACTAAACCAATGAAAGTCCATGTACAGCCATGTGAGACATGGGCTTTCACAGCTCAGAACTGGCTGCATTCCCCTCGCTCACAGGAAGCAAGCAGGCGAAAAATGTCAGAAGAGGACAAAATCCATAAAACAAATACTATTTTTAAAATAAAAAATGAGTCCAATTTGTGGTGAAAACGTCACATCCAGACTCAGAACCCTGTGGGTGCAGAGTGTCCGTGACCTGGAAGGTGAGGCAGACACGTGTTCACGATGAGCTAGGTTTGTGAAGAGGGAGAGACAGGGGCTGGGGGCGACGGGGAAGCCCTGAGACTCTCTGGGTGTTTCAGGCAGAGTGTCCTCAGGGGCAGCCACAAGCACTGCAGGGCCTCCTCGCAGAGCCCAGGTGTGAGCTCCGCACAGGGACCGCCCCCAGGAAGGGGCGCCAGGGCCCAGGAGCCCACCGTCCTCTCCCATCAGGGCCGGGCACCTCCACGCTGCCCTCCTCCTGATCTCAGCCAGTCCTGGGGACACAGCAGCTGGTGCTTCCTCTGGGGGAGGGAGGAGGGGTCCCCAGGGGAGCGTCCCAGGGGCTCTTCTCTGCAGCTGGTGGAGGTTTTGGGGCTTGCAGGACGTGGTTTCTCTCGCTGTGCCCCTGGCACAGTAATACACGGCTGTGTCAGAGGCCTTCAGGCTGCTCCACTGCAGGTAGCTGGTGCTGATGGAGTTGTCCGTGGAGATGGTGACGTGGCCACGGAAGGAGGGGCTGTATCTGGTATCCGAGTCCCCAGGATAGATGCTTCCCATCCACTCCAGGCCCTTCCCGGGAGTCTGGCGCACCCATCTGATCCAGCTACCGGTGAAACTGTATCCAGAGGTCCTGCAGGAGATCCTCAGAGAGTCCCCGGGTCTTTTCACCTCTGCCCCAGACTGCACCAGCTGCACCTGGGCACAGGCACCTGTGTGGGAGAGCAGGACGTAGGTCAGCGGCTCCCTCCTGCCTCCCTCCACTGTGACCCACACCTGGTCTGTGACTCACCTGGGAGGACGACCAGGAGGATGGCAAAGACGGTGACACAGCCCATCCTGGAGAAGGACAGAGAGGGACAGTGCTGAGGACCCACTGCCTGTGGAGGGGACCCTGGGTTTAATGGACTGTCCCCAAGTGTGTTTGCATATTTCCTGCCCCGCCCTCAGGGGAGACTTCTCACAGCTCCTAGTCCAGGAGCCCCAGGGCTCCAGCAGGGAGCTTGTCTGAGCCTCCCGGGAGGGAACGATCCATTCCCACCCAGGCTGTGGTCCTGGCAGAAGCAAACCCACAAGAGACTAGGGGTGGATTCTGGTTGGGACGGATTGCCACCTCCCAAGGGGGACGTGGTCTGGAGTGACCAACGAGACCCCAGGGTGTGGTGGGTGTCATGGGCTGGGCTGAGTTGTCAGGCCGGGCTGAGTGCGTCACCATCGCTCAGGCCCTCAGTGGGAGGAGTGTGGAGAGAAACCTCCATTCTCACACGTGCTCAAGAAGGGAAGGCTGACTGGATTCAGGGGGAATGTTCAATGGAGTTCTTCTGTAGGAGACAGAGACGGGTTCAAGTCTGAATGCAACAAGGACTTGCTGGAACTTGGGTGCAGGGAGCAGGGTGGGGTCAGTGAGTGGGAAGCACTAGGAGGGAACAGCAGGTTGAGGAGACAGGATAGTGAAGGCAGGCCAGGGTGATCAGACGTCCCCTGGGCGGTGCTGCACAGGGATCCCACTGAGAGATCCAGAGGGGGGTGAAATACTGAAGGTCGGGCACTCTAGCCGGACCAGCTTCACGGGATTCTTGCTAACACTGGGCTGTGCAAAATGGACCTGAAAACTACAGGTGTCAGCCTAGTTGGGGAGAGGTTCCCAGGAGTCTGCCTGAAGCTCAGTCAGGGAGAGGCCCTTCGTACGGAGCTGCTCCAGGCTTGGTGGGGGCAGCCCTGGGCAGCCTGCAGGTCAGGGCCGGGGAGCCCTGATGTGGACACAGTGGGCCCAAGGCCTGGAGGGCTGTGCCGATGGTGCTCGCAGGACCACTGGCTTCCTGGACGCTCCGACCCTGCTGATCACACTTTCCAGCCGGAGGTGGTGACTCACTGTACTGACTAATGCTGTGATTGTTCTGTGCAGTGTTAATAGTCCTACAGGATTCTAACACAGGACCAAGGTGATGCTGGGACATTATGACACTGAGTGCCAGGGTGCTGTGGAGACACATCAAAGTGTGTGATGGACGTGCCTCGTGGACAAGCCACTTGAACGTGGACAGCTTATTTCCAGACGGTGAATGTGGCCACCGGTGACTAAGGCCGCAGAAGGTTGTTCAGAGTGAGGTGAGGCGGACCGTCCGGATGGCTGTGGCCAAGGGCTGGTTATCCCAGTGAGAGCAGCGTGATGCGTGGTGTGCAGCCCTGAAACAGCGTGAGGGGAAGAGTCCACAGAACTTGGAACCTGAGGGCGGGCGGAGCACTCGGCCTCCAGACTGTCCAGGAGGACACTGAATGGGCACATCTGAGGGCAGTGGGTTTCCTAAGAGGATTCCCCAGGGCAGGGTGGTGATGACCCACTCAGGAGACCTCCCAGGGCAGGACTGTGGAGGGCACGGTGCCTCTAGTGGTCACCCTGGTCACTCTAGTGCTGACCCTGGTGCCTTTCCTGCAGCCGAGTGCTGGGCTGGGCAGGTCCCACGAGTACCTTCAGGGCTGGTCCGTGAGGAGGAGAGGGACACGAGGACACAGAACCAGAGAATTATTTGCAAATTTACAATTTTCTTATTAATAACAAACGGGACTGTATCTTTTCCATTGGATATTTGCCATTTTTGTGCTTGTCAGTTTGCGTGTGCCATCCAGTCAGTGGGTCCCTTCAGACAGGGAGTGTGAAGAAAAGCCAGGGAACCTTTAGTGACTGGGTGCTGAGCTGCACTCAGTGGAAACACACGTTTGTTTCCTTTTCCAGTTTCTCAGGGACGCCCTTCTTATGTTCATGGACTGGATTTTGAGTTTTCTCTGAAGTTACTCCAGCTGTGCCCCCTGCCCTGGTCCTGCCCCATGTCTGTGGTGCCCCTTTCACAGTCACAGCTGTCTGACTGGAACAGAAGCTCTGTCCACAGGGAAATCTGTGACACTGGGCTCAGCAGCTCACCAGCCCGTTCCCTGGTGGCCACAGGACCTCGGCTTGTCCCCTGTGAGGCTCTGCAGGTGGCCGGGTGTTGGGACGTCCTGTGACATAAGGTGTGTTTGCTGCTGGAGGAGCCCTGTGCTGGCCGTCCCTCCCCTGCACAGGCCTGTCCTGCAGCAGCCCTGAGTGACCTGGTATTCCACCTGAGCACGGCAGGTGGGCTCAGGGAGGGGAGATGGCAGGTTCAGGGCACTTGTCTGGAGGTGTCCTGGGTGTCCATGGAAGGATGCACATGTCAGATGAGGATAGGAAGTGGGTGGTGCATTGATGACTAAAAGCTCATTAAAGACCATGGGGGCCCAGGGCCTGACTGAGGGGCGGGCCGTGCAGGGACCGCGTGCCGCTGTCTGAGGACAGAGTGTGAGCTTCAGACAAAGGGCGCTGACGTCAGTGCTGTTTCCCCGGGAAGATGTGTGCAGGGCGGGACCATGAGCACCGTCAGGATGGTGTGTTCACGGAGGAGGTCATGAAGGAAACTAGTGAGGGAAGGTCTTAGTGAGTGTTCATAACCCACCTGCACACAGTTGTCCTCCCCCGCCTCGTCCCAGCGATGATGTGAGACATTAGATTCAAACAACCAGCCTGAGTTTCTCTGGGGACAGAGAGCACCTGGGAGAGGAGAAGAAAACACCGATCACAGCAGGAAGACTGTCTCTGCCCCTCTGCCGCTGTCCAGGAGTAGACCCGTGTGAGCTGGTGTCCAGAGCGCCCCCTGGTGGCCTGAGCACCTCCTGCAGCCCGACCCTCCTGTCCCCCTCAGGAGGTTTGTGTCTGGGCTCACACTGACTTCCCCTCACTGTGTGTCTCGCACAGTAATACATGGCAGTGTCCTCGGTGGTCACGGAGCTCAGCTGCAGGGAGAACTGGTTTTTGGATGTGTCTCTGGAGATGGAGGTGCGGCTCTTGAGGGACGGGCTGTAGTAAGTGTTACCACTGGGACATATGTCCCCGATCCACACCAGCCCCTTCCCTGGTTTCTGGCGGATCCAATCCCAGCAGGAATCACTGGTAGTGATGGAGATTCCAGAGACAGTGCAGGTGAGGGAGAGGGTCTGCGAGGGCTTCACCAGTCCTGGGCCCGACTCCTGCAGCTGCACCTGGGACAGGACACCTGGGGACAAGGAGCATCAGGCCCTGTCAGTCATGTGCAGGCACAACCACCCCATGGACCCCTGTCTGACCTCTGAGACCCTCACCTTGGGGGGCTGTCACCAGGCACAGGAGAAGACCCAACAGTCTCATCTTCTTCTAGACCAGGGCTCTGCCTTCCCCAGAGACCTCAGCCCTGTGTGAGGAGAGAGCTGTGAGCCTCCCCAGCCCAGGGGAGGATTTACCCTGGAGCTTGAGGAGAAATTTGCATGTGGAGCAGCCTTGTCCTTATAAGTGGAGGACTGAGGTCAGGCTGCCCTGGTCTTTCTGTCACCCTGTGGACGCTTCCCTTTTCCTGAATGCCCTCACCACAGAAGTCAGTTATAGGGGATCACTGGGTACATTAGAGCTATGGAGTCAGCTTAATGGACGTGCTCATCTCTCATAAACCGTGGACTAGAGGAGGAGATTTTATTTTTAATTTCTCATGCATCTTTCAAATAGATTTAAAGGGGTTACATTTGTCCAGGTAATTTCTTAAACCTAACTCTCTAATAAACACAATTGTCAAATATATTTATAAACAATTATATTTTAATAAACATAATTTTATATATACAAATAATGTCTAGCTTGTTTTGAAAATCTCAAAACAAAAGACATTCATTCTTTGTATCTTATTTGGTAATGTATGCTTTTACTTTAATACAAGGAACTATTCTCTAGAACAGGGCATCTGGAGATCCTTGGTTCTTGTTTATTCTGTTTTGTTTTATATTATTTTGTTAAAATGATTTTTCATACAAGATTGAGTAACACTATCCTGAATACCTTTATTTAGTATTTTCCTAGAAAGATCTTTTTTATAATCTTTGCCAAATATTTTTAGAACATAAGCAGGGTCGGTCCTGGTTAGTAGTTGGATGGCAGACCCTTGAAACTTGATGTTGAAAATTTTGTAATTGTTCTTGAGTCCCTCTTCAAAAATCTTCCCTTATGGAAGCCAATGGCCTATTGCATTGACCCCAAACAAATTAAATCAGACATAATCACATGTGTACATGGAGAAATGATTGGAAATAGAAAGTGATTATGCATTAATAAAATTCAGATGCCTTTATATGTTGTAGCTGTAAAGGCAGCAGATTAACTGACCTGTGTTCTCAGTCTTATATTTTCACTGATGTTGGAATTCACAGGGAGGCAAATGAAGAGGACTCCTAGCACAGATTTACTCATAGAAAAGGGGACTAAACCCTGACAGGAACCCTCTGCCCCTGGGGATGGTCACTGTGGTCAGAGGTGCTGGGCTCTCCCACTTACCACGCAACATTCTTAATTATAATGCACACATTCTCCCATCAGATATATGTTTTGGAGATATATTATCTCTGTGTAGACTTGTTTTTCAATTCCCTTAATGGAATAATTGTTGAGACAAATGTTGTTAAGTCTAACAAATCTCAATTCATCATGATTTTTTAAAGTGTCCTGTTTTTGATGTTTTATCAAAAATGTTTATAGAAAATGGTTCCCCTTCCTTATCCATGGTAGTGGAAACCCTGATATGAACACTGTGGGCACCAAACCAAATAGAGAAATGAAGGTGGGAATCCTTACTATCATCGACATGTGTTTACTGGGTCCTCCAACCAGAGACCAACCTTCCACAGCATGAAGCCCTGATTCATTTCAGAGATTAATGCACTTTACTGGACTTTACATTATGAACTTCCCTACAGTATGTAGCATAGAAAAGTAGACTAACCTCTGAGAAAATATATCATGTGGACGTCAGGCAGACGAGGAAGGAACCTCAAAGGACACGAGGAAGATGCTGAGCAGAGATGACAGAGACAGGATCCCAGAGGTTATTTCACGAGGATGAAAGTGACCAGGAGGACGAAGGTGCAGAGAGGTCGTGAGAGGGAGGCATGAGGAGATGACCTGGAGCTGACGTCCGGGACAGTGAATGTCCCAGTGAGAGCCCTGCATGGAGCTGTGTGTGCAGGACTCACATGGGACAGTGAGAGAGCAAGGCCCTGGCGAGTGTGGGGACCTGGGGGATGGACTCTCAGTGTGTCTAGACGGTGACACCTGGGTGGGCTAAGTTGGAATTTTAAACCACGTTCTGCAGGGCAGGTGCTCAGACACCACCACTCAGGGGATGCTGGGAGCAGGACTGTGGGGTGATGGTGACCCCTAGTGATGACTCTGAGCCATGCAGGCTGCAGGACCCTAAGGACTGAACCAGCTGCCTCTCCACCCACCGAGACCAGGGGAGGGAAGAGCTCACCTTTAAGCTCAGGCTTTTCCTCTCTGAAGAGGAGAGAGATGTGAGGGCAATGAAGGTATTCTTTATCATCTATATTGTCCTTATTAGTGACGTATGTGGGAATATCTTTGGTTAATTTTGTACAGTTAAAATTTATCATTTAATTATAAGTGGAGAAACATGTAAAAAGATAGTTTTAGACGGTATGAGTGAGTAGAAAGAAAGAGCCAAAAATATGGTTTTAAAATAAGTGTGGTAATGGTAATACTTATTCTCATGACATATTCTCTGGTCTATGCAAATTCTTCATTAGAAAGCTTAGTGCATCTCTGATTGTTAGTATTAATTTTCCCTATAGTGTTTTCATCTGTGATAGTTCTCTGTTCTGATATAGGTCTGTCCCACAATAATTTAGGCTGTTGAAGATTTTACCTGTGTGTCTGGAGCTGCTCACTGCGGACACTAGGTGAGCAGCAGACCCAGCCATTCCCTGCCCCGTGTTGACCAGAGCTGTCCATGGACTTGTCCAGTAGATGCTCTGCAGCAGGTGAACCAACAGGACAACACTGATGTGAGGTGTGAGGTGTGAGAGATGTATGAGGTGTGAGGTGTGTGAGGTGTGTGAGGTGTGTGAGGTGTGTGATGGGTGACGTGTGTGAGGTGTGAGGTGTGTGAGGTGTGAGGTGTGAGGTGTGTGAGGTGTGAGGTGTGAGGTGTGTGAGGTGTGAGGTGTGTGAGGTGTGAGGTGTGAGGTGTGTGAAGTGTGAGGTGTGTGAGGTGTGAGGTGTGAGGTGTGAGGTGTGTGAGGTGTGTGAGGTGTGAGGTGTGTGAGGTGTGAGGTGTGAGGTGTGAGGTGTGAGGAGTGAGGTGTGAGGTGTGAGATGCCTGCACTCAGCACCTGCTCTGCTCCCACCCGACACAGGCCTGTCCCTCTAGAGCCTGTGTGAGCTGAAATCAGTCTGAAAATGTCCTGGGCTCAGCCTCAGGTCTCCTGTCTGTACCCAGTCCTGGGGTGTCCACAGATGGATGACCTATGAGGGGGTGTCTGTGGGTGCAGGGGGGCTGGTGCATTTTCCAGGTTCTGCTCTGCACTTGACACTGGGAGCAGCGGGGGAGCGAGCGCAGGACTCTGGCCTATGAGGCTCGGCACCCAGGACAGGTTTAGGGAGAATATAGACTGTGGAAGACACAGGGTGATGTCGGGGCGGTTTTGGGGGGACACTGGAGGACAGAACAGGGTGGGTTTGGACCAGAACCTGTCCAGCTGGTTCTCTCGCTCCATGTGCGCTCTCCCCGCGGAAGCGGAGACACATGTCCGAGCACAGCCCAGGCTGCTCCCAGGACCCACACGAAGGGCTGCCCAGCTGGGCTGTGGAGGTCCATCTCTCGGCTCCTCTCACTCTCTCCTCCACGCGGAAGTCTGAGAGCTGAGCCTGGTCCTCGGTCGGGCTGGTTCCGGTCCAGGAGACCGAGGGATGGAGGGAGCGAGAGGCAAACCCTGAACACCTGCACTGACCTGAGTGGATGGGGAGCGAGGGGTCACCCTGCCCCAGGGAGACCGAGACCTCAGGGGGCAGCGGTGCTGCTGGAAGCTGCGGGGACAGATCTGCGCCTGTCTGAGGAAGGGCGCCTGCGGGGCAGACGCGTGTGTGTCTGCGAGCAGAGAGTGAGGCCGACCAGGGCGTGTGGACACACTGACCCTCCTCTGTGGACACTGCGACCCCGTCACTGGTGCAGAGCATGCCCGGGGTGCTCAGACTTTCAAGGAGACAATTGGGTCCCATGGGAACCTAGTGAGATAATGGTCCCTGAGCCTGGACACCAGTCCTCTGGGAAAGAGAATGTTGTCGACACCATGGTTGTCCTCAGTGAGATGAGAGGACACAGGGCACAGGACAAGGGGGAGGGTCCCTGGGACCCTGAACCACAGGAAGAGCAGAAGCGCTCTGAGCACCCCAGGGAGCTGTTCTCAGCCCCTCCCTGCGCGGTTCCTGCAGGATGTTCCCGGGTCAGTGGGTCCAGAGAGCTCCCTGCTGATCCTGAGGGGTCTGTGGGGTCCAGAGCGCCCCCTGTTGTCCTGACCCCTCCTGGTGGACCTGAGGGTCTTCTGTAGCTCAGCCCGTCTTGTCTCCCTGCAGGGAGTTTGTGTCTGGATCATAGAGACGTCCTAGTCAAAAATATGTCACATGTCCAGTGTTTATCCAACTCATACTCATTCACATACTCTGTGTTTCCAGTTCTGCACTAATTACCTCTTAAAATAGCAACACGGAGGATCCAGCTGAGCACAAACTCCATGGTATGTGGTCTGTGTTCAGTGCTGAACAGGGCATGGGGTCACCTGTGGATCCCGGATCCTGTCCCACAGCTGCAGGGTGAGGGCTGGGCTGCTTTTCATGAGCTGAGGGGGCCCTATTCGTATGTCTTCCTACTATAGAGGGAGCTGTGGGGTTGGACATTGACATAAAGGACATGGTTTTCAGAGTGTGGTGTGTCCAGGGGTATATGTCTGAGCAGAATTAACTCTGGTATCTGGGCCTCTGCTCATTCCAACTTGACTCAACTGCTTCCTTGAATGACCTCCAGACAGGGGACGTGCCCAGTGAGGGTTTCAGTGCTACCTGGTTGGACACTGGACCACGTTAAACTGTGATCATGGTACAATACAGCAGTAAAAACTAAAGTATAGAAAACTAAAAGAAAAGGTGCAGTTTTACATATCATATCTTACAGGGCTACCTGTATGTACACAGGAAGGTTGTCAGGCATCATATCCAGGGGGAGATTAATATATGGAATCTTTATATTCAGTGGATGGGAAGTTCCATCTGACATTATTTCCCCTGCACAGTGTTCAGAGAATAAACTAAGAACATAGAGTGACCCTATAGCCACGGTCCAATGTTGGGGGACAGTGGGCGTCTGTGTGGGTCACTGGAAGCAGAAGCGTGAACTACAGAAAAGCAGACATTGCTCCTTGGTCCGAGTCCTTTAGGCGATTTTGGGCTGAATGTACAGTAGCTGCACAGCCTCCTGTGCGGTGTTTGTTCTCTAGACTCTGCTGGACCAGGTTCAATCACTGTGGATGGAGAAGAACCTCAGTCACGGCCAGGGGTGTTTAGGTAAAGTTGTAATGAGAGATTTGTGAGTAATTACGTTTAGGTCATGAAAATTTATTATTTTCAACCTCATGTCTGCATGTGAGCATTGGAAAACTATTCCATTCTCATTTACACGTGTCAAACCATCGTTGCATTCTAGGACTGAATCCCAGGGCATCATGCTAACTGATCCTTTCAATGTGCTGTTAATTTCCCAGAACATTGTGAGGACTTTTGCATCTGCGTTCATCAGGGATGTGGCCCTGTCATTTTTGTGTCCTTAATTGGTTTTCCTATGACTGTTCATCTACATGACCTGTTTTGTATCCGTGCTCATGTGCGAAGGCATGTCTACGACCAAAATTAGTGTGTGTGTGTGTGTGAGTGTGTGTGCCTGTGCCTGTGTTTGTGCCTGTGAGTCTGTGACTGTGGATGTGTGTGCCACTTTGTGTGTAGCTGTCTTTGTAACTGTGCGTGTGACAATGTGTGACTATGTTTATGTAACTGTGACTGTGTGTTTGCTACTTTGTGACTGTGCACATGTGACTATGTGCATGATTTTGCGTTCATGGCACTGTGTGTCTCTGTGTCCCTCTGTTGTGTGGCTATGTGGGTCAGTCTGTGTATGTAACTGTATGTCTGTTTGTCCCTCTGTGTGTGTGGCTATGTGGGTCAGTCTGTGTATGTAACTGTGTGTCTGTGTGTCCCTCTGTTGTGTGGCTATGTGGGTCAGTCTGTGTATGTAACTGTATGTCTGTGTGTCCCTCTGTGTGTGTGGCTATGTGGGTCAGTCTGTGCATTTAACTGTATGTCTGTGTGTCCCTCTGTGTGTGTGGCTATGTGGGTCAGTCTGTGTATGTAACTGTATGTCTGTGTGTCCCTCTGTTGTGTGGCTATGTGGGTCAGTCTGTGTATGTAACTGTGTGTCTGTGTGTGTGACTCTTTGTGTGCTGGGTGTGACTGGGGGAAGCAGGAGGGTGGAGCGGGGAGGAGGGTCAGGGGGAGGAGACAGCTGCAGTACTTTCAACAACAATGAGTAAATGATAAGAATAAAAACATTGGTGCAGCCCCGCATCCCAGGGACTGTGATCAATGAACCCGGGCGGGGCCTGGGCACTGCTGTCCATTTTCATGAGCCCCCCACTATTTTCCAGGCACGTGGGACCCCGAAGAGGAAGCTTCTGCAGGGGACCGTCATTCATGGAGAAAGTCCGATGCAAAGGGACCCGCTGAAAGAACACGTGGGAGTAGGATCCAGACCCGCTCTCACTTCCCGTCACCGGCCCAACTACAGGGGCGCGTCCCTCCCACCGCCGCCTGGGGGTCAGGGGGTCGGACTGAGGCCACCTCCTCAGCCCTCGTCCCCTCCCCTGCAGGCGGCCGGGCCTGCGCGCCCCTCCGCTCCCTCACGGCGGCCGGCACCTCGTGCTCGGACCCGGGGCTCGCGCCCACACGGCCTCACAGCCGGCCTGACCCGCCCCACACGCCCGGCAACCCGCGGCCTCGCCGGCCATGCTCGGAGGTGACGAGCCCGAGGGCCTGAGCCGGCCCCAGCGTGGGCTCCACCGCGCACGTGCCAGCCGCTGGCGGGAACCTCTGAGGAGAACGTCCCGCCTACCGCAGGCCCTTTCGCAAAGGCACATGGGATAGTAGTTCCCAGGGAGCCGAACAGCAGGGTTCCGGGCTGCTCGGAAACTACATATCCCAGGAGGCACTGCGAAGCGTAGACCATGAGCCTCAGCGGTTGCGCTCCAGGGCGGGTGTTCTTTGCCTCCAATAGATGAGCCATTGTGGGGACGGAAGGTAGAGCGATGTGGGGATTCAGCTGGCCAATGGGGAGCGCGGAAGGGGCGAGGTGGGCAGGCCGCGTGGTTTCCTTGGATACCGTGGACGCGACTCTGTGGGAGAGGGTGGAGCTTTAGCGTGAGACCCTGGAAGTCCTGACCGACAGGAACTTAGGAGCTCAGGTAAGTGTCAGAGCCGAGGGCGTAGGGAGACCCTGTGGGTGTCAAGGTGAGGACGACGTGCAGACTCGGGGCCCTCAGGGTGGTGAGGTCCGAACTTCACGGCCAGGACGGGGTGCCCTGGGATGGGGCCCTGCACGGGGATGAAAGCCAGACGGGGACCCTGTGCGGGACTCGCTCTGCCCGGACGTGAGGACGAGAGCAGGTCCCGCCCCGTCCCGACCCCGCGTGACCGAGGCCGCGCATCGGACGCGGTGTCTCAGTGTGGGCTCCGCACCTGCGGTCGGTGACACCCTCCGTGACGACCCCGAAGGGCTGTGAGGGTCCAGTGAGACCGTGGACGGAACCGAGCACCGGCCGCAGAACCGCAGTGCAAAGGCTGTGTTTCTATTTCAGGGGTGACCCTGAACCCCAGTCACCCAGACAAACCCGAGGGACCAGGACGTGTGCTGACAGCAGCACTGACCTCTGTCCACAGGGGTCCTGGGTTTTAGGACTAAATGAGACGCAGAAGGACCGTCCGTGTGGTGCGAGGGGAAGGACACGGCTGAGTGTCTCCTGGCGCTGCCTCTGGGTCATCTGTGTCCCCTGCACCTGTCTCTTCCCCTTAAGCGGAGGGGGATTTCTACTGAGTGACTCTGTGGGGTCTCTCTTACCTTCTATTATTCTGTGGGTCATTTAAAAAATGAAAAGGAAAAACCTTTTTTTTCTTGGTCCTTTCCAGCTCATGTTTCCCTTTCGGTGCCACATCCTCTTCCCACAAATTATTCTCTGAGTTCCCAGCAAAGACACTGCAAACAGTCACGTTTAATAAAATGCAAGTGCGGAACCTGAGTGCCTTCCAGAAAGCTGAAGCCCTGGGCCACGTGCAGGAACCAGAATCCCTGGGAGCTGCCCAGGGACAGAGGGGCTGGTTCCCCAGGAGGGGCTGCGTCTGTAAGCCGGGTCCCAGGGCTCTGAGCTGCCCACTGCCTTGTAGGAAAGTCAGTATTTCTCCTCCTTTCTGTCCTCGTCCTTCCTCCTTCTTCTTCCCCTAGTGAAGACACACAATAGGTGCTAGCTCTCAGGTTCACCAAGTTCCCTCTGATCACGAGTTCTGTTCTTGGCTTTTGTTTCATTTGGTCCTAATTATTCAGACTGACCTTCAAACTGTCTTTTTAAATGAAAGCCGGTGGGAGTCACTTCGACAAAGGCATTGGTTTATGCAAGTTGAGAATGCACTCACATTTGTTGAACACGTGCCCTATATTTCTGGATTAAATGAGAATTTCTACTAGATAATTTTGTTTCTATGGTAATTTCTGAGACAAACCAAGTAAATGGAATTGGAAACAAACCCTTAATTGTCTCTATGACAAAATTATTATTTTACTATTTTGAAGTAAATACAATAAAAGTAAAGATAATTGAAAAATTAGTTTTCTGATCATATGAGTTTTTAAATGGAGAAAAATATTTATAATTAAGGTTAATACAAGATGTGAAAAAGTTATTGAGCCCTGGCTGGTGTGGCTCAGTTGGTTGGAGCACCATCAATGCACGGAAGGGTCCTGAGTTCCTTTCCCGTCAGGGCACACACCCAGGTTGTGGGTTCAATCCTCAGTCAGGATGATTTCCAAGGCAGACAATTGTTATTTCTTCCTCTCTCTATTTCTCTCTCTCTCTCTCTCTCTCTCTCTCTCTCTCCCCCCTCCCTCTCCCTCTCCCTCTTCCTCTCCTTCTCTCTCTCCTCCTTCTCCCTCTCCCTACCATCAATGGAAAAACATAGCCCTGGGTGAGGATTTAAAAAAGTTATTGCCCAGCGGGTGTGGCTCCAGTGGACTGAGCGTCGACCTATGGACTGAGAGGGCCCGGTTCCATTCTGGTCAGGGCACGAGCCCGGGTCTCATGCTCCATCCCCAGTACGGGGTGTGCAGAAAGCCAATGTGTGTATCTCTCTCACATTGATGTTTCTCTCTCTCTCCCTTCCTGTCTAATATATATATATATATATATATATATATATATATATATATATATATATATATTCTAATATATATATATATATTAAAGTTATTGCTAACTTAAAAAGTCTAACGATTTATGTATTAAATCTGCCCACATATCAATTATGACTAATAAAAATACTACCTTCCATCTGTATGACATTATACTTTCAGAGCATGTTCGCATGTATCCTCACAACACACCGTGCTTAGCACAGCAAGTATTATTATCCTCACATTATAGATGAGGAAACAAGTTCAGAAAGTTTAAGATTAAACAGTTAAAAGGTCTGGCCCTCTTACCACTCTACCAAAAACTCCTATCTTTCTGACACCTTTGAAGAAAAAAAAATTATTCATCAAATCAATGCAGAATCATATATAAATTTCCCCCCTTATTTTAAGTGTACTTGTAAAATATTTTTATGTCTTCAATTTTTAGAAAGCCGTTCCTGTGGTCATGAACATGTTCTGCTGGTGGGAGTGTAAATTATTACAAACTTTCCAGCAGTCAGTTCAGCAACATACATGAAGTGCCTTAAAAATATGTGTATCCCTGACCTGGAAATTGTGCTTTGTAGCATTTAATGTATGCATAAAGTTAGTGATGTTCAAAAAAACTTATGTTCAAGGAATTTTGTTTGACAGAGTTATTTATGATAGTAAATTTCTGAGATCCATCTGTGTTGAGGTGTGTATCAGTTGATGGTTATTTTTCATTGCTGAGTAGTATTCTATTGATGGATGTTCCCTATTATTCCTGTTTGTAAAATGTGAAGAACATTCAAATGTTTATAGCTTCTAAGTCAAAGATGCTATGGATATTTGCATATAATTTTGAATGGTATTTAGGATTCTCTCTTCTGGAGCAAACAGTCCTAGTGGAAACGCTGAGATACATGTTAAGTACATATTTAATTCAATTAGAAACCACAATTCACTTTATGAAGAAAGAACAACAGGACATAGAGGGACCTGGAGAAGGAGAGGAGCCCAGTCACTGTGGATATGTCATCTGCACAAAGTGTCACCTCCTCACTTTTCTGCAGTGAGAATATGAGAAGGTAGAGCCACAGAGAAAAAGTAAGAACCATCCTGGATGCAGCTGAGAGCTGAGAGGAAATCCCTGCTCCCAACAGGAGGCCCCACCTTTCCCCTCACTCTGCACCTGCTCCTGGGCTGTTCTCTGTGGTGTGCCTACTAAGCGCCCCCTGCAGCCCCACCCTCCTGTCTCCCTCAGGAGGTTTGTGTCTGAGCTCACACTGACTTCCCCTCACTGTGTCTCTCGCACAGTAATACACGGCCATGTCCTCAGTGGTCACTGAGCTCAGCTGCAGGGAGACCTGGTTCTTGGACGTGTCTCTGGAGATGGAGGTGCAGCTCTTGAGGGACGGGCAGTAGTAAGTGTTGCCACTATTACATATCACTCCGATCCACTCCAGCCCCTTCCCTGGTTTCTGGCGGGTCCAATGCCAGCAGTAACCACTGGTTGTGATGGAGACTTTATAGTCAGCACAGGTGAGGGAGAGGGTCTGCGAGGGCTTCACCAGTCCTGGGCCCGACTCCTGCAGCTGCACCTGGGACAGGACACCTGGGGACAAGTAGCATCAGGCCCTGTCAGTCACATGCCACCCCATGGACCCTGTCTGACCTCTGAGACCCTCACCTTGGGGGGCTGTCACCAGGCACAGGAGAAGACCCAGAAGTCTCATCTTCTTCTAGACCATGGCTCTGCCTTCCCCAGAGACCTCAGCCCTGTGTGAGGAGAGAGCTGTGAGCCTCCCCAGCCCAGGGGAGGATTTACCCTGGAGCTGGGGGAGAAATTTGCATGTGGGGCAGCCTGTTCCTTATAAGTGGAGGACTGAGGTCAGGCTGCCCTGTCTTTCTGGGGCCCCAGTGGGTGCATCTCCTCCCTTGCACTCACTCAGCATGTAAGTCAGGGATGGAGAATCACCTGGTGTGTGAGACACATTGGAAGGAGGTCAGAGGGCGGCCTCACCTTTCTGAGCATAAGAGAAACGATGGACTTGATGAGCAGTCACACTGTTAACTTCTCAGGCATCTTTCAAACAGAATCAAAAGAGACAAGCCTTTCCCAGACAGTTTCTGAGTCCCAATTCTCTAGAATATTCACAATTTTGTAAATATTTTATCATTATTTCATACAAATAAATTATACGGTCATGGGAAAAAACCTAATATATAAAACAGCCATTTTCAGTATTTTGTATCTTAATTTATTACATTACTCTGATCTGAGAAGCCCCCTCCCAAGCACAGAGCGGTGGGCATTCCTGATCCTGATGTTGGAAGCTTTGTTGTTGTGTCTACAGCTCCTTGTACAAACTCTTCCCTTATGAAAGCTCATGGCACATTGCAGAGACCCCAAACTAGTTACATCGGAAATGATCATAGTTTCCCTGGTTGGCTCAGAGGTTTGAGCATCAGCCCACGGATCAAGTCCTAGGGTTTGACTCCTGGTCAAGGGCCCGTACCTGGGTTGAGGTTCAATCCCTGTCCAGTTCAGGTTTTGAGGGAGGCAACAAGTCGTTGTGTCTCCTTCACATTGCTCTCTCTCTCTCTCTCTCTCTCTCTCTCTCTCTCTCTCTCTCTCTCTCTCTCAAATCAATAAGCATATCCTCAGGTAAGAATTAAATCAATAAATACGTGTACTAGGTGTAAGATTTATTTAATGACACATTCTTTGCCCCCCTACCCCCCCCACACACACACTGATGATTTTCATTGTAATGGATCCCAGTCTTTCCTTCTCCCCTGTACCTAGCCCTGCACATAGCACTTGGGCGTTGAGCCCACTCTGACCCTCACCTAGTGTGTGACCTTCCTTCACAAACAGAACAGACCCAACATGACTGACGTGCAGACAGGGCTGGGCCTGCACCTGTGGTTCCTGTTCTCCCAGCACCTGGATCCTGCAGATGCCGTGGTGAGAGGGTCCTGGCTTGTCCTGGGGAGGGTCAGACCCAGGAGTCCCTGTCCAGTCAGTGCAGCCAACACTGACCGACATGTGGGGAGCATCTCACCGACCCCCAGCTCAGCAGTGCCCATTCTCAGAGCTCACACCCCTGAGGGCAGGACCATGGGGGACACCGGACTGATGTCTCCCCAGCAGCAAAGCAGGAGTTCATGAAGCAACAGGGGCCCTGAGAAGTGGGCCTGGGCAGTCAGATCATGTGGCACAGGGAAGGGGATGTTTTCCACTTTGCACCCTGGAGTCCTGACTGCCCCCTGAGGTCTTGACTATCCCATGGAGTCCTGAGCACCCCCTGCAGCCTAGCCTTTTGTCTTTGCACAGGGAGGTGGGTGTCTGGGCTCACACTGACTTTATTTCTCTGAGTCTCACACGGTAACACATGGAGCTGTCTTTTTTGCAGAGAGGTAATGCTTTAGAGTCATCCCTTTAGAAGCAGAATCAGCCTTTCACAGATGCAGCATACTCTGTCATGTGAGCTTAGATTCCTTCTAATGACATGTACCCACTCCAGTCTGTCTTTTTTTATTTTTTTTGAGACTGTAAGATTTAGTTTGTATCAAGTCAGTGAATATAAACCTAGGACCTTTACAGGAGAACCTCCACGACCCCCAGGACAGGAACAGCTGGAAGGTCACAGCCCAGTCCTGGGGCATCCTGCCTAAGAATGAGGCTCATCGGAGCTCAGAGAGTGATGTTCGCCCAGCCCACCAGCACCCCTGTGACCTCGTGTGCACATGAGGCTGAGAAGCACCTGGATCAGCAGGAGGGGACAGACGCTCCTCCGGGAGGACAGCAGGTGCAGACCCGTCACCAGGGAGGGAACACAACAAGGAGACACTGGAGAACTGAAGTCTGCAGAGCGCATAGGAGAACACAGCTACACAATGGTCTCCACGGCAACAGGCATCTCCAGAAGCGGCCCTGACTGATTCACAGTGATGTCCCAGTGAAGGGCACCTGGGAGGGAGAGGGAGCTGTTCTCCCAGCAAAGTTAATTTCTTACAAGTAAGAAATATGACACACGGCACAATGGAACCAAACACCTGTAGCTACTGCCCTTCTAGCAGGTGTGGGTGCACCAGGAACTGTGGGGATCACCAAGAACAAGACAAGGCCCTAAGGGTGAGCCTGTCAGGTGTCATTCACGTGGGAATCAGGCAATAGATTGTCAGACACTGAGTTTAATCCACTCTGATTACTCTGTGAGAACCTTAATCAGAATGAGAGGCAGACCTCGGGGTCATGAACCAACTGCAGCTGAGAGGTGGAAACTCAGAGACTCCAGGGAGATGGAGACACTGACAACACACAGACGCAGAGATGAACAGGCCATCAACAGGGTCCTGAGGAGATGCCTGGTCGTCAGGACCTGCACGTCCAACCCCACAGGAATCTCCTCACAGCTGCAGGACGGCTATTCTAGGAGGAAACACACTGAAGGAGAACAGACCAGTGTTGGTGAGCGTGGGGAGAGAGGGACCCTTGCACTGTCTCGGTGGAAAGGTAAGATCCTGCAGCCACATGGAAACAGCGTGATGGTTCCTCCAAAATGAAAGTAGAAACCCTGTGTGATTGAGCAGTGAGCTCCCAGGTGTTCATGGAATAATAAACCCAGGACTCTGGAGAGGTGTTGCACGGCCCTGTTCATTGCAGCCGTGTTCAGAGTAGTGAGACGTGGAAACATCTGTGTCCATCAATGGGTGAGTGGACAAACATGTGTGATATTCTCTTGACAGAATATTGCTCAGCCTGAAATCACAGGGAAACCCTTCAAAATCCCGAGCTTGGATGACACCAGAGGACACTGTGCTCTGGGAAATAAAGCCGTCAGGGAAAGGCAGACAGTGTCTGATTCCACCTAGACTGGGGGCTGGATTAGGTTTCCTTCCAGCAGAGTGTGCAGGAGCCCAGGCCTGGGGGTGGCGAAGGCTCTGCTAGGATATGGGATAGTGGAGAGTCAGCTGTCCTGGAGTCCTGCGCTGACGGAGAACAGAGACGGAAGCAGCTGGAGGAGACACTGTGTCAGGACACAGTCAGCCCTGGTCCTGGGCCCTGTGCATCCACAGGAGCCTGGGTGTGTCTGCTCAGTGTGTGGAGCCGTCCACCCTCAGGACCTGTGCACAATGAGGGGACATTCAGTCCGAACGGAGTGGAGCTTTCCCCTGGGAATGGGGAGAAGGAGACAGAGCCCAGCAAACCCCTGTGGTCCTAAGGGGCTGTGTGCACACCCAGGACACGCCCCTGTGTGATCTCTGAGCCTGGATCCTCCACTCTGAGTCATCACTGAGATCCTCCTGTGCTGAGGTGTGTATCAGCTGATGGTTATTTTCATTGCTGAGTAGTATTCCATTGAAGGAATGGAATACTAGTTTGCTTATTTGTAAAATCAGGAAAGTATTAGGGTTGTTGTAGCTCCTAACACAAATAAAGATGCTAAAAGTATTTGCATTTACATTTTTATGAACATAATGATGCGTTCTTCTGGAGCAAACATTCCTACTGGGACCACGGAGATCCATGTTAACTATATATTTAATTTAATAAGGATCCGCAGTTTATTTTCTGTTGAAAGAATAACCGGACACAGAGGGACCTGGAGAAGGAAGGAACCCAGTCACTGTCGACATGTCATCTGCACACACAGTGTCACCTCCTCACTTGTCTGCAGTGAGAATATCAGAAGACAGAGCCGCAGAGAAGAAGCAAGAATCGTCCTGGATGCAGCTGAGAGCTGAGAGGAAATCCCTGACCCCAACAGGAAGCCCCTCCTTCCTCCCTCATTCTGCACCTGCTCCTGGGCTGTTCTCTGTGGTCGTGGGTCCTGAGCGCCCCCTGGTGTCCTAAGATCCCCCTGCAGCCCCACCCTCCTGTCCCCCTCAGGAGGTTTGTGTCTGGGCTCACACTGACTTCCATCACTGTGTATCGCACACAGTAATACATGGCTGTGTCCTCGGTACTCAGGCTGCTCAGTGTCATATAAACTTGGCCCTTGGAGGTGTCCCTGCTGATGCTGAGTCGGGATTTCAGCGATGGGCTAAACCTTGTGCCTCCAGTATTCCATATAAGCCCGACCCACTCCAGCCCCTTTCCTGGAGCTTGGCGGATCCAGTCCACACCATAACTCGTTAAAGAGAATCCAGAGACAGAACAGGTGAGAGAGAGGGTCTCCGAGGGCTTCACCAGTCCTGGGCCCAACTCCTGCAGCTGCACCTGGGACAGGACACCTGGGGACAAGGAGCATCAGGCCCTGTCAGTCACGTGCAGTAACAACCATCCCATAACCGTGTCTGACCTCTGAGACCCTCACCTTGGGGGACTGTCACCAGGCACAGGAGAAGACCCAGCAGTCTCATCTTCTAGACCACGGCTCTGCCTTCCCCAGAGACCTCAGCCCTGTGTGAGGAGAGAGCTGTGAGCCTCCCCAGCCCAGGGGAGGATTTACCCTGGAGCTTGGGGAGAAATTTGCATGTGGGGAAGCCTGTTTCTTATAAGTGGCGGGACTGAGGTCAGGTTGCCCTGGTCCTTCTGGCGCCCCTATGGGGCATCTCTTCTTATGAACTGACTCAGCATGTAAGTCAGGGATAGGAGATCACCTGGTTCATGAGACACTCTGGAATGTGGTCCAAGTTCGGCCTCAACTTTCTGAGTGAAAGAAGAAATGATGACCTAGATAGGTAGGTCACACTTTTTACTTCCCATGCATCTTTCAAATCAATTTAAAAGGGACTAGCATTTGTTAAGATAGTTTCTGATTCCCAACCCTTTAGTATATCCACTGTTTACAAATATTTATATTATAATTTAATAAATATAATATCCACCTTCATGGAAAACTAAAAATAGAGGACAGGCATGCTCAATATCGTATGTATTGATGTTATTTAATTATAACATTATAGGTTTTTATTTTTTAGAAAGAGAGGAAGGGAGAGGGGAGATAGAACTCACTGTGAGAGAGAAATATCGATTGGCTTCCTCCTACTCCTCCCCTTCTGGAGGTTGAACCCCCAACCCAGGCATGTGCCCTGACCTGGAATAGAACTGGGACATCTCAGTTTAGGGGACAATCCTCAGTTCTCTGAGCCACACCGACCAGGCTCTTGTATCTTAATTTATGATGTTCCTTTGATCTGAGAAACTACGTCCCAAGCTCAGGCAGGTGGGACATTCTTGATAACTGATGTTGGAAAGTTTGTGATTATGTCTACAGCTTCCTGTGCAAACTCTTCCATTATGAAACCTTATGGCCTTTTGTAGAGACACAGACTAGTTACATCACACATATTCATGCTTTTAATTGTAGAAAAAAATGAAATCATTGATTAAGCCTGTGTACAACTCAGAATCATTCATGTGCTGAAATGATTATGGCAGGAGATTGACCTGCTTTCTCTGTCTAGTGTTATCAGTGATGTCAGGGTTCAGAAGGGCATTAGTGAAGAGAATTCCTATCCTACATTTTCTCATAGGAAAGGGAACTTTGGCCCTGACAGGAACCCTCATTCCAGCCTCCCACCCTCTGTCCTTGGAGATGGACTCTGTGATCAGGGGTGCTGGGCTCTCCCACAGAACATGTAATGTCCTTAATGTACAATGAACACATTCTCCCATCAGACAGTGATTTGGAAATGTAGTCTCTCTGGGTAGCTTGTCTTTTCACTTCCTTCATTGATTCTTTGGAGGGATAAATGTATGTAATTTGGCAAAGTCTAATTCACCCCTATTTGCTGTACTTCGGGGGAGAGAGAGAGAGAGAGAGAGAGAGAGAGAGAGAGAGAGAGAGAGAGAGAGAGATAGAGAGACATCAACTGGCTGCTCCCCACACGACCAAACCAGGACCAGGGTTGAATTGTAACCGAGGTACATGTCCTTGACTGGAATTGAACCTGCAAGTATTTGGTACATGGGATGACGCTCTAACCATTGAGGAAATCATGACACAGCATATTCCTGGGCAGGTGGTTAATTAGTTTGAGTGTCATCCGGTACACTGAGCGGTTGCAGGTTCAATTCTCAATCAGGGCCTGTGGTGGAGGCAACCAATCCTCTCTCTCTCTCTCTCTCTCTCTCTCTCTCTGCCCTCTTCCCTCTAAATCCCTAAACATATCTTCAGGTAAGGATGAAAACATAAACAAGTGTTGTAGGTTCAACATTTATTTAATGAAACCTTTTCTACACACACACACACACACACACACACACACACACACACACACAATGGGTATTAAATAAACAAATACGTGTAGTATATGTAATGTTTCTTTAATGCATAAGGACCACATGCTCCCATCAGACAAGACATTTTAAAATACAATATCTGTGTTCATATGGGTCTTTTCATTCTCTAAATGCAATATTTGGTGGAATGAATGTGTTTAATTTAGCAAACTCTAATCCACCCCTATTTTCTGTGCTGGTCCTGTTTTGGTGAATCACACAGACCCCCAGGACGTGCTGAGCCTCACGGTCCAGGGGCATCAGCTGCAGCAGCCACAGGGACAGAGAGGTTCTGGCACCAGGAGTGAGGGCTGCTGGGAAACTGCCCAGAACTGGACGGAACTTTGACCTGGGTGAGGGGAGGAAGCTGGACGTGTTCTAAGTCACAGGACAGAGATGTGCCTGATGTTCATGAGCAGAGTGTTACTGGACATGTGGGTTAAACCACTTTCCTGTGATGACCCTGAGGCAGGGCCATAGCTGGAGACGAAGGGGTCGTCTGACAGAAAGTGTTTGCTCAGGAAATTCAGGAGAATCTTCATGGTCCTTCCTGAAATGCAGGGAGATTTAGGAAATCTCAAACTTTCATGGACTGACATTAATTTTGTGCTGACAGTTTCCCCTAGCTCATAAATCCCTCTGCATTTTTTTCTTCTCCGAATAAAAATGCTGGTTCTGATACATGTGAGAATGTTGCTACCAGAGAGACCCTTGGAGAAACTGTATCTGGAGAGGAAGCCCAGAGCCTCAGAGGAAACAGCCATAAACACCACCTGCACCTGCTTCTGGGGCTGCAACACAGAGTCCCTGGGTCCTGAGCGCCCCCTGGTGTCCTGAGCGTGCCCTGCAGCCCCGCCCTCCTGTCCCCTCAGGAGGTTTGTATCTGGCCTCACACTGACTTCCCCTCACTGTATCTCTCCGACAGTAATACAGGGTCATGTCCTCTGCTCTCAGGCTGTTCAGTGTTAAATAAAGTTGGCTCTTGGGGGTGTCCCTGGAGATGCTGAGTTGGGATTTCAGCGTTGGGTTATAGTATGTGTTTTCAACCCTATCTACAGCACTGACCCACTCCAGACCCTTTCCTGGAGCCTGGCGGATCCAATTCACATCACAGCTCATTAAAGAGAAGCCAGAGACAGCGCAGGTGAGGGAGAGGGTCTGCGACGGCTTCACCAGTCCTGGGCCCGACTCCTGCAGCTGCACCTGGGACAGGACACCTGGGGACAAGGAGTATCAGGTCCCGTCAGTCACGTGCAGTAACAACCACCCCATGGACCCCTGTCTGACCTCTGAGACCCTCACCTTGGGGGCTGTCACCAGGAACAGGAGAAGACCCAGCAGTCTCATCTTCTTCTAGACCATGGCTCAGCCTTCCCCAGAGACCTCAGCCCTGTGTGAAGAGAGAGCTGTGACCCTCCCCAGCCCAGGGGAGGATTTACCCTGGAGCTTGGGGAGAAATTTGCATGTGGGGTAGCTTGTTCCTTATAAGTGGAGGACTGAGGTCAGGCTGCCCTGGTCTTTCTGTTGCTAATGTATAGGCTTCCCTTTTCTTGAATGCACTTAGTACATTAATCAGTTATAGAGGATCTCCTGGTTCACAAGAATACTGGAGTCAGCTTAATGGTAATGCTCATCTCTGATAAGTGTTGGACTAGATGAGTAGATTACATTTTTAATGTCTCATGCATTTTTCAAATAGATTTAATGGGATTACTTTTGTTTAGGTAATTTCTTAAACCCAAGTCTCTAATATCTACAGAACTGTCAAATATTTTTGTAAAAAATTCTATTTTTATAAATATAATTTTATATAGCCAAATAATATCTAGGTTGGTTTGAAAATCACAAAATAAAGGACATTCATTCTCAGTATCTTATTTCTTTATGTTGTAACTTTGATCCAAGGAACTATACCCTAGGAACATGTCATTGAGCTACCCTTGATTCTTTTTTATTTGTTAAAATGATGTTTGTTACATATTCAGAGTACCACTGTGCTACATGCCTTTGCTTAGGTTAATGCTAGAAACCTTGTTCTTGTAATCTTTGCCAAACATTCTCAGAGCTAAGTAGTGTCAGACCTGGTGAGTACTTGGATAGGAGACCCCTGATTCTTCATGTTGAAAATTACATAATTCTGCCTTTGAGTCCCTCCTCAAACTCTTCCCTTGTGCAAGCCCATGGCTTATTGCAGACACCACAGCAAATTAAGTCAGTCATATTCAGAGTTATACATGGAGAAATGATTCAGAATAAAAGACTGATTATTTATGTGTAGAATTCAGAATCTTTCATATGTGGACATTGCAAAGGCAGCAGATTAACTGACCTGTGTTCTCAGTGTAATTTTGTCACTGATGTTGGAGCTCAGAGGAAGGCAAAAGAAGAGGTTTCCTAGCAGATATTTTCTCATAGGAAAGGGAACTTTAACCCTGACAGGAATGCTCACTCCGGCCAACATGTTCCCCTGGGTATGATCACTGTGCTCAGAGGTACTGGGCTCTCCCACAGAACATATAGCGTCCTTGATGCACATTGTACACGTTGTCCCATCAGACGTGTGATTTGGAAATACATTATTTTTGGGTAGATTGTCTTTTCATTCCCTAAATGAAATATTTGGTGAAAAATGTTTTTAATTTTCACAATGTTCAATTCAGCACTCTTTTCTTTAATGGGTTCTGTTTTTTATGTTTTAGGTAAAAATTCACCGGAGCCCAGCCAGTGTTGCTCAGTGGTTGAGCCTCGATCCATGCACCAAGAGGTTTCTGGTTCTATTCCTGGTCAGGGCACATGTCCAGGTTGTCTGCCCAGTTCCCAGTGGGGGGCATGCAGGAGGTGGCCAATTGATGTTCTCTCATTGATATTTCTATCTCTCTCCCCCTCTTCCTTCCTCTCTCCCTAAAATCAATACAGAAATTTTTTTTTAAAAATTCACCACTAAACTGTCCCTCTCCATTGCCCATGGTGGGGGAAACACCAATATGAACAGAGTGGGTGTGTGGGCACAAAACCCAGCAGAGAAATGAGGGCTGGAATCCTTAATATTATTGAAATCTGGTGTGTTGTGTCCTCTGACCAGGAGACCAACTTTCGGTGACATGAGCCCTGACTGATTTTCAAAGATTAATTCACTTGATTGTACTTTACATTGTGAATTTCCCCACAGTATGTAGGATAGAAAACTAGCCTCACCCCTGAGAAATTATGTCATGTAGACATCAGGCAGACGAGGAAGGAACCTCAAAGGACGTGAGGCAGATGCTAAGCAGAGATGACAGAGACAGGATCCCAGAGGGTATTTCACGAGGATGAAAGTGACCAGGAGGACGAAGGAGCAGAGAGGTCGTGAGAGGGAGACGTGAGGAGATGACCTGGAGCGGACGTCCGGGAAAGTGAATGTCCCAGTGAGAGCCCTGCATGGAGCTGTGTGTGCAGGACTCACATGGACAGTGAGAGAGCGAGGCCCTGGCGATTGTGGGGACTTGGAGTGAGCTCAGACCCAGGGCGTGTGGACACACTGACTCTCCCTCTGTGGACACTGCGTCCCCTTCACAGGGTGGAGAGGATGCCCTGGGTGTTCAGTCTTTCAAAGAGACAATTGGGTCCCATGGGAACCTAGTGAGATAATGGTCCCTGAGCCGGACCACAACTCCTCTGGGAAAGAGAATGTTGTCAACACCATCGTCGTCCTCAGTGAGATGAGGGAACACAGGGCCCAGGACAAGGAGGAGGGTCCCTGGGACCCTGAACCACAAGAAATGCAGGAGCGCCCTGAGCACCACAGGGAGCTGTGCTCAGCCCCTACCTGCGCGGTTCCTGCTCGATGTTCCCTGGTCCGTGGGTCCCGAGCGCCCCCTGCTGGTCCTGAGGTGTCTGCGCGGTCCAGAGCGCCCCCTGGTGTCCTGATCCCTCCTGGCTGACCTGAGGGTCTCCTGCAGCTCAGCCCCTCTTGTCTCCCTGCAAGGAGTTTGTGTCTGAAATACAGAGACCCCTGGTCAGTAAAATGTCACATGTCCAGTGTTTATCTCACTCACACTCATTCACATACTCTGTGTCTCTAGTTGTCCATAAATTACCTCGTAAAATAACAATGTGGCCAGCCCAGCTGAGCCCAAACTCCAGGGTGAGTGACCTGTGTTCAGTCCTGATCAGGGAAGGAGAACACATGAGATCTCCAAGCTGGGCTCCTGTCCCAGTGCTGCAGGGTTGGGACTGGGCTGGTTGTCTTGAGCTGAGGGGCCCTCTTTGCATGTCCTCCTACTATAGAGGGAGCTGTGGGGATGGACGCTGACATAAAGGACATGGTTTCAGAGTGTGGTGTATCCAGGGCCATTTGTCTGTGTAGAATTAGCCCTGGTAACTGGGCTTCTGCTGTGCCCAACTTTACCCACCTTCTTCCCTGAATGACTTCCAGACAGCGGGACATGCCAAGTGGGGGTTTCAGAGCTGCCTGGCTGGACACTGAACCATGTTAAAATGCGATCTTGGAACAGTACAGCAGGAAAAAAATCAATGTAATAAGAAACTAAAAGAAAGGTTACAGTTTTGAATATCGTATCTTAGAAGGGTACCTGTGTGAACACAGGAAGGTGATCAACCATCACACCCAGACGGAGATAAACGTGTGGGAACTTCATGTTCAGGAGACGGAAGTTCCCTCTGACACTGTTTCCCCTGCACAGTGTTCAGAGGACACACTGAGAACAGAGTGTGACCCTAGAGCCAGTGGACCAATGTTGGGGGACAGTGGGCATCTCTGTGGGTCACTGGGAAGCAGACGCATGAACTACCGAGAAGCAGACAGGGCTCCCAGGTCCTTGTCCTTCAGGGAGTTTGGAGCTGGATGTGCAGCAGCTGCATGGCCTCCTGTGTGGGGTTTGTTCTCTAGACTCTGCTGGACCAGGTTCAGTCACTGGGGAAGGAGAGGAACCTCAGTCATGGCCAGGGGAGTTGAAGTAAAGATGTGGGAGTAATTAAGTTTAGGATAGAGAAATGTATTTATGGAAATTCTTGATGCATATAACAGAGAATAACAGATCTAAATAAAACATCATAAAAATATGTTTTCTCTATCCATTGTTTACAGAATGAATAAGTCATTCAAATAACCTCCCATTATTGCAGCTGATTTATCTGATTTTCTATAAACTGGTCAGCCTGGCGGTTCAGCCATGTGCTCACCATCAGGAATTGTGTCCATGCAGACGTCTGACGTGGTCCAAACAGGGCAGCAGGAGACAAGTTCATTCCTGGTTACTCAGAAGTGAATTTAAGATTCTTTCCTTGTCTATACATGACCCTGGGGAATGCTGTTCCCATGTCCACACACAGGGAGTCCCCTGGAGCGTGACGTCTCCTGTTGTGTGTGTCACTGTGCAGAGCTGGGAAGAGATGCTCCCAGGTACATGGATGGGGAACCAACAAGCCAGGGGCCACATTCACAGGGCTCTTGTTCTTTATGTCGCGAGTTCCCCCCTCACAGAGCAAGTTCACAGTGTCTCATATCACTTTCCTCAGAAATAAACACATATGGTAATCTAGCCATTAATATGCAAACAAGTGGCTTGGAAATTACCATCCTCTTTACTCAGCCACAGAAAGAAGGAAATCGTACCCTTTGTGTCAACGTGGATGGACCTAGAGGGACTTATGCTGAGTGAAGAAAGTCAGACAGAGAGAGACAAACACCCTGTGGTTTCACTGATATGAGGAATCTACAGAACACAGTAAATAACAGGCAGAATAGAAACAGACCCATGGGCTCAGGGGACAGACTGATGGTTCCAGAGCGAGGGCAGTTGGGGGCCTGGGTGAGAGGGGGAGGGACTAAGAAGCACAGATGGGCAGTCAGACAGCAGTGACAGGATGTGAAGTGCAGCCCAGGGAACAGTCAGTCGTATTGTCATAACTGGGTGTGGGGCCAGGTGGGCACTGGAACTATTGGTGCCTCACTTCATAAATCATATGATGCCTGACCACGCGGCTGAGCATGAGAAACTAATATAAAATAACATAGACTGGCAACGGGAATTGAAAAAAAAGAAAAAAGGGAATTGACCCTCACTCCAGTGAGATTAAACCAAGTGTGTGGTGTGTGGTGACCCACACAGGAGACAGGGCTGAATTCCAGGACTGTGCTCACAGGTGCATCTTCACTGGGAATGTGCTGACATCGTTAGATTCATTAGAGGCTCCCACTGAGAACCTTGACCTGAAATCATTCGCTGAGAGTTCAGATCTCAATAACAAACTGAAGGCAGTGATCCAGAACTTACTTCAACAATCAGACATGTTGAGGAGTCTTTCCTGTGCTTCCTAGAAATTCCAAACGTGATACACGTTCCATGTCCCCTGTGTGTGTTTGTCCTCAGCCTGGACATCTGCACAAGCTGTCGTGGGTCCCTCTGCCTCTGCCTGGTGTCCACTGCTCTCGGTTCTATGAGCATGATGCCAAGTCAGTGACCATCACCAAGGGGACTTTTATTTCAAGCTTTGGGGTCACACACCTCTGGTGCCCACTGTCCAGCAGACAGGTGTCATCCTTCTGGCTGGTTGGGACCCTCAGTGCGTGGAGCTGAGCTGCACTGTTGAGTCAGGAGAGCCTCTGGTCAGAAGACTCGATGATAAATTGTGTTTTGGACACAAGAGTGTCTGAAAGGGAATCCCTGCCTTTTGTCTATGTGAGAAAGATGTCTCACTTTAAAACAGAGGTTTCTAATTCAGAGACCTAAGAGGTAAGAGAAGAATCAGGAATCCACAGAGGTTCCCGGAGAGAAACTGTGACACGAAGAGGAAACCACACAGTAAAGCAGCCCAAACCTCCAACTGCACCTGCTCCTGGATGGTCCTTGTGTTCAGGGACCCTGAGCGCCCCCTGGTGGTCGCAGCCTCTCCTGCAGGAGGTTTGTGTCTGGGCTCACACTGACTTCCCCTCACTGTGTCTCTCGCACAGTAATACACGGCCGTGTCCTCGGTGGTCACGGATCTCAGCTGCAGGGAGAACTGGTTCTTGGACGTGTCACTGGAGATGGTGGTGCGGCTCTTGAGGGACGGGTTGTAGCTAGTGCTACCAATACTAGCAAATATGTGCCCAATCCATTCCAGCCCCTTCCCTGGTTTCTGTCGGATCCAGCTCCACAAGTAACCACTGAGTGAGCCCCCAGAGACAGTGCAGGTGAGGGAGAGGGTCTGCGAGGGTTTCACCAGTCCTGGGCCCGACTCCTGCAGCTGCACCTGGGACAGGACACCTGGGGACAAGGAGCATCAGGCCCTGTCAGTCACGTGCCGTCACAACCACCCCATGGACCCTCTCTGACCTCTGAGACCCTCACCTTGGAGCGCTGTCAACAGGCACAGGAGGAGACCAAGCAGTCTCATCTTCTTCTAGACCACGGCTCTGCCTTCCCCAGAGACCTCAGCCCTGTGTGAGGAGAGAGCTGTGAGCCTCCCCAGCCCAGTGGAGGATTTACCCTGGAGCTTGAGGAGAAATTTGCATGTGGGGCAGCCTGTTCCTTATAAGTGAAGGGACCGAGGTCAGGCTGCCCTGGTCCTTCTGGGGCCCTGTGAGGTATCTATTCCCTTTGATTCACCCAGCATGTAAGTCAGGGATGGGGAATCACACGGTACATGAGACGTACTGGCGTCAGGTTACAGGATGTGCTCATTTCAAATAAATGGTGGACTCTATGAGTCGATTGCACGTGTAGTTTAGCATGCATCTTTTAAATAGGTTTATAAGGATTACATTTGTCCAAGTGGTTTATCAATCCCTCAATCCCTTCTCCCTAATGTCTGTACAACTGTCAAAACTATTTTCTAAAGAATTTTATTTTTAAACATAAATTTTTAATTGTGTCTGTCTGAAAATCACAAAATAAGGACATTCATTGTTACTATCTTATTTGTTAATTTATTTTGTTACTTTGGTCCAAATAACTGTATCCTAAGAACAGGTCATTGGGATTCCCTTGATTTTCTTTTATTTTGTTTAGTTTCATTTTACTTTGTTAAAGGATATTTCATAAAAATTTTGAGTAAAACTACATTAAATACCTTTATTTAGGTTGTTCCTAGAAACATTTTTTCTTACAATCTTTGCCAAACAGTTTCAGAAGCTGAGCATGGTCAGTCCTGTTGAGTATTTGGATGGGAGACCCTTGATTCTTGATGTTGATAGTTGGTAATTGTGACTTTGTGTCCCTCTTGAACCTCTTCCTAGTGGAAGCCCACGGCTTATTGCAGTGACCCCAAACAATCTCCATCATACATAATCACATACACACATGGAGAAATTATTGGAAATAGAAAGAAATGATTATGCATTAGTAAATATCAGACTCGTTTATATGTTGGGATTGTAAAGGCAGCAGATTAATGACCACTTTTCTCAGTCCAGTGTCATCAGTGAGATAGGTGTTCAAAAAGAGGGACATGAAGAGAATCCCAGCTCACATTTGCTCATAGGAAAGGGATCTTTAATGCTGACAGCACCCTCACTCCTGTCCTCCTCTGTTCTGTCCCTGGGAAGGTCAGAGGGAGCAGGGCTCTCCCACATAATCTAGAGCATCCTGAACGTATGACGCACACATTCTCCCATCAGACATATCACCGAGAACTATGTTGTCTCTTTATCAGCTGGTATTTTATTTCCCTTAATGGCATGGTTAATGGGAAAATTGTTTATTTCCAACAATGATCAATTAATTCATCACTGTTTCAATTAATGGGTCCTGTTTTTGAAGTTTTCTATAACTATTCTCAAGAAAATTTTCACTCTCCATTTCCATGGGAGGAGAAACCTGATATGAACACAGTGGGCACGAAATCCGATGGGAAATAACAGCTGGAATCCTTAATATCATTGAAATATATTTGCTGTGTCCTCTGACCAGGAGACCAGCCTTCCATGGCATGAAGCTCTGATTCATTTCAGAGATTAATTCACTTTACTGGACATTACATTATGAATTGCTCTGTTGCATGTAGCATAGGAGACTAGACTAAAGCATGAGAAATTATATCATGTAGACATCAGGCAGACGAGGAACGAACCTCAAAGGATGTGAGGAGGATGCTGAGCAGAGATGACAGAGACAGGATCCCAGAGGTTATTTTACGAGGAAGAAAGTGACCAGGAGGACGAAGGAGCAGAGAGGTCGTGAGAGGGAGACGTGAGGAGATGACCTGGAGCTGACGTCCAGGAAAGTGAATGTCCCAGTGAGAGCCCTGCATGGAGCTGTGTGTGCAGGACTCACGTGGACAGTGAGAGAGCGAGGCCCTGGCGAGTGTGGGGACCTGGAGTGAGCTCAGACCCAGGGCGTGTGGACACACTGACTGTCCCCTGTAGACACTGCGTCCCCGTCACAGGGTGGAGAGGATGCCCGGGGTACTCAGTCTCTCAAGGAGACAATTGGGTCCCATGGGAACCTAGTGAGATAAGGGTCCCTGAGCCTGGACACAACTTGTCTGGGAAAGAGAATGTTCTAGAGACGATCGTCGTCCTCAGTGAGATGAGGGAACACAGGGTCCAGGACAAGGAGGAGGGTCCCTGGGACCCTGAACCACAGGAAGAGCAGGAGCGCCCTGAGCACCCCAGGGAGCTGTGCTCAGCCCCTCCCTGCACGGTTTCTGTGCGATGTTCCCTGGTCGGTGGGTCCCGAGGGCCCCCTGCTGGTCCTGAGTGGTCTGCGGGTCCAGAGCGCCCCCTGGTTTCCTGACCCCTCCTGGCGGACCTGAGGGTCTCCTGCAGCTCAGCCTCTCCTGTGTCCCTGCGGGGAGTTTGTGTCTGGATCCTAGAGACCCCTGGTCAGGAAAATGTCACATGTTCAGTGTTTATCTCACTCAAATCCATTCGCATACTCTGTGTCTCTAGTTCTCCATAAATTACCTCTTAAAATAGCAACACGGACAACCCAGTTGAGCCCAAACTCCATGGTGAGTGCTCTGTGTTCAGTCCTGATCAGGGAAGGAGAACATCTGGGAACCTGGGGCTGGGCTCCTGTCCCAGAGCTGCAGGGTCAGGGCTGCGCTGGTTTTCATGAGCTGAGGGGCTGTATTTGCTTGTCCTCCTACTACAGAGGGAGCTCTGGATGCTGGCAATAAGTATACAGTTTCAGAGTGTGGTGTGTCCAGGGTCATATGTCTGAGTAGAATTAGCCCTGGTATCTGGGCCCCTGCTCCTCCCAACTTGACCCAAATGATTCCCTGAATGACCTCCAGACAGGGGACATGCCCAGTGAGGGTTTCAGTGATACCTGGGTGGACACTGGACCATGGTAAATGTGATCCTGGTACATCACAGCAAGAAAAACTAAAGTAGTAGGAAACTAGCATAAAGGGTGCCATTTTATTTTATTTTTTTTTTCATTATCAAAATGGCTATTTATTAATCTATTGGCCTGTTGTCCGGTCTCCAGGAGGGTGAATAATTGCTGTCTTGGAGAGGTGTGCGTGATGATCTAGCTTAGCTTCATCTTCTCAACTTTGGGAGAAGATGAAGTTGAAGGTGAGACTATTACATTGTCTTTTTATTTTTTTTTGGAAATACCGTAGAAGGGAACTGGAAATGTCGGGTGCTTTGTGGCAAGCTTGGAGGCAGTAAGAGCGGCAGGTGGCTGCTGGCCACATATTTGGGGTAACAGCGGTGTTTCATTCACATCTGGGGAGCTCCACGCTCCCTTTCTGACACATGGCCTGGAAAGAGTGCACTGAGGTCACCGCGCTGTGTCCCGATTACACACACATTCAATGGGAGTCCCTGTTTCTGCATGATAGGTTTTCTCATCTTTCCCTTTCAACTGTATCTTGTTTTCCCTCATGTTTTTTCATATATTACACGTGGTTCTATGCATCTCAGGGGTTCTGACCAAGGGTGCAGTTTTAGCTATCATTTCTTAGAAGGCGACCTGTATGAACCCAGGAAGGTGATCAACCATCACACCCAGAGGGAGATTATCATGTGGGAACTTTATGTTTAGGATATGGAAGTTCCCTGTGGCACTGTTTCCCCTGCACAGTGTTCAGAGGAAAAACTCAGGACAGAGTGTGACCCTAGAGCCAGTGGACCAATGTGGGGACAGTGGGCATCTGTGTGGGTCCCTGGGAAGCAGAAGCATGAACCACAGAGAAGCAGACAGACCTTCCGGGTCCGAGTCCTTCAGGGAGGTTGGAGCTGGATGTGCAGCAGCTGCACGGCCTCCTGTGTGGGGTTTGTTCTCCAGACTCTGCGGGACCAGGTTCAGTCACTGGGGATGGAGAAGCACGTCCGTCATGACCAGGGGAGTTTAGGTAAAGTTGCAGTTAAAGATTTGTGAGTAATTAAGTTTAGGTCATGCAAGTGTCATTATTGGAAACCTGATGTCTGCATGTGACCATTGGGAACACTGTCACCATGTCTGTACCTGATGGGGGTCAACTGGGACAGGAACCTGACCCAGGGCATCACTGGGGAAAATGCTACCTGGGTGCATGAATGGGGGGGTTAATCAAGACTGAGGACACACAAGTCCAGGGTTCTTGTTTCATCGGATTCTGACTTTCCTTATTATTTTGCCAGTTCACATTTTCTTTCCTCACTTTCCTCTGAAATAACCACACATATATCCTAGGTTCATGAAGAAACTGTGTTGAGAGTGTGCAGGAGCACAAGTCCTTTGTGAGTTGATTGGTACCTGACATCTTTCTTGAATTCACTCTCTAGTTCTATCAGTTTTCTGGTGCAGTGTTTAGCGTTTTCAATATACAAGATGTGTGTCCTATGTATAGAGATAAAGAGACACTTTAACTTGTTTCTTTCTCATTTAGACATGTTATAGTATTTTTCTTGCCTAATTATTCTGGAAAAAAACTGCATTTCTGTTAGATAGAAGTAGTCACGGGGTGCCCTTGTGTGGGTCCTGATGCTAAAACAATAGATTTAAAGTGTGCTCTGTGCACCATGATATCACTTGTTGGCTTCTCCAGTGTGACTTTTGTTATGTTGAAGTACGTCTCTTCTGTACCTAATTTGTGAAGAATTGTAACCATGAAGCCATTTTCAATCTTCAAAGGCTTTTTCCTGCATCTACCTATATGGTGGCAAGTGTATGCTCCATTCTCATTTACATTCGTCAAACCATCCTTGCATCTAAGGCCATATCCGCTGCATCTCAGGAAAGGATCCTTTCAATGTGCTGCTAAGTTTCCTAGGACACCACAGAGGATTTTTGTGTTTATGATCATCAGGGATATGACCTGTTATATTTTGTGTAAACATACTTTGTTTTCTTATGAGTGTAATAATTACCCCAATAATTGAGTTTGGAAATCTTCCCAGTTCTTCCAATCCTTTGAAGTGTTTAAGAAAAAGTGTTTGTGCAGGTACTATTTTTTCTTGAAGTTTTGATAGAATTCACCCTTGAATAAATGTGGACATGTGCCGTTCTTTGCAGAGAGGTTTTCATTAATACTCCACTTATTTTTAAAATTTCTACCAATCCAGCATAGTCAGGGAAAATTCTTAAATTAAGGAACAAACTAGAGGACTGAGAAATACAATGTTGATCTTCGCAGGCTGTGGACAGCACATGGAGTTCCCACAAGCACACACCTGGAGCTGAGCAGTGACAGGCTAACAGGCTCCTAACTCTGCATCCCTCAGGTAGATCCGAGCCACATGGACTGACAAGGGAGCAGCTCGGGGTTCCTGCCAGGGAGAGACCTGTCTCTACAAACTGCAGCCAGAGGCTGGTCTCTGCAGGTCTGTGTTGGTGGGACCAGCTCCCACCTGAGACTCCGCAGTCATACCTGTCTGTTCTTCCACCTGAAGAAGGGAGGGATTCGCTGAAGAAAGCGGCAAAGTTCTTGTCCTCAGGATTTCTGTGCATGGAGAGAAAGCAGTGGAAATGGGAACATTTACCCATTCCTCCTGTGAAAGGCCCCTCTGAGCCAGGACACCCTCAGAATTCAGTGATAATGTATTTGGGGTCAGTGTGGAAATTACAGTTGTTTTCATACGACAGGTTTATTTCATATGCCATCCAAGAGAATGAAGTAAAACCATTTTTCTGCACATCAGAACGTTTCTAATAATATAATAAGTCTTTCAATATACAGAGGCGTCAGTGGAGCCTTAGAACCAAAGGTCTAGAGAGACTTGTAGAAACTGTTATCTGGAGAGGAAGCCCAAAGCCTCAGAGGAAACAGCCATAAACACCACCTGCACCTGCTCCTGGGGCTGCACCACAGAGTCGGTGGGTCCTGAGCGCCCCCTGGTGTCCTAAGATCCCCCTGCAGCCCCACCCGCCTGTCCCCCTCAGGAGGTTTGTGTCTGGGCTCACACTGACTTCCCCTCACTGTGTCTCTCGCACAGTAATACACGGCCGTGTCCTCGGCTCTCAGGCTCTTCAGTGTCATATAAACCTCATTCTTGGAGGTGTCCCTGGAGATGCTGAGTCGGGATTTGAGCGATGGGTTATAGTTTGTGCTTCCACCACTCCACATAGCACCGACCCACTCCAGCCCCTTTCCTGGAGCCTGGCGGGCCCAGTACACATGATAGCTCGTCAAAGAGAATCCAGAGACAGTGCAGGTGAGTGAGAGGGTCTCCGAGGGCTTCACCAGTCCTGGGCCCGACTCCTGCAGCTGCACCTGCGACAGTACACCTGGGGACAAGGAGCATCAGGTCCTGTCAGTCACATGCAGTCACAACCACCCCGCAGACCCCTGTATGACCTCTGAGACCCTCACCTTGGGGGGCTGTCACCAGGCACAGGAGAAGACGCAGCAGTCTCATCTTCTTCTAGACCACGGCTCTGCCTTCCCCAGAGACCTCAGCCCTGTGTGAGGAGAGAGCTGTGAGCCTCCTCAGCCCAGGGGAGGATTTACCCTGGAGAATGAGGAGAAATTTGCATATGAGACTGCATTTTCTTTATAAGTGGGGGGACTGAGGTCAGGCTGCCCTAGTCCTTCTGGGGCACCAGTGTGGACATCTCTTCCCTTGAACTCACTCAGCATGTAAGACAGGGATAAGGGATCACCTGATTGATGAGACTTATTGGAGTCAGGTTAATGAACATGCTCATCTCTGATGATAAATGATGTACTGGATGAGTAGATTATATATATATATTTAAAGTAGAATATTTATTATACATTAAATTATTTAAGTCAGTACACTTTTTATTTTTTATTTTTAAATTATGTTTATTAATTTGTATTTGTTACAGATGTTTCTCCTTTTTCCCCCATTGACATCCTCCTCCCCATCCCCCCGCCCCATCCCCAGTTTTGCTGTCTATGTCCATTGGTTATGCATACATGTATATAAATTCTGTGGTTTATTTCTTCCCCCCCAACACTCCCTCTACTGAAGTTTTCAGTCTGTACCCTACCTCTATGTCTCTGGGTCAATTTTGTTTATCAGTTTGTTTAGTTCATTATATTCCACAAACAAGTGATATCATGTGACATTTGTCTTTCTCTGCTTGGCTTGTTTCTCTTAGCATAATACTCTCCAGGTCCCTCCATGTCCTCTCAAAGGATAAGAGATCTTTCTTTCTGACAACTGCATAGTATTCCATTGTGTACATGTACCACAGCTTTTTTATCCACTCATCTACTGATGGACACTTGGGCTGTTTCCAGATCTTAGCTGTTGTAAATAGTGCTGTTATGAACATAGGGGTACATATATTCATTCTGATTGGTGTTTCAGTCTTCTTAGAGTATATTCCTAGAAGTGGGATCACTGGGTCGAATGGCAGTTCAATTTTTAACTTTTTGAGGTAACACCATAGTATTTTCCTCAGTGGCTGCACCAGTCTGCATTCCCACCAGCAGTGTACTAGAGTCTCCTTTTTTCCACACCCTCACCAACACTTGTTTGATGATTTGTTGATGGCTGCCATTCTAACAGGTGTGAAGTGATACCTCATAGTTGTTTTCATTTGCATCTCTCTAATGATTAGTGGTGTTGAGCTATTTTTCACGTCTCTTGGCCATTTGTATGTCCTGTTTGGTGAGGTGTCTATTTAGATCCTCTGCCCATTTTTTAATTGGGTTCTTTGTCTTCCTTTTGTTGAGTTGTATGAGTACTCTATATATTTTGGAAATTATCCCCGTATCTGATGTATCATTGGCAATTATGGTCTCCCATACAATGGGTTCCATTTCCATTTTGATGATTGTTTCTTTTGCTGTGCAGAAGCTTTATAGTTTGATGTAGTCCCATGTGTTCATTTTTTCCTTTGATTCTGTTGCCTTAGGTGTTGGATCAGTGAAAATTATGCCGCATATGATGGCTGAAATTTTGTTGCCTATATTTTCTTCTAGAATTTTTATGGATTCATGAGTTACATCTAAGTCTTTTTTCCATTTTGAGTTTATTCTTGTGTATGGTGTAAGTTGGTGGTCTAACTTCATTTTTTTAATCCTCACCGGAGGATATTTTTCTATTTATCTTCAGATAGAGTGGAAGAGAGGCAAAGAGAGAGAAACATCGACTTGAACGGGACACATCGATTGGTTGCCTCCCAGGGCCGGGGACGAACCGCAACCGAGGTCCATGCTTGCCGCAACCTGCATAGCTGGTCGAACCAGACCTGAGGAGGGGCGACGGGAGACCAAGAAAGACACAGAGACATGATGGAGAGAAAAGCTGGGGCAGGTGGGACACTGCACTCTGATGGAGAAACAATCACTCTGAGCTAGCTCAGCAAGTTTATACCTTAGCCAATGAAGCGGGGGAGGGGTTCAAAAGTTTCATCATTTTCAAACACCAGATATTTGCACCGGCCTCTAGGTCGAGACTGTCGATACATTCTTGCCCGCGGCTCAGATGCTCCTGGGTGAGCCTTGCAAACACCACAGGAGCAACAAGGGACATTGGCTTAGCCTCCCTCCACACTTGCCCTTGACCGGAATCGAACTCGAGACTCAATGGTCCGCTGGCCGACGCTCTCCTGCGCAGCCAAACCGGCCAGGGCTAGATTATATTTTAATGTCTCGTGCATCTTTCTTATAGATTTAAAGGTATTACATTGGTCCAGGTAGTTTCTTAAATCAAATCTATAATATATACACAATTGTCAAATCTTTTTATAAACAACTGTATTTTTATAAAAATAATTTCATTTTTACAATGTCTCCCTTCTCTGAAAATCACAAAATAAAGACATTCATTCTCAGTATCTTATAAGTGTGCTTCTGTTGTCATGCTGATCCAAGGAAGTATATCCCAAGAACAGTTAATGGGGATATCCTCGATTCTTTTCTTTATTTTGCTTTGTTTGGTGAAATGATACTCATTATAAGTTCTGAGTAACATGATAGGATATGCTATTTTTTAAGATATTGCTAGAACTTTTTTCTTACATTCTTTACCAAACACCTCAGCAGCTAAGCCAGGTCAGTCTTGGCTAGTACTTGGGTTGGAGACCTTTGGTCCTTGATGTTGAAAACAGGTAATTCTGTCTTAGAGTCCCTCCTCAGAATCTTCCTTTCTGCAAACTCATGGCATGTTGTGGAGATCTCAGTGTAATTTTATAATCACGTTTATACACGGAGAAGTGATTGAAAATACAGTGATGATACATTAGTAACATTCAGTCTCTATTGTACAGTATGTTGAAATAATTATGGCAGCAGATTAACTGATCTCTTTTCTCAGTCCAGTGTTATCAGTGATGTTGTGGTTAAGGGGAGGGGATGGAGAGAACTCCCAGCACAGATTTCCTTGCAGCAAAGGGAACTTCAACCGGGACAGGATCCCTCACTCTCATCCTCCTCTGCTCTGCCCCTGGGGAAGGTCACTGTGGTCAGAGGTGCTGGGCCCTCACACTGACCATGTAACTTCCTTAACGTATAATGCACACACTTTCCAGCAGACACACCACTTGGAAACCTATTGTCTCTTTGTAGGATTCTGTTTTCATTCTCTTGATGGAATGTTTGTTGGGAAAATGTTAACAATGTTCATTTTATCACTATTTGATTTAACGGGACTTGTTTTTGATTATTTACATAAAACCTCACCAGAAAATTGTCACTCCCCTTTCCCATGGGAGGGGAAACCCTCACATGAACACAGTGGGCACTAAACCCAATGGAAAAATGATGCCTGGTATCCTTAATATCATTGATAATCTGTTTGTTGTTTCCTCTGACCAAAATTCCACAGACTGAACCCCTGATTCTTCCAGAGATTAATTCATTTGATTAGACTTTACACTGTGTATTTTCTTAGAACATGTAGCATAGAAAACAAGACTAAACCCTGAGAAATTATATCATGTAGACATCAAGGAAGGAACCCCAAAGGATGAGAGAAGGTGCTGAGGAGAGATGACAGAGACAGGATCCCAGAGGGTATTTCACGTGGATGAAAGTGACCAGGAGGACAAAGGTGCAGAGAAGTCGTGAGAGGGAGACATGAAGAGATGAACTGGAGCTGATGTCCTGGAAAGTGAATGTCCCAGTGAGAGCCCTGCATGGAGCTGTGTGTGCAGGACTCACATGGGACAGTGAGAGAGCGAGGCCCTGGCGAGTGTGAGGACCTGGGATATGGACTCTCAGTGTGTGTAGACGGTGCCACCTGGGTGGGCGGAGGTAGTATTTTAAACCATGTTCTCCAGGGCAGGTGCTCAGACCATCTCTCAGGGGATGCTGGGAGCAGGACTGTGGTGTGACGGTGCCCCCTAGTGGTGACTCTGAGCCATGCAGGCTGCAGGACCCTAGGGACTGAACCAGCTGCCTCTCCATCCATCCAAGACCAGGGGAGGGATGAGCTCAACTTTAAGGTCAGGCTCTTCCTTTCTGAAGAGCAGAGAAACATGAGGACTTGATCAATGAGGGTATTTTTTTTTCATCTGCATTGTCCTCATTGGTGACATTTTGCTTTCATCCTTGGTGTATAAATTACTAGGGTGAAGAGCAGTCCTCCCTGACCTGGCTGGGTGCCCTGGGGCTACAGCCTCAATCTCACTCCAGCTCTGGGGGACTGGCCTGGTCAGAACCCTCCTCCCACGTGTCCAGAGCAGGCCCTGCCACAGAGACAGGTTTCAGACACGCTGTGTCCCTCCTTCTTCTCACCTCTTCCAGGGCAGGGCAGCCCCTTCCCAGGTGAGCAGCTCAGGAAGGCCTCCCAGGTCCTCGACCACAGAGAGGCTCTGAGACTCTGGACTCATCTTCTTCCCGAGAGATAGAGGCCTAATAGTTCTTGATGGTGGATTATACATCAATATTAAAACTCGAGTTTGTATCCAGGACTTACTGTAATAATGTAAGTCTCCTTCAGAATCGGTTCCTCTTTCTGATGTTACCTCAGTCCAGAGGGCACAAGGTGCTGCAGTTACCAGAGCTCGTCCATCAGGAAGAGACCAGGGAGGAAACACAGAGGTCTGGGTGCACCGTGTGCTTTTGGGAGGCTTTGCACACAAAGTGGGCCCTCGTACCCTGGAAACCCTATCGCACGCAAGGGGGAGGTCTGGACGCGCTCCTCCAAGCTGGACATGTGACCCCTGTGAAGGTGGAGGGCAGGACACACCTGCAGCCTGGAAGCTGAGAAATACTGTGACAGCTCCTTATGCCCAGCCGCAGCCTGACCTGGTGACTCTCCCGTCTGAGCCCTCAAAGCACCAGCCTCCAGAGGGAATCAGAGCAGTCGTTACGAAGTGTCAGAACTTCACCCGTGGTTTTAAGTTAAGAAGAATGAAAAGTCTATAGCTGTCTACTGCTCTCAGATATTTCATTTCTGTAGACAGCTGCTGGTTGGACTCGGATGATTTTAAATAAATCGTTTCCTCCCACTCTGTGCAGTATGACCGTGACTCCCCTCCTCCCTGGCCTCTCCATGCACAGCTTCTGGAAAGACTGCAAATAGCATTTTAAATAAAACTTATTTAACCTCCCAGAAACCCTGGAACTCCTTGTGCAAAGGTCCTCCCGCGAGGACGTGTGGACGGCCGTCCTCTCCCTCAGGAGCACAGCAGCCGTCTCCCTGCCACACGGGGACGGGAAGGACCGGGCGTTTAGAGACACTGACTCCACGCTGGGCTCTGCCCGCTGCGAGCAGACGTGGGAAACAGGGAACACGTTCTCACTCACACCCACTCCTGCCACCAGACTAAGGGGGCCTGTGCAGTCACCTGCTGACCAGGGCCGTGTGGTCCCCAGTCAGTGAGTCTCTGTGGGAAAGAACGTCTGAGAAAACTGCTCGTGAACCTCACTGGGGGGAAACCCATCAGGTCTCCCAACAGCAACACAGCAGGGAAACTCCACGGAGTCTGTCACTGGGTTTAGTTTTCCAAAAAGAAATCATACAAAGTTCCTTCCAGTGGGAAGTCTAGTCCACTAGGGTCCTTCAACTGAGGGTCCTCACGGATCCTGGGCAGCATCTCATCCTTGGAGCAGAAAGCTGAACCAAGTCCTTCCAAAAGCTGATGACCTTGGGTCAGGTTAACATTCCCCCTCTGTCCGGTCAGGATGGCAGCGTAGGTAAATGGGCTATCCCTCCTCCCACAACCACATCAAAATTACCACTAAGCTACAGAACAACCCTCCTTCAGAACCGCCTGACATCGAGCGGAATGGACGTCCTACAACTACGAGGTTAGAGAAGAAGGCACTGGTGGGAGGGGCAGAGGCAGAAGGGCTGGTCCCACACCCACGTGTGGTGGATAAAAATCAGGACGGATACCTCGGATGGAAGATCTTCCATGAGGAGTGAGGGGTCCCCTTCCCACACCAGGGGCCCAGCTCATGGTTCCAGTGCCAGGAAGAGAACCCCTGTAACTTCTGGCTGTAAAACCAGAGGGAACTGAGGCTGAGGTGGCTGGAGCCCCAGGCAGCTCCTCTTAAAGGGCCCACACAGGGACTACGCGGACTTACTTCCTCTCAGCTCCAGCCTGGAGAAGAGGTACTGGAAAGGCATCAGAGACATACGGGAAAGAAGTGAGTTATTTGGCATCGGGGTGAGAGCTGGAGAGGCAGCTTTCTCCCAGACAGACTGCTGGTAGAGGCCGATGTTCCTGTGGTGAGCCCTTCCCCGTGGGGCTGGTGGAGGCCGACGTTCCTGTGGTGAGCCCTTCCCTGTGAGGCTGGCAGACGGGTGCCATATCTGGGACCAGCAACCTGGCTCACACAGCTTGCCCTGCCCTGGTTATTCCCTGATGCCCTGTCCCACTTTACTTTGGGGCCCACCCACGCTGTTTCCACTGGCTTTACCATAGGATTGGCCTGTTTTGGCTCCTGCTTCAGATTTTCCTAAATTCTCTCAAAGAAGCAGTATCTGTCAACAGAGCCCCATACCTCTTGCTAAGTGGCCCCAGGCCTGGCACTAGAAGCACCCAGCCTTGGTTCACATCTTGGCTTTGTCTGGACACCTCCAAGCCCAGCACAAAGCAGCTATCAGCAAATCACTTTTCAGCTTATGCCTGGGTGGCCCCGGGTAGAACACAGGCAGTGGATGACCTTGCATTCCCTTAATGCAATCTTTGGTGGGATGAATGTGTTTAATTTAATAAAGGCTACTTCACCCCTGTTTTCTGTGCTGGGGCCTGTTTTGGTGAATCACACAGACCCCCAGGACGTGCTGAGCCTCAAGGTCCAGGGGCATCGGCTGCAGCAGCCAAAGGGACAGAGAGGTTCTGGCACCAGGAGAGAGGGCTGCTGGGAAACTGCCCAGAACTGGACGGGACTTTGACCTGGGTGAGGGGAGGAAGCTGGACGTGTTCTGATTCACAGGACCGAGATGTGCCTGATGTTCATGGGCAGAGTGTTACTGGATATGTGGGTTTAAACTTCTTCCCCTGACGACCCAGGAGGATGTGCAGGGCATGACAGACCCAGCTTCTGTCATCGTAGGAAACACCTCAGTGATTATGACCAAGAGTTTTTTAGAGAAGAAACGTTAAAGGCTCTGCAGGCAGGGATGAAGGGAAATAAGGAACGTGTCACTGCAAAGGGGGGAAGGGGATTCCTGTTACCCACATGCACCTGCTCACTGTGTCTCTGTCTGTGAGGTAACAACTTCCCAGGTCCAGGGGTTAGCACTTGGACACCTGTGGGTCATTACTCACATGGTCACTCATGCTTAACCCAAGTTACACCAGTCATTGAGGCTTCATTTATGAAATCTCTCAACCCTTAGAGGGAAGAACGGACACACCTCCCTGCAGGAGCCATGGTGCTGGTGTGTCTGTGTGAGGGGCCCTCACGTCATTCACCTGGACCCTGTCTCAGTCGATCGTATCACCACCACCATCATCACCATCACCATCATCAGCATCATCACAATTTTTTTCACTTAAAATATTTCTTATTTCCTGTAGACATGGTTGTATTCCACACACAATGACCACTTTTCTCAGGTTTGGCTAGTTTTTTACGGTTGTTAAGTGGAATTGGTAGTCACACTCTATTTTATGTTTTGTTAGAGTGCTGACAATGATGGGTCATCCCTGCCTCTTCTCCATCTCCCCACACTGGGACCTAATGAGGAAGGTGATCCCGTCTTTAGACGTCATTGGGAGACTGAAACCACACAAGCCCCTGGAAGCAGAATTCCTCCCTCTGATTCTGCATGGTGTCAACTGCTCTTGGTGCTGGGAGCACGATGCCAAGTCAATGACTGTCACCACAGGGGCTTTTATTTCAAACTTTGGGGTCACACACCTCTGGTGCCCACTGTCCAGCAGACTGGCGTCCTGTTGCTGGGTGGTGGAGACCCTCAGTGCGTGGAGCTGAGCTGCCCTTTTTAGTCAGCAGAGCCTCTGGTTAGACTGAGGAGACGTGGGTCAGAGGACTTGATGATAAATTGTGTTTTGGGCACAAGAGTGTCTGAAAGAGAATCCCTGCCTTTTGTCCGTGTGAGAAAGATGTCTCACTTTAAAACAGGGTTTTCTTGTTCAGAGACGTAAGAGGTAAGAGCAGAATCAGGAACCCAGAGAAGTTCCCTGAGGGAAACTGTGACATGAAGAGGAAACCACACAGGAAACCAGCCCAAACCTCCAACTGCACCTGCTCCTGGATGGTCCTTGTGTTCAGGACCCTGAGCGCCCCCTGGTGGCCGCAGCCTCTCCTGCAGGAGGTTTGTGTCTGGGCTCACACTGACTTCCCCTCACTGTGTCTCTCACACAGTAATACACGGCTGTGTCCTCAGCTTTCAGGCTGTTCATTTGCAGATACAGCATGTTCTTGGAGTTGTCTCTGGAGATGGTGAATCGGCCCTTCACAGAGTCCGGATAGTATGTGCTACCACCACCTCTATTAATAGTTGAGACCCACTGCAGACCCTTCCCTGGAGCTTGGCGGACCCAGACCATCCAGTAGTTACTGAAGGTGAATCCAGAGGCTGCACAGGAGAGTCTCAGAGACCCCCCAGGCTGCACCACGCCTCCCCCAGACTCCACCAGCTGCACCTCACACTGGACACCTGCAAACACAAAGACGTCCTGGTCAGGACACTGTCACACGTCCACTGTTTCTCTCTCATCCACTCTCACACTCCGTGCCTCTTGCTCTCCATAAATTACCTCTTAAAATTGTCACAAATAAAATCCAGCTGAGCACAGACTCCATGGTGAGTGCTCTGTGTTCAGTCCTGATCAGGGAATGAGGTCACCTGTTGATCCTGGGGCTGGGCTCCTGTCCCAGAGCTGCAGGGTCAGGGCTGGGCTGGATTTTATGGGCAGAGGGAGCCCTATTTGCATGTCCTCCTACTATATAGGGGGCTCTGGGGTTGGAGAGCTGCAGAGAGGGCCGTGCCTCAGTGCAGGTGCGAGTGTCCTGGGGGAGAATTGTGATCATGATAACATTTCAATAACTAAATAAGAATCTTACAGATATTTGAGGTATATCCTGTGTCTACATCTGGTAACAGGGAGTCCATGAATGGCCTAAGATCCTCCCCACTGACCCCTCGACTCCTGTGTACCAACCCCAGACAGAGCGAGACCTGTCCATGAGGGTGCAGACCCTCTTGCATGCAATGAGAGCATGAATGAAGGACTGTGTTCTGGTGTTACTCACACGTCAGGGCTGGAGACAAGCAGACACGTGGAAAGAGACCACAGGCTGCAGAATATGTAAGGGTGGACATCGTGCACATGGTGTGTTGGTGCCCTTGGCCCTGAGTGTCTCTGGCGTCCTGACTTTCAAGGAGACAAAGAAGACAGAGTGTTGAGAAGATGCTTCTCTATCCCTGAAACTCAGAGACACGGAGAAGTCAGGGAGATTCATGAGAGGCTGTGGGTTTCCAGCACGTAGAAGTCCGTGTTCAGAGGGTTTGTCTGCATAGACAGTGATGAAAACCTTAAAGGAGGTGATATAATAGATAAATTAGTGAAGTAATTGTGGATGATGATATATATGATTAGTGAGGCGGCTGTTGTCTGAGTCATGCTGGGAACCTTGGTATATTATGTGCAAAGGGACTTTGTCCTATTTGACTCATTTAGCGATTTTGAGATCCAAATATTTCCAGGGTCATCTAGACAGGTCCTCCTATGGTAAGTGTGTACATCAGAGGGAGGAAGAGGGAGATTAGGCTCCAGGAGGACAAGAATAGACTGTGACCTCTGAGGTCAGGGGAACTATTCCTGGCTGCGGACATGGAGGAAGAGGCCATGGGACAGGAATCAAGTTCTAGACTCTGGAAAAGACCAGGAAACAGACTCCCCTGTCTGAGATTGTTCAGGCATCTGTAACAATATGTCTGTGCTGGGGAGATGATAAACAATACACATTGTGTCCCACAGATATGGAGGCTGGGAGTCCTCCGTCAAGGTGCCAGCAAGGTGCCTTCTGGGGAGGGATGTCCTCCTGGTTCTGGTCTGACAGCCTCTTGCTGGGTCTTCACGTGGTGGAGGAACCAGCGGGACCTCTGGGGCTCCATCAGGAAAGCACTGGTCACTGTCTGGAGGGCCCCTCGTGACGTAAGCATCTCCCCCAGACCCCACCTCCCAACACCATCCTCTTTGGCAAGGAGGATCTCAACATGTGAACTTGGGGAGCACAGGGGTTCAGACCACAGCACCGTCCAGGATTCTCTGCAGGAGGGTGGTCCTGCCTCCCCCTGACCTCAGTCCAGTGAGGTGGACTCATGCTCTGACCTCCAGACTGTGAGGGAATGACCATGTGCGGACTGAAGCCCAGGTGTGTGGTGATGTGCCTGGTTGTCCTAGGAACGCACAGGCTGGACGTGGCCTCCCATTATCAAGGGTGTCCCCACACTGCTCCTGCTGCGTGATGACCTCAGTGCTGGCCCAGGGACAGGGACACTGCAGGGCTGGGGATCCGAGGAGGAGTCTCCTTGGTGTGTCCCTCTGAAGGGAGGCCTGTGAGACGCTGTGCTGACCGAGCCTGTGCTTGAACCTGGCTCCCCTGCCAACCCACGGCTTCCCCACCCGGTGAGCTGACTGTGCTGCCCGAATGTCCCGGGTGTGGTGCTCGGCCAGAGACAGGGACACGGAATTTCATCCTTGACTGTCTCATTCGTCCTGTTCCCCAAGCCCAGTGCCATGTTTCAGAAAGAGGGGAACGTCGTAGAACCTGTGAGGGAGACACCCCTGTCCAGATCCCCAAGTCTGACACCAAGCAGGTGTTCCCAGGTGATGCCCCAATGAACATCCCTCATTCAGAGAAAAGGAGGCTCCATTGTGCCCTGGAAAATAACGATGAGGAACAGGGTCCTTTCAGGAACACCTTCCCTGCCAATTCCTTGCAGTGCATTTGACCCCTGTGACCTTTCTCTGAATCACTGACTCGCCAGTGAGAGCATCGCTCCTGGTCTCAGGGCCTGCCTGCGTGAGGAGTCAGCAGCTCCTGGCCCTGCATCTCCTCCCCCAGCACAGCCGCCCTGTTCCTCAGGGTCGGGACCCTCCCAGGACGGGGTCCTCACACTGTGTCTCGCACACTCATGCACGGCCGTGTCCTCAGACTTCAGGCAATTGGTCTGCAGATAGGCCGTGCTGACCGAGGTGTCCATGGAGGAGACAGATCGTTCTGAGCAGCCTGGGCACACGTGGGTTTCCCAGTGTTTGTGTTAAACCAGCTCACACACTGCAGGCCCTGTCCTGGGGCCTGTCGCACCCGGTGCACGTAGTAGCTGGTGAAGGTGGACCCAGAAGCCTTGCAGGAGACCCTCCCTGAGGCCCAGGCTTCCTCCCTCAGCCCCAGACTGCACCAGCTGCCCCTGGGAGTGGACAGCTGTGGAGAGGAGTCAGGAGTGGGTGGAAATCCCCCTGACTGTCCCTGGTCCCCTCCTCAGCCCAGGGACTGGGGAGCCCTTACCTGTAGCCACTGCCACCAGGAGGAGGGTTCTCCAGCTCCAGTCCATGGTGAAGGGCTGAGTGTGGGCACTTCTGTAGGGAGGGTGTGGCTGTGGGTGAGGCTCTCAGGGCATTGACTTATCCATATGTAATCTGTTCTCCCTCATCTCATTTACATATTCATGAGGCGGAGTATGTCATACCTGAGGACAGGACTCCACCTGAGACATGATGGAGAGACAGAGACCATGGTCAGTGGGAGTCTGAGGGTCCACGTCCTAATCTTTGTAGGAGGACATGTGTCCCTTTCCAGGTCCCTGAGCTCTGTGCACACTGAGCTCCTCCCATCCCTCAGGGCCTGGTGACAATGAGGGAACACTCAGTCCCCACGGAGGGGAGCTTTTCACCTGTCAGTAAGGAGAGGGAGACAGAGCCCAGCAAACCCCTGTGGTCCTAGGGGGCTGTGTGCACACCCAGGACACGCCCCTGTGTGATCTCTGAGACTGGATCCTCCACTCTGAGTCACCACTGAGATCCTCCTGTGTTGAGGTGTGTATCACCTGATGGCTATTTTCAGTGCTGAGTAGTATTCCATTGAAGGATGTTCCCTAGTTTGTCTATTTGTAAAATTAGAATAACGTTTGGATTGTTGTAGCTCCTAACACAAATAAGATGCTAAAAGCATTTCAATTCACATTTTTATAAACATAAAGAAGTGTTCTTCTGGAGCAAACATTCCTAGTGGGACCACTGAGAAATATGTTAAGTATATATTTGATTTAATAAAAATCGGCAGTTCATTTTGTGAAAAAATAATAACAGGATATAGAGGGACCTGGGGTAGGAGAGACCCCCAATGATTGCCGACATGTCATCTGCACACACAGTGTCACCTCCTCACTTGTCTGCAGTGAGAATATGAGAAGTTAGAGCCACAGAGAAAAAGCAAGAACCTTCCCTGGATGCATCTGTGAGCTGAGAGGAAATCCCTGCACTCAACAGGAGGCCACCCTTTCCCACCTCACTCTGCACCTGCTCCTGGGCTGTTCTCTGTGGTCGGTGTGTCCTGAGCGCCCCCTGCAGCCCCACCCTCCATCTTCTTCAGGAGGTTTGTGTCTGGGCTCACACTGACTTCTCCTCACTGTGTGTCTCGCACAGTAATACACGGCTGTGTCCTCAGTGGTCACGGATCTCAGCTGCAGGGAGAACTGGTTCTTGGACGCATCTCTGGAGATGGTGGTGCGGCTCTTGAGGGACGGGTTGTAGAAAGTTTCATCATCATAATCAACGCGTGCCACCCACTCCAGCCCCTTCCCTGGTTTCTGGCGGATCCAGCTCCAGTAACCACTGGTTACTGAGCCCCCAGAGACAGCGCAGGTGAGGGAGAGGGTCTGCGAGGGCTTCACCAGTCCTGGGCCTGACTCCTGTAGCTGCACCTGGGACAGGACACCTGGGGACAAGGAGCATCAGGCCCTGTCAGTCACATACAGTCACAACCACCCCACAGTTCCCTGTCTGACCTCTGAGACCCTCACCTTGGGGGGCTGTCACCAGGCACAGGAGAAGACCCAGCAGCCTCATCTTCTTCTAGACCACGGCTCTGCCTTCCCCGGAGACTTCAGCCCTTTGTGAGGAGAGAGCTGTGAGCCTCCCCAGCCCAGGGGAGGATTTACACTGAAGCTTTAGGAGAAATTTGCATGTGGGGCAGCTTGTTCCTTAAAAGTGGTGAGACTGAGGTCAGGTTGCCCTGGTCCTTCTGGACCCTCTGGGGATCTCCTCCCTTGAACTCCCTCAGTATGTTAGTCAGGGAAAGGGGTTCACTTGGTTTATGACACCTATGGAGTCAGCTTAATAGCCATGCTCACCTCTGATAAATGGCGGACTGAATGAGAAGATTATCTTATTAATTTTTCCTGTGTCTTACTTGTAGGTTTATAGGAATTATATTGGTCCAGGTAGTTTCTTAAATTCAATTCTGTAATATATACGCAACTGTCAAATAGTTTTATAAACAGTTGTGTTTTTATTTAAATAAAATAAAAGTTTATAAAAACAATTATATTTTAATAAACATAATTTCATATATACAATGTCTGTCTTCTCAGAAAACCACAAAATAAAGGACATTCATTCTCAGTATCTCATATATTTACTTATGTTGTTATGGTGATCCAAGGAACCATATCCCAAGAAGATGTTAATGGGAAATCCTCGATTCTTTTCTATATTTTGTTTTGTTTGGATAAAATTATATTCATATAAGTTCTGAATAACATGATATGGTAGGCCATTTTTAAGGTTACTGCTAGATCCATTTTTCTTACACTCTTTACCAAACATCCTTCAGCAGCTACGCAGGGTCTGGCCTGGTTAGTACGTGCATGGGAGACCCTTGATCCTTGATGCTGAATATTGGTAATTCTGTCTTAGAGTCTCTCCTCAGAGTCTTCCTTCTTCAAGCCCACGGTTATTTCAGAGAACTCCATCTAATTATATCAGACAAAATCACGTTTACCTATGGAGAAATGATTGCAAATAGAAAGAGTGCTTATGTATTAGTAAAATCCAGATTCTTTTATGTGTTGAAATAATAAAAGCAGCAGATAAACTGACCTGTTTTCTCAGTCCAGTCTAATCAGTGATGTTGGGGTTAAGAGGGGGGGGGCTGTTGAGAGAATTCCCAGCACAGATTTGCTTGTAGGAAAGGGAACTTTTATCCTGACAGGAACCCTCACTCTCACCCTCCTCTGCTCTGTCCCTGGGTGAGAGCTGCTGGGCCCTCCCACTCACCATGTAACATCCTTAACGTATAATGCACACATTCTCCCATCAGACCTGGGACCTGGAAATCTGTAGTCTCTTTGTCGGCTACACTTTTCATTCCCTTGATGGAATGTTTGTTGGGAAAATGGTTTTACTTATAACAATGTTCCTGATCACTGTTTGATTCAATGGGCCTGTTTTTGATGACTTATGTAACACCTCACCAGGAAATGGTCACTTTCCATTGTCCATGGGAGGGGAACCGGATATGAACAGAGTGGGCACTAAACCCGTGGAAGAAATGATGGCTGGAGTCCTTCATATCATTGAAATCTGTGTGCTGTGCCCTCTGACCCAGAGACAACGTTCCATGGCATGAGCCCTGATTCATTTCAGAGCTTAATTCCCTTTACTGGACTTTACACTGTGAACTTCCCTACAACATGCAGCATAGGCTCACCCTGAGAAATGATATCGTGTAGACGTCAGGCAGACGAGGAAGGAACCCCAAAGGACATGAGGAAGGTGCTGAGCAGAGATGACAGAGACAGGATTCCAGAGGGTATCTCACGAGGATGAACGTGACCAGGAGGACGAAGGTGCAGAGAGGTCATGAGAGGGAGACGTGAGGAGATGACCTGGAGCTGACATCCGGGAAAGTGAATGTCCCAGTGAGAGCCCTGCATGGAGCCGTGTGTGCAGGACTCACATGGGACAGTGAGAGAGCGAGGCCCTGGCAAGTGTGGGGACCTGGAGGATGGATACTCAGTGTGTCTAGACGGTGTGGGCGGAGGTGGGGTTTAAACCATGTTCTCCAGGGCAGGTGCCCAGATAACCACCTCTCATGCGATGCTGGGAGCAGGACTGTGGGGTGACGGTGCCCCAAGGGGTGACTCTGAGTCATGGAGGCTGCAGGACCCTAGGGACTGAACCAGCTGCCTCTCCATCCACCCAAGGCTAGGGGAGGGATGAGCTCATATTTAAGGTCAGACTCGTCCTCTCTGAAGAGCAGAGAAACATGAGGACATGATCAATGAGGATATTAGTTTTATAATCTGCATCATCCTCATTTGTGATATTTTGCTGTCAACTTTGGTGTATAAATTATTGGAATAAAGAACAGTTCTCCCTGACCTGGCTGGATGCCCTGGGCCTGCAGCCTCAGTCTCAGTCCAGCTCCAGGGAACCGGCCTGGTCAGGATTCACCTGCCACGTGTCCAGAGCAGGCCCTGCCCCAGAGAGAGGGTCAGACACGCTGTGTCCCTCCTTCTTCTCACCTCTCCCAGGGCAAGGCTGCCCCTTCCTAGGTGAGCAGCTCAGGATGGCATCGCAGGTCCTTGACCACAGAGAATCTCTGAGACTCTGGACTCATCTTCTCCCAGAGAGACAGAGGCCTAATAGTTCTTGATGGTGTATCATTTATCAATATTAGAACTGGAGGCTGTATCCAGGACTTACTGTAATAATGTAAGTCTCCTTCAGAATCGGTTCCTCTCTCTGATGTTACCTCAGCCCAGAGGGCAGAAGGTGCTACAGTTATCAGAGCTGGTCCATCAGGAAGAGACCAGGGAGGAAACACAGAGGTCTGGGTGCACCACCTGCCTTTGGGAGGCTTTGCACACGAAGTGGGTCCTCGTACCCTGGAAACCCCAAGACTGAGGACACACAAGTCCAGGGTTCTTGTTTCTTCAGGATCTGACCTTCTTTGTTGTTTGACCAGGTGACGTTTTCTTTCCTCTGAAATAAGCACACTCATGTCCTAGGGTCATGAAGACACTTTGTTGAGAGTGTGCAGGAACAAAGTCATGGTGTATAGATTTTGTACCTTATATCTTTCCTGAGTCCACTTTTACTTCTATCAGTTTTCTGGTGCAGTGTTTAGGGTTTTCTATATAATAGATCATGTTATCTGCATACACATAGAAAGAGACATTTTAATATTTTTTTTTATTTAGCAATTTTTATTTCTTTTTCTTGTGAATTATTGTGACTAAAACTTCCAGTTCTGTTGAATAGAAGTAGTCACTGGGGTGCCCTTGCATTAGTCCCAATGCTAGAAGAACAGCTTTGAAATTTTCTCTGTGCACCATGATGTCACTTGTTGGCTTCTCAAATGTGGCATCTTTTATGTTGAGGAAGATGCCTTGAATAACAAAATTATTTAGATATAATCATGAAATAAATTTGAATTTTAAAATGTGATTTCTTCTTTACATCTATTTATATGATGATGTAGTTTTGTCCTTCATTCTGTGAATGAGGTGTAGCACATTTACTGATTTACAAACATTGAACCATCCTTGCATTCTAGGAAGCTATCCCACATGTCCATGGTCAATGATCCTTTCAATCTTCTATTGAGTTTCCTGGTATATTTTTACTTTTTTTTTTTAATTAGCCTCACCCAAGGACAATTTTGCATTTATCTTCAGATAGAGCAGGAGGGAGAGAGAAAGGAAGAGAGAGCGAATGAAACATTGACGTGAGAGAGACACATCAAGTGGTTGTCACCCACACGACCCCAACTGGGGCCGGGGACAAACTGCAACCGAGGTACATGCCCTTAGCGGGAACCGAACCCGGGACTCTCTGGTCCACGGGCCGACGCTCTAACCGCTGAGCCAAATTGGCCAGGGCTTCCTGGTATATTTTTGAGGATTTGTGCATTTATGTTCATCATGGTTATGGTATGTCATTTTATTTCTTCTTTTTTTCTCTTTGTCCATATTTGGGTTTGGTATGAGTGTGATGGTCATCTCAATAAAAGTCTCTGGATGTGTTCCTTCTTCTTTCTAATGCAGGAAGAGTTTGGAGTGGATTGACTGAGAAGGCATTAACTATTCTTTCAGTTTTAGTAGAATTCACCCCTGAATCAGTTAAACGTGGGCTTTACTTCGTTAGGGCATATGGTTTCTGCTTCAATTATTCTTTTAAATTAATATCAATTTAGCAACTTTGGGGTCAGATTCCTAATTTAAGGTCAAAATAACTGACTGAGAAATATAGTGTTGACCTTCGCAGGCTGTGGACAGCACATGGAGTTCCCACAAGCACACACGTGGAGCTGAACAGTGACAGGCTAACAGGCTTCTAATTCTGCATCCCTCAGGTAGATCCGAGCCACATGGACTGACAAGGGAGCAGCTCGGGGTCCCTGCCGGGGAAACACCTCTCTCTACAAACTGCAGCCAGGGGCTGGTCTCTGCAGGTCTGAGGTTTAGGGACCAGCTCTCACCTGAGACTCAGCAGTGAGATACATGTTTGCCAGTCTACCTGAAGAAGGGAAAGTTTTGGTGATGAAAGGGAGAAAGTTATTCTCCTCAGCATTTCTGTGCATGGAGAGAAAGAAATGGAAATGGGAACAAGTCTTCCCTGCAACACATGTTAACCATTCCTCTCGTGTGAAGTTATTCTGAGCCAGGACACCCTCATAATTTAGTGATAATGTATTTGGAGTCAGTATGGAAATTGCAGTTGTTTGAAGACCATATGTTAATTTCACACCTCGTCCATGAAAATAAAATAAAACCGTATTTTCCTATATAGAATTAATAGTGTTTAGCCTGGAGAATGCACATTCCACAATTTCAACTCCAGATCATGAGGCACAGGTCCCAGCCACTGCTCTCTGGAGTCCCCCTTGGTTTGTGCTGAACACAGCTGTGCACGACTCCCAGACCCTGGCTGACTCGGCGGGAACGCTGAGGCAGGGCCATTGCAGGAGAAGCAGGTGTTGTCTGAGAGGAAGTTTTGGCTCACAAAATTTTTGACAAATTTCATGGTCATTCCTGGAATGCAGGGAGGTTTAGGAAATCTACACCTTTCATAGACTGACATTGATTGTGTGATGACAGTTTCCCAAGCTCATAAATCCCTCCACATTTTTTCTTGTATAAATAAAAATATGCCGGTTTTGATGCATGCGACAATGTCGCAACTGATAGGAAAAGACTTAAAACTCAGAGACGTCAGTGGCCGACACAGAACGATAGGGTTAGAGAGACTCTTGTAGAAACTGTTATCTGGAGAGGAAGCCTAGACCCTCAGAGGAAATAGCCATAAACACCACCTGCACCTGCTCCTGGGGCTGCAACACACATTCGGGGAGTCCTGAGCGCCCCCTGGGGTCACGGAGCTCAGCTGCAGGGAGAACTGGTTCCTGGACGTATCTCTGGAGATGGAGATGCGGCTCTTGAGGGACGGGTTGTAGTAAGTGCTGCCACCAGAATTGATGTACCCCAAATACTCCAGCCCCTTTCCTGGTTTCTGGCGGATCCACATCCAGTCATAAACACTGGTTGTGATGGCGAATCCAGACACGTACAGGTGAGGGAGAGGTTCTGTGAGGGCCTCACCTGTCCTGGGCCCGACTCCTGCAACCGCAACTGGGACAGGACACCTGGGGACAAAAAGCATCAGGTCCTGTCAGTCACGTGCAGTCACAACCACCCCACAGACCCCTGTCTGACCTCTGAGACCCTCACCGTGGGGGGCTCTCACCAGGCACAGGAGAAGACCCAGCAGTCTCATCTTCTTCTAGACCAGGGCTCTGCCTTCCCCAGAGACCTCAGCCCTGTGTGAGGAGAGAGCTGTAAGCCTCCCCAGCCCAGGGGAGGATTTACATGTGGGGCAGCCTGTTCCTTATAAGTGGAGGACTGAGGTCAGGCTGCACTGGTCCTTCTGGGGCCCAGTGGGGGCATCTCTTTCCTTGATCTCACTCTGTATGTAAGTCAGGGCTAAGGGATCCCTGGGTTCAAGAGACATTGGAATGTGGTCAAAAGTTGGCCTCACCTTTCTGAGCATAAGAAGAAATGATGGACTAGACAGGTAGGTGAGACTTTTAACTTCCCATACATCCTTCAAACTGATTTGAAAGGGATTAGTATTTGTTCAGAGATTTTCTGAATCCCAATTCTCCAGTATACCCGCTATTTCCAAATTTTATATAAAATTTCATATAAATATTATCTATCTTAGTGCAAAAAAAATAAAGGACATCTATGTTCAATATCTTATATTTTAATTATATTTAAATATGTTTTTATTGATTTTATTTTTTGGAGAGTTGAACGGAGAGGGTAACTTCATCGCTGACAACAATCCCTGACTCCAGTCTCCCTTCTTCTGCCCCTGGGCATGGTCAGTTGGTCAGAGGTGCCGCGATTTACCACAGAATATGTAACGTCCTTAATGTATAATGAACACATCCTCCCATCAGACAAATACTTTGGAAATAATATCTCCCTGTGGAGATTGTCTTTTCATTCCCTTAATGGAATCTTTGGTGGGATAAATGTATTTAATATAGCAAAATGTAATTCATGCCTATTTTCTGTCCTGGGCCTGTTTTGGTGAATCACACAGACCCCCAGGACCTGCTGAGCCTCACGGTCCAGGGGCATCGGCTGCAGCAGCCACAGGGACAGAGAGGTTCTGGCACCAGGAGTGAGGGCTGCTGTGAAACTGCCCAGAACTGGACGGGACTTTGACCTGGGTGAGTGGAGGGAGCTGGACATGGTCTGAGTCACAGGACAGAGATGTGCCTGATGTTCATGGACAGAGTGTTACTGGACATGTGGGATTAAACCTCTTTCAGTGACGACCCAGGAGAATGTGCAGGGAATGATAGACACAGCTTTTGTCATCGTAGGAAACACCTGAGTGATTATGACCAGGAGTTTGTTAGAGAAGAAACGTTGAAGGTTCTGCAGGCAGGGATCAAGGGAAATAAGGAACGTGCCACTGCAAAGGGGATGGGGGCAGCGGATTCCTGTTACCCCCACTTACCTGCTCACAGTGTCTCTGTCTGTGAGGTAACAACTTCACAGGTCCAGGGGTTAGCACTTGGACACCAGTGGGTCATTACTCACATGGTCACACCATGCTTAACCCAAGTTATACCAGTCATTGAGGCTCCATTTATGAAATCTCTCAACCCTTAGAGGGAAGAGTGGACACCCCTCCCTGCAGAAGCCATCGTGCTGGCGTGTCTGTGTGAGGGGCCCTCATGTCATTGACCAGGACCCTGTTTCAGTCGATCGTATCACCACCACCATCATCACCATCACCATCACCATCATCATCATCATCACAATTTTTTCACTTAAATTCTTTCTCATTTTCTGTAGACATGGTTGTAGTCCACACACAATGACCCCTTTTCTCATGTTTGGCTCATTTTTTACGGTTGTTAAGTGGAATTGGTAGTCAGACTCTATTTTATATTATGTTAGAGTGCTGACAATGATGGGTCATCACTGCCTCTTCTCCATCTCCCCACACTGGGACCTAATGAGGAAGGTGATCCCGTCTTTAGACGTCATTGGGAGATTGAAACCACACAAGCCCCTGGAAGCAGAATTCCTCCCTCTGATTCTGCATGGTGTCAACTGCTCTCGGTGCGGAGAGCATGATGCCAAGTCAATGACTGTCACCACAGGGGCTTTTATCTCAAACTTTTGGGTCACACACCTCTTATGCCCACTGTCCAGCAGACAGGTAGGAAGTCCTGTTGCTGGGTGGTGGGGACCATAAGCGGGTGAGATTGAGCTGCACTGTTGAGTCAGCAGAGCCTCTGGTTAGACTGAGGGGACGTGGGTCAGAGGACTTGATGATAAATTGTGTTTTGGGCACAAGAGTGTCTGAAAGAGCATCCCTGCCTTTAGTCTGTGTGAGAAAGATGTCTCACTTTAAAACAGACTTTTCTAATTCAGAGACATAAGAGGTAAGAGCAGACTCAAGAACCCAGAGAGGTTCCCTGAGTGAAACTGTGACATGAAGAGGAAACGACACAGGAAACCAGCCCAAACCTCCAACTGCACCTGCTCCTGGATGGTCCTGGGATGGTTCAGGACCCTGTGCGACCCCTGGCGGTCGCAGCCTGTCCTGCAGGGAGGTTTATATCTGGGCTCACACTGACTTCCCTTCACTGTGTCTCTCGCACAGTAATACATGGCTGTGTCCCGGTGGTCACAGATCTCAGCTGCAGGGAGAACTGGTTCTTGGACGTGTCACTGGAGATGGTAGTGCGGCTCTTGAAGGACGGGTTGTAGTAAGTGCTACCACTACCAGCATATATAAGCCCAATCCATTCCAGCCCCTTCCCTGGTTTCTGGCGGATCCAGCTCCAGCCGTAACCACTCCCGATGGAGTAACCAGAGACAGCGCAAGTGAGGGAGAGGGTCTGCGAGGGCTTCACCAGTCCTGGGCCCGACTCCTGCAGCTGCACCTGGGACAGGACACCTGGGGACAAGGAACATCAGGCCCTGTCAGTCACGTGCAGTCACAACCACCCCATGGACCCTGTCTGACCTCAGCGACCCTCACCTTGGGGGGCTGTCACCAGGCACAGGAGAAGACCCAGCAGTCTCATCTTCTTCTAGACCACGGCTCTGCCTTCCCCAGAGACCTCAGCCCTGTGTGAGGAGAGAGAATTTTGAGCCTCCCCAGCCCAGGGGAGGATTTACCTTGGAGCTTGGGGAGAAATTTGCATGTGGGGCAGCCTGTTCCTTATAAGTGCAGGACTGAGGTCAGGGTGCCCTGGTCTTTCTGTGGCCCCTGTGGGGGCGTCTGTTCCCTTGAACTCGCTCTGCATGTAAGTCAGGGATAGAGGATCACCTGGTGTGTGAGACACATTGGAATGTGGTCAATGTTCGGCCTCACCTTTCTTGGGTAAGAAAACATGAGGGACTAGGTTGGTCGGTTACCCTTTTCACTTCCCATGCATCTTTCAATCTGATTTAAAGGTGACAAGTATTTGTTCAGATAATTTCTGAATCCCAATACTCTAGTATATCCACTATTTCCAATTTTTTCTATAATAATTTCAAAGAAATAATGTCTAGCTTTGTGCAAAAATGAAAATAAACGACATCCATGCTCAAAATCTTATAACTCAATTTTATTTAAATATATTTTTATTGACTTCAGTTTTAGAGAGAAAGGAAGGTCAGGGGAGAAGGAAACATCCATGTGAGAGAGACACATCTATCTGCTGCCTCCTGCAAGCCCCTACTGGGGACGGAGCCCACAACCCAGCCATGTGCCCTGACCAGGAATCAAACCTGGTCCTTTCAGACCATGGGACAATGCTCAGTTCCCTGAGCCACACCAGCCAGGCACTAATATCTTAATTTACGATGTTACTCTGATCTGAGAAACTACGCCCCAAGCAAAGGCAGGAGAGACATTCTTAATTATTGTTGTTGGAAAATTTGTAATTGTGTCTACAGCTTCCTGTGCAAACTCTTCCATTATGCACCCCATGGCCTATGGCAGAGACCCCAAACTAGTCACATCAGACAGAATCATGCTGCTATATGGAGAAGAGATAAGAAATGTGAACAGATTATGCATGTGTACAACTCAGAATCATTCATATTGTGAAATGATTATGGTAGAAGGTTGACCTTTTTTCTCTGCCTAGTGTTCTCAATGATGTCGGGGCAGAGGGAGGTTAGTGAACAGAACTCCTACCATACATTTCCTCACAGGAAAGGAAGCATCAACGCTGACAGGGCTCCTCAGTCCAGCCTCCCTCCCTCTGCCCCTGGGGATCGTCATTGTGGTCAGTGGTACCGAGCTCTCCCACACGACATATAATGTCCTTAATATACAATGAACACATTCTCCCAGCAGACAAGTGATTTGGGAACCTATTGTCTCTTTGTAGGCTGTTCATTTCTTTCTCTTAATGGAATGTTTGTTGGGAAAATATTTTTAATTATCACACTGTTCAATTAATCACTATATGATTTAAAGGGACCTGTTCTTGATGATTTATATCACACCTCACCAAAAACGTATCACTCTCCACTGCCCATGGGAGGGGAAACCCAGATATGAACAGAGTGGGCACTAAACCCAATGGAGAAATGATGGCTGGTGTCCATGTGATCCTTGAAATCTGTCTTCTGTGTCCTCTGACCACGAGACCAACCTTCCATGGCATGAAGTCCTGATTCATTGCAAAGATTAATTCACTTAATTGGACTTTAAACTGTGGATTTCCAAACCTTATGTAACATAGAAAATTAGACTAACCCCTGAGAAACTATGTCATGTAGACGTCAGGCAGACGAGGAAGGAACCTCAAAGGACGTGAGGAAGGTGATGAGCAGAGAAGACAGAGACAGGATCCCAGAGTGTATTTCACGAGGATGAAAGTGACCGGGAGGACGAAGATGCAGCGAGGTCGTGAGAGGGAGACATGAGGACATGAACTGGAGCTGACGACCGGGAAAGTGAATGTCCCAGTGAGAACCCTGCATGGAGCTGTGTGTGCAGGACTCACATGGGACAGTGAGAGAGCGAGGCCCTGGCGAGTGTGGGGAACTGGAGTGAGCTCAGACCCAGGGCGTATGGACACACTGACTCTCTCTCTGTGGAAACTGCGTCCCAGTCACAGGGTGGAGAGGATGCCCGGGGTGCTCAGTCTTTCAAGGAGACAATTGGGTCCCATGGGAACCTAGTGAGATAATGGTCCCTGAGCCTGAACACGACTCCTCTGGGAAAGAGAATGTTGTCGACACCATGGTCGTCCTCAGTGAGATGAAGGGACACAGGGCCCAGGACAAGGAGGAGGTTCCCTGAGACTTTGAACCACAGGAAGAGCTGGAGCGCCCTGAGCACCCCAGGGAGCTGTGCTCAGCCCCTCCCTGAGCGGTTCCTGCAAGATGTTCCCAGGTCGGTGTGTCCCGAGCGCCCCCTGCTGGTCCTGAGGGGGTCTGAGGGGACCAGAGCGCCCCCTGGTGTCCTGACCCCTCCTGGTGGACCTGAGGGTCTCCTGCAGTTCAAACCCTCCTGTCTCCCTGCAGGGAGTTTGTGTCTGGATCATTGAGACGTCCTAGTCAGGAATGTGTCACATGTCCAGTGTTTATCCCACTCATACTCACTCACATACTCTGTGTTTCCAGTTCTCCACAAATTACCTCTTAAAATAGCAACACAGAGGACCCAGCTGAGCACAAACTCCATGGTGGGTGGTCTGTGTTCAGTCCTGAACAGGGGATGGGGTCACCTGTGGATCCCAGGGCTGGGATCCTGTCCCACAGCTGCAGGGTCAGGGCTGGGCTGCTTTTCATGAGCTGAGGGGGCCGTATTCGTATGTCTTCCTTCTATAGAGAGAGCTGGGGGGTTGGACATTGACATAAAGGACATGGTTTCAGAGTGTGGTGTGTCCAAGGGCATATGTCTGAGCAGAATTAACTCTGGTGTCTGGGCCTCTGCTCCTTCCAACTTGACTCAAGTGCTTCCTTGAATGACCTCCAGACAGGGGACATGCCCAGTGAGGGTTTCAGTGCTACCTGTTTGGACACTGGACCACATTAAACTGTGATCATGGTACAATACAGCAGTAAAAACTAAAGTGTAGAAAACTAAAAGGCACAGTTTTAAATATCATACACACACCTTGTAGAGTTGCTGGAGAGTGACTGAGACGAGGGTTGAACACACCTTGTGAATGAGATTCGAACTGCATACCTCTATGGGGTTCGTTCTCTAGACTCTGCTGGACCAGGTTCAGTCACTGGGGATGGAGAAGAACCTCAGTCAGGGTGTTCCAGCTAGAAAAGCAAAGATGAGCACCAGCCTGGTGTGGACTGGGCAGGCAACAGTCACGGCCACGGGAGTTTAGGTAAAGTTGTAGTTAAAGATTTGTGAGTAATTACGTTTAGGTCATGCAAGTGTCATTATTGGAAACCTGATGTCTGCATGTGACCATTGGGAACACTGTCACCATGTCTGTACCTGATGGGGGTCAACTGACCCAAGGAACCTGACCCAAGGCATCACTGGGGGAAATGCTACCTGGGTGCATGAATGGGGGGGTTAACCAAGACTGAGGACACACAAGTCCAGGGTTCTTGTTTCGTCGGATTCGGACTTTCCTTATTGTTTAGCCAGTTCACATTTTCTTTCCTCACTTTCCTCTGAAATAACCACACATATGGCCTAGTGTCATGAAGACACTGTGTTGAGAGTGTACAGGAGCACAAGTCCTTTGTGAGTTGATTTGTACCTGACATCTTTCCTGAATGCACTCTCTAGTTCTATCAGTTTTCTGGTGCAGTGTTTAGGTTTTTCAGTATACAAGATGTGTGTCCTATGTATAGAGATAAAGAGACACTTTCACTTGTTTCTTTCTCATTTAGACATGTTATAGTATTTTTCTTGCCTAATTATTCTGGAAAAAAAAACTGCATTTCTGTTAAATAGAAGTAGTCACGGGGTGCCCTTGTGTAGGTCCTGATGTTAAAACAATAGCTTTAAAGTGTGCTCTGTGCACCATGATATCACTTGTTGGCTTCTCCAGTGTGACCTTTGTTATGTTGATGTACATCTCTTCTGTACCTAATTTGTGAAGAATTGTAACCATGAAGCCATTTTCAATCTTTAAAGGCTTTTTCCTGCATCTACCTATATGGTGGCAAGTGTATGCTCCATTCTCATTTACATTCGTCAAACCATCCTTGCATCTAAGACCATATCCGCTGCATCTCAGGAAAGGATCCTTTCAATGTGCTGCTAAGTTTCCTAGGACACCACAGAGGATTTTTGTGTTTATGATCATCAGGGATATGACCTGTTATATTTTGTGTAAACATACTTTGCTTTCTTATGAGTGTAATAGTTACCCCAATAATTGAGTTTGGAAATCTTCCCAGTTCTTCCAATCCTTTGAAGTGTTTAAGAAAAAGTGTTTGTGCAGGTACTATTTTTCATTGAAGTTTTGATAGAATTCACCCTTGAATAAATGTGGACATATGCCTTTTGCAGATAGGTTTTTATTAATACTCCACTTATTTTTAAAATTTCTACCAATCCAGCATAGTCAGGGAAAATTCTTAAATGAAGGAACAAATCAGAGGACTGAGAAATACAATGTTGATCTTCGCAGGCTGTGGACAGCACATGGAGTTCCCACAAGCACACACCTGGAGCTGAGCAGTGACAGGCTGACAGGCTCCTAACTCTGCATCCCTCAGGTAGATCCGAGCTACATGGACTGACAAGAGAGCAGCTCTGGGTCCCTGCCGAGGAGAGACCTGTCTCTACAAACTGCAGCCAGGGACTGGTCTCTGCAGGTCTGAGTTGGTGGGACCAGCTCCCACCAGAGACTCCGCAGTCATACCTGTCTGTTCTTCCACCTGAAGAAGGGAGGGATTCGCTGAAGAAAGCGGCAAAGTTCTTATCCTCAGGATTTCTGTGCATGGAGAAAAAGCAATGGAAATGGGAACATTTACCCATTCCTCTTGTGAAAGGCCCCTCTGAGCCAGGACATCCTCAGGATTCAGTGAAAATGTATTTGGGGTCAGTGTGCAAATTACAGTTGTTTTCAGACGATAGGTTTATTTCATATGCCATCCAGGAGAATGAAGTAAAACCATGTTTCCTGCACATCAGAACGTTTCTAATAATATAATAAATCTTTCAAAATACAGATGTGTCAGTGGAGCCTCAGAACCAAAGGTCTAGAGAGACTTGTAGAAACTGTTATCTGGAGAGGAAGCCCAGAGCCTCAGAGGAAACAGCCATAAACACCATCTGCACCTGCTCCTGGGGCTGCAACACAGAGTCGGTGGGTCCTGAGCGCCCCTTGCTGTCCTAAGGTCCCCCTGCAGCCCCGCCCTCATGTCCCCCTCAGGAGTTGTGTGTCTGGGCTCACAGTGACTTCCCCTCACTGTGTCTCTCGCACAGTAATACACGGCCGTGTCCTCGGCTCTCAGGCTCTCCAGTGTCATATAAACCTCGTTCTTGGAGGTATTCCTGGAGATGCTGAGTCGGGATTTGAACGATGGGTTATAGTTTGTGCTTCCACCACTCCATATAACACCTACCCACTCCAGCCCCTTTCCTGGAGCCTGGCGGGCCCAGTGCACACCATAGCCCGTTAAAGAGAATCCAGAGAAAGTGCAGGTGAGGGAGAGGGTCTCTGAGGGCTTCACCAGTCCTGGGCCTGACTCCTGCAGCTTCACCTGGGACAGGACACCTGGGTACAAGGAGCAACAGGCCCTGTCAGTCACATGCAGACACAACCACCCCACAGACCCCTGTCTGACCTCTGAGACCTTCACCTTGGGGGGCTGTCACCAGGCACAGGAGAAGACCCAGCAGCCTCATCTTCTAAACCAAGGCTTTGCCTTCCCGAGACACCTCAGACCTGTGTGAGGAGAGAGCTGTGAGCCTCCCCAGCCCAGGGGAGGATTTACCCTGGAGCTTGAGGAGAAATTTGCATATGAGGCAGCATTTTCTTTATAAGTGGGGAGACTGAGGTCAAGCTGCCCTAGTTCTTCTGGAGCACCTGTGTGGACATCTCTTCCATTGAACTCACTCAGCATGTAAGAGAGGGATAAGGAATCACCTGATAGATGAGTCTTATTGGAATCAGCTTAATGAACATGCTCATCTCTGATGATAAATGATGTACTGGATGAGTAGATTATATATATTTTTTAAAGTAGAATATTTATTATACATTAAATTATTTAAGTCAATACACTTTTTATTTTTAAATTATTTTTATTAATTTGTTTTTGTTACAGATGTTTCTCCTTTTCCCCCCATTGACACCCTCCTCCCCATCCCTTCCCCCCATCCCCAGCTTTGCTATCTATGTCCATTGGTTATGCATACATGTATATAAGTTCTGTGGTTTATTTCTTCCTCCCCAGCTCCCCTCTTCTGGGGTTTGTCAGTCTGTACCCTACCTCTATGTCCTGGGTCAATTTTGTTCATCAGTTCGTTTAGTTCATGATATTCCACAAATAAGTGATATCATGTGATATTTGTCTTTTTCTGCTTGGCTTGTTTCGCTTAGCATAATACTCTCCAGGTCCCTCCATGTTCTCTCAAAGGATAAGAGATCTTTCTTTCTTACAGCTGCATAGTATTCCATTGTGTACATGTACTACAGCTTTTTTTATCCACTCATCTACTGATGGACACTTGGGCTGTTTCCAGATCTTAGCTATTGTAAATAGTGTTGCTATGAACATAGGGGTACATATATTCTTTCTGTTGTTTCAGTCTTCTTAGAGTATATTCCTACAAGTGGGATCACTGGGTCAAATGGAAGTTCAATTTTTAACTTTTTGAGGTAACAAAATAGTGTTTTCCATAGTGGCTGCACCAGTCTGCATTCCCACCAGCAGTGTACTAGAGTCTCCTTTTCTCCAAACCCTCGCCAACACTTGTTTGATGATTTGTTGATGGCTGCCATTCTAACAGGTGTGAAGTGAAACCTCACAGTTGTTTTCATTTGCATCTCTCTGATGATTAGTGATGTTGAGCATTTTTTCATATGTCTCTTGGTCATTTGTATGTCCTGTTTGGTGAGGTGTTTATTTAGATCCTCTGCCCATTTGTTAATTGGGTTCTTTTCCTTCCTTTTGTTGAGTTGTATGAGTACTCTATATAGTTTGGAAATTATCCCCTTATCTGATTTATCACTGGCAATTATGGTCTCCCATACAGTGTGTTCCCTTTCCATTTTGATGATTGTTTCTTTTGCTGTGCAGAAGCTTTTTAGTTTGATGTAGTCCCATGTGTTCATTTTTTCCTTTGATTCTCTTGCCTTAGGTGTTGTATCAGTGAAAATTCTGTTGCGTATGATGTCTGAAATTTTGTTGCCTACATTTTCTTCTGGAATTTTTATGGATTCCCAAGTTACATTTAAGTCTTTTATCCATTTTGAGTTTATTCTTGTGTATGGTGTAAGTTGGTGGTCTAACTTCGTTTTCTGAACCCTCACTGGAGGATATTTTTCTATTGATCTTCAGATAGAGTGGAAGAGAGGCAAAGAGAGAGAAACATCGACGTGAGCGGGACACATCGATTGGTTGCCTCCCAGGGCCAGGGATGAACCGCAACCGAGGTCCTTGCCTGCCGCAACCTGCATAGCTGGTCGAACCAGACCTGAGGAGGGGCGACGGGAGAGGATTAAAGACACAGAGACATGATAGAGAGAAAAGCTCGAGGGGTGGGACATTGCACTCTGATGGAGAAACAGTGACTCCGAGCTAGCTCAGCAAGTTTATTCCTTAGCCAATGAAGTGGGGGGAGGAGTTCAAAAGCTTCATCATTTTCAAACACCAGATGTTTGCACCAGCCTCTAGGTCGAGACTGTCGATACATTCTTGCCCGCGGCTCAGATGCTCCTGGGTGAGCCTTGCAAACTCCACAGGAGCAACAAGGGACCTTGGCTCAGCCGCCTTCCACATTTGCTTTGACTGGAATCGAACTCGAGACTCATTGTTCCGCTGGCCGACGCTCTCCTGCGGAGCCAAACCGGCCAGGGCTAGATTATATTTTAATGTCTCATGCATCTTTCTTATAGATTTAAAGGCATTACATTGGTCCAGGGAGTTTCTTAAATCAAATCTATAATATATACACAATTGTCAGATATTTTTATAAACTGTTGTATCGTGTCAGCGAGATAACAGAGACGCACAGCCGAATTGTAAAGGAGCACTTTATTACACCGGTGGGCTGTTACACCGGCGGGCTTGAGGGGTACAGCTTCCCCAAATCCTCAGCCCAGAGCCTTCTTTGCTGCCTGCTTTTAAAGGCACAAACTACAGAAAAAAAAAACAAAACAAAACACTACGTTCTCTAACTACATTGGGGCCGCTTTTGGCACCGTTAAGGGGGCTGATACAGAGAAGAGGGGGAGAGGAGCAGGGTAACTATTAATCTCTTTTTTCTAATGATTTCTCTGAGTTTCCCAAGGCCATCCTCAACCCCTTATCTTTACAGTTTTCTTTGGGTGTCTCAAGGCCCTTATGTTTACAGAAAAGAAACTGCCAGGGTGTGTATGTGCAGTAACTGAGGGTCAGAATGGAGTTATTACAAAACAATTGTATTTTTATAAAAATAATTTCATTTTTACAATGTCTCCCTTCTCTGAAAATCACAAAATAAAGACATTCATTCTCAGTATCTTATAAGTGTGCTTCTGTTGTCATGGTGATCCAAGGAAGTATATCCCAAGAACAGTTAATGGGGACATCCTCGATTCTTTTCTTTATTTTGCTTTGTTTGGTAAAATGATACTCATTATAAGTTCTGAGTAACACGATATGATATGCTACTTTTTAAGATATTGCTAGAACTTTTTTCTTACATTCTTTACCAAACACCTCAGCAGCTAAGCCAGGTCAGTCTTGGTTAGTACTTGGGTGGGAGACCCTTGGTCCTTGATGTTGAAAACAGGTAATTCTGTCTTAGACTCCCTCCTCAGAATCTTCCCTTCTGCAAACTCATGGCATATTGTGGAGATCTCAGTGTAATTTTATAATCACGTTTATACACGGAGAAGTGATTGAAAATACAGTGATGATATATTAGTAACATTCAGTCTCTTTTGTACAGTACGTTGACATAATAATGGCAGCAGATTAACTGATCTCTTTTCTCAGTCGAGTGTTATCAGTGATGTTGTGGTTAAGGGGAGGGGATGGAGAGAACTCCCAGCACAGATTTCCTTGTAGGAAAGGGAACTTCAACCCTGACAGGAACCCTCACTCTAACCCTCCTCTGCTCTGCCCCTGGGGAGGGTCACTGTGGTCAAAGGTGCTGGGCCCTCACACTGCCCATATAACTCCCTTAACGTATAATGCACACCTTCTCCAGCAGACAACGACTTGGAAACCTATTGTCTCTTTGTAGGATTCTCTTTTCATTCTCTTGATGGAATGTTTGTTGGGAAAATTTTAACAATGTTTAGTTCATCACTATTTGATTTAACGGGACTTGTTTTTTATTATTTATATAACACCTCACCAGAAAATTGTCACTCCCCTTTGCCCATGGGAGGGGAAACCCTCACATGAACACAGTGGGCACTAAACCCAATGGAAAAATGATGGCTGGAATTCTTAATATCATTGATAATCTGTTTGTTGTTTCCTCTGACCAGGAGACCAAAATTCCACAGACTGAACCCCTGATTCTTACAGAGATTAATTCATTTGATTAGACTTTACACTGTGAATTTTCTTAGAACATGTAGCATAGAAAACAAGACTAAACCTTGAGAAATTATATCATGTAGACGTCAGGCAGATGAGGAAGAAACCTCAAAGAATGAGCGGAAGGTGCTGAGCAGAGATGACAGAGACAGGATCCCAGAGGTTATTTTGCGAGGATGAAAGTGACCAGGAGGACGAAGGTGCAGAGAGGTCGTGAGAGGGAGACGTGAGGAGATGAACTGGAGCTGATGTCCGGGAAAGTGAATGTCCCAGTGAGAGCCCTGAGTGGAGCTGTGTGTGCAAGACTCACATGGACAGTGAGAGAGCGAGGCCCTGGTGAGTGTGGGGACCTGGGGGATGGACTCTCAGTGTGTGTAGACGGTGACACCTGGGTGGGCGGAGGTAGTATTTTAAACCACGTTTCCCGGTGCAGGTGCTCAGATGACCTCCTCTCAGGGGATGCTGGGAGCAGGACTGTGGGGTGATGGTGCCCCCTAGTGGTGACTCGGAGCCATGCAGGCTGCAGGACCCTAGGGACTGAACCAGGTGCCTCTCCATCCACCAAGACCAGGGGAGGGACGAGCTCACGTTTAAGGTCAGGCTCTTCCTTTCTGAAGAGCAGAGAAACATGAGGACATGATCAATGAGGGTATTTTTTTTTTTTATCATCTGCATTGTCCTCATTGGTGACATTTTGCTTTCATCCTTGGTGTATAAATTACTGGGGTGAAGAGCAGTCCTCCCTGACCTGGCTGGGTGCCCTGGGGCTACAGCCTCAATCTCACTCCAGCTCTGGGGGACTGGCCTGGTCAGAACCCTCCTCCCACGTGTCCAGAGCACGCCCTGCCACCGAGACAGGTTTCAGACACGCTGTGTCCCTCCTCCTTCTCACCTCTCCCAGGGCAGGGCAGCCCCTTCCTAGGTGAGCAGCTCAGGATGGCCTGCCAGGTCCTTGACCACAGAGCGGCTCTGAGACTCTGGACTCATCTTCTCCCAGAGAGACAGAGGCCTAATAGTTCTTGATGGTGGATTATACATCAATTTTGAAACTCGAGTTTGTATCCAGGACTTACTGTAATAATGTAAGTATCCTTCAGAATCAGTTCCTCTCTCTGATCTCACCTCAGCCCAGAGGCCAGAAGATGCAGCTGTTACCAGAGCTTGTCCCTCAGGAAGAGACCAGGGAGGAAACACAGAGGTCCGGGTGCACCGTGTGCCTTTGGGAGGCTTTGCACACAAAGTGGGCCCTCATATCCTGGGAACACCATCGCATGCACAAGGGGGAGGTCTGGACGCACTCCTCCAAGCTGGACATGTGACCCCTGTGAAGGTGGAGGGCAGGACACACCTGCAGCCTGGAAGCTGAGAAATGCTGTGACAGCTCCTTATGCCCAGCCCGCAGCCTGACCTGGTGACTCTCCTGTCCAAGCCCTCAAAGCACCAGCCTCCAGAGGGAATCAGAGCAGTCGTTATGAAGTGTCAGTGCTTCACCCGTGGTTTTAAGTAAAGAAGAATGAAAACTCTAAAGCTGTCTATTGCTCTCAGATATTTCATTTCTGTAGACAGCTGCTGGTTGGACTCGGATGATTTTAAATAAATCGTTTCCTCCCACTCTGTGCAGTGTGACCGTGACTCCCCTCCTCCCTGGCCTCTCCATGCACAGCTTCTGGAAAGACTGCAAATAGCATTTTAAATAAAACTTATTTAACCTCCCAGAAACCCTGGAACTCCTTGTGCAAAGGTCCTCCCTCGAGGACGTGTGGACGGCCGTCCTCTCCCTCAGGAGCACAGCAGCCGTCTCCCTGCCACATGGGAACGGGAAGGTCCGGGCGTTTAGAGACACTGACTCCACGCTGGGCTCTGCCCGCTGCGAGCAGACGTGGGAAACAGGGAACACGGTTCTCACTCACACCCACTCCTGCCACCAGACTAAGGGGGCCTGTGCAGTCACCTGCTGACCAGGGCCGTGTGGTCCCCAGTCAGTGAGTCTCTGTGGGAAAGAATGTCTGAGAAAACTGCTCGTGAACCTCACTGGGGGGAAACCCATCAGGTCTCCCAACAGCAACACAGCAGGGAAACTCCACGGAGTCTGTCACTGGGTTTAGTTTTCCAAAAAGAAATCATACAAAGTTCCTTCCAGTGGGAAGTCTAGTCCACTAGGGTCCTTCAACTGAGGGTCCTCACGGATCCTGGGCAGCATCTCATCCTTGGAGCAGAAAGCTGAACCAAGTCCTTCCAAAAGCTGATGACCTTGGGTCAGGTTAACATTCCCCCTCTGTCCGGTCAGGATGGCAGCGTAGGTAAATGGGCTATCCCTCCTCCCACAACCACATCAAAATTACCACTAAGCTACAGAACAACCCTCCTTCAGAACCGCCTGACATCGAGCGGAATGGACGTCCTACAACTACGAGGTTAGAGAAGAAGCCACTGGTGGGAGGGGCAGAGGCAGAAGGGCTGGTCCCACACCCACGTGTGGTGGATAAATATCAGGAGGGATACCTCGGATGGAAGATCCTCCATGAGGAGTGAGGGGTCCCCGTCCCACACCAGGTGCCCAGCTCAGGGTTCAAGTGCCAGGAAGAGAACCTCATAACTTCTGGCTGTAAAACCAGCAGGAACTGAGGCTGAGAGAGGCTGAGGCGGCTGGAGCCCCAGGCAGCTCCTCTTAAAGGGCCCGCACAGGGACTATGCGGACTTGCTTCCTCTGAGCTCCAGCCTGGAGGGGAGGCCCCTTGAAAGGCATCAGAGATGTAGAGGAAAATACCGTTGTTTGGCATCGGGGTGAGGGCTGGAGAGGCAGCTTTCTCCCAGACAGACTGCTGGTGGAGACTGGAGGGGACCTGAGACAACCTGGCGGGGTCTCTGAAACTCACCTGCAAAGGCTCTGGATTCACGTTCAGTGACTATTATATAAACTGGATCCGCCAGGCTCCAGGAAAGAGACCAGAGTGGATCGGTTTCATTAGAGACGCTCCTGTGGTGAGCCCTTCCCCGTGGGGCTGGTGGAGGCCGACGTTCCTGTGGTGAGCCCTTCCCGGTGAGGCTGGCAGACGGGTGCCATATCTGGGACACCAGCAACCTGGCTCACACTGTTTGCCCTGCCTGGTGATTCCCTGAGGCCCTGTCCCACTTAACTTTTGGGCCCACCCAAGCTGTTTCCACTGGCTTTACCATAGGATTGGCCTGTTTTGCATCCTGCTTCAGATTTTCCTAAATTCTCTCAAAGAAGCAGCATCTGTTAACAGAGCCCCATACCTCTTGCTAAGTGGCCCTAGGCCTGGCACTAGAAGCAGCCAGCCTTGGTTCACAGCTTGGCTTTGCCTGGACACCTCCAAGCCCAGCACAAGAAGCAGCCATCTGCACATCACTTCTTAGCCTATGCCAGGTGGCCCTGGGTAGAACACAGGAAGCATATACATGGGTCGTGTTTTTTATCCAATGAGCTACCCTATGTCTTTTGATTGGAACATTTAAGCCATTTACATTTAAGGTTGTTATTGATAGATAATTATTAGTTGCCATTTTTATTTTATGCCTGTGTTCCCCCCACCCCTGCTCTCTGTTTCTTCTTCTTCTTACAACAGTCCCTTCAGCATTTCTTGCAGTGCTGGTTTGGTGGTGGTGAATTCCATGAGCTTTTTTTTTTTTTTTTTTTCTGTGACGCTCTTTATTTCACCTTCAATTTTTTTTAAGCTGATGTAGTTCCCTTTGAGCTCTTCATAATTATTATTCAGTTGCTTGTAGTTCTCACTAAATTGTTTGAGCACCCTTAAAATCATTGCTTTGAATTCTTTATCTGACAAGTTGCTTTCATTTTCTGTAGTTCCTTTTCTGGTGATTCCTCTTTTTCTTTCATTTAGGTGTTCCTTTGTCTTACCATTTAGCAGGCTGGTAGTTCTGGGCCTGGTGAGGGATGTTGTAGACAGGTCAGTGTGTATCACATAAGGCTGCTGTGCCTCCCAGACTGTTTTGGTGTATGGCGCCTCTTGCCTGTTGTGGGTCCTGGAGAACTGACCACTGGCAGCTCGTACTGGTCTGTTGAGCAGGTCTCGGCTCCCCAGTCTTGCTGCTGCTGGGGCTGGGGCACCGCTCCCGATCAGCCTCTGCTGACGCCTCTGGGCATGGGTCTCAGCTGGCGGTCTGTGCTGCTGCTGCCTGGGGTGGGTGTCCGCTCCCAAGCCTCCACTGCTGTTGGGGGTGGGGCTCCCCTCCGCCCAGTCACTGCTGTTCTGGGGGTGGTGCTCGGCTCCGCGAGCTGCGGTGACTGCAGCAGGCACCTCGATAGCGCCACTGCTGTGCGCTGTCCGTGTAGACACGGTGGGTCCGCTGGTCCCACGCTGCCAGGCGCTCAGGGGCGCTCAGGTGGCTCGGCCCTCGGCGCTCCCCGCTTCCTCCACCCAAAGAAGACCAGGGATCATCAAAACCTCAACAATAAAGATAAGTTTAATTAAAATATTCCACCTAAGATGTTGGACCAAGACAACAGTCTAATTCCATCATCGTCATCATCATCATCATCATCATCATGACTACTTACTTAGAACAGTTCTTCTCATTTTTTGTAGATCTGGTTGATGTCCACTCGTATCATAAAACTTTATCTCATATTTTCCTCATTTGGTGTGGTTGTTAAGTGACTAGGTAGCCAAACTCCATTTTATTTTATATTCCCTGACAAATGAAGGCTCATTCCTGCTTTTCTCCATCTGTCCCACCCTAGAATCTGATAGAAGTGTTGAGTCTCCCCTTTAGATATCATTGGGAGATTGAAATCACCCAAGCCCTAAAAACACAATTCATTCCCCTCCCCCACAATCTCACCAAAATAAAAGTCCTGATCCAGTTTATTTCCAGGGTTAATCAAAGCATGTCTGACATGCTGAAGGGCCTTTCCTGTGCTTCGCAGGGATTTCAACTCTATACATAATAAATGTTTAATGTCCCCTTGAGTGAGTGTTTGTTGTCTGCCAGGACATCAGTACCAGGCTGTCCTGGGTCTCTCTCATTCTGTTAGGCATTAACTGCTCTTGGTGCTGGGAGCAGGAAACCAAGTCAATGACTGTCACCACAGGGGGCTTTTATTTCAAGCTTTGGGGTCACACACCTCTGGTGCCCACTGTCCAGCAGACAGGTGTCCTCCTGCTGGCTGGTTGGGACCCTCAGTGTGAGGAGCTGAGCTGCACTGTTGAGTCAGCAGAGCCTCTGCTCAGACTGAGGTGACGTGGGTCAGAAGACTTGATGATAAATTGTCTTTGGGGCACAAGGCCGTGTGAGAGAATCGCTGCCTTTTGTCCATGTGAGAAAGATGTCTCACTTTACAATAGACTTTTCTAATTCAGAGACGCCAGAGCTAAGCACAGAAACAGGAATCCAGAGAGGTTCCCTGAGGGAAACTGTGACATGAAGAGGAAACCACACAGGAAACCAGCCCAAACCTCCAACTGCACCTGCTCCTGGGATGGTCCTTGTGTTCAGGGACCCTGAACGCCCCCTGTTGGTCGCAGCCTCTCCTGCAGGAGGTTTGTGTCTGGGCTCACACTGACTTCCCCTCACTGTGTCTCTTGCACAGTAATACACGGCAGTGTCCTCGGCTCTCAGGCTGTTCATTTTCAGATACAGCGTGTTCTTGGAGTTGTCTCTGGAGATGGTGAATCGGCCCTTCACAGCGGCGGCATAGTATGTGCTACCTCCACCAGCATTAATTTGACTCACCCACTCCAGCCCCTTCCCTGGAGCCTGGCGGACCCAGTACATCCAGTAGCTACTGAAGGTGAATCCAGAGGCTGCACAGGAGAGTCTCAGAGACCCCCCAGGCTGCACCATGCCTCCCCCAGTCTCCACCAGCTGCTCCTCACACTGGACACCTGCAAACACAAAGACGTCCTGGTCAGGACACTGTCACACGTCCACTACTTCTCTCTCTCATCCACTCTCGCACTCAGTGTCCCTTGTTCTCCACAAATTACCTCTTAAAATAGCAACAAGGAAAACCCAGCTGAGACATACATAAACTTACACGTGCACTAATGGACACAGCACACACGGTAACACGCCCACTGACACATGTGGAGGAAAATGTAACATGTGTACCTAGGTTTATGTTGGTAGTAATATTAGAGGAAAAGTTTGGAAATATTTCATGTGTAGCATAATGTCACTTGTTGACTTCTCAAATCTGGCCATTGTTATGTTGAGGTAGAGGCCTTCAATAACTAATTTATTTAGAATTTAGTTTAAAGAATTTTGAATTTTTAAAATGTTATTTGTTCTTTACATTTATTTATATGATGACGTAGTTTTTTCCTTCATTCTGTGAATGAGGTGTAGCACATTTACTGATTTACAAACATCGAACCATCCTTGTATTCTAGGATGCTACCCACTTGATCATGGTAAATGATCCTTTCAATTTTCTGTTGAGTTTCCTACTTTATTTTTGAGGATTTTTGCATTTATGTTTAGCATGGATCTGATGTATCATTTTTTCTTCTTTTTGTCCATATTTGGCTTTGGTATAAGTGTAATGGTCACCTCAGTAAAAGTCTGTGGACGTGTTCCTTCTTTGTAATGTAGGACGAGATTGGGAAGGATCGACTGAGAAGTCATTAATTGATCTTTCAGGTTTTAGTAGAATTCACCCCTGAATCTTTTGGTCATCAGCTTTACTTTGTTAACACATTATGGTTTCAACTTCAATTATTATTTTAAATTAATATAAATGCATAATCTTTGGGGTCAAATGCCTAAATTAAGGTAAAATCAATTGACTGAGAAATACAACTGTTGACCTTCACAGGCTGTGGACAGCACATGGAGTTCCCACAAGCTCACACGTGGAGCTGAGCAGTGACAGGATGACAGGCTCTTAACTCTGCATCCCTCAGGTAGATCCGAGCTACACGGACTGACAAGGGAGCAGCTCGGGGTCCCTGCCAGGGAGAGACCTGTCTCTACAAACTGCAGCCAGGGGCTGGTCTCTGCAGATCTGAGGTGGCGGGACCATCTCCCACCTGAGCCTAAGCAGTCAAATCCATGTCTGCTCTTTCATCTGAAAACGGGATGGATTTGGTGAAGAAAGGGGCAAAGTTCTTCTCCTCAGGATTTCTGTGCATGGAGAGGAAGGAATTGGCATGGGAACACGTCTTCCCACACCACATTTACAAAGTCCTCCTGTGAAAGGCCACTCTGAGCCAGAACACCCTCAGAATTCAGTGATAATGTATTTGGGGTCAGTGTGGAAATTACAGTTCTTTGCAGATCACATGTTTATTTCATATGCCAAACAAGAGAATGGAATAAGTCTGTATTTTCCTATATAGAACTCATAAAGTGTCTTAGTCCTGGGAATGCACCTCCAGGTCCAGGAGCACAAGAAACAGGTCCCAGCCGCTCCTCTCTGAAATCCCCCGTGGTTTGTGCTGAAGACACAGCTGTGCACGACTCCCAGTCCCTGGCAGACTCAGCGGGGACACTGAGGCAGGGCCATTGCTGGGAGACGCAAGTGTCGTCTGATGGAAAGATTTGGCTCAGCAAATTCCTGACAGACTTGTTGGGTCTCCAAAAATGCAGGTAGTTCAGGCAAATTCCAACTTTCTTGGACAGATATTTCTTTTGTGCGGACAGTGTCCCCAGGCTCAGCACCCCTTCTGCATTTTTTTCCTTTCTAAATAAAAAACGCTGCCTCTGCTGCATGTGAGAAAGTTTCTACTAATATAATAAAATTTATAAAATACAAAGCCATCATGGTTTCCACAGAACCATTCGACTGAAGAGACTCATGGAGAAAATGTCATATGGGGAGGAAGCCAGAACCCTCAGAGGAAACAGCCACAAACAGCACCTGCACCTGCTCCTGGGCTGTTCTCTGTGGTCGGTGGGTCCTGAGCGCCGCCTGGTGTCCTGAGCGCCCCCTGCAGCCCCGCCCTCCTGTCTTCCTCAGGAGGTTTGTGTCTGGGCTCACATTGACTTCCCCTCACTGTGTCTCTCGTACAGTAATACACGGCCGAGTCCTCAGATTTCAGGTTGGTCATTTTAAGAGAGACTGTGCTCGTAGGGTTGTCCCTGGAGATTGTGAATCTTCCTTGAATGGATGGCGCGTACCACTGTTTATTTCCTGTTGGTTGGCTCACTCTCGCCAACCACTCCAGCCTCTTCCCTGGAGCCTGGCGGACCCAGTTCATGCTGTAGTTAGTGAAGGTGAATCCAGAGGCTTTGCAGGAGAGGCTCAGGGACCCCCCAGGCTGCACCAAGCCTCCCCCAGACTCCACCAGCTGGACTTGGCACAGGACACCTGCAGACAGAGAAACAGACTGAGAACTGCCCCTGCAGCGCGGTCCCGCTGAGCCCGAGCCCAGGACGCACCTTTGACAGCAATGAGGAGGGAGGCCCAGAGGAGAGCGGACCCCATGGTGTGGACACAGGACGGGCTGACCCTGAGGCTCCTCTCCGGGATCTGCAGGGACAGGGGCTGGGCGAGTTTTCATGAGCAGTGCCGGGTCCTCATTTGCATGTCTTTCCCCTGTGGACCTGTCTGAGCTGCCCACCCGGGCTCCTCCCTCCCTGCCTTGCATTCGGGGAGGGCGGGGGGACAGGATGCCTGGGCCTGGACCCAGGGGTCCTCTGCTGGTCTGAACATTGTAGTATTTGTCTGTGAACAGTGATAGACACCTAGACCAGGATGGAAGTGGGATATTCAAGGTTCTCCAGGCAGGTTGTACATAAACGCACTCAGGACATGTCCTGGGACAGGATTGTGGAGACGACAGTGCCCCCTGGTGGTTGTTCTGAGCCACACAGGCTGAGACGTTGGGTCTGACCCAGCTTCCTGAGACAAGGCAGGGGTGTCTGCCACAGGGAAGTCCTTCCTGGCATTTTGAAACGGTGGCACCTCAAATTATGCTTCTCTCTTGTACACAGCTGAGTCTCTGCAAGGACACCTGGACCTCAGGGCTCCCACCTTGGGGAGAACCTGAGGAACAGAACCCTCCTCAGTGCCAGGGGCACAGGCCTCTGGTGCCAGGGCCTCAGCTTGCACGTGTGAGGTGCTGTGACCTGCCTGGTTGCACACTCACACACCCCAGAGTGTCCACGTGTGAAACACCAGTGCCTTTTTGACTCCGTGGAGATGTTTTCTGACATTTGTGAGGAACCTTCGTGACTGAGGGCAGTAGAGCTGCAGAGGGGCGGTGGGCACAGGGACAGACTCACCGAGCACAGAGGGCAGTTTCCTGCCCAGGAACCGGTCCCTTCACTGCAGCCCTGAGACCCTGTGTCTCTGAACTCTAGGATTGAGCCTGAGACCACAGGAGTAAGTCGCAGTGGAGAGGACAGCACAGCTCCGTCCTCCTCGCTCTGGGACACGAGGACGGGGTCCCACTCCTTTGTACTTCTGTCTGAAAAGACGTAGAGGGGGGATGGCAGTGACCACTGTGTATGAAACTCCGTGAAAGAAAGCCGGCGCTGTCAGATGTGACCATCACTGTTATTGTATCATTCCCCACCTGGGGGCAGAGGGGGCTCTGAGGCCTCCCCTCTGACTGCACAAGGAACACCTGCTCTGCTCCAGGCCTCACATGTCACATCTGTGTGAGGGGACAGGTCACCACCATCATGCCTGTGTCCTCACGTCTATGTTCATTTAGATCTATTGGTTTTAGGTCCTGAAAAGTTGTTTCCTTTATTTTTCATCATCAATGACTTCAGTACAAATATTATACCCTGGTGTTCCACAGTATCTGTTGGATGAATTACATAATAAACTTCACTTCCCTGGATGACGGTCATTGAAGAGACACCAGAAGTTGGATGATGCAGCTCAACAAGAAAAATCTGGGCCCTGTGGTGAGAACCTGAAAATGTGGGCTGACCTGTTCCAGGGCAGTGGAGGGAAGAGACATCCCATGACACCCAGAACCAAGTGAGTCCGTTGCCTTCATGGTCCCTGATCCCTTGGTTGGGACAGATGTGCACAGGTCAGTCTCCACTGGCAGAGGGAAATATTCATCTGTTGGAGACAGTTCCATTTTATTGTTCATGTGGAGGAAAATGGAACAGGTGTACCTTGGTTTATGTGGGTTTGTGTTGGTGACTCAGGTGTGCTCATCCCCAGGAAAGCAGGAGTCAGGTCTCCTGGGGAAAATGAGCTGTGACATTGTGGATATTCACAAGTGAGGAGGGAACCAGATCACGTTACAGTGACAGTGGGTGAGCCTGTGGGGAAATCACAACTGGTCACATAAGAAAATAGAGGTGAAGATATAAGTGAAAGCCTTTGACAGTCACCAGAAAGGACACACCAAGGTGAATGTCACTCCTGACCAGAGGAAGGATTAAAGTGAAGGAGGTTTGTGATCAGGGGAGGGAAGGTCCCTGGGACACTGTTTCCCCTGCACGGTGTTCAGAGGACACACTGAGAACAGATGTGACCCTAGAGCCCGTGGACCAATGTTGGGGGACAGTGGGCATCTCTGTGGGTCCCTGGGAAGCAGAAGCATGAACTACAGAGAAGCAGACAGAGCTCCTGGGTCCGAGTCCTTCAGGGAGTTTGGAGCTGGATGTGCAGCAGCTGCACGGCCTCCTGTGTGGGGTTTGTTCTCTAGAGTCTGCTGGACCAGGTTCAGTCACTGGGGATGGAGAGGAACCTCAGTCATGACCAGGTGTGTTTAGGTAAAGTTGAAGGTAGAGATTTGTGAGTAATTAAGATTAGGTCATGAAAATGTTGTTTTTGGAAACCTGTTATTGGAAACCCGATGTCTCAGTGTGACCTCCACCTCAACAGGGCAAGCGGGGTGGGTGACACTGTGCTCAGGGGACACTCAGCTCCCTGGTCCGGTGACTCCCCCTCCACAGGCAGGTGGGGTGGTGACAGGCGGTGGCGGGGTCACGATGCGCAGGACGGGACGCGGTGAACCGAGAGCTGACACGCACAGAGGCTGAACCAATGGGCACAGACACAGTTCGGGGGAGCAGGAGGGTGGAGCGGGGAGGAGGGTCAGGGGGAGGAGAGAGCTGCAATACTTCCAACAACAAAGAATAAAAAATGAGAATAAAGACATGGGCGCCGCCACGCATCCCAGGGACTGTGACCAATGAACACGGGCGGGGCCTGGGCACTGCTGTTCATTGTCATAAGCCCCCCAGTATTTTCCAGGCACGTGGGACCCCGAAGAGGAAGCTTCTGAGGGGACCGTCATTGAGGGAGAAAGTCCGATGCAAAGGGACCCGCTGAAAGGACACGTGGGCCTGGGACCCAGACCCGCTCTCACTTCTCGTCACCGGCCCAACTGCAGGGGCGCGTCCCTCCCACCGCCGCCTGGGGGTCAGGGGGTCGGACCGAGGCCACCTCCTCAGCCCTCGTCCCCTCCCCTGCAGGCGGCCGGGCCTGCGCGCCCCTCAACTCCCTCACGGCGGCCTGCACCTCGTGCTCGGACCCGGGGCTCGCGACCAAATGGCTGCACAGCCGGCCTGACCCGCCCCACACGCCCGGGGCCCCGCGGCCTCGCCAGCCACGCTCGGAGGTGATGAGCCCGAGGCCCCTAGCCGGCCCCAGCGTGGGCTCCACCGCGCACGCGCCAGCCGCTGGCGGGACCCTCAGAGCTGAGAGGAGCCGCTCTGAGGAGAACGTCCCGCCTACCGCAGGCCCTTTCGCAAAGGCAGACGGGATAGCAGTTCCACAGGGAGCCGAACAGAAGGGTTCCGGGCTGCTCCGAAACTACATATCCCAGGAGGCACTGCGCAGGGTAGACCATGAGCCTCAGCGGTTGAGCTCCAGGGCGCGCATTCTTTGCCTCCAACCGATGAGCCATTGTGGGGACGAAGGTAGAGCGATGTGGGGATTCAGCTGGCCAATGGGGAGCGCGGAAGGGGCGAGGTGGGCAGGCCGCGTGGTTTCCTTGGATACCGCGGACGCGACTCTGTGGGAGAGGGTGGGGCTTTAGCGTGAGACCCTGGAAGTCCTGACTGACAGGAACTTAGGAGCTCAGGTAAGTGACAGAGCCGAGGGCGGAGGGAGACCCTGTGGGTGTCAAGGTGAGGACGACGTGCAGACTCGGGGCCCTCAGAGTGGTGAGGTCTGAACTTCACGGCCAGGACGGGGTGCCCTGGGATGGGGGCCCTGCACGGGGATGAAAGCCAGACGGGGACCCTGTGCGAGACTCGCTCTGCCCGGACGTGAGCACGAGAGCAGGTCCCGCCCCGTCCCGACCCCGCGTGACCGAGGCCGCGCATCGGACGCGGTGTCTCAGTGTGGGCTCCGCACCTGCGGTCGGTGACACCCTCCGTGACGACCCCGAAGGGCTGTGAGGGTCCAGTGAGACCTTGGACGGAACCGAGCACAGGCCGCAGAACCGCAGTGCAAAGGCTGTGTTCCTATTTCAGGGGTGACCCTGAACCCCAGTCACCCAGACAAACCCGAGGGACCAGGACGTGTGCTGACAGAAGCACTGACCTCCGTCCCCAGGGGTCCTGGGTTTTAGGACTAAATGAGACGCAGAAGGACCGTCCGTGTGGTGCGAGGGGAAGGACACGGGCTGAGTGTCTCCTGGCGCTGCCTCTGGGTCATCTGTGTCCCCTGCACCTGTCTCTTCCCCTTAAGTGCAGGGGGATTTCTACTGAGTGACTCTGTGGGGTCTCTCTTACCTTCTATTATTCTGTGGGTCATTTAAAAAATGAAAAAGAAAAAAAATGTTTTCTCCTTTCCAGCTCATGTTTCCCTTTCGGTGCCACATCCTCTTCCCACAAATTATTCTCTGAGTTCCCAGCAAAGACACTGCAAACAGTCACGTTTAATAAAATGCAAGTGCGGAACCTGAGTGCCTTCCAAAAAGCTGAAGCCCTGGGCCACGTGCAGGAGCCAGAACCCCTGGGAGCTGCCCAGGGACAGAGGGGCTGGTTCCCGAGGAGGGGCTGCGGTCTGTACGCCGGGTCCCAGGGCTCTGAGCTGCCCACTGCCTTGTAGGAAAGTCAGTATTTCTCCTCCTTTCTGTCCTCGTCCTTCCTCCTTCTTCTTCCCCTAGTGAAGACGCACAGTAGGTGTTAGCTCTCAGGTTCACCAAGTTCCCACTGAACACGACTTCTGTTCTTGGCTTTTGTTTCATTTGGTCCTAATTATTCAGACTGATCTTCAAACTGTCGTTTTAAATGAAAGCCAGTGGGAATCACTTCGACAAAGGCATTGGTTTAAGCAAGTTGAGAATGCACTCACATTTGTTGAACACGTGCCCTATATTTCTCGATTAAATGAGAATTTCTTCTAGATAATTTGTTTCTATGGTAATTTCTGAGACAAACCAAGTAATTGGAATTGGCAACAAATCCTTGTCTATAGGATAAAATGATTATTTTACTATTTTGAAGTAAATACAATAAAAGTAAAGATAATTGAAAAATTAGTTTTCTGATCATATGAGTTTTTAAATGGAGAAAATTATTTATAATTAAGGTTAATACAAGATATGAAAAATTTATTGAGCCCTGGCTGGTGTGGCCCAGTTGGTTGGAGCACCATCAAGTCCCTCCTTCCCCCTCACTCTGCATCTGCTCCTGAACTGTTCTCTGTGGTCGGTGGGTCCTGAGCGCCCCCTGCAGCCCAGCTCTCCTGTCTCCTCAAGAGGTTTGTGTCTGGACTCACACTGAATTCCCCTCACTGTGTCTCCCGCACAGTAATACATGGCTGTGTCCTCGGTGGTCACGGAGCTCAGCTGCAGGGAGAACTGGTTCTTGGACGTGTCTCTCGAGACTGTGGTGCGGCTCTTGAGAGATGGGTTGTAAATAATGCTATCACTAGAATGTATGGACTCCAACCACTCCAGGTTGTTCCCTTGTTTCTGGCGGATCCAGCTCCAGTAATGTTCATGGGTGACTGAGCCCCCAGAGACAGAGCAGGTGAGGGAGAGGGTCTGCGAGGGCTTCACCAGTCCTGGGCCCGACTCCTGCAGCTGCACCTGAGACAGGACACCTGGGGACAAGGAGCATCAGGCCCTGTCAGTCACATGCAGTCACAACCACCCTATAGACCCCTGTCTGACCTCTGAGTCCCTCACCTTGGGGGGCTGTCACCAGGCACAGGAGAAGACCCAGCAGTCTCATCTTCTAGACCAGGGCTCTGCCTTCCCCAGAGACCTCAGCCCTGTGTGAGGAGTGAGCTGTGAGCCTCCCCAGCCCAGGGGAAGATTTACCCTGCAGCTTGTGGAGAAATTTGCATGTGGGGCAGCCTATTCCTTATAAGTGGAGGGACTGAGGTCAGGTTGCCCTGGTCCTTCTAGGGCCTTCTGGGGCATCTCTTCCTTGAACTGACTCAGCATGTAAGTCAAGGACGGGGGTTCCCCAGGTTCATGATACACCGTGGAATGTGGTCAAATGTCGGCCTCACCTTTCTGAGTGAAAGAAGAAATGATGGCCTAGATAGGTAGGTTTCACTTTTGCTTCCCATGCATCTTTCAAACCAATTTAAAAGGGACTAATATTTGTTAAGATAGTTTCTGAATCCCAACTCCTTAGTATATCCACTGTTTACTAATTTTTATATTATAATTTCATACGAGTTATGTCCACCGTCAAGCAAAAATAAAAATAATAGGCAGGCATGCTCAATATCTTATATATTAATTTATTTAAATATAATATTATAAATTTTTATTTTTTAGAAAGAGAGGAAGGGAGAGGGGAGATAGAAATTTGATGTGAGAGAGAAACATCAATTGGCTTCCTCCTGCATGCCCCCTTCTGGTAGTTGAACCCGCAACCCCGGCGTGTGCACAGACCTGGAATAGAACTGGGATGTCTCAGTCTAGGGGACAGTCTTCAATTCTCTGAGCCACACTGACCAGGCTCTTATATTTTAATTTACAACGTTCCTTTGATCTGAGAAACTACCTCCCAATCTCAGGTAGGTGGGACATTCTTGAAAAGTGATGTTGTAAAGTTTGTGATTATGTCTACAGCTTCCTGTGCAATCTCTTCCATTATGAAACCTCATGGCCTATTGCAGAGACCCAGACTAGTTACATCACACATATGCATGCTTTTAAATGTAGATAAAAACAAGATATGAAAACACTGATTAAGCCTGTGTACAACAGAATCATTCATATAGTGAAGTGATTATGGTAGAAGATTGAACTGTTTTCTTTGTCCAGTGTTTTCAGTGATGTTGGGGATCAGAGGGAGGTTAGTGAAGAGATTTCCTATCATACATTTTCTCATAAAAAAGGGAACTTCAACCCTGACAGCTACCTCATTCTAGTCTCCCTCCCTCTGCCCCTGGTGATGGACTCTATGGTCAGAAGTACTGGGCTGTCCCACAGAACATTTAATGTCCTTAATGTACAATGAACACATTCTCCCATCAGACAAGTGATTTAGAAATGTAGTCTCTAAATAGCTTGTCTTTTCATTCCCTTAATTGATTCTTTGGTAGGATAAATGTATGTAATTTGGCAAATTCTGATTCACCCTTATTTTCTGTACTTTAAGGGAGAGACAGAGAGAGAGAGAGAGAAACATAGACTGGCTGCCTCCCACACGACCCCACCAGGGCCGGGGATGAATTGCAACCGAGGTACATGTCCTTGAATGGAATTGAACTGGCAAGACTTTGGTCCATAGGACAACGCTCTAACTATTGAGTCAATCATGACAGCATATTCCTGGGCAGGTGCTTAATTAGTTTGAGCATCATCCCGTACACTGAGAGGCTGCATGTTCAATTCTCAATCAGGGCCTTTGCTGGAGGCAACCAATCCATGTCTTTGCCTCTCTCTCTCTCTCTCTCTCTCTCTCTCTCTCTCTCTCTCTCTCCCCCCTCCTCCATCTTAATCAGTAAACATATCTTCAGGTGAAGATGAAATACATAAACAAGTATTGTAAGTTCAAGATTTATTTAATATAGAGAACTCAGAAATTGACCCAAGACAATATGCTCAATTAATATTTGACAAAGGTGGCAAGAGCATACAGCCTCTTTAATAAATGGTGTTGGGAAAATTGGACAGCTACATGTGAAAAAATGAAGCTAGACCACCAACTTACACCAAAAATAAACTCAAAATGGGTAAAAGACTTAAATGTGACTTGTGATTCCATAAAAATCCTAGAAGAAAATCAGACATCATATGCTGCAGAATTTTCACTGATACATCACCTAAGGCAACAAAAACAAAGGAAAAAATGAACACATGGGACTACATCAAACTAAAAAGCTCTGCACAGCAAAAGAAACAACCATCAAAATGGAAAGGGAACCCACTATATGGGAGAGCATATTTGCCAATGATACATCAGATAAGGGGTTAATTTCCAAAATATATAGGGTACTCACACAACTCATCAAAAGGAAGACAAAGAACCCAATTAAAAAATGGGCAGGGGACCTAAAGAGACACCTCTCCAAACAGGACATACAAATGACCAAAAGACATATGAAAAAATGCTCAACGTCACTAATCATCAGAGAGATGCAAATTTAAACAATAATGAGGTGTCACTTCACACCTGTCAGAATGGCCGCCATCAACAAATCATCAAACAACAAGTGCTGGTGAGAGTGTGGAAAAAAGGGGACCCTAGTGCACTGCTGGTGGGAATGCAAACTGGTGCAGCCACTGTGGAAAACACTATGGTGTTACCTCAAAAAATTAAAAATTGAACTGCCATTTGACCCAGTGATCCCACTTCTAGGAATATACCCTAAGAAGCCTGAAACACCAATCAGAAAGAATATATGTACCCCTATGTTCCTAGAAGCACTATTTACAATACCTAAGATCTGGAAACAGCCCAAGTGTTTATCAGTAGATGAGTGGATAAAAAAGCCGTGGTACATGTACACAATGGAGTACTATGCAGCTGTAAGAAAGAAAGATCTCTTATCCTTTGAGATGACATGGAGGGTCCTGGAAAGTATTATGCTAAGTGAAACAAGCCAAGCAGAGACAGACAAATATCACATGATCTCACTTATTTCTGGAATATAATGAACTAAACAAACTGATGAACAAAATAGACACAGAGACATAGAAGTAGGGTACAGACTGACATTCCTCAGAAGCGGGGAGGGGAAGGAATAAACCACAGAATTTATATGCATATATGCATAGCCGATGGGCATAGACAACAAAGCTGGGGCCGGGGTGGGAGGGGATAGGGAGGAGGGAGTCAATGATGGGGGGAAGAGAAACATCTGTAACAAAAATAAATTAAAAAAACAAAACAAAAAAAGAAAACCAGTGTAAGTCACTATATCGATAAAATAAAAAATAAAATAAAAACATATAAATAATCACCATAAAAAAAGATTTATTTAATGACACCTTTTCTACACACACACACACACACTCACAGTGAGGATTAAATAAATAAATATGTGTAGTATATATAAAATTTCTTTAATGCATAAGGACCATATGCTCCCATCACACAAGACATTTGAAAATATAATATCTATGTTCATATGGGTCTTCATATCCTTAATGTAATCTTTAGTGGGATGAATGTGTTTAATTTAGCAAACTCTAATTCACCCCTATTTTTGTGCTGGGCCTGTTTTGGTGAATCACACAGACCCCCAGGACGTGCTGAGCCTCACGGTCCAGGGTCATCAGCTGCAGCAGCCACAGGGACAGAGAGGTTCTGGCACCAGGAGTGAGGGCTGCTGGGAAACTGCCCAGAACTGGACGGGACTTGGACCTGGGTGAGGGGAGGAAGCTGGACGTGTTCTGAGTCACAGGACAGAGATGTGCCTGATGTTCATGGGAAGAGTGTTAATGGACATGTGGGTTTAAACCTTTTCCCGTGACGACCCAGGAGGACATGCAGGGCATGACAGACACAGCTTCTGTCATCGTAGGAAACACCTGAGTGATTATGACCAGGAGTTTGTTAGAACAGAAACGTTAAAGGTTCTGCAGGCAGGGATCAAGGGAAATAAGGAACGTGTCACTGCAAAGGGGGGAAGAAGATTCCTGTTACCCACATGCACCTGCTCACAGTGTCTCTGTCTGTGAGGTAACAACTTCCCAGGTCCAGGGGTTAGCACTTGGACACCTGTGGGTCATTACTCACATGGTCACACCATGCTCCACCCAAGCTGCACAATTCATTGGGGCCCCATTTATAAAACCCCTCAACACTTAGAGGGAAGAGTGGACACCTCTCCCTGCAAGAGCCATGGTGCTGGTGTGTCTGTGTGAGGGGCCCTCACGTCATTGACCAGGACCCTGTCTCAGTCCATCGTCATCATCATCATCATCATCATCAGCAGCAGCAGCAGCAGCATTTGTTTATTTAAAGTTGTTCTTATTTTCTGTACACATGGTTGTTGTCCACTAAAAATGACCCCTTTTCTCATTTTACAGTCATTTATTATATTTTCCAAGTTAAATTGGTAGTCACATTTATTTTTTCTTTTCTTTTTCTTTCTTTTTTTTTTTTTTTTTTTTTTTTTTTTTTTTTTTTTTTTAGTGCTGACAAATGAAGGCTTGTTCCTGCCTCTTCTCCATCTGCCCCACACTGGGATCTGATGAGAAAGGTTGGGTCTCCTCCTTAGATGTCTTTGGGAGAGTGAACCACACAGGCCCCTGGAGAGAATTGCTCCCACTCCCCACCATCTCGCCAAAGTAAAAGCTCTGAGGTCGTGTCCTTTCCTGGGTCTACCAAAGCTCCCCTTACTTGCTGAAAGGCCTTTCCTGTGTTTCCCAGAGATCCCATTTGCCCATGATACACGTTCCATGTCCCTTTGTGTGTGTTTGTCCTCAGCCTGGACATCTGTACAAGCTGTCGTGGGTCCCTCTGCCTCTGCCTGGTGTCAACTGCTCTGGGTGCTGTGAGCATGATATCCAGTCAGTGACCTTCACCCCCACAAGTCCTTCTTCTCTAGCTTTGGGGTCACACACCTCTTATGCCCACTGTCCAGCACTCATGTGTCCTGATGCTGGCTGGCTGGGACCCTGAGCTGTGGAGCTGAGCTGCACAGTTGGGTCAGCAAAGCCTCTGGTTGGATTCAACTAATGTGGGTCAGTAGATTTCATGATTGTCATTTGGTCACAAGAGTGTTTGAAAGAGAATCACTGCCTTTTTCCCATAAGAAAGTTGTCCTTCTTGAGAAAAGACAGTCTATTTTTTACTTTTGACACTATTACAGGGTCTCCCATTTCCTCCTGCTTTGCCCACATCCACCCAGACCCACCAATCCTCCCCAGGCCCTACCACTCTGTCTGTGTCCATGGGCTCTGCATATATGTTCCCTGCATCCTCTCTTCACCTTCTCTTATCTACCCTTCCCTACACCCACCCTCTGATCTCTGTCAGTCTGTTCCACGTATCTGTATTTCTGGTTCTATTTGTTCCTCAGTTTATTTTGTTCATTAGATTCATTAGTGTAAAGGAGATCACAGGGTATTTGTATTTCTCTTACTGTCTTGTTTTGCTTAGCATAATAGCCTAAAGGTCCATATTGTTGTAAAGAGTAAGAGTTTCTGGGGACACGTCACATCAGGCCCTGTCAGTCACGTGAAGTCACAACCACCTCACGTACCCTGTCTGACCTCTGTGACCCTACCTTTGGGGGCTGTCACCAGGCGCAGGAGAAAACCCAGCAGCCTCATCTTCTTCTAGACCACGGCTCTGCCTTCCCCAGAGACCTCACCCTGTGTGAGGAGAGAGCTGTGAGCCTCCCCAGCCCAGGGGAGGATTTACCCTGGAGCTTGGGAAGAAATTTGCATGTGGGGCAGCCTGTTCCTTATAAGTGGAGGGACTGAGGTCAGCCTGGCCAGGCTTCACTGGGTCCCCTGTGGGGCATCTCTTCCTTTGAACTCAGTCACCAACTAAGTCAGGGATAAAGGATCAAGTAGTTATTGAGACCTACCGAAGTCATGTTAATAGATATGGTCATCTTTGATAAATGTTGGACTAGATGAGTAGATTATATTTTTAATGTCTCATGCATCTTTCCAATAGATTTAAGAGGTTTTACATTTTACAAGTTAGTTTCTTAAACCCTAGTTTTTATACATACCCAACTGTCAAACATTGTTAATAAACAATTCCATTTTTATAAATATTATTTTATATATACAAATAATATCGACCTTGCTTTGGAAATCAAAATATAAAGGACATTTATTCTCAGCATCTTATTCATTTAATGTGTAAAGTAATATTGATCCATGGAACTATGTTCTAAGAACATGTCATTGGTAGACCCATGATTATTTTGTTTTTCTTTGTTAAATGATATTTATTACAAGTTCTGAGTAACACTATACTACATACCGTTATTTAGGTTTAGTAGAAAGATTGTTCTTACAGTCTTTGCCAAACACTTTCACGAGCTAAGCAGGGTAGGTCCTGGTTAGTGCCTGGATGGGAGACCCTGGATTCCTGATGTTGAAAATTTGGTCATTGTGCCTTTGTCCCTCCTCAGACTCTCCCCTTGTGCAAGCCCATGACATATTGCAGAGACCCCATCAAATTATACCAGACATATTCATATTTTTATATGGAGAAATGATTGAGAATAAGAGACTGATTATTCATGTGTACGATTCAGAATCCTTCATATGTGGAAATTGTAAAGGCAGCAGATTAACTGACGTGTGTTCTCAGTGTAATATTTTCACTGATGTTGGGGTTCAGAGGGAGGCAAATGAAGTGGTTTCCTAGCATAGATTTGCTCATAAGAAATGGAACATTAACCCTGACAGAAACCCTCAGTTGGGCCAACCTGTTCCCTGGGGATGGTCCCTGTGGTCAGAGGTGCTGGGCTCTCCCACTGCACACACAGCACCCTGAGGTAGGATGAACACGTTCTCCCATCAGACCTGTGACTTGGAAATACATTATTTCTGTGTAGCTTGTCTTTTCATTCACTAAATGAAATATTGGGTGGAAAATGTTTTTACTTTTAACAATGTTCAGTTCAGCACTCTTTTCTTTAATGGGGCATGTATTGTATGTTCTATGTAGCAACTCACCAGGAAACTGTCCCTCTCCATTGCCCATGGCAGGGAAACCCGGATATGAACACAGTGGGTGAGTGGGCACAAAACTCAGTAGAGCAGTGATGGCTGGAATCCTTCATGTTATTGAAATCTGGTTTGCTGTGTCCTCTGACCAGGAGACCAACTTTCGATGGCATGAAGCCCTGATTCATCTGAAATACTAATTCACTTGACTGAACTTTACCTAGTGAATTTCACTACAGCATGTAGCATAGAAAACTAGACTCACCCCTGAGAAATTATATCATGTAGACGTCAGGCAGATGAGGAAGGAAACTCAAAGGACGTGAGGAAGATGCTGAGCAGAGACGACAGAAACACGATCCCAGAGGGTATTTCACGAGGATGAAAGTGACCAGGAGGACGAAGGTGCAGAGAGGTCTTGAGAGGGATACGTGAGGAGATGACCTGGAGCTGACGTCCGGGAAAGTGAATGTCCCAGTGAGAGCCCTGCATGGAGCTGTGTGTGCAGGACTCACATCGGACAGGGAGAGAGTGAGGCCCTGGCGAGTGTGGGGACCTGAGGGATGGACTCTCAGTGTGCCTAGATGGTGACACCTGGGTGGGCGGAGGTGGGTTTTAAATCATGTTCTCCAGGGCCAGTGCCCAGATGACCACCTCTCAGGGGATGCTGGGAGCAGGACTGTGGGGTGATGATGCCCCTAGTGGTGACTCTGAGCCATGCAGGCTGCAGGACCCTAGGGACTGAACCAGCTGCCTCTCCACCCACCAAGACCAGGGTAGGAAAGAGCTCACCTTTAAGGTCAGGTTTTCTTCTCTGAAGAGGAGAGAGACGCACGGACTCGGACAATGAGGGTATTTGTATCATCTGCAACATCCTCAGTAGTGATGCACATGGGAGTATCTCTCATAAATCTGATACTTCTAACATTTTTATAGAAATAACTAGAATGATAGTTTTAGAAACTGTGAGTGAGTAAAAAGGAGCAGCTGGACATACTCTTTCTAAATAAGCTCAGCTCTGGCTGGGTTGTGAGTTGGCTGAATCATCATCCTGTACACTGAAAGGTTGTGGGTTCAGGTCTTGGTCAGGGCACACACCTGCATTCTGGTTGTGATCCCTGGTCAGAGAGCAGCCAACTGATGCTTCTCTCTCTAGTCCGTTTCTACAATCAATAAACATACCTTCAGTGAGGACTAAATGAATGCATACATAAAAAATAAGTGTAGTTGATGTACTATCTATTCAATGACACATTCTACACACACACTCACACACACACACACACACACACACACACACACACACACTGTGATCATTTTCATTGTGATGAATCCCAAACTTACCTTCTCTCCTGTGCCTAGCACAGGGGCTGTGTCCCCACACTGACCGTCCTTTAGCCTGAGACCTTCCTCCACAAACAGAACAGGCCCAGAAAACCCCTGTGGTCCTAGGGGGCCGTGTGGACACCCAGGACACGTCCCTGCGTGATTTCTGAGACTGGATCCTCCACTCTGAGTCATCACTGAGATTCCCCTGTGTTGAGGTGTGTATCAGTTGATGGTTATTTTCATTGCTGAGTAGTATTCCATTGACTGATGTTCCCTAGTTAGCTTATTTGTAAAATACTATAAATATTTACACATATTTTTGTATAAATATAATGATTTGTTCTTCTGCATCTAACACTCCTAGTGAAACCCATGAGATACATGCTAAGTGTATTTTTAATTAAATAAGGAGCTGCGGTTCACTTTGAGAAGGAAGAATAACAGGACACAGAGGGACTTGGAGAAGGAGAGGAGCCCAGTCACTGCCAACATGTCATCTGCACACACAGTGTCACCTCCTCACTGCACGTTCAGCTTCAAACTCCCCAAAGGACTCAAACCCGAGAGCCCTGTCTGAGTCTGTAGTTCATTCTTTGCTTACCATGAACCACACAGACGCCGTGTTCCCCAACATTGATTCACAGGCTCTAGGGTCACACTGTGTTCTCAGATTGCCCTCTGCACGCCGTGCAGGGGAAACAGTGTCCGAGGGAACACGCCATTGACTGATGTTCCCTAGTTTGATCACTTCTAAAATTAGAAGGACTTTTGGGTTGTTTGTAGCTTCTCATTCAAAGAACTTAAATATTTGCATATATTTTTGTATGAACATAAAGATGTGTTCTTCTGGAGCAAACACTCCTAGGGGGACCACACAGATACATGTTAGGTATATATTTAATTTAATATGAAACCACAATCACTTTATGAAGAAAGAATAATAGGATGTAGAGGAACCTGGAGCAGAAGAGACACCCAGTCACTGCCGTCATGTCATCTGCACACACAGTGTCACCTCCTCACTTGTCCGCTGTGAGAATATGAGAAGTTAGAGCCACAGAGACAAAGCGAGAATCGTCCTGGATGCAGCTGAGGGCTGAGAGGAAATCCCTGCTCCCAACAGGAAGCCCCTCCTTCCAGCCTCACTCTGCACCTGCTCCTGGGCTGTTGTCTGTGGTCTGTGGCTCCTGAGCTCCCCCTGGTGTCCTGAGCGCCCCCTAGTGTCCTGAGCGCCCCCTGGTACCCTGAGCATGCCCTGCAGCCCCGCCCTCCCGACCCCCTCAGGAGGTTTGTGTCTGGGCTCACACTGACTTCCCCTCACTGTGTCTCTTGCACAGTAATACACGGCTGTGTCCTCGGTGGTCACGGAACTCAGCTGCAGGGAGAACTGGTTCTTGGATGTGTCAACAGTGATGGAGACTCGGTCTTGCAAGGCTGGGTTATAGCTTGTGTGTCCACTCCAGTACCCCGTCCACTCCAGCCCTTTTCCAGGTTTCTGACGGATCCAGTTCCAGTAGTCACTGCTGGTGACTGAGCCCCCAGAGACAGCGCAGGTGAGGGAGAGGGTCTGTGAGGGCTTCACCAGTCCTGGGCCCGACTCCTGCAGCTGCACCTGGGACAGGACACCTGGGGACAAGGAGAATGAGGCCCTGTCAGTCAAGTGCAGTCACAACCACCCCATGGACCCTGTCTGACCTCTGAGACCCTCACCTTGGGGCACTGTCGCCAGACACAGGAGAAGACCCAGCAGTCTCATCTTCTTCTAGACCACAGCTCTGCCTTCCCCAGAGACCTCAGTCCTGTGTGAGGAGAGAGCTGTGAGCCTCCCCAGCCCAGGGGAGGATTTACCCTGGAGCTTGAAGAGACATTTGCATGTGGAGAGCTCTGTGCTCATAAATGCGGAGGGACTGAGGTCAGTGCCCCATGTCCTTCTGGGTCCTGAGCTCATTTCTTCTCCTGTACTCAAGGGTGTAGATCTGAGATGGGTGAGCACCTGGGTTAGGAGACACTTGCAATCAGGTCAGTGGATGGGTCCATGTTTTTATCACTAAACAAATGCTGGACTAGGTGACGGGACCACACTATTTTAATCTAATAAGTAATTTAATTTCCTAATAAAGTGGAGTCACAGCGTGTATAAACATCTTCCTAGGTCCAAAGAATCACATTAAATAGTTCAAATTGGACAATTATAACTCGGCCACTTTCTATGGACCAGCAGGGTCTGGGATGGGTGTGGATCGGGGACCTGCTGCTGGTCACAGGGTCATTTTGGGATCTGCCATCCCAGGGTTCCCTTGAGACTTTGGGAGGATGGGAATCTGGAGGCTGATTTCCTGGGAAGGGGATTGTGAGCTCACGATGGGTAAGAATACTGTTGCACAGGAAATCAATGTATAAACTTCCGGATCTTTTATTAAATCCCTTATGTGGGATGCAACACGTGGTAGGATTTAACAAGCTGGTAAACACTTCACACCCTGTTTGCTTCCCTGAGTCTCGCACTCCCCTCCACACACTGAACGCAAACCGCAGTCCCAGTGATTGTAAAGGGTGCAGGGAGACCTGGGGCGAATGTGACAGACTCAGAAAGTCTATGGACCAGAGCTGAGCCTTCTTCAGGCTCACAAATGTCTCAGGAGATCCCCCTCGTGGACAGAAGGGCTGGGAGTGGGGCGTTGGTGCAGCCACGTGGGTGGAGATGGCATCGGTGACAGGGATGGCCCCACTCTCCTGCAGGTCCTAGGAAACACCTGTGGGGAGCCCTGGGCCCCGGCCAGCTGTGAGCAGCATGAGGGAAAGAGAGGTGGAGGCCTCGGGAGAGCAGCAGTGAGAGGGTCTCCTCCATCGAGCTGCACACTCTGCCCCAGGGGACACCTGTGCTCTGTGACCACCGTCACCAGCCAACTCCAGACACTTTCATTTCCCAAACTGATGCTAGACCCTGTCCAGTATGCCAGCCGTGGTGCTCTCTGTCTCATGGACCTGACCAGTCCAGGGTTCTCACAGAGGTGGAATCACACGGCCTTTGGAATTCTGAGAGAGGGTCATTTCACAGGGTCATGTCACCAAGGTTCACCCATGTCCCACATCTGTCCCCTGTGCCTCCTTTGTAAGGGTGCATGACATCTCGTTGTGAGGAGAGAGCACATTTTGCTCATTGAAGTTTCTGCTACCTCTCTCCATTTTCACAGTATCAGTGGCTTTTACAGGTGCTGTTGTTGCTTCACTGATCACGAAGGAGGGTGCATGGCCCATGGAAGGCAGTCAACAAACTCACATTAGATGAATCAGTATATTAACAAATGAAATGGAAGGAAGTGTCCCATGTCCAGAGGTTGAGCTGAGTGAGGACAAAGAGTAATAATTTCTATGGCGTACTGGTGGTCATCAGCCACACTGTCCCCACTGTCCTGGAAGCAGCAGGACGAGGAGGAAGGAGGTGGAGACAGAACCTCTGTGGCGGGAGCAGAGCTGACAGGTACCCCCAGTCGGCACGGGGACGGGGTCTGATCCCAGGTCACCCTGCCTCAGTCTGGTGCTCCTCTGACATGGGCACACATCCTGCCCTGCACTGCAGCTCAGAGGAAATAAGGGATCCTGACAGGAAGAATGTTCCAAGGAAACCGAGGAGGGAGGGTGACGCGAGGTCACACAGGGGTCTGGAGGTCAGCTCCTGTCCATGTGCAACAGGCCAGACAGCAGGAGGAGCCAGGGAGTCAGTGGGAGCTGGAGGCAGGACCAAACTCCTGAGGGCGCTGCAGGGCCACAGGCGGGAGGGTCACGTGTGTGCTCTGCAGGCCTTACAAGGTCAGGCAGGGCCCACCCACCTCAGGATGGTGATCTGCTCGACCCAGTCTCCTGACTAACAGCACCTTCACGGAACCCCAGAGAATGTTTGCACAAGTATGGGGGCTCCCAGCACCAGTGACCTTGACCCGGAATGTAACTATCATATGACCCACATATTCCGTCCTCTCAGCAGTCTCGGACCCCCCCCCCCCCATCCTGAAGAACATCTCCATGACCTACAACCAGGAGCTTCATGGACTGAGGGACATATCAGGGAAACGGCTTTGAGCCTCACTGAAGACATCTCATCACGAGTGTTAACAACACAGGTGGTTGTGAAATTAGGAGTAGTCCCAGGGTTCTCACCTCACAGCTGGAGCAGCTCAGAATTCTGGAGCCGGGGAAACAGGCTCTTCCACGGAGTCGGGAGACACGCATTTCACGGGACCTCCGCATGGAGGGTGACGTGCACTGGTGGGGTTTATTTGGATGGAAATAAATGAGCTCCCAGGTTCCTGGTGTGTCATCCATGGCCGGTGCCTCAGCTCCATCCACTGGGAGAAGTCCAGCCTGAACGTCCTCTAATCCCTCGGGGTGTGAGCCCCACCAGACCCTACATCTGAAGCTGCTGCGGTGGGAGCCCCTCCGGGTGCACAGAAGGGCCACAGCCATCGGCGCGTGTGCAGGCTGCGGGGACAGTGAGCGCCGCGCGGGCCTTTCTTCTCCATTTGGAGGGACCAAGGCTCTGCTCCTGCCTGCGGGTGAGCCTGGGCGCTGCTGTCTGCGGCCCAGAGGTCTGTGCTGTCGGATCCCGATCCTGACTCTGGAGAAGACCCAGGAGCCCATCAGAGGAAGAGGACACCGCAGACGACAACAGAAACCCAGGGCTTAACCTCCACCTGCACTGGTACTGGGTTTAATGCTCTGATCTCAGGGGCCTGAGCGCCCCCTGGTGTCCTGAGCGCCCCCTGGTGTCCTGAGCACCCTCTGGTGTCCTGAGAGCCCCCTGGTGTCCTGAGCGCCCTCTGGTGTCCTGAGAGCCCCCTGGTGTCCTGAGCGCCCTCTGGTGTCCTGAGCACCCCCTGCAGCCCCGCCCTCCCGTCTCCCTCAGGAGGTTTGTGTCTGGGCTCACACTGACTTCCCCTCACTCTGTCTCTCGCACAGTAATACAGGGCCGTGTCCTCGGCTCTCAGGATGTTCATCTGCAAAGTGGCAATGCTTTTGGAATCATCTCGTGAGATGGTGAATCTACCTCTCAGAGAGGCGGCGTATTCCGTTCTGTGATTTTGTCTCTGTTTCTGATAAAACCGATTCACTCCTGTCTCTTTCCTGGAGTCTGGCGGATCCAAGATATATAATATTCACTGAACGTGAATCCAGAGCCTTTGCAGGAGAGTCAGAGACCCCCCAGGCTGTTTCAGGTCACTTTCAGTCTCCACCAGCTGCACCTCACTTTGGACACCTGCAGACAACAGACATAGTCATTAGGAGAGGTCACACACACACACACACACACACACACACACACACACACACGTCCCCAGGTCTCCGTGATGCTACCATGTAAGAGCGTCCAAGCGAGAGCCCAGCTCAGCCCAAATGTCATGGTGCTTCCTCGGGGTTGACTCCTGCAGTGAATGGAAAGTGCAGCGTCCCTGGGTTGGGGCTGCTCTCCCAGAGGTGCAGGGACAGGGCTGGGCTGCGTTTATGAGCTCCAGAAACTCTCCATGTGCATGGGCTCCTCCCTTTAAAGACAGGGAAGTGGAGTTTCTGGGTGAGGGACCGCTGGACTCAGAGAGACAAGCACCCCTTGTGAGTGTGGAGACTTTTAGAAGGGCCTAGGTAGTCTGTGTGCTGTAGAGAAATTGTTGCTGTTGATAAACTCCAAAATCCATCAGTCAAACAGAACTGAATATACAACGATATCCACATCCACAGAAGGCCGTGATATTCCAATTCAGTGTAGGATCTTCCTGTGGTCCTAGGGGGCTGTATGAGCACCCAGGACATGTCCCTGTGTGATCTCTGAGACTGGATTCTTCACTCTGTGTCTTCACTGAGATCCTCCTGTGTTTAGGTGTGTAACAGTTGATTATTATTATTATTTCCTTCGTTGATTTTAGAGAGAGAAGAAGGGAGAGGGAGAGATAGAAACATGGGTGAGAGAGAACATCGATTGGCCGCCTTCTGCATGGCACCCACTGGGAATTGGGCACACAACCTGGGCAACTGCCCCAACCAACATTGAACCAGCGACCACTTGGTACATGGGTCGACGCTCAAACAGTGAGCCAGGCTGGCCAGGACAAATATTCACACTTTAAATCCTAACATCCAGCATGATGGTGTCAGGAGATGGGGCCTTGGGAGGAGCAAAGGTCATAAGGGTGTGGTTCTCATGAGAGGGGTTAGTGCCCTCATAAAAGCGGAAAGAGGATGCTCCCTTGTTCCATGTGCCCACTGAGATTACAGCAAAGTCAGAGTGAACCCAGAAACAAACCTCCCTGAGGGACACAGGCGGGTCAGTATACAGGGGTGCTCAGGACACTAGGGGGCTCACTAAACGCCAAAGGGAATGCCAAAGGACATCCATTTCACCTGACAATGAACATGTGCATCCCTGGGAAAGTGATCCCAGGATGAGTCTAAACTGGCTGCTTCTTCTTCCTATAAATGGACTATGCAAACGAATATGATGTCTGACGGAGGAACTCTCCTCCTAATTAGCATTGTTGAGACTTGGTTTCTGTTCAAGGTTGACTGGACCACAAGGTGCCCAAACTCCTGGCTGAAAGTTACTTCCGGGTTTGTTCATAGTGTGTTTACAGGTGAACTTTCCCTTGGAATTGGTGGCTGAGCAAAGCAGATTGTTTTTCCCAATGTGGAAAACAATGATCCTGTACCCTGTGCATCCACAAGAGCCTGAGTGTGTCTGCTCAGTGTGTGGAGCCGTCCACCCTCAGGGCCCTGTGGACAATGGGGGAACACTCAGTCACCACGGAGGGGAGCTTTCCCCTGGGAATGGGGAGAAGGAGACAGAGCCCAGCAAAGCCCTGTGGTCCTAGGGGGCTGTGTGCACACCCAGGACACGCCCCTGTGTGACCTCTGAGACTGGACCCTCCACTCTGAGTCATCACTGAGATCCTCCTGTGCTGAGGTGAGTATCAGTTGATGGTTATTTTTTTGCTGAATAATATTCCATTGAAAGGTGTTTCCTAGTTTGCTTATTTATAAAACTGGAAGGATCTTGAGGTTGTTTAAAGATTCTAATACAGCCCTGGCCGGTTTGACTCAGCGGTTAGAGCCTTGACCTGCGATCCAGAGAGACCCGGTTTCAGTTCCCTCTAAGGGCACTTACCTCGGTTGCAGTTTGTTCCCGGCCCTGGTTGGGTCGTGCGGGAGGCAGCCACTCAATGTGTCCCTATCACATCGATGTTTCTCTCTCTCTCTCTTCCTCTCTCTCCCTCCCACTCTGTCTGAACAAAAAATGGAAAAATATCCTCAGGTGAGGATAAAAAAAAGTTCTAATACAGAGATGTTTAAATATTTGGTTGAAGGTTTTTCTTCCCCCTTGGGGTGGGGGTTGTATTTTTGTATTAACATAAAGATTCATTCTTTTGGGGTAAACACTCCTAGTGGCACCATTGAGATACATGTTGGGTATATATTTAATTTAAGAACAAACCACAATCACATTATGAAGAAAGAATAACAGGACACAAAGGGACCTAGAAAAGGAGAGAGGCCCAGTCATTACCAATCTGTCATCTGCACACACAGTGTCACCTCCTCACTTGTCCGCAGTGAGAATATGAGAAGTTAGAGCCACAGAGAAAAAGCGAGAATCGTCCTGGATGCAGATGAGAGCTGAGAGGAAATCCCTGCTCCCAACAGGAAGCCCCTCCTTCCCCCTCACGCTGCACCCTGGCTCCTGTGCTGTTCTCTGTGGTCGGTGGGTCCTGAGCGCCCCCTGGTGTCCTGAGTGCCCCCTGCAGCCCCACCCTCCTGTCCCCCTCAGGAGGTTTATGTCTGGGCTCACACTGACTTCCCCTCACTGTGTGGTGCACAGTAATATAGGGCGGTGTCCTCGGCTCTCAGATTGTTCATTTGCAGATGCAGTGTGTTCTCGGAGTTGTCTCTGGAGATGGTGAAGCGGCCCTTCACAGAGTCCGCATAGTATGTGCTACCTCCATCAGGATTAATAGCTGACACCCATTCCAGCCCCTTCCCTGGAGTCTGGCGGACCCAGTTCATCCAGGAGCTACTGAAGGTGAATCCAGAGGCTGCACAGGAGAGTCTCAGAGACCCCCCAGGCTGCACCAAGGCTCCCCCAGACTCCGCCAGCTGCACATCACACTGGACACCTGCAAACACAAAGACGTTCTGGTCAGGAAACTGTCACACATCCACTGTTTCTCTCTCTCATCCACTCTCACACTGAGTATATCTTGTTCTCCATAAATTACCTCTTAAAATAGCAACAAGGAAAACCCAACTGAGCCCAAACTCCATGGTGAGTGCTCTGTGTTCAGTTCTGATCAGGGAATGTGGCTCCTGGGAATCCTGGGCTGGGCTCCGCTCCCAGAACTGCAGGGTTAGGCCTGGGCTGCTTTTAATGAGCTGATGGAGCCCTATTTGCATGTCCTGATACTATTTAGGGAACTCTGGGGTTGGAGACCTGCAGACAGGGCAGTGCCTCCGTGCATGTGCGAGTGTCCAGGGGGAGAATCATGGTCATGACTACATTTCAATAACCAAACAAGAATCATAAGGAGCTTGGGGCATGTCCTGTGTCCACATCTAGTAACAGTGAGAACAACATTTGGTCTGTGCTCCTCCCCACTGGGCCCCCCGACTCCCCTGAACCAACTCCAGAGCAGAACAGGACCTGCCCATGACTGAAGATCCCTTGTAGGTCATGAGAGCATGAATGAACGTCTGTATCCCGGTGCTACCCAACGTCAGGGCTGGAGACAAGGAGACACATGGAAAGAGATCACAGGCTGAAGATCTTGTAAGAGTGGATATTGTGGACACAGAGTGTTGGTGCCCTCAACAACAACTGAGTGTCTCTAGCATCCTCCCCTTCAAGGAGACAGAGATGGAGTGCTGAGAAGATGATTTTCTATGCCTGGGACTCAGAGACAGTGAGAAATCAGGAAGTTTCATGGAGCTGATGGAGAGGCTGTGGGTTTCCAACAACCAGTGTCCACCTACAGAAGGTCTCTCGGCATAGACAGTAATGAAAACCTTGAAGAAGGTGATATAATAGAACAATTAGTGATACATATTTAAGTCAGAATATCTGTGATCAGCGAGAAGGCTCATATTGAAGGTTAATCACTCATCTATGAAACAGAGACCTTTGCAGATTAAATTCACAGTGAATGCCATGGTGATATGAGTTGAATTGATCACAGGGCCTGGTCCTTGTCGAATGTGTTATTACAGCTGAGAAAGTTTATTGTAAAAAGGGACAGCTCTGTGTTTCCACAGCGTTTAGATAATGGTGCGTAGTGTACTCACGTAATACACGTGTTTACAGAGCATGGAGATAAAGCCTGGACAGTAGACGAGCCCAGAACCCACCTCCTCCTGGGGGACGTGAGCTCAGTGGGTCCTGAGCTCCCCAGGTCCTGAGAGCACGTTTTCCTTCAAAGCCCACAGAGGACCAGAGACTCCTCATCGCCTTCCCCTCAACCAGCCTGCTTTTCGGGTCCCTACCGGCAGGAGCTCTATGGACCCTGCTGTTCACAGGACATCCCCTCCTCATTCTTTCCATCCATGGACCCCGCCCTCCACTCCTTGGCTGTGAATCCCCCGCGGTCTCTGCTGCACCACAGGGGAGCCCCGTGTCCCTCTCCTGTGGTGATGCCCACACTGCAAGAGCTTTGAACAAAACCTTCCTTTAAAATATAGCGACTGTCAGAGAACTTTCCACCAGGATGGAAGTGGGATATTTAAGGTTCTCCAGGCAGGTAAACTCACTCAGGACACGTCCTGGGACAGGATTGTGGAGACGACAGTGCCCCCTGGTGGTTGTTCTGAGCCACACAGGCTGAGACGCTGTGGCTGAACCAGCTTTCTGAAACAAGACAGAGGTGTCGGCCACAGGGAAGTCCTTCCTGGCATTTTGAAATGGTAGCTCCCCCAAATGTTGCTTCTCACTTGTACACAGCTGAATCTCTTCAAGGTTCCTTGGGCCTCAGGGCTTCCCCCTTGAGGAGAACCTGAGGAACATAGCCCTCCTCAGTGCCAGGGGCATGATGGGAGTCAACTGGAACAGGAACCCGACTCAGGGCATCACTGGGGCAAATGCTACCTGGGTGCATGAGTGGGGGGATTAACCAAGACTGAGGACACACGTCCAGGGTGCTTGTTTGATCAGGTTCCGACTTTCCTGGTTGTGCACCCAGTTCACGTTTTCTTTCCTCAATTTCCTCTGAAATAGCCACACACATTTCCGAGGGTCATGAAGACACTTTATGGAGAGTGTGCAGGAGAACAAGTCCTTTGTGTGTTAATTTTGTACCTTACATCTTTCCCCAGTTCACTTTCTAGTTGTATTAGTATAATGGGCTACTTTTTAGGGTTTTCCATATTCAATGTCAGGTCATATGTACAGATATAAAGAGAACCATTTTAAGTTCATTCTTTCTGATTTAGACTTTTTTTTTATCTTGCCCAATTATTCTCACAAAAACTTCCAGTTCTGTTGAATAGAAGTAGTCCCCAGGGTGCCCTTGTGTTGGTCCTAATGTTAGAAGAAAAACTTTGAAATATTCTCTGTGTGGAATAAGATCACTAGTTGGCTTCTCAAATGTGACCATTTTTATGTTGAGGTAGAATGCCTTGAATAACTAATTTATTTAGAAATGAGTCATGAAAGAATTTTGGATTTTTTAAATGTTATTTCTTCTTTACATCGTTTTATATGATGACGTAGTTTTATCCGTCATTCTGTGAAAGAGGTGTAGCACATTTACTGATTTACAAACATTGAACCATCCTTGCATTCTAGGTCACTATCCCACATGTCCATGGTCAATGATCCTTTCAATTTTCTGGTGAGTTTCCTAGTTTATTTTTGAGGATTTTTACATTTATGTTCATCATGGATGCGAAGTGTCATTTTCTTTTTTCTTTTTAAATTTTTGTCCGTATTTGGCTTTGGTATAAGTGTAATGATCACCTCAATAAAATTCTGTGGATCTTTCCCTTGTTCTTTTCTAGCTAGGAAGAGTTTGGGAAGGACTGACTAAGAAGGCAGTAATTGTTCTTTGAAGTTTTAGTGGAATTCACCCCTGAAGATTTTGGACATGAGCTTTATTTGTTAGCACATATGGTTTCAACTTCAATTATTCTTTTAAATTAATATCAATTCATAAACTTTGGGGTCACATTCCTAATTCAAGGAAAAATTAACTGACGGGGTAATACAATGTTGACCTTCACTGGCTGTGGACAGCACATTGGAGTTCCCACAAGCACACACGTGGAGCTGAGCAGTGACAGGTTAACAGGCTCCTAATTCTGCATCCCTCAGATAGATCTGAGCTACATGCTGACAAGGGAACAGCTCGGGGTCCTGCCCAAGGAAAGACCTGTCTCTACAAACTGCAGCCAGGGGCTGGGCTCTGCAGGTCTGAGGTGGCAGGACCAGCTCCCACCTGAGACTCCGCACTCAGATCCATGTCTGCTCTTCCACCAGAAGAAGGGGGGCACTCAGTGAAGAAAGGGGCAAAGTTATTCACCTCGGGATTTCTGTGCATGGAGAGAAAGCAATGTAAATGAGAACACATCTTCCCACACCACATTTAACCATTCCTCCTGTGAAAGGCCACTCTGAACAAGGACACCCACATAATTCAGTGATAATGCACTTGGAGCCAGAGTGGAAATTACAGTTGTTTGCAGGTCATATGTTTATTTCACATGCCAACCAAGAGAATGAAGTTAAACCATATTTTCCTATTAGAATTCACAAAATGCCTTAGTCCTAACAATGCAACTCTCTGACTCCAACTCCAGGGGCACAAGGAACAGGTCCCAGCTGCTGCTCCCTGAAATCCCCCGTAGTTTGTGCTGAAGTCACACCATGCACATCTCCCAGACCCTGGCGGACTTGGCGGGGACAGTAAGGCAGGGCCATTGCTGGGAGACGCAGGTGTCGTCTGATGGAAATTTTTGGCTCAGGAAATTCCTGACAAATTTCATGGCCCTTCCTGAAATGCAGGGAGGTTCAGGAAATCTCCACCTTTCATAAACTGACATTAATTGTGTGCTGACAGTTTCCCAAGGCTCATAAATCCCTCTGCATTTTTCCTTCTCTAAATGAAAATGCCAGTTCCGATACTTGAGAATGTTGGTATAAGTAAAATAAAAATTAAAACACAGAGTCAGTAGTCGTTGTTACACAATCAGAGGTCTAGAGAGACCCTTGGAGAAACTGTTATCTGGAGAGGAAGCCGAAAGCCTCAGAGGAAACAGCCATAAACACCACCTGCTCCTGGGGCTGCAACAGAGTCCTTGAGTCCTGAGTGCCCCATGGTGTCCTGAGCGCCCCCTGGTAACCTGAGAGCCCCTTGGTGTCCTGAGCGCCCCTGCAGCCCCACCCTCCCGTCTCCCTCAGGAGGTATGTGTCTGGGCTCACACTGACTTCCCCTCACTGTGTCTCTCACACAGAAATACATGGCCGTGTCCTCGGCTCTCAGGAGGTTCAGCTCCATGTAGGCTGAGCTTGTGGATGTTTCTCTGGTCATGGACACTCTGTCCTGGAACTTCTGAGCGTAGTTTGTCTCAGGGCACAGACTTTTCCATATTTAACCTGGTCTACCTCATCTCATTTGCATATTCATGAGAAAGTGTATTTCATAGCTGAGGGCTGGACCCCACCTGAGAGACGCTGGAGGACACAGGGACCATGCTCAGGGGGAGTCTGAGGGTCCACGTACTAATCCTTGTGGGAGGACATGTGTCCTCCGCCACGTCCCTGAGCTCTGTGCACACGGAGCCCCTCTCTGAGGAACAAGCCCCACAGGACATGCTCCTCAGTGTGAACCACCTTTGAGTGACACGGGGACCTCCTGGACCAGCTCTGGGCTTTGGTACCTGAATGTTCATTCCTGGATCAGTGTGTCTCCAAAATGCTGCACCCACTGAGGTAATAAAGCCATCCCTGACCCAGCTCCTTACAATCCAGAAGCTCTAGAAATACCCACTTTGTGTGTGGTTCTTATGTTTATGGAGGTGGGTAATGCTCTGTTTGAACAGGATATTAGTACTCACTTCAGCATTCCTGTTTAACTTTCTGTTTGGATTGTTTTTATGAAAAGAGGAAGACCAGGCCCTCAGAGGAAATCCCTGTACAGCTCTTGCTGCCCCTGCTCCTGGGGCAGCAGCCCTGTGCTTGAGGGTCCTGAGCGCCCCCTGCTGCCTAGTCATTTCCCCTGCAGGGGAGGGTCCTTCAGGGCTCACAGGGCATTGACCTCTCAGTGTCTCCACTCCAGTAGTAAAGGCTGTGCCCTGATTTCAGAATGTTCTCTCAGGGATATCATATGCTTTTGACATTGATGTACATGGTGAACTGGCCTTACTGAACCCCATGAGTCTTGGGGAGACCCCAGCACAGGACTTTATAAAGCTACCACGGAGCCCTTTTCTGAAGCTGCCAGATGGACTAACTCAACTGAACCTCCCTGATTCCAGAAGCTCTCGGGTGCTCTGCAGCCTCTATGTCCTCAGGTCCTGTGGTTGAAGGTGCAATTTGAGTATCACTGCATGTGGCTCCAATCCCAGTGCATTCTACCATTCAAAAATCACACACACACACACACACACACACACACACACACACACACACACACACACACACACAGTGATGACTGTCATTGCTATGAATCCAGAGTTGCCCTTCTTCCCTGAACCCAGCTCATGGGCAGTGACCACAGATGGATTCTAGGCCTGGAGTGACTTTCTTTGGAAGCTGATCAAATGCACCCACGATGCACAAGCAGACTTTGCAGAGCACATGTCTTGTGTTTCTCTGTTCTTGCAGGTCCTGTGAACCCAGATGCTGATTAGAACGGATCAGACCTGTTCCAGGGAGGGTCAGAGGAGGAGCTGGTTCCCCATTGACTGCAGGGCCCTGTTGCTGAGAGTCCCCTGCAGACCCCACACCTGTATTAGGGGACCCCTGAGAATGGTGAGGCTGAGGAGACAGCACTGTTGTCAGCTGTCAGGTGAGGCTCCTCTCCCAGGTCACCTGGTGGGCGGGGCTGCAGTGGGTAGCTGAGTGAGGTCGGCTCTGTGAGGGACACTCTGGCTTCCCCAGGACACCTGGTTTCAGGTCAAGCTTGGTGTTCATCCATTCTTGTTGCTCCATCAGGTAGTCATCTTCCCTCCTCACCACCTGTCCCTTGGATCTTATTCCCCACATCTCTGCCCTCCTGTCCCCTCAGATTTGTGTCTGGGCTCACACTGAGCTCCCCTCATTGTGTGTCTCTCACAGTAATACACAGCCGTGTCTTCGGCTCTCAGGCTGATCAACTGGGGATGGTCACTCTGGTCAGAGGTGCTGGGCTCTCCCACAGAACATATAACGAACTTAATGTATAATGAACACATTCTCCCATCAGAGATCTTATTCAGAAATGCATTCTGTGTGTAGATCTGTCATTTATTTTCCTAAATGCAATAGGTGGTGGGACAAATGTATTTAGTTGAGCAAACTCTAATTCACCCCTATTTTCTGTGCTGGGCCTGTTTTGGTGAATCACACAGACCCCCAGGACGTGCTGAGCCTCACGGTCCAGGGGCATCGGCTGCAGCAGCCACAGGGACAGAGAGGTTCTGGCACCAGGAGTGAGGGCTGCTGGGAAACTGCCCAGAACTGGACGGGACTTAGACCTGGGTGAGGGGAGGAAGCTGGACGTGTTCTGAGTCACAGGACAGAGATGGGCCTGATGTTCTTGGGCACAGTGTTACTGGACATGTGGGTTTAAACCTCTTCCAGTGACGACCCAGGAGGATGTGCAGGGCATGACAGACACAGCTTCTGTCATCGTAGGAAACACCTGAGGGATTGTGACCAGAAGTTTGTCAGAATAGAAACGTTAAAAGTTCTGCAGGCAGAAATCAAGGGAAATAAGGAAAGTGTCATTGCAAAGGGGTGGAAGGGGAGTCCTGTTACCCACATGCACCTGGTCGCAGTGTCACTGTCTGTGAGGTAACAACTTCACGGGTCCAGGAGTTAGCACTTGGACACCTGTGTGTCATTACTCACATGGTCACAACAAGCATCACCCAAGCTGCACAATTCATTGGAGTTTCATTTATGAAATCGCTCAACACTTAGAGGGAAGAGTGGACACCCCTCCCTGCAGGAGCCATGGTGCTGGTGTGTCTGTGTGAGGGGCCCTCATGTTATTGACCAGGACCCTGTCTCAGTCCATCATCCTCACCATTTGCCTACTTCTCATTGTCTGTAGACATGGTTGTTGACCATATTTAATGACCCCTTATCTCATGTTTTGCCCATTTTTTATGGTTTTTACGTGGAATTGGTATTCAGACTCTATTTTATGGTTTGATTGAGTGCTGATGACTGATGGGTAATTCCTGCCTCATCTCCCTTGACCACCAGGATCTGATGAGAAAGGTTAGGTCTCTTCAGATGTCATTGGGATAGTGAACCACACAAGTCCCTGGAGAGAATTTGTCCTCCTCTGCACCACCTCACCGAAATACAACCCTGAGCCCATCTCCTTTCCTGGTGTACCAAAGCTCCTCTGACTTGCTGAAGGGCCTTTCCTGTGCTTCCCAGAGATTCCAACTGTGTACGTGATACACGTTCCCTGTCCCCTGTGTGTGTTTGTCCTCAGCCTGGACATCTGCACAAGCTGTCGTGGGTCCCTCTGCCTCTGCCTGGTGGCAACTGCTCTGGGTGCTGTGAGCATGATGCCAAGTCAATGAACATAACCACCGGGGACTTTCATCTCTAGCTTTGGGGTCACATTCCTCTGGTGTCCAACGTCCAGCACATGGGTGTCCAGCTGCTGGCTGGCTGGGACCTGAGCTGGGTGGAGCTGAGCTGCAATGTCGAATCAGCAGAACCCCTGGTTGGATGCAGCCTACGTGGGTCAGTGGATTTCATGATTATTTCTCATTTGTGCACAAGAGGGTCCATAAGAGACTCTCTGCCTTTTGTTCATATGAGAAAGTGGTCTTTCTGGACAACAGACATTTCTTTATTCTTTCTGTTTAGTTGTTGACATTATTACAGGTGTCCTCATCCCACAACCAACTGCTCCGCTCCACCCGCCCCCACCACGACTCCCCTGGCCGTCAGCACTGTGTTGTCTGTGTCCATGGGCTGTGCATGTAGGTCCTTTGATTCCTCTCTTCACCTCCTTTTATACACTCACCCCCCACCCCCACTCTGATCCGTGTCTGTTCATTCCAGTGTCCAGGCTTCTGGTTCTATTGTGTTCGTCAGTTTATTTTGTTCCTCAGATTTCACATGTAACTGAGGACAGATGGTATTTATCTTTGCTTATTTCTCTTAGCATAATCCTCCCCAGGTCCCTCCATGCTGTCCACAGGGTGAGGGCTGCTTCTTCCTTACAGCTGCGTAGTGTTCCCTTGTGTAAATGCACCTCAGGTTTTTATCCACTCGTTACTGATGGGCACTTGGGCTGTTCACTGATATTGGCTACTGCAAATACCACTGCTATGAGTACAGGGGAGCAGACATTCTTTCTGATTGAAATTTTGGGATACCTAGGATATAGTCCCAGAAGTGTGATCACTGTGTTGAATGGCAGTTTCATTTTTAATTTCTTGAGGAAACTCCACACTGTGTCCACAGTGGCTGCACCAGTCTGCATTCCCACCAGCAGGGCATGAGGGTTCTGTTCTCTCCACACCCTCACCAGCACTTGTTGTTGGTTGATTTATTGATGGGAGCCATTCTAGCAGATGTGGTTGTATTTTCAGTGGCATCTCTCTGATGTTTAGTGACCTCGAACATTTTTTCATATGTCTGTTGTCCATCTGTTTGTCCTCTTCAGAGAAGTTTGTATGCAGGGCCTCTGCCCATTTATTAATGGGATTGTTGGTCTGTGAAATGAGTTGTAAACGTTTTGTCTAAATACATTTTACAGTATAACCACTAAACAGTTGTACCATTGGCAAATAGGCAATAAACTTTTCTAACTCAGAGACTTCATAGGTAAGCACAGAATCAGTAACCGAGAGAGGTTCCCTGAGGAAAACTGTGACATGAAGAGAAAACCACACAGGAAACCAGCCCAAACCTCCAACTGCACCTTCTCATGGATGGTCCTTGTGTTCAAGGACCCTGTGCGCCCCCTGTAGCCCCACCCTCCTGTCTCCCTCAGGAGGTTTGTGTCAGGGCTCACACTGACTTCCCCTCACTGTGTGCTGCACAGTAATACACGGCCGTGTCCTCGGCTCTCAGGCTGTTCATTTGCAGATACAGCGTGCTCTTGGAGTTTTCTCTGGAGATGGTGAATCGGCCCTTCACAGAGTCCGCATAGTTTGTGATACTACTATCATACTTAATTTCACCAACCCACTGCAGCCCCTTCCCTGGAGCCTGGTGGACCCAGCTCATCCAGTAGCTACTGAAGGTGAATCCAGAGGCTGCACAGGACAGTCTCAGAGACCCCCCAGGCTGCACCACGCCTCCCCCAGACTCCACCAGCTGCACCTCACACTGGACACCTGCAAACACAAAGACGTCCTGGTCACGAAACTGTCACACGTTCACTGCTTCCCCTTCATCCACTCACAGACTAAGTGTCTCTTGTTCTCCACAAATTACCTCTTAAAATAGCAACAAGGAAAACCCAGCTGAGTCCAAACTCCATGGTGAGTGCTCTGTGTTCAGTCCTGATCAGGGAATGTGGTGACCGTGGGATCCCAGGTCAGGGCTCCTGTCCCAGAGCTGCAGGGTCAAGGCTGGGCTTGATTTTAGGGGCAGAGGGAGCCCTATTTGCATGTTCTCCTCCTATATAGGGAGCTCTGGGGTTGGAGACCTGCAGAGAGGGAGTGCCTCAGTGCAGGTATGAGTGTCCTGGGGGAGAATCGTGGTCATGGTAACATTTCAATAACAAAATGAGAATCATAGGGACTTTTGGGGCATGTTCAAATGTCCACATCTGGAAAGAGGGAGTCCAGCATCTGGCCTGTCCTCCTCCCCACTGGTCCCTATGACTCCCCTGATCCAACTCCAGGGCAGAGCTGGACCTGCCCAGTGAGGGTTCAGACCCCTTGTAGGTATTGAAAGCATGAATGAAGTTCTGTGATCTGGTTTTACCCACACATCAGGGCTGAGGTCAAGCAGACATGTGGAAAAAGACCACAGGCTGCCGATCTTGTAAGAGTGGACATCTTGTACACAGTGTGTAGGTGGCCTTGGCCCTGAGTATCTCTTGCATCCTGACCTTCAAGGAGACAAAGAAGAGATAATGGTGTTGAGAAGATGCTTCTCTATCCCTGGGACTCTGAGACACTGAGAAGTCAGTGAGATTAATGGAGCTGATGGAGAGGCTCTAGGTTTCCAACACCCAGAAGTCCATGTTCAGAGGGTCTGTCTGCATAGATAGTAATGAAAACCTTAAAGAAGGTGATATAATAGAACAATCAGTGATGTATATGTAAGTCATAATACCTGTGATCAGCAAGAATGCTCATATTGAAGGTTAATCACTCATATATGAAACAGAGACCTTTGCAGTTTAAATTCACAGTGAATGCCATGGTGATATGAGTTGAATTCATCACAGGGCCTGGGCCTTGTCAAGTGTGTTATTACAGCTGACAGAGTTTATTGTAAAAAGGGACAGCTCTGTGTTTCCACAGTTTTCAGATAACAGTGTGTCGTGTCCTCATGTAATAAACGTGTTCACAGAGCGTGGAGATAAAGCCTGGACAGTAGAGGAGCCCAGAACCCACCTCCTCCTGGGGGACGTGAGCTCAGTGGGTCCTGAGCTCCCCAGGGTCCTGAGAGCACGTTTTCCTTCAAAGCCCACAGAGGACCAGAGACTCCTCATCGCCTTCCTCTCATCCAGCCTGGGGGTCGGGTCCCTGCCCGCAGGAGCTCTATGGACCCTGCTGTTCACAGAACGTCCCCTCCTCGTTCTCTCTGTCCACAGACCCCGCCCTCTGCTCCTTGGCTGAGAATCCCCTGGGGTCTCTGCTGCACCACAGGGGAGCCCGTGTCCCTCTCCTGTGGCTGTGCCCCCACTGCAAGAGCCTTGAACAAAATATTTCTTTAAAATATAGCGACTGTCAGAGAACCTTCCACCAGGATGGAAGTGGGATATTTAAGGTTCTCCAGGCAGGTAAACTCACTCAGGACACGTCCTGGGACAGGATTGTGGAGACGACAGTGCCCCCTGGTGGTTGTTCTGAGCCACACAGGCTGACGTTGCTGGGTCTGAACCAGCTTCCTGAGACAAGGCAGGGGTGTCTGCCACAAGGAAGTCCTTCCTGGTATTTTGAAACGGTGGCAGCCCTTCTTTCTTGTACACAGCTGGTCGCTGTAAGGTCTGCTCGTAGCATACTGATGTCTCTACCCTGCACTCCATCTTCCCTCCCTCAGCCCTTTAGGGAAATCCTTTCATCCAGGAGTTTCTGGCAAATATTTAACAACCTGTCCTCAGAAAAATAAGAAAAAGTACTGGATTGCAGTTGTATGCTGTTTTCTGCTGTGTAAATATTCCCACCATGAATGATTTCAAGCTACCCATCTGGAGTTGAAAGAGATACCCACAGTCAATGCCAGAGAGCTAGAGCTGGCTCCAGCCCACCACTCCTGCTGTCCCTTACCCAACATTGACTGGTGGGCTGACATTGGCAACATTCCACACACAGGGGACACATGAACCAGACATGGCCAATCCCCACGCCCAATCCCTTTGCCTTAGGTGGACCTGTGACCCAGTTTGGGTTATTCAAGGTCTTGATAAGGAATTTGATAGTGGAAAGCTAGAGAGAAGTTCTTTTGCCTTTGAATAATGAGCTACGATGTTATAAACTCAGTTTCTAGTGCCTTGTTCTCCATGTATATGTGGTAGGAGAGAATGAGGCTCAGTAGAGAATGGGAGAGATGATGGAGGGAATATAAGAGAGAGAGAGAGAAAGAGAGAGAGAGAGAGAGAGAGAGAGAGAGAGAGAGAGAGAGAGAGAGGAGAACACATCATGTTTTCAGTATCTTTTACAGCTATATGAGCCAAAGTATCCATTAGTTGCTTACATTAATTTGAACTGAATTTGTCTAACTTGTCGTTTAGTATATACCTGGCATATTCAAACAGTAAAATACTACAAAACTATTAAAACTATTTAGAAGCATAATAATTGACATTTGAAGATGTTCTTACAATTACCATGAATTTTATTTTTAATCTTAGAAAGATTTTTAAAAATGGATACAGGTTGAAGTCCCTTGTGTTCTGTGGTCTCCGGATGCCCACTGCCCCTTGAAAGTCAGCATCTCAATGGCCACATGACCCACACTATGCGTATATTGATTTTCCATCCAACAGAAACATACACAGAATAAGCTTGGACCCTAATCTGAGTTCACGACACAAAGGTCTGAAGAAGTGATCGATACAGGTAACTACATTTTCCTTCAAAAAACAAAAGCACAACAAAACCTCTCTCCTGATACTGTACACAGTATCTTAGGACCATCCATTTCCAAGGCTGCTCAGAGAGCGGTCTGATTCCCGTGGTTGCAGAAGTTGAAATTTTGATTCTGAAAATGCCCACACATTCTTGCTCATTTTCATTTATTTATTAATGAAGCTGCCACAGAGCTCGGAGGGTTATGGCGCTGCTGCCCCGTGGCTCAGAGCATTCCCCAGCCACATGGTCTCGGGTCAGTACTCACCCCTGTAAGAATCAGTTGCCTCATGTGTCAAACGAGAGTATTTATATTCTGGGAGGTTCCTATTTTCTATCTGCCCTGCAATCCATGCCAGCACTTTTTCTGAAAATTTCCTGTTTCTACCCTGTAATCTACGTGACTGCCTGACAGTTGCCAAGGTGGTGAAATACGGGTGAGCTGGTCTCCTCTGCAGCTCACCCACGTACCCATACCGGGCTTTTCCTTCCCACCAGTGCTGTTACTTGGTGGGTCAAGTGTCCTGTGCTCTGCTCTGGGGGACTTGTGAGTGTCCTGGACTGATGATGAAGACAGTGTCCACAAGGGGCTCTGCAAAGTTTGGGGCATCACTGGACGCTCGCGTGCTGGAGCACACCCAGCTGAGGTCGAGCAGCTGGTCGTGCAGCCATGCTCTGCCCAAGGACAATGACAGTCGCTGCCATGGTTTTCTGTAAGGGCAAGGATAGTCCATCCCTGACTCCCCTGTGATCTGTCTGGTCTGGAGATTCTGTCCTCTTCTGAGACATTGGCCCCACCGCTTCCTTCCTCTCTCTCAGTCCAATAACCTTCAGCCATCTTCCTTCCAAGTAGAGCAGTGGGAATCATTTTCTTCCCTCTTTTTGGCTTTTTAATCTTTTCTTTCTTTCTTTTTTTCTTTCTTTCTTTCTTTCTTTCTTTCTTTCTTTCTTTCTTTCTTTCTTTCTTTCTTTCTTTCTTTCTTTCTTTCTTTTTTAAACATAGACAGTTCGACACACTTCCTTTAGGGACTTCCTTTCGCATCTCAAGAGACTAGTTAGGAAGCATTAAAAATAAAACAAAACAAAATCCAACCAGCCAACAATAGTCAAACAAAACTTAGAAATGAATACAAATGTGCGTGTTTTTTTTTTCTCTTTTTACTTTCCTTGCTTAAAAAATGCTAACTAGTCTGGGTTTCTCTAAACAATTGAAGGGAAAATGACAGTATATGAAAGCAAGTAAAATCAGACATACCAATATTTCAATACTATATCTCAGCTGTGATCACTGCAGACATTGGGAGTGACAAACCAACCCAGCCTGTTCGAGGACAGTCCTCTGCTCCTGCCACCCATGGGCTTGTCCATCACTGTGATCTGCAGCTGGTGGGGCCACCTGGACGACAGTGACACAAGGTGTGAGTCTGGTTACGGGTGCCCTGGGGTCAGCTGCCCGCTGGACGAGAGACCTGCAATCCTAACTGATGACCCATCAGCCCTGATGAGGGGATCTAAAGACAATCCTCAGACTCGGGGAATATACTGTGAAATCCCATTTTGGTAAAGGACTAGTGTCAGGAACACACGGCACATTTTCAAGGAGAGAAGAAAACAAACTGAACCTCAGCCAGTCCTCGGAGCAGACACCTGCTCAAATGGTGCAGCCGCTTGGACACCAGCAGGTGTTTCCCCAGGTGTGGAGCAGGACTCGCACAGGACCCGCCACACAGCTTCCGTGTGCGTGCAGCAGACACATCGGTCTGGAGGGAGACTCGGCTCCCCTGTCCATTGCAGCCCCACTCAGTGTGCTCATGGCATGGAGGCCTCTGAGTGTCCCAGTGGATGAGAGGATCAGTGTGTTATATGTGCACCATGGAGACTGACTACTCAGCCTCAAATCACAGGGAAACCCTGCACAACCCCATCCTGGAGGACACTAGAGGACACTGTGCTCTGGGAAATAAAGCCGTCAGGGAAAGGCAGACAGTGTCTGATTCCACCTACACTGGGGATTGAATTAGGTTTCCTTCCAGCAGAGTGTGGAGGAGCCCGGGCCTGGGTGTGGTGAAGGCTCTGGCAGGAGACGGGATAGTGGAGGGTCAGCGGCCCTGGAGTCCTGTGCTGACGGAGAACAAAGACGGAGGCAGCTGGAGGAGACACTGTGTCAGGACACAGTCAGCCCTGGTCCTGGGCCCTGTGCATCCACAGGAGCCTGGGTGTGTCTGCTCAGTGTGTGGAGCCACCCACCCTCAGGGCCTGTGGACAATGAGGGGACATTCAGTCCCCACAGAGGGGAGCTTTCCCCTGGGAATAGGGAGAAGGAGACAGAGCTCAGCAAAGCCCTGTGGTCCTAGGGACTGTGCGAACACCCAGGACACGCCCCTGTGTGACCTCTGAGACTGGACCCTCCACTCTGAGTCATCACTGAGATCCTCCTGTGCTGAGCTGTGTATCAGTTGATGGCTATTTTCGTGCTGAGTAGTATTCCATTGACTGATATTCCCTAGTTTGTTTATTTGTAAAATTAGAAGAGCATTTGGGTTATTATAGCTTCTAACTCAAAGACGCAGTGAATATTTGGATACATGTTTGTACGAAAATAAAGATTCGTTCTTCTGTAGCAAACACTCCTAGTGGAACCGCTGCAATACATGTTAAGTATATATTTAATTTAATAACAGTATGCCTTTCACTTTGTGAAGAAGAACAACAGGACATAGAGAAACCAGGAGGAGAGGAGGAGCCCAGTCACTGCGGATATGTCATCTGCACACACAGTCACCTCCTCACTTCTCTGCAGTGAGAATAGGAGAAGTTAGAGCCACAGAGAAAAAGCGAAAATCCTCCTGGATGCAGCTGAGAGCTGAGAGGAAATCTCTGCTCCCAACAGGAAGCCCCTCCTTCCCCCCTCACTCTGCACCTGCTCCTGGGCTATTTCCTGTGGTTGTGGGTCCTGAGCGCCCCCTGGTATTTGAGCCCCCCCTGCAGACCCGCCCTCCTGTCCCCTCAGGAGGTTTGTGTCTGGGCTCACACTGACTTCCCCTCACTGTGTCTCTCGCACAGTAATACACGGTCGTGTCCTCGGCTCTCAGGCTGTTCATCTGCAAATTGGCAATGCTTTTGGAATCATCTCTTGAGATGGTGAATCTGCCTCTCAGATATGCGGCATATTCTGTTGTGTGACTTTTGGCTGCGTCTCTAATGAAACCGATCCACTCTGGTCTCTTACCTGGAGCCTGGCGGATCCAGTTTATATAATAGTCACTGAACGTGAATCCAGAGCCTTTGCAGGTGAGTTTCACAGACCCCCCCAGGCTGTTTCAGGTCACCTCCAGTCTCCACCAGCTGCACCGCACATTGGACACCTGCAGACAACAGACATAGTCATTAGGAGAAGCCACACACACACACACACACACACACACACACACACATACACACACACACACACACACACACACACACACACACACACACACGTCCCCACGTCTCCGTGATGCTACCATGTAAGAGCGTCCAAGCGAGAGCCCAGCTCAGCCCAAACTTCATGGTGCTTCCTCGGGGTTGACACTTGCAGTGAATGGAAAGTGCAGCGTCCCTGGGGTGGGGCTGCTCTCTCAGAGGTGCAGGGACAGGGCTGGGCTAGTTTATCAGCACCAGGAGCTCTCCATTTGCATGAGCTCCTCCCCTTAAAGGCAGGGAGGTGGAGTTTCTGTTGCTGGACAGCTGGACTCAGAGAGACAAGCACCCTTTTTGTGAGTGTGGAGACTTCTATAAAGGGCTGGGTGGTCTGTGTGCTGTAGAGAAATTGTTGTTGTTGATAAACTCCACTATCCGTCAGTCAGACAGAACTGAATCCACAGTGATACCCACATCCACAGAGGGCTGTGATGTTCCAGCTCAGTGTGGAGTCTCCCTGCGTCCTCGTCCACGTGTGGGTGCACAGAGAGAGCGTCATCACCTCTCGGCTCCCCAGGGCTGGAGGGCAGGGGGCACTGCCAGGGCTGCTCTGTGGTGCTTTCCAAATGTCACCACGGCTCAGTGCCCTTTGTGCCCAGATTCTGTCATCGAGAGCTGAATGAAGGAGCCTACACTGTCAGAGCGTTTTAACCACCTGAGGTGCTCTCTGTGCTCTGACTCTTCACCGCGCTGCGTGCTGGTGTGGAGCACACTGAAAGGGCCCATGATTGAACCCACGTCTAGGCTGCCTTTCCCCCACTCTGTGTGAGCGCCGCCCATGTGTGCAGCAGGAACCATCAGAGAAGGGCTGCCCTTGAGCGTCACTGAAGGACAGTCGTGGTGAACTTTCAGCAGAAACACAGCAGTGAAACTCCAGGGATTCGCTCTGGTGGTCATGTGACAGGACAATCTCAGTTGTTCTGGGAGCTGTAACCAAGTTCCACAGACCGGGGGGTTCACACACACACGTATATTTCTCCCAGATCTGGAGGCTGGGGAATGCCAAATTAGAAGCAGACAGATTTGATGTTGCTGACATCCCACTTCCTAGACGCTGACTTTTCTCTGTATCTCAGAGGGTAGATGGAGCAAGGAGGCTTCCTTTATCCTATTACAAGGGCGCTAACCTCACTCATGAGAACCCCACCCTCAGGAACTATGCTTGGCCCCAGGCCCCACCTCCTGACACCATCACGCTGGGCATTAGGATGTAAAGTGAACTGTTTGAGGTGCTCACACAAGGTGCCCATAGCAGCAGGTAAAGGCTCACTTCATTACCCCACCCCTTGGAGGGCTGCTCCAGTCCAGCTCCCCAGTCTCAGGATCCTCCTCACCCTGAGGAAACCCCTCTTCTGTGGAGGTCAAAAGCTGACCCCCATCCTTCAGAACAAGCTGGTGACCTTGCAGACGGACAGGCTCCACCCTTGACCTTGAACTCAGTCCTCTGTGTCATTCTGCTATTATTTTCCTGTCCGTGCGCTCACGTGATCATCACTCTCATGTTCTGAGACCTAGAACTGCTCTCTGCCCACAATGGTCGGCAGCCCCTTGTTTTCACTCATGTTTTATGGGTGTGACATGGACGAAGTAGTCAGGCTCTGCTTGTGATGCTTCAGGCTGACATGGTAAGGTTCATCTTTCTCTCTTCCCCTGCGCTCTTGGGGAATCTGAAGAGAAAAGGGGGATTGTCCCTTCTGTCCTGCGGGTGGGACACGGGAACCACACAGACCCCACCACTGAGTCACAATAAACCCTCAACCAGTGTCTTTACCTGGCGTCTTCAATCCATTTCTGATTTGCTGAAAAGCCTGCCCTGCTCCCAGTAGTCACATTCATGAAACAATCGACCTTTTCATAGTCCCTGTGTGTGTGACATCCTCAGCCTGGACGTCCATTCCAAGGTAGCGTGGGTCCCTGGACCTCAGCATGGTGTCAGGTGCACTTGGGACTGTGAGCATGATGCCAAGTCAATGACCATCACCACCATGGGTCCTTCTTCTCTAGCTCTGGGGTCACATGCTTCTGGTGCCCATGGTTGACAAGCACGGGTCCTGCTGCTGTCTGTCTGGGACCCTGAGCTGCGTGGAGCTGAGCTGCATTATTGAGTCAGCAGAGCTTCTGGTTTGATTTAGGTGACATGGGCCAGAGGATTTGATGATTACTTGTCTTTTGGACTCAAGAGTGTCTGACAGAGAATTTCAGCCTTTAATCCACATGAGAAAGTTTTCTCTATGTACAACAGACTTTCCTATCTCAGAGACGTCAGGGTAAGCACTGAATCAGGAAGCCAGAGAGGTTCCCTGAGGGAAACTGTGAAGTGAAGAGGAAACCACACAAGAAACCAGCCCAAACCTCCAACTGCACCTGCTCCTGGATGGTCCTTGTGTTCAGGACCCTGAGCGCCCCCTGGTGGTGGCAGCCTCTCCTGCAGGGAGGTTTGTGTCTAGGCTCACACTGACTTCCCCTCAGTGTGTATTTTGCACAGTAATACATGGCCGAGTCCTCGGCTCTCAGGCTGTCCATTTGCAGATACAGCGTGTTCTTGGAGTTGTCTCTGGAGGAGGAGAGGAGCCCAGTCTGCCGACATGTCATCTGCACACACAGTGTCACCTCCTCACTTGTCTGCAGTGAGAATATGAGAAGTTAGAGCCACAGAGAAAAAGCGAGAATCATCCTGGATGCAGCTGAGAGCTGAGAGGAAATTCCTGCTCCCAACAGAAGGCCCCTTCTTCCTCCATCACTCTGCACCGGATCCTGGGCTGTTCTCTGTGGTGGGTGTGTCCTGAGAGCCCCCTGGTGTCCTGAGCGCCCCCTGCAGCCCCGCCCTCCTGTCTCCCTCAGGAGGTTTGTGTCTGGGCTCACACTGACTTCCCCTCACTGTGTGCCTCTCGCACAGTAATACAGAGCCGTGTCCTCGGTGGTCACAGAGCTCAGCTGCAGGGAAAACTGGTTCTTGGACGTGTCTCTGGAGATGGTGGTGCGGCTCTTGAGGGACGGGCTGTAGTAAGTGTCAGCATTATGATATATGGCCCCCACCCACTCCAGCCCCTTCCCTGGTTTCTGGCGGATCCAGTTCCAGTAGTAACTGCTAGTGAGTGAGCCCCCAGAGACAGTGCAGGTGAGGGAGAGGGTCTGCGAGGGCTCCACCAGTCCTGGGCCCGACTCCTGCAGCTGCACCTGGGACAGGACACCTGGGGACAAGGAGCATAAGGCCCTGTCAGTCACGTGCAGTCACAACCATCCCACAGACCCCAATCTGACCTGTGAGACCCTCACCTTGGGGGGCTGTCACCAGGCACAGGAGAAGACCCAGCAGTCTCATCTTCTTCTAGACCAGGGCTCTGCCTTCCCCAGAGACCTCAGCCCTTTGTGAGGAGAGAGCTGTGAGCCTCCCCAGCCCAGGGGAGGATTTACCCTGGAGCTTGGGGAGAAATTTGCATGTGGGGCAGCCTTTTCCTTATAAGAGGAGGGACTGAGGTCAGGGTGCCCTGGTCCATCTGGGGCCCTGTGGGGGCATCTGTTCCCTTGAACTCGCTCTGTATGTAAGTCAGGGCTAAGGGATCCCTGGGTTCAAGCGACATTAGAATGTGGTCAAAAGTTGGCCTCACCTTTCTGAGCATAAGAAGAAATGATGGACTAGACAGGAAGGTTAGACATTAAACTTCCCATACATCCTTCAAACTGATTTAAAAGGAATTAGCATTTTTTCACAGATTTTCTAAATCCCAATTCTCCAGTATACCCACTATTTCCAAATTTTATATCATAATTTCATATATATATTATCTATCTTAGTGCAAAAATAAAAATAAAGGACATCTATGTTCAATATCTTATATTTTAATTATATTTAAATATGTTTTCATTGATTGTGTTTTTTAAAGAGTTGAACGGAGAGGGTAACATCATCGCTGACAAAAATACCTGACTCCAGTCTCCCTCCTTCTGCCCCTGGGCATCGTCAGTTGGTCAGAGATGCCTGGATCTACCACACAATATATAACGTCCTTAATGTATATTGAACACATTCTCCCCTCAGACAAATACTTTGGAAATGTTATCTCTCTGTGGAACTTGTCTTTTCATTCCCTTAATGGGATCTTTGGTGGGATAAATGTGTTTAACATAGAAAAGTGTAATTGATGCTTATTTTCTGTGCTGGGCCTGTTTTGGTGAATCACACAGACCCCCAGGACGTGCTGAGCCTCACGGTCTAGGGGCATCGGCTGCAGCAGCCACAGGGACAGAGACGTTCTGGCACCAGGAGTGAGGGCTGCTGGGAAACTGCCCAGAACTGGACGGGACTTAGACCTGGGTGAGGGGAGGAAGCTGGACGTGTTCTGAGTCACAGGACAGAGATGTGCCTGATTTTCATGGACAGAGAATTTTTAAACCTCTTCCCGTGACGACCCAGGAGGCCGTGCAGGCATGACAGACACAGCTTCTGTCATCGTAAGAAACACCTGAGGGATTATGACCAGGAGTTTGTCAGAATAGAAATGTTAAAAGTTCTGCAGGCAGGGATCAAGGGAAATAAGGAACGTGTCATTGCAAAGGGGGGAAGGGGATTCCTGTTACCCACATGTACCTGCTCACAGTGTCTCTCTCTGTGAGGTAACAACTTCACAGGTCCAGGGGTTAGCACTTGGACACCTGTGGGTCATTACTCACATGGTCACACTGTGCTTCACCCAAACTACACAATTCATTGGAGTTCCATTCATGAAATCCCTCAACACTTAGAGGGAAGAGTGGACACCCCTCCCGGCAGGAGCCATGGTGCTGGTGTGTCTGTGTGAGGGGCCCTCATGTCATTGACCAGGAACCTGTCTCAGTCCATCATCCTCACCATCATCATCATCATCATTTTCTTACTTAAAATATTTCTTAATTTTGTATACATAAATCTTGTTCAACATAATGACCCTTTATATCCATTTTTATGGTTGTTAAGTAAATAGGTTGTCAGACTCTATTTTATTGTTTCATTGAGTGCTGACAACTGATGGGTCATTCCTGCCTTTTCTCGATCTACCCCACACTGAGATCTGATGAGAAAGGTTGGGTTTCCTCTTCAGATGTCATTGGGATATTGAACCACACAAGCCCCAGAAGGAAAATTCCTCTGCCTCCCACACCACCTCACCAAAATTAAACCCCGTGCCCGTCTCCTTTCCCGGTCTATCAAAGCTCCCCTGACTTGCGGAAGGTCTTTCCTGTGCTTCCCAGAGATGCCAACTGTGTACATGATACACGTTCCATGTCCCCTGTGTGTGTTTGTCCTCAGCCTGGACATCTGCACAAGCTGTCGTGGTCCCTCTGCCTCTGCCTGGTGGCAACTGCTCTGGGTGCTGTGAGCATGATGCCAAGTCAAGGATCATCACCACCGGGGACTTTCATCTCTAGCTTTGGGGTCACAAGCCTCTGGTGCCCGCTGCCCACACACACACTTGTCTGGCTGCTGGCTGGCTGGGCGCTGAGCTGGGTGGAGCTGAGCTGCAATGTCGAATCAGCAGAACCCCTAGTTGGATGCAGTTTACGTGGGCCAGTGGATTTCATGATTAGTTCTCATTTTGGCACAAGAGTGTCTGAAAGAGGCTCTCTGCCTTTTGTTCATATGAGAAAGTGGTCTTTCTGGACAACAGACATTTCTTTATTCTTTCTGTTTAACTGTTGACATCATTACAGGTGTCCCCATCCCATAACCCACTGCTCCCCTCCACCAGCCCCCACCACGACTCCCCTGGCCATCAGCACTATGTCTTCTGTGTCCATGGGCTGTGCATGTAGGTCCTTTCACTCCTCTCTTCACCTCCTTTTGTTTACTCACCCCCCCCACCCCGATCTGTGTCTGTTTGTTCCAGTGTCCACACCTCTGGTTAAATTTTGTTTGTCAGTTTATTTTGTTCCTCAGATTTCACATATACCTGAGGTCATATGGTATTTGTCTTTGGCTTCTTTCTCTTAGCATAATCCTCCCCAGGTCCCTCCATGCTGTCCACAGGGTGAGGGGTGCTTCTTCCTTACAGCTGCGTAGTGTTCCCTTGTGTAAATGCACCTCAGGTTTTTATCCACTCGTTACTGATGATCACTTAGACTGTTCACAGATCTTGGCTACTGCAAATACCACTGCTATGAGTACAGGGTTGTAGACATTCTTTCTGATTGGAGCTTTGGAATACCTAGGACATATTCCCAGAAGTGTGATCACTGCATTAGATGGCAGTTTCATCTTTAATTTATTGAGGAAACTCCACACTGTGTCCACAGTGGCTGCACCAGTCTGCATTCCCACCAGCAGGGCATGAGGGTTCTGTTCTCTCCACATCCTCACCAGCACTTGTTGTTTGTTGATTTATTGATGGGAGCCATTCTGGCAGATGTGGTTGTATTTTCAGTGGCATCTCTCTGACGATTATTGACCTTGAGCATTTTTCTGTCTGTTGGCCATCGGTTTGTCCTCTTTGGAGAGGTTTCTATGCAGTGCCTCTGAACTTTTCTGAATAGGATGTTTGTCCTTGTAATGAGTTGTATAAGTTTTTTAAATATATTTTTTAATATAACCCCTTAATAGATGTACCATTGGCAAATAAACGATAACCGTTTCTAACTCAAAGGCTTCATAGGTAAGCAAAGAATCAGGAATCCAGAGAGGTTCCCTGAGGGAAACTGTGACATGAAGAGGAAACCACACAGGAAACCAGCCCAAACCTCCAACTGCACCTGCTCTTGGGATGGTCCTTGCGTTCAGGGACCTGAGCGCCGCCTGGTGGTCGCCGCATCTCCTGCAGGAGGTTTGTGTCTGGGCTCACAGTGACTTCCCCTCACTGTGTCTCTGACACAGTAATACAGGGCCGTGTCTTCATATTTCAAGCTCTTTATTTGAAGATACAGTGTGTACTTGGAGTTGTCTCTGGAGATGGTGAATCGGCCCTTCACCGAGTCTGCGTAGTATATATCACTACCGCTACGACTAATGTATGAAACCCACTGCAGCCCCTTCCCTGGAGCCTGGCGGACCCATCTCATGCCATAGTCACTGAAGGTGAATCCAGAGGCTGCACAGGAGAGTCTCAGAGACCCCCCAGGCTGCACCAGGCCTCCCCCAGACTCCACCAGCTGCACCTCACACTGGACACCTGCAAACATAAAGACGTCCTGGTCAGGACACTGTCATACGTCCACTGTTTCTCTCTCTTGTCCACTCTAAAACTCAGTGTCTCTTGCTCTCCACAAATTACCTCTTAAAATAGCCACAAGGAAAACCCAGCTGAGCCCAAACTCCATGGTGAGTGCTCTGTGTTCAGTCCTGATTAGGGAATGGGGACACCTGGGGATCCTCGGTCTGGGCTCCTGTCCCAGAGCTTCAGGGTCAGGGCTGGGCTGGAATTTATGGGCAGAGGGGGCCCTATTTGCATGTCCTCCTACTATATAGGGAGCTCTGGGGTTGGAGACCTGCAGAGAGGGCAGTGCCTCAGTGCAGGTGTGAGGGTCCTGGGTGAGAATCGTGGTCATGATAACATTTCAATAATGAAATGGAGTCATAATAGGTAGGGGCATTTCCAAGAGTTCAAACCTGGTAACAATGAGCTCAGATACTGGGGTGAGCACCTAAACACTGTCCCCTAATTCTCCCTGAACCTACTCCAGGGCAGAGTGGGACCTGCCTAGTGAGGGTGCAGACCCCTTGAATATAATGAGAACATGAATGAAAATCTGTATTCTTGTTTTACCTAGAAGTCATGCCTGGGGACAATCCGACATGTGAAAAGAGACCACAGGCTGCAGATCTTGTAAGAGTGGACGTCATGGTCATGGTGTGTTGGTGGCCTTGAACCTGAGTGTCTCTGGCCTCCTGACTTCAAGGAGACAAAGAAGACCGAGTGTTGATTACATGCTTTCCTATCCCTGGGACTCAGATATACTGAGAAGTCAGGGAAATTCATGGAGCTGATGGAGAGGCTGTGGGTTTCCAACACCTAGAAGTCCATGTTCAGAGGGTCTGTCTGCATAGACAGTAATGAAAACCTTAAAGAAGTTGTTATAATAGAACAATTAGTGAGATACATGTTAGTCAGAATACCTGTGATTAGCGAGAAGGCTCGTATTTATGGTTAATCACTCATTTATGAAGCAGAGGCTTTTGCCGTTTAAAATCACAAACGAAGCCACGGTGATATGAGTTGAACTGATCACACGGGCTGGTCCATCTTACCATGTTATTACTATTATGAGAGTTTATTGTAAAAAGGGACAGCTCTGTGTTTCCACAGCGTTTAGATAACAGTGTGTCGTGTCCTCATGTAATACACGTGTTCACAGAGCATGGAGATAAAGCCTGGACAGTAGACGAGCCCGGAACCCAGCTCCTCCTGGGGGACATGGGCTCAGTGGGTCCTGAGCTCCCCAGGTCCTGAGAGCACGTTTTCCTTCAAAGCCCACAGAGGACCAGAGGCTCCTCATCGCCCTCCCCTCATCCAGCCTGGGTGTGCGGTCCCTTCCCGCAGGAGGACGATGGACCCTGTTGTTCACAGGACGTTCCCTCGTTGTTATTTTCATCCACGGACCCTGCCCTCCGCTCCTTGGCTGTGAATCCCCCAGGGTCTCTGCTGCACCATAGGGGAGCCCTGTGTCCCTCTCCTGTGGCGATGTCCCCACTGCAAGAGCCTTGAACAAAATCATCCTTTCAAATGTATAGACTCTAGGAACTGTTCTTCGATAACAGAGACAACAAGCTGGAAGATCTTTAAGTAGGTCCAAAAGTTGAGTGTTATTTTTAAGGTAAAAGAGACTTCAGACTCAATAACCTACAGTCAGGAAACAGGCTGAGGAACGCGTTCTGTTCCAACACGAGCACCTTCCAGCAGAAAGAAGGGGGTCCGAGAGCAGAGGACCAGGCCTATGGGTTGGGGTCTCAGCCTCAGTGGGTTGTTCCTGGCCTTGTGCTCATGGAGGTCGCTGAGATGGATGTAACAAGTGCTTCCAGGTGGGGATTTCTTTCTCACTTCCATTTTAAACCTATGGATGGAAATGCCTGTCCCTGGATGGAAGGCTGGCCCTGCAGCTGTGTTGTAGGAGAACATGACTAACTGGTCATGGCTGCAGGTCTGCAGATGGAGAACACTTTGTCCCTAATAGTCTCCCACACCTGACTGACAGGTGGATTTGGGACTTTTCTAATGGTGATATTCAGATGGATGTTAGACTTGAGGCCCTGCTTTCAGAGTCAGCATTTGGAGGATATTGGTTTGTGCTGAATGCAATTGGCCTGTGGGATGGATGAGAACCAGTGGAAGGTGAGGGTGGCTGTGGTCCTGTGAGTCAGGCTCATAGCCTGGGCATGTTACGTGGCAAGTGGGACTCTGTCATATTTGATTCATGTGGGGATCCTGAGATACAAGCATTTTAGTAGATGACCCAGGTGGGTCCTCCTAGGAGAAGTGTTTCCATCAGAGGGAGGCAGAGGGAGATTAGGCTCCAGGAGGACAAGAACACAGTGTGACCTCTGAGGTCAGGGACATATTCCTGGCTGTGGAGATTGAGGAAGAGATCAAGGGATCGGGAAGGCATTTCTAGTCGCTGGAATGGACCAGGAAACATGCTCCCCTGTGTGACGATGGAGAAACTGACAACACACAGACTCAGAGACCAAGAGCCATCAACAAGATCCTTAGGAGACATCTAGTTGTCAAGACCTGCACGTCCAGCCCCACAGGGAATCTCCTCACAGCTGCAGGACGGCTGTTCTAGGAGGAAACACACTGAAGGAGAACAGACCAGTGTTGGTGAGCGTGGGGAGAGAGGAACCCTTGCACTCTCTCGGTGGGAAGGTGAGATCCTGCAGCCACATGGAAACAGCGTGTTGGTTCCTCCAAAATGAGAGTAGACACCCTGTGAGATTGAGCAGTGAGCTCCCAGGTGTTCATGTAATAATAAACCCAGGACTCTGGAGGGTTGTGGCACGGCCCTGCTCATTGCACCGTGTTCAGTGTAGTCAAGACGTGGAAACATCTCTGTCCATCAGTGGGTGAGTGGAAAAACATGTGTGATATTCTCAGGACGGAATATTACTCAGCCTTAAATTACCAGGAAGCCCTGCACAATTTCACCCAGGATGACACTAGAGGACACTGTGCTCTGTGAAATAAAGCCATCAGGGAAAGGCAGATAGTGTCTGATTCCACCTACACTGGGAACTGAATTAAAATTCCTTACAGCAGAGTTTGGAGGAGCCCAGGCCTGGGAGTGGTGAAGGCTCTGGCAGGAGCGGGATACTGGAGGGCCGGCCGCCCTGGAGTCCTGCGCTGACGGAGAACAAAGACAGAGGCAGCTGGAGGAGACACTGTGTCAGGACACAGTCAGCCCTGGTCCTGGGCCCTGTGCATCCACGGGAGCCTGGGTGTGGAGCCGTCCACCCTCAGGGCCCTGTGTACAATGAGGGGACATTCAGTCCCCACGGAGGGGAGCTTTCCTCTGGGAATGGGGAGAAGGAGACAGAGCCCAGCAAACACCTGTGGTCCTAGGGGGCTGTGTGCACGCCCAGGACACGCCCCTGTGTGACCTCTGAGACTGGACCCTCCACTCTGTGTCATCACTGAGATCCTGCTCTGTTGAGGTACCTTTATTGCTGAGCAGTATTCCATTGACTGATATTCCCTAGTTTGATTATTTGTAAAATTAGAAGGACTTTTGGGTGGTTTGTAGCTTCTAATTTAAAGAACTAAAATATTTGCATATATTTTTGTGAACATAAGTATTTGTTTTTCTAGAGCAAACACTCCTAGAGGACCACAGAGATATATTTTAGGTATATATTTAATTTATTAAGAAACCACGATCACTTTATGAAGAAAGAATAAGAGGATATAGAGGAACTTGGAGTAGGAGAGGAGCCCAGTCAGTGCCGACATCATCTACAAACAGAGTCACCTCCTCACTTGTCTGCAGTGAGAATATGAGAAGTTAGAGCTCAGAGAAAAAGGAAGAATCGTACTGGATGCAGCTGAGAGCTGAGAGGAAATCCCTGCTCCCAACAGAAGGCCCCTCCTTCCCCCTTCACTCTGCACCTGCTCCTGGGCTGTTCTCTGTGGTCCATGGGTCCTGAGCGCCCCCTGGTGTCCTGAGCGCCCCCTGAAGCCCCGCCCTCCTTTCCCCTCAGGAGGTTTGTGTCTGGGCTCACACTGACTTCCCCTCACTGTGTCTCGCACAGTAATACACAGCCGTGTCCTCGGTGGTCACGGATCTCAGTTGCAGGGAGAACTAGTTCTTGGACGTGTCAGCAGTGATGGAGATGCGGCCCTGGAAGGCTGGGTTATAGCTTGTTCTCCCATCCCACCACCCCATCCACTGCAACCCGCTCCCAGGTTTCTGGCGGATCCAGTGCCAGTAGTAACTGCTGCTGACTGTGCCCCCAGAGACAGTGCAGGTGAGGGAGAGGGTCTGTGAGGGCTTCACCAGTCCTGGACGTGATTCCTGCAGCTGCAGCTGGGACAGGGCACCTGGAGAAAGGAGCATCAGGTCCTGTCAGTCACGTGCAGTCATATCCACCCCATGGACCCTGTCTGACCTCTGAAACCCTCACCTTGGGGGGCTGTCACCAAGCACAGGAGAAGACCCAGCAGTCTCATCTTCTTCTAGACCAGGGCTCTGCCTTTCCCAGAGACCTCAGCCCTGTGCGAGGAGAGAACTGTGATCCTCCCCAGCCCAGGGGAGGATTTAACCTGGAGCTTGAAGAGAAATTTGCATGTGGGGCAGCCTGTTCCTTATAAGTTGAGGGACTGAAGTCAGGCTGCCCTGGTCCTTCTGGGGCTTCTCTGAGGACATTTCTTCCCTTGAACTCACTCACCATGTAAGTCAGGGAAAGGGGATCACTTGGTTCATGAGACCTGTGGAGTCAGCTTAATAGACATGCCCATCTCTGATAAATGGTGGACTTGATGAGAAGATTATATTTTTAATTTCTCATGTATCTTTCTTATAGATTTATAGGAATTACATTGGTCCAGGTAGTCTCTTAACCTCAACTCTGTAACATATACACAACTGTCAAATATTTTATAAACAATTGTATTTTTGTAAACATAATTTCATATATACAATATCTACCTTCTCAGAAAATCACAAAATAAAGGACATTCATTGTCAGTGTCTTCTGTGTTTATTTAAAGTGTTATGGTGATTCAATAAACTATATCCCAAGAACAAGTTAATGGGATATCCTTGATTCTTTTCTTTCTCTTTCTTTCTTTTTCTTTCTTTCTTTCTTTTTTTTTTTTTGTTTGGATAAAGTTATATTCATTATAAGTTCTGAGTAACACGATATGATATGCCATTTTTAAGGCTTTTACTCAATCCATTTTTCTTACAGTCTTTACAAACATCTTTCAGTAGCTAAACAGTGTCAGGCCTGGTAAGTTCGTGGATGGGAGCCCTTGATTCTTAATGTTGAGTATTGGTAATTCTGTCTTGCAGTCCCTCCTCAGACTCTTCCCTTCTGCAAGCTCATGGCTTATTGCAGAGACCTCAATCTAATTATATCCGACATAATTACGTTTATATACAGAGAAATGATTGAAAATAGAAAGAGGATTATGTATTAGTAAATTCAGATTCTTCTCCTTATAAGTGGGGGGACTGAGGATAAGCTGACCTGTTGCTTCTGGGGCTCTTCTGAGGGCATCTCTTCCCTTGAACTCACTCAGCATGTAAGTCAGGGAAAGGGAATCACCTGGTGTGTGAGACACATTGGAATGAGGTGAAAAGAGAACCTCACCTTTCTGGGCAAAGGAGTCAATGAAGGACTACATGAGTACATTACTCTTTTAACTTCCCGTGCATCTTTCAAATAAATTTAAAAGAGATAACCATTTTTCAGACTGTTTCTGAATTCCAATTCTCCAGAAAATCCACAATTAAAAAATATATTATCATCATGTCATACAAATAAATTCTACCGTCGTGCAAAAATAAATAAATAAATAAATAAATAAATAAATAAATAAATAAATAAATAAATAAAACACACCATGTTCTGTTTTTTGTTTTAAACTTAATTTATGATGTTAATTTGATCTGAGAAACCACCTCCCAAGCACAGGCAGGTGGCACATTGTTGGTCCTCATGTTGGAAGTTTTGTAACTTTGTCTACAGATTCCTGTGCAAACTCTTCCTTTGTGCACCCCACAGCCTGTTGCAGAGACCCCAAATTAGCTACATCAGAAATGGTCATGGTTGCCATAATCAGTTGCTCAGTGGTTAGAGCGCTGAACCAAGGATCAAAGGGTCTTTGGTTAGATTCCTGGTCAAGGGCATGTACCTGGGGTGCAGGTTTGATCTCTGGACCTGGTGGGGTCTTGAAGGAAGCAACAAATCGATGTGTCTCCCTCACTTTGATGTTTCTCTCTCTCTCTCCTCTTCCTCCTTCCTCTAAAATAAAAAGAAAAACATATCCTCAGGTAGGATTAAATAAATAAATAAGTGTAATAGGTGTAAGTTGTGTTTAATGACACATTCTCTGCACACACACACACACACACACACACACACACACACACAGATGATTTTCATTGTAATGAATTCCAAAGTTTCCTTCTCAGACACGGCCATGTCCTCGGCTCTCAGGCTACTTAGTGTCACATGAACTTGGCTCTTGGACGTGTCCCTGGAAATGCTGAGTCGGGATTTCAGCGATGGGTTATAGTATGTGCTTCCACTATACACTATACGTCCGACCCACTCCGGCCCCTTTCCTGGTGCCTGCCGGACCCAGTTCACACCAGAGTCCATTAAAGAGAATCCAGAGACAGTGCAGGTGAGAGAGAGGATCTGCGAGGGCTTCACCAGTCCTGGGCCCGACTCCTGCAGCTGCACCCGGGACAGGACACGTGGGGACAAGGAGCATCAGGCCCTTCAGTCACTTGCAGTCACAACCACCCCACAGACCCCTGTCTGACCTCTGAGACCCTCAGCTTGGGGGCTGTCACCAGGCACAGGAGAAGACCCAGCAGCCTCATCTTCTTCTAGACCACGGCTCTGCCTTCCCCAGAGACCTCAGCCCTGTGTGTGGAGAGAGCTGTGAGCCTCCCCAGCCCAGGGGAGGATTTATCCTGGAGCTTGAGGAGAAATTTGCATGTGGGGAAGTTTGTTCCTTATAAGTGGAGGACTGAGGTCAGGCTACCCTGGTCCTTCAGGCCCGTCTGAGGGTATCTCTTTCTTTGAACTCACTCAGCATGTAAGTCAGGCATAGGGGATCATCTGGTTCAGGAAACCTGTTGGAGTCAGGTTAATGGACACGCTCATCTCTGATAAATGGAGGACGAGTTGAGTAGATTATATTTTTAATTTCTCATGCATCTTTCTAGTAGATGTAAAGGGATTACATTTGTCCAGGTAGTTTTAAACCAAATTTTCTAATATATACACAATTGTTAAATATTTCTATGAACAATTGTATTTTTATAAACATAGTTTCATATATATAATGTCCCCCTCCTCAGAAAATCACCAAATAAAGGACATTCATTCTCAATATATGTTTATTTGTTTTATAGTGATCCCAGGGACTATATCTCAAGAACAGGTTAATGGGAGACCCTCAATTCTTTTCTTTATTTTGTTTTGTTTTGTTAAAATGATATTCATTATAAGTTCTGAGTAACACTATACGATATGCCATTTTTTAGGTTGTTGTTGGAAACATTATTTACACTCTTTACCAAACACCTTCAGAAACTAAGTATGATGGGCCCTGGTCAGGACTTGCATGAGAGACCTTTGGTCCTTGATGCTGAAAATTGGGAATTCTGTCTTTGAGCCCCTCCTCAGACTGTCCCCCTGTGCAACTTTATGGCTTATTGCAGAGACCTCTATCTAATTATATCAGACATAATCTCGTTTATACACGGATAAATGATTGAAAATAGACTGATTATGTATTAGTACAATTCAGATTATTGTATATGTTGAAATAATAAAGGCAGCAGATTAACTGATCTGATTTTGAGTCTAGTGATATCAGTGATGTTGGGTTGAAAGAGGGTGGTGGAATGAATTCCCAGCACAGGTTTTGTCGTAGGAAAGGGAACTTTGATCCTGACAAAAACCCTCACTCCCACCCCCTCCCTCTGCCCCTGGGGATGGTCGCTGTGGTCAGAGATCTTGGGCCCTCCCACTTACCATGTAACATCATTAATGTAAAATGCACACATTCTCCCATCAGACATACAACTTGGAAACTTGTTCTCTCTTTGTAGGCTTGCCTTCACATTACCTGAATGGAAAGTGTGCTGGGAAAATGTTTTCATTTTTAACAATGTTCTATTTATCACTATTTGATTTAATGTGAACTGCATTTTATATTTTATGTAACAATTCACCAGAAAATTGTCCACCTCCATTGATCATGGTAAGGGAAAACCTGATTAGAACAGAGTGAGCCCTAAACTTTATAGAGAAATGTAGGTTGGAAGCTTTAATATCATTGAAATCTGTTTGCTGTGTCCTCTAACAAGGAGACCAACCTTCCCTGGCATGAAGCCCTGATTCATTTCAGAGATTAATTCACTTTACTGGACTATACATTGTGAATTTCCCCACAGTATGTAGCATAGAAAACTAGACTAATCCCTGAGACATTTTGTCATGTACACGCCAGACAAACAAGGAAGGAACCTCAAAGGACATGAGGAAGATGCTGAGCAGAGATGACAGAGACAGGATCCCAGAGGGTATTTCATGTGACTGAAAGTGACCAGAGAGGACGAAGGTGCAGAGAGGTCGTGAGAGGGAGACAAGAGGAGATGAACTGGAGCTGACATCCAGGAAAGTGAATCTCCCAGTGAGAGCTCTGCATGGAGCTGTGTGTGCAGGACTCACATGGGACAGTGAGAGACCGAGGCCCTGCCGAGTGTGGGGACCTGGGGGATGGACTCTCAGTGTGTCTAGACGGAGACACCTGGGTGGGTAGAGGTGGGTTTCCAACCATGAACTCCAGGGCAGGTGCTCAGATGACCACCTCTCAGGGGATGCTGGGAGCAGGACTGTGAGGTGACGGTGACCCTAGTGGTGACCCTGAGCCTTGCAGGCTGCAGGACCCTAGGGACTGAACCAGCTGCCTCTCCACCCACCAAGACCAGGGGAGGGAAGAGCTCACCTTTAAGGCCCAGCTTTTCCTCTTTGAAGAGGAGGGAGACACAAGAACTAGGATAATGAAGGTATTTTGCATCATTGCAAAGTCCTCATTACTGACTCATACAGGAGTATGTCTGTTTGGTTTGGTATAGTTGAAATTTATTGTTTCATTTAAGTGGAGAAACATGTAAAAGGATAGTTTTAGAAAGTGTGAGAGAGTGGAGAGAAGTATATGAAAATATGGCTTCTAAATAAGTGGGGTAATAGTAATCCTTACCCTCATGACATTTTCTCTGGTCTATGCAAATTCTTCATTAGAACTCTTAGTTCATCTCTGATTGCTATTATTAATTTTCCCTATAGTGTTTTCAGGTGTGATTCCTCTCTGTACTGATATAAGTCTGTCCTACAATATTTTTAGCTATTGAAGATTTCACCTGTGTGTCTGGATCTGCTAACTGAGGACAATGGGTGAGCAGCAGACCCAGCTGTTTCCTGACCCCTGTTGACCACAGCTGTCCATGGGATTGTCCAGCAGACATCCTGCAGCAGGTGGACCAGCAGGACAACAATGATGTGAGGTGTGTGAGGTGTGAGGTGTGTGAGGTGTGTGAGGTGTGGGGTGTGTGAGGTGTGTGAGGTGTGTGAGGTGTGAGGTGTGTGAGGTGTGAGGTGTGTGAGCTGTGAGGTGTGAGGAGTGTGTGAGGTGTGAGGTGTGTGAGGTGTGAGGTGTGAGGTGTGAGGTATGAGGAGTGTGAGGTGTGAGATGTGTGAGGTGTGTGAGGTGTGTGAGGTGTGAGGTGTGTGAGGTGTGTGAGGTGTGAGGTGAGTGAGGTGTGTGAGGTGTGAGGTGTGTGAGGTGTGTGAGCTGTGAGGTGTGTGAGATGTGTGAGGTGTGAGGTGTGTGAGGTGTGAGGTGTGAGGTGTGTTAGGTCTGTGAGGTGTGTGAGATTTGTGAGGTGTGAGGTGTGAGGTGTGTGAGGTGTGAGGTATGTGAGGTGTGTGAGGTGTGAGGTGTGAGGTGTGTGAGGTGTGTGAGGTGTTTGAGTTGTGAGGTGTTTGAGGTGTGAGGTGTTTGAGGTGTGAGGTGTGTGAGGTTTGAGGTGTGTGAGGTGTGTGAGGTGTGAGGTGTGTGAACTGTGAGGTGTGTGAGGTGTGAGGTGTGTGAGGTGTGTGAGGTGTGAGGTGTGAGGTGTGAGGAGTGTGAGGTGTGAGATGTGTGAGGTGTGAGGTGTGAGGTGAGGTATGTGAGGTGTGTGAGGTGTGTGAGGTGTGAGGTGTGTGAGGTGTGAGGTGTGAGGTGTGTGAGGTGTGTGAGATGTGTGAATTGTGAGGTGTGTGAGGTGTGAGGTGTGTGAGGTGTGAGGTGTGAGAGGTGTGTGAGGTGTGAGGTGTGTGAGGTGTGTGAGGTGTGAGGTGTGTGAGCTGTGAGGTGTGTGAGCTGTGAGGTGTGAGGTGTGTGAGGTGTGTGAGGTGTTAGGTGTGAGGTGTGTGAGGTGTGTGAGGTGTGTGAGGTGTGAGGTGTGTGAGGTGTGTGAGGTGTGTGAGGTGTGAGGTGTGAGGTGTGAGGTGTGTGAGGTGTGAGGTGTGTGAGGTGTGTGAGGTTTGAGGTGTGTGAACTGTGAGGTGTGTGAGGTGTGAGGTGTGTGAGGTGTGAGGTTTGAGGTGTGAGGTTTGAGGTGTGTGAGGTGTGTGAGGTGTGTGAGGTGTGTGAGGTGTGAGGTGTGAGGTGTGTGAGGTGTGTGAGGTGTGTGAGGTGTGTGAGGTGTGAGGTGTGTGAGGTATGAGGTGTGTGAGGTGTGAGGTGTGTGAGGTGTAAGGTGTGTGAGGTGTGTGAGGTGTGAGGTGTGTGAGGTGTGTGAGGTGTGTGAGGTGTGAGGTGTGTGAGGTGTGAGGTGTGTGAGCTGTGAGGTGTGTGAGCTGTGTGAGGTGTGTGAGGTGTGATGTGTGAGGTGTGTGAGGTGTGTGAGGTGTGAGGTGTGTGAGCTGTGAGGTGTGTGAGCTGTGAGGTGTGAGGTGTGTGAGGTGTGTGAGGTGTGAGGTGTGAGGTGTGTGAGGTGTGAGGTGTGTGATGTGTTTGAGTTGTGAGGTGTTTGAGGTGTGAGGTGTGTGAGGTGTGAGGTGTGTGAGGTGTGTGAGGTGTGAGGTGTGAGGTGTGTGAGGTGTGTGAGGTGTGTGAGGTGTGAGGTGTGTGAGCTGTGAGGTGTCAGGTGTGTGAGGTGTATGAGGTGTGGAGGTGTGAGGTGTGTGAGGTGTGTGAGGTGTGAGGTGTGTGAGGTGTGTGAGGTGTGTGAGGTGTGAGGTGTGTGAGGTGTGAGATGTGTGAGATGTGTGAGGTGTGAGCTGTGAGGTATGTGAGGTGTGTGAGGTGTGAGGTGTGTGAGGTGTGAGGTGTAGAGGTGTGAGGTGTGTGAGATTTGTGAGGTGTGAGGTGTGAGGTATGTGAGGTGTGAGGTGTGTGAGGTGTGAGGTGTGAGAGGTGTGAGGTGTGTGAGATGTGTGAGGTGTGAGGTGTGAGGTGTGTTAGGTCTGTGAGGTGTGTGAGGTGTGAGGTGTGAGGTGTGAGGTGTGTGAGGTGTGTGAGGTGTGTGAGGTGTGAGGTGTGAGGTGTGTGAGGTGTGAAGTGTGAGGTGTGAGGTGTGTGAGGTGTGAGGTGTGAGGTGTGAGGTGTGAGGTGTGAGGGGCCTGCACTCAGCACCTGCTCTGCTCCCACCCGACACAGGCCTGTCCCTCTAGAGCCTGTGTGAGCTGAAATCAGTCTGAAAACGTCCTGGGTTCAGCCTCAGGTCTCCTGTCTGTACCCACTCCTGGGGTGTCCACAGAAGGATGACCTATGAGGGGGTGTCTTTGGGTGCAGGGGGGCTGGTGCATTTTCCAGATTCTGCTCTGCACTTGACACTCGGAGCAGCGGGGGAGCGAATGCAGGACTCTGGGCTATGAGGCTCGGCACCCAGGACAGGTTTAGGGAGAATATAGACTGTGGAAGACAGAGGGTGAGGTCGGGGCGGTTTTGGGGGGACACTGGAGTACAGCACAGGGTGGGTGTGGACCAGGATCTGTCCAGCTGGTTCTCACGCTCCATGTGCACTCTCCCTGCAGCAGCGGAGACACATGTCCGAGCACAGACCAGGCTGCTCCCAGGACCCACACGAAGGGCTGCCCAGCTGGGCTGTGGAGGTCCATCTCTCGGCTCCTCTCACTCTCTCCTCCACGCGGAAGTCTGAGAGCTGAGCCTGGTCCTCGGTCGGGCTGGTTCCGGTCCAGGAGACTGAGGGATGGAGGGAGCGAGGGGCAAACCCTGAACACCTGCGCTGTCCTGAGAGGATGGGGAGCGAGGGGTCACCCTGCCCCAAGGACACCGAGACCTCAGGGGGCAGCGGTGCTGCTGGAAGCTGCGGGGACAGATCTGCGCCTGTCTGAGGAAGGGCGCCTGCGGGGCAGACGCGTGTGTGTCCGCGAGCAGAGAGTGAGGCCGACCAGGGCGTGTGGACACACTGTCCCTCCTCTGTGGACACTGCGTCTCCGTCACAGGGTGGAGAGGATGCCCAGGGTGCTCAGACTTTCAAGGGGACAACTGGTTCCCATGGGAACCTAGTGAGGTAATGGTCCCTGAGCCTGGACACAACTCCTCTGGGAAAGAGAATGTTGTCGACACCTTCGTCGTCCTCAGAGAGATGAGGGAACACAGGGCCCAGGACAAGGAGGGTCCCTGGGACCCTGAACCGCAGGAAGAGCAGGAGCGCCCTGCGCACCCCAGGTAGCTGTTCTCAGCCCCTCCCTGCGCGGTTCCTGAGCGATGTTCCCAGGTCGGTTGGTCAAGAACGCCCCCTGCTGGTCCTGAGTGGTCTGTGGGGTCCAGAGCGCCCCCTGGTGTCCTGACCCCTCCTGGCGGACCTGAGGGTCTCCTGCAGCTCAGCCCCTCATGTCTCCCTGCAGGGAGTTTGTATCTGGATCATAGAGACCCCTGGTCAGGAATGTGTCACATGTCCAGTGTTTATCCCACTCACATTCATTCAGATACCCTGTGTTTCCAGTTCTCCATAAATTACCTCTTAAAATAGCAACATGGAGGACCCAGCTGAGCCCAAACTCCATGGTGGGTGGTCTGTGTTCAGTCCTGAACAGGGGATGGGGTGACCTGTGGATCCCAGGGTAGGCTCCTGTCCCATAGCTGCAGGGTCAGGGCTGGGCTGCTTTTCATGAGCTGAGGGGGCCCTATTCGTATGTCTTCCTACTATAGAGGGAGCTGTGGGGTTGGACATTGACATAAAGGACATGGTTTCAGAGTGTGGTGTGTCCAAGGGTATATGTCTGAGTAGAATTAACTCTGGTATCTGGGCCTCTGCTCCTTCCAACTTGACTCAACTGCTTCCTTGAATGACCTCCAGACAGGGGACATGCCCAGTGAGGGTTTCAGTGCTACCTGGTTGGACACTGGACCACGTTAAACTGTGATCATGGTACAATACAGCAGTAAAAACTAAAGTATAGAAAACTAAAAGAAAAGGTGCAGTTTTACATATCATATCTTACAGGACTACCTGTATGTACATAGGAAGGTTGTCAGGCATCATATCCAGGGGGAGATTAATCTATGGAAACTTTATATTCAGTGGACGGGAAGTTCCATCTGACATTATTTCCCCTGCACAGTGTTCAGAGAATAAACTAAGAACATAGAGTGACCCTATAGCCACGGTCCAATGTTGGGGGACAGTGGGTGTCTGTGTGGGTCACTGGGACGCAGAAGCGTGAACTACAGAGAAGCAGACATTGCTCCCAGGTCCTAGTCCTTTAGGCGATTTTGGGCTAAATGTGCAGCAGCTGCACAGCCTCCTGTGCGGTGTTTGTTCTCTAGACTCTGCTGGACCAGGTTCAGTCACTGTGGATGGAGAAGAACCTCAGTCACGGCCAGGGGTGTTTAGGTAAAGTTGTAATGAGAGATTTGTGAGTAATTACGTTTAGGTCATGAAATTTTGTTATTTTCAACCTGATGTCTGCATGCGAGCATTGGAAAACTATTCCATTCTCATTTACACGTGTCAAACCATGGTTGCATTCTAGGACTGAATCCCAGGGCATCATGCTAACTGATCCTTTCAATGTGCTGTTAATTTCCCAGAACATTGTGAGGACTTTTGCATCTGCGTTCATCAGGGATGTGACCCTGTCATTTTTGTGTCTTTAATTGGTTTTCCTATGACTGTTCATCTACATGACCAGTTCTGTATCCGTGCTCATGTGTGAAGGCATGTCTACGACCAAAATTAGTGTGTGAGTGTGTGTGCCTGTGCCTGTGTTTGTGCCTGTGAGTCTGTGACTGTGGATGTGTGTGCCACTTTGTGTGTGACTGTCTTTGTAACTGTGCGTGTGACTATGTTTATGTAACTGTGTGACTGTGTGTTTGTTACTTTGTGACTGTGCGCATGTGACTATGTGCATGACTTTGCGTTCATGACACTGCGTGTGTCTGTGCGTGTCACTGTGTGTGTGGATATGTGGGTCAGTCTGTGTATGTAACTGTGTGTCTGTGTGCGTGTCACTCTGTGTGTGTGGCTATGTGGGTCAGTCTGTGTATGTAACTGTGTGTCTGTGTGCCTCTGTGTGTGTGGCTATGTGGGTCAGTCTGTGCATGTAACTGTGTGTCTGTGTGTGTGACTCTTTGTGTGCTGGGTGTGACTGGCGGAAGCAGGAGGGTGGAGCAGGGAGGAGGGTCAGGGGGAGGAGACAGCTGCAATACTTCCAACAACAAAGAATAAAAAATAAAATAAAGTCACTGGTGCCGCCCCGCATCCCAGGGACTGTGATCAGTGAACCCCGGAGCGGCCTGGGCACTGCTGTGCATTTTCATGAGCACCCCAGTATTTTCCAGGCACGTGGGACCCCGAAGAGGAAGCTTCTGAGGGGACCGTCATTCAGGGAGAAAGTCTGATGCAAAGGGACCCGCTGAAAGGACACGTGGGCCTGGGACCCAGACCCGCTCTCACTTCCCGTCACCGGCCCAACCTCAGGGGCGCGTCCCTCCCACCGCCGCCTGGGGGTCAGGGGGTCGGACCGAGGCCACCTCCTCAGCCCTCGTCCCCTCCCCTGCAGGCGGCCGGGCCTGCGCGCCCCTCCGCTCGCTCACGGCGGCCTGCACCTCGTGCTCGGACCTGGGGCTCGCGACCAAATGGCTGCACAGTCGGGCCTGACCCACCCCACACGCCCGGGGCCCCGCGGCCTCGCCGGCCACGCTCGGAGGTGAGGAGCCCGAGGCCCGAGCCGGCCCCAGGGTGGGCTCCACCACGCACGCGCCAGCCGCTGGCGGGAACCTCAGAGCTGAAAGGAGCCGCTCTGAGCAGAACGTCCCGCCTACCGCAGGCCCTTTCGCAAAGGCAGACGGGATAGTAGTTCACCGGGAGCCGAACAGCAGGGTTCTTGGCTGCACCGAAACTACATATCCCAGGAGGCACTGCACAGCGTAGACCATGAGCCTCAGCGGTTGCGCTCCAGGGCGCGCGTTCTTTGCCTCCAACCAATTAGCCATTGTAGGGATGGAAGGTAGAGCGATGTGGGGATTCAGCTGGCCAATGGGGAGAACGGAAGGGGCGAGGTGGGCAGGCTGCGTGGTTTCCTTGGATACCGCGAACGCGACTCTGTGGGAGAGGGTGGGGCTTTAGCGTGAGACCCTGGAAGTCCTGACCGACAGGAACTTAGGAGCTCAGGTAAGTGTCAGAGCCGAGGGCGGGAGGGAGACCCTGTGGGTGTCAAGGTGAGGACGACGTGCAGACTCGGGGCCCTCAAGGTGGTGAGGTCCGAACTTCACGGCCAGGACGGGGTGCCCTGGGATGGGGCCCTGCACGGGGATGAAAGCCAGACGGGGACCCTGTGCGGGACTCGCTCTGCCCGGACGTGAGGACGAGAGCAGGTCCCGCCCCGTCCCGGCCCCGCGTGACCGAGGCCGCGCATCGGACGCGGTGTCTCAGTGTGGGCTCCGCACCTGCGGTCGGTGACACCCTCCGTGACGACCCCGAAGGGCTGTGAGGGTCCAGTGAGAGCGTGGACGGAACCGAGCACAGGCCGCAGAACCGCAGTGCAAATGCTGTGTTTCTATTTCAGGGGTGACCCTGAACCCCAGTCACCCAGACAAACCCGAGGGACCAGGGCGTGTGCTGACAGCAGCACTGACCTCCGTCCCCAGGGGTCCTGGGTTTTAGGACTAAATGAGACGCAGAAGGACCGTCCGTGTGGTGCGAGGGGAAGGACACGGGCTGAGTGTCTCCTGGCGCTGCCTCTGGGTCATCTGTGTCCCCTGCACCTGTCTCTTCCCCCTTAAGTGGAGGGGGATTTCTACTGAGTGACTCTGTGGGGTCTCTCTTACCTTCTATTATTCTGTGGGTCATTTAAAAAATGAAAAAGAAAAAGAATTGTTTCTCCTTTCCAGCTCATGTTTCCCTTTCGGTGCCACATCCTCTTCCCACAAATTATTCTCTGAGTTCCCAGCAAAGACACTGCAAACAGTCACGTTTAATAACATGCAAGTGCAGAACCTGAGTGCCTTCCAGAAAGCTGAAGCCCTGGGCCACGTGCAGGAGCCAGAATCCCTGGGAGCTGCCCAGGGACAGAGGGGCTGGTTCCCGAGGAGGGGCTGCGTCTGTACGCCGGGTCCCAGGGCTCTGAGCTGCCCACTGCCTTGTAGGAAAGTCAGTATTTCTCCTCCTTTCTGTCCTCGTCCTTCCTCCTTCTTCTTCCCCTAGTGAAGACGCACAATAGGTGCTAGCTCTCAGGTTCACCAAGTTCCCACTGAACACGAGTTCTGTTCTTGGCTTTTGTTTCATTTGGTCCCAATTATTCAGACTGACCTTCAAATTGTCTTTTTAAATGACAGCCGGTGGGAGTCACTTCGACAAAGGCACTGGTTTAAGCAAGTTGAGAATGCACTCACATTTGTTGAACACGTGCCCTATATTTCTGGATTAAATGAGAATTTCTACTAGATAATTTTGTTTCTATGGTAATTTCTGAGACATACCAAGTAAATGGAATTGGAAACAAACCCTTAATTGTCTATATGACAAAATGATTATTTTACTATTTTGAAGTAAATACAATAAAAGTCAAGATAATTGAAAAATAAGTTTTCTGATTATATGAGTTTTTAAATGGAGAAATATATATATAATTAAGATTAATACAAGATAAGAAAAAGATATTGAGCCCTGGCTGGTGTAGCTCATTTGGTTGGAGCACCATCAATGCACCGAAGGGTCGTGAGTTCAATTCCCGTCAGGGCACACACCCAGGTTGTGGGTTCAATCCTCAGTCAGGATGATTTCCAAGGCAGCCAATTGTTATTTCTTCCTCCCTCTATTTCTCTCTCTGTCTCTTTCTGTCTTTCTCTCTGTCTCTCTCTCTGTCTCTCTCTCTCTCTCTCCCTTCTCCCTACCATCAATGGAAAAACATAGCCTTTGGTGAGGATTTAAAAAAAGTTATTGCCCAGCGGGTGTGGCTCCAGTGGATTGAGCGTCGACCTATGGACTGAGAGGGCCCGGTTCCATTCTGGTGAGGGCACATGCCCGGGTTTCGTGCTCCATCCCCAGTAGGGGGTGTGCAGGAGGCCGCTCTGTGTGTCTCTCTCACATCAATGTTTCTCTCTCTCTCCCCCTTCCTGTCTACAATATATATATATATATATTGTATATATATACAATATATATATATATATATTTTAAAGTTATTGCTAACTTAAAAAGTCGAACGATGTATGTATTAAATCTGCCCACATATCAATTATGCCTAATAAAAATACTACCTTCCATCTGTATGACATTATACTTTCAGAGCATGTTCACATGTATCCTCACAAAACACTGTGCTTAGCACAGCAAGTATTATTATCCTCACATTATAGATGAGGAAACAAGTTCAGAAAGTTTAAGATTAACAGTTAAAAGGTCGGGCCCTCCTACCACTCTACCAAAAACTCCTATCTTTCTGATACCTTTGAAGAAAAAAAAATATTCATCAAATCAATGCAGAATCATATATAAATTCCCCCCCCCCCCTTATTTTAAGTGTACTTGTAAAATATTTTTATGTCTTCAATTTTTAGAAAGCCATTCCTGTGGTCATGAACATGTTCTGCTGGTGGGAGTGTAAGTTATTACAAACTTTCCAGCAGTCAGTTCAGCAACATACATGAAGCGCCTTAAAAATATGTGTATCCATGACCTGGAAATTGTGCTTTTTAGCATTTAATGTATGCATAAAGTCAGTGATGTTCAAAAAAACTTATGTTCAAGGAATTTTGTTTTACAGGGTTATTTATGATAGTAAATTTCTGAGATCCATCTGTGTTGAGGTGTGTATCAGTTGATGGTTATTTTTCATTGCTGAGTAGTATTCTATTGATGGATGTTCCCTAGTATTCCTGTTTGTAAAATGTGAAGGACATTCAAATGTTTATAGCTTTTCAGTCAAAGATGCTATGGATATTTGCATATAATTTTGAATGATATTTAGGATTCTCTCTTCTGGAGCAAACAGTCCTAGTGGAAACGCTTAGATACATGTTAAGTACATATTTAATTCAATTAGGAACCACAATTCACTTTGTGAAGAAAGAACAACAGGACATAGAAGGACCTGGAGAAGGAGAGGAGACCTGTCACTGCCGATATGTCATCTGCACACACAGTGTCACCTCCTCACTTGTCTGCAGTGAGAATATGAGAAGTTAGAGCCACAGAGAGAAAGTGAGACTCATCCTGATGCAGCTGAGAGCTGAGAGGAAACCCCTGCTCCCAACAGGAAGCCCCTCCTTCCCCCTCACTCTGCACCTGCTCCTGGGCTGATCACTGTTGTCTGTTGGTCCTGAGCGCCGCCTGGTGTCCTGAGCGCCCACTGGAGTTCAGCCCTCCTCTCTCCCTCAGGAGGTTTGTGTCTGGGCTCACACTGACCTCCCCTCACTGTGTGCTGCACAGTAATACAGGGCCGTGTCCTTGGCTCTCAGGCTGTTCATTTGCAGATACAGCGTGTTTTTGGAGTTGTCTCTGGAGATGGTGAATCGGCCCTTCACAGAGTCCGCATGGTATGTGCTACCACCACCTTCATTAATGTATGACACCCACTCTAACCCCTTCCCTGGAGCCTGGCGGACCCAGCTCATCCAGTAGTCACTGAAGGTGAATCCAGAGGCTGCACAGGAGAGTCTCAGAGACCCCCCAGGCTGCACCACGCCTCCCCCAGACTCCACCAGCTGCACCTCACACTGGACACCTGCAAACACAAAGACGTCCTGGTCAGGAAACTGTCACACGTCCACTGTTTCTCTTTCTCATCCACTCTCACACTCAGTGTCCCTTGTTCTCCACAAATTACCTCTTAAAATAGCCACAAGGAAAATCCAGCTGAGCCAAGACTGCATTATGTGTGCTCTGTGTTCAGTCCTGTTCAGGGAATGGGGCCACCTGGGAATCCCGGGGCTGGGCTCCTGTCCCAGAGCTGCAGGGTCAGGGCTGGGCTGGATTTTATGGGCAGAGGGGGCCCTATTTGCATGTCCTTCTACTATATAGGGAGCGCTGGGGTTGGAGAGCTGCAGAGAGGGCAGTGCCTCAGTGCAGGTGCGAGTGTCCTGTGGGAGAATCATGGTCATGATAACATAGCAATAACTAAATATGTATCATAGGGACGTTTGAGGTATGTTCAACTGTCCACATCTGGTAACAGGGAGACTAGCCTCTCCCTGGCTCCTCTGGGCTCCCTGCGTAATCCAGACCCCAGCTGTCAATCACAGAAGCCAAAAGCCTGTGATGCAGGCTTGACCTCTCCTCTCTCCACCTCCCACATTCTACAGATGAACTGAACCTGACCATGTGTCTGGAATCTGTCTACCCCCTTCTTAGCTAACTGTTCCCATTCTAGGTCACACACACCCCTGACCTTGGGTCTTGGCAGGGGCTTGTTCACTGGTTTCAGCCTCACACCACTTCTCAGCCCTCATGGCACCTCTCGGGCACTCATCCCAGGTGACCTTCCTTTTTGAACATTACCCTCCCTCCGCCTCCACACTAGGTACACCCATCTTTTTGCGGTCCAGGTTCCCTATGTGGCTCACCTGGGGTGTACCCAAGCCTCTATCACCCCTCCTCCACCCCAGACCACTCATACACATCCACAGCTTTAATTACTATCTTCCCAGAAGGCTCCAAACACCTTTAGCGCCAGCCTCTCCTTGGAACTTTCATTCCAGGGTCCAGGAACAGCTTGGATGTCCCAAAGTCACCTCAACTCAAAATACTCAGCTCACAGTTCACCACCCCCCCCCCCAAGCCTCTGTGTTCCTCATCTCATCACATGTGTCCCTACATGCAGACCACGTCTGGCTTCACCCTCTCCCTTCTCTGTGTCCTCTCCATCACTCTCTCAGCTGGTTCCAACTCTGACACCTCACGAACATACCCAGCCACCCCAGGTGATGGTCCCCCTGGGCAGTACCACGGGGTCCTGTTCCTGAGGGGGCATCCCAAACAATGCCCCTGCTGAGCTCCAGGGCCCCACCCTCTCTGCACTGGCCTGGGAGATGTGTGATTTGAGGGTGGGAGATATCCAAGGACAGCTGGGTGTTCACGCCCACAGCTCAGGGCTGAGGTCGGCCTGGAGAGAGATTTGACGTCACCTGTTGGACAAGAGGGACTCACCCTGGGGAGAACAGTGAAGTGAGAAAATTAGAAGAGGGGGGAGAAACCTTGGGAAGCATCCCACCAAATGTTTATCAACCATCCAGGGGAAGAGGAGGGAATATATTTATATGTGTGCACATATGTATGCATATACCATATATTTGTGTATACACAGCCAACAGAGTTTCCTAGAGAGCTCATTGATTGTTGCGAAACTTGGGTATTTATAGCCAACCTATGCCTCCACTCAGCTGTCAAGTGAGAGTAGTTCCAACGTGGATGTTGGAGGATATTTTATGTATCAAGTAAAACAAGCTGAAGGTGTGTGAGAACCTCACGCATTCGCTGATGGTGTGAGTGACTACTCAGTCAGGCCGTCATTCTCTGAACACCAGACGAAGTCCCTCAGTTTCTTGTGATGTGTTCACACCGTGATGGCTACAGACATTTTTTGTAAAAATAGGGATTCAATGCACATACCGTAGTATTCACCCAAGACACATTTTAGAAAGTTTAATCTTTACTATTGACAATTTCTCCATCACTTTCTTAAGTCCAGAGTCAGAGGACACTGAAGAGAACACATCCAGCCCTGACTCAGTAACGTTCACCCGTTTCTATGGCGTAAGTGTTTCCATCACAGGGTGTTTCAAGCTGCCAACAGGGGGTCCCTCACCGCAGAGGGAGGAAGAGATGTGGGGTCACCCTGTTATATAACATCACCTGCATGCAAGTACAGTAGGTACAAATCACCCCAAGAGCAGAGGCAGCACTAAATAATTGCAAGCGGCAATTTTTGAGTTTCTATTACCTTATTTAATACAAATTATTTAATCGCAGGTTTCCATGAGTTAATTTTTAATGATGGCCGTGTTTAACACCTGGCTTGCAAAAACCCTGGAATCTCAGCCACCTGCTCCCACAAGCCAGTGCAGGCTGGCTCCAGCACAGCTAGGGGAGTGGCCCCTTTCACGGATGGGCTCACAGGGAAGGGATAACAGGAAAGAAGTAGGCAAAGAAGGAGGTTCATGCCAAGAGCAGAGCAGCGGGGCCCTGGGAGCTTCACAGAGCTGCCCTCCTGGTCCATGCTGGCATGTGTAGGCACAGTGGGCTCCCCCACAGGGGCACAGAGAGGCCCCATGGGCTGTGTCTGGAGGCTGGAAACTGCCCAGGCTTCTCTCTCTCCTCCCATCCTCCCTCCTTGACCTTGTCCAGGGAGTAGAGCGGAAAGAGTGGGGCCCGGGAAAACCATCAGCTCCCTATCTGTGAAGTGGAGCAGAGTGGACAAGGGGAAGTCAGGCAGGTGTCTGGGAGGGTCCAGGCTGGGCTGGCCCATGCTGTGGGGGGAGGGGTGATCTAGCGGGACTCAGAAAATCACTCCCTCTCCAAGTTCTGGCTTTCTGGCCCAGCCCACTGACGTTAGGTTCCCAGAGTCCCTTCGCACAAGCAATCTGAGGACTGGCAGAGGCAACACCAGCCACCTGCTCCCCATCTTCCCTCCCCCAGGGACCCCAAATGAACAGGGAGGAGTCAAACCCTGCCCCCCCAACCCCCGATGTTCCCTGCAGGAGAGCAAAGCCCTCCTGGTTCCTTGTGGATTCTCCCCAGGCCTCTGGGGTAGCCGCTCTTAACTGCGAGGAGTGCGCCCAGAGCCCCCACCCCACCACTGCCTCCAGGTGGGGGCGCAGTGAGGGAGAGGGGCCCACCCTGCACCAAGCCCCGCCCACCCAAGGCAGCCCAGTCCCTCCCCTCACGCAGGTCTGGCAGGCTCAGCCTGGTGGGACCTTCGACACCCTGCGTCCTGCTCCCTGGACCTGGGAGAGGTGAGTGGGCGGGGCAGCTCGGGCTGAGACAGGACAGGGGGCAGGCACTTCAGGGGTAACAGGGGCTTCTACCCGACAGAGGGGACCACCGCCCTTCAATAAGGCAGGCTCCCCAACATCTCCGGGGGCAGAAAAGTAAAAACCAGTCTCTGGGATAAAAGCCTTTGGAGGGAGTGCAGGAAGAAAAACCTGGGAGGTGGGTCCCCGTCATCCCAGGGTCCAATCTGAGAGTGATTTCAGTGTCCAGGGTACTACCAGCACGTGGGTGGCATTGGGGATGCAGCAAGCCAGAGAGGGCTGCCCTGCCCAGTGCCCCTGGGGTGGGGCAGATCTCAAAGTCCCACACTGTCCAGGTCCCTGGGGACATGCCCTGACCTGCCTCCAGGCAGCTAAGGCCAAGGGACGTGCACTTCAGGAGGAGCCCAAGGCCCGGCCCAGGGGAGGCTCTCCTGGGCTCAGTGGCTTCCAGGCAGGTTGGGGGGATGCCATCCCGCCCTGGGGTGGGGGATCAAGCTCATATCGTCTGAAGGTGCACTGGTCCTGGTACTTCTCCTGAAACATCTCCTTTAACTGTCTCAAGTCATCTCTTCAGGTCATTCAGCAGATGGGCCCTCTGCTGGGCTTCAGCCCCACCACCAGTACTCAAAGGGCTCCTTCTCTATCCACTGTACCACACGCCCGTCACGGGGAGCACTCCAGGATGCCTCCTAGTCCCCTTGCAGGGTTCAGGGTAGGGGTCTCCTCTCTCAGGAAGGCTACCCTGACTGCCTCCTGATCAGGTGCTTTTGAACTCTGGGCTCCCACAGTGTGGTCCCTCCTCCTCCTCCTCCAATCACAGCTGTTGTCAGAGTATCACAATGGCTGTGTTAATCCTAGTTTTCCCTTCTAATCCGAGTTTCAAAAACTCCGCCATTCAAGTTTCACTTTAGTATATTTGTAAGGGAGGAAGAAAATTTCCTCTAGCTTCCTAGGTTCTCTAGGTCGGTCTAATAATTAAATCTGCAGGAGACAGATTCACAAGAGAAAATAACCAAATGTATTGACATATGCGCATGTGCACCCCTCGTACATGAGAGAGACAGAAGCCCCACATGCATGAGAGGTTCAAAGACAGGGAGGGGGAAGGTGTGTGGACTGAAAGCAGTGGGAATGGGAACACGTCTTCCCACAACACATGTAACCATTTCTCTTGTGAAAGGTCATTCTGAGCAGGACGCCCTCCAAATGTAGTGAAAATGTAGTTAGAGTCAGTATGGAAATTACAGCTGTTTGAATACATATGTTAATTTCACACACCGTCCAAGTGAATAAAATAAAACCATATAGTCCTACACAGAACTCATAGAGTGTACACTCTGGAGAAGCCCCTCCCACAGGCCCAGCTCCAGATCATGGGGAGCAGGTCCCAGCGCTGCTCTCTGAAGTGCACTGTGCTTTGTGCTGAAGACACAGCTGTGCACGACTCCTCAAATGTACCTTCGGCAAATAGACCACAGCCTTTTCTAACTCAGTGATGTTAGAGGGAAACACTGAATCAAGAATACAGACAGGTTCCCGGAGGGAAACTGTGACATGAAGAGGAAACCACACAGGAAACCAGCCCAAACCTCCAACTGCACCTGCTCCTGGGTGGTCCATGTGTACAGGGACCCTGAGCGCTCCCTGGTGGTGGCAGCCTCTCCTGCAGGGAGGTTTGTGTCTGGGCTCACACTGACTTCCTCTCACTGTGTCTCTCGCACAGTAATACACGGCCGTGTCCTCGGTGGTCACGGATCTCAGCTGCAGGGAGAACTGGTTCTTGGACGTGTCACTGGAGATGGTGGTGCGGCTCTTGAGGGAAGGGTTGTAGCTAGTGCTACCACTACTAGCATATATGTACCCAATCCACTCCAGCCCCTTCCCTGGTTTCTGTCGGATCCAGCTCCACCAGTAGTAACCACTGAGTGAGTCCCCAGAGACAGCGCAGGTGAGGGAGAGGGTCTGCGAGGGCTTCACCAGTCCTGGGCCTGACTCCTGCAGCTGCACCTGGGACAGGACACCTGGGGACAAGGAGCATCAGGCCCTGTCAGTCACGTGCAGTCACAACCACCCCACAGACCCCTGTCTGACCGCTGGGACCCTCACCTTGAGGGGCTGTCACCAGGCACAGGAGAAGACCCAGCAGTCTCATCTTCTTCTAGACCAGGGCTCTGCCTTCCCCAGAGACCTCAGCCCTGTGTGAGGAGAGAGCTGTGAGTCTCCCCAGCCCAGGGGAGGATTTACCCTGGAGCTTCGGGAGAAATTTGCATGTGGGGCAGCCTGTTCCTTATAAGTAGAGGCTGGAGGTCAGGCTGTGCTGGTCCTTCTGGGGCCCTGTGGGGTCATCTCTTCCTTTGAAGCAACTCAGTATGTAAGTCAGGGAAAGGGGATAGTCTGGTTCATGAGACACATTGGAATGTGCTCAAAGGTCTTCCTCACCTTCTGTGTGAAGGAAGAACTGATGGACTAGATGAGTAGGTAACACTTTTAAATTCCCATGCATCTTTCATAGTGATTAAAAGGGATTAGGATTTGTTGAGATAGTTTCAGAATCCAAACACTTTAGTGTATCCACCATTTCCTAATATTTAATCGTCATTTCATATAATTATTATCTACCTTCTTGGAACAATTTTAAAAAAAGAACAGTCGTGCTCAATAACTTATATCTCAATTTTATTTAAATATATTTTTATTGATATTATTCTTTAGAGAGAGAGGAAGGGAGAGTGGCCATAGAAACACAATGTGGGAGAGGAACATCTACTGGCTGCCTCCAGCACACCCCGTCTGGGATCTAACGTGATACCCTGGCCTGTGCCCTGACCAGGAATCGAACTAGGATGATGCTCAGTTCTCTGATTCACTCCGACCAGGCACTGGCATGTTAATTTTACAACGTTATTTTGATCTGAGATATTTCCTTCCTAGCTCAGGCAGGTGGGACATTCATTGTTCATTATTAATGTTTAAATTTTGTAATTGTGTCTACAGCTTCCTGTGCGGACTCTTCCTTTATGCACCCACGGCACACGGCAGAGACCCCAAACTAGTTACGTGAGACATCATTGTGATTTTACATGGAGAAAATACAAGAAATGTAAACAGATTATTTATGTGTACAACTCAGAATTATTCATGTGATGAAATGATTGTGACAGTAGATTGATCTGTTTTCTCTTTCGTGTTATCAGTGATGTCGGGGTCAGAGGGAGGTTAGTGAAGGGAATTTATTTCATCGATTTTCTCATAGGAAAGGAGACTTCAAACCTGAATTCAAACCTCACCCACAGACTCCGTCGCCCCTGGGGGTGGTCACTGTGGTCAGAGGTACTGGGCTCTCCCACAGAACATACAGCGTCCTCAGTGTATAGTTAACACATTCTCCCATCAGAGTCCTTATTCAGAAATGGATTCTCTGTGTAGGACTGTCATTTAATTTCCTAAATTCAATCTTTGATGGGAGGAATGTATTTAATTTAATAAAGGCTACTTCACCTCTGTTTTCTGTTTTGGAGCCTGTTTTGGTGAATCACACAGACCCACAGGACGTGCTGAGCCTCACGGTCCAGGGGCATCGGCTGCAGCAGCCACAGGGACAGAGAGGTTCTGCACCAGGAGTGAGGGCTGCTGGGAAACTGCTCAGAACTGTATGGGACTTTGACCTGGGTGAGGGGAGGAAGCTGGACGTGTTCTGAGTCACAGGACAGAGATGGGCCTGATGTTCATGGGCAGAGTGTTACTGGACATGTGGGTTAAACCGCTTTCCCTGACGAACCAGGAGGACGTGCAGGGCACGACAGACACAGCTTCTGTCATCGTAGGAAACACCTGAGGGATTTTTTTTTATCCTCACCCAAGGACATCTTTGCATTTATCTTCAGATAGAGCAGGAGGGAGAGAGTGAGGAAGAGAGAGAGAGAAACATCGACGTGAGAGAGACACATCAACCGGTTGCCACCCGCACGACACTAACCGGGGCAAGGGAGAAACTGCAACCAAGGTACGTGCCCTTAATGGGAACCGAACCCGGGACTCTCTGGTCCGCAGGTGGATGCTCTATTCGCTGTGCCAAACCGGCCAGGGCCACCTGAGGGATTATGACCAGGAGTTTGTAGGATAGAAATGTTAAAGGTCCTGCAGGCAGGGATCAAGGGAAATAAGGAACGTGTCATTGCAAAGGGGGGCAGGGGATTCCTGTTACCCACATGCACCTGCTCACAGAGTCTCTGTCTGTGAGGTAACAACTTCCCAGGTCCAGGGGTTAGCACTTGGACACCTGTGGGTCATTACTCACCTGGTCACACCATGCTTCACCCAAGCGGTATAATTTTGGGGGCTCCTTTTTTGAAATCCTTCAACACTTAGAGGGAAGAGTGGACACCCCTCCCTGCAGGAGCCATGGTGCTGGTGTGTCTGTGTGAGGGGCCCTCATGTCATGGACCAGGACCCTGTCTCAGTCCATTGTCATCACCACCATCATCTCCATCATCACCATCATCATTTGCTTATTTATAAACAGTCGGGCTTTTATTTTCTTTAGACATGGTTGTTTCCTACAGATGTGAAACTTAATCTCATCTTTTAGTCGTGTACTGAAATTGATCAGTACAATTGGTAGTCAGGCTCTCCTTTATTTTTATTTTTTTATTGCTGACAAATGAAGGCTCATCCCTCCCTCTTCTCCATCTGCCCCACATGGGACCTGACAGAAAGGTTGGGTCTCCTCTTCAGATGTCAGTGGGAGATTCAAACCCACAAACCTCTAGAAGGAGAACCCCTCGCCCTCCCCACCACCTCACCTAAATATAATCCCTGGGCCAGTCTACTTTCCTGGTCTATCAAAGCTGTTCTGACTTGCTGAAGGGCCTTTCCTGTGCTTTCTAGAGATTCCAACTATGTACAGGATAAATGTGACATGTCCCCTTGGTGTGTGTGTTTGTCATTAGCCTGATATCTGCACAAGCTGCTGTGGGTCTCTTGGCCTCTGCCTGGTATCAACTGCTCTTGGTGCTGTGAGCATGATGCCAATTCAATGACGGTCACCCCAATGGGTCCTTAGTCTCTAATTTTGGGTTCAAACACCGATGGTGCCCACTGTGACATGAAAAGGAAACCACACAGGAAACCAGTCCAAACCTCCAACTGCACCTGCTCCTGGGATGGTCCTTGTGTTCAGGGACCATGAGCGCCCACTGGTGGTCGCAGCCTCTCCTGCAGGGAGGTTTGTGTCTGAGCTCACACTGACTTCCCCTCACTGTGATTGTCGCACAGAAATACACGGCTGTGTCCTCGGCTCTCAGGCTGTTCATTTGCAGATACAGCGTGTTCTTGGAGTTGTCTCTGGAGATGGTGAATCGGCCCTTCACAGAGTCCGCATAGTTTATGGTACTTCCATCAGGATTAATTCGATTCACCCACTGCAGCCCCTTCCCTGGAGCCTGGCGGACCCAGACCATCCAGGTGCTACTGAAGGTGAATCCAGAGGCTGCACAGGAGAGTCTCAGAGACCCCCCAGGCTGCACCAAGGCTCCCCCAGACTCCACCAGCTGCTCCTCATACTGGACACCTGCAAACACAAAGACGTCCTGGTCAGGACACTGTCACACGTCCACTGTTTGTTTCTCTCATCCACTCACACACTCAGTGTCTCTTGCTCTCCATAAATTACCTCTTATAATAGCAACAAGGAAAATCCAGATGAGTCCCAACTCCATGGTGAGTGCTCTGTGTTCAGTCCTGATCAGGGAGGGGAACACCTGAGGATCACGGAGCTGGGCTCCTCTTTGCGAGCTGTTGGGTCGGGGTTGGCCTTGTTTTTATGGGCAGTGGGGGCCCTATTTGCATATCCTCCTTCTATATAGAGTCCTCTGAGGTTGGAGACCTGCAGAGAGGGCAATGCTTCAATGCAGTTGAGAGTCCTGGGGGAAAATCGTGGTCATGGTAACCTTTTAATAACTAAATAAGAATCATAAGGAGGTTGGGGCATGTCCTGTGCCCACTTTTGGTAAAGTGAGCCCAGCTTCTGGCCTGTGCTCCCCCTCACAGGACCCCTCAACTTCCCTGAACCAACTCCAGGTCAGAGCGGGACAAGCTCATGAGGGTGCAGGTCCCTTGTAAGTAATGAGAGCATGAATGAACATCTGTATTCTGTTGCTGTCGACACGTCAGGGCTGGATACAACCAGACTTGTGGAAAGAGACCAAAAGTTGCAGATTTTGTGAGGGTCAACACCATGGACACTGTTTGTTGGTGTCATTGGCCCTGAGTGTCTCTGGCTTCCTGACCTTCAATGAGGCAAAGAAGAGAGGGTGCTGAGAAAATGCTTCTCTCCCTGGGACTCAGAGACCCTGAGAAATTAGGGAATAATTCACGGAGCTGATGGAGAGGCTGTGGGTTTCCAACAAACAGAAGTCTATTCAAAGAGGGTCTCTCTGCATAGACAGTAATGAAAACCTCAAAGAAGGTGATAGAAGAGATGAATTAGTGAGATAAATGTAAGTCAGAATACCGGTGATCAGTGAGAACGCTCATATTTAATGTTAATCACTCATCTATGAAATAGAGACTTTTGCAGTTTAAATTCACAATCAAGGCCTTGGTGACATAATTTGAACTGATCACTCAGCTTGTTTGTTCTCAAGCGTGTTATTACAACTGTGAGGATTTATTGTACAAGAGGAGAGCTGTGTGTTTCCACAGCATTTAGATAACAATGTGTCGTGTCCTCATGTAGTAAACGTGTTCACAGAGCATGGAGATAAAGCCTGGACAGTAGTCGAGCCAGGAACCCACCTCCTCCTGGGGGACGTGAGCTCAGTGGGTCCTGAGCTCCCCAGGTCCTGAGAGCACGTTTTTCTTCTAAGTCCACAGAGGACCAGAGACTCCTCATCGCCTTCCCCTCATCCAGCCTGGGTGTCAGGTCCCTTCCCGCAGGAGCTCTATGGACCCTGCTGTTCACAGGACGTCCCCGCCTCGTTCTTTCAGTCCACGGACCCCGCCCTCTGCTCCTTGGCTGTAAATCCCCCGGGGTCTCTGCTGCACCACAGGGGAGCCCTGTGTCCCTCTCCTGTGGCGATGCCCCCACTGCAAGAGCCTTGAACAAAATCTTCCTTTAAAATATAGCGGCTGTCAGAGAACCTTTCACCAGGATGAAAGTGGGATATTTAAGGTTCTCCAGGCAGGTTGCACAGAAACCCACACAGGACACGTCCTGGGACAGGATTGTGGAGACGACAGTGCCCCTGGTGGTTGTTCTGAGCCACACAGGCTGATGACACTGGGTCTGAACCAGCTCTCTGAGACAAGGCAGGGGTGTGTGCCACAGGGAAGTCCTTCCTGGCATTTTGAAACTTTGGCAGCTCAATCCTGCTTCTTTCTTGTACACAGCTGAACCTCTGCAAGGACACCTGGACCTCAGGGCTCCCACCTTGGGGAGAACCTGAGGAACAGAACCCTCCTCAGTGCCAGGGGCACAGGCCTCTGGGGCCAGGGCCTCAGATTGCACGTGTGAGGTGCTGCGACCTGCCTGGTTGCACACTCACACACCCCAGAGTGTCCACTGTGTGACACACCAGAGCCTCTTTAACTCAGTGTGGATGTTTTCTGACATTTCTGGGAAATTTCCTGACTGTGGGCAGTAGAGCTGCAGAGGGGCGGTGAGCACAGGCACAGACTCACTGAGCACAAAGGGCAGTTCCCTGCCCAGGAACCGATCCCTTCACTGCAGTCCTGAGACCCCGTGTCTCTGAACTCTAGCACTGTGCCCGAGACCACAGGAGTAAGTCGTAGTGGAGAGGACAGTGGAACTCCATCTTCCTTTCTCCAGGACACGAGGACAGGGCCCCACCCCTTTGTGCTTCTGTCTGAAATGACATAGAGGGGAGACGCCAGTGAGCACTGTGTATGAAACTGCATGAAAGGAAGCTGGCGCTGTCAGATGTGACCATCACTGTTATTGTATCATTTCCCACCTCGGGGCAGAGGGGGCTCTGAGGCCTCTCCTCTGACTGCACAAGGAACACCTGCTCTGCTCCAGGCCTCATCTGTCACACCTGTGTGAGGGGACAGTTCACCACCATCATGCCAGTGTCCTCACCCCTCCAATGACTTTTATCTATTTTTTCTAGATCCTGAAAAGTCATTTTCTTTATTTTTTCATCAACAAAGTCTTGAATGCAAAGTATTACACCCTGGTGTTCTATAATTTGTCTTGGATGGATTAAGTTATAAACTCTACCTCCCTGGATGTAGGTCGTGGAAGAGCCACCAGAAGCTGAATGAAGGAGCTCAACAAAAAAAATCTGGTCCCTTTGCTGAGAACCTGAAAATGTGGGCTGACCCACTCCCGGGCAGCAGAGCTGAGAGGCAGGCACAGAAATCCAGAGCCAGGTGAGTCGTTCTCATCATGGGACCCTGATCCCTGGGTTTGTCCGTGTGTGCACAGGTCGGTCCTGGCCAGACGGAAATGTGAGCCTGGATGGAGACTGCTCCATTGTGTCGTTCACGTAGAAGAAAATGCACGAGGTGTGCATATGTTTATGTGGTTGGGAAGCTTGCTCAGGTGTGCTCATCCCCAGGACAGCAGGATTTAGGTCTACTGGGAGAACGAGCTGTGACGTTGTGGATGTTCACAACTGTAATGGGAACTAGATCTCATGACAGTGACAGTGGGTACACCCCATGGGGAAATCACAGGTGGTCACATAAGAAAAGACAGGTGAAGATATAAATTCGATGCCTTTGAGAGTCACCAGTAATGAACTCACAAAGCAACCCTCACAACCAGAGAATGAATTAAAAAGATGTACATGCTGAGGATACAGGAAGTTCCCTCTGACACTATTTCTCCTACACAGGGTTCAGAGAATAAACTGAGAAGAGATATGACGCTGGAGCCAGTTGAACAATGTTGGGGGACGGTGGGTGTCTGTGTGGATCCCTGGGAAGGAGAAGCATGAACTACAGAGAAGCAGACAGGGCTCCCAGGTCCGAGTCCTTCAGGGAGTTTGGAGCTGAATGTGCAGCAACTGCACAGACTCCTGAGTGGGGTTTGTTCTCTAGACTCTGCTGGGACCATTTTCAATCTGTGGGAATATGCAAGAGTCTCAGTCGATACTATGATGTTGTGTTGAAGTTGTAGGTAAAGATGTATGAGTAATTACGTTTACATCACACAATTTTTCTTTTGGGAAACCTGATGTGTTATGACCATTGGGAACACCGTCACCATGTCTGTACCTGATGGGAGTCAACTGGGACAGGAACCTGACTCAGAATGTCATTGGCAGAAATGCTACCTTGGTGTATGAGTAGGAGCATTAACCAAGACAGAGGACAGACACATCCAGGGTTCTTGTTTCATTAGGTTCTGATTTTCCTTGTTTTTTTTTGTTTGTTTGTTTGTTTGTTTTTTTAGCCAGTTCAAGTTTTCTTTCCTCATAAATAGCCACCCACATTTCCTAGAGTCATGAAGACACTTTGTTGAGAGTGTGCAGGAGCACAAGTCATTTGTGTGTTGATTTTGTACCTTACATCTTCCCTAAATTCACTTTCTAGTTCCTTCAGTACCATGGGCTGTTTTTAGGATTTTCTATATACTAGGTCATATCTTATGTGTTCAGATAAAGAGAAACATTTTAACTTATTTTTCTCAGATTTAGACCTTTTTAAATGTCTCATCTTGCCCTATTATTCACACAAAACTTCCTGTTCCATTGAATAGAAACAGTCACAGGGGCGCCTTTGTGTTGGTCCTGATCTCAGAAGAGTAGCTTTGAAATTTTCTCTGTGCAGCATGATGTCACCTGTTGGCTTCTCCAATGTGGCCTTTGTTATGTTGATGTACGTCTCTTCTGTACCTATTTGGTGAGGAATTGTAATCACAAGGCCATTTTCAATGTTTTAAATGCATTTTTTTTACATCTATTTATATGATGGTATAATTTATCTTCCATTGTGTGAATGAGGTGGAGCACCTTTAATGGTTTACCTATGTCCAACCATCCTTGCATTCTAGGTCAGTATCTCAGTTATCTTGGTCAAGGATGCTTGCAATGTGCTGTTCAGCTTTCTTGTATATTGCTGAGGATTTTTTCACTTAAGTTTATCAGGGATGTTGACCTGTCATTTTTTATGTACCTGGCTTTCATATGAGTGTCATGTTTACCTCAGTAAATTTGTTTGGAAGTCTTGCCTCTTCTCTTAATTATTGGAAGGGTTCAAGAATTATTGATTAAAACATTATAAATTATTGCCAGACTGATGTAGCTCAGTGGATGGAGCATCATCCCATGGACTGAGAGGTCCTGGTTTGATTCCTGGTCAGGGCACATGCCAGGGTTGTGCCCTTGATCACGAGTAGAGGGCGTGCCAGAGGCAGCCGAGTGATGTTTCTCTCTCACATGTATGTTTCTTTTTCTCTTTCCCCTCTTCTCTCTAAAATAAATAAATAAATAAATAAATAACAATAAAAAGTTATAAATTCTTGTTCTAGCTATTTTAACTCAGCACTTAAGAGTGTTGGTCTGATGATTGAAGTGTCACAGGTTTGATTCCTGGTCAAGGGCACATGCCTGGGTTGAAGGTTCGACCCCGACCCTGGTCAGGATCGGGTTGGAGTCAACCACTGGACGTGTCTCTCTCACATTGATGTTTCTCTCTCTATCTGTCTCTTTCTCTCCCTCTGTCCCTTCCACTTCGCCTAAAATCAATGAAAAATTAACCTCGGTTGAAGATTAGCAACAACAACCAAAAAAAGTTATCAATTCTTCTTTGAAGTTTTGATAGAATTCACCTTTAAGTCCATTTGGTTGTGGGCTTTTATTTGTTGGCCAGTGTTTACTACTACCTCAATAATTATTTTTAAATTGATAGCAATCTAGCAATAATGAGATCAAATTTCTGATTTGAGCACCTACAAAGTGGACAGAGAAATACAACTGTTGATATTCACAGGGTGTGGTCAGTGTGGAAATTACAGTTGTGTCCAGACTACACATTTATTTTGTATGCCATCCAAGAGAATGAAATAAATCTGAATTATCCTATATAAAATTCATAAAGTGTCTTAGTCCTGAGAATGCACGTCCCTTACTGTTGGGAGTGATGTCACTGGAACAGAAATCACCGTGGCTTGACATAGTCATTGGTGACCTCCACGGGTTGACATAGTTCGAAGAGATGCAAAGGCCTCCATGGTTGACATAGTGTTTGGAGTCTCGTGGGGAACAACGGCTGAAATTAGAAGAGATGTCTGGCACCTTCTCACCATCTGACACCTCTATGATTGATTTTCTATATATCTTTACTCACACTACTTATACTCTCCTATTAACCAATAATTCGACTATAAGAAAAATAAAATTATAGAATGGCAACTGAAGGAGACTAATCTTTGCTTTCTCTATCTATCTGTTATCTGTCTCTTAGGAATCATTATAGAAGTAACATGTAGATGATTAATAATGTAGACGTTAGAAAAGACTGCAGAAAGAATAGACAAAAAAAGTAATAAGAATTTAAGATAAGATTATAAAAGCTTAAGAGATAGCTTAGAAAAGGAGAATAGGTCAAGAGCTAAGAGGAGGTTACAGAAATTGAAATAGAGGGTGTGGGGAAGGAGGAAGTTAAGTGCTACAATGTCTGCGTGAATGTTAACAGGAAGGTTGCTAAGCAATGAGTCATATGGTGAAAGTAATTGTAAAGATTAAGAGCTGACACAATGTATGCATGAATGTTAACAGGATGGTTACTAGCAATGAGTTATATAGTGAAAGTAATTATAAAGATTAAGCACTGATAAAATGTCATTGTTATGTCTGGATGAAATAGTTAGTGGTTAACCCTGTACCAATACCTAAGAGCTGTGTATGGGGAAAAGAATGTCTATACATAATTGGTTAAAGGTCAAAAAAAAAAAAAAAAAAAAAAAAAAAAAAAGAGGAACTAGTCATACAGTCTGAAGATATAAAAGTAAAAATTCTGCTAGCCTTAAGCAGCAGAAGGTGATTAAGCACTTCTGTCTCACGTCTCTCTCTCACCAACTCGGTCCACACCTGAGGGACACCCTGGACTGCTAAGGCTGGACTTTGGAACCTGAAATACAGCTCCAGAAGCACAAGGAACAGGTCCCAATCACTGTTCTCTGAAATGCACTGCGGTTTGTACTGAAGACACAGCTGTGCACGACTCCCAGACCCTGGCTGATCTCAGCGGTAACAGCAAGGCAGGTCCATTGCAGGGAGACGCAGGTGTCCTTTGACGGAAAGTTTTGGCTCAGGAAATTACTGACTGACTTGTTGGGTTTCCTGAAAGGCAGGGAGGTTTAAGTAAGTTCCCCCTTTTTTGGACAGACATTGCTTGTGTGCTGACAGTTTCCCGAGGCTCATCTAACCCTCTGCATTTTTATTCCTCCATAAGTGATGCACTACATGTCTGCACGTCAGAATGTTTCTAATAATATAATGAAACTTATGAAACACTGACCCATCTCTGTAGCCTCAGAATAAAAGGTCAAGAGAGAATCTTGGAGAAACTGCTATCCGGAAAAAACACCCAGAGCCTCAGAGGAAACAGCCATAAACACCATCTGCACCTGCTCCTGGGCTGCAACACCGAGTCGGTGGGTCCTGAGCGCCCTCTTGTGTCATGAGCGCCCCATGGTGTCCTGAGCACCCCCTGCAACCTCGCCCTCCTGTCCCCCTGAGAAGGTTTGTGTCTGGGCTCACACTGATTTCCCCTCACTGTGTCTCTCGCACAGTAATACACGGCCGTGTCCTCGGCTCTCAGGCTCGTCATCTGCAGAGTGGCAATGCTTTTGGAATCAAAACTTGAGATGTTCAATCTACATCTCAGAGATGCGGCGTATTCCGTTGTGTGATTTTTGTCTCTGTTTCTGATAAAACCGATCCACTCCGGTCTCTTTCCTGGAATCTGGTGGATCCAGTGTATATAATATTCACTGAACGTGAATCCAGAGCCTTTGCAGGAGAGTTTCAGAGACCACCCAGGCTGTTTCAGGTCACCTCCAGTCTCCACCAGCTGCACCTCACTTTGGACACCTGCAGACAACAGACATAGTCGTTAGGAGAGGTCACACACACACACACACACACACACACACACACACACACACACACACGTCCCCAGGTTATCAGTGGTGCTACCATGTAAGAGCGTCCAAGTGAGAGCCCAGCTCAGCCCAAACGTCATGGTGCTTCCTCAGGGTTGACTTCTGCAGTGAATGGAAAGTGCAGCGTCCCTGGGGTGGGGCTGCTCTCCCAGAGGTGCAGGGACAGGGCTGGGCTGCGTTTATGAGCTCCAGAAACTCTCCATGTACATGGGCTCCTCCCTTTAAAGACAGGGAAGTGGAGTTTCTGGGTGAGGGACCGCTGGACTCAGGGAGACAAGCACCCCCTTGTGAGTGTGGAGACTTTTAGAAGGGCCTAGGTAGTCTGTGTGCTGTAGAGAAATTGTTGCTGTTGATAAACTCCAAAATCCGCCAGTCAAACAGAACTGAATATACAATGATATCCATATCCACAGAAGGCCGTGATATTCCAATTCAGTCTAGAATCTTCCTGTGGTCCCAGGGGGCTGTATGAGCACCCAGGACATGTCCCTGTGTGATCTCTGAGACTGGATTCTTCACTCTGTGTCTTCACTGAGATCCTCCTGTGTTTAGGTGTGTAACAGTTGATTGTCATTATTATTTTTTCCTTTATTGATTTTAGAGAGAGAAGAAGGGAGAGGGAGAGAGAGATAGAAACATGGGTGAGAGAGAACATCGATTGGCCGCCTTCTGCATGGCACCCACTGGGAATTGGGCACACAACCTGGGCATCTGCCCCAACCAACATTGAACCAGCGACCACTTGGTACATGGGTCGACGCTCAAACAGTGAGCCAGGCTGGCCAGGACAAACATTCACACTTTAAATCCTAACACCCAGCGTTATGGTGTCAGGATGTGGGGCCTTGGGAGGAGCAAAGGTCATAAGGGTGGGGTTCTCATGAGAGGGGTTAGTGCCCTCATAAAAGAGGAAAGAGGATGCTCCCTTGTTCCATGTGCCCACTGAGATTACAGCAAAGTCAGAGTGAACCCAGAAACAAACCTCCCTGAGGGACACAGGCGGGTCAGTATACAGGGGTGCTCAGGACACTAGTGGGCTCACTAAACGCCAAAGGGAAGGCCAAAGGACATCCATTTCACCTGACAATGAACATGTGCATCCCTGTGAAAGTGATCCCAGGATGAGTCTAAACCGACTGCTTCTTCTTCATATAAATGGACTATGCAAACGAATATGATCTCTGACGGAGGAACTCTCCCCCTAAGTAGCATTGTTGAGACTTGGTTTCTGTTCAAGGTTGACTGGACCACAAGGTGCCCGAACTTTTGGCTGAAAGTTACTTCCGGGTTTGTTCATAGTGTGTTTACAGGTGAACTTTCCCTTGGAATTGGTGGCTGAGAAAAGCAGATTGTTTTTCCCAATGTGGAAACCAATGATCCTGGACCCTGTGCATCCATAGGAGCCTGAGTGTGTCTGCTCAGTGTGTGGAGCTGTCCACCCTCAGGGCCCTGTGGACAATGAGGGGACATTCAGTCCCCATGGAGGGGAGCTTTCCCCTGGGAATGGGGAGGAGGAGACAGAGCCCAGCAAAGCCCTGTGGTCCTAGGGGGCCGTGTGCACACCCAGGACACACCCCTGTGTGACCTCTGAGACTGGACCCTCCACTCTGAGTCACCACTGAGATCCTCCTGTGCTGAGGTGAGTATCAGTTGATGGATAATTTCAGTGCTGAGTACTATTCCATTGACTGATGTTCCCTAGTTTGCTTTTTTGTTAAATTAGAAGGACTTTGGGGGTAGTTTGTATCTTCTAACTCAAAGATGCTATGAATATTAGGATACATTTCTGTATGAACATAAAGATTTGTTCTTCTGGAGCAAACGCTCTTAGCCGAACCACAGCAATACATGTTAAGGATATATTTAATTTAATAACAGTATGCAATTCACTTTGTGAAGACGAATAACAAGAAATAGAGGGACGGGAAGAAGGAGAGGAGCCCAGTCAGTACCGATATGTCATCTGCAGACACACAGTGTCACCTCCTCACTTGTCTGCAGTGAGAATATAAAAAGTCAGAGCCACAGAGAAAAAGCGAGAATAGTCCTGGATGCAGCTGAGAGCTGAGAGGAAATCCCTGTTCCAACAAGAAGCCCCTCCTTCCCCCTCACTCTGCACCTGCTCCTGGGCTGTTCTCTGTGGTCGGTGGGTCTGCAGCGCCTCCTGGTGTCCTGAGCATGCCCTGCAGCCCCGCCCTCCTGTCTCCCTCAGGAGGTTTGTGTCTGAGCTCACACTGACATCCCCTCACTGTGTGTGTATCTCACACAATAATACAGGGCCGTGTCCTCGGTGGCCACCGAGCTCAGGTGCAGGGATAACTGGTTCTTGGACGTGTCTCTGGAGATGGAGGTGCGGCTCTTGAGGGACGGGTTGTAGTAAGTTCTGCCATCATGATATATGTGCCCCATCCACTCCAGCCCCTTCCCTGGTTTCTGGCGAATCCAGTTCCAGGAGTTATAACTGGTTGTGATGGAGAATCCAGAGACAGTGCAGGTGAGGGAGAGGGTCTGTGAGGGCTTCACCAGTCCTGCACCCAACTCCTGCAGCTGCACCTGGGACAGGACACCTGGGGACAAGGAACATCAGGCCCTGTCAGTCACGTGCAGTCACAACCACTCCACAGACCCCTGTCTGACCTCTGAGACCCTCACCTTGGGGCGCTGTCACCAGGCACAGGACAAGACCCAGTAGTCTCATCTTCTTCTAGACCACAGCTCTGCCTTCCCCAGAGAACTCAGCCTTGTGTGAGGAGAGAGCTGTGAGCCTCCCCAGCCCAGGGGAGGATTTACCCTGGAGCTTGGGGAGAAATTTGCATGTGGGGCAGCCTGTTCCTTATAAGAGGGGGACTGAGGTAAGGCTGCCTGGTCTGTGTGGAGCCTGTGTGGAGGCAAATGTTTTCTTGAACTCAATCACCATGTAAGTCATGCATAGGGGATCACCTGGTTTCAGAGACACAGTAGAATGTGGTCAAAGGTTGGCCTCACCTTTCTGAGCATAGGAAGAAATGATGGCCTAGACATGTAGGTAACACTTTTCACTTCCCATGCATCGTTCAAACCTATTTAAAAGGGACTAGCATTTGTTCAGATAGTTTCTGAATCCCAGATCTCTAGTATATGCACTATTTACAAATTGTATATCATAATATCATACCAATAATGTCTACCTTTGTGCAAAAATAAAAATAAAGGACATCTACAATCAATATCTTATATCTTAATTCTATTTAAATATATATTTATTGATTTTATTTTTTAGATAGATTGGAAGGGAAAGGCGAAATAGAAACATCGATCAACTGCCTCCTGCACCCCCCTTTCTGGGGATCGAACCCGAAATCCTGCATGGGCCCTGACAGGGAGTGGAACTGTGGACCTTTTAGTACAGGGGAAGGCACTGAGTTCTCGGAGCCAAACCAGCCAGGCTCTTATATCTAAATTTATGATGTCACTTTGATCTCAGAAACTACCTCCCAAGCACAGGCAAGTGGAACATTCTTAATTAGTGTTGTTGGAAATGTTGTAGTTGAGTCTACAGCTTCCTGTGCAATCTCTTCCATTATGCACCCCATGGCCTATGGCAGAGACCCCGAACTAGTCACATCAGACAGAATCATGCTGCTACATGGAGAAGAGATAAGAAATGTGAACAGATTATGCGTGTGACTTCTCAGAATCATTCATATTGTGAAATGATTATGGTAGAAGGTTGACCTGTTTTCTCTGCCTAGTGTTCTCAGTGATGTCGGGGTCAGAGGGAGGTTAGTGAAGAGAATTCCTACCATAGATGTTCTCACAGGAAAGGAAGCGTCAACGCTGACAGGGCTCCTCATTCCAGGCTCCCTCCCTCTGCCCCTGGGGATGGTCACTGTGGTCAGAGGTGCCGGCCTCTCCCACAGGACACATAATGTCCTTAATGTACAATGAACACATTCTCCCAGCAGACATGTGATTTGGAAATATGTTCTGTCTGTGTAGGTGGTTTTTTCATTCCTTTAATTAAACATTTGGTGGAAAATATTTTTAATTTTAACAATGTTCAATTCTTCACTCTTCCATTTAATGGGTCCTGTTTTTTTATATTTTATGTAATAACTCACCAGCACATTGTCACTCTCCATTGCCTGTGGGAGGGGAAACCCTGATATGAATACAGTGAGCATGAACCCAATGGAGATAAAGAGGGCTGGAATTTCTAATATCATTGATATATGTTTGCTGTGTACTTTGACCAGGAGACCAACATTCTACAGTATGAAGACTTGATTCATTTCAGAGATTATTAACCTTACTGGACTTTACACTGTGAAACTCCCCACAGTATGTAACATAGATAAATAGACTGCCGCTGAGAAATTATATCATGTAGACGTCAGGCAGACGAGGAAGGAACCTCAAAGGACGTGAGGAAGATGCTGAGCAGAGACAACAGAGACAGGATCCCAGAGGGTATTTCACGAGAATGAAAGTGACCAGGAGGACGAAGGTGTAGAAAGGTCATGAGAGGGACACATGAGGAGATGACCTGGAGCTGATGTCCGGGAAAGTGATTGTCCCAGTGAGAGCCCTGCATGGAGCTGTGTGTGCAGGACTCACGTGGGACAGTGAGAGAGCGAGGCCCTGGCGCGTGTGGGGACCTGGAGTGAGCTCAGACCCAGGGCGTATGGACACACTGACTCTCCCTCTGTGGACACTGCGTCCCCGTCACAGGGTGGAGAGGATGCCCGGGGTGCTCAGACTTTCAAGGAGACAATTGGGTCCCATTGTAACCTAGTGAGATAATGGTCCCTGAGCCTGGACACGACTCGTCTGGGAAAGAGAATGTTGTCGAGACCATCATTGTCCTCAGTGAGATGAGGGAACACAGGGCCCAGGACAAGGAGGAGGGTCCCTGGGACCCAGAACAGCAGGAAGAACAGGAGCGCCCTGAGCACCCCAGGGAGCTGTTCTCAGCCCCTCCCTGTGTGGTTCCTGCGCGATGTTCTCAGGTCAGTGGGTCCCGAGCGCCCCCTGCTGGTCCTGAGTGGTCTGCAGGGTCCAGAGCGCCCGCTGGTGTCCTGACCCTCCTGGTGGACCTGAAGGTCTGCTGCAGCTCAGCCCCTCCTCTCTCCCTTCAGGGAGTTTGTGTCTGGATCATAGAGACCCCTGGTCAGGAAAATGTCACATGTCCAGTGTTCATCTCACTCATATTCATTCACATACTCTGTGTCTCTAGTTCTCCATCAATTACCTATTTAAATAGCAACACGGAAAACCCAGTTGAGCCCAAACTCCATGGTGAGTTGTCTGTGTTCAGTCCTGATCAGGAAAGGAGAACATCTGGGAACCCGGGGCTGGCTCCTGTCCCAGAGCTGCGGGGTCAGGGCTGGGCTGGTTTTCATGAGCTGAGGGGCCCTATTTGCTTGTCCTCCTACTATAGAGGGAGCTCTGGACGCTGGCACAAAGGACACAGTTTCAGAGTGTGGTGTGTCCAGTGTCATATGTCTGAGTAGAATTAGCCCTGGTATCTGGGCCCGTGTTCCTCCCAACTTGACCCAAATGATTCTCTGAATGACCTCCAGACAGGGGACATGCCCAGTGAGGGTTTCAGTGCTACCTGGGTGGACACTAGAACATGGTAAATGTGATCCTGGTACATCACAGCAAGAAAAACTAAAGTAGTAGGAAACTAAAATAAAGGGTGGTGTTTTATTTATTTATTTTTTTGTTATCAAAATTGCTGTTTATTAATCTATTGGCCAGTAGTCTGGTCCCCAGGAGGGTGAATGATTTCTGTCTTGGAGAGGTGTGAGCGATGATCTAGCTTAGCACCTTTGGGATAAGATGAAGTTGAAGGTGAGACTATCAAATTGTCTTCGTTTTGTTTGAAATACCGTAGAAGGGAGCAGGAAATGTTTGGCGATTTGTGGCAAGCTTTGAGGCAGTAAGAGTGGCAGGTGGCCGCTGGCCACATATTTGGGGTAACAGCGCTGTTTCATTCACACCTGGGGAGCTCCACCCTCCCTTCCCGACACATGGCCTGGAAGGAGTGCACTGAGGTCACCGCGCTGTGTCCCAATTACACACACACTCAATGGGAGTCCCTGTTTCTGCATAATAGGTTTCTCATCTTTCCCTTTCAAATGTATGTTGTTTTCCCTCATGTTTTTTCATATATTACACGTGGTTCTATGCATCTCGGGTTTCTGACCAAGGGTGCAGTTTTAACTATCATTTCTTAGAAGGCGACCTGTATGAACCCAGGAAGGTGATCCACCATCACACCCAGAGGGAGAGTAACGTGAGGTCATTTCATGTTCAGGAAATGGAAGTTCCTCTGACACTGTTTCCCCTGCACAGTGTTCAGAGGACAAACTGAGAACAGAGTGTGACCCTAGATCCCGTGGACCAATGTGGGGACAGAGGGTGTCTATGTGGGTCTCTGGGAAGCAGAAGCATGAACTGCAGAGAAGCAGACAGGGCTTCCGGGTCTGAGTCCTTCAGGGAGTTTGGAGCTGGATGTGCAGCAGCTGCACGGCCTCCTCTGTGGGGTTTGTTCTCCAGACTCTGCTGGACCATGAACAAGTGGATCGCATCCTAGCTCCCTAGAATCAGGTTCCTGTCCCAGTTGGCTCACACCATGTACAGACATGGTGACAGCGTTCCCAATGGTCACATGCAGACATCCGGTTTCCTATAACAACGTTCTCAGGACCTAAAATTAATTACTCACAAGTCTCTCTACAACTTTACCTAAACTCACCTGGTCATGACTGAGATCCTTCTTCATCCCCAATGACTGAAAGGTTTGGCTCAGGAAATTCCTGGCAGACTTGTTTGGTCTCCTGAAATTCAGGGACGTTCAGGCAAGTTCCATATTTCATGGACAGACATTGCTTGTGTGCTGACAGTTTCATGAGGCTCACCAACCCCTCTGCATTTTCATTGCTCCAGAAGTGATACACTACCTTTCTGCACATCAGAATGCTCCTAATAATATCATAAGTCTTTCAAAATGCAAAACCATCAGCGTAGCCTCGGAATGAAAAGTCCAGAGAGACTCTTGTAGAAACTGTCACCTGGAGAGGAAGACCAAAGCCTCAGAGGAAACAGCCATAAACACCACCTGCACCTGCTCCTGGGGCTTCAACACAGAGTCAGTGGGTCCCGAGCGCCCCCTGGTGTCCTCAGCGCCCCCTGCAGCACCTCTGCATTGATGTTGATCTATTTGTCCCAGATCCTGAAAGACCATTTCCTTTATTTTTCATCAACAAAATCTTGAATGCAAGTATCACAGCCTGGTGTCCACAGTGTCTGTTGGATGAATTGAGTAATAAGCTCCACCTCCCTGCATGTAGATGTTGAAGAGCCACAGAGGTTGGATGGTGCAGCTGAACAAGAGACATCTGAGCCCTTTGCTGAGAATCTGAAAATGTGGGCTGACCTGTACCAGGGCAGGGAGGAGAGAGACAGCCCCTGACATGCAGAGCCAGGGGAGTCCGTTCTCATCATGGGTCCCTGGTCCCATGGTTTGAGCAGATGTGCACAGGTCAGTCCTGGCTGCAGGGAGAATGGGTCCTGGGATCAGACTAGTCCACATTGTTGCTAACCTGTAATAAAATACAAAAGGTGTACCTAAGTTTATGGCTGTTGGGTGGGTTACTCAGGTGTGCTGATCCCAGGAAAGCAGGAGTCAGATCTCCTGGGGGAGTAGAGCTTTGGCATTGTGGATATTCACAACTGAGGAGGGAACCAGATCACGTTACAGTGACAGAGGGTAGACCCTGTGGGAAACCTGACAAGTGGTCACATAAGAAAATAGAGGTGAAGATGTAAGTGAAATGCCTCTGAGAGTCACCAGTAATGAGCACACCCAGGTGAACCCACCCTCAGGACCAGAGGAAGATTAACGTGTGGGAATTTCATGTTCAGGAGACAGGAATTTCCACCTGACACTGTTTCCCCTGCACAGTGTTCAGAGGACACACTGAGAACAGAGTGTGAACCTACAACCAGTGGACCATTGTTGGGGGACAGAGGGTGTCTGTGTGGGTCCCTGGGAAGCAGAAGCATGAACTACAGAGAAGCAGACAGGGGTTCTGGGTCCGAGTCCTTCAGGGGATTTGGAGCTGGATGTGCAGCAGCTGCACGGCCTCCTGTGTGGGGTTTTTTCTCTAGACTCTGCTGGACCAGGTTCAGTCACTGGGGATGGAGAAGAACCTCAGTCATGACCAGGTGAGTTTAGGTAAAGTTGAAGGTAGAGGTTTGTGAGTAATTAATTCAGGTCATGAAAATGTTGTTATTAGAAACCTGCTGTCTGCATGTGCGTCTTATAAACACTGTCACCAAGTCTGTACCCGATGGGAGGCAACCTGACAGAGATCTGACTCAGAGCATCATTGGAGAAATGCTACCTGGGTGCATGAATGGGGGATTGACCAAGACTGAGGACACCTTCCAGGGTGTTTATTTCATCAGGTTCTGACTTTCCTTGTTGTTTAGCCAGTTCACGTTCACTTCCCTCTGAAATGGACACACATATTTACTCGAGTCGCGAAGACAGTTTGTTGAGAGTGTGCAGGAGCACAAGTCGTGTGTGTGTTGATTTGGTACCTTACGTCTTTCCAAATTTCACTTTCTAGTTCTATCAGTTTTATTGTGTAGTTTTTAGGGTTTTCTACATACAAGGTTTTGTCATATGTATAGAGATAAGTAGAAACATTTTAGTGTGTTTCTTTCTTGTTTCGGTATTTTAAAATATCTATTCTTGCCTAATTATTCTGACAAAAATGTCCCGTTCTGTTGACTAGAGCAGTCACTGGGTGCCCGTGGGGGTCCTGATGTTAGAAGAGCAGCTTTGACATTGTCTCTGTGCAGCATGATGTCCCTTGTTGGCTCCTCACATGGGCCTTTGCTAGCTTGATGTGCATCTCTTCTATACATGATTGTTTAAGAATTGTATTCATGAAGCCGTTTTCAATGTTTAAATGATTCTTGCTGCATCTGTTTATATGATGGCATCATTTATCCTTCATTCTGTGACTGAGTGCAGCACAGTGATTGCTTACAAACATTGACCCGTCCTTGCATCTAGGACTGCATCCCACTGGATCAGGGTAAATGATCCTGTCAATGTGCTGTTAGTTTCCTAGGACATGGTGAGGATGTTTGCATCTGTGTTCATCAGGGATATTGATTTGTCATTTTTTATGTTCTTATAAACACGCCCGGTGCCCCGTGGCCTCGCCTGTCAAGCTCAGAGGTGAGGAGCCCAAGGCCCCGAGACCGCCCCAGCGTGGGCTCCACCGCGCACGCGCCAGCCGCTGGCGGGAACCTCAGAGCTGAAAGGAGCCGCTCTGAGGAGAAGGTCCCGCCTACCGCAGGCCCTTTCGCAAAGGCACACTGGAATGCAGTTCCCCAGGAGCCAAACAGCGAGGGTTCAGGCCTGCTCCGAAACTACATATCCCAGGAGGCACTGCGCAGGGTAGACCATGAGCCTCAGCGGTTGCGCTCCAGGGCACGAGTTCGTTGCCTGGAATGGATTAGCCATTGTGGGGATGGAAGGTAGAGCGCTATGGGGATTCAGCTGGCCAATGGGGAGCGCGGAAGGGGCAAGGGGGGCAGGCTGCGTGGTTTCCTTGGATACCAGGGAGGGGACTCTGTGGGAGAGGGTGGGGCTTTAGCGTGAGACCCTGGAAGTCCTGACTGACAGGAACTTAGGGGCTCAGGTAAGTGTCAGAGCCGAGGGCGGAGGGAGACCCCGTGGGTGTCAAGGTGAGGACGACGTGCAGACTCGGGGCCCTCAGGGTGGTGAGGTACGAACTTCACTGCCAGGACGGGATGCCCTGGGATGGGGCCCTGCACGGGGATGAAAGCCAGACGGGGACCCTGTGCGGGACTCGCTCTGCCCGGACGTGAGGACGAGAGCAGGTCCCGCCCCATCCCGGCCCCGCGTGACCGAGGCCGCGCATCGGACGCGGTGTCCCAGTCTGCATTCCCACCAGCAGTGTACTAGAGTCTCCTTTTCTCCACACCCTCGCCAACACTTGTTATTTGATGATTTGTTGATGGCGGCCATTTTGACAGGTGTGAGCTGATACCTCATTGTTGTTTTAATTTGCATCTCTCTGATGATTAGTGATGTTGAGCATTTCTTCATATGTCTCTTAGCCATTTGTATGTCCTTTTTGGAGAGGTGTCTATTTAGTTCCTCTGCCCATTTTTTAATTGGGTTCTTTGTCTTCCTTTTGTTGAGTTGTATGAGCACTCTGTATATTTTGGAAATTAACCCCTTATCTGATGTATCATTGGCAATTATGCTCTCCCATAGAGTGGGTTCTCTATCTGTTTTGATGGTTGTTTCTTTTGCTGTGCAGAAGCTTTTGAGTTTGATGTAGTCCCATGGGTTCATTTTTCCCTTTGTTTCTGTTGCCTTAGGTTATGTATCAGTGAAGATTCTACTGCGTATGATGTCCGAAATTTTGTTGCCTACATTTTCTTCTAGGATTTTTATGGATTCACGAGTCACATTTAAGTCTTTTATGCATTTTGAGTTTATTCTTGTGTGTGGTGTAAGTTGATGGTCTAGTTTCATTTTTTTGCATGTAGCTGTCCAATTTTCCCTACACCATTTATTAAAGAGGTTGTCTTTACTCCATTGTATGCTCTTGCCACCTTTGTCAAATATTAATTGAGCATAATGTCTTGGGTCAATTTCCGGGTCTCTGTTCTGTTCCACTGGTCTATATGCCTGTTCTTGTGCCAGTACCAGGCTGTTTTGATTACAGTAGCTTTGTAGTATAAGCTGATATCCGGTATTGTGATCCCACCTACTTTGTCCTACTTTTTCAAGATTCCTGTGGCTATTCGGGGTCTTTTTTGGTTCCATATGAACTTTTGAAATATTTGTTCTAGTTCTGTGAAATATGTCAGTCGTATTTTGATGGGGATTGCATTGAATGTATAGATTGCTTTGGGTAATATGGACATTTTAATGATGTTAATTCTTCCAATCCATGAACAAGGTATGTGCTTTCACTTTTTTATATCTTCCTCTATTTCTTTTTTCAATGTCCTGTAGTTTTCTGCAAATAGGTCCTTTACTTCTTTGGTTAAGTTTATACCTAGGTATCTTAATTTTTTTGCTGCGATGGTAAATGGAATTGTTTTTTTAGTTTCTCTTTCCGTGAGTTCATCATTAGTGTATAAGAATGCCGTTGATTTCTTGACGTTAATTTTGTATACTGCTACTTTGCCAAATTCATTTATTAAGTCTAGTAGATTTTTGATGGAGTCTTTAGGGTTTCTATATATAATATCATATCGTCTGCGAATAATGACAGTTTCACTTCCTCCTTTCCAATTTGGATTCCTTTTATTTTTTCTTCACGTCTGATTGCTGTGGCTAAGACTTCCAGTACTATGTTAAATAAGAGTGGCGAAAGTGGGCATCCCTGTCTTGTTCCTGTTCTTAAGGGAAATGTTTTTAGTTTTTGCCCATTGAGTATGATGTTGGCTGTAGGTGTTTCATATATGGCCTTTATTATATCAAGATATGATCCCTCTACTCCCAAGTTGCTGAGCGTTTTTATCAGAAATGGGTGCTGGATTTTGTCGAATGCTTTTTCAGCGTCTATTGATATGATCATGTGGTTTTTATCTTTCATTTTGTTTATGTGGTGTATCACATTTATTGATTTGCGAATGTTGAACCAGCCTTGCATCCCTGGGATGAATCCCACTTGGTCATGGTGAATAAGTTTTTTGATGTATTGCTGGATCCGATTTGCTAGTATTTTGTTTAGGATTTTGGCATCTACGTTCATCAGGGATATTGGCCTGTAGATTTCTTTCTTTGTAGTGTATTTTTCTGGTTTTGGAATTAGGATTATGCTGGCCTCATAAAACGAGTTTGGAAGTCTTCCTTCTTCTTGAATTTTTTGAAATAGTTTGAGGAGAATGGGTGTTAGTTCTTCTTTGAATGTTTGGTAAAACTCCCCCGTGAAGCCATCCAGGCCTGGGCTTTTGTTTGCTGAGAGAGTCTTGATTACATCTTCAATTTCCTTATCTGTTATTGGTCTGTTCAAGTTTTCTATCTCTTCCCGGTCCAGTTTTGGGAGACTATGTGTTTCTAGAAATTTGTCCATTTCACTTAGATTGTCGAATTTGTTGCCATATAAATGTTCATAGTATTTGCTAATGATCCTTTGTATTTCTGTGGTGTCAGTTGTTACTTCTCCTCTTTCATTTCTGATTTTGTGTATTTGGGTTCTCTCTTTTTGTTTCTTGGTGAGTCTAGCTAAGGGTCCATCAATCTTGTTTATCTTTTCAAAAAACCAGCTCTTTGTTTCATTGATCCTTTGAATTGTTTCTCTGGTCTCTATGTCGTTTATTTCTGCTCTGATCTTTACTATTTCCTTCCTTCTACTTGCTCTGGGGTTTTCTTTTTGTTTGCTTTCTAGTTCTTTAAGTTGTGAGGTTAGATAGTCTATTAGAAATTTTTGTTGTTTCTTGAGGTAGGCCTGTAGTGCTATGAACTTCCCTCTCAGAACAGCTTTCGCTTCACCCCATAGATTTTGTGTTGTTGTGTGTTCATTTTCGTTGGTTTCCAGGAAGTTTTTAATTTCTTCCTTGATCTCCTTGGTAACCCATTCATTGTTTAATAACATGCTATTTAGCCTCCATATATTCAAATGTCTTTGCATGTTCTTGTTGCAATTGATTTCTAGTTTCATGCCATTGTGATCTGAGAAGATGCTTGATATGATTTCAATCTTCTTGAACTTGTAGAGACTTCGTTTGTGTCCTAACATGTGGTCTATCTTTGAGAATGTCCCATGTGCACTTGAGAAGAATGTGAATTCTATAGTTTTGGGGTGTAATTCTCTGTAAATATCTATTAAATCCATTTGGTCTAGTGCTTCGTTTAGAGTCTCTGTTTCCTTGTTAATTTTTTGTCTAGAGGATCTATCCAGCGATGTCAGTGGGGTGTTGAAGTCCCCTGCTATGATTGTATTGCTGTCAATTTCTCCTTTGAAGTCCTCCAGAAGATTTTTAATATATTTTGGTGCTCCTATATTGGGTGCATATATGTTTACCAAGGTTATATTTTCCTGTTGGATAGATCCTTTCAATATTATGTAGTGACCTTCTTTGTCTCTAGTAATGGCATTCGTTTTGAAATCTATTTTATCAGATATGAGTATTGCTACCCCAGCTTTTTTTTCCTTTCCATTTGCTTGGAAGATTTTTTTCCATCCCTTCACTTTCAGCCTATGTGAGTCTTTTGTTGTGAGGTGGGTCTCTTGTAAACAGCATATATATGGGTTATGCTTTCTTATCCAATCCGCTACTCTGTGTCTTTTTATCGGATCATTCAATCCATTTACATTTAAGGTGATTATTGATATGTACTTATTTATTGCCATTTTTGTTCAGTGTGGTTCTACTTTCCTTCCTATTTCTTCTACTAATTACAGCAGTTCTTTTAACATTTCTTGCAGTGCTGGTTTGGTGCTAATGTATTCCCTTAGCCTTTTTTTGTCTGAGAAGCTCTTTATTTAACCTTCTATTTTGAATGACAGCCTTGCTGGGTAGAGTAGTCTTGGATTCAGATCCTTGTTTTTCATGACCTTGATTACTTCATGCCATTCCCTTCTGGCCTGTAGTGTTTCTGTTGAGAAGTCAGCTGATAGCCTGATGGGGGTTCCTTTGTAGGTAACCTGTTGCTTTTCTCTTGCTGCCTTGAGGATTGTCTCTTTGTCTTTAATTTTTGGCATTTTAATTACTATATGCCTTGGTGTGGGCCTGTTTGGGTTCTTCTTACTTGGGACTCTCTGTGCTTCTTGAACTTGAATACCTTCTTTCTTCACCAAATTAGGGAAGTTTTCTGTCATTATTTCTTCAAATATATTCTCTAACCCTTGCTCATTTCCTTCTTCTTCTTCAGGGCCTCCAATGATGCGAATATTATTACGTTTCCAGTTGTCCCACAGTTCTCTTAAGCTGTCTTCTTGTTTTTTCATTGTTTTTTCCTTTTGGTTTTCTGATTGGTTGATTTTTTCTACCCTGTCTTCTAATTCACTGATCCGGTCCTCAGTTTCCTCTACTCTGCTGTTTAGTCCTTCCAATGTGTTCTTCATTTCTGCTATGTCATTCTTCATTTCTTCTTGCTGCTTCTTCATTTCTTCTTGTTGCTTCTTCATTTCCACTTGGTTGGTTTTCAGTGTTTCTATGTCTTTGCTCATGGTGTGGATGTCTTTACTCAATGTGTTGATGTCCTTACTCATGCTGTTGAGCTTCCTCAAGATCATGGCTCTGAATTCTAGCTCTGTTAACTTGCTTAACTCCGTTTCATTTATCTCATCTTTGGTAGAGTTCTCTTGTTCTTTCATTTGGGCTCTGTTTCTTTGTTTCCCCATTTTGGCTATCTCAGTGGTTTTTGGAGCCTGCCAAATTTTCCTGTGGATGTTGGTGTTCTGTTGTTTGTGGCTCCCTCTACTGGGTTTGGATGAGCGTGGGAGGACCCACGTTAAACACCACCCTGGAGTCTTACTTTCCAGGGTATATTTGCAAGCCCAGCAAAGGTTAAGTTATCCTCTAGCTTTTTGCCTAGAGGCTATTAGTTGTGGTTGCTTGAAGAGCTTTGGGTTTTCAGTTGAATGAAAACCTCCCTCAGGTGTTCAGCGTGAGAGGATTTCCAGGGGGTAGGGTAGATGCTAGTAATTAATGAGCCTCAGTTTGCATTTCAATGGCCCACTAGGGTGTGGCTGGATCTCCGAGGGAGGGGCTGCCGCCTCTCCCCAGAGCCCTGGGATGGAGTAAGACGACCAGGCCACAGTCCTGTGTTGCCGCAACTCAGCAAAAGCTCTGAGCACCCTCCAAATCCCGGGTGTCCCCACACAGTTCCAGTCCAGTCTGCCCTCCCTCTGCCAGAGCCCAGGTGAGTGGCTGTGGCTGCTTTAGCTTTCTGTCCTGGCTCTGTGCGGTGGAGCCGGCTCGGGCTTTAACCCCGAGGGCGGGCGCTGCTCACGGCCGCTGCTGTCCGTGGTCTCCCAGCCCCCCTCTCGCGCCTCCGCAATCCTACCAGGATCGAGTCAGTGTCCCTGGTTGTATGGTCCTCGCAAGCTGCTTTTCTATTGCTTTTTCCTGACAATTTGTCTTTTAGTTGTAATTCCAGTTTGGTCCTGGGAGATGGTCTGTGTAGCTTCCATTCACTCCGCCGCCATTTTGGAATCCCCTCACCTATCCACACAAACCTCTTGAAGGAGAATTCCTCCCCCTCCGCCACCACCTCACCAAAATTAAAGCCCTGAGCCTGTCTCCTTTTCTGGAATATCAAAGCTCCTCTGACCTGTTGAAGAACTTTTCTTGTGCTTCTCAAAGATTTCAACTATATACGTGATACATGTCCCTTGTGTGTGTGTTTGTCATCAGCCGGGATGTCTGCACCAAGCTATCGTGGAACTCTGTGCCTCTGTTTGGTGTGAACTGCTCTCAGTGCTGTGAGCATGATGTCATGTCAATGACCGTCACCCCACGAGTCCTTCTGTAGCTTTGGGGTCACACACCTCTGGTGCTCACTGTCCACACACATGTGTCCTGCTGCTGGCTGGGACCCTGAGCTGTGGAGCTGAGCTGCACTGTTGAGTCAGCAGAGCCTCTGGTTGGATTCAGCTCATGTGGGTCAGTAGATTTCATGATGAATTGTCATTTGGTCACAAGAGTGGCTGAAAGAGAATCTCTGTCTTTTTCCCATAAGAATGTTGTCTTCCTTGACGAGACATTTCTTTATTTTTTTTTTAAATTGTTGACACAATTATGGTGTCCCCTAATTCCTCCTGCTTTGCCCACATCCACCCAGCCCCCAGCAATCCTCTCCTGACCCTGTCACTCTGTCTGTGTCCACGGGTTCTGCATATATGTGCCTGGGTCCTCACTTCACCTTCTCTTATCCACTCTTCCCAACACCCCACCCCTCTGACCTCTGCCAATCTGTTCTGTGTATCCATTTCTCTGGTTCCATTTTGTTTGTCCGTTTATTTTGTTCATGAACTTCTGTATATACATGAGATCATGGGGTATTTTTATTTCTCTGACTGGCTTATTTTGCTTAGCATAATAATCTACAGGTCCATCCATATACTGCAAAGAGTAAGAGTTTCTTCTTTTTTACAGCTGCGTAGCATTCTATTATGTAAATGTACCACAGTTTTTTATCCACTCATCTACATGGTCAACCGGGTGGTTTCCAGATCTTGGATATTGTAAATAACGCTGCTATGATCACGGGAGTGCATATATTCCTTCTGAATTGTGATTTGGGATAATTAGAACATATTACCAGAGGTGGGTTCCCTGGTCAAAAAGCAGTTGTATTTTTATTTTTATATTTTTTGTTAATTAATTTATTTTTTTTACAGATGTTTCTCCTTTTTACCCCTAGACACCATCCTCCCTATTCCCCTCCCCCAGCACTGTTGTCTATGTCCATCCCTCCTCTGAGTTTTGCCAGTCTGAACAGTCCTATTTTTATTTTTTTGAGGAAACTCCATACTGTTTTCCACTGTGGCTGCACCAGTCTGCATTCCCACCAATAGTGCACCAGGGTCCTCCTTTCCCCACATCCTCACCTCACTTGTTGTTTGTTGATTTATTGATAGGAGCCGTTCTGACAAGTGTAGTTGTAGTTTTAATTTGCATCTTTCAGATAATTAATAATGCTGAGCATTGTTTCATATGTCTCATGGCCATCTGTATGTCTTCTTTGGAGAAGTGTCTATTGGCCTCTCTTGTGATTGGATTGTATGTCTTCCTGGGGTTGTGGTGTACATAGTTTTAAAATATTGTGGAATTTAACAGCTTATCAAAATGTACCATTGGCAAATAGACCACAGACATTTTAACTCAGAGAACTCAGAGGTAAACAATGAATCAGGAATCCAGAGAGATTACCTGAGGGAAACGGTGACATGAAGACGAATCCGCAGGGGAAACCAGCCCAAACCTCCAACTGCATCTGCTCCTGGGATGGTCCTTGTGTGCAGGGACCCTGAGCGCCCCCTGGGTGGTAGCAGCCCCTCACCCAGGAGGTGTGTGTCTGGGCTCACACTGACTTCCCCTCACTGTGTCTTGCACAGTAATTAATACACGGCCGTGTCCTCAGATTTCAGATTGGTCATTTTAAGAGAGACTGTGCTCCTAGGGTTGTCCCTGGAGATTGTGAATCTTCCTTGAACGGATGGCGCGTACCACTGATCTGTTCCCAATGGTTTGCTCACTCTCGCCACCCACTCCAGCCCCTTCCTGGAGCCTGAGCTCATTTCTTCTCCTGGACTCAGGGGTGTAGGTCTGGGGTGGGAGAGCCCTTGGTTTATGAGGCACCTTGGAATCAGGTCGGTGGATGGACCTGTGTTTTTAACTTAAAAAATAAATGCTGGGCTGGGTGAGGGGTTCACAATATTTAACCTCATAGCTCATTTAATTCCCTAATAAAATGGATTCACATTATGTACAAACAGTTTCTGAAGTCCAAAGAAACACATTAAGTAGACTCAACATTGTCAAATGGACAATCATAACTCCCTATAAAATAACATTTGATGTCATCCTTGGTGTATAAATTATTGGGGTGAAGATCAGTCCTCCCTGACCTGGCTGGGTGCCCTGGGCCTGCAGCCTCGGTCTCAGTCCAGCTCCAGGGGACAGGCCTGGTCAGAACCCTCCTCCCACGTGTCCAGAGAAGATCCTGCCCCAGAGACAGGTTTCAGCCATACTGTGTCTCTCCTTCTCACCTCTCCCAGGGCAGGGCAACCCCTTCCTCAGGTGAGCAGCTCAGGTCAGTCTCCCAGGTCCTCGACCACAGAGAGGCTCTGAGACTCTGGGCTCATTGTCTCCCAGAGAGACTCAGGCACTTCCTATGGACCAGCAGGGTCTGAGAGGGGTGTGGACCCGGGACCTGTGCAGGTCACAGGGTCATTTTGGAACCTGCCATCCCAGTGTTCCCCTGAGACCCTGGGAGAAAGGGAATGTGGAGGCTGATTTCCTGGGAAAGGGACTGTGAGCTCACGATAGGCTAAGACTACAGATGGAGGGGAATCAAAATACAGAGATGCTGAATCTTTTATTAAATCCCTTATTTGAAATGCAACACGTGGTGGGATTTTACAAGCTGGTAAACGCTCCACACCCGGTTTGCTTCCCTGCGTCTACCACTCCCCTCCACACACTGAACCCAAACCGCAGTCCCCGTGATTGTAAGGGCGCAGGGAGACCTGGGGTGCACGTGACAGACTCAGAAAGTCTACAGACCAGAGCTGAGCTTTCTTAAGGCTCACAAATGTCTCAGGAGATGCCCTCTCGTGGACAGAAGGGCTGTGAGTGGGGGATTGGTGCAGCCACATGGGTGGAGGTGTCGTCTGTGACAGTGATGGCACCACTCTCCTGCAGGTCCTGGGAAACACCTGTGGGGAGCCCTGGGCCCCGGCCAGCTGTGAGCAGCATGAGGGAAAGGGAGGTGGAGGCCTCGGGAGGGCAGCAGTGAGAAGGTCTCCTCCATCGAGCTGCACACTCTGCCCCGGGGGACACCTGTGCTCTGTGACCACCATCACCAGCCACAAGGTCAGGCAGGGCCCACCCACCTCAGGAGGGCGATCTGCTCAACCCAGTCTCCTGACTGACAGCACCCTCACGGAACCCCAGAGAATGTTTGCACAAGTATGGGGGCTCCCAGCACCAGTGAAGTTGACCTGGAAAGTAACTATCACGTGGCCCACATATTCCGTCCTCTCAGCAGACTCCGACTCCCCCGCCCCCACCCTGAAGAACCTCTCCATGACCTACAACCAGGAGCTTCATAGACTGAGGGAGATATCAGGGAAACGGCTTTGAGCCTCGCATAAGACACCTCGTCACAAGTGTTAGCAACAAAGGTGGTCGTGAAATTGGGAGTAGTCGCAGGGTTCTCACCTCACAGCTGGAGCAGCTCAGAATTCTGGAGCCGGGGAAACGGGCTCTTCCACGGAGTCTGGAGACACGCATTTCTGGGGACCCACGCAAGGAGGGTGAGGTGCACTGGTGGGGTTTATTGGGATGGAAATAAATGAGCTCCCAGGTTCCTGGTGTCTCATCCATGGCCGGTGCCTCAGCTCCATCCCCTGGGAGAAGTCCAGCCTGAACCTCCTCTAATCCCTCGGGTGTGAGCCCCACCAGACCCAACATCCGAAGCTGCTGCGGTGGGAGCCCCTCCGGGTGCACAGAAGGGCCACAGCCATCGGCGCGTGTGCAGGCTGCGGGGACGCAGCTTTTCTTCTCCACTCGGACGGACCACCGCTCTGCTCCTGCCTGCGGGTGAGCCTGGGAGCTGCTGTCTGTGGCCCAGAGCTCTGTGCTGTCAGGTCCCGATCCTGACTCTGGAGAAGATCCAGGAGCCCATCAGAGGAAGAGGACACCCCAGATGACAAGAGAAACCCAGGGCTTAACCTCCACCTGCACTGGTACTGGGTTTAATGCTCTGATCTCAGGGTCCTGAGCGCCCCCTAGTGTCCCGAGTGCCCCCAAAGCCCGGCCCTCCTGTCCCCCTCAGGAGGTTTGTGTCTGGGCTCACACTGACTTCCCCTCACTGTGTCTCTCACACAGTAATACACGGCCTTGTCCTCGGTGGTTACGGAGCTCAGCTGCAGGGAGAACTGGTTCTTGGACGTGTCTCTGGAGATGGTGGTGCGGCTCTTGAGGGACGGGTTGTAGTAAGTGCTACCATCATAGCATATGCACCCCGCCTATTCCAGGCTCTTCCCTGGTTTCTGGCGCATCCAATGCCAGCAGGAACCCGTGGTGATAGAGTAACCAGAGACAGCGCAGGAGAGGGAGAGGGTCTGCGAGGGCTTCACCAGTCCTGGGCCCGACTCCTGCAGCTGCACCTGGGACAGGACACCTGGGGACAAGGAACATCAGGCCCTGTCAGTCACGTGCAGTCACAACCACCCCATGGACCCTGTCTGCCCTCTGAGACTCTCACCTTGGGGGGCTGCCACCAGGCACAGGAGAAGACCCAGCAGTCTCATCTTCTTCTAGACCACGGCTCTGCCTTCCCCAGAGACCTCAGCCCTGTGTGAGGAGAGAGCTGTGAGCCTCCCCAGCCCAGGGGAGGATTTACCCTGGAGCTTAGGGAGAAATTTGCATGTGGGGCAGCCTGTTCCTTATAAGTGGGGGACTGAGGTCAGGCTGCCCTGGTCTCTCTGTCACCCTGTGGAGGCTTCCCTTTTCCTGAATGCACTCACTACATAGTTATAGGGGGTCACCTGGTACCTGAGACCTACTGTAGCCTCTTAATGGACGTGCTCCTCTCTGATAAAAAGTGGACCTGATGAGTACATTTTTAATTTTTCATGCATGTTCAAATTGATTTAAAGGTATTACGTTTGTCCAGGTAATTTCTTAATCCTAACCCTCTAATAAATAAACAATTGTAAAATATTTGTTATAAACAATTATAATTTTATATACACTATTTTATATAGACAAATAATGTCCAGCTTGTTTTGAAAATCACAAAACAAAGGACATTCAGTGTCGGCATCTTATTTGTTAATTTCTGTCATTACTTTGATCCAAGGAACTAATCCCTAGAACAGGTCCATGGGAGACACCTAGTTCTTTTTTATTTTTTATTTTGGTTTTATTTTATTTTGTTAAAATGATATTTCATACAAGTTCTGAGTAACACTATACTAAGTTCTTTTATTTAGTTTATTCCATGAAACATTATTTTTTTACAGTATTTACCAAACATTTTCAGAAGTTAAGCAGGGTCGGTCCTGGTTAGTACTTGGATGGGAGGCCCTTGTTTCTTGATGTTAAAAATTTGGTAATTGTTTCTTTGAGTCCTTCCTCAAACTCTTCCCTCATGCAAGCCTATGGCTTATTGCAGAGACCTCAAACTAACTACATCAGACATAATGACATACATACACGGAGAAAGTATTGCAAATGGAAAGAGTGATTATGCATCAGTAAAGTTCAGACTGTTTTATATGTTGTGGTTGTGAAGGCAGCAAATTAACTACCAGCTTTCTCAGTCCAGTGTTTTCAGTGATGTTGGGGTTCAGAAGGAGGGAAATGAAGAGAATCCCAGCACGTATTTGCTCATAGGAAAGGGATCTTTAATCCTTACAGAAAGCCTCACTCCTGTCCTCCTCTGCTCTGTCCGTGGAGGTGGTTGGAGGGTGCAGGGCTCTCCCACATAGCCTATAACGTCCTCGACATATAATGCACACATTCTCCCATCAGACATATAACTTAGAAATATATTAGACAATGTTGTCTTTTATTTCCCTTAATGGAATATTCGGTAGGAAAATGTTTTTATTTTCTATCATATTGAATTCATCACTATGTTTTTAAAGGGTCCTGATTTTGATGTTTTCTATAACAACTCACCAGAAAATTGTCACTCTCCATTACCCATGGGAGGGGAAACCCTGATAAGAACAGAGTGGTCACTAAACCCAAAACAGAAATGATGGCTGGAATCCCCAGTATTATTGAAAAAATGTTTGCTTTGTCCTCTGTCGAGGAGACCAACTTTCCCCAACATGAAACCCTCATTCATTTCAAAGATTAATGCTCTTTATTGGACCTTGCATTGTGAATTTCACTACAGTATGTAGCATAAAAATTTAGACTAAGCTCTGACAACTTATATTATGTAGACGTGAGGCAGACATGGAAGGAACCTCACAGGACATGATGAAGATGCTGAGCAGATATGACAGAGACAGGATCCCAGAGGGTATTTCACGAGGATGAAAACTCCTAGCTAGTGGAACCACTGACATACATGTTAATTATATTTAAATTTAATAAGAGCTATAAATAAATAAATAAATAAATAAATAAATAAATAAATAAATAGCTGCGATTCTCTTTGTGAAGAAAAAATAACAGGAAATAGAGGGACCTGGAGAAGGAGAGGAGCCATCACTGCAGATATGTCATCTGCACACACAGTGTCACCTCTTCACTTGTCTATAGTGAGAATATAAGAAGTTAGGGACACAGAAAAAAGTGAGAATCGTCCTGGATGCAGCTGAGAGCAGAGAGGAAATCCCTGCTCCCAACAGGAAGCCATCCTTCCCCCCTCACTCTGCACCTGCTCCTGGGCTGTTCTGTGGTCTGTGAGTCCTGAGCGCCCCCTAATGCCCTGAGCGCCCCCTGCAGCCCCGCCCTCCTGTCCCCTCAGGAGGTTTGTGTCTGGGCTCACACTGACTTCCCCTCACTGTGTCTCTAACACAATAATACACAGCCGTGTCCTCGGTGGTCACCGAGCTCAGCTGCAGGGAGACCTGGTTCTTGGACGTGTCTCTGGAGATGGTGGTGCGGCTCTTGAGGGATGGGCTGTAGTAAGTGCTGCCACCAGAATTGATGCTCCCCACCCACTCCAGCTCATTCCCTGGTTTCTGGCGGATCCAATGCCACCAGTAACCACTGGTTGTGATAGAGACTTTATAGTCAGCGCAAGTGTTGCTGAGGTTCTGTGATGACTTCACCTTCCCTAGGCCCCACTGCTGCAGCTGCTCCTGGGACAGGACACCTGGGGACAAGGAACATCAGGCCCTGTCAGTCACGTGCAGTCACAACCACCCCACAGACCCCTGTCTGACTTCTGAGACCCTCACCTTGGGGGGCTGTCACCAGGCACAGGAGAAGACCCAGCAGCCTCATCTTCTTCTAGACCACGGCTCTGCCTTCCCCAGAGACCTCAGCCCTGTGTGAGGAGAGAGCTGTGAGCCTCCCCAGCCCAGGGGAGGATTTACCCTGGAGCTTGGGGAGAAATTTGCATGTGGGGCAGCCTGTTCCTTATAAGTGGAGGACTGAGGTCAGGCTGCCCTGGTCCTTCTGGGGCCCCCGTGTGACCATCTTTTTTCATGAACTCACTCAGCATGTAAGTTAAGGAGAAGGTATCACCTGATTGACGAGACCTACTGGAGTCAGGTCAATGGAGGTACTCATCTGTGATAACTGGTAGATTAGATGAGTAGTTTATATTTTTAATTTCTCATATCTTTCCAATAGATTTAAGTAGGTTTACATTTGCCAAGGTAGTTTCTTAAACTGTATCCCCTAATATATATACACAATTGTCAAATATTTGTAATAAACAATTAAACTTTTATAAATATAATTTTATATATAAAAATGTCTACCTTGCTCTGGAAATTCCAATGTGAAGGGCGTTCATTCCCAGTATCTTATTTGTTTAATTTGTGATGATTCTTTGATCCATGGAACTATGTTTCAAGAACATATCATTTAGCGACCCATGATTCATTGGTTTTGTTTTGTTAACATGACACTTATTTCAAGTTCTAAGTAACACTATACTCCATCCCTTTATCTAGCTTATGGATTTGAACAGTTTTCTCATAACCTCTCTCAAACACTGTCGGCAGCTAAGCAGGATGGAGCCTGGTTAGTACTTGGATGGGAGATCCTTGATTCTTGATGTTGAAGTTGGATAATTTTGTCTTTGAGTTCCTCCTCAAACTCTTCCATTGTGCAAGCCCATGTCATGTGGCAGAGTCCCCAAACAAATTATATCAGACATAATCATATTTTTATGAAGAAATGATTGAAAATAAGCTTGATTTTTCATGTGCACTATTTAGAATCTTTCATATGTTGAAATTATAAAGGCAACAGATTAACTGACCTGTTTTATCAGTCTAGTGCTATCAGTGAAATTGGGGTTCAAATAAAGCGGGGGGGGGGTGGAGAGAATACTCAGCACAGAATTTCCCGTAAGAAAGGGAACTTTATCCTGACAGGAACCCTCACTCTCAGCCCCTTGCTCTGCCCTGGGGACAGTCACTGTGGTGAGAGGTGCTGGGCCCTCCCATTGACCATATGTCCTTAACCTATAATGCACACATGCTCCTATCAGACATATAATCTAGAAACGTATTAGACAAGAGTGTCTTTTAATTCTTTTAGTGGAATATTGGTGGGAAAATGGTTTTATTTTTAACAATGTTCATTTCATCACTATCTGCTTTAATGGGGCCTCATTTCGATGTTTTATATAATAATTCACCAGAAAATGGTCACTCTACATTGCCCATGGGAGGGGAAACCCTGATATGAACACAGTGGGAAAAAAATCTCAATAGAGAAATTAAGGTTGGAATCCTTAATATCGTTGAAATCTGGTTGCTGTGTCCTCTGACCTGGAGACCAATGGTCAAAAGAAGAAGCACAGATTAATTTGAAAGCTTAATTCACTTGATTGGATTTTACACTGTGAATTCCCTTACATTATGTAACATTGAAAAGTAGACTAATCCCTGAGAAATTATACCATGTAGACGTCTGGCAGACAAGGAAGGAACCTCAAAGAACATGAGGCAGATGCTGAGCAGAGATGACAGAGACAGGATCCCAGAGGGTATTTCACGAGGATGAAAGTGACCAGGAGGACGAAAGTGCAGAGAGGTCGTGAGAGGGAGACATGAGAAGATGACCTGGAGCTGACGTCCGGGAAAGTGAATGTCCCAGTGAGAGCCCTGCATGGAGCTGTGTGTGCAGGACTCACATGGGACAGTGGGAGAGCGAGGCCCTGGCGAGTGTGGGGACCTGGAGTGAGCTCAGACCCAGGGCGTGTGGACACACTGACTCTCCCTCTATGGAAACTGCATCCCCGTCACAGAGTGGAGAGGATGTCCGGGGTGCTCAGTCTTTCAAGGAGACAACTGCGTCCCATGGGAACCTAGTGAGATAATGGTCCCTGAGCCTGGACACGAATCCTCTGGGAAAGAGAATGTTATCGACACCATCGTCGTCCTCAGTGAGATGAGGGGACACCGGGCCCAGGACAAGGAGGAAGGTCCCTGGGACCCTGAACCGCAGGAAGAGAGGGAGCGCCCTGAGCACCCCAGGGAGCTGTGCTCAGTCCCTCCCTACCCAGTTCTTGCACAATGTTCTCTGGTCAGTGGGTCACGAGCGCCCCCTGCTGGTCCTGAGGGGTCTGGGGGTCCAGAGCGCCCCCTGGTGTCCTGACCCCTCCTGGTGGACCTGAGGGTCTCCTGCAGGCCAGCCCCTCCTGTCTCCCTGCAGGGAGTTTGTATCTGGATCATAGAGACCTCTGGTCAGGAAAATGTCCCATGTACAGTGTTTATGTCACTCATCCTCATTCACACACTCAGTGTCTGTAGTTCTCCATAAATTACTTCTTAAAATAGCAACACAGATGACCCAGCTGAGCCCAAACTCCATGGTGAATGGTCTGTGTTCAGTCCTGATGAGGGAATGGGGTCACCTGTGGATCCTGGGCTGGGCTTCTGTCCCAGAGCTTCAGGGTCAGGGCTGGGCTGATTTTCATGAGATGAGGGAGCCCATTTCTACGTTGTCATACTATATAGGAAGCTCTGATTTACCCTGGAATTTGGGCCTCTGCTTCTGCCAACTTGATCCAATTATTTCCATGAATGACCTCCAGACCAGAGGACATGCTCCGTGATGGTTTGAGTGCTACCTGGCTGGACAGTTGACTACGTGAAAATGTGATCATGGTACAATACAGCAGAAAAAACTAAAGTATAGGAAACTAACAGAAAAGGTAAAGTTTTAAATATCATATCTTAGGAACCTATCTGTGTGAACACAGGAAGGTGATCAACCATCACACCTAGAGGGAGAGTAACGTGTGGGAACTTCATGTTCAGGAGACGGAAGTTCCCTCCGACACTGTTTCCCCTGCACAGTGTTCAGAGGACACATTGAGAACAGAGTGTGACCCCAGAGCCTGTGTGAGGGGCCCTCATGTCATGACCAGGATCCTGCCTCAGTCCATCGTCATCACCATCACTGTTTGTTTATTTAAAATTGTTCTTATTATCTGTAGACATGGTTGTTGTCCAACATAATGACATCTTTTTTCATTTTTTGTCATTTATTATATTTGCTAAGTAAAATATGTATTCAGACTATTTTATGTTTACTTTTTTAGTGCTGACAAATGAGGGCTCCTCCTTGCCTCTTCTCCATCTGCCCCACACTGGGATCTGATGGGAAAGCTTTGGTCCGCCCTCTATATATGTCATTGGGGAATTCAACCTCACAAACCCCTGGAAGGAGAATTCCTCCCCCTCCACCACCACCTCACCAAAATTAAAGCCCTGAGCCCATCTCCTTTCCTTGTCTATCAAAGCTCCTCTGACTTGCTGAAGGGCCTTTCCTGTGCTTCTCAAAGATTCCAACTATGTACGTGATACATGTCACTTGTGTGTGTGTTTGTCATCAGCCGGGATGTCTGCACCAAACTATCGTGTGTCTCTGCCTCTCTTTGGTGTGAACTGCTCTCAGTGCTGTGAGCATGATGCCACGTCAATGACTGTCACCCAATGGGTGCTTCTTCTCTAGCTTTGGGGTCACACACCTCTGGTGCTCACTGTCCACACACATGTGTCCTGCTGCTGGCTGGCTGGGACCCTGAGCTGTGGAGCTGAGCTGCACTGTTGAGTCAGCAGAGCCTCTGCTTGGATTCAGCTCATGTGGGTCAGTAGATTTCCGGATCAATTGTCAATTGTTCACAAGAGTGTCTGAAAGAGAACCTCTGTCTTTTCCCCATAAGAATGTTGTCTTCCTTGACAAGGGACATTTCTTTATTTTTTAAAATCATTGACAGAATTATAGTTTCCTTTAATTCCCCCTGCTTTGCCCAAGTCCACCCAGCCCCCAGCAATCCTCTCCTGACCCTACCACTCTGTCTGTGTCCACGGGCTCTGCATATATGTTCCTAGGTCCTCACTTCACCTTCTTGTATCCACTCTTCCCAACCCCCCACCCCTCTGACCTCTGCCAATCTGTTCTGTGTATCCATTTCTCTGGTTCTATTTTGTTTGTCAGTTTATTTTGTTCATTAGCTTCTGTATATACATGAGATCATGGGGTATTTGTAGTTCTTTGACTAGCTTATTTTGCTTAGCATAATAATCTACAGCTCCATCCATATTCTCCAAAGAGTAAGAGTTTCTTCTTTTTTACAGCTGTGTAGCATTCTTGTATGTAAATGTACCACCGTTTTTTATCCACTCCTCTACATGGTCAACCAGGTGGCTTTCAGATCTTGGATATTGTAAATAACACCACTGTGATTATGGGAGTGCATATATTCCTTCTGAATCATGCTTTGGGATAATTAGAACATATTACCAGTGGTGGGTTCGCTGGTCAAAAAGCAGTTCTATTTTTATATTTATATTTTTTGTTAATTAATTTATTTTTTTACAGATGTTTCTTTTTTTTACCCCTAGACACCCTCCTCCCTATTCCCCTCCCCCAGCACTGTTGTCTATGTCCATCCCTCCTCTGAGGTTTGCCAGTCTAAATGGTCCTATTTTTATTTTTTTGAGGAAACTCCATACTGTTTTCCACTGTGGCTGTGTCTGCATTCCCACCAATAGTGCACCAGGGTCCTCCTTTCCCCACATCCTCACCATCACTTGTTGTTTGTTGATTTGTTGTCAGGAGCCATTCTGGAAAATGTAGTCTTAGTTTTATTTTGCGTCTTTCTGATAATTAATAATGCTGAGCATTGTTTCATATGTCTCATGGCCATCTGTATGTCCTCTTTGGAGAAGTGTGTATTCAGGGCATTGGCCCATATTTTGATTGGATTGTATGTCTTCCTGGTGTTGAGTTGTACATAGTTTTAAAATACTTTGGAATTTAACACCTTATCAAAATGTACCATTGGCAAATAGACCACAGACTTTTGTAACTCAGAGAACTCAGAGGTAAACAGTGAATAAGAATACAGAGAGGTTCCCTGAAGTGACATGAAGAGGAAACCACATGGGAAACCAGCCCAAACCTCCAACTGCACCTGCTCCTGGGATGGTCCTTGTGCTCAGGGACCCTGAGCGCCCCCTGGCGCCCTGAGCACCCCCTGCAGCCCCGCCTTCCTGTCCCCCTCAGGGGGTTTGTGTCTGGGCTCACACTGACTTCCCCTCACTGTGTGCCTCTGGCACAGTAATACACGGCCGTGTCCTCGGTGGTCACGGAGCTCAGCTGCAGGGAGAACTTGTTCTTGGACGTGTCTCTGGAGATCGTGGTGTGGCTCTTGAGGGACGGGATATAGTAAATGTTACCACTAGCACATACTTTCTCCATCCACTCCAGCCCCTTCCCTGGTTTCTGGCGGATCCAGTTCCAGCAGTAACCACTGGTGATGAGGAAACCAGAGACAGTGTAGGAGAGGGAGAGAGTCTGCGAGGGCTTCACCAGTCCTGGGCCCGATTCCTGCAGCTGCACTTGGGACAGGACACCTGGGGACAAGGAGCATCAGGCCCTGTCAGTCACGTGCAGTCACAATAACCCCATAGACCCCAGTCTGACCTCTGAGACCCTCACCTTGGGGGGCTGTCACCAGGCACAGGAGAAGACCCAGCAGCCTCATCTTCTAGACCACGGCTCTGTCTTCCCCAGAGACCTCAGCCCTGTGTGAGGAGAGAGCTGTGAGCCTCCCCAGCCCAGGGGAGGATTTACCCTGAAGCTTGGGGAGAAATTTGCATATGGGGCAGTCTTGTCCTTATAAATGGAGGACTGAAGCCAGGCTGCCCCGGTCCTTGCATGTGGGGCAGCCTTGTCCTTATAAGTGGAGGACTGAAGTCAGGCTGCCCAGATACCTTCTGAGGGTATCTCTTTTCTTGAACTCACTCACTGCGTAAGGCAAGGATAACGGATCAACTGGTTGATGAAACCTATTGGAGTCAGGTTAATGGACCTGTTCATTTCTGATAAATGGTGATCTAGATGAGTAAATTATATTTTCAATTTCTCATGTGTCTTTACAAAAGATTTAAGGAGGTTTAAATTTTCCAAAGTAGTTTTTTAAACTCTAGTTTTTAATATATACCCAACTGTCAAATATTTTAAATGAACAATTAACTTTTTATAAATACAATTTTACATATACAAATAATGTCTACTTGTTCTGTAAATCACAAAATAAAGGACATTCGTATTCAGTATCACATTTGCTTAACTTGTGATGTTACTTTGATCCAAGGAACTATGTCTCAAGAATAGGTTATTAGGAGATTCTTTTGTTTTTCTTTGCTTTATTTTGTTAAAATGATATTTAGTACAAGTCCTGAGTAACACTATACTAAATAAGTGTATTTAGGATTGGAAGAGACATTTTTCTTACAATCTTTGCCAAACACTTTCAGAAGATAAGCAGAGTCGGGCCTGGTTAGTGCGTGGAAGGGAGACCTTTGATTCTTGATGTTGAAAATTTGGTAATTGTGCCTTTGAGTCCTTCCTCAAAGACCCAAACTAATTACATCAGACATAATCATATTTTACATGGAGACATGATGAAAATAAAAGAGTGATTATGCATGTGTACAATCCATAATCTTTTATATGTTGAAAGAGTAAAGGCAGCAGATGAACTGATCTGATTTCTCAGTCCAGTGTTATCAGTGATGCCAGAGTCCAAAGGGAGAGGGGATGGAGAGAATTCCCAATATAGATTTGTTCTCAGGAAAGGGCACTTTAACCCTGACAGGAACCCTCACTCCCATCCTCCTCTGCTCTGCCCCTGGGGATGGTCACTTTTGTCAGAGGTGCTGGGCCCTCCCACTTACCACACAACGTCCTTAAAGTATAGTGCACACATTCTCCCATCACACATATGAGTTTAAAACATTGTATGTTTATTGTCTAGTCTTTTTTTAAAATATCTTTTCATGATTTTTTAAGAGACAGGAAGGGAAGGAGACAGAAACATGGATATGAGAGAGTAACCTCCATTGGCTGTCTCCTGCACGCCCCCAACTGGCGATCCAGCCCATAACCCCGGCATGTGTCCTGACCCAGAATGGACCCAGGCCCTCTCAGTCCATTGGATGATGGTCCATCCGCTGAGCCACACTGGCTGGGCTGTAGGCTTGTCTTTTAATTAACTTAATGGAATGTTGGGTCAGCAAATGTTTTGATTTTTAACAAAGTTCAATTCATCATTATTTGATTTAATGTGACCTGTTTTTGATGTATTTATAAAACTCACCAGAAAATTGTCACTCTCCATTGCTCATGGGGGGAGGGGAAACCCTGATATGAACACAGTGGGCACTAAACCGAATGGAGAAATAATGGCTGGAATCCTTAATGTCATTGAAATCTGTTTTCCTTGTGCTCTGACCAGGAGACAGACTGTCCACGGCATAAAACCCTCATTCATTTCAAAGATTAATTCATTTTATTGGACTTTACACTGTGAAATTCCCTACCGTGTGTAGCATAGAAGACTAGCCTCACCTCTGAGAAATTATATCATGTAGACTTCAGGCAGACGAGGAAGGAACCTCAAAGGACGTGAGGAAGATGCTGAGCAGAGATGACAGAGACAGGATCCCAGAGGGTATTTCACGAGGATGAAAGTGACCAGGAGGACGACAGTGCAGAGAGGTCGTGAGAGGGATACGTGAGGAGATGACCTGGAGCTGACGTCCGGGAAAGTGAATGTCCCAGTGAGAGCCCTGCATGGAGCTGTGTGTGCAGGACTCAGGTGGGACAGTGGGAGAGCGAGGCCCTGGCGGGTGTGGGGACCTGGGGGATGGACTCTCAGAGTGTCTAGACGGTGACACCTGGGTGGGCGGAGGTGGGTTTTAAACCACGTTCTCCAGGGCCAGTGCCCAGATGAGCACTACTCAGGGGATGCTGGGAACAGGACTGTGGGGTGACAGTGACCTCTAGTGGTGACTCTGAGCCATGCAGGCTGCAGGACCCTAGGGACTGAACTAGCTGCCTCTCCACCCACCCAAGACCAGGGAAGAGAAGAGCTCACCTTTAAGGTCGGGCTCTTCCTCTCTGAAGAAGAGAGACAGGAGGACTTGCACAACGAGGTTATTTTTATTGCTGAGTAGTATTCCACTGATGGATGTTCCCTAGTTTGATTATTTGTAAAACTAGAAGGACGTTTGTGTTGTCTGTAGCATGTAGCACAATGATGCTATGAATATTTGGATGTCCATATATTTTTGTATGAACACAAGGAATCCTTGTTCTGTAGCAAACACTCCTTGTGGGGCAGCTGAGATACATGTTAAGTATATATTTTACTTGATAAGAAACTGAGATTCACTTTGTGGAGAAAGAATAACAGGACACAGAGAGACCTGGGGAAGGAGAGGAACCCAGTCACTGCTGACATGTCATCTGCACACACAGTGTCACCTCCTCACTTGTCGGCAGTGAGAATATGAGAAGTTAGAGCCACAGAGAGAAAAAGCGAGAATCCTCTTGGATGCAGCTGAGAGCTGAGAGGAAATCCCTGCTCCCAACAGGAAGCCCCTCCTTCCCCCTCACTCTGCACCTGCTCCTGGGCTGTTCTCTGTGGTCGGTGGGTCCTGAGCGCCCCCTGCAGCCCCGCCTTCCTGTCACCCTCAGGAGGTTTGTGTCTGGGCTCACACTGACTTCCCCTCACTGTGTCTAGCACAGTAATACACGGCCGTGTCCTCGGTGGTCACGGAGCTCAGCTTCAGGGAGAACTGGTTCTTGGACGTGTCTCTGGAGATGGTGGTGCGGCTCTTGAGGGACGGGCTGTAGTAAGTGCTGCCACTAGCGCATATTTGCGCCATCCACTCCAGGCCATTCCCTGGTTTCTGGCGGATCCAATCCCAGCAGTAACCACTGGTTGTGATGGAGAATCCAGAGACAGCACAGGTGAGGGAGAGGGTCTGCGAGGGCTTCACCAGTCCTGGGCCTGACTCCTGCAGCTGCACCTGGGACAGGACACCTGGGGACAAGGAGCATCAGGCCCTGTCAGTCATGTGCAGTCACAACCACCCCATACACACCTATCTGACCTCTGAGACCCTCACCTTGGGGGGCTGTCACCAGGCACAGGAGAAGACCCAGCAGTCTCATCTTCTTCTAGACCAGGGCTCTGCCTTCCCCAGAGACCTCAGCCCTGTGTGAGGAGAGAGCTGTGAGCCTCCCCAGCCCAGGGGAGGATTTACCCTGGAGCTTGAAGAAAAATTTGCATGTGGGGCAGCCTGTTCCTTATAAGTGGAGGACTGAGGTCCGGTTGTCTTGTTCATTCTAGGGCCCAGGTGGGATCAACTCTTCCCTTGAACTCACGCACCATGTAAGTCAGGGAAAGGGGATCACTTGCTTCATGAAACCTATGGAGTCAGCTTAATAGACATGCTCATCTCTGATAAACGCTGGACTGGATAGGAAGATTATCTTTTTAAGTTATCATGCATCTTTCTTATAGATTTATAAGAATTACATTGGTACAGGTAGTTACTTAAACTCATCTCTGTAATATATACACAGGTGTCAAATATTTTTTGATAAACAATTGTGTTTTTATAAATATAATTTCATATGTACAATGTCTACTTCTAATAAAATCACAAAATAAAAGACATTCATTCTCAGTATCTTGCATGTTTATTTATGTTGTTGTGATGATCCAAGGAAATATATTCCAAGAAGATGTTAAAGGGAAATCCTCTATTATTTTCTATATTTTGTTTTGTTTGGATAAAATTATATTCATTATAAGTTTTGAGTAACACGATATGATAGACCATTTTTAAGGCTATTGCTAGATTCATTTTTCTTACAATCTTTACCAAACATGTTCAACAGCTAAGCAGGGACAGGTCTGGTTAGTACTTGAAAGGGAGAACCTTGATTCTTGATACTGAATATTGGTAATTCTGTCTTAGAGTCCCTCCTCAGAGTCTTCCCTTCTGCAAGCCCATGGATTCTTGCAGAGACCTCACTCTAATTATATCAGACATAATCCCATTTATATACAGAGAAATGATTGAAAATAGAAAAAGTGATTATGTATTAGTAAAATAAAGAATCTTTTATATGTTTAAATAATAAAAGCAGCCGATTAACTGACCTGTTTTCTCAGTCTAGTCTTATCAGTGATGCTGGGGTTAAGGGTTGGACAGGTAGGAGAGAATTCTCAGCAGAGGTTTGCTCATAAGAAAGGGAACATGTATCTTTACAGGGTCCCTCACTCTCACCCGCCTCTGCTGTGCCCCAGTGGATGGTCACTGTGGTCAGAGGTGCTGGGCCCTCCCACTCGCCATGTAACTTCCTTAACATATAATGCACACCTTCTCCCATCAGACATATGACCTGGAAATCTGTAGTCTCTTTGTAGGCTACTCTTTTCATTCCCTTGATGGAATGTTTGTTGGGAAAATGTTTTTACTTTTAACAATGTTCAGTTCACCACTATTTTATTTAACGGGACCTGTTTTTGATAATTTATATATAACCCCTAACCAGGAAATTGTCACTCTCTATTGCCCATGGGTGGGGAAAGCGTGATAGAAACACAGTGGGCACTAAACCCATGGAAGACATGGGTTGGAATACACAATGACATTGAAATCTATTTGCTGTGTCCTCTGACCCGTAGACCAACCTTCCATGGCATGAAGCCCTGATTCATTTCAGAGATTAATTCACTTCACTGGACTTTACATTGTGAATTTCCCTGCGTTATGTAGCATAGAAAACTAGGCTAACCCCTGAGTGCTTGTATCATGTAGACGTCAGGCAGGCGAGGAAGGAACCTCAGAGAATGTGAGGAAGATGCTGAGCAGAGATGACAGAGACAGGATCCCAGAGGGTATTTCACGGGGATGAAAGTGTCCAGGAGGACGAAGGTGCAGAGAGGTCGTGAGAGGGAGACATGAGGAGATGACCTGGAGCTGACGTCCGGGAAAGTGAATGTCCCAGTGAGAGCCCTGCATGGAGCTGTGTGTGCAGGAACCATGTGGGACAGTGAGAGAGAAAAACCCTGGCGAGTGTGGGGACCTGGAGTGAGCTCAGACCCAGGGCGTGTGGACACACTGACTCTCCCTCTGTGGAAACTGCGTCCCAGTCACAGGGTGGAGAGGGTGCCCGGGGTGCTCAGTCTTTCAAGGAGACAATTGGGTCCCATGGGAACCTAGTGAGATAATGGTCCCTGAGCCTGGACACGACTCGTCTGGGAAAGAGAATGTTGTCCACACCATCGTCGACCTCAGTGAGATGAGGGAACACAGGGCCCAGGACAAGGAGGAGGGTCCCTGGGACCCTGAACCTCAGGAAGAACAGGAACGCCCTGAGCACCCCAGGGAGCTGTTCTCAGCCCCTCCCTGTGCGGTTCCTGAGCGATGTTCCTGGGTCTGTGTGTCCGAGCGCCCCCTGCTTGTCCTGGGGAGTGTGCGGAGTCCAGAGCGCCCCCTGGTGTCCTGACCCCTCCTGGTGGACCTGATCATCTCCTGCGGCTCAGCCCCTCCTGTCTTCATGCAGGGAGTTTGTGTCTGGATCATAGAGACGTCCTAGTCAGGAATGTGTCACATGTCCAGTGTTTATCTCACTCATACTCATTCGCATACTCTGTGTCTCTAGTTCTCCATAAATTACCTCTTAAAATAGCAACACGGAAAACCCAGCTGAGCCCAAACTCCATGGTGAGTGCTCTGTGTTCAGTCCTGATCAGGGAAGGAGAACATCTGGGAACCCGGGGCTGGCTCCTGTCCCAGAGCTGCAGTGTCAGGGCTGTGCTGGTTTTCATGAGCTGAGGGACCCTATTTGCTTGTCCTCCTACTATAGAGGGAGCTCTGGACGCTGGCACAAAGGACACAGTTTCAGAGTGTGGTGTGTCCAGTGTCATATGTCTGAGTAGAATTAGCCCTGGTATCTGGGCCCCTGCTCCTCCCAACTTGACCCAAATGATTCCCTGAATGACCTCCAGACAGGGGACATGCCCAGTGAGGGTTGCAGTGCTACCTGGGTGGACGCTGGACCATGGTAAATGTGATCCTGGTACATCACAGCAAGAAAAACTAAAGTAGTAGGAAACTAGAATAAAGGGTGCCATTTTATTTTACTTTATGTTATTTTATTTTATTTTTGTTATCAAAATTGCTGTTTATTAATCTCTTGGCCAGTAGTGTGGCCCCCAGGAGGGTGAATAATTTCTGTCTTGGAGAGGTGTGAGCGATGATCTAGCTTAGCACCTTTGGGAGAATATGAAGTTGAAGGTGAGACTATCACATTGTCTTCATTTTCTTTGAAATACCGTAGAAGGGAGCAGGAAATGTTTGGCGATTTGTGGCAAGCTTGGAGGCAGTCAGAGCGGCAGGTGGCCGCTGGCCACATATTTGGGGTAACAGCGCTGTTTCATTCACACCTGGGGAGCTCCACCCTCCCTTCCCGACACATGGCCTGGAAGGAGTGCACTGAGGTCACCGCACTGTGTCCCGATTACACACACATTCAATGGGAGTCCCTGTTTCTGCATAATAGGTTTTCTCATCTTTCCCTTTCAACTGTATGTTGTTTTCCCTCATGTTTTTTCATATATTACACGTGGTTCTATGCATCTCGGGGTTCTGACCAAGGGTGCAGTTTTAACTATCATCTCTTAGAAGGCTACCTGTACGAACACAGGAAGGTGATCAACCATCACACCCTGAGGGAGATTATCATGTGGGAACTTTATGTTTAGGAGATGGAAGTTCCGTCTGACACTATTTCCCCTGCCCAGTTTTCAGAGGACAAATTGAGAATGAGTGTGACCCTAGAGCCAGTGGACCAATGTTGGGGGACAGTGGGTGTCTGTGTGGGTCCCTGGGAAGCAGAAGCGTGAACTACAGAGAAGCAGACAGGGCTCCCGGGTCGGAGTCCTTCAGGGAGTTTGGAGCTGGATGTGCAGCAGCTGCACGGCCTCCTCTGTGGGGTTTCTTCTCCCGACTCTGCAGGACCATGACCAAGTGGATGGCATCCTAGCTCCCTAGAATCAGGTTCCTGTCCCAGTTGACTCCCATCATGTACGGACATGGTGACAGCATTCCCAATGGTCACATGCAGACATCCGGTTTCCAATAACGACGTTCTCATGATCTAAAATTAATTACTCACAAGTCTCTACCTACAACTTTACCTAAACTAACCTGGTCATGACTGAGATCCTTCTTCAACCCCAATGACTGAAAGTCTTGGCTCAGGAAATTCCTGGCAGACTTGTTGGGTCTCCTGGAATGCAGGGAGGTTCAGGCAAGTTCCACATTTGTGAATTGACATTGATTGTGTGCTGACAGTTTCCCCAGGCTCACCCACACCTCTGCATTTTCATTCCTCCAGAAGTGATACACTACAATTCTGCACGACAGAACGTTTCTAATACTATCATAAATCTTTCAAAACACAGAGCCAAGAGCATAGCCTCAGAATGAAAGGTCCAGAGAGACTCGTGTAGAAACTGTTATCTGGAGAGGAAGCCCGGAGCCTCAGAGGAAACAGATATAAACACCACCTGCACCTGCTTCTGGGGCTGCAACACAGAGTCCGAGGGTTCCCAGCACCTGCTCATGTCCTCAGCGCCCCCTGCAGCCCCGCCCTTCTGTCTCTCTCAGGAGGTTTGTGTCCGGGCTCACACCAACTGCCCTTCACTGTGTCTCTCGCACAGTAATACACGGCCGTGTCCTCGGTGGTCACGGAGCTCAGCTGCAGGGAGAGCTGGTTCTTGGACGTGTCAGCAGTGATGGAGGTGCGGCCCTGGAAGGCTGGGTTATAGTATGTGCTCCCCTTCCACCACCCCATCCACTGCAACTCGCTCCCAGGTTTCTGGCGGATCCAGCTCCAGTAGTAACTGCTAGTGACTGAGCCCCCAGAGACAGTGCAGGTGAGGGAGAGGGTCTCCGAGGGCTTCACCAGTCCTGGACCTGATTCCTGCAGCTGCACCTGGGACAGGACACCTGGGAACAAGGAGCATCAGGCCCTGTCAGTCACATGCAGTCACAACCACCCCATGGACTCTATCTGACCTCTGAGACCCTCACCTTGGGGGGTTGTCACAAGGCACAGGAGAAGACCCAGCAGTCTCATCTTCTTCTAGACTATGGCTCTGCCTTCCCCAGAGACTTCAGCCCTGTGTGAGGAGAGAGCTGTGAGCCTCCCCAGTCCAGGGGAGGATTTACCCTCGAGTTTGGAGATAAATTTGCATGTGGGGCAGCCCTTTCCTTAAAAATGGAGGACTGAGGTCAGGCTACCCTGGTCCTTCTGGAGGCCCTCTAGGGGCATCTCTTCCCTTCAACTGACTCAGCATGTAAGTCAGGGAAAGGGGATCAGTTGGTTCTTGAGACCTATGGAGTCAGCTTAATCACCATGCCTATCTCTGATAAGTGGTGGACTGGTTGAGAAGATTCTATTTTTAGTTCCTCATAAATCGTTCTAATAGATTTGTAGGAATTACATTGGTCCAGGTAGTTTCTTAAACTCATCTCTGTAATATATACACAGCTGTCAAATATTTTTATAAACAATTGTATTTTTAGTTTGGCTGGTGTGCCTCAGTGTTTAAGCATTGACCCATGCTCCTAGAGTTTGCCGGTTCGATTCCTGGTCAGGACACATGCCCAGGTTTTGGGCCCAGTCCCCAGTGTGGGGCATGGAGGAGGCAATCAATTGATGTTCTCTCTCATTGCTATTTCTATCTTTCTCTCCCTCTCACTTCCTCTCTCTCAAATCAATAAATATATATTTAAAGAAAATAAAAATTTATAAAAATAATTATATTTTCATAAACATAATTTCATATATACAATATCTACCTTCTCTGAAAATCACAAAATAAAGGACATTCATTTTCATTATCTTATATGTTTATTTATTTATTTATATATGTGTGATCCAAGAAACTATATTTCAAGAACAGGTTAATGGGAGATCCTCAATTCTTTTCTGTATTTTGTGTTGTTTGGATAAACTTATATTCATTATAAGTTCTGAGTAACACCATATGATATGCCATTTTTAAGGTTATTGCTCAATCTATTTTTCTTCCAATCTTTACCAAACACCTTTCGGCAGCTAAGCAGGGTCAGGCCTGGTTAGTACTTGGATATGAGACCCTTGATCCTTGATATTGAATATTGGTAATTTGGTCTTACTGTCCCTCCTTAAAGTCTTCACTTCTGTAAGCCCATGGCTTATTTCATAGACCACAATCTAATTATATCAGACATAATCATGTCTATATACAGAGAAATGATTGAAAATAGAGAGAGTGAGTATGTATTAGTAAAATTCAGATTCTTTTATATGTTTAAATGTTAAAGGCAGTAGATTAACTGGCCTGTTTTCTCAGTCTACTGTTACCAGTGATGTTGGGGTTAAAGGGGTGGGGCGCAATGGAGACAATTCCCAACACTGATTTGCTCGTAGGAAAGGGAACTTTAACTCTCACCCACTCCCTCTGCCCCTGGGACAGTCACTATGGTGACTCTCACCAAAAATATGCTGGGCCCTCCCACTTAGCCTACAACATTCTTAATGTATAATGCACACAATCTCCCATCAGCTATGTGACTTGGAAGCCTATTGTCTCTTTGTAGACTACCCTTTCCATTCCCTTAATGGAATATTTGTTGTGAAAATGTTTTTATTTTTAACAATGTTCAGTTTATCACTATTTGATTTAATGGATCTGTTTGTGATGATTTATATAACAACTCACCAGAAGATAGTCACTCTCCATTGCCCATGGGGGAGGGGATCATGATATGAACACATGGGGTACTAAACCCAACAGAAAAATGATGGTTGAAACATATAATGTCATTGAAATCTGTTTGCTCTGTCCGTTGACCAGGAGACCAACCTTCCATGGCAAGATGCTCTGATTCATATCAAAGATTAATTCAATGTTCTGGACTTTATCTTATTAGCTTTCCTACAATATATAGCATAGAAAAGTAGACTAACCCCTGAGACATTATATAATGTAGACGTCAGACAGACGAGGAAGTGACCTCAAAGGACATGAGGGAGATTCTGAGCAGAGATGACAGAGACAGGATCGCAGAAGGTATGTCACGAGGATGAAAGTGACCAGGAGGACGAAGGTGCAGAGAGGTCGTGAGAGGGAGACATGAGGAGATGACCTGGAGCTGACATCTGAGGATGTGAATGTCCCAGTGAGAGCCCTGCATGGAGCTGTGTGTGCAGGACTCATGTGGGACAGTGAGAGAGCGAGGCCCTGGCGAGTGTGGGGACCTGGAGTGAGCTCAGACCCAGGGCGTGTGGACACAATGACTCTCCCTCTGTGGGCACTGCATCCCCATCAGAGGTGGAGAGCATGCCTGGGGTGCTCAGTCTTTCAAGGAGACAACTGCGTCCCATGGGAACCTAGTGAGATAATGGTACCTGAGCCTGGACACGACCCCTCTTGGAAAGAGAATGTTCTCGACACCATCATCGTCCCCAGTGAGATGAGGGAACACAGGGCTCAGGACAAGGAGTAGGGTCCCCGGGACCCTGAACCACAGGAAGAGCAGGAGTGCCCTGAGCACCCCAGGGAGCTGTGCTCAGCCCCTCCCTGCGCGGTTCCTGCATGATGTTCCCAAGTCGGTGGGTCCCGAGCGCCCCCTGCTGTTCCTGAAGGGTCTGCGGGGTCCAGAGAGCCACCTGGTGTCCTGAACCCTCCTGGTAGACCTGGTGGTCCTGCAGCTCAGCCCCTCCTGTCTCCCTGCAGGGAGTTTGTGTCTGGATCATAGAGACCCCTGGTCAGGAAAATGTAGATGTCCAGTGTTTATCTCACTCATATTCACTCACATACTCAGTGTCTCTAGTTGTCCATAAATTACCTCGTAAAATAACAACGTGGCCAGCCCAGTTGAGCCCAAACTCCATGGTGAGTGACCTGTGTTCAGTCCTGATTAGGGAAGGAGAACATATGAGATCTCCAAGCTGGGCTCCTGTCCCAGTGCTGTAGGGTTGGGACTGGGCTGGTTGTCTTGAGCTAAGAGGCCCTCTTTGCATGTCCTCCTACTATAGAGGGAGCTGTGGGGATGGACACTGACATAAAGGACATATTTTCAGAGTGTGGTGTATCCAGGGCCATATGTCTGTGTAGAATTAGCCCTGGTAACTGGGCCCAACTGCTTCTCTGAATGACTTCCAGACAGGGGGACATATCACGTGGGGTTTTCAGAGCTGCCTGGCTGGACACTGAATCATGTTAAAATGTGATCTTGGAACAGTACAGCAGGAAAAAATAAATGTAATAAGAAACTAAAAGAAAGAGTACAGTTTGGGATATTGTATCTTAGAAGGCTACCTGTATGAACACAGGAAGGTGATCAACCATCACACCCAGACGGAGATTAACGTGTGGGAACTTCATGTTCAGGAGACGGAAGTTCCCTCTGACACTGTTTTTCCTGAACAGTGTTCAGAGGAAACACTGAGAACAGAATATGATCCTAGAGCCAGTGTTGGGGGACAGTGGGCATCTCTGTGGGTAACTTGGAAGCAGAAGCGTGAACTACAGAGAAGCAGACAGGGCTCCCGGGTCCGAGTCCTTCAGGGAGTTTGGAGCTGGATGTGCAGCAGCTGCATGGCCTCCTCTGTGGGGTTTGTTCTCTAGACTCTGCTGGACCAGGTTCAGTCACTGGGGATGGAGAAGAACCTCAGTCATGACCAGGTGAGTTTAAGTAAAGATGTGGGAGTAATTAAGTTTAGGATATAGAAATGTATTCATGGAAATTCTTGATGCATATAACAGAGAATAACATCTAAATAAAACATTATTTTATAAAAATATGTTTTCTACAAGGCTGGTACAGTATACGCAAATCAATAAATGTGATACATCACATAAACAAAATGAAAGATAAAAACCATATGATCATATCAATAGATGCTGAAAAAGCATTTGACAAAATCCAGCACCCATTTCTGATAAAAACGCTCAGCAATTTGGGAATAGAGGGATCATATCTCAACATTATAAAGGCCATATATGAAAGACCTACAACCAACATCATACTCAATGGACAAAAACTCAAAGCATTTCCATAAGAACAGGAACAAGAAAAGGATGCCCACTTTCACCAGTCTTATTTAACGTAGTAATGGAAGTCTTAGCCACAGCAATCAGACATGAAGAAAAAATAAAAGGGATCCAAATTGGAAAGGAGGAAGTGAAACTGTCTTTATTCGCAGATGACATGATATTATACATAGAAAACCCTAAAGACTCCATCAAAAATCTACTAGACTTAATTAATGAATTTGGCAAAGTAGCAAGATACAAAATTAACGTCAAGAAATCAACGGCATTCTTATACACCAATGATGAACTCACAGAAAGAGAAACTAAAAAAACAATCCCATTTACCATTGCGGCAAAAAAATTAAGATACCTAGGAATAAACTTAACCAAAGAAGTAAAGGACCTATTTGCAGAAAACTTCAGGACATTGAAAAAAGAAATAGAGGAAGATATAAAAAAGTGGAAGCACATACCTTGTTCATGGATTGGAAGTATTAACATAGGCTGGTTCAACATTCGCAAATCAATAAATGTGATACACCACATAAACAAAATGAAAGATAAAAACCACATGATCATATCAATAGACGCTGAAAAAGCATTCGACAAAATCCAGCACCTATTTCTGATAAAAACGCTCAGCAACTTGGGAGTAGAGGGATCATATCTTGATATAATAAAGGCCATATATGAAAGACCTACAGCCAACATCATACTCAATGGGCAAAAACTAAAAACATTTCCCTTAAGAACAGGAACAAGACAGGGATGCCCACTTTCGCCACTCTTATTTAACATAGTACTGGAAGTCTTAGCCACAGCAATCAGACGTGAAGAAAAAATAAAAGGAATCCAAATTGGAAAGGAGGAAGTGAAACTGTCATTATTCGCAGACGATATGACATTATATATAGAAAACCCTAAAGACTCCATCAAAAATCTACTAGACTTAATAAATGAATTTGGCAAAGTAGCAAGATACAAAATTAAGGTCAAGAAATCAACGGCATTCTTGTACACCAATGATGAACTCACGGAAAGAGAAACTAAAAAAACAATTCCATTTACCATCGCAGCAAAAAAATTAAGATACCTAGGAATAAACTTAACCAAAGAAGTAAAGGACCTATTTGCAGAAAACTACAGGATATTGAAAAAAGAAATAGAGCAAGATATAAAAAAGTGGAAGCACATACCTTGTTCATGGATTGGAAGAATTAACGTCATTATAATGTCCATATTACCCAAAGCAATCTATAGATTCAATGCAATCCCCATCAAAATACCAGTGACATATTTCACAGAACTAGAACAAATATTTCAAAAGTTCATATGGAACCAAAAAAAGACCCCGAATAGCCACAGCAATCTTGAAAAAGAAGGACAAAGTAGGTGAGATCACAATACCGGATATCAGGTTATACTACAAAGCTACCGTAATCAAAACAGCCTGGTACAGGCACAAGAACAGGCATATAGACCAGTGGAACAGAACAGAGAATCAGGAAATTGACCCAAGACATTATGCTCAATTAAAATTTGACAAAGGTGGCAAGAGCATACAATGGAGTAAAGACAGCCTCTTTAATAAATGGTGTTGGGAAAATTGGACAGCTACATGAAAAAAAATGAAACTAGACCATCAACTTACACCATACACAAGAATAAACTCAAAATGGATAAAATACCTAAATGTGACTCGTGAATCCATAAAAATCCTAGAAGAAAATGTAGGCAACAAAATTACAGACATCATACGCAGCAAAATTTTCACTGATATATCACCTAAGGCAACAGAAACAAAGGGAAAAATAAACACATGGGACTACATCAAACTCAAAAGCTTCTGCACAGCAAAAGAAACAACCATCAAAACAGATAGGGAACCCACTCTATGGGAGAGCATAATTGTCAATGATACATCAGATAAGGGGTTAATTTCCAAAATATACAGAGTGCTCATACAACTCAACAAAAGGAAGACAAAGAACCCAATTAAAAAATGGGCAGAGGAACTAAATAGACACCTCTTCAAAAAGACATACAAATGGCTAAGAGACATATGAAGAAATGCTCAACATCATTAATCATCAGAGAGATGCAAATTAAAACAACAATGAGGTACCACCTTACACCTGTCAGAATGGCCGCCATCAACAAATCATCAAATAACAAGTGTTGGCGAGGGTGTGGAGAAAAGGGGACTCTAGTACACTGCTGGTGGGAATGCAGACTGGTGCAGCCACTGTGGAAAACACTATGGTGTTACCTCAAAAAATTAAAAATTGAATTGCCATTTGACCCAGTGATCCCACTTCTAGGAATATACCCTAAGAAGCCTGAAACACCAATCAGAAAAAATGCATGCACCCCCATGTTCATAGCAGCACTATTTACAATAGCTAAGATCTGGAAACAGCCCAAGTGTCCATCAGTGGAAGAATGGATAAAAAAGCTGTGGTACATATACACAATGGAGTACTATGCAGCTGTAAGAAAGAAAGATCTCTTATCCTTTGAGACGACATGGAGGGACCTCGAGAGTATTATCCTAAGCGAAACAAGCCAAGCAGAGAATGACAAATATCACATGATCTCACTTATTTGTGGAATATAATGAACATAACAGTCTGAGGAACAGGGTAGACCCAGAGATGTGGAAGTAGGGTATAAACTGACACCCCTCAGATGAGGGGGTGGGGGGGAGGGAAGAGATAAACCACAGAACTTATGCACATGTATGCATAAGTGATGGACATGAACAACAAAGCTGGGGACAGGGTGGGGGGATGGGGAGGAGGATGTCAATGGGGAAAAAAGGAGAAATATCTGTAACAAAAATAAATTAAAAAAAAATGTCCATACTACCCAAAGCAATCTATAGATTTAACGCAATCCCCATCAAAATACCAACGATATATTTCACAGAACTAGAACAAATACTTCAGAAGTTCATATGGAACCAAAAAAGACCCCGAATAGCTACAGCAATCTTGAAAAAGAAGGACAAAGTAGGCGAGATCACAATACCAGACATCAGATTGTACTACAAAGCTACTGTAATCAAAACAGCCTGGTACTGGCACAAGAACAGGCACATAGATAATGGAATAGAACAGAAAACCCAGAAATTGACCCAAAACATTATGCTCAATTAATATTCGACAAAGGTGGCAAGAGCATACAATGGAGTCAAGACAGCCTCCTTAGTAAATGGTGTTGGGAAAATTGGACAGCTACATGCAAAAAAATGAAACTAGATCATCAGCTTACACCATACACAGGAATAAACTCAAAATGGATAAAAGACTTAAATGTGACTCATGAATCCATAAAAATCCTAGAAGAAAATGTAGGCAACAAAATTTCAGACATCATACACAGCAAAATTTTCACTGATATATCACCTAAGGCAACAGAAACAAAGGGAAAAATGAACACATGGGACTACATCAAACTCAAAAGCTTCTGCACAGCAAAAGAAACAACCATCAAAGTGGAAAGGCAACGCACTGTATGGGAGAGCTTAATTGCCTATGATATATCAGATAAGGGACTAATTTCCAAAATATATAGAGTGCTCATATATCTCAACAAAAGGAAGACAAAGAACCCAATTAAAAAATGGGCAGAGGAACTAAATAGACACCTCTCCAAACAGGACATACAAATGGCCAAGAGACATATGAAAAAAATGCTCAACTTCACTAATCATCAGAGAGATGCAAATTAAAACAACAATGAGGTATCACCTCACAACTGTCAGAATATCTGCCATCAACTTAGCATCAAACAACAAGTGTTGGCGAGGGTGTGGAGAAAAGGGGACTCTAGTACACTGCTGGTGGGAGTGCAGACTGGTGCAGCCACTATGGAAAACACTATGGTGTTATCTCAAAAAATTAAAAATTGAATTACCATTTGACCCAATGATCCCACTCCTAGGAATATACCCTAAGAAGCCTGAAACACCAATCAGAAAGAATACATGTACCCCCATGTTCATAGAAGCACTATTTACAATAGCTAAGATCTGGAAACAGCCCAAGTATCCATCAGTAGACGAATGGATAAAAAAGCTATGGTACATATACACAATGGAGTACTATGCAGCTGTAAGAAAGAAAGATCTCTTATCCTTTGGGACGACATGGGAGGACCTGGAAACTATTATCCTCAGTGAAACAAGCCAAGCAGAGAAAGACAAATATCATATGATCTCACTTATTTGTGGAATATAATGAACATAACAGTCTGAGGAACAGGGTAGTCCCAGAGACTTGGAAGTAGGGTACAGACTGACATTTGCCAGAAGAGGGGGTGGGGGAGGGGAGCGATGAACACAGAACTTGTACGCATGTACTCATAACCAATGGACATGGACAACAAAACTGGGGACGGGCAGGGAGGGAGGGGGAGGAGGGTGTCAATGGGGGAAAAAAGGAGAAACATCTGTAGCAAAAGTAAATTAATAAAAAAAATAAAAAATAAAACTATGTTTTCTCTATCCATTGTTTACAGAATGAATAAGTCATTCAGATAACCTCCCATTATTTCAGCTGATTGATCTGATTTTCTATAAACTGGTCAGCCTGGTGGCTCAGCCATGTTCTCACCATCAGATTCTGTGTCCATGTGGACGTCTGACGTGGTCCAAACCAGGGATGCAGGAAACAGCTGCATTCCTGGTTCCTCAGAAGTAAATTTCAGATTCTTTCCTTGTCTGCACATGACCCTGGGAAATGCTGTCCCCACGTCCACACACAGGGAGTCCCCTGGTGGGTGATGTCTCCTGCTGTGGGTGTCACTGTGCAGAGCTGGGAAGAGATGCTCCCAGGTACATGGATGGGGAACCAGCAAGGCAGGGGCCACACTCCCAGGGCTCTTGTTCTTTATGTCGTGAGTTCTCCCCTCACAGAGCAAGTTCTCAGTGTCTCATATCACTTTCCTCAGAAATAGCCACACATGGTAACCTAGTCATTAATAGACAGACAAGTGGCTTGGAAATTACCATCCTCTTTACTCAGCCATAGAAAGAAGGAAATTGTACCCTTTGTGTCAATGTGGATGGACCTAGAGGGACTTATGCTGAGTGAAGAAAGTCAGACAGAGAGAGACAAACACCCTGTGGTTTCACTGATATGAGGAATCTACAGAACACAGTAAATAACAGGCAGAATAGAAACAGACCCATGGACTCAGGGGACAGACTGATGGTTCCAGAGCGAGGGCAGTTGGGGGCCTGGGTGAAATGGGGAGGGACTAAGAAGCACAGATGGGCAGTCAGACAGCAGTGACAGGATGTGAAGTGCAGCCCAGGGAACAGTCAGTCGTATTGTCATAACTGGGTGAGGGGCCAGGCGGGCACTGGAACTATTGGTGCCTCACTTCATAAATCATATGATGTCTGACCACTCGGCTGTGCACCAGAAACTAATATAAAATAATACAGACTGGCAACGGGAATTGAAAAAGAAAGAAAAAAGGGAATTGACCCTCACTCCAGTGAGATTAAACTAAGGGTGTGGTGGGTGGTGACCCAGACAGGAGACAGGGCTGAATTCCAGGACTGTGCTCACAGGTGCATCCTCACTGGGAAAGTGCTGACATCGTTAGAGTCATTAGAGGCTCCCACGGAGAACCTTGACCTGAAATTATTTGCTGAGAGTTCAGATCTCGATAACAAACTGAAGGCAGTGATCCAGAACTTACTTCAACAATCAGACATGTTGAGGAGTCTTTCCTGTGCTTCCTAGAAATTCCAAACGTGATACACGTTCCATGTCCAATGTGTGTGTTTGTCCTCAGCCTGGACATCTGCACAAGCTCTTGTGGTCCCTCTGCCTCTGCCTTGTGCCAACTGCTCTCGGGTCTATGAGCATGATGCCAAGTCAGTAACCGTCACCAAGGGGACTTTTATTTCAAGCTTTGGGGTCACACACCTCTGGTGCCCACTGTCCAGCAGACAGGTATCATCCTGCTGGCTGGTTGGGACCCTCAGTGCGTGGAGCTGAGCTGCACAGTTGAGCCAGCAGAGCCTCTGGTCAGAAGACTCGATGATAAATTGTGTTTTGGACACAAGAGTATCTGAAAGGGAATCCCTGCCTTTTGTCTGTGTGAGAAAGATGTCTCACTTTAAAACAGAGGTTTCTAATTCAGAGACCTAAGAGGTAAGAGAAGAATCAGGAATCCAGAGAGGTTCCCAGAGGGAAACTGTGACACGAAGAGGAAACCACACAGGAAACCAGCCCAAACCTCCAACTGCACCTGCTCCTGGGTGGTCCTTTTGTTCAGGACCCTGAGCGCCCCCTGGTGGTGGCAGCCTCTCCTGCAGGAGGTTTGTGTCTGGGCTCACACTGACTTCCCCTCACTGTGTCTCGCACAGTAATACACGGCCGTGTCCTCGGTGGTCACGGATCTCAGCTGCAGGGAGAACTGGTTCTTGGACTTGTCACTGGAGATGGTGGTGCGGCTCTTGAGGGACGGGTTGTAGCTAGTGCTACCAATACTAGCAAATATGTACCCAATCCATTCCAGCCCCTTCCCTGGTTTCTGGCGGACCCAGCTCCACCAGTAGTAATCACTGACTGAGCCCCCAGAGACAGAGCAGGTGAGGGAGAGGGTCTGCGAGGGCTTCACCAGTCCTGGGCCCGACTCCTGCAGCTGCACCTGGGACAGGACACCTGGGGACAAGGAGCATCAGGCCCTGTCAGTCACGTGCAGTCACAACCACCCCATGGACCCTCTCTGACCTCTGAGACCCTCACCTTGGGGGGCTGTCACCAGGCACAGGAGAAGACCCAGCAGCCTCATGTTCTTCTAGACCACGGCTCTGCCTTCCCCAGAGACCTCAGCCCTGTGTGAGGAGAGAGCTGTGAGCCTCCCCAGCCCAGGGGAGGATTTATCCTGGACCTTGTGGAGAAATTTGCATGTGGGGAGCTTGTGGAGAAATTTGCACGTTTGTCAGAATAAAAACGTTAAAGTTTCTGCAGGCAGAGATTAGGGAAATGAGGAACGTGTCATTGAAAAGGGGTGGAAGGGGGTTCCTGTTACCCACATGCCCCGGCTCACAGTGTCTCTGTCTGTGAGGTAACAACTTCACAGGTCCAGGGGTTAGCACTTGGACACCTGTGGGTAATTACTCATATGATCACACCATGCTTGCCCAAGCTGCACAATTCACTGGGTCCCCATATATGAAATCCCTTCAAACTTAGAGGAAAGTGTAAACACCCCTCCCTGCTGGAGCCATGGTGCTGTTATATCTGTGTGAGGGGCCCTCATGTCATTGACCGGGACCCTGTCTCAGTCAGTCATCATCACCATCATCATCATCACCATCATCATCATCACCATCATCGTCATCATCATCATCATCACAATCATTTGCTTACTTATAGTTGTTCTTCTCATTTTCTATAGATATGTTTGCTGTCCACAGATAATTACTTTTTATTGGGGATAAAAAGAAGACATCACGCACGGCCAGTGTGGCTCAGTGGTTGAACATCGACCCATGCACCTCGAGGTCACAGGTTCGATTCCTATTTAGGGCCACTGCTCAGGTTGTGGGCGCAATCCCCAGTGGGGTGCATGCAGGAGGTGGCCTATCAATGTTTCTGTCTCTCTCCCTTTCCTTTCCTCTCTATCTAAGTCAATAAATAAATAATAAATAAATAAAAACCAGGGGTCTCCTCTTTCCATATCAGTGGGAGAGTGAAACAAAGCCTCACCCACCGTAGCTGACACAGGCCTTCCAACACGCTGAAGACCTTGGATACATACAGGTTCCACCCAGGACCTGGGACGAGGACCCCTATCCAATCCCATTGTCATTGTCACCACCACCACCATCCTCAATATTTCTTATAAATAATCAGTTTTCTCATTTTCTCTAGACCTGGTTTTGTGCTCACATAATAGTCCTTTATCTTAATTTTTACTAATTTTGTACAATATTTAACTTGAACATGTAGCCGTATGCTATTTTCTTTTTCATTCCTGCTGAGTCCCTGCCAGGTCCCTGAGCTCTGTGCACACTGAGCTCCTCCCATCCCTGGTGACAATGAGGAAACATTCAGTCCCCAGGGAGGGGAGCTTTCCCCCTGGGAATGGGGAGAAGGAGACAGAACCCAGCAAACCCCTGTGGTCCTAGGGGGCTGTGTGCACACCCAGGACACGCCCCTGGGTGATCTCTGAGACTGGATCCTCCACTCTGAGTCATCACTGAGATCCTTCTGTGTCGAGGTGTGTATCAATTGATGGTTATTTTTCATTGCTGAGTATTATTCCATTGACTGATGTTCCATAGTTTGCTTATTTGTAAAATTAAAATGCCTTTGGGTTGTTGGTAACTTCTAATTCAAAGAACGTAAATATTTGTATATATTTTTGTATGAACATGAGGATTTGTCTTTCTGGAGCACACACTCCTAGTGGGACGACAGCGATGCATGGTATATATTTAATTTAATAGGAAACCATGATTCACTATGTGAAGAAATAATAACAGGAGGAGAAGAGGAGCCCAGTCACTGCCGACATGTCATCTGCACACACAGTGCCACCTCCTGACTTGTCCACAGTGAAAATATGAGAAGTTAGAGCCACAGAGAAAAACCGAGAAACCGTCCCTGGATGCAGCTGAGAGCTGAGAGGAAATCTCTGCTCCCAACAGGAAGCCCCTCCTTCCCCCCTCACTTCGCACCTGCTCCTGGGCTGTTCTCTGTGGTCGGTGTGTTCTGAGCGCCCCCTGGTGTCCTGCGCGCCCCCTGCAGCCCTGCCCTCCTGTCCCCCTCAGGAGGTTTGTGTCTGGGCTCACACTGACTTCCCCTCACTGTGTCTAGCACAGTAATACACGGCCGTGTCCTCAGTGGTCACGGAGCTCAGCTGCAGGGAGAACTGGTTCTTGGACGTGTCTCTGGTGATGGAGGTGCGGCTCTTGAGGGACGGGCTGTAGTAAGTGCTGCCGCCAGAGTTGATGCACCCCATCCACTCCAGCCCCTTCCCTGGTTTCTGGCGGATCCAGCTCCAGCAGTAACCACTGGTGATGAGGTAACCAGAGACAGTGCAGGTGAGAGAGAGGGTGTGCGAGGGCTTCAACAGTACTGGGCCCGGATCTGGCAGCTGAATTTGGGACAGGACACCTGGGGACAAGGAGTATCAGGCCCTGTCAGTCATGTGCAGTCACAACCACTCCATAGACCCCTTTCTGACCTCTTTGACCCTCACCTTGGGGGGCTGTCACCAGGCACAAGAGAAGACCCAGCAGTCTCATCTTCAAGACCACGCCTCTGCCTTCTCCGGAGACCTCAGCCCTGTGTGAGGAGAGAACTGTGAGCCTCCCCAGCCCAGGGGAGGATTTACCCCGGAGCTTGGGGAGAAATTTGCATGTGGGGCAGCTTGTTCCTTACAAGTGGAGGACTGAGGTCAGGCTGCCCTGGTCCTTTTGGGGCCCTGTGGGGGCATCTCTTCCCCTGATCTCACTCAGCATGTGAGTCAGGGATGGAGAATCACCTGGTACATGAGATATATTGGAGTCAGTTTACAGGATGTGCTCATTTCAGATAAATGGTGGACTCTATGAGTCGATTACATGTGTAGTTTAGCATGCATCTTTCAAATAGATTCATAAGGATTACATTTTTCCAAGTGATTTATCAATCCCTTCTCCCTAATGTCTGCACAACTGTCAAAACTATTTTCTAAACAATTGTATTTTTAATATATATATTAAAATTTATGTTAAAATATATATTATATATTATGTAATGTCTGTCTGAAAATCACAAAATAAGCACATTCATTCTTACTATCTTATTTATTAATTTATTTTGTTACTTTGATCCAAATAACTGTATCCTAAGAACAGGTCATTGGGATACGCTTGATTTTGTTTTATTTTATTTAGTTTTATTTTATTTTGTTAAAGAACATTTCATACAAATATTGAGTAACACTACACTAAATACCTTTATTTAGGTTGTTCCTAGAAACATTTTTTCTTACAATCTTTGCCAAACAGTTTCAGAAGCTGAGCATGGTCAGTCCTATTTAGTATTTGGATGGGAGACCCTTGATTCTTGATGGTGAAAATTAGTAATTGTGACTTTGTGTCCCTCTTGAAACTCTTCCTAGTGGAAGCCCACGGCTTATTGCAGTGACCCCAAACAATCTCCATCATACATAATCACATACACACATGGAGAAATTATTGGAAAAAAATGATTATGCATTAGTAAAACTCAGACTCGCCGCAGATTAATGACCACTTTACTCAGTCCAGCGTTATCAGTGAGATAGGTGTTCAAAAAGAGGGACATGAAGAGAATCCCAGCTCACATTTGCTCATAGGAAATGGATCTTTAATGCTGACAGGACCCTCACTCCTGTCCTCCTCTGTTCTGTCCCTGGGAAGGTCAGAGGGAGCAGGGCTCTCCCACATAATCGAGAGCATCCTGAACGTATGACGCACACATTCTCCCATCAGACATATCACTGAGAACTATGTTGTCTCTTTATAAGCTGGTATTTTATTTTCCTTAATGGCTTGGTTGATGGGAAAATTGTTTATTTCCAACAATGATCAAATAATTCATCACTGTTTCATTTATGGATCCTGTTTTTGAAGTTTTCTATAACTATTCTCAAGAAAATTTTCACTCTCCATTTCCATGGGAGGAGAAACCTGATATGAACACATGTGGGCACGAAACCCAAAGGGAAATAATGGCTGGAATTCTTAATATCATTGAAATCTGTTTGCTGTGTCCTCTGATCAGGAGACCAGCCTTCCATGGCATGAAGCTCTGATTCATTTCAGAGATTAATTCACTTTACTGGATATTACATTGTGAATTACCCTGTTGTATGTAGGATAGAAGACTATACTAACCCCTGAGAAATTATATCACGTAGACGTCAGGCAGACGAGGAAGGAACCTCAAAGGACGTGAGGTAGATTCTGAGCAGAGACGACAGGGACAGGATCCCAGAGGGTATTTCACGAGGATGAAAGTGACCAGGAGGACGAAGGTGCAGAGAGGTTGTGAGAGGGACACATGAGGAGATGACCTGGAGCTAACGTCCGGAAAAGTGAATGTCCCAGTGAGAGCCCTGCATGGAGCTGTGTGTGCAGGACTCACATGGACAGTGAGAGAGCGAGGCCCTGGCGAGTGTGGGGACCTGGGGGATGGACTCTCAGAGTGTCTAGACGGTGACACCTGGGTGGGCGGAGGTGGGTTTTAAACCACGTTCTCCAGGGCCAGTGCCCAGATGACCACCACTCAGGGGATGCTGGGAACAGGACTATGGGGTGACAGTGACCTCTAGTGGTCACTTTGAGCCATGCAGGCTTCAGGACACTAGAGACTGAACCAGCTGCCTCTCCACCCACCCAAGACCAGGGAAGAGAAGAGCTCACCTTTAAGGTCGGGCTCTTCCTCTCTGAAGAAGAGAGACAGGAGGACTTGCACAACTGGTGGATGTTCCCTCGTTTGATTATTTGTAAAATTAGAAGGACGTTTGTGTTGTCTGTAGCATGTAGCACAATGATGCTATGAATATTTGGATGTCCATATATTTTTGTATGAACACAAGGAATCCTTGTTCTGCAGCAAACACTCCTTGTGGGGCAGCTGAGATACATGTTAAGTATACATTTTACTTGATAAGAAACTGCGATTCACTTTGTGGAGAAAGAATAACAGGACACAGAGGGACCTGGGGAAGGAGAGGAGCCCAGTACTGCTGACATGTCATCTACACACACACTGTCACCTCCTCACTTGTCTGCAGTGAGAATATGAGAAGTTAGAGCCACAGAGAAAAAACGAGAATCGTCCTGGATGCAGCTGAGAGCTGAGAGGAAATCTCTGCTCCCAACAGGAAGCCCCTCCTTCTCCTCTCACTCTGCACCTGCTCCTGTGCTGTTCTCTGTGATCGGTGGGTCCTGAGCGCCCCCTGGTGTCCTGAGCGCCCCCTGCAGCCCAACCCTCCTGTCCCCTCAGAAGGTTTGTGTCTGGGCTCACACTGACTTCCCCTCATTGTGTGTATCTCGCACAGTAAGACACGGCCGTGTCCTCGGTGGTCACGGAGCTCAGCTGCAGGGAGAACTGGTTGTTGGACGTGTCTCTGGAGATGGAGGTGCGGCTCTTGAGGGACGGGCTTTTGTAAATACTACCTTCATAACATATGTGCCCCATCCACTCCAGCCCTTTCCCTGGTTTTTGGAGGATCCAACCCCAGCAGTAACCACTGGTTGTGATGGAGAATCCAGAGACAGCGCAGGTGAGGGAGAGGGTCTGCGAGGACTTCACCAGTCCTGGGCCCGACTCCTGCAGCTGTACCTGGGACAGGACACCTGGGGACAAGGAGCATGAGGCCCTGTCACTCATGTGCAGTCACACCACCCCACAGACCTCTGTCTGACCTCTGAGACCCTCACCTAGGGGGGCTGTCACCAGGCACAGGAGAAGACCCAGCAGTCTCATCTTCTAGACCACAGCTCTGCCTTCCCCAGAGACCTCAGCCCTGTGTGAGGGGAGAGCTGTGAGCCTCCCCAGCCCAGGGGAGGATTTACCCTGGAGCTCGGGGAGAAATTTGCATGTGGGGCAGATTTTGCCTTATAAGTGCGGAGACTGAATTCAGACTGCCCTGGTCCTTCTGGCTCCCCTATGACAGCATCTCTTCCGTTGAACTCACTCAGAGTGTAAGTCATGGAAAGAGAATCCCCTGTATCATGAGACACATTGGAATGAAGTCAAGTTCGGCCTCACCTTTCTGAGAATTAGAAATGGTGGGCTAGAAGGGGACGTTATTTAGCCCTGGTTGGTTTGGCTCAGTGGCTAGATGAGTAGGTTATACTTTTAAATTCTCATGCATGTTTCAAACAGATATAAAGGGATTATCATTTGTTCAGAGTTACTGCATTCAAGCACTGCATTATATCCACAATTTAAAAAATTATCATAATTTCCTACAAACACATTCTATGGTTGTGCAAAAAAAAAAAAAAATTAAATAACAAGAGCGATTGTCAGGATCTTATACCTTAATCTGTGACTTCACATTGATCTGTAAAACGAACTCCCAAGCTCAGGCAGGTGGGAAATTCTTAATAATTAAAGTTGGAAGTTTGTCATTGAGTCTACAGCTTCCTGTGCAAATTCTTCCGTTATGCACCCCATGATACATTGCAGAGACCCCAGACTAGTCACATCAGAAACCATCATGGCCAGTTTTGCTCAGTGAACAGAGTGTCAGCCCATGGATCTAAAGGTCTAGGGTTTGATTCCTAGACAAGGGCAAGTACCTGGGTTGAGGTTCGATCCTCAGCCCCAGTTGAGATCATGTGGGAGGCAACCAATCAATGTGTCTCCCTCACCTCTCTCTCTTCCTCTCTCTCTCTCTCTCTCTCTCTCTCTCTCTCTCTCTCTCTCTCTCTCTCCCTGACGCCTGACGCCCTCCCTTCCACTCTATCTAAAAGTGAGTGAAAAAACATCCTCAGGTGAGACTTTTTAAAATAGGAAACAATCATCTTTTTTTCTGGAGAAGAAAAGAAATGAAATGAAAACAGAGATTATTCATGTGTACAACTCAGAATCATTCATGTGTTGAAATGATTATGACAGGAGATTGACCTATTTTCTCAGTCAAGTATTATCAGTGATGTCAGGGTTCAGAAGGTTAGTGAAGAGATTTCTTATCATAGGTTTTCTCATAGGAAAGGGAACTTCTACCCTGACAGGAATCACTCACTGCAGTCTCCCTCCCTCTGTCCCTAGGGATGGTCACTGGTCAGAGTTGCTGGCCTCTGCAAATCAATTATATAAGGTCCTGAATGTATGATGAACTCATTCTCCGATCAGACAAGTGGTTTGGAAATCATTATCTCTTTCTTTTATTTCCCTTAATAAAATTTTTGGTAGTTACCTGGGACAAATGCATTTAATTTAGCAAAGTCTAATTCACCCCTGTTTTCTGTACTGGTCCTGTTTCGGTGAACCAGAAAGACCCCAGGATGTGCTCTGCCTCACGGTCCAGGGACATTGGCTGCAGCAGCCACAGGGACAGAGAGGTTCTGGCACCAGGAGTGAGGGCTGCTGGGAAACTGCCCAGAACTGGACAGAACTTTGACCTGGGTGAGGGGAGGTAGCTGGACGTGTTCTGAGTCACAGGACAGAGATGTGTGTGATTTTCAAGGACAGAGTGTGACTGGACATGTGGGTTTAAACCTCTCCCAGTGATGACCCAGGAGGACGTGCAGGGCATGACAGACACAGCTTCTGTCATCGTAGGAAACACCTGAGGGATTATGACCAGGAGTTTGTTAGAATAGAAACGTTAAAGTTTCTGCAGGCAGGGATCAAGGGAAATAAGGAACGTGTCATTGCAAAGGGGGGAAAGGGATTCCTGTTACCCACATGCACCTGCTCACAGTGTCCCTGTCTGTGAGGTAACAACTTCACAGGTCCGGGGGTTAGCACTTGGACACCGGTGGGGTCATTACTCCCATGGTCACACCATGCTTCACCCAAACTACACAATTCATTGGAGTTCCATTAATGAAATCCCTCAACACTTACAGTGAAGAATGGACACCCCTCCCTGCAGGAGCCATGGTGATAGTGTGTGTGTGTGAGGAGTCGTCTTGTCGTTGACTAGGACTTTGTCTCAGTCCATCATCATCATCATCATCATCCTCACCATTTGCCGACTTCTCATTGTCTGTAGACTTGGTTGTTGACCATATATAATGACCTCTTCTCTCATGTTTTGCCCATTTTTTATGGTTGTTAAGTAGAATTGGTAGTCAGACTCTATTTTATTGTTTCATTGAGTGCTGACAACTGATGGGTCATTCCTGCCTCTTCTCCATCTGCCCCACACTGGGATCTGATGAGAAAGTTGGGTCTCTTTAGATGTCATTGGGAGATTGAACGACACAAGCTCCTGGAGAGAATTCCTCCCCACTCCACACATTGCCAAAATAAATCCCTGAGCCCAACCCCTTTCCTGGTATATCAAAGTACGTCTCACTTCCTGAAGGGCCTTTCTTGTGCTTTCCAGAGATTCCAACTGTGTATTTTATACACTTTCCATGTCCCCTGTGTGTGTTTGTCCTCAGCCTGGACATCTGCACAAGCTGTCGTGGGTCCCTCTGCCTCTGCCTGGTGGCAACTGCTCTGGGTGCTGTGAGCATGATTCCAAGTCAGTGACCATCACCACCAGGGTCTTTCGTCTCTAGGTTTGGGGTCAAAGGCCTCTGTTGTCCACTGTCCAGCACATGCGTGTCCAGCTGCTGGCTGGCTGGGCCCTGAGCTCGGTGGAGCCTAGCTGCAATGTCGAATCAGCAGAACCCCTGGTTGGATGGAGCCTACGTGGGTCAGTGGATTTCATGATTAGTTCTCATTTGGGCACAAGAGTGTCTGAAAGAGACTCTCTGCCTTTTGTTCATATGAGAAAGTGGTCTTTCTGGGCAACAGACATTTCTTTATTCTTTCTGTTTAATTGTTGACATCATTATAGGTGTACCCATCCCCCCACCTACTGCTCCCCTCCACCAGCCCCCACCACGACTCCCCTGGCCTTCAGCACTGTGCTGTCTGTGTCCATGGGCTGTGCATGTAGGTCCTTTGACTCCTCTCTTCACCTCCTTTTATTCACCCATCTCCCCACTCTGATCTCTGTCGGTATGTTCCAGTGCCCACGCCTCTGGTTCCATTTTGTTCATCAGTTTATTTTGTTCCTCAGATTTCACATGTAACTGAGTTCATATGGTATTTGCCTTTGGCTTATTTCTCTTAGCATAATCCTCCCCAGGTCCCTCCATGCTGTCCACAGGGTGAGGGGTGCTTCTTCCTTACAGCTGCGTAGTGTTCCCTTGTGTAAATGCACCTCAGGTTTTATCCACTCGTTACTGATGGGCACTTGGACTGTTCACAGATCTTGGACACTGCAAATAACACTGCTATGAGTACAGGGTACATGTATTCTTCTTGACTGAAATTTTGGGTTACCTAGGATGTAGTCCCAGAAGTGTGATCACTGTGTTGAATGGCAGTTTCATTTTTAATTTATTGAGGAAACTCCACACTGTGTCCACAGTGGCTGCAACAGTCTGCATTCCCACCAGCAGCGCATGAGGGTTCTGCTTTCTCCACACCCTCACCAGCACTTGTTGTTGGTTGATTTATTGATGGGAGCCATTCTGGCAGGCGTAGTGGTATTTTCAGTGGCATCTCTCTGATGATTAGTGACCTCAAACATTTTTTCATATGCATGTTGTCCATCTGTTTGTCCTCTTCACATAAGTTTGTATGCAGGGTCTCTGCCCATTAATTAATAGGATTGTTGGTCTGTGAAATGAGTTGTAAACATTTTATTTAAATACATTTTTCAATATAACCACTTAACAGATGTACCATTGGCAAATAGACAATAAACTTTTCTAACTCAGAGACTTCATAGGTAAGCACAGAATCAGGAACCTAGAGAAGTTCCCTGAGGAAAACTGTGACATGAAGAGCAAACCACACAGGAAACCAGCCCAAACCTCCAACTGCACCTGCTCCTGGGTGGTCCTTGTGTTCAGGGACTTTGAGCGCCCCGTGGTGGTCGCAGCCTCTCCTGCAGGGAGGTTTGTGTCTGGGCTCACACTGATTTCCCCTCACTGTGTGCGCACAGTAATACATGGCCGTGTCCTCGGTGGTCACGGAGCTCAGCTGCAGGGAGAACTGGTTCTTGGACTTGTCCATGGAGATCCTGGTGCGGCTCTTGAGGGACGGGCTGTAGTAAGTGTCACCATCATAATCTATGCGTGCCACCCACTCCAGACCCTTCCCTGGTTTCTGGCGGATCCAGCTCCAGTTGTAACCACTGCCAATGGAGTAACCAGAGACAGCGCAGGTGAGGGAGAGGGTCTGCGAGGGCTTCACTAGTCCTGGGCCCGACTCCTGCAGCTGCACCTGGGACAGGACACCTGGGGACAAGGAGCATCAGGCCCTGTCAGTCACATGCAGTAACAAACACGCCATAGACCCTTGTCTGACCTCTGAGAATCTCACCTTGGGGGGCTGTCACCAGGCACAGGAGAACACCCAGCAGTCTCATCTTCTTCTAGACCAAGGCTCTGCCTTCTCCAGAGACCTCAGCCCTGTGTGAGGAGAGAGCTATGAGCCTCCCCAGCCCAGGGGAGGATTTATCCTGGAACGTGTGGAGAAATTTGCATGTGGGGCAGCCTGTTCCTCATAAGTGGGGGGACTGAGGTCAGGCTGCCCTGGTTTGACTAATGTTATCATTGATGTCAGGGCTCAGAAGGAGGTTAGTGAACAGAATTCCTTCATAGATTTTCTCACAGGAAAGGAAACTTCAACACTGACAGGAATCCCTGACTCCAGTCTCCCTCTTTCCCTGCCCCTGGGGATGGTCAGTGTGGCCAGAGGTGCTGGGCTCTCCCACAGAGCATATAACAACCTCAATGTAGAGTTAACACTTTCTCCCATCAGATATTTTATTCTGAAATGTATTCTCTGTGTATGCCTGTCATTTAATTTCCTAAATTCAATCTTTGGTGGGACAAATGTATTTAATTTTGCAATGTCTAATTCACCTCTATTTTCTGTACTGGGCGTGTTTGGGTGAATCACACAGACCCCCAGGACGTGCTGAGCCTCACGGTCCCAGGGCATCCACTGCAGCAGCCACAGGGACAGAGAGGTTCTGGCACCAGGAGTGAGGGCTGCTGGGAAACTGCCCAGAACTGGACGGGACTTTGACCTGGGGGAGGGGACGGAGCTGGACGTGTTCTGAGTCACAGGACAGAGTTGTGCCTGATGTTCATGGGCAGAGTGTTACTGGACATGTGGGTTTAATCCTCTTTCCGTGACGACCCAGGAGGACGTGCAGGGCATGACAGACACAGCTTCTGTCATCGTAGGAAACACCTGAGTGATTGTGACCAGGAGTTTGTAGAATAGAAACGTTAAAGGTCCTGCAGGCAGGGATCAAGGGAAATAAGGAACGTGTCATTGCAAAGTGGGGAAGGCGATTCCTATTACCCACATGCACCTGCTCACAGTGTCTCTGTCTGTGAGGTAACAACTTCCTAGGTCCAGGGTTTAGCACTTGGACACCTGTGGGTCATTACTCACCTGGTCACACCATGCTCCACCCAAGCTTCACAATTCATTGGAGTAACATTCATGAAATCCCTCAACACTTAGAGGGAAGAATGGGCACCCCTCCCTGCAGGAGCCATGTTGCTGGTGTGTCTGTGTGAGGGGCCCTCATGTCATTGACCAGGACCCTGTCTCAGTCCATTGTCATCACCACCATCATCTCCATCATCACCATCATCATTTGCTTAATTATAAACAGTTGGTCTTTTATTTTCTTTAGACATGGTTGTTTCCTACAGATGTGAAACTTGATCTCGTCTTTTAGTCGTGTACTGAAATTGATCAGTACAATTGGTAGTCAGGCTCTCCTTTATTTTTATTTTTTTAGTGCTGATAACTGATGGCTCACCCCTCCCTCTTCTCCATCTGCTCTACATGGGACCTGACAGAAAGGTAATGTCTCCTCTATATGTGTCATTGGGAGATTCAACCCCACAAACCCCTAGAAGGAGAACCCCTCGCCCTCCCCACCACCTCACCTAAATATAAGCCCTGGCCAGTCTACATTCCTGGTCTATCAAAGCTCTTCTGACTTCTGAAGGGCCTTTCCTGTGCTTTCTAGAGATTCCGACTATGTACAGGATAAATGTGACATATCCCCTTGGTGTGTGTGTTTGTCATTAGCCTGATGTCTGCACAAGCTGCTGTGGGTCTCTTGGCCTCTGCCTGGTATCAACTGCTCTTGGTGCTGTGAGCATGATGCCAATTCAATGACAGTCACCCCAATGGGTCCTTAGTCTCTAATTTTGGGTTCAAACACCTATGGTGCCCACTGTGACATGAAGAGGAAACCACACAGGAAACCAGCCCAAACCTCCAACTGCACCTGCTCCTGGATGGTCCTTGTGTTCAGGGCCCTGAGCGCCCCCTGGTGGTCACAGCCACTCTTGCAGGGAGGTTTGTGTCTGGGCTCACACTTACTTCCCCTCATTGTGCATCTCGCACAGTAATGCACGGCCGTGTCCTCGGCTCTCAGGTTGTTCATTTGCAGATACAGCGTGTTCTTGGAGTTGTCTCTGGAGATGGTGAATCAGCCCTTCACAGAGTCCTCATAGCTTGTGGTACTTCCATCAGTATTACTTCGACTCACCCACTGCAGCCCCTTCCCTGGAGCCTGGCGGAACCAGACAATCCAGTAGCTACTTAAGGTGAATCCAGAGGCGGCACAGGAGAGTCTCAGAGACCCCCCAGGCTGCACCACGCCTCCCCCAGACTCCACCCGCTGCACCTCACACTGGACACCTGCAAACACAAAGACGTCCTGATCAGGAAACTGTCACACGTCCACTGTTTCTCTCTCTCATCCACTCTCACACTCAGTGTCCCTTGTTCTCCATAAATTACCTCTTAAAATAGCCACAAGGAAAACCCAGCCTCACCAGAAACGTATCACTCTCCATTGCCCATGGGAGGGGAAACCCAGATATGAACAGAGTGAGTACTAAACCCAGTGGAGAAATGATGGCTGGTGTCCATGTGATCATTGAAATCTGTCTTCTGTGTCCTCTGACCACGAGACCAACCTTCCATGGCATGAAGTCCTGATTCGTTGCAAAGATGAATTCACTTAATTGTACTTTAAACTGTGGATTTCCATACCTTATGTAACATAGAAAATTAGACTATTCCCTGAGAAATTATGTCATGTAGACGTCAGGCAGACGAGGAAGGAACCTCAAAGGACTTGAGGATGATGCTGAGCAGAGATGACAGAGACAGGATCCCAGAGGGTATTTCACAAGGATGAAAGTGACCGGGAGGACGAAGGTGCAGCGAGGTCGTGAGTGGGAGACATGAAGAGATGAACTGGAGCTGAGGTCCGGGAAAGTGAATGTCCCAGTGAGAGCCCTGCATGGAGCTGTGTGTGCAGGACTCACATGGGACAGTGAGAGAGAGAGGCCCTGGCGAGTGTGGGGACCTGGAGTGAGCTCAGACCCAGGGCGTGTGGACACACTGACTCTCTCTCTGTGGAAACTGCGTCCCAGTCACAGGGTGGAGAGGATGCCTGGGGCGCTCAGTCTTTCAAGGAGACAATTGGGTCCCATGGGAACCTAGTGAAATAATGGTCCCTGAGCCTGAACACGACTCCTTTGGGAAAGAGAATGTTGTCGACACCATGGTCGTCCTCAGTGAGATGAGGGAACACAGGGCCCAGGACAAGGAGGAGGGTCCCTGGGACCCTGAACCACAGGAAGAGCAGGAGCGCCCTGAGCACCCCAGGGAGCTCTGCTTAGCCCCTCCCTGCGCGGTTCCTGCAAGATGTTCCCGGGTCGGTGGGTCCCGTGCGCCCCCTGCTGTTCCTGAGGGGTCTGTGGGGACCAGAGCGCCCCCTGTTGGTCCTGAAGGGTCTGTGGGGTCCAGAGCGCCCCCTGGTGTCCTGACCCCCTCCTGGTGGATCTGAGTGTCTCCTGCAGTTCAAACCCCCCTGTCTCCCGCAGGGAGTTTGTGTTTGGATCATAGAGACGTCCTAGTCAGGAATGTGACACATGTCCAGTGTTTATCCCACTCATACTCATTCAGATACTCTGTGTTTCCAGTTCTCCATAAATTACCTCTTAAAATAGCAACACAGAGGACCCAGCTGAGCTCAAACTCCATGGTGGGTGGTCTGTGTTCAGTCCTGAACAGGGGATGGGGACACCTGTGGATCCCGGGGCTGGGATCCTGTCCCACAGCTGCAGGGTCGGGGCTGGGCTGCTTTTCATGAGCTGAGGGGGCCCTATTCGTATGTCTTCCTACTATAGAGGGAGCTGTGGGTTTGATCATTGACATAAAGGACATGGTTTCAGAGTGTGGTGTGTCCAAGGGCATATGTCTGAGCAGAATTAACTCTGGTATCTGGGCCTCTGCTCCTTCCAACTTGACTCAAGTGCTTCCTTGAATGACCTCCAGACAGGGGACATGCCCAGTGAGGGTTTCAGTGCTACCTGGTTGGACACTGGACCATGTTAAACTGTGATCATGGTACAATACAGCAGTAAAAACGAAAGTATAGAAAATTAAAAGAAAAGGTGCAGTTTTACATATCATATCTTACAGGGCTACCTGTGTGAACACAGGAAGGTTGTCAGGCATCATATCCAGGGGGAGATTAATATATGGAATCTTTATATTCAGTGGATGGGAAGTTCCATCTGACATTATTTCCCCTGCACAGTGTTCAGAGAATAAACTAAGAACATAGTTTAACCCTATAGCCATGGTCCATTGTTGGGGGACAGTGGGTATCTGTGTGGGTCCCTGGGAAGCAGAAGCGTGAACTACAGAGAAGCAGACAGGGCTCCAGGGTCCGAGTCCTTCAGGGAGTTTGGAGCTGAATGTGCAGCAGCTGCACAGCCTCCTGTGTGGGGTTTGTTATCTAGACTCTGCTGGACCAGGTTCAATCTGTGGAAATATTCAAGAGTCTCAGTCAATACTACGATGTTGTGTTGAAGATGTAGGTAAAGATGTGTAAGTAATTAAGGTTAGGTCATTAAATCTTTCTTTTTGGAAACCTGATGAGTGCTGACCATTGGGAACACTGTCACCAAGTCTGTACCTGATGGGAGTCAATTGGGACAGGAACCTGACTCAGGAGGTCACTGGAGAAATGCTACCTGGGTGCATGAATGGGGGAATTGACCAAGACTGAGGACACAAATCCAGGGTTCTTGTTTCATCAGGTTCAGACTCTCGTTGTTTAGTCACTCCACGTTTTCTTCCCTCTGAAATAGACACACATATTTACTCGAGTCGTGAAGACAATCTGTTGAGTGTTCAGGAGCACAAGTCATGTGTGTGTTGATTTGGTACCTTAAGTCTTTTCAAATTTAACTTTCTAGGTCTTTCAGTTTTATTGTGTAGTTTTTAGGGTTTACTATATACAAGGTTATGTCATATGTATAGAGATAAGGAGAAACATTTTACTTTGTTTCTTTCTGATTTAGATATTTTAAAATATCTATTCTTTTCTAATTATTTTGACAAAAATGTCCCGTTCAGTTGACTAGAGCAGTCACGGGGTGCCCGTGGGGGTCCTGATGTTGGAAGAGCAGCTTTGACATTGTCTCTGTGCAGCATGATGTCCCCTGTTGGCTCCTCAAATGGGCCTTTGCTAGCTTGATGCCCATCTCTTCTATACATGATTGTTTAAGAATTGTAATCATGAAGCCGTTTTCAATGTTTAAATGACTCTTGCTGCATCTGTTTATATGATGGTATCATTTATCCTTCATTCTGTGACTGAGTGCAGCACAGTGATTGCTTACAAACATTGGCCTGTCCTTGCATCTAGGACAGCATCCCACTGGATCAGGGTAAATGATCGTTTCAATGTGCTGTTAGTTTCCTAGGACATGGTGAGGGTTTCTGATCCTGTGCTCATCAGGGATATTGATTTGTCTTTTTTTTTTTTTTTTTTGGTATGTGCCCCTAGAGGGAACCGAACCCGAGACTCTCTGGTCTGCAGGCCAACGCTCCAACCGCTGAGCCAAATCGGCCAGGGCGATTTTTTATGTTCTTACCAGCTGCACACCCCTGGCTCTCCGCGGCCTCGCCGGCCAAGCTCAGAGGTGAGGAGCCCGAGGCCCAGAGCAGGCCCCAGCGTGGGCTCCACTGCGCACGCGCCAGCCGCTGGCGGGAACCTCAGAGCTGAAAGGAGCCGCTCTGAGGAGAACATCCCGCCTACCGGAGGCCCTTTCGCAAGGGCAGACGAGATAGTAGTTCTCCCGGGTGCCGAACAGCAGGGTTCCGGGCTGCTCGGAAACTACATATCCCAGGAGGCACTGCGCAGGGTAGACCATGAGGCTCAGCGGTTGCGCTCCAGGGCCCGAGTTCTTTGCCTCTAACCAATGAGCCATTGTGGGGACAGAAGGTAGAGCGATGTGAGGATTCAGCTGGCCAATGGGGAGCGCGGAAGGGGCGAGGTGGGCAGGCCGCGTGGTTTCCTTGGATACCGCAGACGCGACTCTGTGGGAGAGGGTGGGGCTTTAGCGTGAGACCCTGGAAGTCCTGACTGACAGGAACTTAGGAGCTCAGGTAAGTGTCAGAGCCAAGGGCGGAGGGAGACCCTGTGGGTGTCAAGGTGAGGACGACGTGCAGACTCGGGGCCCTCAGGGTGGTGAGGTCCGAACTTCATGGCCAGGACGGGGTTCCCTGGGATGGGGCCCTGCACGGGGATGAAAGCCACACGGGGACCCTGTGCGGGACTCGCTCTGCCAGGACGTGAGGACGAGAGCAGGTCCCGCCCCGTCCCGGCCCCGCGTGACCGAGGCCGCGCATCGGACGCGGTGTCTGAGTGTGGGCTCCGCACCTGCGGTCGGTGACACCCTCCGTGACGACCCCGAAGGGCTGTGAGGGTCCAGTGAGACCGTGGACGGAACCGAGCACAGGCCGCAGAACCGCAGTGCAAAGGCTGTGTTTCTGTTTCAGGGGTGACCGTGAACCCCAGTCACCTAGACAAACCCGAGGGACCAGGACCTTTGCTGACAGCAGCACGGACCTCTGTCCCCAGGGGTCCTGGGTTTTAGGACTAAATGAGATGCAGAAGGACAGTCCGTGTGGTGCGAGCGAAGGACACGGCTGAGTGTCTCCTGGCGCTGCCTCTGGGTCATCTGTGTCCCCTGCACCTGTCTCTTCCTCCTTAAGTGGAGGGGGATTTCTACTGAGTGACTCTGTGGGGTCTCTTTTACCTTCTATTATTCTGTGGGTCATTTAAAAAATGAAAAAGAAAAAGAATTGTTTTCTCCTTTCCAGCTCATGTTTCCCTTTCGGTGCCACATCCTCTTCCCACAAATTATTCTCTGAGTTCCCAGCAAAGACACTGCAAACAGTCACGTTTAATAACATGCAAGTGCGGAACCTGAGTGCCTTCCAGAAAGCTGAAGCCCTGGGCCACGTGCAGGAGCCAGAACCCCTGGGAGCTGCCCAGGGACAGAGGGGCTGGTTCCCGAGGAGGGGCTGGGGTCTGTACGCCGGGTCCCAGGGCTCTGAGCTGCCCACTGCCTTGTAGGAAAGTCAGTATTTCTCCTCCTTTCTGTCCTCGTCCTTCCTCCTTCTTCTTCCCCTAGTGAGGACGCACAATAGGTGTTAGCTCTCAGGTTCACCAAGTTCCCACTGAACACGAGTTCTGTTCTTGGCTTTTGTTTCATTTGGTCCTAATTATTCAGACTGACCTACAAACTGTCTTTTTAAATGACAGCCGGTGGGAATCACTTCGACAAAGGCACTGGTTTAAGCAAGTTGAGAATGCACTCACATTTGTTGAACACGTGCCCTATATTTCTGGATTAAATGAGACTTTCTACTAGATAATTTGTTTCTATGGTAATTTCTGAGACAAACCAAGTAAATGGAATTGGAAACAAACCCTTAACTGTCTCTATGACAAAATGATTATTTTACTATTTTGAAGTAAATACAATAAAAGTAAACATAATTGAAAAATTAGTTTTCTGATCATAAGAGTTTTTAAATGGAGAAAATTATTTATAATTAAGGTTAATACAAGATGTGAAAAAGTTATTGAGCCCTGGCTGGTGTGGCTCAGTTGGTTGGAGCACCATCAATGCACGGAAGGGTCCTGAGTTCCTTTCCCGTCAGGGCACACACCCAGGTTGTGGGTTCAATCCTCAGGCAGGATGATTTCCAAGGCAGACAATTGTTATTTCTTCCTCTCTCTATTTCTCTCTCTCTATCTCTCTCTCTCTCTCTCTCTCTCTCTCTCTCTTTCTCTCTGTCTCTCTCTTTCTCTCTCTCTCTCTTTCTCTCTCTCTCTCCCCCCCCTCTCCCTCTCCCTCTTCCTCTCCTTCTCTCTCTCCTCCTTCTCCCTCTCCCTACCATCAATGGAAAAACATAGCCCTGGGTGAGGATTTAAAAAAGTTATTGCCCAGCGGGTGTGGCTCCAGTGGACTGAGCGTCGACCTATGGACTGAGAGGGCCCGGTTCCATTCTGTTCAGGGCACGAGCCCGGGTCTCATGCTCCATCCCCAGTACGGGGTGTGCAGAAAGCCAATGTGTGTGTCTCTCTCACATTGATGTTTCTCTCTCTCTCCCTTCCTGTCTAATATATATATATTAAAGTTATTGCTAACTTAAAAAGTCTAACGATTTATGTATTAAATCTGCCCACATATCAATTATGACTAATAAAAATACTACCTTCCATCTGTATGACATTATACTTTCAGAGCATGTTCACATGTATCCTCACAAAACACCGTGCTTAGCACAGCAAGTATTATTATCCTCACATTATAGATGAGGAAACAAGTTCAGAAAGTTTAAGATTAAACAGTTAAAAGGTCTGGCCCTCTTACCACTCTACCAAAAACTCCTATCTTTCTGACACCTTTGAAGAAAAAAAAATTATTCATCAAATCAATGCAGAATCATATATAAATTCCCCCCCTTATTTTAAGTGTACTTGTAAAATATTTTTATGTCTTCAATTTTTAGAAAGCCATTCCTGTGGTCATGAACATGTTCTGCTGGTGGGAGTGTAAATTATTACAAACTTTCCAGCAGTCAGTTCAGCAACATACATGAAGCGCCTTAAAAATATGTGTATCCATGACCTGGAAATTGTGCTTTTTAGCATTTAATGTATGCATAAAGTTAGTGATGTTCAAAAAAACTTATGTTCAAGGAATTTTGTTTTACAGGGTTATTTATGATAGTAAATTTCTGAGATCCATCTGTGTTGAGGTGTGTATCAGTTGATGGTTATTTTTCATTGCTGAGTAGTATTCTATTGATGGATGTTCCCTAGTATTCCTGTTTGTAAAATGTGAAGGACATTCAAATGTTTATAGCTTTTCAGTCAAAGATGCTATGGATATTTGCATATAATTTTGAATGATATTTAGGATTCTCTCTTCTGGAGCAAACAGTCCTAGTGGAAACGCTGAGATACATGTTAAGTACATATTTAATTCAATTAGAAACCACAATTCACTTTGTGAAGAAAGAACAACAGGACATAGAGGGACCTGGAGAATGAGAGGAGCCCTGTCACTGCCGATATGTCATCTGCACACACAGTGTCACCTCCTCACTTGTCTGCAGTGAGAATATGAGAAGGTAGAGCCACAGAGAGAAAGTGAGACTCATCCTGATGCAGCTGAGAGCTGAGAGGAAATCCCCGCTCCCAACAGGAAGCCCCTCCTTCCCCCTCACTCTGCACCTGCTCCTGGGCTGATCACTGTTGTCTGTTGGTCCTGAGCGCCCCCTGGTGTCCTGAGCACCCACTGGAGTTCAGCCCTCCTCTCTCCCTCAGGAGGTTTGTGTCTGGGCTCACACTGACCTCCCCTCACTGTGTGCTGCACAGTAATACAGGGCCGTGTCCTCGGCTCTCAGGCTGTTCATTTGCAGATACAGCGTGTTCTTGGAGTTGTTTCTGGAGATGGTGAATCGGCCCTTCACAGAGTCCGCATAGTATGTGCTACCACCACCTTCATTAATGTGTGACACCCACTCTAACCCCTTCCCTGGAGCCTGGCGGATCCAGCTCATCCAGTAGTCACTGAAGGTGAATCCAGAGGCTGCACAGGAGAGTCTCAGAGACCCCCCAGGCTGCACCACGCCTCCCCCAGACTCCACCAGCTGCACCTCACACTGGACACCTGCAAACACAAAGACGTCCTGGTCAGGACACTGTCACACGTCCACTGTTTCTCTTTCTCATCCACTCTCACACTCAGTGTCCCTTGTTCTCCACAAATTACCTCTTAAAATAGCCACAAGGAAAATCCAGCTGAGCCCAGACTCCATTATGTGTGCTCTGTGTTCAGTCCTGTTCAGGGAATGGGGTCACCTGGGAATCCCGGGGCTGGGCTCCTGTCCCAGAGCTGCAGGGTTGGGGCTGGGCTGGATTTTATGGGCAGAGGGAGCCCTATTTGCATGTCCTCCTACTATATAGGGAGCTCTGGGGTTGGAGACCTGCAGAGAGGGCCGTGCCTCAGTACAGGTGCGAGTATCCTGCGGGAGAATCATGGTCATGATAACATATCAATAACTAAATATGTATCATAGGGACGTTTGAGGTATGTTCATCTGTCCACATCTGGTAACAGGGAGACTAGCATCTCCCTGGCTCCTCTGGGCTCCCTGCTTAATCCAGACCCCAGCTGTCAATCACAGAAGCCAAAATCCTGTGATGCAGGCTTGACCTCTCCTCTCTCCACCTCCCACATTCTACAGATGAACTGATTCTGACCATGTGTCTGGAATCTGTCTACCCCCTTCTTAGCTAACTGTTCCCATTCTAGGTCACACACACCCCTGACCTTGGGTATTGGCAGGGGCTTGTTCACTGGTTGCAGCCTCACACCACTTCTCAGCCCTCATGGCACCTCTCGGGCACTCATCCCAGGTGACCTTCCTTTTTGAACATTACCCTCCCTCTGCCTCCACACTAGGTACACACATCTATTTGTGGTCCAGGTTCCCTATGTGGCTCATCTGGGGTGTACCCAAGCTTCTATCACCCCCTCCTCCACCCCAGACCACTCATACACATCCACAGCTTTAATTACTATCTTCCCAGAAAGCTCCAAACAGCTTTAGTTCCAGCCTCTCCTTGGAACCTCCATTCCAGGGTCCAGGAACAGCTTGGATGTCCCAAAGTCACCTCAACTCAAAATGCTCAGCTCACAGTTCACCATCCCCCCCCGCCAAGCCTCTGTGTTCCTCATCTCATCACATCTGTCCCTACATGCAGACCACGTCTGTCTTCACCCTCTCCCTTCTCTGTGTCCTCTCCATCACTCTCTCAGCTGGTTCCAACTCTGACACCTCACGAACATACCCAGCCACCCCAGGTGATGGTCCTTCTGGGCAGTACCATGGCGTCCTGTTCCTGAGGGGGCATCCCAAACCATGCCCCTGCTGAGCTCCAGGGCCACACCCTCTCTGCACTGGCCTGGGAGATGTGTGATTTGAGGGTGGGAGATATCCAAGGACAGCTGGGTGTTCACGCCCACAGCTCAGGGCTGATGTCGACCTGGAGAGAGATTTGACGTCACCTGTTGGACAAGAGGGACTCACCCTGGGGAGAACAGTGAAGTGAGAAAATTAGAAGTGGGGGGAGAAACCTTGGGAAGCATCCCACTAAATGTTTATCAACCAGCGAGGGGAAGAGGCGGGAATATATTTATATGTGTGCACATGTATATGCATGTACCATATATATGTACATACATGTATATACACAGCCAACTGAGTTTCCTAGAGAGCTCATTGATTGTTGCCAAACTCGGGCATTTATAGCCAACCTATGCATCCACTCAGCTGTCAAGTGAGAGTAGTTCCAACGTGAATGTTGGAGGATGTTTTATGTATCAAGTTAAACAAGCTGAAGATGTGTGTGAGAACCTCACGCATTCGCTGATGGTGTGAGTTACTACTCAGTCAGGCCGTCGTTCTCTGAACGCCAGACGAAGTCCCTCAGTTTCTTGTGATGTGTTCACACCGTGATGGCTACAGACATTTTTTGTAAAAATAGGGATTCAATGTACATACCGTAGTATTCACCCAAGACACATTTTATTAAGTTTAATCTTTACTATTGACAATTTCTCCATCACTTTCTTAAGTCCAGAGTCAGAGGACACTGAAAAGAACACATCCAGCCCTCACTCGGTAACGTTCGCCCGTTTCTATGGCGTAAGTGTTTTCATCACAGGGTGTTTCAAGCTGCCAACATGGGGTCCCTCACCGCAGAAGGAGGAAGAGAGGTGGGGTCACCCTGTTATATAACATCACCTGCATGCAAGTACAGTAGGTACAAATCACCCCAAGAGCAGAGGCAGCACTAAATAATAACAAGTGGCAATTTTTGAGTTTCTGTTACCTTATTTTTAATACAAATTATTTAATCGCAGGTTTCCATGAGTTAATTTTTAATGATGGCTGTGTTTAACACCTGGCTTGCAAAAACCCTGGAATCTCAGCCACCTGCTCCCACAAGCCAGTGCAGGCTGGCTCCAGCACAGCTAGGGGAGTGGCCCCTTTCTGGGATGGGCTCACAGGGAAGAATAACAAGGAAGAAGTAGCCAAAGAAGAGGTTCATGCCAAGAGCAGAGCAGCGGGGCCCTGGGAGCTTCACAGAGCTGCCCTCCTGGTCCAGGCTGGCATGTGTAGGCAGAGTGGGCTCCCCCACAGGGGCACAAAGAGGCCCCGTGGTCTGTGTCTGGAGGCTGGAAATTGCCCAGGCTTCTCTCTCTCCTTCCATCCTCCCTCCTTGAGCTTTTCCAGGGAGTAGAGCAGAAAAAGTGGGGCCTGGGGAAACCATCAGCTCCCCATCTGTGAAGTGGGGCAGAGTAGACAAGGGGAAGTCAGGCAGATGCCTGGGAGGGTCCAGGCTGGGCTGGCCCATGCTGTGTGTGTGTGTGTGGGGGTGGTCTAGCAGGACTCAGAAATGTCACTCCCTCTCCAAGTTCTGGCTTTCTGGCCCAGCCCACTGAGGTTAGGTTCCCGGAGTCCCTTCGCATAAGCAATCTGAGGGCTGACAGAGGCAACACCAGCCACCTGCTCCCCATCTCCCCTCCCCCAGGGACCCCAAATGAACAGGGAGGAGTCAAACCCTGCCCTCCCCAATGTTCCCTGCCTGAGAGCAAAGCCCTCCTGGTTCTTTCTGGATCCTCCCCAGGCCTCTGGGGCAACTGCTCTGAACTGCGGGGAGTGCTCTCAGAGCCCCCGCCCCACCACAGCCTCCAGGTGGGGGCGCAGTGAGGGAGAGGGGCCCACCCTGCACCAAGCCCCGCCCACCCAAGGCAGCCCAGTCCCTCCCCTCAGGCAGGTCTGGCAGGCTCAGCCTGGTGGGACCTTCGACACCCTGCGTCCTGCTCCCTGGACCTGGGAGAGGTGAGTGGGCGGGGCAGCTCGGGCTGAGAGAGGACTGGGGGCAGGCACCTCAGGGGTAACAGGGGCTTCTGCACTACAGAGGGGACCATCGCCCTTCAACAAGGCAGGCTCCCCAACATCTCCTGGGGCAGAAAAGTAAAAACCAGTCTCTGGGATAAAGGCCTTTGGAGGGAGTGCAGGAAGAAAAACCTGGGAGGTGGGTCCCTGTCATCCCAGGGTCCAAACTGAGAGCGATTTCAGTGTCCAGGGTACTACCAGCACTTGGGTAGCATTTGGGGATGCAGCAAGCCAGAGAGGGCTGCCCTGCTCAGGGCCCCTGGGGTGGGGCAGATCTCAATGTCCCACACTGTCCAGGTTCCCTGGGGACATGCCCTGACCTGCCTCCAGGCAGCTAAGGCCCAGGGATGCGCACTTCAGGTGGAGGCCAAGGCCTGGCCCAGGGGAGGCTCTCCTGGGCTCAGTGGCATCCAGGCAGGTTGGGGGATGCCATCCGGCCCTGGGGTGGGGGAGCAAGCTGATATCATCTGAAGGTGCACTGGCGCCTGGTACTTCTCCTGAATCATCTCCTTTAACTGTCTCAAGTCATCTCTTCAGTTCATTCAGCAGATGGGCCCTCTGCTGGGCTTCAGCCCCACCACCAGTACTCAAAGGGCTCCTTCTCTATCCACTGTACCACACGCTCTTCACGGGGAGCACTCCAGGATGCCTCCTAGTCCCCTTGCAGGGCTCAGGGTAGGGGTCTCCTCCCTCAGGAAGGCTACCCTGACTGCCTCCTGATCAGGTGCTTTTGAACTCTGGGCTCCCACAGTGTGGTCCCTCCTCCTCCTCCTCCTCCAATCACAGCTGTTGTCAGAGTATCACAATGGCTGTGTTAATCCTAGTTTTCCCTTCTAATCCGAGTTTCAAAAACTCCGCCATTCAAGTTTCACTTTAGTATATTTGTAAGGGAGGAAGAAAATTTCCTCTACCTTCCTAGGTTCTCTAGGTCGGTCTAATAATTAAATCTGCAGGAGACAGATTCACAAGAGAAAATAACCAAATGTATTGACATATGCGCATGTGAACCCCTCGTACATGAGAGAGACAGAAGCCCCACATGCATGAGAGGTTCAAAGACAGGGAGGGGGAAGGAGCGTGGACTGAAAGCAGTGGGAATGGGAACACGTCTTCCCACAACACACGTAACCATTTCTCTTGTGAAAGGTCACTCTGAGCAGAACGCCCTGAAAATGTAGTGAAAATGTAGTTAGAGTCAGTATGGAAATTACAGCTGTTTGAACACATATGTTAATTTCACACACCGTCCAAGTGAATAAAATAAAACCATATAGTCCTACACAGAACTCATAGAGTGTACACTCTGGAGAAGCCCCTCCCACAGGCCCAGCTCCAGATCATGGGGAGCAGGTCCCAGCGCTGCTCTCTGAAGTGCACTGTGCTTTGTGCTGAAGACACAGCTGTGCACGACTCCTCAAATGTACCTTCGGCAAACAGACCACAGCCTTTTCTAACTCAGTGATGTTAGAGGTAAACACTAAATCAAGAATACAGAGAGGTTCCCGGAGGGAAACTGTGACATGAAGGGGTAACCACACAGGAAACCAGCCCAAACCTCCAACTGCACCTGCTCCTGGGTGGTCCTTGTGTTCAGGGACCCTGAGCGCTCCCTGGTGGTCGCAGCCTCTCCTGCAGGGAGGTTTATGTCTGGGCTCACACTGACTTCCCCTCACTGTGTCTCCTGCACAGTAATACACGGCCGTGTCCTTGGTGGTCACGGATCTCAGCTGCAGGGAGAACTGGTTCTTGGACGTGTCACTGGAGATGGTGGTACGGCTCTTGAGGGAAGGGCTGTAGTAAGTGTCACCATCATAATCTATGCGCGCCACCCACTCCAGCCCCTTCCCTGGTTTCTGGCGGATCCAACTCCATGAGTAGTAATCACTGAGTGAGCCCCCAGAGACAGCGCAGGTGAGGGAGAGGGTCTGCGAGGGCTTCACCAGTCCTGGGCCCGACTCCTGCAGCTGCACCTGGGACAGGACACCTGGGGACAAGGAGCATCAGGCCCTGTCAGTCACGTGCAGTCACAACCACCCCACAGACCCCTGTCTGACCTCTGAGACCCTACCTTGAGGGGCTGTCACCAGGCACAGGAGAAGACCCAGCAGTATCATCTTCTTCTAGACCACGGCTCTGCCTTCCCCAGAGACCTCAGCCCTGTGTGAGGAGAGAGCTGTGAGCCTCCCCAGCCCAGGGGAGGATTTATCCTGGAGCTTGTGGAGAAATTTGCATGTGGGGCAGCCTGTTCCTTATAAGTGGAGGCTGGAGGTCAGGCTGTGCTGGTCCTTCTGGGGCCCTGTGGGGTCATCTCTTCCTTTGAAGCAACTCAGTATGTAAGTCAGGTATAGGGGATAGTCTGGTTCATGAGACACATTGGAATGTGGTCAAAGGTCTTCCTCACCTTCTGTGTGAAGGAAGAACTGATGGACTAGATGAGTAGGTAACACTTTTAAATTCCCATGCATCTTTCATAGTGATTTAAAAGGGATTAGAATTTGTTGAGATAGTTTCAGAATCCAAACACTTTAGTGTATCCACCATTTCCTAATATTTAATCGTAATTTCATATAAATATTATCTACCTTCTTGAAACAATTTTTAAAAAGAACAGTCGTGCTCAATAACTTATATCTCAATTTTATTTAAATATATTTTTATTGATATTATTCTTTAGAGACAGAGGAAGGGAGAGTGGCCATAGAAACACAATGTGGGAGAGGAACATCTACTGGCTGCCTCCAGCACACCCCGTCTGGGATCTAACATGATACCCTGGCCTGTGCCCTGACCAGGAATTGAACAGGGATGATGCTCAGTTCTCTGATTCACTCCGACCAGGCACTGGCATGTTAATTTTACAACGTTATTTTGATCTGAGATATTTCCTCCCTAGCTCAGGCAGGTGGGACATCCATTGTTCATTATTAATGTTTCAATTTTGTAATTGTGTCTACAGCTTCCTGTGTGGACTCTTCCTTTATGCACCCACGGCACACGGCAGAGACCCCAAACTAGTTACGTGAGAAATCATTGTGATTTTACTTGGAGAAAATACTAGAAATGTAAACAGATTATGCATGTGTACAACTCAGAATTATTCATGTGATGAAATGATTGTGACAGTAGATTGATCTGTTTTCTCTTTCGTGTTATCAGTGATGTCGGGGTCAGAGGGAGGTTAGTGAAGAGAATTTATTTCATCGATTTTCTCATAGGAAAGGAGACTTCAAACCTGAATTCAAACCTCACCCACAGACTCCGTCACCCCTGGGGGTGGTCACTGTGGTCAGAGGTGCTGGACTCTCCCTCAGAGCATACAGCGTCCTCAGTGTATAGTTAACACATTCTCCAATCAGAGTCTTTATTCAGAAATGGATTCTCTGTGTAGGACTGTCATTTAATTTCCTAAATTCAATCTTTGGTGGGAGAAATGTATTTAATTTAATAAAGGCTACTTCACCTCTGTTTTCTGTTTTGGGGCCTGTTTTTGTGAATCACACAGACCCCCAGGACGTGCTGAGCCTCATAGTCCAGGGGCATTGGCTGCAGCAGCCACAGGGACAGAGAGGTTCTGGCACCAGCAGTGAGGGGTGCTGGGATACTGCTCAGAACTGGACAGGACTTAGACCTGGGTGAGGGGAGGAAGCTGGACGTGTTCTGAGTCACAGGACAGAGATGGGCCTGATGTTCATGGGCAGAGTGTTACTGGACATGTGGGTTTAAACCTCTTCCCCTGACGACCCAGGAGGACGTGCAGGGCATGATAGACACAGCTTCTGTCATCGTAGGAAACACCTGAGTGATTCTGACCAGGAGTTTGTCAGAATAGAAACATTAAAGGTTCTGCAGGCAGGGATCAAGGGAAATAAGGAACGTGTAACTGCAAAGGGGTGAAAGGGGATTCCTGTTACCCACATGCACCTGCTCACAGTGTCTCTGTCTGTGAGGTAACAACTTCCAGGTCCAGGGGTTAGCACTTGGACACCTGTGGGTCATTACTCACATGGTCACACCATGTTCCACCCAAGTTGCACAGTTCATTGAGGCTCCATTTATGAAATCCCTCAACACTTAGAGGGAAGAGTGGACACCTCTCCCTGCAGGAGCCATGGTGCTGGTGTGTCTGCGTGAGGGGCCCTCACATCATTGACCAGGACCCTGTCTTAGTTCATCACTGAGATCCTTCTTTGTCGAGGTGTGTATCAATTGATGGTTATTTTTCTTTGCTGAGTAGTATTCCATTGACTGATGATCCATAGTTTGCTTATTTGTAAAATTAAAATGCCTTTGGGTTGTTGGTAACTTCTAATTCAAAGAACTTAAATATTTGTATATATTTTTGTATGAACATAAGGATTTCTCTTTCTGGAGCACACACTCCTAGTGGGACCATGGAGATTCATGGTATATATTTAATTTAATAAGAAATCACGATTCACTATGTGAAGAAAGAAGAACAGGAGGAGAAGAGGAGCCCAGTCACTGCCGACATGTCATCTGCACACACAGTGTCACCTCCTGACTTGTCCACAGTGAGAATATGAGAAGTTAGAGCCACAGAGAAAAACCAAGAACAGTCCCTGGATGCAGCTGAGAGCTGAGAGGAAATACCTGCTCACAAAAGGAAGCCCCTCCTTCCCCCCTCACTTTGCACCTGCTCCTGGGCTGTTCTCCATGGTCAGTGTGTCCTGAGTGCCCTCTGGTGTCCTGAGCGCCCCCTGCAGCCCCGCCCTCCTGCCCCCCTCAGGAGGTTTGTGTCTGGGCTCACACTGACTTCCCCTCACTGTGTCTCCCGCATAGTAATACACGGCCGTGTCCTCGGTGGTCACGGAACTCAGCTGCAGGGAGAACTGGTTCTTGGATGTGTCTTTGGAGATGGAGGTGCGGCTCTTGAGGGACGGGTTGTAGTAAGTGCTGCCGCCAGAGTTGATGCACCCCATCCACTCCAGGCCCTTCCCTGGTTTCTGACGGATCCAGCTCCAGCAATAACCACTGGTTGTGATGGAGAATTCAGAGACAGCGCAGGTGAGAGAGAGGGTGTGCGAGGACTTCAACAGTACTGGGCCCGGATCTGGCAGCTGTACCTGGGACATGACACCTGGGGACAAGGAGCATCAGGCCCTGTCAGTCATGTGCATTCACAACCACCCCATGGACTCTGTCTGACCTGAGACCCTCATATTGGGGGGCTGTCACCAGGCACAGGAGAAGACCCAGAAGTCCCATCTTCTTCTAGACCATGGCTCTGCCTTCCCCAGAGACCTCAGCCAAGTGTGAGGAGAGAGCTGTTAGCCTCCCCAGCCCAGGGGAGGATTTACCTTGGGGCTTGAGGAGAAATTTGCATGTGGGGCAGCCTGTTCTTTATAAGTGGAGGATGAAGTCAGTCTGCCCTTGCTCTTCTGGGGCCCTGTGGGGGCATCTCTTCCCTTGGACTCACTCAGCATGTAAGTCAGGAATGGAGAATCACCTGGTACATGAAACGTATGGGAATCAGGTTAGAGAACGTGCTCATTTCAAATAAGTGGCAGACTCTATGAGTCGATTACATGTGTAGTTTAGCATGCATCTTTCAAACAGATTTATAAGGATTACATTTGTCCAAGTGGTTTAACAATCCCTTCTCCCTAATATCTGTACAACTGTCAAAACTATTTTCTAAACAATTGTATTTTTAAACATAAATTCGTGTGTGTGTATATACATATATATATATATATACATATACATATGTGTGTGTATACATACATATATGTATCTATATACATAGATACATATATATACATATATATGTATATACATATATACATATGTGTGTGTGTATATATATATATATATATATATATATATATATATATATATATATATATGATGTCTGTCTGAAAATCACAAAATAAGAACATTCATTCTTACTATCTTATTTGTTCATTTATTTTGTTACTTTGATCCAAATAACTGTATCCTAAGAACAGGTCATTGGGATACCCTTGATTTTGTTTGTTTAGTTTTATTTTATTTTGTTAAAGTATATTTTATACAAATTTTGAGTAACACTACACTAAATAACTTTATTTATGTTGTTCCTAGAAACATTTTCTTTTTTTTTAACAATCTTTGCCAAACAGTTTCAGAAGCTGAGCATGGTCAGTCTTGTTTAGTATTTGGATGGGAGACCCTTGATTCTTGATGTTGATAGTTGGTAATCGTGACTTTGTGTCCCTCTTGAAACTCTTCCTAGTGGAAGCCCACGGCTTATTGCAGTGACCCCTAACAATCTCCATCATACATAATCACATACACACATGGAGAAATTATTGGAAAAAAATGATTATGCATTAGTAAAACTCAGACTCGCAGCAGATTAATGACCACTTTTCTCAGTCCAGCGTTATCAGTGAGGTAGGTGTTCAAAAAGAGGGACATGAAGAGAATCCCAGCTCACATTTGCTCATAGGAAAGGGATCTTTAATGCTGAGAGGACCTCACTCCTGTCCTCTGTCCTGTCCCTGGGAAGGTCAGAGGGAGCAGGGCTCTCCCACATAATCTAGAGCATCCTGAACGTATGACGCACACATTCTCCCATCAGAGATATCACCAAGAACTATGTTGTCTCTTTATTTTTTTTATTTTTTTTTTATTTACTTATGTTACAGATGATTCTCCTTTTTTTCCCCCATTGACACCCCCCTCCCCCTCCCTCCCTGTCCCATCCCCGTTTTGTTGTCCATGTCCATTGGTTATGAGTACATGCGTACAAGTTCTGTGTTCATCGCTCCCCTCCCCCGCCCCCTCTTCTGGGAGATGTCATCCTGTACCCCACTTCCACGTCTCCGGGACTACACTGCTCCTCACACTGTTAGTATTTTATTTCCCTTAATGGCATGGTTAATGGGAAAATTGTTTATTTCCAACAATGATCAATTAATTCATCACTAATGGGTCCTGTTTTTGAAGTTTTCTATAACTATTCTCAAGAAAATTTTCACTCTCCATTTCCATGGGAGAGTGAAACCTGATATGAACACAGTGGGCACGAAATCCGATGGGAAATAACAGCTGGAATCCTTAATATAATTGAAATATATTTGCTGTGTCCTCTGACCAGGAGACCAGCCTTCCATGGCATGAAGCTCTGATTCATTTCAGAGATTAATTCACTTTACTGGACATTACATTATGAATTGCTCTGTTGTATGTAGCATAGGAGACTAGACTAAAGCATGAGAAATTATATCATGTAGACGTCAGGCAGACGAGGAAGGAACCTCAAAGGATTTGAGGAGGATGATTAGCAGAGATGACAGAGATAGGATCCCAGAGGCTATTTTACGAGGAAGAAAGTGACCAGGAGGATGAAGGTGCAGAGAGGTCGTGAGAGGGACACGTGAGGAGATGACCTGGAACTGACGTCCGGGAAAGTGAATGTCCCAGTGAGCGCCCTGCATGGAGCTGTGTGTGCAGGACTCACATGGACAGTGAGAGAGCGAGGCCCTGGCGTGTGTGGGGACCTGGAGTGAGCTCAGACCCAGGGCATGTGGACACACTGACTGTCCTCTGTAGACACTGCGTCCCCATCACAGGGTGGAGAGGATGTGCAGGGTGCTCAGTCTTTCAAGGAGACAATTGGGTCCCATGGGAACCTAGTGAGATAAGGGTCCCTGAGCCTGGACACAACTTGTCTGGGAAAGAGAATGTTCTCGAGACGATCATCGTCCTCAGTGAGATGTGGGAACACAGGGTCCAGGACAAGAAGGAGGGTCCCTGGGACCCTGAACCACAGGTAGAGCAGGAGGGCCCTGAGCAACCCAGGGAGCTCTTCTCAGCCCCTCCCTGCGCGGTTCCTGTGCGATGTTCCCGGGTCGGTGGGTCCCAAGCGCCCCCTGCTGGTCCTGAGGGGTCTGCGGGGTCCAGAGCGCCCCCTGGTGTCCTGACCCCTCCTGGTTTACCTGAGGGTCTCCTGCAGCTCAGCCCCTCCTGTCTCCCTGCAGGGAGTTTGTGTCTGGATCAAAGAGACCCCTGGTCAGGAAAATGTCACATGTCCAGTGTTTATCTCACTCATACTCACTCACATACTCTCTGTCTCTAGTTCTCCATAAATTACCTCTTAAAATAGCAACATGGTCCCAGAGGGAGGGCGGTGCGGGGCCTCGTGAAAGGGAGAGGGACTAAGAAGCACAGATGGGCAGTCAGACAGCAGTGACAGGATGTGAAGTGCAGCCCAGGGAACAGTCAGTTGTATTGTCATAACTGGGTGTGGGGCCAGGCGGGGACTGGAACTATTGGTGCCTCACTTCATAAATCATGTGATGTCTGACCACACGGCTGTGCACTAGAAACTAATATAAAATAATACAGACTGTCAACTGGAATTGAAAAAGAAAGATAAAAGGGAATCGACCGTCACTCCAGTGAGAATAAACCAAGGGTGTGGTTTGTAGTGACCCAGGCAGGAGACAGGGTTGAATTCCAGGACTGTGCTCACAGGTGTGTCTTCACTTGGGAACTTCTGACATCGTTAGATTCATTAGAGGCTCCCACTGAGAACCTTGGCCTGAAATTATTCGCTGAGGGTTCACATCTCAATAACAACCTGAAGGCTGCGAACCAGGACTTACTTCAACAATCAGACTTGCTGAAGGGCCTTTCCTGTGCTTCCCAGAGATTCCAACTGTGTAGGTGATACATGTTCCCTGTCCCCTGTGTGTGTTTGTCCTCAGCCTGGACATCTGCACAAGCTGTCGTGGGTCCCTCTGCCTCTGCCTGGTTTCAGCTGCTCTGGGTGCTGTGAGCATGATGCCAAGTCAATGAACATAACCACCGGGGACTTTCATCTCTAACTTTGGGGTCAAAGGCCTCTGGTGTCCAATGTCCAAAACATGGGTGTCCAGCTGCTGGCTGGCTGGGCCCTGAGCTGGGTGGAGCTGAGCTGCACTGTCGAATCAGCAGAACCCCTGTTTGGATGCAGCCTACGTGGGTCAGTGGATTTCATGATTAGTTCTCATTTGGGCACAAGAGCGTCCATAAGAGACTCTGCCTTTTGTTCATATGAGAAAGTGGTCTTTCTGGACAACAGACATTTCTTTACTCTTTCTGTTTAATTGTTGACATCAGTACAGGTGCCCCCATCCCACAACTAACTGCTCCCCTCCACCAGCCCCCACCACGACTCCCCTGGCCGTCAGCACTGTGCTGTCTGTGTCCATGGGCTGTGCATGTAGGTCCTTTGACTCCTCTCTTCACCTCCTTTTATTCACTCACCTTCCCCCCCCTCTGATCTGTGTCTGTACATTCCAGTGTCCACGCCTCTGGTTCCATTTTGTTCGTCAGTTTATTTTCTTCCTCAGATTTCACATATAACTGATGTCATGTGGTGTTTGTCTTTGGCTTATTTCTCTCAGCATAATCCTCCCCAGGTCCCTCCATGCTGTCCACAGGGTGAGGGCTGCTTCTTCCTTACAGCTGAGTACTGTTCCCTTGTGTAAATGCACCTCAGGTTTTATCCACTCGTTATTCATGGGCACTTGTGTTGTTCACAGATCTTGGATACTGCAAATAACACTGCTATGAGTACAGGATGCATATATTCTTTCTGATTGAAATTTTGCGATACCTAGGATATAGTCCCAGAAGTGTGATCACTGTGTTGAATGGCAGTTTCATCTTTAATTTATTGAGGAAACTCCACACTGTGTCCACAGTGGCTGCACCAGTCTGCATTCCCACCAGCAGGGCTAGAGCGTTCTGTTCTCTCCACACCCTCTCCAGCACTTGTTGTTTGTTGATTTATTGATGGGAGCCATTCTGGCAGGCGTAGTGGTATTTTCAGTGGCATCTCTCTGATGATTAGTGACCTCAAATATTTTTTCATATGTATGTTGTCCATCTGTTTGTCTTCTTCACGTAAGTTTGTATGCAGGGTCTCTGCCCATTAATTAATAGGATTGTTGGTCTGTGAAATGAGTTGTAAACGTTTTATTTAAATACATTTTTCAATATAACCACTTAACAGATGTACCATTGGCAAATAGACAATAAACTTTTCTAACTCAGAGACTTCATAGGTAAGCACAGAATCAGGAACCCAGAGAGGTTCCCTGAGGGAAACTGTGACATGAAGAGGAAACCACACAGGAAACCAGCCCAAACCTCCAACTGCACCTGCTCCTGGGATGGTCCTTGTGTTCAGGACCCTGAGCGCCCCCTGGTGGTCGCAGCCTCTCCTGCAGGGAGGTTTGTGTCCTGGCTCACACTGACCTCCCCTCACTGTGTGAGCACAGTAATACATGGCCGTGTCCTCTGTTCTCAGGCTGTTCATTTGCAGATACAGCATGTTTTGGGAGTTGTCTCTGGAGATAGTGAATCGGCCCTTCACAGAATCCGCATAGTATTTCTGACTTCCATCATTCCATATAACTGCCACCCACTCCAGCCCCTTCCCTGGAGCCTGGCGGACCCAGTTCATGCCGTAGCTACTGAAGGGGAATCCAGAGGCTGCACAGGAGAGTCTCAGAGACCCCCCAGGCTGCACCACGCCTCCCCCAGACTCCACAAGCTGCACCTCACCCTGGACACCTGCAAACACAAAGAAGCCAGGTCAGGACACTGTCACACGTCCACTGTTTCTCTCTCTCATCCACTCTCACACTCAGTGTCTCTTGTTCTCCACAAATTACCTCTTAAAACAGCAACAAGGAAAATCCAGCTGAGCCCAAACTCCATGGTGAGTGCTCTGTGTTCAGTCCTGTTCGGGAATGGGGTCACCTGGGGATCCCGGGGCCGGGCTCCTGTCCCAGAGCTGCAGGGTCAGGGCAGGGCTGGAATTTATGGGCAGAGGGCGCCCTATTTGCATGTCCTCCTACTATAAAGGGAGCTCTGGGGTTGGAGACGTGCAGAGAGGGCAGTGCCTCAGTGCAGGTGTGAGTGTCCTGGGGGAGAATCGTGGTCATGATAACATTTCAATAACTGAAAAAGAATCATAAGGATATGGTGGGTATGTCCTGTGTCTGCATCTGGTAACAGTGAGCTCAGCATCTGGCCTGTGCCCCTCCCCACTGGTCCCCTCGACTCCCCTGAACCAACCCCAGGCAGAGCAGGATCTCCCCATGAGGGTGTGACCCCTTGTATGTAGTGAGATCATGAATGAAGGGCTGTGTTCTGGTGCTACCCACACGTCAGGGCTGGAGACAAGCAGATATGTGGAAAGAGACCACAGGCTGCAGATCTTGTAAGTGTGGACCTTGTGGACATGGTTTGTTGGTGGCCTTGGCCCTGAATGTCACTGGTGTCCTGACCTTCAAGGGAATAAACACGACAGAGTGTTGAGAAGATGCTTCTCTATCCCTGGGACTCAGAGACACTGAGAAGTCAGGGAGATTCATGGAGCTGATGGAGAGGCTGTGGGTTTCCAGCAACCAGCAGGCCATGTTCAGAGGGTCTGTCTGCATAGACAGTAATGAAAATCTTAAAGAAGGTGATATAATGGAATAAGTAGTGAACTAATTCTGTACACAATACATATGATCAGTGAGGGGGACTGTTGTCTGAGTCATGCTGGGAACCTTTGTATATTATGTGCAAAGTGACTTTGTCCTATTTGACTCATTTGGCAAACTTGAGATTCAAATATTTTCCAGGGAAATCTAGACAGGTCCTCCTATGGTGTTTATATCAGAGGGAGGCGGAGGGAGGTTAGGCTCCAGGAGGACAAGAACGCACTGTGACCTCTGAGCTCAGAGGGCCTATTCCTGGCTGTGGAGATGGTCGAAGAGTCCACGGGACCAGGGATGCAGTTCTAGTCGCTGGAAAAGACCAGGAAACAGGCTTCCCTCTCTGCGATTGTTCAGGCTGCAGTAACAAAGTGCCTGGGCTGGGAAGAAGGTGATAGAGAACACACATTTGTGTCCCACAGATCTGGAGGCTGGGAATCCTCGGTCAAGGTGCCAGCAAGGTGCTTTCTGGTGAGGGACGTCCTCCTGGTTCTTGTCTGACAACCTCTTGCTGGGTCTGCACATGGTGGAGGGACCAGCAGGACCTCTGGGCTCCATCAGGAAAGCACTGAACCCATCAGGAGGGTCCCTCATGAGCTAAGCATCTCCCAGGTACCCCACCTCCCAACACCATCCTCTTTGGGGCTAAGGATTTCAACATGTGAACTTGGGGAGCACAGGTGTTCAGACCACAGCACCGTCCTGGAGCCTCTGCAGGAGGGTGGTCCTGCCTCCCCCTGACCTCAGTCCAGTGAGGTGGATTCATGCTCTGAACTCCAGACTGTGAGGGAATGACCCTGTGTAGACTGAAGCCCAGGTCTGTGGTGATGTGACTTGGATGTCCTAGGAACGCACAGGCTGGACATGGTCTCTCATTATCAAGGGTGTCCCCACATTGCTCTTTCTGCGTGTTGACCTCAGTGCTGGCCCAGGGACAAGGACACCGCAGGGCTGGGGATCCGAGGAGGAGTCTCCTTGGTGTGTCCCTCTGAAGGGAGGCCTGTGAGACGCGGTGCTGACCGAGCCTGTGCTTGAACCTGGCTCCCCTGCCAACCCACGGCTTCCCCACCCGGTGAGCTGACTGTGCTGTCGAATGTCCCGGGTGTGGTGCTCGGCCAGACACAGGGAAACGGAAATTCATCCTTGACTGTCTCATTCATCCTGTTCCCCAAGCCCAGTGCCATGTTTCAGAGAGAGGGAACATTCTAGAACCTGTGAGGGAGACACTCCCGTCCAGACCCCCAAGTCAGACACCAACCAGGTGTTCCCAGGTGATGGCTCAATGAACATCCCTCATTCAGAGAACAGGAGGCTCCAATGTGCCCTGGAAAACAACGATGTAGAACAGGGTCCTTTCAGGAACACTTTCCCTGCCAATTCCTTGCAGTGCATTTGACCCCTGTGACCTTTCCCTGAATCACTGACTCGCCGGTGACAGCATCGCTCCTGGTCTCAGGGCCTGACTGTGTGAGGAGTCAGCAGGCTCCTGGCCCTGCATCTCCTCCCCCAGCACAGCCGCCCTGTCCCTCAGGGTCTGGGACCCTCCCAGGACGGGGTCCTCACACTGTGTCTCACACAGTCATGCCCGGCCGAGTCCTCAGACTTCAGGACATTGGTCTGCAGATGGGCCGTGCTGACCGAGGTGTCCATGGAGGAGACAGATCGTCCTGAGCAGCCTGGGCACACGTGGGCTTCCCAGTGTTTGTGCTAAACCAGCTCACACACTGCAGGCCCTGTCCTGGGGCCTGTCGCACCCGGTGCACGTAGTAGCTGGTGAAGGTGGACCCAGAAACCTTGCAGGAGACCCTGCCTGAGACCCAGGCTACCTCCCTCAGCCCAGACTGCACCAGCTGCCCCTGGGAGTGGACGCCTGTGGAGAGGAGACAGGAGTGGGTGGAAATCCCCGTTGACTGTCCCTGGTTCCCTCCTCAGACCTTACCTGTTGCCACTGCCACCAGGAGGAGGCTTCTCCAGCTCCAGTCCATGGTGAGGGTTGAGCTGTGGGCACTTCTGTAGGGAGGGTGTGGCTGTGGGTGAGCTCTCAGGGCACAGACATATCCATATGTAATGTGGTCCCCTCATCTCATTTGCATATTCCTGAGGTGAAGTATTTCATAGCTGAGGCTGGACCCCACCTGAGAGGTGATAGACGTCACAGGGACTGTACTCAGTGGGAGTCTGAGGGTCCACATCCCCATCCACTAAGGAGGACATGTGTCCCCTGCCAGGTCCCTGAGCTCTGTGCACACCTAGATCCTCCCATCCCCCAGGCCCTGGTGATAGCGAAGGAACACTCAGTCCCCAAAGAGTGGAGCTTTTCACCTGTCAAGGGGCGAGGAGAGACAAAAGCCCAGCAAACCAGAAATCGCCCCCTGTGTCACCCTGAGACTGTCTTCCTACACACTGAATAATCACTGAGGTCCTCCTGGGTTGAGGTGTCTATCAGTAGATGATTATTTTTATTAATGTCAAGTATTCCAATGATGGATGTTCCACAGTTTTCTTATTTGTAAAATTATAAAAAACATTTGGGTTGTTGTAGCTCCTAACACAAATAAAGATGCTAAAAGTCTTTGGATTTATTCTTTTATGAACATAATGATGCGTTGTTCTGGATCAAACACTTATTGTGGGACCACTGAGAAACATGTTAAGTTCATATTTAATTTAATAAGAAACCATGATTCAATATGTAAAGAAAGAATAATAGGACACAGAGTGACCTGGAGAAGGAGAGGATCCCAGTCACTGCCGACATGTCATCTGCACACACAGTGTCACCTCCTCACTTGTCTTTAGTGAGAATATGAGAAGTTAGAGCCACAGAGAAAAAGCGAGAATCATCCTGTATGCAGCTGAGAGCTGAGAATAAATCCCTGCTCCCTACAGGAAGCCCCGCCTTCACCCTCACTCTGCACCTGCTCCTGGGCTCTTCTCTGTAGTTGGTGGGTCCTGAGCGCCCCCTGGTGTCCTGAGAGCCTCCTGCAGCCCCGCCCTCCGGTCTCCCTCAGGAGGTTTGTGTCTGGGCTCACACTGACTTCCCCGCACTGTGTCTCACACAGTAATACACGGCCGTGTCCTCGGTGGTCACGGAGCTCAGCTGCAGGGAGAGCTGATTCTTGGACGTGTCTCTGGAGATGGAGGTGCGGCTCTTGAGGGACGGGCTGTAGTAAGTTTTTCCATCATAACGTATGCTCCCCATCCACTCCAGCTCTTTCCCTGGTTTCTGGCGAATCCAGGTCCAGCCATAACCACTGGTTGTCATGGAGACTTTATAGTCAGCGCAGTTGATGGAGAGGGACTGTGATGGCTGCACCTGTCCTGGGCCCCACTGCTTCAGTTGCTCCTCGGACTGGACACCTGAGGACAAGGAGCATCACGCCCTGTCAGTCACGTGCAGTCACAACCACCCCACAGACCCCTGTCTGACCTCTGAGACCCTCACCTTGGGGGGTTGTCACCAGGCACAGGAGAAGACCCAGCAGTCTCATCTTCTTCTAGACCACGGCTCTGCCTTCCCCAGAGACCTCAGCCCTGTGTGAGGAGAGAGCTGTGAGCCTCCCCAGCCCAGGGGAGGATTTACCCTGGAGCTTGGGGAGAAATTTGCATGTGGGGAGCTTTGTTCTCATAAATGAGCAGGGACTGAGGTCGGTGCCCCATATCCTTCTGGGTCCTGAGCTCATTTCTTCTCCTGGACTCAGGGGTGTAGGTCTAGGGTGGGAGAGCTCCTGGGTTATGAGGCATCTTGGAATCAGGTCAGTGGATGGGCCCATGTTTTTATCTTTAAAAGTAAATGTTGGGCTAGGTGATGGGATCATCAAATTTAACCTAGTAGGTCATTCAATCCCCTAATTAAATGGATTGAAATTATGTAGAAACATCTTCCCAAGTACAACAAAACACACTGAGGTCTGAGACTCAAAGTTGCCAAATTGGACAATCATAACTCCCTATAAAATAACATTTGATGTCATCCTGGATGTATAAATTATTGGAGTGAAAAGCAGTCCTCTCTGACCTGGCTGGGTGCCCTGGGCCTGCAGCCTCGGTCTCAGTCCAGCTCCAGGGGACAGGCCTGGTCAGAACCCTCCTCCCATGTGTCCAGGAAAGATCCTGCCGCAGAGACAGGTTTCAGACACGCTGTGTCCCTCCTTCTCACCTCTCCCAGGGCAGGGCAGCCCAGGGCGCCCTCCCAGGTCCTCGACCACAGAGAGGCTCTGAGACTCTGGGCTCATCTTCTCCCAGAGAGACTCAGGCACTTCCTATGGACCAGCAGGGTCTGAGAGGGGTGTGGACCCGGGACCTGTGCAGGTCACAGGGTCATTTTGGAACCTGCAACCCCAGCATTCTCCTGAGACCGTGGGAGAAAGGGAATGTGGAGGCTGATTTCCTGGGAAAGGGACTCTGAGCTCACGATGGGCTAAGACTACAGATGGAGGGGAATCAAAATACAGAGATGCTGAATCTTTTATTAAATCCCTTATGTGGGATGCAACACGTGGTGGGATTTTACAAGCTGGTAAACGCTCCACACCCGGTTTGCTTCCCTGAGTCTCGCACTCCCCTCCACACACTGAACCCAAACCGCAGTCCCCGTGATTGTAAAGGGCGCAGGGAGACCTGGGGCGCACGTGACAGACTCAGAAAGTCTATGGACCAGAGCTGAGCTTTCTTCAGGCTCACAAATGTCTTAGGAGATGCCCCCTCGTGGACAGAAGGGCTGGGAGTGGGGGGTTTGTGCAGCCACATGGGTGGAGGTGGCGTCTGTGACAGGGATGGCACCACTCTCCTGCAGGTCCTGGGAAACACCTGTGGGGATCCCTGGGCCTCGGCCAGCTGTGAGCAGCATGAAGGAAAGGGAGGTGGAGGCCTCATGAGGGAAAGGGAGGTGGAGGCCTCGGGAGAGCAGCGGTGAGAAGGTCTCCTCCATCGAGCAGCACACTCTGCCCCAGGGGACACCTGTGCACTGTGAGCACCGTCACCAGCCACCTGCAGACATTTTCATTTCCCAAACTGATGCTGGCCCATTAAATAACAACCCTGTCCAGTATGCCCAGCCGTGGTTCTCTCTGTCTCATGGACCTGACCAGTCCCGGGTTCTCACAGAGGTGGAATCACACAGCCTTTGGAATTCTGAGAGAGGGTCATTTCACAGGGCCATGTCACTAAGGTTCACCCATGTCCTCACATCTGTCCCCTGTGCCTTCTTTGTAAGGGTGCATGACATCTCGTTGTGAGGAGAGAGCACATTTTGCTCATTGAAGTTTCTGCTACCTCTCTCTCATTCTCACAGAATCAGTGGCTTTTACAGGTGCTGTTGTTGCTTCGCTGATCAGGAAGGAGGGTGCATGGCCCATGGAAGGCAGTCAATAAACTCACGTTGGATGAATCAGAATATTAACAAATGAAATGGAAGGAAGCGTCCCATGTCCAGAGGTGGAGCTGAGTGAGGACAAACAGTAATAACTTCTGTGGAGTGCTGGTTGTCATCTGTCACACTGTCCCCACTGTCCTGGAAGCAGCAGGACGAGGAGGAAGGAGGTGGAGACAGAACCTCTGTGACTGGAGCAGAGCTGACAGGGACCCCCAGTCGGCACGGGGACGGGGTCTGATCCCAGGTCACCGTGCCTCAGCCTGGTGCTCCTCTGACATGGGCACACATCCTGCCCTGCACTGCAGCTCAGAGGAAATAAGGGATCCTGACAGGAGGAATGTTCCAAGGAAACCGAGGAGGGAGAGTGAGGTGAGGTCACACAGGGGTCTGGAGGTCAGCTCCTGTCCATGTGCAACAGGCCGGACAGCAGGAGGAGCCAGGGAGTCAGTGGGAGCTGGAGGCAGGACCAAACTCCTGAGGGCGCTCCAGGGCCACAGGCGGGAGGGTCACGTGTGTGCTCTGCAGGCCTTACAAGGTCAGGCATTGCCCACCCACCTCAGGAGGGTGATCTGCTCGACCCAGTCTCCTGACTGACAGCACCCTCACGGAACCCCAGAGAATTTTTGCACAAATATGGGGGCTCCCAGGACCAGTGACGTTGACCCGGAAAGTAACTATCATGTGACCCACATATTCCACCCTCTCAGCAGACTCCGACTCCCCCGCCCCCATCCTGAAGAACCTCTCCATGACCTACAACCAGGAGCTTCATGGACAGAGGGAGATATCAGGGAAACGGCTTTGAGCCTCGCATAAGACACCTCATCATGTGTGTTAAATTGTCGACCGCTCACGAGTTAACTCGTGTTTGCACTTGCATTGGCTATTTCAGTTTTTTGAAATCTGGGGTAATATAAGATTATTTTATTTGTGACTCTTCTCCCTGAAGGTTGTTGAAGTTCGAAAAGCAGCACACCGTTCTGTATTCTTGAAGTAGCTAGGGAATGGATATTTGCTGGTTCCAATGAGTGCAGCTCAGAACCTAACACGTTTCTGGTACTCCTAAATGAGCTCCTTGCATCGATTCACCTTTTAGGCTTTCAGGGCAATTACAAGACTACGTTTTAGAAATAGTCACTGGTATAAAAAAAAAATCCAACTAGAACGTGTAAAGTGTATGTTTCAAAAGGTGATTACTATAGAGTATACCACACCAAAAAATTACTAAAATATATAATATGTATAAAATATAATATGTAGCAGATATGTACATAGCTTCGTTTAAACTCATTATGTATTAATAAAGTATGCTGAAGTTTATTTAGATTGTTTCACTTTCATACGTAATTTCGAAAAAATAGCCAGTGACATGACATAACTTCTGCATAAAATTGCCGGTCAACAATGTGTTAACAACAAAGGTGGTCGTGAAATTGGGAGTAGTCCCAGGGTTCTCACCTCACAGCTGGAGCAGCTCAGAATTCAGAGCCGGGGAAACGGGCTCTTCCACGGAGTCGGGAGACACGCATTTCTGGGGACCCACGCACGCAAGGTGAGGTGCACTGGTGGGGTTTATTGGGATGGAAATAAATGAGCTCCCAGGTTCCTGGTGTGTCATCCATGGCCGGTGCCTCAGCTCCATCCACTGGGAGAAGTCCAGCCTGAACGTCCTTTAATCCCTCGGGTGTGAGCCCCACCAGACCCAACATCCGAAGCTGCTGCGGTGGGAGCCCCTCCGGGTGCACAGAAGGGCCACAGCCATCGGCGCGTGTGCAGGCTGCGGGGACGGTGAGCACCGCGCGGGCCTTTCTTCTCCATTTGGACGGACCACTGCTCTGCTCCTGCCTGAGGGTCAGCCTGGGAGCTGCTGTCTGCGGCCCAGAGGTCTGTGCTGTCAGGTCCCGATCATGACTCTGGAGAAGACCCAGGAGCCCATCAGAGGAAGAGGAACCGCAGACGACAAGAGAAACCCAGGGCTTAACCGCCACCTGCACTGGTACTGGGTTTAATGCTCTGATCTCAGGGTCCTGATCGCCCCCTGGTGTCCTGAGCGTCCCCTCCTGACCTGAGCGTCCCCTGGTGACCTGAACGCGACCTGGTGTCCTGAGCGCCCCCTGGTGCCCCGCCCTCCTGTCCCCCTCAGGAGGTTTGTGTCTGGGCTCACACTGACTTCCCCTCACTGTCTCCCGCACAGTAATACACGGCCGTGTCCTCGGCTCTCAGGAGGTTCACCTGCACAGTGGCAATGCTTTTGGAATCATCTCTTGAGATGACGAATCTACCTCTCAGAGATGCTGCGTATTCCGTTGTGTGACCTTTAGCTTTGTTTCTGATGAAACCGATCCACTCCGGTCTTTTTCCGGGAGTTTCTGGGAGAGGGACCGCTGAACTCAGAGAGACAAGCCCCCTCCTTGTGAGTGTGGAGGCTTTTATAAGGGCTGGGTGGTGTGTGTGCTGTAGAGAAATTGTTGTTGTTGATAAACTCCACCATCCGTCAGTCAGACAGAACTGAATGCACAGTGATACCCACATCCAGAGAGGGCCATGATGTTCCAGCTCAGTGTGGAGTCTCCCTGCGTCCTCGTCCACGTGTGGGTGCACAGAGAGATGGTCATCACCTCTCGGCTCCTCAGAGCTGGAGGGCAGGGGGCATTGCCAGGGCTGCTCTGTGGTGCTTTCCAGATGTCACCACGGCCCAGTGCCCTTTGTGCCCAGATTGCATCAGCGAGAGGACGAGAGCAGAAAGAAGGAACCTACACTGTCAGAGCGTTTTAACCACCTGAGGTACTCTCTGCGCTCAGACTCTTCACCCTCCTCCACCAATGACTTTCCACGTTTTACATCAAGGACTGAGGCGCACACATCACAGGAGCCATTATTCATCTCTCTGTAGGAGCCGCTAGGAGTCAAAGACCACACAGTCATTATTACCTACAGTCCCTGCGAAGCTTGAGAAAATGACATCCTTAAGTGAAAATGACAAACCAAGTCCACCCTTCAGCCCCCTTGGGTGAGGTCCTCCCGAGTGGCTTTGAGTCCACGACTTCCAGAGCCCATCAGCCATGTCCCTGTGACTTGCAGGCTGGGAGGACCCTGCATTTCCGGAGTGCACCCTCAGTAAGCCTCCACCGCGCTGCGTATTGGTGTGGAGCACACTGAAAGGGCCCATGATTGAACCACGTCTCGGCTGCCTTTCCCCCACTCTGTGTGAGCGCTGCCCATGTGTGCAGCAGGACCATCAGAGAAGGGCTGCCCTTGAGCGTCACTGAAGGACAGTCGTGATGAACTTTCAGCAGAAACACAGCAGTGAAACTCCAGGGGGTCACTCTGGTGGTCATGTGACAGGACAATCTCGGTCGTTCTGGGAGCTGTAACCAAGTTCCACAGACTGGAGGGTTCACACAAATGCAAGTCTATTTCTCCAGATCTGGAGGCTGGGAAATGCCATACTAGAAGCAGGCAGATTTGATGTTGCTGACATCCCGCTTCCTGGACGCTGACTTTTCTCTGTATTTCAGAGGGTGGATGGAGCAAGGAAGCTCCCTCTGTCCTCTTTATAAGGTCACTAACCCCACTCATGAGAACCCCACGCTCAGGAACTATGCTCGCCCCCAGGCCCCACCTCCTGACACCATCACGCTGGGCATTAGGATGTAAAGTGAACTGTTTGAGGTCTCACACAAGGTGCCCACAGCAGCAGGTAAAGACTCACTTCATTACCCCACCCCTTGGAGGGTTGCTCCAGTCCAGCTCCCCAGTCTCAGGATCCTCCTCACCCTGACGAAGCCCCTTTTCTGTGGAGGCAGAAAGCTGACCCCCATCCTTCAGAACAAGCTGGTGACCTTGCAGACGGACAGGCTCCACCCTTGACCTTGAACTAAGTATTTTAATATATTTTGATGTTCCCATGTTTGGTGTGTATGTTTACCAGGGTTATATCCTCTTGTTGGATTGATCCTTTTAATATTATGTAGTGACCTTCCCTGTCTCTTATTCTGGCCCTTGTTTTGAAGTCTGTCTTGTCAGATAGGAGTATTGCTACACCAGCTTTTTTTTTGTTTGTTTAATTTTTAAATTTCCATTTGCTTGGAAATTTTTTTTTCCATCCCTTCACTTTCATCCTGTGTGAATCTTTTGTTGTGAAGTGGGTCTCTTGTACATAGCATGTATATGGGAGGTGTTTTCTTATCCAACCAGCTACCCTATGTCTTTTGATTGGAGCATTTAAGCCATTTACATTTAAGGTAATTATTGATAGATAGTTATTAGTTGACATTTCAATTTTATTCCTGTGTTCCTCTCTCTCTCTCTGTTTCTTCTTCTTCTTACAATAGTTTCTTCAGCATTTCTTGCAGTGCTGGTTTGGTAGTGGTAAATTTCTTTACCTTTTTTTATTATCCGTGAAGCTCTTTATTTCTCCTTCAATTTTGAATGATAGCCTTGCTGGATAGCATAGTCTTGGATTCAGACCCTTGCCTTGCATTACTTTGTACACTTCATGCCACTCCCTTCTGGCCTGCATCGTTTCTATTGAGAAATCAGCTGACAGTCTAATGGGAGCTCCCTTGTAGGTAACTTTCTGTCTCTCTCTTGCTTCCTTTAAGATTCTTTCTTTGTCTTTACTGTTTGCCATTTTTATTATGATGTGTCTAGCTGTGGGTCTTCTGGGGTTCATCTTGCTTGGGACTCTCTGTGTTCCCTGGACTTGTGTGACTTTTTCCTTCACCAGTTTAGGGAAGTTTTCTGTCATTATTTCTTCAAACAGGTTCTCTATTCCTTTCTCTGATTCTTCTCCTTCCAGTATCCCTATAATGCAAATGTTGTCACGTTTCGTATTGTCCCACAGATCCCTTAAACTTTCCTCCTGCTTTTTAATTTTTTTTTTTACATTTGCTGCTCTATTTGGGTGTTTTTCTCTACCTTGTCTTCTAAGTCGCTGATTCGGTCTTCAGCTTCTTCTAATCTACTATTGAACCCTTCTAAGGTATTTTTGATAACAGTTATGTCATTCTTTATTTCCTCTTGACTTTTATGCATAACTTCCACCTTTTTATGCATATCTTCTACCTCTTATTTGAAACTGAAGTAGTTCCCAGTGAGCTTTTCATAATTTTTATTAAGTTGCTTGTGGTTCTCACCAAATTGTGTGAGCACCTTTAAAATCATTGCCTTGAATTCTTTATCTGACGAGTTGCTGTCTTTCATTTCCTGTAGTTCCTTTTCTGGTGATTGCTCTTTTTCTTTCCTTTGGGTGTTGTTTCTTTGTCTCCCCATTTTCTAATTCTGAGTTGTTAGTGGTAAGTGCAGAATCAGGGCCCAGAGAGGTTCCCTGAGGGAAACTGTGACATGAACAGGAACCCAAACAGGAAACCAGCCCAAACCTCCAACTGCACATGCTCCAGGGATGGTCCTTGTGTACAGGGACCCTGTGCGCCCCCTGGTGGTCGCAGCCTCTCCTGCAGGGAGGTTTGTGTCTGGGCTCACACTGACTTCCCCTCACTGTGTCTCTCGCACAGTAATACACGGCCGTGTCCTCAGTGGTCACGGAGCTCAGCTGTAGGGAGAACTTGTTCTTGGACTTGTCTCTGGAGATGGTGGTGCGGCTCTTGAAAGACGGGTTGTAGTAAGTGCTACCACTACCACCACCTATGTACCCAATCCATTCCAGCCCCTTCCCTGGTTTCTGGCGGATCCAGCCCCAGTAGTAACCACTGAGTGAGCTCCCAGAGACAGAGCAAGTCAGGGAGAGGGTCTGCGAGGGCTTCACCAGTCCTGGGCCTGACTCCTGCAGCTGCACCTGGGACAGGACACCTGGAGACAAGGAGCATCACGCCCTGTCAGTCACATTCAGTCACAACCACCCCACAGACCCTTGTCTGACCTCTGAGACCCTCACCTTGGGGCGCTGTCACCAGGCACAGGAGAAGACCCAGCAGCCTCATCTTCTTCTAGGCCACGGCTCTGCCTTCCCCAGAGACCTCAGCCCTGTGTGAGGAGAGAGCTGTGAGCCTCCCCAGCACAGGGGAGGATTTACCCTGGAGCTTGAGGAGAAATTTGCATGTGGGGCAGCCTGTCCCTTATAAGTGGAAGACTGAGGTCAGGCTGCCCTGGTTTCTGGCCCCTCTTTGGGCACCTCTTCCCTTGAACTCACTCACCATGTAAGTCAGGGAAAGGGGATCACTTGGTTCATGAGACCTATGGAGTCAGCTTAATAGACATGCTCATCTCTGATAAATGGTGGACTGGATTAGAAGATTATATTTTTCATTTCTCATGTATCTTTCTTATAGATTTATAGGAATTACATTGGTCCAGATAGTTTCTTACACTCAACTCTGTAATATATACACAGCTGTAAATATTTTTATAAACAATTTATTTTTTATAAACATAATTTCATATATACAATGTCTACCTTCTCAGAAAATCACAAAATAAAGGAGATGCATTCTCAATATCTTATATGTTTATTTATGTAGTTATGGCGATCCACGTAACTATATCCCAAGAAGATGGTCATGGAAAATCCTCTATTATTTTTAATATTTTGTTTTGTTCGGATAAAATTATATTCATTATAAGTTCTGAGTAACACGATATGATAAGCCATTTTTAACGTTATTGCTAGATCCATTTTTTCTTACACTCTTTACCAAACATCTTTCAGCAGCTTAGCAGGGTCAGGCCCGGTTAGTACGTGGATGGGAGACCCTTGTTCCTTGATATTGATTATTGATAATTCTGTCTTAGTGTGCCTCCTCAGATTCTTCCTTTATGCAAGCCTATGACTTATTTCAGAGAACTCAATCTAATTATATCAGACATAATCACATTTATACACAGAGAAAAGTTTGAAAATAGAAAGAGTGATTATGTATTAGTAAAATTCAGATTCTTTTATACGTTGAAACAGTAAAAGCAGCAGATTAACTGACCTGTTTTCTCAGTCTAGTGTTATCAGTGATGCAGGGGTTAAGGGGGTGAGCAGGTAGGAGAGAATTCCCAGCCGAGATTATCTCGTAGGAAAGGGAGCTTGTATCCTGACAGGAACCCTCACTCTCACCCTCCTCTGCTCTGCCCCTGGGGATGGTCACTGTGGTCAGAGGTGCTGCTCCCCCCCCACTGACCATATAACATCCTGAACGTGAATGCACACATTCTCCCATCAGACAGGGGCCTTGGAAACATATTGTCTCTTTGTAGGCTACTCTTTTCATTCCCTTATTGGAATGTTTGTTGGGAAAATGTTTTTACTTTTAACAATGTTCAGTTCATCACTATTTGATTTAATGGACCTGTTTTTGATTGTTTATGTAACACCTCACCAGGAAATTGTCACTCTCCATTGCCCCTGGGAGGGCAAACCCTGATATGAACACAGTGGGCACTAAACCCAATGGAGAAAAGATGGTTGGAATCCTTAATATCATTCAAATCTGTTTGCTATATCCTCTGACCAGGAGACCAACCTTCCACAGCATGAAGCCCTGATTCATTTCAAAGACTAATTCACTTGATTGGATTTTACATTGTGAACTTCACTACAGTATGTCGCTTAGAAGACTAGACTAACCCCTGAGAAATTACATCATGTAGATGCTCCTGACTTTCTGCAGCTTCTTAAGTGCTGCTCTAAGCTAATGACACTTTCTCTTTCTGTTTCCATAAAAGTATTTCCAAGGTGGACTCACCTCTCAGTCCTGTTCTGTCCTGTTGGGCTCACAGATACTGACTGTATACCTCGGCTGTGTTCACTGCACACATTGGGAGTGACCAGCCACTCAGCCTTTTTGAGAACTATCCTCTGCTCCAGCCACCCATGGATCTGTCCATCACTGGGACCTGCAGCAGGTGGGGCCACCCAGACGACTGTGACATAAGGTGTGAGTCTGTTTACAGGTGCCCTGGGGTCAGCAGCCCGCTGGACATGAGACCTGCAATCCTAACTAATGATTCATCAGCCCTGATGAGGGGATTTAAAGACAATCCTCAGACTCTGGGAATATACTGTGAAATCTCATGTTTGGTAAAGGACTAGTGTCATGAACACGCAGCACATTTGCAACAACAGAAGAAAACAAACTGAACCCCAGCCAGTCCTCGGAGCAGACACCTGCTCAAATGGTGCAGCCGCTTGGACACCAGCAGGTGTTTCCCCAGGTGTGGAGCAGGACTCGCACAGGACCCGCCACACAGCTTCCGTGTGCGTGCAGCAGACACATCGGTCTGGAGGGAGACTCGGCTCCCTTGCCCATTGCAGCCCCACTCAGAGTGCTCATGGCATGGGGGCCTCTGAGTGTCCCAGTGGATGAGAGGATCAGTGTGTTATATGTGCACCATGGAGACTGACTACTCAGCCTCAAATCACAGGGAAACCCTGCACAACCCCAGCCTGGAGGACACTAGAGGACACTGTGCTCTGTGAAATAAAGCCATCAGGGAAAGGCAGACAGTGTCTGATTCCATCTACACTGGGGACTAAATTATGTTTCCTTCCAGCAGAGTGTGCAGGAGCCCAGGCCTGGGTGTGGTGAAGGCTCTGGCAGGAGACGGGATAGTGGAGGGTCGGCTGCCCTGGAGTCCTGAGCTGACGGAGAACAAAGACGGAGGCAGCTGGAGGAGACACTGTGTCAGGATACAGTCAGCCCTGGTCCTGGGCCCTGTGCATCCACAGGAGCCTGGGTGTGTCTGCTCAGAGTGTGGAGCAGTCCACCCTCAGGGCCTGTGGACAATGAGGGGACATTCAGTCCCCACGGAGGGGAGCTTTCCCCTAGGAATGGGGAGGAGGAGACAGAGCCCAGCAGACCCCTGTGGTCCTAGGGGGCTGTGTGCACACCCAGGACACGCCCCTGTGAGGTCTCTGAGCCTGGATCCTCCACTATGAGTCATCACTGAGATCCTCCTGTGTTGTGGTGAGTATCAGATGATGGTTATTTTCATTGGTGAGTAGTATTCCATTGATGGATGTTCTCTAGTTTGATTATTTGTAAATTAGAAGGACTTTTGGGTTATTTGCAGCTTCTAAGTCTAATAAAGTTGCTATAAATATTTGCATTTATATAACAATATATTTTAATCCTCATGTGAGGATAAGTTTTTTGAGTAGAGAGAGAGGAGAGAGAGAGGAGGGGAGAGAGAGAGAAACGGAGAGAGAGAGAGAGAGGGGGAGAGAGAGAGAGAGAGAGAGAGAGAGAGAGAGAGAGAGAGAGAGATTGGGGCTGTCACTAAGATATGTGTCAAGACCAGGAATCAAACCCCCAACCTTTCAGTGTACGAGACTATGCTCCAACCCACTGGGCCTCCCAGCCAGAGCACTTTGTCAATTTTTTTTTTTTTGTATGAACATAAAGATTAATTCTGCTGGAGCAAGCACTCCTTGTGGGACCGTCTGGAAACATGTTACGTATATATTTCACTGGTTAAGAAACTGCGATTCACTTTGTGAAGAAAGAATAACAGGACACAGAGGGACCTGGAGAAGGAGAGGAGCCCAGTCACTGCCGACATGTCTCTGCACACACAGTGTCACCTCCTCTCTTGTCTGCAGTGAGAATATGAGAAGTTAGAGCCACAGAGAAAAAGCGAGAGCCATCCTGGATGCAGCTGAGAGTTGAGAGGAAATCCCTGCCCCCAACAGGAAGCCCCTCCTTCCCCCTCACTCTGCACCTGCTCCTGGGCTGTTCTCTGTGGTCGGTGGGTCCTGAGCGCCCCCTGATGTCCTGAGCGCCCCCTGCAGCCCCGCCCTCCTGTCCCCCTCAGGAGGTTTGTGTCTGGGCTCACACTGACTTCCCCTCACTGTGTCTTGCACAGTAATATACGGCCGTGTCCTCGGTGGTCACAGAGCTCAGCTGCAGGGAGACATAGTTCTCGGATGTTTCTCTGGAGATGGAGGTGCGGCTCTTGAAGGATGGGCTGTAGTGAGTGTTACCATTATAACAGATGCTCCCCACCCACTCCAGCCCCTTCCCTGGACTCTGGCGGATCCAGCTCCAGCAGTAGTAATTGGTTGTGATGGAGACTTTATAATCAGCACAGGTGAGGGAGAGGGTCTGTGACGGCTTCACCTCTTCTGGGCCCGACTGCTTTAGCTGATCCTGGGACAGAACACCTGGGGACAAGGAGCATTGATCCCTGTCAGTCACGTGCAGTCACATCCACCCCACAGACCCCTGTATGACCTCTGAGACTCTCACCTTGGGGGGCTGTCACTAGGAACAGGAGAAGACCCAGCAGTCTCATATTCTTCTAGACCATGGCTCTGCCTTCCCCGGAGACCTCAGCCCTGTGTGAGGAGAGAGCTGTGAGCCTCCCCAGCCCAGGGGAGGATTTACCATGGAGCTTGAGGAGAAATTTGCATGTGGGGCAGCCTGTTTCTTATAAGTGGAGAGACTGAGATCAGGCTGCCTGGTCCTTCTGGGGCCCTGTGGGAGCATCTCTTTTCTTGAATGCACTTAGTACATTTGTCAGTTATAGGGGATCACCTGGTACACAAGATATATTGGTGTCAGTGTAATGCACGTGCTCATCTCTGAAAAATGGTGGACTAAATGAGTAGATTACAATTTTAATTTCTCATGCATCTTTCAAATAGATTTAATGGGATTAAACTTGTTTAGGTAATTTCTTAAACCCAGCTTTCTAATATCTACAGAACTGTCCAATATTTTTATAAACAATTATATTTTTATAAACATAATTTTGTATAGACAATATCTAGTTTGGTTTGAAAATCACAAAATAAAGGACATTCATTCTCAGTGTCTTATTTGCCTATGTTGTAACTTTGATCCAAGGAAATATATCCTAGGAACTTGTCATTGAGATACCCTTGATTCCTTTTTCTTTGTTAAAATGATATTTCTTATATGTTTTGAGTAAGACTATGCTACATGCCTTTATTTAATTTAAACCTAGAAACGCTTTTCTTACAATCTTTGTCAAACTTTTGTAGAAGCTAAACACCTGTAGCTACTGCCCCTCTAGCAGGTGTGGGTGCACCAGGAACTGTGGGGGATCACCAAGAACAAGACCAGGCCCTAAGGGTGAGCCTATCAGGTGTCATTCACGTGGGAATCTGGCAATAGATTGTCAGACACTGAGTTTAATCCACTCTGAGTACTCTGTGAGAACCTTAATCAGAATGAGAGGCAGACCTCAGGGTCATGAACCAACTGCAGCTGAGAGGTGAAAAATCAGAGAATCCAGGGAGATGGAGACACTGACAACACACAGACCCAGAGATGAACAGGACATCAACAGGCTCCTGAGGAGATGCCTGGTCATCAGGACCTGCACGTCCAACCCCACAGGGAATCTCCTCACAGCTGCAGGATGGCTGTTCTAGGAGGAAACACACTGAAGGAGAACAGACCAGTGTTGGTGAGCGTGGGGAGAGAGGGACCCTTGCACTCTCTCTGTGGGAAGGTAAGATCCTGCAGCCACATGGAAAACAGCGTGTTAGTTCCTCTAAAATGTGGGTAGAAACCCTGTGTGATTGAGCAGTGAGCTCCCAGGTGTTCATGGAATAATAAACCCAGGACTCTGGAGAGGGGTTGCACGGCCCTGTTGATTGCAGCTGTGTTCAGTGTAGTGAGACGTGGAAACATCTCTGTCCATCAGTGGGTAAGTGGACAAACATATGCGATATTCTCAGGATGGAATACTACTCAACCTTAAATCATAGGGAAATTCTGCACAACCCCCAGCCTGGAGGACACTAGAGGACACTGTGCTCTGTGAAATAAATCCGTCAGGGAAAGGCAGACAGTGTCTGATTCCACCTACACTGGGAACTGAATTAGGATTCCTTCCAGCAGAGTGTGCAGGAGCCCAGGCCTGGGTGTGGTGAAGGCTCTGGCAGGAGATGGGATAGTGGAGGGTCGGCTGCCCTGGAGTCCTGCGCTGACGGAGAACAAAGACGGAGGCAGCTGGAGGAGACACTGTGTCAGGACACAGTCAGCCCTGGTCCTGGACCCTGTGCATCCATGGGAGCCTAGGTGTGTTTGCTCAGTGTGTGGAGCCGTCCACCCTCAGGGCCCTGTGGACAATGAGGGAATATTCAGTCCCCACGGGGTGGAGCTTTCCCCTGGGAATGGGGAGAAGGAGACAGAGCCCAGCAAACCCCTGTGGCCCTAGGGGGCCGTGTGAACACCCAGGACACTCCCCTGTGTGATCTCTGAGACTGGATGGTCCACTCTGAGTCATCACTGAGACCCTTCTGTGCTGAGGTGTGTATCAGTTGATGGTTATTTTCATTGCTGAGTAGTATTCCATTGAAGGATGTTCCCTAGTTTGCTCATTTGTAAAATTAGAAAAACGTTTGGGTTATTGTAGCTCCTAACACAGATAAAGATGCTAAAAGTATTTGAATTAATTTTTTATGAACATAAAGATGACTTCTTCGGGATCAAACATTCCAAGTGGGATCACTGAGATACATGTAAAGTATATATTTAATTTAATAAGAAACTGCGATTCACTTTGTGAAGAAAGAATAACAGGACACAGAGGGAACTGGAGAAGGAGAGGAGCCCAGTCACTGTCTACCTGTCATCTGCACACACACAGTGTCACCTCCTCACTTGTATTCAGTGAGAATATGAGAAGTTAGAGCCACAGAGAAAAAGCGAGAATCATCCTGGATGCAGCTGAGATATGAGGGGAAATCCCTGCTACCAACAGGAAGCCCCTCCTTCCCCCTCACTCTGCACCTGCTCCTGGGCTGTTCTCTGTGGTCGGTGGGTCCTGAGCGCCCCCTGGTGTCCTGAGCGCCCCCTGCAGCCCCGCCCTCCTGTCCCCCTCAGGAGGTGTGTGTTTGGGCTCACACTGACTTCTCCTCATTGTCTCTCCTATAGTAATACACGGCCGTGTCCTCAGATTTCAGGTTGGTCATTTTAAGAGAGACTGTGCTCATAGGGTTGTCCCAGGAGATTGTGAATCTTCCTTGAACGGATGGCGCGTACCTCTGTTAATCTCCCGATGGTTTGTTCACTTCTGCCACCCACTCCAGCCCCTTCCCTGGAGGCTGGTGGACCCAGTGCTGTTGTAGGAAGTGAAGGTGAATCCAGAGGCTTTGCAGGAGAGGCTCAGGGACCCCCCAGGCTGCACCAAGCCTCCCCCAGACTCCACCAGCTGGACTTGGCACAGGACACCTGCAGACAGAGGAACAGACTGAGAACTTCCCCTGCAGCGCGGTCCCGCTGAGCCCGAGCCCAGGACGCACCTTTGACAGGATGAGAAGGGAGGCCCAGAGGAAAGCGGACCCCGTGGTGTGGACACAGGACGGGCTGACCCTGAGGCTCCTGTCCGGGATCTGCAGGGACAGGGGCTGGGCAGGTTTTCATGAGCAGGGCCGGGTCCTCATTTGCATGTCTTTCCCCTGTGGACCTGTCTGAGCTGCCCACCCGGGCTCCTCCCTCCCTGCCTTGCCTTCAGGAGGGCGGGGGGACAGGATGCCTGGGCCTGGACCCAGGGACACTCTGCTGGTCTGAACATTGTAGTGTTTGTCTGTGAACAGTGATAGACACTTAGACCAGGATGGAAGTGGGATATGTAAGGTTCTCCAGGCAGGTTGCACATAAACCCACTCAGGACACCTCCTGGGACAGGGTTGTGGGGGCGACAGTGCCCCCTGGTGGTTGTTCTGAGCCACACAGGCTGACGACGCTGGGTCTGAACCAGCTTCCTGAGACAAGGCAGGGGTGTCTGCCACAGGGAAGTCCTTCCTGGCATTTTGAAACGGTGGCAGCCTCAGTCCTCCTTCTTTCTTGTACACAGCTGAGCCTCTGCAAGGACACCTGGACCTCAGGGCTCCCACCTTGGGGAGAACCTGAGGAACATAACCCTCCTCAGTGCCAGGGGCACAGGCCTCTGGTGCCAGGGCCTCAGCTTGCACGTGTGAGGTGCTGTGACCTGCCTGGTTTCACACTCACACACCCCAGAGTGTCCACCGTGTGACACACCAGAGCCTCTTTAACTCAGTGGAGATGTTTTCTGACATTTGTGGGGCCCTTCGTGACTGTGGGCAGTAGAGCTGCAGAGGGGCGGTGAGCACAGGCACAGACTCACCGAGCACAGAGGGCAGTTCCCTGCCCAGGAACCGGTCCCTTCACTGCAGCCCTGAGACCCTGTGTCTCTGAACTCTAGGATTGAGCCTGAGACCACAGGAGTAAGTCGCAGTGGAGAGGACAGCACAGCTTCGTCCTCCTCGCTCTGGGACAGGAGGACAGGGCCCCACCCCTTCGTGCTTCTGTCTGAAATGACATAGAGGGGGGATGGCAATGACCACTGTGTATGAAACTCCATGAGAGGAAGCCGGCTCTGTCAGATGTGACCATCACTGTTATTGTATCATTCCCCACCTGGGGGAAGAGGGGCTCTGAGGCCTCACCTCTGACTGCACAAGGAACACCTGCTCTACTCCAGACCTCACCTGTTGGGAGCCATCAGGCAAACACGGCAGTGTAGCCTGAGGGGCAAGGCGAAAGCCACCAACGCGCGACCCCCCTGAATACTTGGAGTTTGGCTTGATGCATGGGAACAAGGATATGCAGAGGTCAATTCTAGGGCAGAAGATTAGAAGCATACCAAGAAAAAGTCAACATTGTATGAGATGCCAAACAGGGAATGTCAGCAAACCTCCCTAGCTGTATATAACTGCTTACTTCAAAAAATAAAATTGCTGGATCTTGCAGACCAGTCCTCCTGACCCCGACTCTTAATTCCGCGTCTCCTCTCTCCCTGGGTTCGGTTGTTGAGCGGGCCTCAACACTCACCTGTCACACCTGTGTGAGGGGACAGGTCACCACCATCAGGCCTGTGTCCTCATGTCTGCTTTGATGTTGATCCATTTGTCCTAGCTTCTGAAAGACCATTTCCTTTATTTTTCATTAACAAAATCTTGAATGCGAGTATCATAGCCTGGTGTCCACAGTGTCTGTTGTGTGAATTGAGTAATAAGCCCCACCTCCCTGCATGTAGGTGTCGAAGAGCGACCAGAGTTTGGATGGTGAAGCTGAACAAGAGAAATCTGAGCCCTTTTCTGAGAACCTGAAAATGTGGGCTGACCTGTTCCAGGGCAGGGAGGAGAGAGACAGCCCCTGACATGCAGAGCCAGGGGAGTCCGTTCTCCTCATGGGTCTCTGGTCCCATGGTTTGAGCAGATGTTCACAGGTCAGTCCTGGCTGCAGGGAGAATGCGTCCTGGATTCAGACTAGTCCACCTTGTTGCTCACCTGGAATAAAATACAACAGGTGTTGTATTTTATGTTTATGGTGTTGTATCTAAGTTTATGTGTGTTGGGTGGGTTACTCAGGTGTGCTGATCCCAGGAAAGCAGGACACAGATCTCCTGGGGGAAATGAGCTGTGCCATTGTGGATATTCACAACTGAGGAGGGAACCAGATCACGTTGCAGTGACAGTGGGTAGACCCCGTGGGAAACCTTACAAGTGGTCACATAAGAAAATAGAGGTGAAGATGTAAGTGAAATGCCTCTGAGAGTCACCAGTAATGAGCACACCCAGGTGAACCCACCCTCAGGACCAGAGGAAGATTAACGTGTGGGAACTTCATGTTCAGGAGACAGGAAATTCCATCTGACAGTTTCCCCTGCACAGTGTTCAGAGGACACATGGAGAACAGAGTGTGAAACTACAACCAGTGGACCATTGATCGGGGACAGTGGGTGTCTGTGTGGGTCCCTGGGAAGCAGAAGTGTGAACTACAGAGAAGCAGACAGGGCTCCCGGGTCCGAGTCCTTCAGGGGATTTGGAGCTGGATGTGCAGCAGCTGCACGGTCTCCTCTGTGGGGTTTGTTCTCTAGACTCTGCTGGACCAGGTTCAGCCCCTGGGGATGGAGAAGAACCTCAGTCATGACCAGGTGTGTTTAGGTAAAGTTCAAGGTAGAGATTTGTGAGTATTAATTCAGGTCACGAAAATGTTGTTATTAGAAACCTGCTGTCTGCATGTGCGTCTTTTTTTTTTTTTAAGATGTATAAATTTATTAAAACTTTGAAGACATTTAAAAATTTATTGAAGTCAGAAATATAAATTCCAAATATTAACTCTAGAAACCTGAGCAGCTCCAGAAATTCAATTTCAAAGGCTTTAGAAAGCATTCTTTGTAAAAGGTGTTAATATTACATTTTTTGTTAGACTGGTACTTGGAGCACTTTTGATATCATTTTACCATTTCCCCCGACCCATTGCCTTGATAAATCAGCAATAACACATGAAATTGTGGATAGATGAGAGTCTCATATTCATATTTACCTAAATGTAGCAAATGCACCCGGTTTCCCATCTAATGCAATGCAGTGTCTTTGATAATTCTTTGAAGCAATAAGCCTTTAGATGCCCATTTATCCCCAGGCAGAGAAGAGCCACTCAAGGGCCTTTGTCCTAACACCTTTGAATATCTGTCCGGAGTTAACACACTGGCTGAATCATCACCACAGGCCTCCTTATAGGGATGCAGGTAAACATGTCTCAGAAGGTGCTTTGCTCTATTCTGTTCTTTCACGTCTCAAATTCACTTGGTTGGTCAAAGTCAGGCAGGTAGAAATGGGTTAAAAAGTTTGCAACTCACAATAATTTTGTCCACAAATAGGTTAAGATTGTTGCCATCAAGCGTGACAGAAGAAACTGAACCAGCATTGTTCCAAGATATCCCTGCTGGTGTGAAGGCATCACAAAAGCCATCCCAGCCGTCCTCCACCTGCAGCCAGGCGCGGTGCGGCCCCGTGAGCCAATCGCACAGCAAGGTCACCAGGCTCTGTCAGTCCCGGTCAACGTTGTCATCCCATTCCTTCAGTTCCCACGTGTGGCCTGACGGCGGTCGCTCCAGCAGGATCCCCGTGAAAGTCACTAGCGCCACCATGAGTCCCCAGGTGAGGACTCCGCAGTTTGGAAGTATCTCCTGCGCCGCGCGCGCCACCAGCTCGACGCGGTTCCCCCGAAATCCGCGGTAGCGGGACGAGAGGTACTGGTAACGCTGCCGTACCTGGGCGGCCACGGAGCGCAGCAGGGCGGCCTCGCGGGTGGACAGCGGCTGTGCGATGGCGCCGGGCCTCCGGGCGCAGTACTCCAGGTAGTCGGTCAGCAGCCGCGCGGTGCGCAATCTCAGCGCGTCCCCCATGGCCCGGTGTCTGCATGTGCGTCTTATAAACACTGTCACCAAGTCTGTACCCGATGGGAAGCAACTGGGACAGAGACCTGACTCAGAGCATCATTGGGGAAATGCTACCTGGGTGCATGAATGGGGGATTGACCGAGACTGAAGACACACGTCCAGGGTGCTTGTTCCATCAGGTTCTGACTTTCCTTGTTGTTCAGCCAGTTCACGTTTTCTTCCCTCTGAAATGGACACACATATGTACTCGAGTCGCCAAGACAGTTTGTTGAGAGTGTGCAGGAGCACAAGTCGTGTGTGTGTTGGTACATTACGTCTATCCAAATTTCACTTTCTAGTTCTATCAGTGTTACTGCGTAGTTGTTAGGGATTTCTATATATAAGGTTTTGTCATATGTATAGAGATAAGGAGAAACTTTTTAGTGTGTTTCTTTCTGGTTTCGGTATTTTAAAATATTTATTCTTGCCTAATTATTCTGACAAAAATGTCCCGTTCAGTTGACTAGAGCAGTCACGGGGTGCCCGTGGGGGTCCTGATGTTAGAAGAGCAGCTTTGACATTGTCTCTGTGCAGCATGATGTCCCTTGTTGGCTCCTCAAATGGGCCTTTGCTAGCTTGATGCCCATCTCTTCTATACATGTTTGTTTAAGAATTGTAATCATGAAGCCGTTTTCAATGTTTAAATGACTCTTGCTGCATCTGTTTATATGATGGTATCATTTATCCTTCATTCTGTGACTGAGTGCAGCACAGTGATTGCTTACAAACATTGGCCCGTCCTTGCATCTAGGACTGCATCCCACTGGATCAGGGTAAATGATCCTTTCAATGTGCTGTTAGTTTCCTAGGACATGGTGAGGGTTTTTGCACCTGTGCTCGTCAGGGATATTGATTTGTCATTTTTTATGTTCTTATAAACACGCCGGGCGCCCCACAGCCTCGCTGGCCACACTCGGAGGTTACCAGCCAGAGGCCCCGATCCGGCCCCAGCGTGGGCTTCACCGCGCACGCGCCAGCCTTTGGCGGGAACCTCAGAGCTGAAAGGAGCCGCTCTGAGGAGAACGTCCCGCCTACCACAGGCCCTTTCGCAAAGGCAGACGGGATAGCAGTTCCCCGGGAGCCAGACAGCAGGGTTCCTGGCTGCCGCCAAACTACATATCCCAGGAGGCACTGCGCGGGGTAGACCGTGAGCCTCAGCGGTTGCGCTCCAGGGCGCCAGTTCTTTGCCTCCAACCGATGAGCCATTGTGGGGACGGAAGGCAGAGCGCTATGGGGATTCAGCTGGCCAATGGGGAGCGCGGAAGGGGCGAGGTGGGCAGGCCGCGTAGTTTCCTTGGATACCGCGGACGCCACTCTGTGGGAGAGGGTGGAGCTTTAGCGTGAGACCCTGGAAGTCCTGACTGACAGGAACTTAGGAGCTCAGGTAAGTGTCAGAGCCGAGGGCGGAGGGAGACCCTGTGGGTGTCAAGGTGAGGACGACGTGCAGACTCGGGGCCCTCAGGGTGGTGAGGTCCGAACTTCACGGCCAGGACGGGGTGCCCTGGGATGGGGCCCTGCACGGGGATGAAAGCCAGACGGGGACCCTGTGCGGGACTCGCTCTGCCTGGACGTGAGGACGAGAGCAGGTCCTGCCCCGTCCCGGCCCCGCGTGACCAAGGCCGCGCATCGGACGCGGTGTCTCAGTGTGGGCTCCGCACCTGCGGTCGGTGACACCCTCCGTGACGACCCTGAAGGGCTGTGAGGGTCCAGTGAGAGCGTGGACGGAACCGAGCATAGGCCGCAGAACCGCAGTGCAAAGGCTGTGTTTCTATTTCAGGGGTGACCCTGAACCCCAGTCACCCAGACAAACCCGAGGGACCAGGACGTGTGCTGACAGCAGCACTGACCTCTGTCCCCAGGGGTCCTGGGTTTTAGGACTAAATGAGACGCAGAAGGACCGTCCGTGTGGTGCGAGGGGAAGGACACGGCTGAGTGTCTCCTGGCGCTGCCTCTGGGTCATCTGTGTCCCCTGCACCTGTCTCTTCCCCCTTAAGTGCAGGGGGATTTCTACTGAGTGACTCTGTGGGGTCTCTTTTACCTTCTATTATTCTGTGGGTCATTTAAAAAATGAAAAAGAAAAAATGTTTTCTCCTTTCCAGCTCATGTTTCCCTTTCGGTGCCACATCCTCTTCCCACAAATTATTCTCTGAGTTCCCAGCAAAGATACTGCAAACAGTGAGTTTAATAAAATGCAAGTGCGGAACCTGAGTGCCTTCCAGAAAGCTGAAGCCCTGGGCCACGTGCAGGAGCCAGAACCCCTGGGAGCTGCCCAGGGACAGAGGGGCTGGTTCCCGAGGAGGGGCTGCGTCTGTACGCCGGGTCCCAGGGCTCTGAGCTGCCCACTGCCTTGTAGGAAAGTCAGTATTTCTCCTCCTTTCTGTCCTCGTCCTTCCTCCTTCTTCTTCCCCTAGTGAAGACGCACAATAGGTGCTAGCTTTCAGGTTCACCAAGTTCCCACTGAACACGAGTTCTGTTCTTGGCTTTTGTTTCATTTGGTCCTAATTATTCAGACTGACCTTCAAACTGTCTTTTTAAATGACAGCCGGTGGGAGTCACTTCGACAAAGGCACTGGTTTAAGCAAGTTGAGAATGCACTCACATTTGTTGAACACGTGCCCTATATTTCTGGATTAAATGAGAATTCCTTCTAGATAATTTGTTTCTATGGTTATTTCTGGGACAAACCAAGTAAATGGAATTGGCAACAAACCCTTAATTTTCTATATGATAAAATTATTATTTTACTATTTTGAAATAAATACAATAAAAGTAAAGATAATTGAAAAATTAGTTTTCTGATCATATGAGTTTTTAAATGGAGAAAATTATTTATAATTAAGATTAATACAAGATATGAAAAAGTTATTGAGCCCTGGCTGGTGTGGCTCAGTTGGTTGGAGCACCATCAAGTCCCTCCTTCCCCCTCACTCTGCACCTGCTCCTGAACTGTTCTCTGTGGTCGGTTGGTCCTGAGCGCCCCCTGCAGCCTGGCCCTCCTGTCTCTTCAGGAGGTTTGTGTCTGGACTCACACTGAATTCCCCTCACTGTGTCTCCCGCACAGTAATACATGGCCGTGTCCTCGGTGGTCACGGAGCTCAGCTGCAGGGAGAACTGGTTCTTGGACGTGTCTCTCGAGACTGTGGTGCGGCTCTTGAGAGATGGGTTGTAAATAGTGCTACCACTAGAATGTATGGACCCCAACCACTCCAGGTTGTTCCCTTGTTTCTGGCGGATCCAGCTCCAGTAATGTTCACGGGTGACTGAGCCCCCAGACACAGAGCAGGTGAGGGAGAGGGTCTGCAAGGGCTTCACCAGTCCTGGGCCCGACTCCTGCAGCTGCACCTGGGACAGGACACCTTGTGACAAGGAGCATCAGGCCCTGTCAGTCACGTGCAGTCACAACCACCCCATAGACCCCTGTCTGACCTCTGAGACCCTCACCTTGGGGGGCTGTCACCAGGCACAGGAGAAGACCCAGCAGTCTCATCTTCTTCTAGACCATGGCTCTGCCTTCCCCAGAGACCTCAGCCCTGTGTGAGGAGAGAGCTGTGAGCCTCCCCAGCCCAGGGGAAGATTTACCCTGCAGCTTGTGGAGAAATTTGCATGTGGGGCAGCCTGTTCCTTATAAGTGGAGGGACTGAGGTCAGGTTGCCCTGGTCCTTCTAGGGCCTTGTGGGGCATCTCTTCCCTTGAACTGACTCAGCATGTAAGTCAGGGACGGGGGTTCCCCAGGTTCATGATACACCGTGGAATGTGGTCAAATGTCGGCCTCACCTTTCTGAGTGAAAGAAGAAATGATGGCCTAGATAGGTAGGTTACACTTTTGCTTCCCATGCATCTTTCAAACCAATTTAAAAGGGACTAATATTTGTTAAGATAGTTTCTGAATCCCAACTCCTTAGTATATCCACTGTTTACAAATTTTTATATTATAATTTCATACGAGTTATGTCCACCTTCAAGCAAAAATAAAAATAAAAGGCAGGCATGCTCAATATCTTATATATTAATTTATTTAAATATAATACTATACATTTTTATTTTTTAGAAGGAGAGGAAGGGAGAGGGGAGATAGAAATTTGATGTGAGAGAGAAACATCAATTGGCTTCCTCCTGCATGCCCCCTTCTGGTGTTTGAACTCGCAACCCCGGCGTGTGCACAGACCTGGAATAGAACTGGGATGTCTCAGTCTAGGGGACAATCTTCAATTCTCTGAGCCACACTGACCAGGCTCTTATATTTTAATTTACAACGTTCCTTTGATCTGAGAAACTACCTCCAAGCTCAGGCAGGTGGGACATTCTTGAAAACTGATGTTGGAAAGTTTGTAATTATGTCTACAGCTTCCTGTGCAAACTCTTCCATTATGAAACCTCATGGCCTATTGCAGAGACCCAGACTAGTTACATCACACATATTCATGCTTTTAAATGTAGATAAAAACAAAATATGAAAACATCGATTAAGTCTGTGTACAACTCAGAATCATTCATATAGTGAAGTGATTATGGTAGAAGATTGACCTGTTTTCTTTGTCCAGTGTTATCAGTGATGTCGGGGATCAGAGGGAGGTTAGTGAAGAGATTTCCTATCATACATTTTCTCATAGAAAAGGGAACTTCAACCCTGACAGCAACCTCATTCTAGTCTCCCTCCCTCTGCCCCTGGTGATGGACTCTATGGTCAGAAGTACTGGGCTCTCCCACAGAACATTTAATGTCCTTAATGTACAATGAACACATTCTCCCATCAGACAAATGATTTAGAAATGTAGTCTCTAAATAGCTTGTCTTTTCATTCCCTTAATTGATTCTTTAGTAGGATAAATGTATGTAACTTGGCAAATTCTGATTCACCCTTATTTTCTGTACTTTAAGGGAGAGACAGAGAGTGAGAGAGAAACATGGGCTGGCTGCCTCCCACACGACCCCACCAGGGCCGGGGATGAATTGCAACCGAGGTACATGTCCTTGAATGGAATTGAACCGGCAAGTCTTTGGTCCATAGGACAACGCTCTAACCATTGAGTCAATCATGACAGCATATTCCTGGGCAGGTGCTTAATTAGTTTGAGCATCATCCCGTACACTGAGAGGCTGCATGTTCAATTCTCAATCAGGACCTTTGCTGGAGGCAACCAACCCATGTCTTTCTCTCTCTCTTTCTCTCTCTCTCTCTCTCTCTCTCTCTCTCTCTCTCTCTCTCTCGTCCCCCTCCTCCATCTTAATCACTAAACATATCTTCAGGTGAAGATGAAATACATAAACAAGTGTTGTAAGTTCAAGATTTATTTAATATAGAGAACTCAGAAATTGACCCAAGACAATATGCTCAATTAATATTTGACAAAGGTGGCAAGAGTATACAGCCTCTTTAATAAATGGTGTTGGGAAAATTGGACAGCTACATGTGAAAAAATGAAGCTAGACCACCAACTTACACCAAGAATAAACTCAAAATGGGTAAAAGACTTAAATGTGACTTGTGATTCCATAAAAATCCTAGAAGAAGATTTCAGACATCATATGCTGCAGAATTTTCACTGATACATCACCTAAGGCAACAAAAACAAAGGAAAAAAATGAACACATGGGACTACATCAAACTAAAAAGCTCTGCACAGCAAAAGAAACAACCATCAAAATGGAAAGGGAACCCACTATATGGGAGAACATAATTGCAATGATACATCAGATAAGGGGTTAATTTCCAAAATATATACAGTACTCACACAACTCAACAAAAGGAAGACAAAGAACCCAATTAAAAAATGGGCAGAGGACCTAAAGAGACACCTCTCCAAACAGGACATACAAATGACCAAGAGACATATGAAAAAATGCTCAACGTCACTAATCATCAGAGAGATGCAAATTTAAACAATAATGAGGTATCACTTCACACCTGTCAGAATGGCCGCCATCAACAAATCATCAAAAAACAAGTGCTGGTGAGGGTGTGGAGAAAAGGGGACCCTAGTGCACTGCTGGTGGGAATACAGACTGGTGCAGCCACTGTGGAAAACACTATGGTGTTACCTCAAAAAATTAAAAATTGAACTGCCATTTGACCCAGTGATCCCACTTCTAGGAATATACCCTAAGAAGCCTGAAAAACCAATCAGAAAGAATATATGTACCCCTATGTTCATAGAAGCACTATTTACAATACCTAAGATCTGGAAAATGCCCAAGTGTTCATCAGTAGATGAGTGGATAAAAAAGCTGTGGTACATATACACAATGGAGTACTATGCAGCTGTAAGAAAGAAAGATCTCTTATCCTTTGAGATGACATGGAGGGACCTGGAAAGTATTATGCTAAGCGAAACAAGCCAAGCAGAGAAAGACAAATATCACATGATCTCACTTATTTCTGGAATATAATGAACTAAACAAACTGATGAACAAAATAGACACAGAGACATAGAAGTAGGGTACAGACTGTCATTCCTCAGAAGCGGGGAGGGGAAGGAATAAACCACAGAATTTATATGCATGTATGCATAACCGATGGGCATAGACAGCAAAGCTGGGGCCAGGGTGGGAGGGGATAGGGAGGAGGGAGTCAATGAGGGGGGGAAGAGAAACATCTGTAACAAAATTAAATTAAAAAACAAAAACAAAAAAAGAAAACCAGTGTAAGTCACTATATCGATACAATAAAAAATAAAATAAAAACATAATCACCATAAAAAAAAGATTTAATTACACCTTTTCTACACACACCCACACACAGTGAGGATTAAATAAATAAATATGTGTAGTATATATAAAATTTCTTTAATGCATAAGGACCATATGCTCCCATCACACAAGACATTTAAAAATATGATATCTATGTTCATATGGGTCTTCATTCCCTTAATGTAATCTTTAGTGGGATGAATGTGTTTAATTTAGCAAACTCTAATTCACCCATATTTTCTGTGTTGGGCCTGTTTTGGTGAATCACACAGACCCCAGGATGTGCTGAGCCTCACGGTCCAGGGGCATCAGCTGCAGCAGCCACAGGGACAGAGAGGTTCTGGCACCAGCAGTGAGGGCTGCTGGGAAACTGCCCAGAACTGGACGGGACTTTGACCTGGGTGAGGGGAGGAAGCTGGACGTGTTCTGAGTCACAGGACAGAGATGTGCCTGATGTTCATGGGAAGAGTGTTAATGGACATGTGGGTTTAAACCTTTTCCCGTGACGACCCAGGAGGACATGCAGGGCATGACAGACACAGCTTCTGTCATCGTAGGAAACACCTGAGTGATTATGACCAGGAGTTTGTTAGAACAGAAACGTTAAAGGTTCTGCAGGCAGGGATCAAGGGAAATAAGGAACGTGTCACTGCAAAGGGGGGAAGAAGATTCCTGTTACCCACATGCACCTGCTCACAGTGTCTCTGTCTGTGAGGTAACAACTTCCCAGGTCCAGGGGTTAGCACTTGGACACCTGTGGGTCATTACTCACATGGTCACACCATGCTCCACCCAAGCTGCACAATTCACTGGGGCCCCATTTATAAAATCCCTCAACACTTAGAGGGAAGAGTGGACACCCCTCCCTGCAGGAGCCATGGTGCTGGTGTGTCTGTGTCAGCAGCCATCATATCATTGACCAGGACCCTGTCTCAGTCCATCGTCATCACCATCATCGTCATCACCATCGTCAACATCATCATCATCATCATCACCATCATTTGCTTCCTTATAGTTGCTCTTCTCATTTTCTGTAGACATGTTTGTTGTCGATGGAATATTACTTTTTATTGGAGATAAAATGCAGGCATCTTGCCCAGCCAGTGTTGCTCAGAGGTTGAGCAGTGACCCTTGCACCAAGAGGTCACCAGTTTGATTCCTCGTCAGGGCAATGCCCAAGTTATAGGCCCAATCCCCAGTGGGGGGCATGAAGGAGGTGGCCAATCAGTGTTCTTTTTCACTGATGTTTCTGTCTCTCTCTCTCTCTCTCTCTCTCCCTTCCTCTCTGTAAATCAATAAACAAAATAAAATTTCTTTAAAGCAGGCAATTCCTCTTTCCTTGTCTATGGGAGAGTGAAACAAAGGCCTCCTCTGCAGCTGACACAGACCTTCCATAGTGCAGAGGACCTTGGATACATACAGATTCCACCCAGGACCTGGGACGAGGACCCCTGCCCAACCCCATTGTCATTGTCACCACCACCACCACCGTCACCATCATCAATATTGCTCATTTATAATCAATCTTCTCATTTTCTCTACACCTGGTTTGTACTCACATACTGACCCTTTATCTCAATTTTTACTCATTTTGTACAATATTTAACTTGAATATGTAGCCGTACGCTATTTTCTTTTTCATTACTGCTGAGTCCCTGCCAGGTCCCTGAGCTCTGTGCACACTGAGCTCCTCCCATCCCTCAGGGCCTGGTGACAATGAGGGAACACTCAGTCCTCACAGAGGGGAGCTTTTCACCTGTTGGTAAGAAGAGAGAGACAGAGCCCAGCAAACCCCTGTGGTCCTAGGCGGCTGCGTGCATACCCAGGACACGCCCCTGTGTGATCTCTGAGACTGGACCCTCCACTCTGAGTCATCACTGAGACCCTCCTGTGCTGAGGTGTGTATCAGCTGATGATTATTTTCATTGCTGAATAGTATTGCATTAATGGATGTTCCCTAGTTTGATTATTTGTAAAATTAGAGAAACCTTTGGGTTGTTGTAGCTCCTAACACAAATAAAGGTGCTAAAAGTACTTGGATTCATTTTTTTTTAATCCTCACCCGAGGACATTTTTGCATTTATCTTCAGATAGAGTGGGAGGGAGAGAAGGAGGAAGAGAGATAGAGAAACATCGAAGTGAGAGAGACATAGTGAGTGGTTGCCACCCACAGGACCCCAACTGGGGCCAGGGACAAACTGCAACTGAGGTACATGCCCTTAGGGGGAACCAAACCCGGCACTCTCCAGTCCGCGGGCTGACACTCTAACCGCTGAGCAAAATCTGACAGGGCGGATTTATTTTTTATGAACATAAAGATGTGTTCACCTGGAGCAAACATTCCTAGTGGGACCATTGAGATATATGTTAAGTACACATTTAATTTCATAAGCAACTTTGAGTCACTTTGTGAAGAAAGAATAACAGGACTTAGAGGACCCTGGAGAAGGAAGGAGCCCAGTAACTGTCGACGTGTCATCTGCACACATTGTCACCTCCTCACTTGTCTGCAGTGAGAATATGAAAAGTTAGAGCCTCAGAGAAAAAGTGAGAATCGTCCTGGATGCAGCTGAGAGCTGAGAGGAAAGCCCTGCTCCCAACAGGAAGCCCCTCCTCCCCCCTCACTCTGCACCTGCTCCTGGGCTTTTCCCTGTGGTGGGTGTGTCCTGAGAGCCCCCTGGTGTCCTCAGCGCCCCCTGCAGCCCCGCCCTCCTGTCCCCTCAGGAGGTTTGTGTCTGGGCTCACACTGACTTCCCCTCACTGTGTCTCACACAGTAATACACGGCCGTGTCCTCGGTGGTCACAGAGCTCAGCTGCAGGGAGAACTGGTTCTTGGACGTGTCTCTGGAGATGGAGGTGCGGCTCTTGAGGGATGGGCTGTAGTAAGTGTTTCCATCATAACATACTCGCCCCATCCACTCCAGCCCCTTCCCTGGTTTCTGGCGGATCCAGCCCCAGCAGTAACCACTGCTGATGGAGTAACCAGAGACAGCGCAGGTGAGGGAGAGGGTCTGCGAGGGCTTCACCAGTCCTGGGCCCGACTCCTGCAGCTGCACCTGGGACAGGACACCTGGGGACATAGAGCATCAGGCCCTGTCAGTCACATGCAGTCACATCCACCCCACAGACCCTTGTCTGACCTCTGAGACCCTCACCTTGGGGGACTATCACCAGGCACAGGAGAAGACCCAGCAGTCTCATCTTCTTCTAGACCACGGCTCTGCCTTCCCCAGAGACCTCGCCCTGTGTGAGGAGAGAGCTGTGAGCCTCCCCAGCCCAGGGGAGGATTTACCCTGGAGCTTGAGGAGAAATTTGCATGTGGGGCAGCTTGTTCCTTATAAGTGGAAGACTGAGGTCAGGCTGCCCTGGTCCTTCTATTGCTAATGTGTAGGCTTCCCTTTTCTTGAATGCACTTAGTACATTCGTCAGTTATAGGGGATCTCTTGGTACACAAGAATACTGGAGTCTGCTTATTGCTAATGCTCATCTCTGATAAGTGGTGGACGAGTTGAGTAGATAACATTTTTAATTTCTCATGCATCTTTCAAATAGATTTAATGGGATTAAATTTGTTTAGGTAATTTTTGAAACGCAGCTTTCTAATATCCACAGAACTGTCAAATATTTTTATAAAATATTTATTTTTATAAACATAATTTTATATAGCCAAATAATGTCTAGGTTGGTTTGAAAATCACAAAATAAAGGACATTCATTCTCAGTATCTTATTTCTTTATGTTGTAACTTTGATCCAAGGAACTATACCCCAGGAACATGTCATTGAGGTACCCTTGATTCTTTTTTATTTTTTATTTGTTAAAGTGATATTTCTAACAAATTCTGAGTAACACCGTGCTACATGCCTTTGTTCAGGTTAATGCTAGAAACTTTTTCTTGCAATCTTTGCCAAACACTCTCAGAGCTAAGTAGTGTCAAACCTGGTGAGGACTGGGATAGGAGACCCCAGATTCTTGATGTTGAAAATTACGTAATTGTACCTTTGAGTCCCTCCTCGAACTCTTCCCTTGTGCAAGCTGATGGTTTTTTGCAGAGACAGCAACAAATTATATCAGACATATTCATATTTTATATGGAGAAATGATTGAGAATAAAAGAGCAATTATTCATGTGTACAATTCAGAATCTTTCATATGTGGAAATTGGAAACGCAGCAGATTAACTGACCTCTTAGTCAAATATTTTCAGTGATGTTGGAGTCAGAGAGAGGCAAATCATGGAGGTTTCTAGCATAGATATGCTCATAGGAAAGAGAACTTTATCCCTGACAGGAACCCTCACTCCCAGGACACACGACATGGTCAATTGGGGCGTTTTCAAATCTTGGATATTATAAGTAACACTGCTATGAACATGGGGGTGTATATATATTTTCTGATTTGTGCTTTGGAATAATTAGGATATATTTTCAGAGGTGGATTGGCTGGGTCAAAAGCAGTTCTATTTTTATTTTTGTATTAATTATTTTATCTTTGTTTCAGATGTTCTCCATTTCCCCCCTAGACACCATCCTCCTGATCCCCCCTTCCCACAGCATTGTTGTCTATGTCCATTGGTTATGCATATATGCATGTAAGTTCTTTGGTTTATATTACCCTCCTCGCTGCCCCCCTCCTCTGAGGTATGTCAGACTGAACGATTTATTTATTTATTTATTTATTTATTTATTTATTTATTTATTTATGAAACTCCATAGTGTTTTCCACAGTGGCTGCACCAATCTGCATTCCCACCAGTAGTGCACCAGGGTCCTGTTTTCTCCTCATCCTCCCCAGCACTGGGTGTTAGCTGAGGTATTGATAGGAGCCACTGTGGCAGGTGTACTGTCATTTCAATTTGCACGTCTCTGATGATCAGTAATGTGAGCATTGTTTCATATGTCTCATGGCCATCTGTACGTCCTGTTTGGAGAAGTGTCTATTGAGGGCATTGGCCCATATTTTAATTGGATTGTATGTCTTCCTGGTGTTGAGTTGTATGTAGTTTTAAAATATTTTGGAATTTAAGCCTTTATCAAATGTACCTTTGGCAAATAGACCACAGCTTTTTCTAACTCAGAGATGTTAGAGGTAAACACTGAATCAAGAATCCAGAGAGGTGCGGGGAGAAAAACTGTGACGTGAAGAGAAAACCACACAGGAAACCAGCCCAAACCTCCAGCTGCACCTGCTCCTGGATGGTCCTTGTGTTCAGGGAACCTCTGCGCCCCCTGGTGGTCGCAGCCTCTCCTGTAGTGAGGTTTGTGTCTGGACTCACACAGACTTCCCCTCACTGTGTCTCTGGCACAGTAATACATGGCTGTGTCCTTGGTGGTCACGGATCGCAGCTGCAGAAAGAACTGGTTCTTGGACGTGTCTCTGGAGATGGTGGTGCGGCTCTTGAGGGACGGGCTGTAGTAAGTGCTACTTCCATATATGTACCCAATCCATTCCAGCCCCTTCCCTGGTTTCTGGCGGATCCAGCTCCAGTCGTAACCACTGAGTGAGCCCCCAGAGACAGCGCAGGTGAGGGAGAGTGTCTGTGAGGGCTTCACCAGTCCTGGTCCCGACTCCTGCAGCTGCACCTGGGACAGGACACCTGGGGACAAGGAGCATCAGGCCCTGTCAGTCACATGCAGTCACAACCACCCCATAGACCCTGTCTGACCTGTGAGACCCTCACCTTGGGGGGCTGTCACCAGGCACAGGAGAAGACCCAGTAGTCTCATCTTCTTCTAGACCAGGGCTCTGCCTTCCCCTGAGACCTCGCCCTGTGTGAGGAGAGAGCTGTGAGCCTCCTCAGCCCAGGGTAGGATTTACCCTGGAGCTTGGGGAGAAATTTCCATGTGAGGCAGCCTGTTCCTTATAAGTGGAGGACTGAGGTCAGGCTGCCCTGGTACTTGTGGGGCCCTGTGGGGCCATTTCTTTCCTTGATCTCACTCTGTATGTAAGTCAGGGATAGGGGATCCCCTGGTTCTAGAGACTTTGGAATATGGTCAAACGTTGGCCTCACCTTTCTGAACACAAGAAGAAATGATGGACTAGACAGGTAGGTTAGACTTTTAACTTCCCATACATCCCTCAACTGATTTAAAGGCGATTAGCATTTGTTCACAGACTTTTTGAATCCCAATTCTCCAGTATATCCACTATTTCCAAATTTTATATCATAATTTCATACAAATATTATCTTAGTGCAAAAATAAAAATAATTGACATCTATGCTCAATATTTTATATTTTAATTTTATTTAAATATATTTTTATTGATTTTATTTTTTAGAGAGTTGAACGGAGAGGGTAACTTCATCGCTGACAAAATACCTGACTCCAGTCACCCTCATTCTGCCCCTGGGTATGGTCAGTTGGTCAGAGGTGCTGAGTACTGCCACAGAATATATAACGTCCTTAATGTATATTGAACACATTCTTCCATCAGACAAATACTTTGGATATGTTATCTCTCTGTGGAGTTGTCTTTTCATTCCCTTAATGGAATCTTTGGTGGGATAAAAGCATTTAATATAGCAAAATGTAATTGATATCTATTTTATGTACTAGGCCTGTTTTGGTGAATCACACAGACCCCAGGACGTGCTGAGCCTCACGGTCCAGGGGCATCGGCTGCAGCAGCCACAGGGACAGAGAGGTTCTGGCACCAGGAGTGAGGGCTGCTGGCAAACTGCCCAGAACTGGACAGGACTTTGACCTGGGTGAGGGGAGGAAGCTGGACGTGTTCTAACTCACAGGACAGAGATGGGCCTGATGTTCATGGACAGAGAGTTACTGGACATGTGGGTTTAAACCTCTTCCCCTGACGACCCAGGAGGATGTGCAGGGCATGACAGACACAGCTTCTGTCATTGTAGGAAACACCTGACGGATTATGACCAGGAGTTTGTTAGAACAGAATCGTTAAAGGTTCTGCAGGCAGGGATCAAGGGAATTAAGGAACGTGTCACTGCAAAGGGGGGAAGAAGATTCCTGTTACCCACATGCACCTGCTCACAGTGTCTCTGTCTGTGAGGTAACAACTTCCCAGGTCCAGGGGTTAGCACTTGGACACCTGTGGGTCATTACTCACATGGTCACACCATGCTCCACCCAAGCTGCACAATTCATTGGGGCCCCATTTATAAAATCCCTCAACACTTAGAGGGAAGAGTGGACACCCCTCCCTGCAGGAGCCATGGTGCTGGTGTGTCTGTGTGAGGGGCCCTCACGTCATTGACCAGGACCCTGTCTCAGTCCATCGTCATCATCATCATCATCATCAGCAGCAGCAACATTTGTTTATTTAAAGTTGTTCTTATTTTCTGTACACATGGTTGTTGTCCACTAAAAATGACCCCTTTTCTCATTTTATAGTCATTTATTATATTTTCCAAGTTAAATTGGTAGTCACATTTATTTTTTTCTTTTCTTTATCTTTCTTTCTTTATTTTTTTTAGTGCTGACAAATGAAGGCTTGTTCCTGCCTCTTCTCCATCTGCCCCACACTGGGATCTGATGAGAAAGGTTGGGTCTTCTCCTTAGATGTCTTTGGGAGAGTGAACCACACAGGCCCCTGGAGAGAATTGCTCCCACTCCCCACCATCTCGCCAAAGTAAAAGCTCTGAGGTCGTGTCCTTTCCTGGGTCTACCAAAGCTCCCCTGACTTGCTGAAGGGCCTTTCCTGTGTTTCCCAGAGATCCCAACTTTGCATATGATACACGTTCCATGTCCCTTTGTGTGTGTTTGTCCTCAGCCTGGACATCTGCACAAGCTGTCGTGGGTCCCTCTGCCTCTGCCTGGTGGCAACTGCTCTGGGTGCTGTGAGCATGATATCCAGTCAGTGACCTTCACCCCCACAAGTCCTTCTTCTCTAGCTTTGGAGTCACACACCTCTTGTGTCCACTGTCCAGCACTCATGTGTCCTGCTGCTGGCTAGCTGGGACCCTGAGCTGTGGAGCTGAGCTGCACAGTTGGGTCAGCAGAGCCTCTGGTTGGATTCAGCTAATGTGGGTCAGTAGATTTCATGATTGTCATTTGGTCACAAGAGTGTCTAGGGAATCACTGCCTTTTTCCCATAAGAAAGTTGTCTTCCTTGACAAAAGACAGTCTATTTTTTACTTTTGACACTATTACAGGGTCCCCCATTTCCTCCTGCTTTGCCCACATCCACCCAGACCCACCAATCCTCCCCGGGCCCTACCACTCTGTCTGTGTCCATGGGCTCTGCATATATGTTCCCTGCATCCTCTCTTCACCTTCTCTTTTGTACCCTTCCCTACACCCACCCTCTGACCTCTGTCAGTCTGTTCCACGTGTCTGTATTTCTGGTTCTATTTTGTTCCTCAGTTTATTTTGTTCATTAGATTCATTAGTGTAAAGGAGATCACAGGGTATTTGTATTTCTCTTACTGTCTTGTTTTGCTTAGCATAATAACCTAAAGGTCCATATTGTTGTAAAGAGTAAGAGTTTCTGGGGACACATCACATCAGGCCCTGTCAGTCACGTGCAGTCACAACCACCTCATGTACCCTGTCTGACCTCTGTGACCCGACCTTTGGGGGCTGTCACCAGGCGCAGGAGAAGGCCCAGTAGTCTCATCTTCTTCTAGACCACGGCTCTGCCTTCCCCAGAGACCTCAGCCCTGTGTGAGGAGAGAGTTGTGAGCCTCCTCAGTCCAGGGGAGGATTTACCCTGGAGCTTGGGGAGCAATATGCATGTGGGGCAGCCTGTTCCTTATAAGTGGAGGGACTGAGGTCAGCCTGGCCAGGCTTCACTGGGTCCCCTGTGGGGGCATCTCTTCCTTTGAACTCAGTCACCAACTAAGTCAGGGATAAAGGATCAAATAGTTATTGAGACCTACCGAAGTCATGTTAATAGATATGGTCATCTTTGATAAATGTTGGACTAGATGAGTAGTTTATATTTTTAATGTCTCATGCATCTTTCCAATAGATTTAAGAGGTTTTACATTTTACAAGTTAGTTTCTTAAACCCTAGTTTTTATACATACCCAACTGTCAAACATTGTTAATAAACAATTCCATTTTTATAAATACAATTTTATATATACAAATAATATCAACCTTGCTTTGTAAATCAAAATATAAAGGACATTTATTCTCAGCATCTTATTCATTTAATGTGAAAAGTAATATTGATCCATGGAACTATGTTCTAAGAACATATCATTGATAGACCCATGATTATTTTGTTTTTCTTTGTTAAATGATATTTATTACAAGTTCTGAGTAACACTATACTACATACCGTTATTTAGGTTTAGTAGAAAGATTGTTCTTACAGTCTTTGCCAAACACTTTCACGAGCTAAGCAGGGTAGGTCCTGGTTAGTGCATGGATGGTAGACCCTGGATTCCTGATGTTGAAAATTTGGTCATTGTGCCTTTGTCCCTCCTCAGACTCTCCCCTTGTGCAAGCCCATGACATATTGCAGAGACCCCATCAAATTATACCAGACATACTCATATTTTTACATGGAGAAATGATTGAGAATAAGAGACTGATTATTCATGTGTACGATTCAGAATCCTTCATATGTGGAAATTGTAAACGCAGCAGATTAACTGACGTGTGTTCTCAGTGTAATATTTTCACTGATGTTGGGGTTCAGAGGGAGGCAAATGAAGTGGTTTCCTAGCATAGATTTGCTCATAGAAAGGGAACATTAACCCTGACAGGAGCCCTCAGTTGGGCCAACCTGTTCCCTGGGGATGGTCCCTGTGGTCAGAGGTGCTGGGCTCTCCCACTGCACACACAGAACCCTGAGGTAGGATGAACACGTTCTCCCATCAGACCTGTGACTTGGAAATACATTATTTCTGTGTAGCTTGTCTTTTCATTCACTAAATGAAATATTTGGTGGAAAATGTTTTTACTTTTAACAATGTTCAATTCAGCACTCTTTTCTTTAATGGGACATGTATTGTATGTTCTATGTAACAACTCACCAGGAAACTGTCCCTCTCCATTGCCCATGGCAGGGAAACCCGGATATGAACACAGTGGGTGAGTGAGCACAAAACTCAGTAGAGCAGTGATGGCTGGAATCCTTCATGTTATTGAAATCTGGTTTGCTGTGTCTTCTGACCAGGAGAGCAACTTTCGATGGCATGAAGCCCTGATTCATCTCAAATACTAATTCACTTGACTGGACTTTACCTAGTGAATTTCACTACAGCATGTAGCATAGAAAACTAGACTCGCCCCTGAGAAATTATATCATGTAGACGTCAGGCAGACGAGGAAGGAAACTCAAAGGACCTGAGGAAGATGCTGAGCAGAGATGACAGAGACAGGTTCCCAGAGGTTATTTCACGAGGATGAAAGTGACCAGGAGGACGAAGGTGCACAGAGGGTGTGAGAGGGAGACGTGAGGAGATGACCTGGAGCTGACGTCCGGGAAAGTGAATGTCCCAGTGAGAGCCCTGCATGGAGATGTGTGTGCAGGACTCACGTGGGACAGTGAGAGAGCGAGGCCCTGGAGAGTGTGGGGACCTGGGGGATGGACTCTCAGTGTGTGTAGACGGTGACATCTGCGTGGGTGGAGGTGGAATTTTAAACCACGTTCTCCAGGGCAGGTGCTCAGATACCACCTCTCAGGCGATGCTGGGAGCAGGACTGTGGGGTGATGATGCCCCTAGTGGTGACTCTGAGCCATGCAGGCTGCAGGACCCTAGGGACTGAACCAGCTGTCTCTCCACCCACCAAGACCAGGGGAGGAAAGAGCTCACCTTTAAGGTCAGGTTTTCTTCTCTGAAGAGGAGAGAGATACACGGACTCGGACATTGAGGGTATTTGTATCATCTGCAACATCCTCAGTAGTGATGCACATGGGAGTATCTCTCATAAATCTGATACTTCTAACATTTTTATAGAAACAACTAGAATGATAGTTTTAGAAACTGTGAGTCAGTAAAAAGGAGCAGCTGGACATACTGTTTCTAAATAAGCGCAGCTCTGGCTAGGTTGTGAGTTGGCTGAATCATCCTGTACACTGAAAGGTTGTGGGTTCAGGTCTTGGTCAGGGCACACACCTGCATTATGGTTGTGATCCCTGGTCAGAGAGCAGCCAACTGATGCTTCTCTCTCGCTCCTTCTCTCTCCAGTCCGTTTCTACAATCAATAAACATACCTTCAGTGAGGACTAAATGAATGCATACATAAAAAATAAGTGTAGTTGGTGTACTATCTATTCAGTGACACATTCTACACACACACACACACACACACACACACACACACACACACACACAGTGTGATCATTTTCATTGTGATGAATCCCAAACTTACCTTCTACCCTGTGCCTAGCACATGGGTATTGTCCCCACACTGACCCACACCTAGTGTGTGACCTTCCTTCACAAACAGAACAGGCCCAGAAAAACCCTGTGGTGCTAGGGGGCAGTGTGCACACCCAGGACACGCCCCTGTGTGATCTCTGAGACTGGATCCTCCACTCTGAGTCATCACTGAGATCCTCCCGTGTTGAGGTGTGTATCAGTTGATGGTTATTTTTCATTGCTTAGTAGCACTTCTATTTTTATATTTATATTTATTGTTAATTAATTTATTTTTTGTTAGAGATGTTTCTCCTTTGTCCCCCTGGACACCCTCCTCCCTATTCCTCTCCCCCAGCATTGTTGTCTATGTCCATCCCTCCTCTGAGGTTTGCCAGTCTGAACGGTTCTATTTTTATTTTTTTGAGGAAACTCCATAGCGTTTTCCACAGTGGTTGCACCAGTCTGCATTCCCACCAATAGCGCACCAGGGTCCTCCTTTCCCCACATCCTCACCTCACTTGTTGTTTGTTGATTTATTGATAGGAGCCAATCTGACAAGTGTAGTTGTAGTTTTAATTTGCACCTTTCTGATCATTAATAATGCTGAGCATTATTTCATATGTCTCATGGCCATCTGTATGTCCTCTTTGGAGAAGTGTGTATTCAGGGCATTGGACCATCTTTTGATTGGATTGTATGTCTTCTTGGAGTTGAGTTGTACACAGTTTTAAAATATTTTGGAATTTAACACCTTATCAAAATGTACCATTGGCAAATAGAACACAGACTTTGGTAACTCAGAGAACTCAGAGGTAAACAATGAATCAAGAATCCAGAGAGGTTCCCTGAGGGAAACTGTGACATGAAGAGGAATCCGCACGGGAAACCAGCCCAAACCTCCAACTGCACCTGCTCCTGGATGGTCCTTGTGTACAGGGACCCTGAGCGCCCCCTGGTGGTCGCAGCCTCTCCCTCCGGAGGTGTGTGTCTGGGCTCACACTGACTTCCCCTCACTGTGTGTCTCGTACAGTAATTAATACAGGGTCGTGTCCTCAGATTTCAGGTTGGTCATTTTATGAGAGACTGTGCTCGTAGGGTTGTCCCTGGAGATTGTGAATCTTCCTTGAACGGATGGCGCGTACCACTGATGTGTTCCCGATGGTTGGCTCACTCTCGCCACCCACTCCAGCCCCTTCCTGGAGCCTGGCGGACCCAGTGCATGCTGTAGTCAGTGAAGGTGAATCCAGAGGCTTTGCAGGAGAGGCTCAGGGACCCCCCAGGCTGCACCAAGCCTCCCCCAGACTCCACCAGCTGGACTTGGCACAGGACACCTGCAGACAGAGGAACAGACTGAGAACTTCCCCTGCAGCGCGGTCCCCCTGAGCCCGAGTCCAGGGCCGCACCTTTGACAGGATGAGAATGGAGACCCAGAGGAGAGCAGACCTCATGGTGTGGACACGGGACGGGCTGACTCTGAGGCTCCTCTCCGGGATCTGCAGGGACAGGGGCTGGGCAGGTTTTCATGAGCAGGTCCGGGTCCTCATTTGCATGTCTTTCCCCTGTGGACCTGTCTGAGCTGCCCACCCGGGCTCCTCCCTCCCTGCCTTGCCTTCAGGAGGGCGGGGGGACAGGATGCCTGGGCCTGGACCCAGGGGCCCTCTGCTGGTCTGAACATTGTAGTATTTGTCTGTGAACAGTGATAGACACCTAGACCAGGATGGAAGTGGGATATGTAAGGTTCTCCAGGCAGGTTGCACCTAATCCCACTCAGGACACGTCCTGGGACAGGATTCTGGAGACCACAGTGCCCCCTGGTGGTTGTTCTGAACCACACAGAAGGATGACGCCAGGTCTGAACCAGCTTCCTGAGACAAGGCCAGGGTGTCTGCCAGAGGGAAGTCCTTTCTGGCATTTTGAAACGGTGGTAGCCCAAATCCTGCTTCTTTCTTGTACACAGCTAGTCTCTGTAAGGTCACCGGGGCTTCAGGGATCCCACCTTGGGGAGAACGTGAGTAACATAACCCTCCTCAGTGCCAGGAGGAAGATAGGAGTCAACTGGAACAGGAACCAGACTCAGGGCATCACTGGGGAAAATGCTACCTGTGTACATGAATGGGGGGATTAACCAAGACTGAGGACACGTGTCCAGGGTGCTTGTTTGATCAGATTCTGACTTTCCTTGCTATTTAGTCAGTTCACATTTTCTTTCCTCACTTTCCTCTGAACTAGCATTCCAAGGTCATGAAGACACTTTGTTGAGAGTGTGCAAGAGCACAAGTCATGTGTGTGTTGATTTTGTAGCTTACATCTTTCCTGAAATCACTTTATAGTGATATCAGTATCATAGGGCAATTTTTAGGGTTGTCTATATGCAAGGTCCGGTGGTGTGTATATAGATAAAGAGAACCATTTTCATCTTTTTCTTTAGGATTTAGACATCTTTTGTTTTTTATCTTGCCCAATCATTCTCACAAAATCTTCCAATTCTGTGGAATTGAAGTAGTCATAGGGGTGCCCTTGTATTGGTGCTGATCTTAGAAGACTAGCTCAAAAATTTTCTCTGTGCACTGTTGTGCCACTTGTTGACTTCTCAAATGTGGCCTTTGTCATATTGATGTGCCTACTTATCATTTCTGTACCTATTTTTTTTTTATCCTCACCCGAGGACATTTTTCCATTTTTTGTTCAGATAGAGTAGGAGGGAGAGAGAGGAAGAGAGAGAGAGAGAGAGAAACATCGACGTGAAAGGGACACATCAAGTGGCTGCCTACGGCATGACCAGCCAGGGCCGGGGACAAACGGCAACCGAGGTACATGCCCTTAGCAGGAACCAAACCCCGGTCTCTCTGGACCACAGGCCGATGCTCTAACCGCTGAGCCAAACTGGCCAGGGCTGTACCTATTTTTTTTTTTAAGAATTGTAATCATGAAGCCAATTTCAATGTTTTTAATGCTTTTTTCTACATCTATGTATATGATGGAATCGTTTATCTTTCATTGTGTGAATGAGTGTAGCACATTTAATGGTTTGCGTATGTCAAACCATCCTTGCATTCTGGGTTGACATCCCAATGCACCATGGTCAATGATCCTTTCAATGTGCTGTTCAACTTTCTTGCATATTGTTGAGTATTTTTGCACTTAAGTTCATCAAGGATGTTGACCTGACATTTTTTACATCCCTACTTGGCTTTCATATTGATGTAATGGTCACCTCAGTAAATTAGTTTGGAAGTGTTTCCTCTTCAATTAATTCTTGGAAGAGCTCCAGAAGCATTGATTCAAAATTTATAAATTCTTGCCAGGCCATGTGGCTCAGTGGATGCAGCATCGTCCCATGGACTAGGAGGTCCTGGTTTGATTCCTGGTCAGGGCACATGCGAGGGTTCTGGGCTCGATCTCCAGTAGAGGGTGTGCAAGAGGCAACCGAGTGATGTTTCTCTCTCACAAGAATGTTTCTATATCTCTGTCCCCTCTTCTCTCTCTAAAATACATAAATAAATGAATAAATAGTAAATATAAAAAGTTATACATTCTTGTTCTAGCTGGTTTGGCTCTGTGGTTAGAGTGTTTGCCTGAGGACTGAAGTGTCACAGGTTCAATTCTTGGTCAAGGGGCACGTTCCTGGGTTGAAGTTTCGACACCGACCCTGGTCAGGATCGGGTTGGAGGCAACCACTTGACTTTTCTCTCTCACATCTCTCTCACTCTCTCTCTCTCTCCCCACGCCCCCGTCCCTTCCACTCCATCTAAAGTCAATGGAAAAATAACAAATAACCTTGGGTGAGGATTAACAACAACAAAACAAGTAGTAAACTCTTCTTTGATGTTTCGGTAGAATTCATTTTAAGTCCATTTGGTCATGGGCTTCAATTTGTTGGCAGGTTTTCACTACTGCTCAACTTTCGTTTTTAAATCCTCACCCGAGAAATATTTTTTTCCATTTATCTTCATATGGAGTGGGAGGGAGGGAGAAGGAGAGGGTGAGGGAGGGAGAGAGAGAGAGAGAAACATCTACATGAGAGAGACCAATCGATGGTTTGCCTCCCGCAGGGCCGTGAACAGGGCAGAGGACTGGACAGCAACCAAGGTACATGCCCCTGACGGAATCGAACTCGCGACTCTTTGGTCTGCGGGCAGAATCTGTAACCGCTGAGCCAAACCAGCTAGAGCATACATCAATTATTTTTGAAACTTCATAACGATCTAACAATAATAAAATCACATTCCTAATTTGAACACCTACTAAGCAGACCGAGAAATACTACAGTTGATATTCACAGGGTGTGGCCAGTGTGGAAATTACTGTTCTGTCCTGACCACGTATTTATTTTATTTTCCATCCAAGAGAATGAAATAAATTCCTATTATCCTACATAGAATTTATAAAATGTCGTGGTCCTAAGAATGCATCTCCCTTACCTCCAACTCCAGGAGCACAAGAAACAGGTCCCAACCGCTGCCCTCTGTAATGCACCCTGGTTTGTGCTGAAGACAAAGCTGTGCACGACCTCCCAGACCCAGGATGACTCGGCGGGGACACTGAGGCAGGACCATTACTGGGAGACGCAGGTGTCGTCTGACAGAAACATTGGCTCAGGAAATTCCTGACTGAGTTGTTTGGTCTCCGGAAATGCAGGGAGGTTCAGGCACGTTCCACCGTTTGTGGACAGACATTGAATGTGTGCTGACAGTTTCCCGAGGCTCATCAACCCTTTCGCATTTTCATTCCTCCATAAGTGATACACTACATTTCTGCACATGATAATGTTTCTAATAATATCGTAAATATTTCAATATACAGAACCGACAGTGCAGCTTCAGAACCAAAGTCCTACAGAGACTCTTGTAGAAACTGTTATCTGGAGAGGAAGCCAAGAGCCTCAGAGGAAACAGCCATAAACACCACCTGCACCTGCTCCTGGGGCTGCAACAGAGTCGGTGGGTCCTGAGCGACCGCTGGTGACTTGAGCGCCCACTGCAGCCCCGCTCTCCGGTCCCCTCAGGAGGTTTGTGTCTGGGCTCACGCTGACTTCCCCTCACTGTGTGCCTCTAGCACAGTAATACACGGCCGTGTCCTCAGTGGTCACGGATCTCAGCTGCAGGAAGAACTGGTTCTTGGATGTGTCACTGGAGATGGTGGTGCGGCTCTTGAGGGACGGGTTGTAGTTAGTGCTACTATCACTAGCAGATATGCGCCCAATCCATTCCAGCCCCTTCCCTGGTTTCTGTCGGATCCAGCTCCACCAGTTACCACTGAGTGAGCCCCCAGAGACAGAGCAGGTGAGGGAGAGGGTCTGTGAGGGCTTCACCAGTCCTGGTCCCGACTCCTGCAGCTGCACCTGGGACAGGACACCTGGGGACATAGAGCATCAGGCCCTGTCAGTCACGTGCTGTAACAACCACCCCATGGACCCTGTCTGACCTGTGAGACCCTCACCTTGGGGAGCTGTCACCAGGCACAGGAGAAGACCCAGCAGCCTCATCTTCTTCTAAACCACGGCTCTGCCTTCCCCAGAGACCTCAGCCCTGTGTGAGGAGAGAGCCGTGAGCCTACCCAGCCCAGGGGAGGATTTACCCTGGAGGTTGGGGAGAAATTTGCATGTGGGGCAGCCTGTTCCTTATAAGTGGGGGGACTGAGGTCAGGCTGCCCTGGTTCTTCTAGGGCTCTGTGGGACCATCTCTTCCCTTGATCTGACTCTGTATGTAAGTCAGGGATAGGGGATCACCTGTTTCAAGGGAACTACTGGAGTCAGCTTAATGGATGTGCTCATTTTATTTTGTTTTTTACATTCATTTTTATTTTTTTATTTTTATTTATTTATTTATTTTTATTAATTTATTTTTGTTACAGATGATTCTTCTTTTTTCCCCATTGACACCCTCCTCCCCATCCCCCCACCCTGTCCCCAGCTTTGTTGTCCATGTCCATCACTTATGCATACATGCGCATAAGTTCTGTGGTTTATCTCTTCCCTCCCCCCCCACCCCCTCTTCTGAGGGGTGTCAGTTTATACCCTACTTCCACATCTCTGGGTCTACCCTGTTCCTCAGACTGTTATGTTCATTATATTCCACAAATAAGTGAGATCATGTGATATTTGTCTTTCTCTGCTTGGCTTGTTTCGCTTAGGATAATACTCTCGAGGTCCCTCCACGTCGTCTCAAAGGATAAGAGATCATTTTAAGTAAATGGCAGAAGAGATGAATAGATTATAGTTTTAATTTCTCATACATCTTTCAATAGATTTAAGGAGATTACATTTATCTATGTAGTTTCTTAATCCCAACTATTTAATGTATATACAACTGTCAAACCTTTTAAGTAAACAATTATATTTTATAAATATGATTTTATATATACAAATAATTTATACTTTGTTTTGAAGATCACAAAATCAAGGACATTCATTCTGAGTATCTAGTTCATTTAATTTTTGTCATTACTTTGGTCCGAGGAACTATGACCCAAGAACAGGTCATTGTCAGACACTGGATTTCTTTTATTTTTTTTAATGATATTTCTTACAAGTTCTGAGTAACCCTCTTCTACCCTTTTTCAGGGAATTAATAGAAACATTTTTTCTTGCAATCCTTGCAAAACTCTTTCAGAATCTAAGCCCTTGATTCTTGATGTTGAAAATGTTGTAATTGTGTCCTTTGGTCCATCTATCCTTGTGCAAGCCCATGGTATATCTCAGAGACACTAAACCAATTACATCAGAAATGATCATATTTTTACATGGAGAAATCATTGAAAATAAATAAGAGTAATTATTCATGTGTACAATTCAAAATCTTTCATATGTTGTCATTGTGAAGGCAGCAGATTAACTGGCCAATGTTCTCAGTTTGGTGTTTCCAGGGGTGCTGGGGTTTAGAAGAAGACAAATGAAGAGATTTCCTATCATAGATTTGCTCAAAGGAAAGTAAACCCTGACAGAAACATTCACTCCCAGCCCCCCTCTCTCTGACCCTTTGGATAGTCACCGTGGTCAGAGTTCCTGGGCTCCTGAAATAATGTCTAACATCCTTAATGTAAAATAAACACATTGTACCATAAGAAAAATGGTAGGAAAATATATTCTCAGTGTAGCTAGTCTTTTCATTTCCTTCATGAAATATTTGGTGGAAAATATTTTTAATATTAACAATTTTCAATTTATCAAAATTTTCTGTAATGGGTCCAGTTTTGTAAATTTTATGTAACAACTGACCAGAAAGTGTCACTCTCCATTGGCCATGGGCGGGGAACCCTGATATGAACACAGTGGGAAGTAAACCCAAGAGAGAAATGTTGGCTGGAATCCTTAATATCATTGAAATCTGTGTGTTGTGCCCTCTGACCAGGAGACCAACTTTCCTCGGCACAAAGCCCTGATTCATATCAAAGATTAATTCACTTGATTGGACTTTACTGTGTGAATCACCCTGCTGTATGTAGCATAGAAAACTAGACTAACCCCTGAGAAATTATATCATGTAGATGTCAGGCAGATGAGGAAGGAACCTCAAAGGACTTGAGGAAGATGCTGAGCAGAGATGACAGAGACAGGATCCCAGAGGGTATTTCATGAGGATGAAAGTGACCAGGAGGACGAAGGTGCAGAGAGGTCGTGAGAGGGAGACATGAGGAGATGAACTGGAGCTGACTTCCGGGAAAGTGAATGTCCCAGTGAGAGCCCTGCATGGAGCTTTGTGTGTGCAAGACTCACATGGGACAGTGAGAGAGCGAGGCCCTGGCGAGTGTGGGGACCTGGGGGATGAACGCTCAGTGTGTGTAGACGGTGACACCTGGGTGGGTGGAGGTGGGATTTAAACCATGTTCTCCAGGGCTGGTGCTCAGATGACCACCTCTCATGGATGCTGGGAGCAGGACTCTGGGGTGACGGTGCCCCAAGTGGTGACTCTGAGTCATGGAGGCTGCAGGACCCTAGGGACTGAACCAGCTGTCTCTCCACCCACCCAAGACCAGGGGAGGGACGAGCTCACCTTTAAGGTCAGACTCGTCCTCTCTGAAGAGCAGAGAAACATGAGGACATGATCAATGAGGATATTATTTTTATAATCTGCATCATCCTCATTTGTAACATTTTGCTGTCAACTTCGGTGTATAAATTATTGGAGTAAAGAGCAGTCCTCCCTGACCTGACTGGGTGCCCTGGGCCTGCAGCCTCGGTCTCAGTCCAGCTCCAGGGAACCGGCCTGGTCAGGATTCACCTGCCACGTGTCCAGAGCAGGCCCTGCCCCAGAGACAGGTTCAGACACGCTGTGTCCCTCCTTCTTCTCACCTCTCCCAGGGCAGGGCAGCCCCTTCCTAGGTGAGCAGCTCAGGATGGCCTCCTAGGCCCTTGACCACAGAGAGGCTCTGAGACTCTGGACTCATCTTCTCCCAGAGAGACAGAGGCCTAATAATTCTTGATGGTGTATCATTTATCAATATTAAAATTGGAGGCTGTATCCAGGACTCACTGTAATAATGTAAGTATCCTTCAGAATCAATTCCTCTCTCTGATGTCACCTCAGCCCGAGCGCAGAAGGTGCTGCAGTTACCAGAGCTGGTCCATCAGGAAGAGACCAGGGAGGAAACACAGAGTTCTGGGTGCACCGCCTGCCTTTGGGAGGCTTTGCACACGAAGTGGGTCCTCGTACCCTGGAAACCCCAAGACTGAGGACACACATGTCCAGGGTTCTTGTTTCTTCAGGATCTGACCTTCCCTGTTGTTTCGCCAGGTGACGTTTTCTTTCCTCTGAAATAAGCACACTCATTTCCTAGGGTCATGAAGACCCTTTGTTGAGAGAGTGCAGGAGCACAAGTCATGGTGTGTAGATTTTGTACCTTACATCTTTCCTGAGTCCACTTTTACTTCTATCAGTTTTCTGGTGCAATGTTTAGAGTTTTCTATATAATAGATCATGTTATCTGCATACACATAGAAAGAGACATTTTAACATGTTGTTTTATTTAGCCATTTTGATTTCTTTTTCTTTGTAATTATTGTGATAAAAACTTCCAGTTCTGTTGAATAGAATCAGTCACCAAAGTGCCCTTGTGTTGGTCCTAATGTTAGAACAGCAGCTTTGAATTTTCTCTGTGCACTATGATATCACTTGTTAGTTTCTCAAATGTAGCATTTTTTATGTTGAAGAAGATGCCTTGATCAACTAAATTATTTAGATATAATCATGAAATAATTTAAAATTTTTAAAACGTGATTTCTTCTTTATATCTATTGATATGATGATGTAGTTTTGTCCTTCATACTGTGAATGAGGTGTAGCACATTTACTGATTTACAAACATTGAACCATCCTTGCATTCTAGGATGCTATCCCACTTGTCCATGGTCAATGATCCTTTCAATTTTATTTTTTTATGCCTACTTATCATTTTTTAAATTATTTTTTATTAGTTTGTTTTTGATACAGATGTTTCTCCTTTTTCCCCCATTGACACCCTCCTCCCCAACCCCCATCCCCAGCTTTGTTGTCTATGTCCATTGGTTATGTATACATTAATATAAGTTCTGTCGTTTATCTCTCCCCCCCCCCCCTCAGGTTTGTCAGTCTGTACCCTACATCCGTGTCTCTGGGTCAATTTTGTTCATCAGTTTGTTTAGTTCATTATGTTCCACAAATAAGTGAGATGACGTGATATTTGTCTTTTTCTGCTTCATTTGTTTCACTTAACATAATACTCTCCAGGTCCCTCCATGTAATCTCAAATGATAAGAGATCTTTCTTTCTTACAGTTTCATAGTATTGCATTCTGTACATGTACCAGAGATTTTTTATCCACTCATCTACTGATGGACACTTGGGTTGTTTACAGATCTTAGCTATTGTAAATAGTGCTGCTATGAACATAGGGGTACATATAGTCTTTCTGATTGGTGTTTCAGGCTTCTAGGGTATATTCCTGGAAGTGGGATCACTGGGTCAAACGGCAATTCAATTTTTAACTTTTTGAGGTAACACCATAGTGTTTTCCATAGTGGCTGAGTTTCCTAGTATATTTTTGAGGATTTTTGCATTTATGTTCATCATGGTTATGGTATGTCATTTTTTTTTTCATCCTTATTTGGGTTTGGTATGAGTGTGATAGTCACCTCAATAAAAGTCTCTGAATGTGTTCCTTCTTCTTTCTAATGTAGGAAGAGTTTGGGGTGGATTGACTGAGAAGGCATTAACTATTCTTTCAGTTTCAGTAGAATTCACCCCTGAATCAGTTAAACGTGGGCTTTACTTGGTTAGGGCATATGGTTTCTGCTTCAATTATTCTTTTAAATTTATATCAATTTAGCAATTTTGGGGTCAACTTTCTAATTTAAGGTCAAATTAACTGACTGAGAAATACAATGTTGATCTTCCCAGGCTGTGGACAGCACATGGGAGTTCCCACAAGCACACACGTGGAGCTGAGCAGTGACAGGCTGACAGGCTCCTAACTCTGCATCCCTCAGGTAGATCCGAGCCACATGGACTGACAAGGGAGCAGCTCGGGGTCCCTGCCAGGGAGAGACCTGTCTCTGCCAACTGCAGCCAGGAGCTGGTCTCTGCAGGTCTGAGGTGGTGGGACCAGCTCCCACCTAAGACTCAGCAGTAATACATGTATGCTCTTCCACCTGAAGAAGGGAAGGGTTTGGTAAAGAAAGGGGCAAAGTTATACTATTTGAGATTTCTGTGCATGGAGAGAAATCAATTTAAATGGGAACACATCTTCCCACACCACATTTAACCATTCCTCCTGTGAAAGGCCCCTCTGAGCCAGGACACCCTCAGAATTCAGTGATGATGTATTTGGAGTCAGTATGGAAACTACAGTTGTTTGAAGACCATATGTTAGTTTCACACACCGTCCAAGAGAATAACATAAAACCGTATTTTCCTATATAGAATTCATAAGGTATTTAGCCTGGAGAATGCCCCTCCCACACTTCCAACTTCAGACCATGAGGAGCAGGTCCCAGCCGCTGCTCTCTGAAATCTCCGTGGTTTGTGTTGAGGGCACAGCTTTGCACGACTCCCAGACCCTGGCTGACTCGGCGGTGACACTGAGGCAGGGCCATAGCTGGGAGACACTGGTGTCGTCTGATGGAAAGTTTTGGCTCAGGAAATCCTTGGCAGACTTGTTGGGTCTTTTGAAATGCAAGGAAGTTCACGCAAGTTCCACATTTCGTGGATTGACATTGCTTGTGTGTTGACAGTTTCCCGAGGCGGGTTGTAGTTAGTGCTACCAAAACTAGCAAATATGTGCCCAATCCATTCCAGCCCCTTCCCTGGTTTCTGGCGGATCCAGCTCCACCAATAACTACTGAGTGAGCCCCCAGAGACAGAGCAGGTGAAGGAGAGGGTCTGCGAGGGCTTCACCAGTCCTGGGCCCAACTCCTGCAGCTGCAGCTGGGACAGGACACCTGGGGACAAGGAGCATCAGGCCCTGTCAGTCACGGGCAGTCACAACCACCCCATGGACCCTGTCTGAATTCTGAGTCCTCACCTTGGGGGGCTGTCACCAGGCACAGGAGAAGACCCAGCAGTCTCATCTTCTTCTAGACCACGGCTCTGCCTTCCCCAGAGACCTCAGCCCTGTGTGAGGAGAGAGCTGTGAGCCTCCCCAGCCCAGGGGAGGATTTAACCTGGAGCTTGGGGAGAAATTTGCATGTGGGGCAGCCTGTTCCTAATAAGTGGACGACTGAGGTCAGGCTGCCCTGGTCCTTCTATTGCTAATGCGTAGACTTCCCTTTTCTTGAATGCACCTAGTACATTCGTCTGTTATAGGGTATCTCCTGGTACACAAGAATACTGGGTCAACTTAATGTCCGTGCTCATCTCTGATAAGTGGTGGACTAGATGAGTAGATTACATATTTAATGTCTCATGCATCTTTCAAATAGATTTAAAGGGATTAAATTTGTTTAGGTAATTTCTTAAACCCAGCTCTCTAATATCTACAGAACTGTCAAATATTTTTGTAAAAAATTCTATTTTTATAAACATAATTTTATATAGCCAAATAATATCTAAGTTGGTTTGAAAATAGCAAAATAAAGGACATTCATTCTCAGTATCTTTTTTCTTTATGATGTAACTTTGATCCAAGGAGCTATATCCCAGGAACAGGTCATTGAGGTACCCTTGATTCTTTTTTATTTTTTATTTGTTAAAATGATATTTCTTAAAAATTCTAAGTAACACCATGCTATATGCCTTTGTTCAGGTTAAAGCTAGAAACCTTTTTCTTGCAATCTTTGTCAAACACTCTCAGAGCTAAGTAGTGTCAGACCTGGTGAGTACTTGGCTAGGAGACCCCTGATTCTTGATGTTGAAAATTAGGTAATTGTGCCTTTGAGGCCCTCCTCAAACTCTTCCCTTGTGCAAGCTGATGGCTTATTGCAGAAACCGCAACAAATTATATCAGACATATTCATATTTTTACATGGAGAAATGATTGAGAATAAAAGAGTGATTATTCATGTGTACAATTCAGAATCTTCCATATGTGGAAATTGTAAAGGCAGCACATTAACTGACCTTTTTTCACAGTAAAATATTTTCAGTGATGTGGGGGTCAGAGGGAGGCAAATTCTGGAGGTTCCTAGCATAGATATGCTCACAGGAAAGGGAACTTTATCCCTTACAGGAACCCTCACTCCCAGGACACACGACATGTTTAACTGGGCGGTTTTCAAATTTTGGATATTGTAAATAACACTGCTATGCACATGGGGGTGTATATATTCTTTCTGACTTGTGTTTTGGGATAATTAGGATATATTTTCAGAGGTGGATTCGCTGGGTCAAAAAGCAGTTCTATTTCTATTTTTTTGTATTAATTACTTTATCTTTGTTTCAGATGTTTCTTCATCCCCCCTAGACACCATCCTCCTGATCCCCCTTCCCACAGCATTGTTGTCTATGTCCATTGGGTAGGCATGTATGCATGGAAGTTCTTTGGTTTATATTATCCTGCTCGCGCCCCCCTCCTCAGCGGCTTGTCAGACTGAACATTCTATTTTTATTTATTTATTTTTGAGGAAACTCCATAGTGTTTTCCACAGTGGCTGCACCAATCTGCATTCCCACCAATAGTGCACCAGGGTCCTGTTTTCTCCTCATCCTCCCCAGCACTGGGTGTTTGCTGAGGTATTGATAGGAGCCTTTCTAACAGGTGAGGCTGTCGTTTCGATTTGCACGTCTCTGATGGTCAGTAATGTGAGCATTGTTTCATATGTCTCATGGCCATCTGTACGTCCTCTTTGGAGAAGTGTCTATTCAGGGCATTGGCTCATATTTTAATTGGATTGTATGTCTTCCTCGTGTTGATTTGAATGTAGTTTTAAAATATTTTGGAATTTTAGCCCTTATCAAATGTACCTTTGGCAAATAGAGCACAGCTTTTTCTAACTCAGAGATGTTAGAGGTAAACATTGAATCAAGAATCCAGAGAGGTTCCCTGAGGGAAACTGTGACACGAAGAGGAAACCACACAGGAAACCAGCCCAAACCTCCAACTGCACCAGCGCCTGGATGGTCCTTGTGTACAGGGACCCTGTGCGCCCCCTGGTGGTCGCAGCCTCTCCTGCAGGGAGGTTTGTGTCTGGGCTCACACTGACTTCCCCTCACTGTGTCTCTTGCACAGTAATACACGGCCGTGTCCTCGGCTCTCAGGCTGTTCACTTGCAGATACAGCGTGTTCTTGGAGTTGTCTCTGGAGATGGTGAATCGGCCCTTCACAGATTCCGCATAGGATGTGCTACCACCATTCCAATTAATGTATGAGACCCACTGCAGACCCTTCCTGGAGCCTGGCGGACCCAGTACATTGCATAGTCATCAAACGTGAATCCAGAGGCTGCACAGGAGAGTCTAAGAGACCCCCCAGGCTGCACCACGCCTCCCCCAGACTCCACTAGCTGCACCTCACACTGGACACCTGCAAACACAAAGACGTCCTGGTCAGGAAACTGTCACACGTCCACTGTTTCTCTCTCTCATCCACTCACACACTCAGGTTCCCATAATCTCCACAAATTACCTCTTAAAATAGCAACAAGGAAAACCAAGCTGAGCCCAAACTCCATGGTGAGTGCACCGTGTTCAATCCTGTTCTGGGAATGTGGACACCTGGAATCCTGGGGCTGGGCTCCGGTCCCAGACCTGCAGGGTTGGGGCTGAGCAGGATTTTATGGGCAGAGGGGACCCTATTTGCATGTCCTCCTACTATATAGGGAGCTATGGAGTTGGAGACCTGCAGAGGGCAGTGCCTCAGTGCAGGTGCGAGTGTCCTGGGGGAGAATCGTGGTCATGACAACATTTCAATAACAAAATGAGAATCATAAGGAGGTTGGGGCATGTCCTGTGTCCATATCTGGTAATAGTGAGCCCAGAATCTGGCCTGTGCTCCTCCTCACTGGGCTGCTCAACTCCCCTGAGCAACTCCAGGGCAGAGCAGGACCTGCCCAGTGTGGGTGCAGACCCCTTCAATATAACGAGAGCGTGAATGAACGTCTGTATTGTGATGCTACCCACATGTCAGGGCTGGAGACAAGCAGACACATGGAAAGAGACCACAGGCTGCAGATCTTGTAAGAGTGGACGTCATGGACACTGCGTATGATGCCCTTGGCCCTGAGTGTCTCTGGCTTCCTGACCTTCAAGGAGAGAAAGAAGACTGAGTGTTGAGAAGGCGCTTTTGTGTCCTGGGACTCAGAGACCCTGAGAATTTAAGGAATGACTACGGAGCTCATGGAGAGGTTGTGGGTTTCCAACACACAGAAGTCCATCTGCAGAGAGTCTGTTGGCATAGACAATACTGAAAACCTGAAAGAAGGCGATATCATAGAACAATTAGGGAGATAAATTTAAGTCGGAATACCTGTGATCAGCGAGAAGGCTCCTATTTAAGGTTAATCACTCATGTATGAAACAGAGAGTTTTGCAGTTTAAATTCACAGTCAAGGCCATGGTGATATGAGTTGAACTGATCACATGGCCTGGTCCTTCTCAAGTGTGTTATTTCAACTGTTAGAGTTTATTGTACAAAGAAACAGCTCTGTGTTTCCACAGCGTTTAGATAACAGTGTGTCGTGTCCTCATGTAATACACGTGTTAACAGAGCATGAAGATAAAGCCTGGACAGTATACGTGCTAGGACCTCACCTCCTGTTGGGGGACGTGAGCTCAGTGGGTCCTGAGCTCCCCAGGGTCCTCAGACCACGTTTTCCTTCAAAGTCCGCAGAGGACCAGAGACTCCTCATCGCCTTCCCCTCATCCAGCCTGGGTGTCGGGTCCCTTCCCGCAGGAGCTGTATGGACCCTGCGGTTCACAGGACGTCCCGTCCTCGTTCTTTTTGTCCACGGACCGCATCCTCCGCTCCTTGGCTGTGAATCCCCCGGGGTCTCTGCTGCACCACAGGGGAGCCCCGTGTCCCTCTCCTGTGGCGATGCCCCCCCTGTAAGAGCCTTGAACAAAATCTTCCTTTAAACCATAGCGACTGTCAGAGAACCTTCCACCAGGATGAACGTGGGACATTTAAGGTTCTCCAGGCAGGTTGCATATAAACCCACTCAGGACGCATCCAGGGACACGATTGTGGGAACGACAGTGCCCCCTGGTGGTTGTTCTGAGACACACAGGCTGACGACACTGGGTCTGAATCAGCTTCCTGAGACAAGGCAGGGGTGTCTGCCACAGGGAAGTCCTTCCTTGCATTTTGAAATTGTGGCAGCCCTTCTTTCTTCTACACAGCTGAGCCTCTGCAAGGATACCTGGACCTCAGGGCTCCCACCTTGGGGAGAACCTGAGAAACAGAACCCTCCTCAGTGCCAGGGGCACAGGCCTCTGGTGCCAGGGCCTCAGCTTGCACGTGTGAGGTGCTCTAACCTGCCTGGTTGCACACTCACACACCCCAGAGTGTCGACCGTGTGACACACCAGAGCCTCTTTAACTCAGTGTGGATGTTTCCTGACATTTGTGGGGCCCTTCGTGACTGTGGGCGGCAGAGCTGCAGAGGGGCGGTGAGCACAGGCACAGGCTCACCGAGTACAGAGGGCAGTTCTCTGCCCAGGAACCGGTCCCTTCACTGCAGCCCTGAGACCCTGTGTCTCTGAACTCTAGGACTGTGCCCGAGACCACAGGAATGAGCAGCAGCTGAGAGGACAGCGGAGCTACATATTCCTTTCTCTAGGACACGAGGACTGGTCCCCACCATTTGTGCTTCTGTCTCTAAAGATGTAGAGGGGGGATGGCAGTGACCACTGTGTATGAAACTCCATGAAAGGAAGCCGGCTCTGTCAGATGTGACCATCACTGTTATTGTATCATTCCCCACCTGGGGGCAGAGGGGGCTCTGAGGCCTCCCCTCTGACTGCACAAGGAACACCTGCTCTGCTCCAGACCTCACCTGTCACACCGGTGTGAGGGGACAGGTCACCACCATCAGGCCTGTGTCCTCACGACTGCTTTGATATTGATCCATTTGTCCTAGATTCTGAAAAACCATTTCTTTTTTTTTTTAATTAACAAAATCTTGAATGCAAGTATCACAGCCTGGTGTCCACAGTGTCTGTGGGATGAATTGAGTAATAAGCTCCTCCTCCCTGCATGTAGGTGTTGAAGAGCCACAGAGGTTGGATGGTGCAGCTGAAGAAGGAAATCTGAGCCCTTTGCTGAGAATCTGAAAATGTGGGCTGACCTGTTCCAGGGCAGGTAGGAGAGAGACAGCCCCTGACATGCAGAGACAGGGGAGTCCGTTCTCATCATGGGTCCCTGGTCCCATGGTTTGAGCAGATGTGCACAGGTCAGTCCTGGCTGCAGGAGAATGGGTCCTGGGTTCAGACTAGTCCACATTGTTGCTCACCTGGAATAAAATACAACAGGTGTACCTAAGTTTATGTGTGTTGGGTGGGTTACTCAGGTGTGCTGATCCCAGGAAAGCAGGACTCAGATCTCCTGGGGGACATGAGCTGTGGCATTGTGGATATTCACAATTGAGGAGGGAACCAGATCACGTTGCAGTGACAGCGGGTAGACCCTGTGGGAAACCTGACAAGTGGTCACATAAGAAAATAGAGGTGAAGATGTAAGTGAAATGCCTCTGAGAGTCACCAGTAATGAGCACACCCAGGTGAACCCACCCTCAGGACCAGAGGAAGAGTAACGTGTGGGAACTTCGTGTTCAGGAGACAGGAAGTTCCATCTGACACTGTTTCCCCTGCACAGGGTTCAAAGGACACAAGGAGAACAGAGTGTGATCCTACAACCGGTGGACCATTGTTAGTGACAGTGGGTGTCTGTGTGGGTCCCTGGGAAGCAGAAGTGTGAACTACAGAGAAGAAGACAGGGCTCCCGGGTCCGAGTCCTTCAGGGGATTTGGAGCTGAAGGTGCAGCAGCTGCACAGCCTCCTGTGTGGGGTTTGTTCTCCAGACTCTGCTGGACCAGGTTCAGTCACTGGGGATGGAGAGGAACCTCAGTCATGAACAGGTGTGTTTAGGTAAAGTTGAAGGTAGAGATTTGTGAGTAATTAATTCAGGTCATGAAAATGTTGTTATTAGAATCCTGCTGTCTGCATGTGCGTCTTATAAACACTGTCACCAAGTCTGTACCTGATTGGAGGCAACTGGGACAGGAACCTGACTCAGAGCATCATTGGGGAAATGCTACCTGGCTGCATGAATGGGGGATTGAACGAGACTGAGGACACACGCCCAGGGTGCTTGTTCCATCAGGTTCTGACTTTCCTTGTTGTTCAGCCAGTTCACGTTTTCTTCCCTCTGAAATGGACACACATATTTACTCGAGTCGTGAAGACAATTTGCAGGAGCACAAGTCATGTGTGTGTTGATTTGGTACCTTACGTCTTTCCAAATTTCACTTTCTAGTTCTATCAGTTTTATTGTGTAGTTTTCAGGGTTTTCTACATACAAGGTTTTGTCATATGTATAGAGATAAGGAGAAACATTTTAGTGTGTCTCTTTCTGGTTTCGGTATTTTAAAATATCTATTCTTGCCTAATTATTCTGACAAAAATGTCCCGTTCTGTTGACTAGAGCAGTCACGGGGTGCCCGTGGGGGTCCTGATGTTAGAAGAGCAGCTTTGACATTGTCTCTGTGCAGCATGATGTCCCTTGTTGGCTCCTCAAATGGGCCTTTGCTAGCTTGATGGCCATCTCTTCTATACATGATTGTTTAAGAATTGTAATCATGAAGCCGTTTTCAATGTTTAAATGACTCTTGCTGCATCTGTTTATATGATGGTATCATTTATCCTTCATTCTGTGACTGAGTGCAGCACAGTGATTTCTTACAAACATTGGCTCGTCCTTGCATCTAGGACAGCATCCCACTGGATCAGGGTAAACGATCCTTTCAATGTGCTGTTAGTTTCCTAGGACATGGTGAGGGTTTTTGCATCTGTGTTCATCAGCGATATTGATTTGTCATTTTTTATGTTCTTACCAGCCCCACACGCCCTGCGCCCCGCGGCCTCCCTAGCCACGCTCGGAGGTGAGGAGCCCAAGGCCCAGAGCCAACCCCAGCGTGGGCTCCACCGCGCACGCGCCAGCCTTTGGCGGGACCCTCAGAGCTGAAAGGAGCCGCTCTGAGGAGAACGTCCCGCCTACCGCAGGCCCTTTCGCAAAGGCAGACGGGATAGTAGTTTCCCGGGTTCAGAACAGCGAAGGTTCTGGGCTGTTCTGAAACTACATATCCCAGGAGGCACTGCTCAGGGTAGACCGTGAGCCTCAGCGGTTGCGCTCCAGGGAGCATGTTCTTTGCCTCCAACCGATGAGCCTTTGTGGAGATGGAAGGTAGAGCGCTATGGGGATTCAGCTGGCCAATGGGGAGCGCGGAAGGGGCGAGGTGGGCAGGCCGCGTGGTTTCCTTGGATACCGCGGACGTGACTCTCTGTGAGAGGGTGGAGCTTTAGCGTGAGACCCTGGAAGTCCTGACTGACAGGAACTTAGGAGCTCAGGTAAGTGTCAGAGCCGAGGGCGGAGGGAGACCCTGTGGGTGTCAAGGTGAGGACGACGTGCAGACTCGGGGCCCTCAGGGTGGTGAGGTCCGAACTTCACGGCCAGGACGGGGTGCCCTGGGATGGGGCCCTGCACGGGGATGAAAGCCAGATGGGGACCCTGTGCGGGACTCGCTCTGCCCGGACGTGAGGACGAGAGCAGGTCCCGCCCCGTCCCGGCCCCGCGTGACCGAGGCCGCGCATCGGACGCGGTGTCTCAGTGTGGGCTCCGCACCTGCGGTCGGTGACACCCTCCGTGACGACCCCGAAGGGCTGTGAGGGTCCAGTGAGACCGTGGACGGAACCGAGCACCGGCCGCAGAACCGCAGGGCAAAGGCTGTGTTTCTATTTCAGGGGTGACCCTGAACCCCAGTCACCCAGACAAACCCGAGGGATCAGGACGTGTAAAGATAATTCCTTCATAGATTTTCTCTTAGGAAAGGAGACTTCAGACCTGAGTTCAAACCTCACCCACAGACTCCGTCGCCCCTGGGGGTGGTCACTACGGTCAGAGGTGCTGGGCTCTCCCTCAGAACACACAGCGTCCTCAGTGTATAGGTAGCACATTCTCCCATCAGAGCCCTTATTCAGACATGGATTCTCTGTGGAGGCCTGTCATTTAACTTCCTAAATCCAATCTTTGGTGGGAGGAATATATTTAATTTAGCAAATTGTACTTCACCTCTGTTTTCTGTGCTGGGCCTGTTTTGGTGAATCACACAGATCCCAGGACGTGCTGAGCCTCACGGTCCAGGGGCATCGGCTGCAGCAGCCACAGGGACAGAGAGGTTCTGGCACCAGGAGTGAGGGCTGCTGGGAAACTGCCCAGAACTCAGAGTTTCCTCATTTCAAATACACATTCCTGACTTCTCCGGCTTCTTAAGTGCTACTCTTAGCTAATGACATTTGCTATTTGTTAGTGTTTCCATAAAAGTATTTCCAAGGTGGATTCACCTCTCAGTCCTTCAGGTCTATTCTGTCATGTTGGGCTCACAGATATAGACTGTATATCTTGGCTGTGGTCACTACAAACATTGGGAGTGAACAGCCCCCCCCAGCCTGTAAGAGGACTGTCCTCAGCTCCAGCCACTCATGCTCTTGTCCATCACAGTGATCTGAAGCTGGTGGGGCCACCTGGATGACTGTGACACAAGGTGTCAGACTGGTTTCAGGTTCCCTGGGGTCAGCAGCCTGCTGGACCAACACATGAACTGGGTTGACCTGAAGCAGGGTCCAGAAGACCTGCAATCATAACTGATGACCCATCAGCCCTGATGAGGGGATTTAAAGACAGGCCACAACCTCGGGGAATATACTGTGAAATCCTATGTTTGGTAAAGGACTAGTGTCATGAACACACAGCATATTTGCAACAAGAGAAGAAAACAGACTGAACCCCAGCCAGTCCTCAGAGCAGACACCTGCTCAAATGGTGCAGCCGCTTGGACACCAGCAGGTGTTTCCCCAGGTGTGGAGCAGGACTCGCACAGGACCAGCCACACAGCTTCCGTGTGCGTGCAGCAGACACATCGGTCTGGAGGGAGACTAGGCTCCCCTGCCCATCAGTGTGCTCATTGCATGGGGGACTCTGAGTGTCCCTGTGGATGAGAGGATCAGTGTGTTATATGTGCACCATGGAGACTTACTACTCAGCCTCAAATCACAGGGAAACCCTGCAAAAAGTCCAGCCTGGATGACAGTAGAGGTAATTATGCTCTGTGAAATGAAACCATCAGAGAAAGGCAAATAATGTCTGTTTCCACCTACACTGGGAACTGAATTAGGATTCCTTCCAGCAGAGTGTGGAGGAGCCCAGGCCTGGGTGTGGTGAAGGTTCTGTCAGGAGACAGGATAGTGGTGGGTGGGCTGCCCTGGAGTTCTGCACTGACACAGAACAAAGACGGAGGCAGCTGGAGGAGACACTGTGTCAGGACACAGTCAGCCCTGGTCCTGGACCCTGTGCATCCATAGGAGCCTGGATGTGTCTGCTCAGTGTGTGGAGCCGTCCACCCTCAGGGCCCTGTGGACAATGAGGGAACATTTATCTGGAGAGGAAGCCCAGAGCCTCAGAGGAAACAGCCATAAGCACCACCTGCACGTGCTCCTGGGGCTGCAACACAGAGTGTGTGGGTCCCAAGCGCCCCCTGGTGTCCTGAGCGCCCCCTGAGCCCTGCCCTCCTGTCCCCTCAGGAGGTTTGTGTCTGGGCTCACACTGACTTCCCCTCACTGTGTCTCACACAGTGATACACAGTCATGTCCTCTGTTCTCAGGCTGTTCATTTGCAGATACAGCGTGTTCTTGGAGTTGTCTCTGGAGATGGTGAATTGCCCCTTCACAGTGTCCGCATAGTATATGCTACTACCACTAGGACCACTAAGGTATGAGACCCACTCCAGCCCCTTCCCTGGAGCCTGGCAGACCCAGCTCATGTAATAGCTAGTAAAGCTTGCTGAGATCCAACCTCAGCAGGTCCAGGGTTTTCCTCAGGTGTGGACGGAGTCAGCAAGAGAAGGAGACACAAGACAGAAGGTGCTTGATCCCTTCTGCTCCTTACGGCTAGCAGAATCTTTATTTTTATATCTTCAGGCTGTATAACAAATTACTCAGTCCTTTTTCTTTTGTCCTTTAAGCAAATATGTATAGACATTCTCTTCTGCTTACACAGCTCTTAGGTATTGGTACAGGGTTAATCACTAACTATTTCACTTTTTCATCCAGACATAAAAATGACACTGTATCAGCTCTTAACCTTTACAATTACTTTCACCATGTGACTCATTGCTTAGCAACCTTCCTGTTTATATTTACGCAGACAATGTCTCATTTAACTTATTCCTTCTCCAGGCCCTCTATTTCAATTTCTATTACTTTCTCACAGATATTGACTTTTCCTCTTATCTAAGATCCTTTTAGGCTTTTACATTCTTATCTTAAATTCTTATTACTTTCTTGGCTTTTCTTTCTGCAGTCTATTCTGACATCTACATTATTAAACATCTACATGTTACTTCTATAATGATTCCTAACAGACAGATAACAGATAGAGAAAGAAAAGATTAGTCTCCTTACGTTGCCATCCTATAATTTTGTTTTTCTTATTAGCTTTTGTCTTCAGCCACTGTTCTTCATGATTCCTGCCATGCAGTGAATCCACTTCTCCAGGGACTATGTCAAACCATGAAGGTCTTCACAACTCCTGGGACTATGTCAATCCGTGGAGCTCACCTGTGACTATGTCAAACCGAGGTGATCACAGTTCCAGCAGCACCACTCCCAACAAAAGCTGAATCCAGAGCCTGCACGGGAGAGTCTCAGAGACCCCCCCAGGCTGCACAACGCCTCCCCCAGACTCCACCAGCTGTACCTCACACTGGACACCTGCAAACACAAAGACGTCCTGGTCAGGAAACTGTCACACGTCCACTGTTTCTCTCTCTCATCCACTCTCACACTCAGTGTCTCTTGTTCCCCACAAATTACCTCTTAAAATATCAACAAGGAAAATCCAGCCGAGCCCAAACTCCATGGTGAGTTCTATGTGTTCAGTCCTGATCAGGGAATGGGGTCACCTGGGGAAGCCGGGCCTGGGCTCCTGTCCCAGAGCAGCAGGGTCAGGGCCAGGATGGATTTTATGGGCAGAGGGGGCCCTATTTGCATGTCCTCCTACCATATAGGGAGTGCTGGGGTAGAAGACGTGAGAGAGGGCAGTACCTCAGTGCAGATGGGAGTGTCCTGGGGGAGAATCATGGTCATGATAACATTTCAATAACTAAGTAAGAATCATAGGGACGTTTGAGGTGTGTTAAACTCTCCACATCTGGTAACAGGGTGTCCAACATCTTGCCTAAGTGCCTCCTCGCTGTCCCTCGTGACTCCTCTGAACCAATTCCAGGTGAAGAACCTGCCCATGATGGTGCAGACCCCTTGTAGGTGATGACAGCATGAATGAAGGAGTGTATTCTGGTGCTACCCACATGTCAGGGCTGGAGACAAGCAGACACATGGAAAGAGACCACAGGCTGCAGATCTTGTAAGAGTGGACGTAGTGTACACAGTGTGTTGGTGCCCTTGGCCCTGAGTGTCTCTGGCTTCCTGACCTTCAAAGAGACAAAGAAGACAGAGTGTTGAGAATATGCCTCTCTATCCCTGGGACTCAGAGACACTGAGAAGTCAGGGATATTCATGGAGCTGATGGAGAGGGTGTGGGTTTCCAATACCTAGAAGTCCATGTTCAGAGGGTCTGCCTGCATAGACAGTAATGAAAATCTTAAAGGAAGTGATACAATGGAACAATCAGTGAAGTAATTGTGGATCATGATACATATAATCAGTGAGGGAGGCTGTTGTCTGAGTCATGCTGGGAACCATTGTATATTATGTGCAAAGGGACGTTGTCCTATTAGATTCATTTAGAGATCTGAGATCCAAATACTTTCCAGGGAAATCTATAAAGTCCTCCTAATGTAAGTGTTTACATCAGAGGGAGGCAGAGAGAGATTAGGCTCCAAGAGGACAAGAACCCACTGTGACCTCTGAGGTCAGCAGACCTATTCGTGGCTGTGGAGATGGAGGAAGAGGCCACGGGACCAGGAATTAATTTTTAGACTCTGGAAAAGACCAGGAATGAGATTCCCCTGTGTGAGATTGTTCAGGCAGCTGTAACAATATGCCTGGGCTGGGAAGATGATAAACACACATTTGTTTTCCAGAGATCTGGAGGCGGGGAGTCCTCGGTCAAAGTGCCAGCAAGGTGCCTTCTGGAGAGGGACGTCCTCCTGGTACTTGTCTGACAGCCTCTTGCTGGGTCTGCAGATGGTGGAGGGACCAGCAGGACCTCTGGGGCTCCATCAGGAAGGCACTGATCCCATCAGGAGGGCCCCTCATGACATAAGCATCTCCCCAAGACCCCATCTCCCAACACCATCATCTTTGAGGATGAGGATTTCTACATATTAACTTTGGGAGCACAGGTGTTCAGACCACAGCACCGTCCTGGAGCCTCTGCAGGAGGGTGGTCCTGCCTCCCCCTGACCTCAGTCCAGTGAGGTGGATTCATGCTCTGACCTCCAGACTGTGAGGGAATGACCCTGTGCAGATTGAAGCCCAGGTGTGTGGTGATGTGACTCAGTTGTCCTAGGAACTCACAGGCTGGAGGTGGTCTCCCATTATCAAGGGTGTCCCCACGCTGCTCCTGCTGCGTGATGACCTCAGTGCTGGCCCAGGGACAGGGACACTGCAGGGCTGGGGATCCGAGGAGGAGTCTCCTTGGTGTGTCCCTCTGAAGGGAGGCCTGTGAGACGCTGTGCTGACCGAGCCTGTGCTTGAACCTGGCTCCCCTGCCAACCCACGGCTTCCCCACCCTGTGAGCTGACTGTGCTGCCGAATGTCCCGGGTGTGGTGCTCCGCCAGAGACAGGGACACGGAAATTCATCCTTGACTGTCTCACTCATCCTGTTCCCCAAGCCCAGTGCCATGTTTCAGAGAGCGGGGAACATCCTAGAACCTGTGAGGAAGACACTCCCGTCCAGATCCCCGAGTGTGACACCAACCAGGTGTTCCCAGGTGATGGCTCAATGAACATCCCTCATTCAGAGAACAGGAGGCTCCAATGTGCCCTGGAAAAGAATGATGAGGAACAGGGTCCTGTCAGGAACACCTTCCCTGCCAATTCCTTGCAGTGCATTTGACCCCTGTGACCTTTCCCTGGATCACTGACTCACCAGTGACAGCATCACTCCTGGTCTCAGGGCCTGACTGTGTGAAGAGTCAGCAGGCTCCTGGCCCTGCATCTCCTCCCCCAGCACAGCCGCCCTGTCCCTCAGGGTCTGGGACCCTCCCAGGATGGGGTCCTCACACTGTGTCTCGCACAGTCATGCACGGCCATGTCCTCAGACTTCAGGCCACTGGTCTGCAGATAGGCCGTGCTGACCGAGGTGTCCATGGAGAAGACAGATCATTCTGAGCAGCCTGGGCACACGTGGGCTTCCCAGTGTTTGTGCTAAACCAGCTCACTTACTACTGCAGGCCCTGTCCTGGGGCCAGTCGCACCCGGTGCACGTAGTCGCTGGTGAAGGTGGACCCAGAAGCCTTGCAGGAGACTCTCCCTGAGGCCCAGGCTTCCTCCCTCAGCCCAGACTGCACCAGCTGCCCCTGGGAGTGGACACCTGTGGAGAGGAGACAGGAGTGGGTGGAAATCCCCCTGAATGTCCCTGATCCCCTCCTCATCTCAGAGACAGGGAACCCTTACCTGTAGCCACTGCCACCTGGGGGAGGGTTCTCCAGCTCCAGTCCATGGTGAGGGGGAGCTGTGGGCACTTCTGTAGGGAGGGTGTGCATGTGGGTGAGCTCTCAGGGCACAGACTTATCCATTTTCATCCCGGTCTACATCATCTTATTTACATATTCATGAGGCGGAGTATTTCATAGCTGAGGACAGGACCCCACCTGAGAGAAGATGGAGGGACAGGAAAGTTGCTCAGTTGGAGTCTGAGGGTCCACATCCCAATCCTGGTAGGAGGATATGTGTCCCCTGCCAGGTCCCGAGCTCTGTGCTCACTGAGACCCTCCCTCTGAGGAACAAGCCCCCACAAGCCTTGTTCCTCATTGTGAACCCAACTTTGAGAGACACGGGTATTTCCTGGACCATCTCTGGGCTTTGGTACCTGAATGTTTATTCCTGGATCAGTGTGTCTCCAAAGTGCTGTACCCACTGAGGTAATAAAGCCATCCCTTTCCCAGCTCCTCACAATCCAGAAGCCCTAGAAATACCCACTTTGTGTGTGGTTCTTATGTTTACGGAGGTTGGTAATGCTCTGATTGAACAGGATATTAGTACTCACTTCAGCATTCTTGTCCAACTTTCTGTTTAGATTGTTTTTATGAAAAGAGGAAGACCCGGCCCTCAGAGGAAATCCCTGTGCAGCTCATGCAGCCCCTGCTCCTGGGGCAGCAGCCCTGTGCTCGAGGGTCCTGAGCGCCCCCTGCTGCCTCGTCATTTCCCCTGCAGGTGAAGGTCCTTCAGGTCTCACAGGGCATTGACCTCTCAGCCTCTCTAGTTCACTAGTAAAGGCTGTGCCCCAACTTCACAGTGTTCCTGCAGGGACACCGTATACATTTCATATCTATGTACATGGTGAACTGGCCTTACTGAGCCCCGTGACTGTGCAAGGAGACCCCAACACAGAGCTTTATGAAGCTACCACTGAGCCTTTCCCTGAAGCAGCCAGATGGACTAACACAGCTGAACCTCCCTGAGTCCAGAAGCTCTCAGGGACGCTGGGGCCTCTTATGTCCTTAGGTCCTGTGGTTGAAGGTCACATCTGAGTATCCCAAATCCCACTGCACGTCTACCATTCAATAAATCTCTCTCTCTCTCTCTCTCTCTCTCTCTCTCTCTCTCTCTCTCTCTCTCTCACACACACACACACACACACACACACTGTGATGACTTTCACTGTTATGAATCCAGAGTTGCCCTTCTTCCCTGAACCCAGCTCATGGGCAGTGACCACAGATGGATTCTAGGCCTGGAGTGACTTCCTTTGGAAGCTGATCAAATGCACCCTCGATGCACAAGCAGGCTTTGCAGAGCACATGTCTTGTGTTCCTCTGTTCTTGCAGGTCCTGTGAACCCAGATGCTGATTAGAACAGATCAGATCTGCTCCAGGGAGGGTCAGAGGAGGAGCTGGTTCCCCATTGACTGCAGGGCCCAGTAGCTGAGAGTCCCCTGGGGACCCCACACCTGTATTAGGGGACCCCTGAGAATGGTGAGGCTGAGGAGACAGCACTGTAGTCAGCTGTCAGGTGAGGCTGCTCTCCCAGGTCACCTGGTGGGTGGGGCTGCAGTGGGCAGGTGAGTGATACCAGCTCCGTGAGGGACACCCTGGCTCCCTCAGGACACCTGGTTTGAGGACAGGCTTGGTGTTTGTCCATTCTTGTTGCTGCATCCTGGTAGTTATCTTCCCTCCTGACCACCTGCCCCATGGCTCTGTTCCCCACATCCCACGTGGAGACAGACCCTCTACTCAGTGACACCCCAGCTATGCCCATAAGTCCCTGCAGAAACGCCCGTCTACACTTGCTTGTTCATGTCTGGTTCAGCCTTCACGGCTATTCCTGCACTGAGTGGGTCCTCACGACTGAGAATTCAGGTACCTACTCCTGGATGGTCCTTGTGTTCAGGGTCACTGAGCGCCCCCTGGTGGTCGCAGCCTCTCCTGCAGGGGGGTTTCTGTCTGGGCTCACACTGACTTCCCCTCACTGTGTCTCTTGCACAGTAATACACGGCCGTGTCCTCAGCTCTCAGGCTGTTCATTTGCAGATACAGCATGTTCTTGGAGTTGTCTCTGGAAATGGTGAATCTCCCCTTGACAGAGTCAGCGTAGTATGTTTTACTTCCATCATCATAGATTTGATTTATCCACTCCAGCCTCTTCCCTGGAGCCTGGTGGACCCAGTGCATGCTGTAGCCACTGAAGGTGAATCCAGAGGCTGCACAGGAGAGTCTCAGAGACCCCCCAGGCTGCACCAAGGCTCCCCCAGACTACACCAGCTGCACCTCACACTGGACACCTGCAAACACAAAGACGTCCTGGTCAGGACATTGTCACACGTCCACTGTTTCTCTCTCTCATCCACTCTCGCACTCAGTATATCTTGTTCTCCACAAATTACCTCTTAAAATAGCAACAAGGAAAATCCAGCTGAGCCCAAACTCCATGGTGAGTGCTCTGTGTTCAGTCCTGATCAGGGAATGGGGTCACCTGGGGATCCTGGGTCTGGGCTCCTGTCCCAGAGCTGCAGGGTTGGGGCTGGGCTGGATTTTATGGGCAGATGGTTCCCTATTTGCATTTCCTCCTACTATATAGGGAGCTCTGGGGTTGGAGACCTGCAGAGGGCAGTGCCTCAGTGCAGGTGCGAGTGTCCTGGGGGAGAATCGTGGTCATGACAACATTTCAATAACAAAATGAGAATCATAAGGAGGTTGGGGCATGTCCTGTGTCCATATCTAGTAACAGTGCGCCCAGCATCTGGCCTGTGCTCCTCCTCACGGGGCTGCTCAACTCCACTGAACCACCTCCAGGGCAGAGCAGGACCTGCCCAGTGTGGGTGCAGACCCCTTCAATATAACGAGAGCGTGAATGAACGTCTGTATTGTGATGCTACCCACATGTCAGGGCTGGAGACAAGCAGACACATGGAAAGAGACCACAGGCTGCAGATCTTGTAAGAGTGGACGTCATGGACACTGTGTATGATGCCCTTGGCCCTGAGTGTCTCTGGCTTCCTGACCTTCAAGGAGAGAAAGAATACTGAGTGTTGAGAAGACTCTTTTGTGTCCCTGGGACTCAGAGACCCTGAGAATTTTAGGAGTGACTACGGAGCTCATGGAGAGGCTGTGGGTTTCCAGCACACAGAAGTCCATCTGCAGAGGATCTGTTGGCATAGACAATACTGAAAACCTGAAAGAAGGCGATATAATAGAAAAATTAGGGAGATAAATTTAAGTCGGAATACATGTGATCAGCGGGAAGGCTCCTATTTAAGGTTGATCACTCATTTATGAAACACAGATATTTGCAGTTTAAATTCACAGTCAAGGCCATGGTGATATGAGTTGAACTGATCACATGGCCTGGTCCTTCTCAAGTGTGTTATTACAACTGTGAGAGTTTATTGTACAAAGAAACAGCTCTGTGTTTCCACAGCGTTTAGATAACAGGGTGGCATGTCCTCATGTAATACACGTGTTTACAGAGCATGGAGATAAAGCCTGGACAGTAGACGAGCCCAGAACCCACCTCCTCCTGGGGGACGTGAGCTCAGTGAGTCCTGAGTTCCCCAGGTCCTGAGAGCACGTTTTCCTTCAAAGCCCACAGAGGACCAGAGACTCCTCATCGCCCTCCCCTCATCCAGCCTGGGTGTCGGGTCCCTTCCTGCAGGAGCTCTATGGACCCTGCTGTTCACAGGACGTCCCCTGCTGGTTCTTTCCATCCACGGACCCCGCCCTGCGCTCCTTGGCTGTGAATCCCCCGGGGTCTCTGCTGCACCACAGGGGAGCCCCGTGCCCCTCTCCTGTGGCGATGCCCCCACTGCAAGAGCCTTGAACAAACCTTCCTTTCAAATTTATAGACTCTGTTACAGAGAGAACAAAATGAAAGGGACTTTAAGTTGGTCAGAAGTTTAAGGGTTATTTTTAAGCTGAAAGAGGCTTCATACTCAATAACCTACAGTCGGGAAACAGGCTGAGGAACGCTCTCTGTTCCAACACGAGCACTTTCCAGCCGATGGAAAGGGGTCCGAGAGCCGAGCACCAGGCCCAGGGGTTGGAGTCTGAGCCTCAGAAGATTGTTCCTGGCCTTGTGCTCATGGAGGTCTCTGAGATGGATGTAACAAGTGCTTCAGGGAGGGAATTTCTTTCTCACTTCCATTTTAACTCCTTGGATGGAAATGCCTGTCCCTGGATGGAAGGCCCGCCCTGCAGCTGTGTTGTAGGAGAACATGACTAACTGGTCATGGCTGCAGGTCTGCAGATGGAGAACTCTTTGCCCTAATAGTCTCCCACACCTGACTGACAGGTGGATTTGGGACTTTTCTAAGGGTGATATTCAGATGGATGTTGCACTTGAGGCCCTGCTCCCAGGCTCAGCATCTGGAGGATGTTGGTTTGTGCTGAATGCAATTGGCCTGTGGGTGGATGAGAACCGGTGGAAGGTGAGGGTGGCTGTGGTCCTGCGAGTCACGCTCGCAGCCTGGGGATGTCACATGGCAAATGGGGCTCTGTCATACTTGATTCCTGTGGAGATCCTGAGATACAAGCATTTCAGTAGATGACCCAGGTGGGTCCTCTTATGAGAAGTGTTTACATCAGAGGGAGGCAGAGGGAGGTTAGGCTCCAGGAGGACAAGAACACGCTGTGACCTCTGAGGTCAGGGACCTATTCCTGGCTGTGGAGATGGAGGAAGAGGCCACGGGACCAGGAATGCAATTCTAGTCGCTGAATTAGACGAGGAAACAGGCTCCCCTGTGTGACGATGGAGAAGCTGACAACACACAGACCCAGAGATGAACAGGCCATCAACAGGATCCTGAGGAGACGCCTGGTCGTCAAGACCTGCAGGTCCATCCCCACAGGAACCTCCTCACAGCTGCAGGACGGCTGTTCTAGGAGGAAACACACTGAAGAAGAACAGACAGACCAGTGTTGGTGAGCGTGGGGAGAGAGGGACCCTTGCACTCTCTCGGTGGGAAGGTGAGATCCTGAAGCCACACGGAAACAACGTGTTGGTTCCTCCAAAATGAGAGTAGGAACCCTGTGTGATTGAGCAGTGAGCTCCCAGGTGTTCATGGAATAATAAACCCAAGACTCTGGAGTGGTGTTGCATGGCCCTGTTCATTGCAGCCGTGTTCAATGTAGTGAGACGTGGAAACATTTCTGTCCATCAGTGGGTGAGTGGACAAACACGTGTGATATTTTCACGACGGAATATTACTCAATCTTAAATCACAGGGAAACGCTGCACTATCCCCAGCCTGGAGGACACTAAAAGACACTGTGCTCTGTGAAATAAAGCCGTCAGGGAAAGGCGGATAGTGTCTGATTCCACCTACACTGTGTCAGAGACCGGGGATTACAAGTGGGGTTCGCGCTGAGATACCCAGGGTGAAGACAGCACACGGAGCCGACATCAGGAGGGATCAACACATGGCAGCAGCTCCATTCAGTACAGCTAATGGCTTGTGTAGACGCGTGTGGGGGACACTGTGCACGGGGCGGTGCATGACAGGGAGCAGGGCGCATGGGTCCTAGGTTTTGCTGTATCATGCTCAGAACGGTAACGTGGTCTGCGCCTGCGCAGCCAGCTCAGCGGTCCTGTCCTGAATCAGGGCCTCTATGAACAAGCCAGTTCCAGGGCCCTAACACACTGGGAATTAATTAGGTTTCCTTCCAGCAGAGTGTGGAGGAGCTCAGGCCTGGGTGTGGTTAAGGCTCTGGCAGGAGACGGGATAGTGGAGGGTCGGCGGCCCTGGAGTCCTGCGCTGACGGAGAACAAAGACGGAGGCAGCTGGAGGAGACATTGTGTCAGGACACAGTCAGCCCTGGTCCTGGGCCCTGTGCATCCACAGGAGCCTGGGTGTGCCTGCCCAGTGTGTGGAGCCGTCCACCCTCAGGGCCCTGTGGACAATGAGGGAACATTCTGTCCCCTAGGAGGGGAGCTTTCCCCTGGGAATGGGGAGAAGGAGACAGAGCCCAGCAAACCCCTGTGGTCCTAGGGGGCTGTGTGCACACCCAGGACACGCCCCTGTGTGATCTCTGAGACTGGACCCTCCACTCTGAGTCATCACTGACATCCTCCTGGTTTGAGGAGTGGATGATGATTATTTTATTGCTGAGTAGTATTCCATTACGGATGTTCCCTAGTTTGCTTATTTGTAAAATAAAGGATTTTTGGGTTTTCCTTGCTCTTGACACAAATAAAGATGCTGTTTATATTTTGATACTTTTTTTTATCAACATAAAGATTTGTTCTTTTGGAGCTAACACTGCAAGTGGAAACGCTGGGATACATGTTAAGTGCATTTTAAATTAAATAGGAAACTGTGATTCACTTTGAGAAGAAAGAACAACAGTACACAGAGGGACCTGGAGAAGGAAGACCAGTGACTGCTGACATGTCATCTTCACACACAGTGTCACCTCCTGACTTGTCTGCAGTGAGAATATGAGAAGTTAGAGCCTCAGAGAAAAAGTGAGAAACGTCCTAGATGCAGCTGAGAGCTGAGAGCTAAGAGGAAATCCCTGCTCCCGACAGGAAGCCCCTCCTTCCCCCTCACTCTGCACCTGCTCCTGGGCTGTTCTCTGTGGTCGGTGGGTCCTGAGCGCCCCCTGGTGTCCTGAGTGTCCCCTGCAGCCCCGCCCTCCTGTCCCCCTCAGGAGGTTTGTATCTGGGCTCACACTGACTTCCCCTCACTGTGTGTGTCGCACAGTAATACACGGCTGTGTCTTCAGTGGCCACGGATCTCAGCTGCAGGGAGAACTGGTTCTTGGACGTGTCCATGGAGATGGTGGTGCGGCTCTTGAGGGACGGGCTGTAGTAAGTGTAAGCATCATAATATATGTACCCCACCCACTCCAGCCCCTTCCCTGTTTTCTGGCGGATCCAGCTCCAGTAGGTAACACTGTCTACTGAGTCCCCAGAGACAGTGCAGGTGAGGGAGAGGGTCTGCGAGGTCTCCACCCGTCCTGGGCCTGACTCCTGCAGCTGCACCTTGGACAGGACACCTGGGGACAAGAAACATCGAGCCCTGTCAGTCACTTGCCATCACAATCATCCCCAAAACAACTGTCTGACCTCGACGACCCTCACCTTGGGGGGCTGTCACCAGGCACAGGAGAAGACCCAGCAGTCTCATCTTCTTCTAAACCACAGCTCTGCCTTCTGCAGACACCTCAGCCCTGTGTGAGGAGAGAGCTGTGAGCCTCCCCAGCCCAGGGGAGGATTTACCCTGGAGCATGAGGAGAAATTTACATGGGGGCAGGCTGTTCCTTATAAGTGGAGGACTGGGGTCAGGCTGCCCTGGCCCTTCTGGGGCCCTGTAGGGGCATCTCTTCCCTTGAACTCACTCACCATGTAAGTCAGGGAAAGGGGATTACTTGATTCATGAGATCTATGGAGTCAGTTTAATCGAATTTCTCAGTTCTGATAAATGGTGGATGGGTTGAGTACATTGTATTTTTAATTTCTCATGCATCTTTCAAATAGATGTAAAGGGATTACATTTTTCCAGGTAGTTTCTTAAACCCAACTTTCTAATATAGACACAATTGTTAAGTATTTTTATGAACAATACTATTTTTTTTATCCTCACCCGAGGATATTTTTCCATTTTTTGTTCAGATAGAGTGGGAAGGAGAGAGAGGAAGAGAGAGAGAGAGAGAGAGAGAGAGAGAGAGAGAGAGAGAGAGAGAGAGAGAGAGAGGAACATCGACGTGAAAGGGACACATCGAGTGGCTGCCTCCTGCACGACCCAACCAAGGCCAGGGACACATTGCAACCGAGGTACCTGCCCTTAGCGGGAACTGAAGCCGGGTCTCTCTGGACCGCAGGCCGATGCTCTAACCGCTCAGCCAAACTGGCCCGGGCAACAATAGTATTTTTATAAACATAATTTCATATATTCAATGTCTCCCTTCTCTGAAAATCTCAAAATAAAGGGCATTCATTCTCCGTATCTTAGATGTTTATTTATGTTTTATGGTGATCCAAGGAACTATATCCCAAGAACTATTTAATGGGAGATCCTCAGTTTTTTCTTTATTTTGTTTTGTTTGGTTAAAATGATATTCATTATATGTATGAGTAACACTATACAACATGCCATTTTTTAGGTTATTGTTGGAAAAATCATTTACACTCTTTACCAAACACCTTCAGCAGCTAAGTAAGATGGACCCTGGTTAGTACTTGCATGAGAGCCCCTTGAATCTTGATGTTGAAAATTGGTAATTCTGTCTTTGAGGCCCTTCTCAGACTCTTGCCTTGTGCAAGTCCATGGCTTACTGCAGAGACCTCCATCTAATTATACCAGACATAATCATGTTTATACATGGAGAAATGATATAAAATAGAAAGACTGATTATGGATTAGTACAATTCAGATTCCTTTATATGATGAAATATTAAAGACAGTAGATTAACTGATCTGATTTCAGTCTAGTGTTATCAGTGATGTTGGGTCTCAAAGGGGAGGTGGTTGGAGAGGATTCCCATTATAGCTTTGCTCGTAGGTAAGGGAACTTTAATCCTGACAGGAACCCTCACTCTCACCCCCTCCCTCTGCCCCTGGGGATGGTCACCGAGGTCAGAGGTGCTGGGCCCTCCCACTCACCATATAATGTCCTTAATGTGTAATGCACACTTTCTCCCATCAGACATATGACTTGGAAACCTGTTTTCTCTTTGTAGACTTGTCTTAACATTACCTTAATGGAATATGTGCTGGGAAAATGTTTTCATTTTTAACAATGTTCGATTCATCACTATTTGATTTAATGGGATATGTTTTTTATGTTTTAGGTAACAACTCACCAGAAAATTGTCACTCTCCATTGCTCATGGGAGGGGAAACCCTGTTATGAGCACAGTGGACACTAAACCCAATAGAGAAATGAAGGTTGGAATCCTTAATATCATTGAAATCTGTTTGCTCTGCCTTCTGACCAGGAGACCAACCTCCCATGGCATGCAGTCCTCGTTGATTTCAAAGATTAATTTAGTTTACTGAACTTTACACTGTGAATTTCCCTACAGCATGTAGCATAGAAGACTAGACTAACCCCTGAGAAATTATATCATGTAGAAGTCAGGCAGACGAGATAGGAACTTCAAAGGACGGGAGAGATATGAAGAGTAGAGATGACAGAGACAGGATCCCAGAGGTTATTTCACGAGGATGAAAGTGACCAGGAGGATGAAGGTGCAGAGAGGTCGTGAGAGGGAGACATGAGGAGATGACCTGGAGCTGACGTCTGGGAAAGTGAATGTCCCAGTGAGACCCTGCATGGAGCTGTGTGTGCAGGACTCACATGGGACAGTGGGAGAGCAAGGCCCTGGCGAGTGTGGGGACCTGGAGTGAGCTCAGGCCCAGGGCGTGTGGACACACCGACTGTCCCTCTGTGGACACTGCCTCCCCGTCACAGGGTGGAGAGGATGCCCGGGGTGCTCAGTCTTTCAAGGAGACAATTGGGTCCCATGGGAACCTAGTGAGATAATGGTCCCTGAGCCTGGACACAGCTCGTCTGGGAAAGAGAATGTTGTCGACACCATTGTCGTCCTCAGTGAGATGAGGGGACACAGGGTCCAGGACAAGAAGGAGAGTCCCTGGGACCCTGAACCACAGGAAGAGTAGAAGCGCTCTGAGCACCCCAGGGAGCTGTTCTCAGCCCCCCCTGCGCTGTTCGTGCACGATGTTCCCTGGTCAGTGACTACCGAGCGCCCCCTGCTGGTCCTGAGGTGTCTTCGGGGTCCAGAGCGCCCCCTGGTGTACCTGAGGGTCTCCTGCAGCTCAGACATTCCTGTCTCCCTGCAGGGAGTTTGTGTCTGAATCACAGAGACCCTTGGTCAGGAAAATGTCACATGTCTAGTGTTTATCTCACTCAAATCTATTCACATACTCTGTGTCTCCCGTTCTCAATAAATTACCTCTTAAAATCTCAACACGGACAGCACTGCTGAGCCCATACTCCTTGGTGAGTGGTCTGTGTTCAGTCCTGATCAGGGATGAGAACATCTGGGAACCCGGGGATGGACTCCTGTCCCAGAGCTGCAGGGTCAGGGCTGGTCTCGTTTCATGAGCTGAGGGGGCCCTATTTTCATTTGCTCCTACTATAGAGGGATCTCTGGGGTTGGACACTGTCATAAAGGACACGGTGTCAGAGTGTGGTGTGTCCAAGGCCATATGCCTGTGTAGTATTAGTCCTGGTGTCTGGGCCTCGGCTTCTCCCAACCTGAGCCAACTGCTTCCCTGAATGACATCCAGACCAGGGGACATGCCAAGTGAGGGTTTCAGTGCTACCTGGCTGGACAATAGACCATGTGAAAATGTGATCACGGTACAATCCAGCAGGAAAATATCAATATAATAGAAAACTAAAAGAAAGGATAGGACTTTAAATATCACGTCTCAGAAGGCTACCTGTATGAACACAGGAAGATGATCAACCATCACACCCAGAGGGAGATTAACGTGTGGGAATTTTATGTTCAACAGATGGGAAGTTCCCTCTGACACTGTTTCCCCTGCACAGTGTTCAGAGGACACACTGAGAACAGAGTGTGAATCTACAGCCAGTGGACCAATGTTGGGGGGCAGTGGGTGTCTGTGTGGGTCACTGGGAAGTAGAAGCCTTAACTACTGAGAAGCAGACAGGGCGTCCAGGTCGGAGTCCTTCAGGGAGTTTGGAGCTGGATGTGCAGCAGCTGCACGGCCTCCTGTGTGGGGTTTGTTCTCTAGACTCTGCGGGACCAGGTTCAGTCACTGGGGATGGAGAAGAACCTCAGTCATGACCAGGTGAGTTTAGGTGAAGTTGTGGGAGTAATTGAGTTTAGGTTATAGACACTTGGTTAAGAAAAATTTTGTGACTATCATTAATACAGGAAAACAAAACTAAATAAAATATCATTTTTATAAAATATTTTTTTCTTTACCCATTTTTTATTAAATGAATATGTCATTCAAATAACCTCCCATTATTGCAGCTGATGGATCTGATTTTCTATAAACTGATCAGCCTGGTGGTTCAGCCGTGTTCTCTCCATCAGGATCTGTGTCCATGTGGACGTCTCTCGTGCTCCAAACCAGGGCGGCAGGAGACAGGTGCATTCCTGGTTCCTCAGAAGTGAATTTCAGATTCTTCCCTTGTCTTCACCTGACCCTGGGGAATGCTGTCCCCACGTCCACACACAGGGAGTCCCCTGGAGTGTGACGTCTCCTGCTGTGGGTGCCACTGTGCAGAGCTGGGAAGAGATGCTCCCAGGTACATGGATGGGGAACCAACAAGCCAGAGGCCACACTCCCAGGGCTGTTGTTCTTTATGTCGTGAGTTTCCTCCTCACAGAGCAAGTTCACAGTGTCTCATATCACTTTCCTCAGAAATAGCCACACACAGTAATCTAGTCATTAATATACAAACAACTGGCTTAGAAATTACCAACCTCTTTACTCAGCCACAGAAAGAAGAAAACAGTACCCTTTGTGTCAGCGTGGATGGACCTAGAGAGACTTATGCTGAGTGAAGAAAGTCAGACAGAGAGAGAAAAACACCCTGTGGTTTCACTGTTATGAGGAATCTACAGAACACAGTAAAGTACCAGCAGAATAGAAACAGACTCATGGACTCAGGGAACAGACTGATGGTCCCAGAGGGAGGGCAGTTGGGAGCCTGGGTGACAGGGGGAGGGACTAAGAAGCACAGATGGGCAGTCAGACAGCAGTGACAGGATGTGAAGTGCAGCCCAGGGAACAGTCAGTCGTATTGTCATAACTGGGTGTGGGGCCAGGCGGGCACTGGAACTATTGGTGCCTCACATCATAAATCATATGATGTCTGACCACGCAGCTGTGCACCAGAAACTAATATAAAATAACACAGACTGTCAACAGGAATTGAAAAAGAAAGAAAAAAGGGAATTGACCCTCACTCCAGTGAGATTAAACTAACTGTGGTGGGTGTGACCCAGACAGGAGACAGGGCTGAATTCCAGGACTGTGCTCACAGGTGCATCTTCACTGGGAAAGTGCTGACATCATTACAGTCATTAGAGGCTCCCACTGAGAACCTTGACCTGAAATTATTCGCTGAAGGTTCACATCTCAATAACAACCTGAAGGCAGTGAACAAGGACTTACTTCAACAACCAGATTTGATGAAGGGCCTTTCCTGTGCTCCCCAGAGATTCCAACTGTGTACATGATACATGTTCCCTGTCCCCTGTATGTGTTTGTCCTCAGCCTGGACATCTGCACAAGCTGTCGTGGGTCCCTCTGCCTCTGCCTGGTGGCAACTGCTCTGGGTGCTGTGAGCAGGATGCCAAGTCAGTGACCATCACCACCGGGGACTTTCATCTCTAACTTTGGGGTCAAAGGCCTCTGGTGTCCAATGTCCAGCACATGGGTGTCCAGCTACTGGCTGGCTGGGCCCTGAGCTGGGTGGAGCTGAGCTGCAATGTCAAATCAGCAGAACCCCTGGTTGGATGTAGCCTACATGGGTCAGTGGATTTCATGATTAGTTCTCATTTGGGCACAAGAGCGTCCATAAGAGACTCTGCCTTTTGTTCATATGAGAAAGTGGTCTTTCTGGACAACAGACATTTCTTTACTCTTTCTGTTTAATTGTTGACATCATTATAGGTGTCCCCATCCCCCAACTAACTGCTCCCCTCCACCAGCCCCCACCACGACTCCCCTGGCTGTCAGCACATGTTGTCTGTGCCCATGGGCTGTGCATGTAGGTCCTCTGACTCCTCTCCTCACCTCCTTTTATTCACTCTCCCGCCCCCACTCTGATCTGTGTCTGTACGTTCCAGTGTCCACGCCTCTGGTTCCATTTTGTTCATCAGTTTATTTTGTTCCTCAGATTTCACATATAACTGAGGTCATATGGTATTTGTCTTTGGCTTATTTCTCTTAGCATAATCCTCCCCAGGTCCCTCCATGCTGTCCACAGGGTGAGGGATGCTTCTTCCTTACAGCTGCGTAGTGTTCCCTTGTGTAAATGCACCTCAGGTTTTTATCCACTCGCCAACATGGGCACTTGGGCTGTTCACAGAACTTGGGTACTGCAAATACCACTGCTATGAGTACAGGGGTGCTGACATTCTTTCTGATTGGAGCTTTGGAATACCTAGGACATATTCCCAGAAGTGTGATCACTGCGTTAGATGGCAGTTTTATCTTTAATTTATTGAGGAAACTCCACACTGTGTCCACAGTGGCTGCACCAGTCTGCATTTCCAGCAGCAGGGCATGAGGGTTCTGTTCTCTCCACATCCTCACCAGCACTTGTTGTTGGTTGATTTATTGTTAGGAGCCATTCTAGCAGATGTGGTTGTATTTTAAGTGGAATGTGTTTGACGATTATTGACCTTGAGCATTTTTCTAGTCTGTTGGCCATCTGTGTGTGCGCTTTGGAAAGGTGTCTATGCAGGGCCTCTGACCTTTTCTTAATAGGATGTTTGCCCTTGTAATGAGTTTTATAAGTTTTTTAAATATATTTTTGAATATAACCCCTTAACAGATGTACCATTGGCAAATAAACGATAAAAGTTTCTAACTCAGAGACTTCATAGGTTATCACTGAATTGGGAAACCAAAGAGGGTGCCTGAGGGAAACTGTGACATGAAGAGGAAACCACACAGGAAACCAGCCCAAACCTCCAACTGCACCTGCTCCTGGGTGGTCCTTGTGTTCAGGACCCTGAGCGCCCCCTGGTGGTCGCAGCCTCTCCTGCAGGGAGGTTTGTGTCTGGGCTCACACTGACTTCCCCTCACTGTGTGCGCACAGTAATACAAGGCCGAGTCCTCGGTGGTCATGGAGCTCAGCTGAAGGTAGAACTGGTTCTTGGACGTGTCACTAGAGATGGTGGTACGACTCTTGAGGGACGGGTTGTAGTAAATGCTACTACCACTAGCATATGTGGACCCAATCCATTCCAGCCCCTTCCCTGGTTTCTGGCGGATCCAGCCCCAGTAGTTACCACCGCTAAGTGAGCCCCCAGAGACAGAGCAGGTGAGGGAGAGGGTCTCCGAGGGCTTCACCAGTCCTGGGCCCGACTCCTGCAGCTGCACCTGGGACAGGACACCTGGGGACAAGGAGCATCAGGCCCTGTCAGTCACGTGCAGTCACAATCACCCCATAGACCCCTGTCTGACCTGCGAGACCCTCACCTTGGGGGGCTGTCACCAGGCACAGGAGAAGACCCAGCAGTCTCATCTTCTTCTAAACCACAGCTCTGCCTTCCCCAGAGACCTCAGCCCTGTGTGAGGAGAGAGCTGTGAGCCTCCCCAGCCCAGGGGAGGATTTACCCTGGAGCTTAGGGAGAAATTTGCATGTGGGGAAGCCTGTTCCTTATAAGTGCAGGGATTGAGGTCAGGCTTCCCTGGTCCTTCTGAGGCCCTGTGGGGGCATCTCTTCCCTTGATCTCACTCTGTATGTTAGTCAGGGAGAGGGGATCCCTGGGTTCAAGAGACATTGGAATGTGGTCAAAGGTTGGCCTCACCTTTTTGAGCATAAGAAGAAATGATGGAATAGACAGGGAGGTTAGACTTTTAACTTCCCATACATCCTTCAAACTGATTTGAAAGGGATTAGCATTTGTTCAGAGACTTTCTGAATCCCAACTCTCCAGTATACCCACTATTTCCAAATTTTATATCATAATTTTATACAAGTATTACCTTTCTTAGTGCAAACATAAAAATAAAGGACATCTATGCTCAATATTTTATATTTTAATTTTATTTAAATACATTTTTATTGATTTTATTTTTTAGAGAGTGGAACGGAGAGGGTAATTTCATCGCTGACAACAATCCCAGACTCCAGTCTCCCTCCTTCTGTCCCTGGGCATGGTCAGTTGGTCAGAGGTGCCGGGATCTACCACAGAATATGTAACGTCCTTAATGTATATTGAACACATTCTCCCATCAGACAAATACTTTGGAAATGATATCTCTTTGTGGAGCTTGTCTTTTCATTCCCTTAATGGGATCTTTGGTGGGATAAAAGCATTTAATATAGCAAAATGTAATCGATGCCTATTTTCTTTGCTGGGCCTGTTTCGGTGAATCACACAGACCCCAGGACGTGCTGAGCCTCACGGTCCCGGAGCATTGGCTGCAGCAGCCACAGGGACAGAGAGGTTCTGGCACCAGGAGTGAGGGCTGCTGGGAAACTGCCCAGAACTGGACGGGGCTTGGACCTGGGTGAGAGGAGGAAGCTGGACGTGTTCTGAGTCACAGGACAGAGATGTGCCTGATGTTCATGGACATAGTGTTACTGGACATGTGGGTTTAAACCTCTTCCCCTGACGACCCAGGAGGACGTGCAGGGTATGATAGACACAGCTTCTGTCATCGTAGGAAACACCAGAGTGATTGTGACCAGGAGTTTGTCAGAATAGAAACGTTAAATGTTCTGCAGGCAGGGATCAAGGGAAATAAGGAACGTGTCATTGCAAAGGGGGGAAGGGGATTCCTGTTACCCACATGCACCTGCTCACAGTGTCTGTGTCTGTGAGGAAACAACTTCACAGGTCCAGGGGGTTAGCACTTGGACACCTGAGGGTAATTACTCATATGATCACACCATGCTTGCCCAAGCTGCACAATTCATTGGGTCCCCATTTATGAAATCCCTCTAAACTTAGAGGAAAGAGTAAACACCCCTCCCTGCAGTAGTCATGGTGCTGTTATATCTGTGTGGGGAGCTCTCATGTCATTCACCAGGATCCTGTCTCAGTCCATCGTGATCATCATCACCATAATCATCATCATCATCATCATCATCATCATCATCATCATCATCACAATCATTTGCTTACTTATAGTCTTTCTTCTCATTTTCTATAGATATGTTTGCTGTCCACAGATAATTACTTTTTATTGGGTAAAAAAGAAGACATCATGCATGGCCCGTGTGGCTCAGTGGTTGAACATCGACCCATGTACCTAGAGGTCACTGGTTGGATTCGCAGTTAGGGCCACTGCTCAGGTTGTGGGCCCAATCCCCAGTGGGGTGCATGCAGGAGGTGGCCTATCAATGTTTCTGTCTCTCTCCTTTTCCTTTCCTCTCTATCTAAGTCAATAAATAAATAATAAATAAATAAAAACCAGGCGTCTCCTCTTTCCATATCAGTGGGAGAGTGAAACAAAGGCCTCACCCACCGTAGCTGACACAGGCCTTCCAACACTCTGAGGACCTTGGACACATACAGGTTCCACCCAGGACCTGGGACGAGGACCCCTGTCCAATCCCATTGTCATTGTCACCACCACCACCGTCCTCAATATTTCTTATAAATAATCAGTTTTCTCATTATCTCTAGACCTGGTTTTGTACTCACATAATGATCCTTTATCTTAATTTTTACTCATTTTGTACAATATTTAACTTCAATATGTAGCCATATGCTATTTTCTTTTTCATTACTGCTGAGTCCCTGCCAGGTCCCTGAGCTCTGTGCACACTGAGCTCCTCCCATCCCTGGTGGCAAGGAGGGAACACTCAGTCCCCAGGGAGGGGAGATTTCCCCTGGGAATGGGGACAAGGAGACAGAGCCCAGCAAACCCCTGTGGTCCTAGGGGTCTGTGTGCACACCCAGGACACGCCCCTGTGTGATCTCTGAGACTGGATCCTCCACTCTGAGTCATCACTGAGATCCTTCTGTGTCGAGGTGTGTATCAGCTGATGGTTATTTTCATTGCTGAGTAGTATTCCATTGACTGATGTTCCGTAGTTGGCTTATTTGTAAAATTAAAATGCCTTTGGGTTGTTGGTAGCTTCTAATTCAAAGAACTTAAATATTTGTATATATTTTTGTATGAACATAAGGATTTGTCTTTCTGGAGCACACACTCCTAGTGGGACTACAGCGATGCATGGTATATATTTAATTTAATAGGAAACCATGATTCACTATGTGAAGAAAGAAAAGCAGGAGGAGAAGAGGAGCCCAGTCACTGCCGACATGTCATCTGCACACACAGTGCCACCTCCTGACTTGTCCACAGTGAAAATATGAGAAGTTAGAGCCACAGAGAAAAACCGAGAAACCGTCCCTGGATGCAGCTGAGAGCTGAGAGGAAATCCCTGCTCCCAACAGGAAGCCCCTCCTTTCCCCCTCACTTTGCACCTGCTCCTGGGCTGTTCTCTGTGGTCGGTGTGTTCTGAGCGCCCCCTGGTGTCCTGCGCGCCCCCTGCAGCCCTGCCCTCCTGTCCCCCTCAGGAGGTTTGTGTCTGGGCTCACACTGACTTCCCCTCACTGTGTCTAGCACAGTAATACACGGCCGTGTCCTCGGTGGTCACGGAGCTCAGCTGCAGGGAGAACTGGTTCTTGGACGTGTCTCTGGTGATGGAGGTGCGGCTCTTGAGGGACGGGCTGTAGTAAGTGCTGCCGCCAGAGCTGATGCACCCCAACCACTCCAGCCCCTTCCCTGGTTTCTGGCGGATCCAGCTCCAGCAGTAACCACTGGTGATGAGGTAACCAGAGACAGTGCAGGTGAGAGAGAGGGTGTGCGAGGGCTTCAACAGTACTGGGCCCGGATCTGGCAGCTGCACTTGGGACAGGACACCTGGGAACAAGGAGCATCAGGCCCTGTCAGTCATGTGCAGTCACAACCACTCCATAGACCCCTTTCTGACCTCTTTGTCCCTCACCTTGGGGGGCTGTCACCAGGCACAGGAGAAGACCCAGCAGTCTCATCTTCTAGACCACGGCTCTGCCTTCTCCGGAGACCTCAGCCCTGTGTGAGGAGAGAGCTGTGAGCCTCCCCAGCCCAGGGGAGGATTTACCCCAGAGCTTGGGGAGAAATTTGCATGTGGGGCAGCTTGTTCCTTATAAGTGGAGGACTGAGGTCAGGCTGCCCTGGTCCTTCTGGGGCCCTGTGGGGGCATCTCTTCCCCTGATCTCACTCAGCATGTGAGTCAGGGATGGAGAATCACCTGGTACATGAGATATATTGGAGTCAGGTTACAGGATGTGCTCATTTCAGATAAATGGTGGACTCTATGAGTCAATTACATGTGTAGTTTAGCATGCATCTTTCAAATAGATTCATAAGGATTACATTTTTCCAAGTGGTTTATCAGTCCCTTCTCCCTAATGTCTGCACAACTGTCAAAACTATTTTCTAAACAATTGTATTTTTTAACATAAATTTTAATATATATATTAATATATATATTATAATATAAAAAATATATATTATATTTAATATATAATATATATTATATAATGTCTGTCTGAAAATCACAAAATAAGGACATTCATTCTTACTATCTTATTTATTAATTTATTTTGTTACTTTGATCCAAATAACTGTATCCTAAGAACAGGTCTTTGGGATACGCTTGATTTTGTTTTATTTTGTTTAGTTTTATTTTATTTTGTTAAAGGATATTTCATACAAATATTGAGTAACACTACACTAAATACCTTTATTTAGGTTGTTCCTAGAAACATTTTTTCTTAAAATCTTTGCCAAACAGATTCAGAAGCTGAGCATGGTCAGTCCTGTTTAGTATTTGGATGGGAGACCCTTGATTCTTGATGTTGATAGTTGGTAATCGTGACTTTGTGTCCCTCTTGAAACTCTTCCTAGTGGAAGCCCACGGCTTATTGCAGTGACCCCAAACAATCTCCATCATACATAATCACATACACACATGGAGAAATTATTGGAAATAGAAATAAATGATTATGCATTAGTAAATCTCAGACTCGTTTATATGTTGTGATTGTAAAGGCAGCAGATTAATGACCACTTTCCTCAGTCCAGCGTTATCAGTGAGATAGGTGTTCAAAAAGAGGGACATGAAGAGAATCCCAGCTCACATTTGCTCATAGGAAAGGGATCTTTAATGCTGACAGGACCCTCACTCCTGTCCTCCTCTGTCTGTCCCTGGGAAGGTCAGAGGGAGCAGGGCTCTCCCACATAATCAAGAGCATCCTGAACGTATGAGGCACACATTCTCCCATCAGACATATCACCGAGAACTATGTTGTCTCTTTATAAGCTGGTATTTTATTTTCCTTAATGGCTTGGTTGATGGGAAAATTGTTTATTTCCAACAATGATCAAATAATTCATCACTGTTTCATTTATGGATCCTGTTTTTGAAGTTTTCTATAACTATTCTCAAGAAAATTTTCACTGTCCATTTCCATGGGAGGAGAAACCTGATATGAACACAGTGGGCACGAAACCCAATGGGAAATAATGGCTGGAATTCTTAATATCATTGAAATCTGTTTGCTGTGTCCTCTGATCAGGAGATGAGCCTTCCATGGCATGAAGCTCTGATTCATTTCAGAGATTAATTCACTTTACTGGATATTACATTGTGAATTACCCTGTTGTATGTAGGATAGAAGACTATACTAACCCCTGAGAAATTATATCATGTAGACGTCAGGCAGACGAGGAAGGAACCTCAAAGGACGTGAGGCAGATTCTGAGCAGAGACGACAGGGACAGGATCCCAGAGGGTATTTCACGAGGATGAAAGTGACCAGGAGGACAAAGGTGCAGAGAGGTTGTGAGAGGGACACATGAGGAGATGACCTGGAGCTAACGTCCGGAAAAGTGAATGTCCCAGTGAGAGCCCTGCATGGAGCTGTGTGTGCAGGACTCATGTGGGACAGTGAGAGAGCGAGGCCCTGGCGAGTGTGGGGACCTAAGGGATGGACTCTCAGAGTGTCTAGACGGTGACACCTGGGTGGGCGGAGGTGGGTTTTAAACCACGTACTCCAGGGCCAGTGCCCAGATGACCACCACTCAGGGGATGCTGGGAACAGGACTGTGGGGTGACAGTGACCTCTAGTGGTCACTTTGAGCCATGCAGGCTGCAGGACCCTAGGGACTGAACCAGCTGCCTCTCCACCCACCCAAGACCAGGGAAGAGAAGAGCTCACCTTTAAGGTCGGGCTCTTCCTCTCTGAAGAAGAGAGACAGGAGGACTTGCACAACGAGGTTATTTTTATTGCTGAGTAGTATTCCACTGGTGGATGTTCTCTAGTTTGATTATTTGTAAAATTAGAAGGACGTCTGTGTTGTCTGTAGCATGTAGCACAATGATGCTATGAATATTTGGATGTTCATATATTTTTGTATGAACACAAGGAATCCTTGTTCTGCAGCAAACACTCCTTGTGGGGCAGCTGAGATACATGTTAAGTATATATTTTACTTGATAAGAAACTGCGATTCACTTTGTGGAGAAAGAATAACAGGACACAGAGGGACCTGGGGAAGGAGAGGAACCCAGTCACTGCTGACATGTCATCTGCACACACAGTGTCACCTCCTTACTTGTCTGCAGTGAGAATATGAGAAGTTAGAGCCACAGAGAAAAAACAAGAATCGTCCTGGATGCAGCTGAGAGCTGAGAGGAAATCTCTGCTCCCAACAGGAAGCCCCTCCTTCCCCCTCACTCTGCACCTGCTCCTGGGCTGTTCTCTGTGGTCGGTGGGTCCTGAGCGCCCCCTGGTGTCCTGAGCGCCCCCTGCAGCCCCACCCTCCTGTCCCCTCAGAAGGTTTGTGTCTGGGCTCACACTGACTTCCCCTCATTGTGTGTATCTCGCACAGTAAGACACGGCCGTGTCCTCGGTGGTCATGGAGCTCAGCTGCAGGGAGAACTGGTTGTTGGACGTGTCTCTGGAGATGGAGGTGCGGCTCTTGAGGGACGGGCTTTTGTAAATACTACCTTCATAACATATGTGCCCCATCCACTCCAGCCCTTTCCCTGGTTTCTGGAGGATCCAACCCCAGCAGTAACCACTGGTTGTGATGGAGAATCCAGAGACAGCGCAGGTGAGGGAGAGGGTCTGCGAGGGCTTCACCAGTCCTGTGCCCGACTCCTGCAGCTGTACCTGGGACAGGACACCTGGGGACAAGGAGCATCAGGCCCTGTCAGTCATGTGCAGTCACACCACCCCACAGACCTCTGTCTGACGTCTGAGACCCTCACCTAGGGGGCTGTCACCAGGCACAGGAGAAGACCCAACAGTCTCATCTTCTAGACCACGGCTCTGCCTTCCCCAGAGACCTCAGCCCTGTGTGAGGAGAGAGCTGTGAGCCTCCCCAGCCCAGGGGAGGATTTACCCTGGAGCTTGAGGAGAAATTTGCATGTAGGACAGATTTTGCCTTATAAGTGCGGAGACTGAATTCAGACTGCCCTGGTCCTTCTGGGTCCCCTATGACAGCATCTCTTCCGTTGAACTCAGCGTGTAAGTCATGGAAAGAGAATCCCCTGTATCATGAGACACATTGGAATGAAGTCAAGTTCGGCCTCACCTTTCTGAGAATTAGAAATGGTGGGCTAGAAGGGGACGTTATTTAGCCCTGACTGGTTTGGCTCAGCAGCTAGATGAGTAGGTTATACTTTTAAATTCTCATGCATGTTTCAAACAGATATAAAGGGATTATCATTTGTTCAGAGTTACTGCATTCAAGCACTGCATTATATCCACAATTTAAAAAAATTATCATAATTTCCTACAAACACATTCTATGGTTGTGCAAAAAAAAAAAAAAAATTAAATAACAAGAGCCATTGTCAGGATCTTATACCTTAATCTGTGACTTCACATTGATCTGTAAAACGAACTCCCAAGCTCAGGCAGGTGGGAAATTCTTAATAATTAATGTTGGAAGTTTGTCATTGAGTCTACAGCTTCCTGTGCAAATTCTTCCGTTATGCACCCCATGATACATTGCAGAGACCCCAGACTAGTCACATCAGAAACCATCATGGCCAGTTTTGCTCAGTGAACAGAGTGTCAGCCCATGGATTAAAGGTCTAGGGTTTGATTCCTAGACAAGGGCAAGTACCTGGGTTGAGGTTCGATCCTCAGCCCCAGTTGAGATCATGTGGGAGGCAACCAATCAATGTGTCTCCCTCACCTCTCTCTCTCTCTCTCTCTCTCTCTCTCTCTCTCTCTCTCTCTCTCTCTCTCTCTCTCTCTGACGCCTGATGCCCTCCCTTCCACTCTATCTAAAAGTGAGTGAAAAAACATCCTTAGGTGAGACTTTTTAAAAAAGGAAACAATCATCTTTTTTTCTGGAGAAGACAAGAAATGAAATGAAAACAGAGATTATGCGTGTGTACAACTCAGAATCATTCATGTGTTGAAATGATTATGACAGGAGATTGACCTATTTTCTCAGTCAAGTATTATCAGTGATGTCAGGGTTCAGAAGGTTAGTGAAGAGATTTCTTACCATAGGTTTTCTCATAGGAAAGGGAACTTCAACCCTGACAGGAATCACTCATTGCAGTCTCCCGCCCTCTGTCCCTAGGGATGGTCACTGGTCAGAGTTGCTGACCTCTGCAAACAGATTATATAAGGTCCTGAATGTATGATGAACTCATTCTCCGATCAGACAAGTGGTTTGGAAATCATTATCTCTTTCTTTTATTTCCCTTAATAAAAATTTTGGTAGTTACCTGGGACAAATGCATTTAATTTAGCAAAGTCTAATTCACCTCTGTTTTCTGTACTGGTCCTGTTTCGGTGAACCAGAAAGACCCCAGGATGTGCTCTGCCTCACGGTCCAGGGACATTGGCTGCAGCAGCCACAGGGACAGAGAGATCCTGGCACCAGGAGTGAGGGCTGCTGGGAAACTGCCCAGAACTGGACGGGACTTTGACCTGGGTGAGGGGAGGTAGCTGGACGTGTTCTGAGTCACAGAACAGAGATGTGTGTGATTTTCAAGGACAGAGTGTTACTGGACATGTGGGTTTAAACCTCTTCCAGTGATGACCCAGGAGGATGTGCAGGGCATGACAGACACAGCTTCTGTCATCGTAGGAAACACCTGAGTGACTATGACCAGGAGTTTGTTAGAATAGAAACGTTAAAGTTTCTGAAGGCAGGGATCAAGGGAAATAAGTAACGTGTCATTACAAAGGGGGGAAGGGGATTCCTGTTACCCACATGCACCTGCTCACAGTGTCTCTGTCTGTGAGGTAACAACTTCACAGGTCCAGGGGTAAGCACTTGGACACCGGTGGGGTCATTACTCCCATGGTCACACCATGTTTCACCCAAGCTGCACAATTCATTGGAGTTCCATTCATGAAATCCCTCAACACTTAGAGGGAAGAGTGGACACCCCTCCCTGCAGGAGCCATGGTGATAGTGTGTGTTTGTGAGGAGTCGTCTTGTCATTGACTAGGACCCCGTCTCAGTCCATCATCATCATCATCATCATCCTCACCATTTGCCTACTTCTCATTGTCTTTAGACTTGGTTGTTGACCATATATAATGACCTCTTCTCTCAAGTTTTGCATATTTTTTATGGTTGTTAAGTAGAATTGGTAGTCAGACTATTTTATTGTTTCATTGAGTGCTGACAACTGATGGGTCATTCCTGCCTCTTCTCCATCTGCCCCACACTGGGATCTGATGAGAAAGTTGGGTCTCTTTAGATGTCATTGGGAGATTGAACCACACAAGCTCCTGGAGAGATTTCCTCCCCCTCCCCACAAACTCGCCAAAATAAAACCCTGAGCCCATCCCCTTTCCTGGTCTATCAAAGCACTTCTCACTTCCTGAAGGGCCTTTCCTGTGCTACCCAGAGATCCCAACTGTGTACGTGATACACGTCCCATATCCCCTGTGTGTGTTTGTCCTCAGCCTGGACATCTGCACAAGCTGTCGTGGGTCCCTCTGCCTCTGCCTGGTGGCAACTGCTCTGGGTCCTGTGAGCAGGATGCCAAGTCAGTGACCATCACCACCGGGGACTTTCATTTCTAGGTTTGGGGTCAAAGGCCTCTGGTGTCCAATGTCCAGCACATGGATGTCCAGCTGCTGCCTGGATGGGCCCTGAGCTGGGTGGAGCTGAGCTGCAATGTAGAATCAGCAGAACCCCTGGTTGGATGTAGCCTACGTGGGTCAGTGGATTTCATGATTAGTTCTCATTTGGGCACAAGTGCGTCCATAAGAGACTCTGCCTGTTGTTCATATGAGAAAGTAGTCTTTCTGGATAACAGACATTTTTTTATTCTTTCTGTTTAATTGTTGACATCATTATAGGTGTCCCCATCCCCCAACTAACTGCTCCCCTCCACCAGCCCCCACCACGACTCCCCTGGCTGTCAGCACTATGTCTTCTGTGTCCATGGGCTGTGCATGTAGGTCCTTTGACTCCTCTCTTCACCTCCTTTTATTCACCCATCCCCCCACTGTGATCTGTGTCTGTTCATTCCCGTGTCCACGCCTCTGGTTCTATTGTGTTGTCAGTTCACTTTGTTTTTCAGATTTTACATGTAACTGAGGTCATGTGGTATTTGTCTTTGGCTTATTTCTCTTAGCATAATCCTCCCCAGGTCCCTCCATGCTGTCCACAGGGTGAGGGGTGCTTCTTCCTTACAGCTGCGTAGTGTTCCCTTGTGTAAATGCACCTCAGGTTTTATCCACTCGTTACTGATGGGCACTCGGGCTGCTCACAGATCTTGGCTACTGCAAAGACCACTGCTATGAGTACAGGGTGCATATATTCTTCTTGATTGAAATTTTGGGATACCTAGGATGTAGTCCCAGAAGTGTGATCACTGTGTGGAATGGCAGTTTCATCTTTAATTTATTGAGGAAACTCCACACTGTGTCCACAGTGGCTGCACCAGTCTGCATTCCCGCCAGCAGGGCATGAGGGTTCTGTTCTCTCCACACCCTCACCAGCACTTGTTGTTGGTTGATTTATTGATGGGAGCCATTCTGGCAGGCGTAGTGGTATTTTCAGTGGCATCTCTCTGATGAATAGTGACTTCAAACATTTTTTCATGTTTATGTTGTCCATCTGTTTGTCCTCTTCACATAAGTTTGTATGCAGGGTCTCTGCCCATTTATTAATGGGATTGTTGGTCTGTGAAATGAGTTCTAAACGTTTTATTTAAATACATTTTTCAATATAACCACTTAACAGATGTACCACTGGCAAATAGGCAATAAACTTTTCTAACTCAGAGACTTCATAGGTAAGCACAGAATCAGGAACCCAGTGAGGTTCCCTGAGCAAAACTGTGACATGAAGAGGAAACCACACAGGAAACCAGCCCAAACCTCCAACTGCACTTGTTCCTGGATGGTCCTTGTGTTCAGGAACCTGAGCACCCCCTGGTGGTCGCAGCCTCTCCTGCGGGGAGGTTTGTGTCTGGGCTCACACTGACTTCCCCTTACTGTGTCTCTGTTATAGTAATACACGGTCGTGTCCTCAGTTCTCAGGTTGTTCATTTGCAGATACAGCGTGTTTTTGGAGATGTCTCTGGAGATGGTGAATCGGCCCTTCACAGAATCCGCATAGTATTTCTGACTCCCATCCTACCATATACGTGCCACCCACTGCAGCCCCTTCCCTGGAGCCTGGCGGACCCAGTTCATGCCATAGCTACTGAAGGTAAATCCAGAGGCTGCACAGGAGAGTCTCAGAGACCCCCCAGGCTGCACCACGCCTCCCCCAGCTGCACCTCACACTGGACACCTGCAAACACAAAGACGTCCTGGTCAGGAAACTGTCACACGTCCACTGTTTCTCTCTCTCATCCACTCTCACACTCAGTGTCGCTTGTTCTCCATAAATTACCTCTTAAAATAGCAGCAAGGAAAACCCAGCTGAGCCCAAACTCCATGGTGGGTGCTCTGTGTTCAGTCCTGTTCGGGAATGGGGTCACCTGGGGATCCCAGGGCCGGGCTCCTGTCCCAGAGCTGCCCTGTCGGGGTCGGGCTGGAATTTATGGGCAGAGGGGGCCCTATTTGTATGTCCTCCTACTATATAGGGAGCTCTCAGGTTGGAGACCTGCAGAGAGGGCCGTGCCTCAGTGCAGGTGTGAGTGTCCTGGGGGAGAATCGTGGTCATGACAACATTTCAATAACTGAAAAAGAATCATAAGGATTTGGTGGGTATGTCCTGTGTCTGCATCTGGTAACAGGGCGCCCAGCATCTGGCCTGTGCTCCTCCCCACTGGTCCCCTCGACTCCCCTGAACCAACCCCAGGCAGAGCAGGATCTCCCCATGAGGGTTCATACCCCTTGAATGTAATGAGAGCATGAATGAAGGGCTGTGTTCTGGTGCTACCCACACGTCAGAGTGGAGACAAGCAGATATGTGGAAAGAGACCACAGGCTGCAGATCTTGTAAATGTGGACATTGTGGACATGGTGTGTTGGTGGCCTTGGCCCTGAGTGTCTCTGGTGTCCTGACCTTCAAGGGGTCAAAAAGACAGAGTGTTGAGAATGTTTCTCTATCCCTGGGACTCAGAGACACTGAGAAGTCAGGGAGATTCATGGAGCTGATGGAGAGGCTGTGGGTTTCCAACACCTAGAAGTCCATGTTCAGAGAGTCTGTCTTCATAGACAGTAATGAAAATCTTGAAGAAGGTGATATAATGGAATAAGTAGTGAACTAATTCTGTACACAATACATATGATCAGTGAGGGGGACTGTTGTCTGAGTTATGCTGGGAACCTTTGTATATTATATGCAAAGTGACTTTGTTGTATTTGACTCATTTGGCAAACTTGAGATTCAAATATTTTCCAGGGAAATCTAGACAGGTCCTCCTAATGTAAGTGTTTATATCAGAGGGAGGCAGAGGGAGATTAGGCTCCAGAAGGACAAGAACACGCTGTGATCTCTGAGGTCAGGGTCCTATTCATGGCTGTGGAGATGGAGGAAGAGTCCACGGGACCAATGATGCAGTTCTAGTCGCTGGTAAAGACCAGGAAACAGGCTCCCCTGTCTGAGATTGTTCAGGCAGCAGTAACAAAATGCGTGGCTGGGAAGGTGATAAACAACACCTTTTTTTATTAATTTATTTTTGTTACAAATATTTATCCTTTTTTTCCCATTGACCACCTCCCCCTGAACTGCTCCCGCACCCGTCCCCAGCATTTTTGTCTATGTCCATGGTTATGCATACATGCATATAAGGTCTGTAGTTTATCAATTCTCTCCTCTCCCCCCAAATCCCCCTTCTGAGGTTTGTCAGTCTGTACCCTACTACTGTGTCTCTGAGTCTATATTGTTCATCAGTGTGTTTTGTTCATTATATACCACAAATAAGTGACATCATGTGATATTTGTCTTTCTCTGCTTGGCTTGTTTTGCTTAGGATAATACTCTCCAGGTCCTTCCATGTCTTCTCAAAGGATAAGAGATCTTTTTTTCTTGCAGCTGCACAGTGTTCCATTGTGTACATGTACCACAGCTTTTTATGCACCCATCTACTGATGGACACTTGGGCTGTTTCCAGATCTTAGCTATTGTAAATAGTGCAACTATGAACATTAGGGTACATATATTCTTTCTGATTGGTGTTTCAGGCTTCTTAGGATATATTCCTTGAAGTGGGTGACTGGGTCAAATGGTAGTTCCATTTTTAACTTTTTGAAGTAACACCATATTGTTTTCCATAGTGGCTGCACCAGTCTGCATTCCCACCAGCAGTGTACTAGAGTCCCCTTTTCTCCACACCCTCACCAGCACTTTTTTGATGATTTATAGATGGCAGCCATCCTGAGAGTTGTGAGGTGATACCTCATTGTTGTTTTAATTTGCATCTCTCTGATGATTAGTGATGTTGAGCATTGTTTCCTATGTCTCTTTGCCATTTGTACGTTTTGTTTGGAGAGGTGTCTCTTTAGGTCCTCTGCCCATTTTTAAATTTTTTTTTTGTCTTCCTTTTGTTGAGCTGTATGAGTATTCTATATGTTTTGGAAATCAACCCCTTATCTGAGGTATCGTTAACAATTATGCTCTCCCATACAGTGGGTTCCCTTTCCCTTTTGATGCTTGTTTCTTTTGGTGTTCAGAGGCTTTTTGGATTGATGTAGTCCCATGTGTTCAGTTTTTCCTTTGTTTCTCTTGCATTAGGCATTGTGTCAGTGAAAATTCTGTTGCATATGATGTCTGAAATTTTGTTGCCTACATTTTCTTATAGGATTTTTATGGATTCACAAGTCACATTTAAGTCTTATCAGTTCTGAATTCATTCTTGTGTATGGTGTAAGTTGGTGATCTAGTTTTCATTTTTTTTTTTTTTTTGGCATGTAAGTGTCCAATTTTCCCAACACCATTTTTTGAAGAGACTGTCTTGACTCCAGTGTATGCTCTTGCCGCCTTTGTCAAATTTAATTGAGCATATTGTCTTGGGTCAACTTCTGGGTTCTCTGTTTTGTTCCATTGATCTATATGCCTGTTCTTGTGCCAGTACCAGGCTGTTTTGATTACAGTGGCTTTGTAGTTCAACCTGATATCCGATATTGTGATACCTCCCACTAAACAATGCACATTTGTGTCCCACAAATCTGGAGGATGGGAGTCCTCAGACAAGGAGCCAGGAAGGTGCCTTCTGGAGAGGGACGTCCTCCTGGTTCTGGTCTGACAGCCTCTTGCTGGGTCTGCACGTGGTGGAGGGACCAGCAGGACCTCTGGTCTCCATTAGGAAGGCACTGATCCCGTCAGGAGAGCACCTCATGACCTGAGCCTCTCCCCCAGACCGCACCTCCCAACACCATCCTCTTTGGGGATGAGGATTTCAACATGTGAACTTGGGGAGCACAGGTATTCAGACCACAGCACTGTCCTCAGCCTCTGCAGGAGGGTGGTCCTGCCTCCCCCTGACCTCAGTCCAGTGAGGTGGATTCATGCTCTGACCTCCAGACTGTGAGGGAATGACCATGTGCAGACTGAAGTCCAGGTCTGTGGTGATGTGACTCGGTTGTCCTAGGAATGCACAGGCTGGACGTGGTCTCCCATTATCAAGGGTGTCCCCAAGCTGCTCTTTCTGCGTGATGACCTCAGTGCTGGCCCAGGGACAGGGACACTGCACGGCTGGGGATCTGAGGAGGAGTCTCCTTGGTGTGTCCCTCTGAAGGGAGGCCTGTGAGACGCTGTGCTGACCCAGTCTGTTCTTGAACCTGGCTCCCCTGCCAACCCACGGCTTCCCCACCTGGTGAGCTGACTGTGCTGCCGAATGTCCCGGGTGTGGTGCTTGGCCAGAGACAGGGCCACGGAAATTCATCCTTGACTGTCTCCTTCGTCCTGTTCCCCAAGCTCAGTGCCATGTTTCAGAGAGCGGGGAACATCCTAGAACCTGTGAGGGAGACACTCCCGTCCAGGCTCCCAAGTCAGACACCAGCCAGGTGTTCCCAGGTGATGCCTCAATGAACATCCCTCATTCAGAGAACGGGAGGCTCCAATGTGCCCTGGAAAATAACGATGAAGAACAGGGTCCTTTCATGAACACCTTCCCTGCCAATTCCTTGCAGTGCATTTGACCCCTGTGACCTTTCCCTGGATCACCGACTCACCAGTGACGGCATCGCTCCTGGTCTCAGGGTCTGACTGTGTGAGGAGTCAGCAGGCTCATGGCCCTGCATCTCCTCCCCCAGTACAGCCGCCCTGTCCCTCAGGGTCTGGGACCCTCCCAGGATGGGGTCCCCACATTGTGTCTCGCACAGTCATGCACGGCCGTGTCCTCAGACTTCAGGTCATTGGTCTGCAGATAGGCCGTGCTGACCGAGGTGTCCATGGAGGAGACAGATCGTCCTGAGCAGCCTGGGCACACGTGGGCTTCCCAGTGTTTGTGCTAAACCAGCTCACACCCTGCAGGCCCTGTCCTGGGGCCTGTCGCACCCGGTGCACGTAGTCGCTGGTGAAGGTGGACCCAGAAGCCTTGCAGGAGACTCTCCCTGAGGCCCAGGCTTCCTCCCTCAGCCCAGACTGCACCAGCTGCCCCTGGGAGTGGACACCTGTGGAGAGGAGACAGGAGTGGGTGGAAATCCCCCTGACTGTCCCTGGTCCCCTTCTCAGCCCAGGGACTGGGGAACCCTTTCCTGTAGCCACTGCCACCAGGAGGAGGGTTCTCCAGCTCCAGTCCATGGTGAGGGGCTGAGATGTAGGCACTTCTGTAGGGAAGGTGTGGCTGTGGATGATGCTCTCAGGGCACAGATGTATCCTATTTATCCTGGTCTCCCTCATCTCATTTAGTTATTCATGAGGCAGAGTATTTCTTAGCGGAGGACTGGACCCCACCTGAGAGGTGATGGAGGTCACAGCGACTGTACTCAGTGGGAGTCTGAGGGTTCACATCCCCATCCCCATAAGGAGGACATATGTCCCCTGCCAGGTCCCTGAGCTCTGTGCCTAGTGAACTCCTCCCATCACCCAGGGCCCTGGTGAAAGCGAAGGAACACTCAGTCCCCATGGAGTGGAGCGTTTCATCTGTCAATGGGCGAGAAAAGACAAAAGCCCAGCAAACCAGAAATCGCCCCCTGTGTCACCCTGAGACTGGCTTCCTTCACACTGAATAATCACTGAGGTACTCCTGGGTTGAGGTGTGTATCAGTAGATGATTATTTTTATTGCTGACAAGTATTCCATTGATGGACGTTCCACAGTTTTCTTATTTGTAAAATTAGAAAAAACATTTGGGTTGTTGTAGCTCCTAACACAAATAAAGATGCTAAAAGTCTTTGGATTTATTCTTTTATGAACATAAAGATGCATTGTTCTGGAGCAAACACTTATTGTGGGACCACTGAGATACATGTTAAGTGCATATTTAATTTAATAGGAAACCATGATTCAGTATATAAAGAAAGAATAATAGGACACAGCGGGACCTGGAGAAGGAGAGGAGCCCAGTCACTGCCGGTATGTCATCTGCACACAGTGTCACCTCCTCACTTGTCTTCAGTGAGAATATGAGAAGTTAGAGCCACAGAGAAAAACCGAGAATCATTCTGTATGCAGCTGAGAGCTGAGAGGAAATCTCTGCTCCCAACAGGAAGCCCCTACTTCCCCCTCACTCTGCACCTGCTCCTGGGCTGTTCTCTGTAGTTGGTGGGTCCTGAGCGCCCCCTGGTGTTCTGAGAGCCTCCTGCAGCCCCGCCCTCTGGTCCCCCTCAGGAGGTTTGTGTCTGGGCTCACACTGACTTCCCCTCACTGTGTCTCGCACAGTAATACACGGCCGTGTCCTCGGTGGTCACGGAGCTCAGCTGCAGGGAGAGCTGATTCTTGGACGTGTCTCTGGAGATGGAGGTGCGGCTCTTGAGGGACGGGTTGTAGTAAGTTTTTCCATCATAACGTATGCTCCCCATCCACTCCAGCCCCTTCCCTGTTTTCTTGCGAATCCAGGTCCAGCCATAACCACTGGTTGTCATGGAGGCTTTATAGTCAGCGCAGGTGATGAAGAGGGACTGTGATGGCTGCACCTGTCCTGGGCCCCACTGCTTCAGCTGCTCCTCAGACTGGACACCTGGGAACAAGGAGCATCAGGCCCTGTCAGTCACGTGCAGTCACAACCACCCCACAGACCCCTGTCTGACCTCTGAGACCCTCACCTTGGGGGACTGTCACCAGGCACAGGAGAAGACCCAGCAGTCTCATTTTCTTCTAGACCGGGGCTCTGCCTTCCTCAGTGACCGCAGCCCTGTGTGAGGAGAGAGCTGTGAGCCTCCCTAGCCCAGGGGAGGATTTACCCTGGAGCTTGAGGAGAAATTTGCATGTGGGGGGCTCTGTTCTCATAAATGTGCACAGACTGAGGTCGGTGCCCCATGTCCTTCTGGGTCCTGAGCTCATTTCTTCTCCTGGACTCAGGGGTGTAGGTCTAGGGTGGGAGAGCCCCTGGGTTACGAGGCACCTTGGAATCAGGTCAGTGGATGGGCCCGTGTTTTTAACTTTAAAAATAAATGTTGGGCTAGGTGATGGGATCATCAAATTTAATCTAGTAGGTCATTCAATCCCCTAATTAAATGGATTGAAATTATGTAGAAACATCATCCCAAGTGCAACAAAACACACTGAGGTCTGAGACTCAAAGTTGCCAAATTGGACAATCATAAATCCTTATAAAATAACATTTGATATCATCCTTGATGTATAAATTATTGGGGTGAAGAGCAGTCCTCCCTGACCTGGCTGGGTGCCCTGGGCCTGCAGCCTCGGTCTCAGTCCAGCTCCAGGAGACAGACCTGGTCAGAACCCTCCTCCCACGTGTCCAGAGCAGGCCCTGCCGCAGAGACAGGTTTCAGACACGCTGTGTCCCTCCTTCTTCTCACCTCTCCCAGGGCAGGGCAGCTCAGGGTGGCCTCCCAGGTCCTTGACCAGAGAGAGGCTCTGAGACTCTGGACTCATCATCTCCCAGAGAGGCTCTGGCACTTCCTATGGACCAGCTGGATCTGAGATGGGTGTGGACCCCGGGACCTGTGCAGGTCACAGGGTCATTTTGGAACCTGCCATCCCAGCCTTCCCCTGAGATCCTGGGAGGAAGGGAATGTGGAGGCTGATTCCCTGGGAAGGGGACTCTGAGCTCAAGATGGGTAAGAATACACATGGAGGGAAATTAAAGTGCAAAGAAGCGGACTCTTTTATTAAGTCTTTAAATCGAGATGTATCTAAGAATGAGCTAAGAGTAGAAAGGCTTTGTACCCCACTGAATCGCCCCTACTGATGTGTTCACCACAGAGGCTGCGGTGAACCTTCTGATAGTCCTGAGTTCACGCCTTCCAGCTCCCGGCACATTTCAGGATCCACTGTGATGAGACCCACAGGGCAGGACGTCTAACTCAGGACCCTCAGAATCTTCTAGAAGCTGCAATTCTGCAAACAGATTCTGACCCATGACCTTGGCTCAAGGAGAGGATCTCACGTAGGGGAATTGTTCACTGCAAGTCCGAATAGGACCCCACTCTTCCTCCTGGTTGGTTCTCGTCTGCTTGCTCATCATCCCTGTTTGCTGTCGCCCAAATGCAGGGCTTTCCCCGTCATTGCACAGGTTGGGGACTCAGGAGCCCGACGCCAGGTTTGGGTCCTGACGGTGAAAGCTTTGAACCCTCGTCCTCCTTCCTCCACGTCCATCCGCACCCAGACCGGCTGGTAAGGAAGCCTGGTGATCTCTCCTCTGCCCCTGGTGGGAGAGTCAGTCCGCACAAGCGCTGCCGCTCACGGAACCCCCACCGGGCCTCCCTCCCTGACACCACACACCGGAGCCGGCTCCTTGCACGGCTGTCTGAGCCCATTTCACCCCTGCTTGAGAGGCCGTCCCGGCCGCCCCGAGACCTCGATTACTTCAGAACTGAACGTCCTCTAATCCCTCGGGTGTGAGCCCCACCAGACCCCACATCCGAAGCTGCTGCGCTGGGAGCCCCTCCGGGTGCACAGAAGGGCCACAGCCATCGGCGCGTGTGCAGGCTGCGGGGACGGTGAGCGCCACGCGGCTTTTCTTCTCCACTCGGACGGACCACCGCTCTGCTCCTGCCGGCGGGTGAGCCTGGGCGCTGCTGTCTGCGGCCCAGAGGTCTGTGCTGTCTGGTCCCTATCCTGACTCTGGAGAAGACCCAGGAGCCCATCAGAGGAAGAGGAACTGCAGACGACAAGAGAAACCCAGGGCTTGCCCTGGCCGGTTTGGCTCAGCGGTTAGAGCGTTGGCCCGCGGATCCGAGAGGCCCGGGTTCGGTTCCCGTTAAGGGCACGTACCACAGTTGCAGTTTGTCCCTGGCCCTGGGGTCTTATGGGTGGCAACCACTAGGTGTGTCTCTCTCACACTGATGTTTCTCTCTCTCTCTCTTCCTCCCTCTCTCCCTCCCGCTCTATCTGAAGATAAATGCAAAAAAAAAAAAAAAAATGTCCTCCTGGTGAGGATTAAAAAAAAAAGAAAAAAGAAAACCAGGGCTTAACCTCCACCTGCACATGGTACGTGTACTGGGTTTAATGCTCTGATCTCAGGGTCCCGAGCGCCCCCTGGTGTCCTGAGTGCCCCCTGGTGTCCTGAGCGCCCCCTGCAGCCCCGCCCTCCTGTCCCCTCAGGAGGTTTGTGTCTGGGCTCACACTGACTTCTCCTCACTGTGTGTCTCTCACAGTAATACACGGCCGTGTCCTCGGTGGTCACGGGGCTAAGGTGCAGGGAGAACTGGTTCTTGGACGTGTCTCTGGAGATGGAGGTGCGGCTCTTGAGGGACGGGCTGTAGTAAGTGTTGCCATCATAATATATGCGCCCCACCCACTCTGGCCCCTTCCCTGGACACTGGTGGATCCAGTTTCAGGAGTAATAACTGGTTGTGATGGAGAATCCAGACATAGCGCAGGTGAGGGACAGGGTCTGCGAGGGCTTCACCAGTCCTAGGCCGAACTCCTGCAGCTGCACCTGGGACAGGACACCTGGGGACAAGGAACATCAGGCCCTGTCAGTCACATGCAGTCACAACCACACCATGGACCCTGTCTGACCTCTGAGACCCTCACCTTGGGGAGTTGTCACCAGGCACAGGAGAAGATCCAGCAGTCTCATCTTCTTCTAGACCACAGCTCTGCCTTCCCCAGAGACCTCAGCCCTGTGTGAGGAGAGAGCTGTGAGCCTCCCCAGCCCACAGGAGGATTTACCCTGGAGGTTGGGGAGAAATTTGCATGTGGGGCAGCTTAGGATAATACTTTCCAGGTCCCTCCATGTCGACGCAAAGGATAAGAGATCATTCTTTCTTAAAGCTGCATAGTACTCCATTGTGTATGTGTACCACAGCTTTTTTATCCATTCGTCTACTGATGGACACTTGGGCTGTTTCCAGATCTTAGCTATTGTAAATAGCGCTGCTATGAACATGGGGGTACATGTATTCTTTCTGATTGGTGTTTCAGGCTTCTTAGGGTATATTCCTAGGAGTGGGATCACTGGGTCAAATGGTAATTCAATTTTTAATTTTCTGAGGTAACACCGTAGTGTTTTCCATAGTGGCTGCACCAGTCTGCACTCCCAACAGCAGTGTACTAGAGTCCCCTTTTCTCCACACCTTCGCCAACACTTGTTGTTTGATGATTTGTTGATGGCAGCTATTCTTACAGGTGTGAGGTGATACCTCATTGTTGTTTTAATTTGCATCTCTCTGATGATTAGTGAAGTTGAGCATTTCTTCATATGTCTCTTGGCCGTTTGTATGTCCTGTTTGGAGAGGTGTCTATTTAGTTCCTCTGCCCCTTTTTTAATTGGGTTCTTTGTCTTCCTTTTGTTGAGATGTATGAGCACTCTATATATTTTGGAAATTAGTCCCTTATCTGATATATCATAGGCAATTATGCTCTCCCATACAGTGGGTTGCCTTTCCACTTTGATGGTTGTTTCTTTTGCTGTGCAGAAGCTTTTGAGTTTGATGTAGTCCCATGTGTTCATTTTTTCCTTTGTTTCTGTTGCCTTAGGTGATATATCAGTGAAAATTTTCCTGCGTATGATGTCTGAAATTTTGTTGCCTACATTTTCTTCTAGGATTTTTATGGATTCATGAGTCACATTAAGTCTTTTATCCATTTTGAGTTTATTCTTGTGTATGGTGTAAGTTTATGATCTAGTTTCATTTTTTTGCATGTAGTTGTCCAATTTTCCCAACACCATTTATTGAAGAGGCTGTCTTTACTCCATTGTATGCTCTTACCAACTTTGTCAAATATTAATTGAGCATAATGTCTTTGGTCAATTTCCGGATTCTCTGTTCTATTCCACTGGTCTATGTGCCTGTTCTTGTGCCAGTACCAGGCTGTTTTGATTACAGTAGCTTTGTAGTATAACCTGATGTCCGGTATTGTGATCCCTCCTACTTTGTCCTTCTTTTTCAAGATTGCTGTAGCTATTCGGGGTCTTTTTTGGTTCCATATGAACTTCTGAAGTATTTGTTCTAGTTCTGTGAAATATGTCGTTGGTATTTTGAAGGGGATTGCATTAAATCTGTAGATTGCTTTGGGTAGTATGGACATTTTAATGATGTTAATTCTCCCAATCTATGAACAAGGTATGTGCTTCCACTTTTTTATATCTTCCTCTATTTCTTTTTTCAATATCTTGTAGTTTTCTGCAAATAGGTCCTTTACTTCTTTGGTTAAGTTTATTCCTAGGTATCTTAATTTTTTTGCCGCGATGGTAAATGGGATTGTTTTTTTTAGTTTCTCTTTCTGTGAGTTCATCATTAGTGTATAAGAATGCCGTCGATTTATTGACGTTAATTTTGTATCCTGCTACTTTGCCAAATTCATTTATTAAGTCTAGTAGATTTTTGATGGAGTCTTTAGGGTTTTCTATGTATAATATCATGTCATCTGCGAATAATGACAGTTTCACTTCCTCCTTTCCAATTTGGATCCCTTTTATTTTTTCTTCACGTCTGATTGCTGTGGCTAAGACTTCCAGTACTATGTTAAATAAGAGTGGTGAAAGTGGGCATCCTTGTCTTGTTCCTGTTCTTAAGGGAAATGCTTTTAGTTTTTGTCCATTGAGTATGATGTTGGCTGTAGGTCTTTCATATATGGCCTTTATAATGTTGAGATATGATCCCTCTATTCCCAAATTGCTGAGCGTTTTTATCAGAAATGGGTGCTGGATTTTGTCAAATGCTTTTTCAGCATCTATTGATATGACCATATGGTTTTTATCTTTCATTTTGTTTATGTGATGTATCACATTTATTGATTTGCGTATATTGTACCAGCCTTGCATCCCTGGGATGAATCCCACTTGGTCATGGTGAATAATTTTTTTGATGTATTGCTGGATCCGATTTGCTAGTATTTTGTTCAGGATTTTGGCATCTATGTTCATCAGGGATATTGGCCTGTAGTTTTCTTTCTTTGTAGTGTCTTTTTCTGGTTTTGGGATGAGAATTATGCTGGCCTCATAAAACGAGTTTGGAAGTCTTCCTTCTTCTTGAATTTTTTGGAATAGTTTGAGGAGAATGGGTATTAGTTCTTCTTTGAATATTCGGTAAAACTCGCCCGTGAAGCCGTCAGGGCCTGGGCTTTGGTTTGCTGGGAGAGTCTTGATTACATCTTCAATTTCCTTCGTTGTTATTGGCCTGTTCAAGTTTTCTATCTCTTTCTGATTCAGTTTTGGGAGACTATGTGTTTCTAGAAATGTGTCCATTTCGCTTAGATTGTCGAATTTGTTGCCATACAAATGTTCATAATATTTGCTAATGATCCTTTGTATTTCTGTTGTGTCAGTTGTTACTTCTCCTCTTTCATTTCTGATTTTGTGTATTTGCGTTCTCTCTCTCTGTTTCTTGGTGAATCTAGCTAAGGGTCCATCAATCTTGTTTATCTTTTCAAAAAACCAGCTCTTTGTTTTATTGATCCTTTGAATTGTTTTTTTGGTCTCCATGTCGTTTATTTCTGCTCTGATCTTTACTATTTCCTTCCTTCTACTTGCTCTAGGGTTTTCTTTTTGTTTGCTTTCCAGTTCTTTAAGTTGTGAGGTTAGGTAGTCAATTAGAAATTTTTCTTCTTTCTTAAGGTGGGCCTGTAGTGCTATGAACTTCCCTCTCAGAACTGCTTTCGCAGTATCCCATAGGTTTTGCGTTGTTGTGTGTTCATTTTCATTGGTTTCCAGAAATTTTTTAAATGCTTCCTTGATCTCCATGGTAACCCATTCATTGTTCAGTAACATGCTATTTAGCCTCCATGTGTTCATATGTTTTTGCATGTTCTTGTTGCAATTGATTTCTAGTTTCATGCCATTGTGGTCTGAGAAGATGCTTGATATGATTTCAATCTTCTTGAACTTGTAGAGACTTAGTTTGTGCCCTAACATATGGTCTATCATTGAGAATGTCCCATGTGCACTTGAGAAGAATGTGAATTCTGCAGTTTGGGGGTGTAATTCTCTGTATATATCTATTAAATCCATTTGATCTAGTGCTTCATTTAGAGTCTCTGTTTCCTTGTTGATTTTTTGTCTAGATGATATATCCAGTGATGTCAGTGGGGTGTGTTGAAGTCTCCTGCTATGATTGTATTGCGGTCGATTTCTCCTTTGAAGTCCTCCAGAAGATTTTTAATATATTTTGGGTGCATATATGTTTACCAAGGTTATATCTTCCTGTTGGATAGATATTTCAATATTATGTAGTGGCCTTCTTTGTCTCTAGTTATGGTGTTCAATTTGAAATCTAATTTATCAGATATGAGTATTGCTACCACAGCTTTTTTTTCCTTTCCATTTGCTTGGAAGATTTTTTTCCATCCCTTTACTTTCAACCTATGAGAGTCTTTTGTTGTGAGGTGGGTCTCTTGTAAGCAACATATGTGTGAATCATGCTTTCTTATCCAGTCAGCTACTCTGTGTCTTTTTATCGGAGCATTCAGTCCATTTACATTTAAGGTGATTATTGATATGTACTTATTTATTGCCATTTTTGTACAGTGTGGTTCTAATTATCTTTCTATTTCTTCTAATAATTATAGCAGTCCTTTTAACATGTCTTGCAGTGCTGGTTTGGTGCTAATATATTCCCTTAGCCTTTTTTTGTCTGGGAAGCTCTTTATTTGACCTTCTATTTTGAATGATAGCCTTGCTGGATAGAGTAGTCTTGGATTCAGATCCTTGTTTTTCATGACCTTGATTACTTCATGCCATTCCCTTCTGGCCTGTAGTGTTTCTGTTGAGAAGTCAGATGATAGCCTAATGGGGTTTCCTTTGTAGGTAACCTGTTGCTTATCTCTTGCTGCCTTTAGGATTCTCTCTTTGTCTTTGATTTTTGGCATTTTAATTATTATGTGTCTTGGTGTGGGCCTGTTTGGATTCTTCTTACTTGGGGCTCTCTGTGCTTCTTGAACTTGAATGCTTTCTTCCTTCACCAGGTTAGGAAAGTTTTCTGTCACTATTTCTTCAAATATATTCTCTAACCCTTGCTCATTTTCTTCTTCTTCGGGGACTCCAATAATGCGAATGTTATTACGTTTCCAGTTGTCCCACAGTTCTCTTAAGCTATCTTCCTGTTTTTTCATTGTTTTTTTCCTTTTGGTTTTCTGATTGATTGATTTTTTCTACTCTGTCTTCTAATTCACTGATCCGGTCCTCTGCTTCCTCTACTCTGCTGGTCAATCCTTCCAATGTATTCTTTATTTCTGCTATGTCATTCTTCATTTCCACTTGGTTGTTTTTCTGTGTTTCTATATCTTTACTCATGGTGTTGATGTCCTTACTCATGCTGTTTAGTTTCCTCAAGATCATGGCTCGGAACTCTACCTCTGATAATTTGCTTAGCTGCATTTCATTTATCTCATCTTCGGTGGAGTTCTCTTGTTCTTTCATTTGGGATCTGTTTCTTTGTTTCACCATTTTTGCTATCTCAGTGGGTTTTTGAGCCTGCCAAGTTTTCCCTGTGGGTGTTGGTGTTCTGCTATTTGTGGCTCCCTCTACTGGGTTTGGATGAGTGTGGAGGGCCTTCCTTCAACACCACTATCAAGTCTCACTTTCCTGGGTAGATTTGCAATCTCAGGAATGGTTTAGTTATGTTCTAGCTTTTTGCCTGGAGGCTATTAGCCTCAGTTACTTGAAAAGCCTTAGGATCTCAGTTGAATGAGAAACTCCCTCAGATGTTTACAGTGTAAGAGGATTTCCCGAAGGTGGGGCCAATGCTGGTTGTTAATGAGCCTCAATTTGCATTTCTTTACCTCTTTACCTCACCTGAGAATCTCCGAGGGAGGGGCTTCCACAGCTCCGGAAAGGAGCAAACTTGGCTGCAGGTCTGTGCAAATGGGAAGGCGGGGGTGGCCACCACCGTCCTTTGTGGCCACAGCTCAGCACAAACTCTGAGCGCCCTCCAAATCCCAGGTGTCCCCTCAGAGTTCCAGTCCAGTCTGCCCTCTCTCTGTCGGAGGCCAGGTGAGTGGCTGTGGCTATTTAGAGCTCTGTCCGGGCCCTCTGCGCTGTGGAGCAGCTGGTGCTCTTAACCCCGAGGGCGGGCGCCACCGCCGCTGCTCCCAGCCAAGGCCTCCGCTGCTCCCAGCAGAGGCCGCCGCTGCTCCCAGCCGAGGCCGCCGCTCCCAGCCGAGGCCGCCGCTCACAGCCAAGGCCGCTGCTGTCCGTGGGCTCCCAGCCCACCACCCTCACGCGGCTCCACAGATCCTATCAGGCTCATTCAGTGTCCCTGGTTGTATGGTCCTCTCCCGCTGCTTTTCTGTTGCTTTTTCCCTATGATTTGTCTTTATTTTAGTTGTAATTCCCGTTTGATCCTGGGAGATCGTCTGTGTAGCTTCCATTCACTCCACCGCCATTTCTTTTCCTCACATTTTTTTTTATGGACATAAAAACTTGTTCTTCTGGATCTAACATTGCTAGTGGAAACACTGAGATACATGTTAAGTACATATTTAATTTCATAAGAAACTGATTCACTTTGTGAAGAAAGAATAACAGGACTTAGAGGGACCTGGAGAAGGAAGGAGCCCAGTCACTGTCGACATGTCATCTGCACACACAGTGTCACCTCCTCGCTTGTCCGGAGTGAGAATATGAGAAGTTAGAGCCACAGAGAAAAAGCGAGAATCCTCCTGGATGCAGCTGAGTGCTGAGAGGAAATCTCTGCTCCCAACAGGAAGTCCCTCCTTCCCCCCTCACTGTGTACCTGCTCCTGAGCTGTTCTCTGTGGTCCATGGGTCCTGAGCGCCCCCTGGTGTCCTGAGCGCCCCCTGCAGCCCTGACCTCCAGTCCTCTCAGGAGGTTTGTGTCTCGGCTCACACTGACCTCCCCTCACTGTGTCTCGCACAGTAATACACGGCTGTGTCCTCAGTGGTCATGGGGCTCAGCTACAGGGAGAACTGGTTCTTAGAGGTGTCCCTGGAGATGGAGGTGTGGCTCTTGAGGGATGGGCTGTAGTAAGTATTTCCATCATAACTTATGCGCACAATCCATTCCAGCCCCTTCCCTGGTTTCTGGCGGATCCAGTGGCAGCAGTAACCACTGCTGGTGGAGTAACCAGACACAGCGCAGGTGAGGGAGAGGGTCTGCGAGGGCTTCACCAGTCCTGGGCCCGACTCCTGCAGCTGCACCTGGGACAGGACACCTGGGGACAAGGAGCATCAGGCCCTGTCAGTCACGTGCAGTCACAACCACCCCACAGACCCCTGTCTGATCGCTGAGACCCTTATCTTGGGGTATGTCACCAGGCACAGAAGAAGACCCAGCAGTCTCATCTTCTTCTAGATCACAGCTATGCTTTCCCCAGAGACCTCAGCCCTGTGTGAGGAGAGAGCTCTGAGCCTCCCCAGCCCAGGGGAGGATTTACCCTGGAGCTTGAGTAGAAATTTGCATGTGGGGCAGCTTGTTCCTTATAAGTGGAGGGCTGAGGTCAAGCTGCCCTGGTCCTTCTCTTGCTAATGTGTAGGCTTCCCTTTTCTTGAATGCACTTAGTACATTCGTCAGTTATAGGGGATCTCCTGGTACACAAGAATACTGCAGTCTGTTTATTGGTAATGCTCATCTCTGATAAGTGGTGGTCAAGTTGAGTAGATAACATTTTTAATTTCTCATGCATCTTTCAAATAGATTTAATGGGATTAAATTTGTTTATGAAATTTATAAAACCCAGCTTTCTAATATCTACAGAACTGTCAAATATTTTTATAAAAAATTTTATTTTTATAAACAATTTTATATAGCAAAATAATGTCTAGGTTGGTTTGAAAATCACAAAATAAAGGACATTCATTCTCGGTATCTTTTTTCTTTATGTTGTAACTTTGATCCAAGGAACTATATCCCAGGAACACTTCATTGAGGTACCCTTGATTCTTTTTTTATTTTTTATTTGTTAAAATGATATTTCTAACAAATTCTGAGTAACACTGTGCTACATGCCTTTGTTTAGGTTAATGCTAGAAACCTTTTTCTTTCAATCTTTGCCAAACACTCTCAGGGTAAATACTGTCAGACCTGGTGAGTACTTGGATAGGAGACCCCTGATTCTTGATGTTGGAAATTAGGAAATTGTGCCTTTGAGTCCCTCCTCAACTCTTCCCTTGTGCAAGCCCATGACTTATTGCAGAGACCCCAAACAAATCACATCAGACATATTCATATTTTTACATGGAGAAATGACTAAGAATGAAAGAGCAATTATTCATGTGTACAATTCAGAATCTGTCATATGTAGAAATTGTAAAGGCAGCAGATTAACTGACCTCTTTTCTTAGTCAAATATTTTCAGTGATGTGGGGGTCAGAGGGAGGCATTCATGGAGGTTCCGAGCACAGATATGCTCATAGGAAAGGGAACTTTATCCCAGACAGGAACCCTCACTCCCAGGACACACAGCATGGTCAACTGGGCGGTTTTCAAATCTTGGATATTGTAAGTAACACTGCTATGCACATGGGGGTGTATATATTCTTTCTGATTTGCATTTTGGGATTATTGGGATATATTTCAGAGGTGGATTTTCTGGGTCAAAAATTAGTTCTATTTTTATTTTTCTGTATTAATTACTTTATCTTTGTCCCTCAAACTGATTTAAAAGGGATTAGCATTTGTTCAGAGACTTTTTGAATCCCATTTCTCCAGTGTATCCGCTTTTTCCAAATTTTATATCATAATTTCATACAAATATTATCTTTGTGCAAAAATAAAAATAATGGACATCTATGCTCAATATCTTATATTTTAATTGTATTTGAATATATTGTTATTGATTTTATTTTTTACAGAGTTGAATGGAGAGGGTAACTTCATCGCTGACAAAATACCTGACTCCAGTCACCCTCCTTCTGCCCCTGGGCATGGTCAGTTGGTCAGAGGTGCTGAGATCTACCACAGAATATGTAACGTCCTTAATGTATATTAAACACATCCTCCCATCAGACAAATACTTTGGAAATGTTATCTCTCTGTGGAGCTTGTCTTTTCACTCCCTTAATGGAATCTTTGGTGGGATAAATATGTTTAATATAGCAAAATGTGATTGATGCCTATTTTCTGTACTGGTCCTGTTCTGGTGAATCACACAGACCCCCAGGACATGCTGAGACTCACGGTCCAGGGGCATTGGCTGCAGCAGCCACAAGGTAGAGAGGTGCTGGCACCAGGAGTGAGGGCTGTTGGGAAACTGCCCAGAACTGGACAGAACATTCACCTGGGTGAGGGGAGGATGCTGGACGTGTTCTGAGTCACAGGACAGAGATGGGCCTGATGTTCATGGGCAGAGTGTTACTGGACATGTGGGTTAAACCTCTTCCCCTGACGACCCAGGAGGACATGCAGGGCATGATAGACACAGCGTCTGTCATCATAGGAGACACCTGAGTCATTATGACCAGGAGTTTGTCAGAATAGAAACGTTAAAGTTTCTGCAGGCAGGGATCAAGGGAAGTAAGGAACGTGTTATTGCAAAGGGGGGAAGGGGATTCCTGTTACCCACATGCACCTGCTCACAGTGTCTCTGTCTGTGAGGTAACAACTTCCCAGGTCCAGGGGTTAGCACTTGGACCCCTGTGGGGTCATTACTCACCTGGTCACACCATGCTCCACCCAGCTGCACAATTCATTGGGGTTCCTTTTATGAAATCCCTCAACATTAAGGAGGAAATGAGGACACCCCTCCCTGCATTATTCATGGTGATGGTGTGTGTGTGTGAGAAACCATCATATCATTGACCAGGAACATGTCTCAGTCCATTGTCGCCATCATCACCATCATCATATCTTCACCATCATCACCATCATATGCTTACTTATTGTTGTTCTCATTATCTGTAGACATGTTGTTGTCCACAGAGAATTACATTTTTGGCGATAAAAAGTAGGAATCATGCCCGTCCGGTGTGGCTCAGTGGTTGAGAATCCACTCATACACCAAGAGGTCACCAGTTCTATTCCCAATCAGGGCAACTGCCCAGGTTGTGGGCCCAATCCCAAGTGGGGGGCATGTAGGATGCGACCTGTCGATGTTCTCTCTCATCAATGTTTCCATCTCTCTCCCTCTCCCTTCCTCTCTCTCTGAGCCAATAAAGAAAATATAAATAAATTAAAACAGGCATCTCCTCTTTCCATGTCAGTGGGACAGTGAAACAAAGGCCTCCCCTGAGCTGACCCAGGCCTTCCAACACGCTGAGGACCTGGGATACATGCGGATTCCACCCAGCACTTGGGCCAGGACGCCTGTCCAATCCCATTGTCATTGTCAACACCACCACCGCCATCACCAGCATCAATATTTCTTATGTGTAACCAGTTTTCTCATTATCTCTAGACCTGGTTTTGTACTCACGTAATGATATTTAATTTAATAAAGATCCACAGTTCATTTTGTGAAGAAAGAATAACAGGATATAGAGGAAACTGGGGTAGGAGAGACCTCCAGTCACTGCCAGCTTGTTACCTGCAAACACAGAGTGCTTCCTTCTCACTTGTCTGCAGTGAGATTATGAGAAATTAGAGCCACAGAGGAAAAGCGAGAACCTTCCTGGATGCAGCTGAGCTGAGAGGAAATCCCTGCTCCCAACAGGAAGCCCCTCCACCCCCTCACTCTGCACCTGCTCCTGGGCTGTTCTCTGTGGTCCATGGGTCCTGAGCGCCCCCTGGTGTCCTGAGCGCACCCTGCATCCCCGCCCTTTTGTCTTCCTCAGGAGGTTTGTGTCTGGGCTCACACTGACTTCCCCTCACTGTGTCCTGCACAGTAATACACGGCCGTGTCCTCGGTGGTCACGGATCTCAGCTGCAGGGAGAACTGGTTCTTGGACGTGTCTCTGGAGATGGTGGTGCGGCTCTTGAGGGAGGGGTTGTAGTAACTGCTGCCACCAGAATTGATTAACCCCACCCACTCCAGCCCCTTCCCTGGTTTTTGGCGGATCCAGCTCCAGTCGTGACTACTGGTTGTGATGGAGAATCCAGACACAGAGCAGGTGAGAGAGAGGGTCTGCGAGGGCTTCACAGGTCCTGGGCCCGACTCCTGCAGCTGCACCTGGGACAGGACACCTGGGGACAAGGAACATCAGGCCCTGTCAGTCCGGGGCAGTCACAACCACCCCACAAACCCCTGTCTGACCTCTGAGACCCTCACCTTGGGGGGCTGTCACCAGGCACAGGAGAAGACCCAGCAGTCTCATCTTCTTCTAGACCACGGCTCTGCCTTCCCCTGAGACCTCAGCCCTGTGTGAGGAGAGAGCTGTGAGCCTCCCCAGCCCAGGGGAGGGTTTACCCTGGAGCTTGAGGAGAAATTTGCATGTGGGGCAGCCTGTTCCTTATAAGTGGAGGGACTGAGGTCAGGCTGCCCTGGTCCTTCTATTGCTAATGTGTAGGCATCCCTTTTCTTGAATGCACGTAGTACTTTCCTCCATTGTAGGGGATCTCCTGGTACACAAGAATCCTGGAGTCCGCTTAATGTCTGTGCTCATCTCTGATAAGTGGTGGACTAGATGAGTAGATTACATTTTGAATGTCCCATGTATTTTTCAAATAGATTTAAAGGGATTAAATTTGTTTAGGTAATTTCTAAAACCCAGCTCTCTAATATCTACAGAACTGTCAAATATTTTTGTAAAAATTTCTATTTTTATGAACATAATTTTATATAGCCAAATAATATCTAGGTTGGTTTGAAAATAACAAAATAAAGGGCATTCATTCTCAGTATCTTATTTCTTTATGATGTAACTTTGATCCAAGGAACTATATCCCAGGAACATGTCATTGAGGTACCCTTAATTCTTTTTTATTCTTTATTTGTTAAAATGATATTTCTTACAAATTCTATGTAACACAATGTATATGCCTTTGTTTAGGTTAATGCTAGAAACCTTTTTCTTGCGATCTTTGCCAAACACTCTCAGAGCTAAGTAGTGTCAGACCTGGTGAGTACTTGGATAGGAGACCCCTGATTCTTGATGTTGGAAATTAGGAATTTGTGCCTTTGAGTCCCTCCTCAAACTCTTCCCTTGTGCAAGCTGACGGCTTATTGCAGAGACTGCAACAAATTATATCAGACATATTCATATTTTTACATGGAGAGATGATTGAGAATAAAAGAGTGATTATTCATGTGTACAATTCAGAATCTTCCATATGTGGAAATTGTAAACGCAGCACATTAACTGACCTCTTTTCACAGTAAAATATTTTCAGTGCTGTGGGGGTCAGAGGGAGGCAAATTCTGGAGGTTCCTAGCACAGATATGCTCACAGGAAAGGGAACTTTATCCCTGACAGGAACCCTCAGTCCCAGGACACACGACATGGTCAACTGGGCGGTTTTCAAATCTTGGATATTGTAAATAACAGTGCTATGAACATGGGGGTGTATATATTCTTTATGATTTGTGTTTTGGGATAATTAGGATATATTTTCAGAGGTGGATTCGCTGGGTCAAAAAGCAGTTGTATTTCTATTTTTTTGTATTAATTACTTTATCTTTCTTTCAGATGTTTCTTCATTTCCCCCCTAGACATCATCCTCCTGATCCCCCCTTCCCACAGCATTGTTGTCTATGTCCATTGGTTATGCATGTATGCATGTAAGTTCTTTGGTTTATATTACCCTCCTCGCCGCCCCCCTCCTCTGGGGCTTGTCAGACTGAACGTTCTATTTTTATTTATTAATTTTTAGGAAACTCCATAACGTTTTCCACAGTGGCTGCACCAATTGGCATTCCCACCAATAGTGCACCAGGGTCCTGTTTTGTCCTCATCCTCCCCAGCACTGGGTGTTTGCTGAGGTATTGATAGGAGCCTTTCTAACAGGTGTAGCTGTCGTTTCAATTTGCACGTCTCTGATGATCAGTAATGTGAGCATTGTTTCATATGTCTCATGGCCATCTGTACGTCCTCTTTGGAGAAGTGTCTATTCAGGGCATTGGCCAATATTTTAATTGGATTGTATGTCTTCCTGGTGTTGAGTTGTATGTAGTTTTAAAATATTTTGGAATTTTAGCCCTTGTCAAATGTACCTTTGGCAAATAGAACACAGCTTTTTCTAAGAGATGTTAGAGGTAAACATTGAATCAAGAATCCAGAGAGGTTCCCGAGGGAAACTGTGACATGAAGAGGAAACCACACAGGAAACCAGCCAAACCTCCAACTGCACCTGCTCCTGGATGGTCCTTGTGTTCAGGGACCCTGTCGCCCCCTGGTGGTCGCAGCCTCTCCTGCAGGGAGGTTTGTGTCAGGGCTTACACTGACTTCCCCTCACTGTGTACCCAACAGTAATACACGGCCGTGTCCTCAGCTTTCAGCCTGTTCATTTGCAGATACAGCGTGTTCTTGGAGTTGTCTCTGGAGATGATGAATCGGCCCTTCACCGAGTCTGCATAGTTTGTGGTACTTCCATCAGTATTAATTTGACTCACCCACTGCAGCCCCTTCCCTGGAGACTGGCGGACCCAGCTCATCCAGTAGCTACTGTAGGTGAACCCAGAGGCTGCACAGGAGAGTCTCAGAGACCCCCCAGGCTGCACCAAGGCTCCCCCAGACTCCACCAGAGACACCTCACACTGGACATCTGCAAACACAAAGTGGTCCTGGTCAGGAAACTTTCACACATCCACTGTTTCTCTCTCTCATCCACTCTCACACTCAGTATATCTTGCTCTCCATAAATTACCTCTTAAAATAGCAAAAAGAGAAACCCAGCTGAGCCCAAACTCCATGGTGAGTGCTCTGTGTTCAGTTCTGATCAGGGAATGGAGGCTCCTGGGAAGCCTGGGCTGGGCTCCTATCCCAGAGCTGCAGGGTTAGGCCTGGGCTGCTTTTACGAGTTGATGGAGCCCTATTTTCATGTCGTCCTGCTATTTAGGGAGCTCTGGGGTTGGAGACCTGCAGACAGGGCCGTGCCTCCGTGCATGTGCGAGTGTCCAGGGGGAGAATCCGTGGTCATGACAACATTTCAATAACCAAACAAGCATCATGAGGAGGTTGGGGCATGTCCTGTGTCCACATCTAGTAGCAGTGAGCCCAGCATCTGGCCTGTGCTCCTCCCCACTGGGCCCCCTGACATCCCTGTTCCAACTCCAGAGCAGAGTGGGACCTGCCCATGAGGGTGCAGACCATTTCTATGTCATGAGAGCATGAATGAACGTCTGAATCCTGATGCTACCCAACGTCAGGGCTGGAGACAAGGAGACACATGGAAAGAGACCACAGACTGAAGATCTTGTAAGAGTGGACATTGTGGACACAGAGTGATGGTGCCCTCGACACCAACTGAGTGTCTCTAGCATCCTCCCCTTCAAGGAGACAGAGATGGAGTGCTGAGAAGTTGATTTTCTATGCCTGGGACTCAGAGACAGTGATAAATCGGGGAGTTTCATAGAGCTGATGGAGAGGCTGTGGGTTTCCAACAACCAATGTTCACCTACAGAAGGTCTCTCAGCATAGACAGTAATGAAAACCTTGAAGAAGGTGATGTAATAGGACAATTAGTGAGAATCATTTAAGTCAGAATATCTGTCATCAGCGAGAAGGCTCCTATTGAAGGTTAATCACTCATCTATGAAACAGAGACCTCTGCAGTTTAAATTCACAGTGAATGCCATGGTGATATGAGTTGAACTGATCACTTGGCCTGGGCCTTTTCAAGTGTGTTATTACCAAAGTGAGAGTTTATTTTACAATGAGGACAGCTCTGTGTTTCCACAACGTTTAGATAACGTGTCATGTCCTCATGTAATAAACTGAATATCCAAACAGTATGTAGCATAGAAAGCTAGTCTGACCCCTAAGAAATTATATCATGTAGACGTCAGGCAGACGAGGAAGGAACCTCAAAGTACCTAAGGAATGTGCTGAGAAGAGATGACAGAGACAGGATCCAAGAAGGTATTTCACGAGGATGAAAGTGACCAGGAGGACGAAGGTGCAGAGAGGTAGAGAGAGGGACACATGAGGAGATGAACTGGAGCTGACGTCCGGGACAGTGAATGTCTCAGTGAGAGCCCTGCATGGAGCTGTGTGTGCAGGACTCACATGGACAGTGAGAGAGCGAGGCCCGGGCGAGTGTGGGGACTTGGAGTGAGTTCAAACCCAGGGCGTCTGGACACACTGACTCTCCCTCTGTGGACACTGCGTCCCAGTCACAGGGTGGAGAGGATGCCCAGGGTGCTCAGTCTTTCAAAGTGACAACTGGGTCCTATGGGAACTTAGTGAGATAATGGTCCCTGAGCCTGTACACGACTCGAATGAGAAAGAGAATGTTGTTGACACCATCGTCGTCCTCAGTGAAACGAGGGAACACAGGACCCAGGACAAGGAGGAGGGTCCCTGGGACCCTGAACTGCAGGAAGAGCGGGAGCGCCCTGAGCACCCCAGGAAGCTGTGCTCACCCCCCTCCCTGCCCGGTTCCTGAGCGATGTGCCCGGGTCGGTGGGTCCCGAGCGTCCCCTGCTGGTCCTGAGGGGTCTGTGGGGTGCAGAGCGTCCCCAGGTGTCCTGACCCCTCCTGGTGGACCTGAGGGTCTCCTGCAGCTCAGCCCCTCCTGTCTCCCTGCAGGAAGTTTGTGTCTGGATCATAGAGACCCCTCAAGAAAATGTCACATGTCCAGTGTTTATCTCACTCACACTCATTCACTTTCTCTGTGTCTGTAGTTCTACATAAATTACCTCTTAAAATAGCAACACGGAAAACCCAGTTGAGCCCAAACTCCGGGGGCTGGGCTCCTGTCCCAGAGCTGCGGGGTCAGGGCTGGGCTGGTTTTCATGAGCTGAGGGGCCCTATTTGCTTGTCCTCCTACTATAGAGGGAGCTCTGGACGCTGGCAATAAGGACACAGTTTCAGAGTGTTGTGTGTCCAGGGTCATATGTCTGAGTAGAATTAGCCCTGGTATCTGGGCCCCTGCTCCTCCCAATTTTACCCAAATGATTCCCCGAATAACCTCCAGACAGGGGACATGCCCAGTGAGGGTTTCAGTGCTACCTGGGTGGACACTAGACCACGGTCAATGTGATCCTGGTACATCACAGCAAGAAAAACTGAAGTGTTAGAAAACTAAAATAAAGGGTGCTGTTTTATTTTATTTTATTTTTTTCGTTATCAAAATTGCTGTTTATTAATCTATTGGCCTGTTGTCCGGTCTCCAGGAGGGTGAATAATTGCTTTCTTGTAGAGGTGTGAGGGATGATCTGGCTTAGCACCTTTGGGAGAAGTTGAAGTTGAAGGTGAGACGATCACATTGTCTTCATTTTCTTTGAAATACCGTAGAAGGGAGCAGGAAATGTCGGGCGCTTTGTGGCAAGCTTGGAGGCAGTAAGAGCGGCAGGTGGCCGCTGGCCACATATTTGGGGTAACAGCGCTGTTTCATTCACACCTGGGGAGCTCCACCCTCCCTTCCCGACACATGGCCTGGAAGGAGTGCACTGAGGTCACCGCGCTGTGTCCCGATTACACACACATTCAATGGGAGTCCCTGTTTCTGCATAATAGGTTTTCTCATCTTTCCCTTTCAACTGTATGTTGTTTTCCTTCATGTTTTTTCATATATTACACGTGGTTCTATGCATCTCGGGGTTCTGACCAAGGGTGCAGTTTTAACTCTCATCTCTTAGAAGGCTGCCTGTACGAACACAGGAAGGTGATCCACCATCACACCCAGAGGGAGAGTAACGTGTGGTCATTTCATGTTCAGGAGATGGAAGTTCCTCTGACACTGTTTCCCCTGCACAGTGTTCAGAGGACAAACTGAGAACAGAGTGTGACCCTAGATCCCGTGGACCAATGTGGGGACAGTGGGCATCTGTGTGGGTCCCTGGGAAGCAGAAGCATGAACTACAGAGGAGCAGACAGGGCTCCCGGGTCCGAGTCCTTCAGGGAGTTTGGAGCTGGATGTGCAGCAGCTGCACGGCCTCCTGTGTGGGGTTTGTTCTCCAGACTCTGCTGGGCCAGGTTCAGTCACTGGGGATGGAGAAGCACGTCCGTCGTAGGTAAAGCACGTGTTTAGGTAAAGTTGTAGTTAAAGATTTGTGAGTAATTAAGTTTAGGTCATGCAAGTGTCATTATTGGAAACCTGATGTCTGCATGTGACCATTGGGAACACTGTCACCATGTCTGTGCCTGATGGGAGTCAACTGGGACAAGAACCTGACCCAGGGCATCACTGGGGGAAATGCTACCTGGGTGCATGAATGGGGGGGTAACCAAGACTGAGGACACACACGTCCAGGGTTCTTGCTTCGTCGGATTCTGACTTTCCTTATGGTTTAGCCAGTTCACATTTTCTTTCCTCACTTTCCTCTGAAATAACCACACATATATCCTAGGGTCATGAAGACACTGTGTTGAGAGTGTGCAGGAGCACAAGTCCTTTGTGAGTTGATTTGTACCTGACATCTTTCCTGAGTTCACTCTGTAGTTCTATCAGTTTTCTGGTGCAGTGTTTAGGGTTTTCAATATACAAGATGTGTGTCCTATGTATAGAGATAAAGAGACATTTTCACTTGTTTCTTTCTCATTTAGACATGTTATAGTATTATTCTTGCCTAATTATTCTGGAAAAAAACTGCATTTCTGTTAAATAGAAGTAGTCACGGGGTGCCCTTGTGTGGGTCCTGATGTTAAAACAATAGATTTAAAGTGTGCTCTGTGCACCATGATATCACTTGTTGGCTTCTCCAATGTGACCTTTGTTATGTTGAAGTACGTCTCTTCTGTACCTAATTTGTGAAGAATTGTAACCATGAAGCCATTTTCAATCTTTAAAGGCTTTTTCCTGCATCTACCTATATGGTGGCAAGTGTATGCTCCATTCTCATTTACATACGTCAAACCATCCTTGCATCTAAGACCACATCCGCTGCATCTCAGGAAAGGATCCTTTCAATGTGCTGCTAAGTTTCCTAGGACACCACAGAGGATTTTTGTGTTTATGATCATCAGGGATATGACCTGTTATATTTTGTGTAAACATACTTTGTTTTCTTATGAGTGTAATAATTACCCCAATAATTGAGTTTGGAAATCTTCCCAGTTCTTCCAATCCTTTGAAGTGTTTAAGAAAAAGTGTTTGTGCAGGTACTATTTTTTATTGAATTTTTGATAGAATTCACCCTTGAATAAATGTGGACATGTGCCTTTCTTTGCAGAGAGGTTTTCATTAATACTCCACTTATTTTTAAAATTTCTACCAATCCAGCATAGTCAGGGAAAATTCTTAAATTAAGGAACAAACTAGAGGACTGAGAAATACAATGTTGATCTTCGCAGGCTGTGGACAGCACATGGAGTTCCCACAGGCACACACGTGGAGCTGAGCAGTGACAGGCTAACAGGCTCTTAACTCTGCATCCCTCAGGTAGATCCGAGCTACATGGACTGACAAGGGAGCAGCTCGGGGTCCCTGCCGGGGAGAGACCTGTCTCTACAAACTGCAGCCACGGGCTGGTCTCTGCAGGTCTGAGTTGGTGGGACCAGCTCCCACCTGAGACTCCGCAGTCATACCTGTCTGTTCTTCCACCTGAAGAAGGGAGGGATTCGGTGAAGAAAGCGGCAAAGTTCTTGTCCTCAGGATTTCTGTGCATGGAGAGAAAGCAGTGGAAATGGGAACATTTACCCATTCCTCCTGTGAAAGGCCCCTCTGAGCCAGGACACCCTCAGAATTCAGTGATAATGTATTTGGGGTCAGTGTGGAAATTACAGTTGTTTTCAGACGACAGGTTTATTTCATATGCCATCCAAGAGAATGAAGCAAAACCATTTTTCTGCACATCAGAACCTTTCTAATAATATAATAAGTCTTTCAAAATACAGAGACATTAGTGGAGCCTCAGAACCAAAGGTCTATAGAGACTTATAGAAACTGTTATCTGGAGAGGAAGCTCAAAGCCTCAGAGGAAACAGCCATAAACACCACCTGCACCTGCTCCTGGGCTGCAACACAGAGTCGATGGGTCCTGAGTGCCCCCTGATGTCCTAAGATCCCCCTGCAGCCCCACCCTCCTGTCCCCCTCAGAAGGTTTGTGTCTGGGCTCACACTGACTTCCGCTCACTGTGTCTCTCGCACAGTAATACACGGCCGTGTCCTCGGCTCTCAGGCTCTTCAGTGTCATATAAAACTCGTTCTTGGAGGTGTCCCTGGAGATGATGAGTTGGGATTTGAGCGATGGGTTATAGTTTGTGCTTCCATCACTCCACATAGCACCGACCCACTCCAGCCCCTTTCCTGGAGCCTGGCGGGCCCAGTGCACATGATAGCTTGTCAAAGAGAATCCAGAGACAGCGCAGGTGAGGGAGAGGGTCTTCGAGGGCTTCACCAGTCCTGGGCCCGACTCCTGCAGCTGCACCTGGGACAGGACACCTGGGGACAAGGAACATCAGGCCCTGTCTGTCACATGCAGTCACAACCACCCCACAGACCCCTGTCTGACCTGCGAGACCCTCACCTTGGGTGGCTGTCACCAGGCACAGGAGAAGACCCAGCAGCCTCATCTTCTAGACCACGGCTCTGCCTTCCCCAGAGACCTCAGCCCTGTGTGAGGAGAGAGCTGTGAGTCTCCCCAGCCCAGGGGAGGATTTACCCTGGAGCTTGAGGAGAAATTTGCATATGAGGCAGCATTTTCTTTATAAGTGGTGGGACTGAGGTCAGGCTGCCCTAGTCCTTCTGGGGCACCTGTGTGGACATCTCTTCCCTTGAACTCACTCAGCATGTAAGACAGGGATAAGGGATCACCTGATAGATGAGACTTATTGGAGTCAGGTTAATGAACATGCTCATCTCTGATGATAAATGATGTACTGGATGAGTAGATTATATATTTATTTTTTAATGTAGAATATTTATTATACATTAAATTATTTAAGTCAGTACACTTTTTATTTTTAAATTATTTTTATTAATTTGTTTTTGTTACAGATGTTTCTCCTTTTCCCCCCATTGACACCCTCCTCCCCATCCCTTCCCCCCATCCCCAGCTTTGCTGTCTATGTCCATTGATTATGCATACATGTATATAAGTTCTGTGGTTTATTTCTTCCTCCCAAACTCCCTCTCTTCTGGGGTTTGTCAGTCTGTACCCTACCTCTATGTCTCTGGGTCAATTTTGTTCATCAGTTTGTTTAGTTCATTATATTCCACAAATAAGTGATATCATGTGATATTTGTCTTTTTCTGCTTGGCTTGTTTCGCTTAGCATAATACTCTCAGGTCCCTCCATGTTCTCTCAAAGGATAAGAGATCTTTCTTTCTTACAGCTGCATAGTATTCCATTGTGTACATGTACTACAGCTTTTTTTTTTTTTTTTTTTTTTTTTTTTTTTTTTTTTTTTTTTATTAATTTACTTTTGTTACAGATGATTCTCCTTTTTCCCCCCATTGACACCCCCTCCCCCTCCCTCCCTGCCCCGTCCCCATTTTTGTTGTCCATGTCCATTGGTTATGAGTTCATGCGTACAAGTTCTGTGTTCATCGCTCCCCTCCCCCACCCCCTCTTCTGGCAGATGTCAGTCTGTACCCCACTTCCACGTCCCCGGGACTACCCTGCTCCTCCCCCTGTTATGTTCATTATATTCCAGAAATAAGTGAGATCATATGATGTTTGTCTTTCTCTGCTTGGCTTGTTTCACTTAGGATAATAGTTTCCAGGTCCTCCCATGTCGACGCAAAGGATAAGAGATCGTTCTTTCTTAAAGCTGCATAGTACTCCATTGTGTATATGTACCACAGCTTTTTTATCCATTCATCTACTGATGGACACTTGGGCTGTTTCCAGATCTTAGCTATTGTAAATAGCGCTGCTATGAACATGGGGGTACATGTATTCTTTCTGATTGGTGTTTCAGGCTTCTTAGGGTATATTCCTAGGAGTGGGATCACTGGGTCAAATGGTAATTCAATTTTTAATTTTTTGAGGTAACACCATAGTGTTTTCCATAGTGGCTGCACCAGTCTGCACTCCCACCAGCAGTGTACTAGAGTCCCCTTTTCTCCACATCCTCGCCAACACTTGTTGTTTGATGCTTTGTTGATGGCGGCTATTCTGACAGGTGTGAGGTGATACCTCATTGTTGTTTTAATTTGCATCTCTCTGATGATTAGTGAAGTTGAGCATTTCTTCATATGTCTCTTGGCCATTTGTATGTCCTGTTTGGAGAGGTGTCTATTTAGTTCCTCTGCCCATTTTTTAATTGGGTTCTTTGTCTTCCTTTTGTTGAGATGTATGAGCACTCTATATATTTTGGAAATTAGACCCTTATCTGATATATCATAGGCAATTATGCTCTCCCATACAGTGGGTTGCCTTTCCACTTTGATGGTTGTTTCTTTTGCTGTGCAGAAGCTTTTGAGTTTGATGTAGTCCCATGTGTTCATTTTTTCCTTTGTTTCTCTTGCCTTAGGTGATTTATCAGTGAAAATTTTGCTGCGTGTGATGTCTGAAATTTTGTTGCCTACATTTTCTTCTAGGATTTTTATGGATTCATGAGTCACATTAAGTCTTTTATCCATTTTGAGTTTATTCTGTGTATGGTGTAAGTTGATGATCTAGTTTCATTTTTTTGCATGTAGCTGTCCAATTTTCCCAACACCATTTATTGAAGAGGCTGTCTTTACTCCATTGTATGCTCTTACCACCTTTGTCAAATATTAATTGAGCATAATGTCTTGGGTCAATTTCCGGATTCTCTGTTCTGTTCCACTGGTCTATGTGCCTGTTCTTGTGCCAGTACCAGGCTGTTTTGATTACGGTAGCTTTGTAGTATAACCTGATGTCCGGTATTGTGATCCCTCCTACTTTGTCCTTCTTTTTCAAGATTGCTGTAGCTATTCGGGGTCTTTTTTGGTTCCATATGAACTTCTGAAGTATTTGTTCTAGTTCTGTGAAATATGTCGTTGGTATTTTGATGGGGATTGCATTAAATCTGTAGATTGCTTTGGGTAGTATGGACATTTTAATGATGTTAATTCTTCCAATCCATGAACAAGGTATGTGCTTCCACTTTTTTATATCTTCCTCTATTTCTTTTTTCAATGTCTTGTAGTTTTCTGCAAATAGGTCCTTTACTTCTTTGGTTAAGTTTATTCCTAGGTATCTTAATTTCTTTGCCGCGATGGTAAATGGGATTGTTTTTTTAGTTTCTCTTTCTGTGAGTTCATCATTAGTGTATAAGAATGCCGTCGATTTCTTGACGTTAATTTTGTATCCTGCTACTTTGCCAAATTCATTTATTAAGTCTAGTAGATTTTTGATGGAGTCTTTAGGGTTTTCTATGTATAATATCATGTCATCTGCGAATAATGACAGTTTCACTTCCTCCTTTCCAATTTGGATCCCTTTTATTTTTTCTTCACGTCTGATTGCTGTGGCTAAGACTTCCAGTACTATGTTGAATAAGAGTGGTGAAAGTGGGCATCCTTGTCTTGTTCCTGTTCTTAAGGGAAATGCTTTTAGTTTTTGTCCATTGAGTATGATGTTGGCTGTAGGTCTTTCATATATGGCCTTTATAATGTTGAGATATGATCCCTCTATTCCCAAATTGCTGAGCGTTTTTATCAGAAATGGGTGCTGGATTTTGTCAAATGCTTTTTCAGCATCTATTGATATGATCATATGGTTTTTATCTTTCATTTTGGTTATGTGATGTATTACATTTATTGATTTGCGTATATTGTACCATCCTTGCATCCCTGGGATGAATCCCACTTGGTCATGGTGAATAATTTTCTTGATGTATTGCTGAATCCGATTTGCTAGTATTTTGTTCAGGATTTTGGCATCTATGTTCATCAGGGATATTGGCCTGTAGTTTTCTTTCTTTGTAGTGTCTTTTTCTGGTTTTGGGATGAGAATTATGCTGGCCTCATAAAACGAGTTTGGAAGTCTTCCTTCTTCTTGAATTTTTTGGAATAGTTTGAGGAGAATGGGTGTTAGTTCTTCTTTGAATGTTCGGTAAAACTCCCCCGTGAAGCCGTCAGGGCCTGGGCTTTTGTTTGCTGGGAGAGTCTTGATTACATCTTCAATTTCCTTCATTGTTATTGGCCTGTTCAAGTTTTCTATCTCTTTCCGATTCAGTTTTGGGAGACTATGTGTTTCTAGAAATGTGTCCATTTCGCCTAGATTGTCGAATTTGTTGCCATACAAATGTTCATAGTATTTGCTAATGATCCTTTGTATTTCTGTGGTGTCAGTTGTTATTTCTCCTCTTTCATTTCTGATTTTGTGTATTTGGGTTCTCTCTCTTTGTTTCTTGGTGAGTCTAGCTAAGGGTCCATCAATCTTGTTTATCTTTTCAAAAAACCAGCTCTTTGTTTTATTGATCCTTTGAATTGTTTTTTTGGTCTCCATGTCGTTTATTTCTGCTCTGATCTTTACTATTTCCTTCCTTCTACTTGCTCTAGGGTTTTCTTTTTGTTTGCTTTCCAGTTCTTTAAGTTGTGAGGTTAGGTAGTCAATTAGAAATTTTTCTTCTTTCTTAAGGTGGGCCTGTAGTGCTATGAACTTCCCTCTCAGAACTGCTTTCGCAGTATCCCATAGGTTTTGCGTTGTTGTGTGTTCATTTTCATTGGTTTCCAGAAATTTTTTAAATTCTTCCTTGATCTCCATGGTAACCCATTCATTGTTCAGTAACATGCTATTTAGCCTCCATGTGTTCATATGTTTTTGCATGTTCTTGTTGCAATTGATTTCTAGTTTCATGCCATTGTGGTCTGAGAAGATGCTTGATATGATTTCAATCTTTTTGAACTTGTAGAGACTTAGTTTGTGCCCTAACATGTGGTCTATCTTTGAGAATGTCCCATGTGCACTTGAGAAGAATGTGAATTCTGCAGTTTTGGGGTGTAATTCTCTGTATATATCTATTAAATCCATTTGATCTAGTGCTTCATTTAGAGTCTCTGTTTCCTTGTTGATTTTTTGTCTAGATGATCTATCCAGTGATGTCAGTGGGGTGTTGAAGTCTCCTGCTATGATTGTATTGTGGTCGATTTCTCCTTTGAAGTCCTCCAGAAGATTTTTAATATATTTTGGTGCTCCTATATTGGGTGCATATATGTTTACCAAGGTTATATCTTCCTGTTGGATAGACCCTTTCAATATTATGTAGTGGCCTTCTTTGTCTCTAGTTATGGTCTTCAATTTGAAATCTGATTTATCAGATATGAGTATTGCTACCCCAGCTTTTTTTTCCTTTCCGTTTGCTTGGAAGATTTTTTTCCATCCCTTTACTTTCAACCTATGTGAGTCTTTTGTTGTGAGGTGGGTCTCTTGTAAGCAACATATGTGTGAATCATGCTTTCTTATCCAGTCAGCTACTCTGTGTCTTTTTATTGGAGCATTCAGTCCATTTACATTTAAGGTGATTATTGATATGTACTTATTTATTGCCATTTTTGTACAGTGTGGTTCTAATTATCTTTCTATTTCTTCTCATAATTATAGCAGTCCTTTTAACATGTCTTGCAGTGCTGGTTTGGTGCTAATATATTCCCTTAGCCTTTTTTTGTCTGGGAAGCTCTTTATTTGACCTTCTATTTTGAATGATAGCCTTGCTGGATAGAGTAGTCTTGGATTCAGATCCTTGTTTTTCATGACCTTGATTACTTCATGCCATTCCCTTCTGGCCTGTAGTGTTTCTGTTGAGAAGTCAGATGATAGCCTAATGGGGTTTCCTTTGTAGGTAACCTGTTGCTTATCTCTTGCTGCCTTTAGGATTCTCTCTTTGTCTTTGATTTTTGGCATTTTAATTATTATGTGTCTTGGTGTGGGCCTGCTTGGGTTCTTCTTACTTGGGGCTCTCTGTGCTTCTTGAACTTGAATGCTTTCTTTCTTCACCAGATTAGGAAAGTTTTCTGTCACTATTTCTTCAAATATATTCTCTAACCCTTGGTCATTTTCTTCTTCTTCGGGGACTCCAATAATTCTAATGTTATTACGTTTCCAGTTGTCCCACAGTTCTCTTAAGCTATCTTCCTGTTTTTTCATTGTTTTTTCCTTTTGGTTTTCTGATTGATTGATTTTTTCTACTCTGTCTTCTAATTCACTGATCCGGTCCTCTGCTTCCTCTACTCTGCTGGTCAATCCTTCCAACGTGTTCTTTATTTCTGCTATGTCATTCTTCATTTCCACTTGGTTGGTTTTCAGTGTTTCTATATCTTTACTCATGGTGTTGATGTCCTTACTCATGCTGTTTAGTTTCCTCAAGATCATGGCTCGGAACTCTCCCTCTGATAATTTGCTTAGCTGCATTTCATTTATCTCATCTTCGGTGGAGTTCTCTTGTTCTTTCATTTGGGATCTGTTTCTTTGTTTCACCATTTTTGCTATCACAGTGGGTTTTGGAGCCTGCCAAATTTTCCCTGTGGGTGTTGGTGTTCTGCTACTTGTGGCTCCCTCTACTGGGTTTGGATGAGCGTGGAGGGCCCTCCTTCAACACCACTATCAAGTCTCACTTTCCTGGGTAGCTATGCAAGCTCAGGAAAGGTTTAGTTATGCTCTAGCTTTTTGCCTGGAGGCTATTAGCCTCAGTTACTTGAAAAGCTTTAGGATCTCAGTTGAATGAGAACCTCCCTCAGATGTTTACAGTGTAAGAGGGTTTCTGAGGGTGGGGCCAATGCTGGTTGTTAATGAGCCTCAATTTGCAGTTCTTTACCCCTTTACCTCACCTGGGAATCTCCGAGGGAGGGGCTTCCACAGCTCCGGGAAGGAGCAAACTTGGCTGCAGGTCTGTGCAATCGGGAAGGAGGGGCTGACCACCACCGTCCTTTGTGGCCACAGCTCAGCACAAACTCTGAGCGCCCTCCAAATCCCAGGTGTCCCCTCAGAGTTCCAGTCCAGTCCGCCCTCCCTCTGTCGGAGCCCCAGGTGAGTGGCTGTGGCTATTTAGCGCTCTGTCCCGGCTCTCTGCGCTGTGGAGCAGCTGGTGCTCTTATCCCCGAGGGCGGGCGCCGCCTCCGCCGCTACCAGCCGGGCCGCCGCTTACGGGCGGGGCCGCCGCTTCCCGCCGGGGCGCCGCTTCCCGCCGGGGCAGCCGCTTCCCGCCGGGGCGCCGCTTCCCGCCGGGGCAGCCGCTTCCAGCCGGGGCGCCGCTTCCAGCCGGGGCAGCCGCTTCCAGCCGGGGCGCCGCTTCCCGCCGGGGCAGCCGCTTCCAGCCGGGGCGCCGCTTCCCTCCGGGGCAGCCGCTTCCCGCCGGGGCAGCCGCTTCCAGCCGGGGCGCCGCTTCCCTCCGGGGCAGCCGCTTCCCGCCGGGGCAGCCGCCGGGGCAGCCGCTTCCCGCCGGGGCAGCCGCTTCCAGCCGGGGCGCCGCTTCCAGCCGGGGCAGCCGCTTCCAGCCGGGGCAGCCGCTTCCAGCCGGGGCGCCGCTTCCCGCCGGGGCAGCCGCTTCCAGCCGGGGCAGCCGCTTCCCGCCGGGGCAGCCGCTTCCAGCCGGGCCGCAGCCGCTTCCCGCCGGGGCAGCCGCTTCCAGCCGGGCCGCAGTTCACAGCCGAGGTCGCTGCTGTCCGTGGGCTCCCAGCCCGCCACCCTCACGCGCCTCCGCAGATCCTACCAGGTTCATTCAGTGTCCCTGGTTGTATGGTCCTCTCCCGCTGCTTTTCTGTTGCTTTTTCCCGATGTTTTGTCTTTATTTTAGTTGTAATTCCCGTTTGATCCTGGGAGATCGTCTGTGTAGCTTCCATTCACTCCACCGCCATTTTCCGCCACTACAGCTTTTTTATCCACTCATCTACTGATAGACATTTGGGCTGTTTCCAGATCTTAGCTATTGTAAATAGTGCTGCTATGAACATAGGGGTACATATATTCTTTCTGGTGTTTCAGTCTTCTTAGAGTATATTCCTAGAAGTGGGATCACTGGGTTAAATGGAAGTTCAATTTTTAACTTTTTCAGATAACAAAATAGTGTTTTCCATAGTGGCTGAACCAGTCTGCATTCCCACCAGCAGTGTACTAGAGTCTCCTTTTCTCCAAACCCTCGCCAACATGTGTTTGATGATTTGTTGATGGCTGCCATTCTAACAGGTGTGGAGCCAAACCAGCCAGACTAGTTTATATTTTAATGTCTCATGCATCTTTCTTATAGATTTAAAGGCATTACATTGGTCCAGGGAGTTTCTTAAATCAAATCTATAATATATACACAATTGTCAAATCTTTTTATAAACAATTGTATTTTTATAACAATAATTTCATTTTTACAATGTTTCCCTTCTCTGAAAATCACAAAATAAAGACATTCATTCTCAGTATCTTATAAGTGTGCTTCTGTTGTCATGGTGATCCAAGGAAGTATATCCCAAGAACAGTCAATGGGGATATCCTCGATTCTTTTCTTTATTTTGCTTTGTTTGGTTAAATAATACTCATTATAAGTTCTGAGTAACACGATATGATATGCTACTTTTTAAGATATTGCTAGAACTTTTTTCTTACATTGTTTACCAAACACCTCAGCAGCTAAGCCAGGTCAGTCTTGGTTAGTACTTGGGTGGGAGACCCTTGGTCCTTGATGTTGAAAACAGGTAATTCTATCTTAGAGTCCCTCCTCAGAATCTTCCCTTCTGCAAACTCATGGCATATTGTGGAGATCTCAGTGTAATTTTATAATCACGTTTATACACGGAGAAGTGATTTAAAATACAGTGGTGATACATTAGTAACATTCAGTCTCTTTTGTACAGTATGTTGAAATAATAATGGCAGCAGATTAACTGATCTCTTTTCTCAGTCCAGTGTTATCAGTGATGTTGTGGTTAAGGGGAGGGGATAAAGAGAGCTTCCAGCACAGATATCCTTGTAGCAAAGGGAACTTCAACCCTGATAGGAAACTTCACTCTCATCCTCCTCTACTCTGCCCCTGGGGAGGGTCACTGTGGTCAGAGGTGCTGGGCCTTCCCACTGCCCATATAAGTTTTTTAACGTATAATGCACACACTCTCCAGCAGACACACGACTTGGAAACCTATTGTCTCTTTGTAGGATTCTCTTTTCATTCTCTTGATGGAATGTTTTTTGGGAAAATTTTAACAATGTTCAGTTTATCACTATTGCATTTAACGGGACTTGTTTTTTATTATTTATATATCACCTCACTAAAAAATTGTCACTCCCCTTTCCCATGGGGGGGGGGGGAAACCCTCACATGAACACAGTGGGCACTAAACCCAATGGAAAAATGTTGGCTGGAATCCTTAATATCATTGATTATCTGTTGGTTGTTTCCTCTGACCAGAGACCAAAATTCCATGGGATGAACCCCTGATTGTTCCAGATATTAATAAATTTGATTAGACTTTGCACTGTGAATTTTCTTAGAACATGTAGCAAAGAAAACAAGACTAACCCCTGAGAAATTATATCACGTAGATGTCAGGCAGACGAGGAAGGATCCTCAAAGGACGTGAGGAAGGTGCTGAGCAGAGATGACAGAGACAGGATCCCAGAGGGTATTTCACGAGGATGAAAGTGACCAGGAGGACGAAGGTGCAGAGAGGTCGTGAGAGGGAGACATGAGGAGATGAACTGGAGCTGACGTCCGGGAAAGTGAATGTCCCAGTGAGAGCCCTGCATGGAGCTGTGTGTGCAGGACTCACAGGGGACAGTGAGAGAGCGAGGCCCTGGCGAGTGTGGGGACCTGGAGTGAGCTCAGACCCAGGGCGTGTGGACACACTGACTCTCCCTCTGTGGAAACTGCGTTCCCGTCACAGGGTGGAGAGGATGCCCGGGGTGCTCAGTCTTTCAAGGAGACAATTGGGTCCCATGGGAACCTAGTGAGATAATGGTCCCTGAGCCTGGACACAACTTGTCTGCGAAAGAGAATGTTCTCGAGACGATCGTCGTCCTCAGTGAGATGAGGTAACACAGGGTCCAGGACAAGGAGGAGGGTCCCTGGGACCCTGAACCACAGGAAGAGCAGGAGCGCCCTGAGCACCCCAGGGAGCTGTTCTCAGCCCCTCCCTGCGCTGTTCCTGCGGGATGTTCCCTGGTCAGTGACTACCGAGCGCCCCCTGCGGGTCCTGAGTGATCTGTGGGGTCCAGGGCTCCCCCTGGTGTCCTGACCCCTTCTGGTGGACCTGAGGGTCTCCTGCAGCTCATACATTCCTGTCTCCCTGCAGGGCGATTGTGTCTGAATCATAAAGTCCCTTGGTCAGGAAAATGTCACATGTCCAGTGTTTATCTCACTCAAATACATTCACATACTCTGTGTCTCCCGTTCTCAATAAATTACCTCTTAAAATAGCAACACGGACAGCACAGCTAAGCCCATACTCCTTGGTGTGTGGTCTGTGTTCAGTCTTGTTTAGGGAAGGAGAACATCTGGGAACCCAGGGATGGACTCCTGTCCCAGAGCTGCAGGGTCAGGGCTGGTCTCATTTCATGAGCTGAGGGGGCCCTATTTTCATTTGCTCCTACTATAGAGGGATCTCTGGGGTTGGACACTGGCATAAAGGACACGGTGTCAGAGTGTGGTGTGTCCAAGGCCATATGCCTGTGTAGTATTAGTCCTGGTGTCTGGGCTTCAGCTTCTCCCAACCTGAGCCAACTGCTTCCCTGAATGACGTCCAGACCAGGGGACATGCCTAGTGAGGGTTTCAGTGCTACCTGGCTGGACAATAGACCATGTTATAACGTTGTCATGGTACAATACAGCAGGAAAATAGCATCATAATAGGAAACTAAAAGAAAGGATAGGATTTCAAATATCACATCTCAGAAAGTGTGTTCATACAGGAAGGTGATCAACCATCACACCCAGAGGGATATTAACATGTGGGAATTTTATGTTCAACAGATGGGAAGTTCCCTGTGACACTGTTTCCCTTACACAGTGTTCAGAGGATAAACTGAGAACAGAGTGTGAATCTACAACCAGTGGACCAATGTTGGGGGACAGTGGGTGTCTGTGTGGGTCACTGGGAAGTAGAAGCCTTAAATACTGAGAAGCAGCCTGTGTCCCATGTTTGAGTCCTTCAGGGAGTTTGCAGCTGGATGTGCAGCAGCTGCACGGCCTCCTGTGTGGGGTTTGTTCTCCAGACTCTGCGGGACCAGGTTCAGTCACTGGGGATGGAGAAGAACCTCAGTCATGACCGCGTGAGTTTAGGTGAAGTTGTGGGAGTAATTGAGTTTAGGTTATAGACATTTGGTTAAGAAAAATCTTGTGACTATCATTATTACAGGAAAACATACCTAAATAAAATATCATTTTTATAAAATATTTTTTTCTTTACCCATTTTTTATGAAATGAATAAGCCATTCAAATAACCTCCCATGACTGCAGCTGATGGATCTGATTTTCTATAAACTGATCAGCCTGGCGGTTCAGCCGTGTTCTCACCATCAGGATCTGTGTCCATGTGGATGTCTGACGTGGTCCAAACCAGGGCGGCAGGAGACAGGTGCATTCCTGGTTCCTCACAAGTAAATTTCAGTCTCTTTCCTTGTCTGCACATGGCCCTGGGGAATGCTTTCCCACATCCACACACAGGGTGTCACATGGAGCGTGACGTCTCCTGCTGTGGGTGCCACTGTGCAGAGCTGGGAAGAGATGCTCCCAGGTACATGGATGGGGAACCAGCAAGCCAGGTACCACACTCCCAGGGCTGTTGTTCTTTATGTCGTGAGTTCCCCCCTCACAGAGCAAGTTCACAGTGTCTCATATCACTTTCCTCAGAAATAGCCACACACAGTAATCTAGTCATTAATATACAAACAAGTGGCTTAGAAATTACCATTCTCTTTACTTAGCCACAGAAGGAAGGAAATCATACCCTTTGTGTCAGCGTGGATGGACCTAGAGGGACTTGTGCTGAGTGAAGAAAGTGAGACAGAGAGAGACAAACACCCTGTGGTTTCACTGATATGAGGAATCTACAGAACACAGTAAAAAACAGGCAGAATAGAAACAGACCCATGAACTCAGGGGACAGACTGATGGTCCCAGAGGGAGGGCAGTTGGGAGCCTGAGTGAAAGGGGGAGTGACTAAGAAGTACAGATGGGCAGTCAGACAGCAGTGACAGGATGTGAAGTGCAGCCCAGGGCACAGTCAGTCGTATTGTCATAACTGGGTGCTGGGCCAGGCGGGCACTGGAACTATTGGTGCCTCACTTCATAAATCATATGATGTCTGACCACACGGCTGAGCACCAGAAACTAATATGAAATAATACACACTGTCAACGGGAATTGAAAAAGAGAGATAAAAGGGAATCAACCCTCACTGCAGTGAGAATAAACCAAGGGTGTGGTTCGTAGTGACCCAGACAGGAGACAGGGCTGAATTCCAGGACTGTGCTCACAGGTGCATCTTCACTGGGAAAGTGCTGACATCGTTAAATTCATTAGAGGCTCCCACGGAGAACCTTGGCCTGAAATTATTCGCTGAGGGTTCACATCTCATTAACAACCTGAAGGCTGCGAACCAGGACTTACTTCAACAACCAGACTTGCTGAAGGGCCTTTCCTGTGCTTCCCAGAGGTTCCAACTAAGTACATGATTTATGTTCCCTGTCCCCTGTGTGTGTTTGTCCTCAGCCTGGACATCTGCACAAGCTGTCGTGGGTCCCTCTGCCTCTGCCTGGTGGCAACTGCTCTGGGTGCTGTGAGCATGATGCCAACTCAGTGACCATCACCACTGGGGACTTTCATCTCTACCATTGGGGTCAAAGGCCTCTGGTGTCCAATGTCCAGCACATACGTGTCCAGCTGCTGGCTGGCTGGGCCCTGAGCTGGGTGGAGCTGAGCTGCAATGTCGAATCAGCAGAACCCCTGGTTGGATGCAGCCTACGTGGGTCAGTGGATTTCATGATTAGTTCTCATTTGGGCACAAGAGCGTCCATAAGAGACTCTCTGCCTTTTGTTCATATGAGAAAGTGGTCTTTCTGGACAACAGACATTTCTTTATTCTTTCTGTTTAATTGTGACATCATTATAGGTGTCCCCATCCTCCCACCTACTGCTCCCCTCCACCAGCCCCCAGCACGACTCCCCTGGCCGTCAGCACTGTGCTGTCTGTGTCCATGGGCTGTGCATGTAGGTCCTTTGACTCCTCTCCTCACCTGCTTTTATTCACCCATCTCCCCACTCTGATCTGTATCTCTATGTTCCAGTGTCCACAACTCTGGTTCCATTTTGTTCATCAGTTTATTTTGTTCCTCAGATTTCACATATAACTGAGATCACAAGGTATTTGTCTTTGGCTTATTTCTCTTAGCATCATCCTCCCCAGGACCCTCCATGTTGTCCACAGGGTGAGGGGTGCTTCTTCCTTACAGCTGCGTAGTGTTCCCTTGTGTAAATGCACCTCAGGTTTTTATCCACTCGTCTACATGGGCACTCGGGCTGTTCACAGATATTGGGTACTGCAAATACCACTGCTTTGAATACAGGGGAGCAGACATTCTTTCTGATTGGAGCTTTGGAATACCTAGGACATATTCCCAGAAGTGTGATCACTGCGTTAGATGGCAGTTTCATTTTTAATTTATTGAGGAAACTCCACACTGTGTCCACAGTGGCTGCAGCAGTCTGCATTCCCACCAGGGCATGAGGATTCTGTTCTCTCCACATCCTCACCAGCACTTGTTGTTTGTTGATTTACTGATGGGATCAATTCTGGCAGATGTGGTTGTATTTTAAGTGGCATCTCATGGATCATTAGTGACCTTGAGCATTTTCACATGTCTGTTGTCCATCTGTGTTTCTTCTTCAGATAAGCGTCTATTCAGGGCCTCTGCCCATTTATTAATTGGATTGTTGGTCTGTGTAATGACTTGTATAAGTTTTTTTATACATTTTTTAATATAACCCCTTAACATATGTACCATTGGCAAATAGACAATAAGCTTTTCTAACTCAGAGACCTGATAGGCAAGCACAGAATCAGGAACCCAGAGAGGTTCCCTGAGGGAAACTGTGACATGAAGAGGAAACCACACAGGAAACCAGCCCAAACCTCCAACTGCACCTGCTCCTGGATGGTCCTTGTGTTCAGGACCCTGAGCGCCCCCTGGTGGACGCAGACTCTCCTGCAGAGCGTTTTTGTCTGGGCTCACACTGAGTTCTCCTCACTGTGTCTTGGCACAGTAATACACGGCCGTGTCCTCTGACTTCAGGCCATTGATCTGCAAATAGGCTGTGCTGACCAAGGTGTCCAAGGAGAAGACAAATCGTTCTGAGAAGCCTTGGGTATACGTGGGTTTCTGAGTCTCTGTGTTAATCCAGCCCATGTACTGTAGCTTCTGTCCTGGGGCCTGTCGCACCCAGTTCATACTGTAGCTGGTGAAGGTGAACCCAGAAGCCTTGCAGGAGACCTTCACTGAGTCCCCAGGCTTCCTCACCTCATCCCCAGACTGCACCAGCTGCACCTGGGAGTGGACACCTGTGGAGAGAAGACAGGAGTGGGTGGCAATCCCCCTTGACTGTCCCTGGTCCCCTCCTCAGCCCAGGGACTGGGGAGCCCTTACCTGTAGCCACTGCCACCAGGAGGAGGGTTCTCCAGCTCCAGTCCATGGTGAGGTGCTGAGCTGTGGGCACTTCTGTAGGGAGGGTGTGGCTGTGGGTGATGCTCTCAGGGCACAGACTTATCCATATTTAACCTGGTCTACCTCATCTCATTTGCATACTCATGAAGTGGAGTGTTTCATAGCTGAGAGCCTGACCCCACCAGAGAGATGATGGAGGGACAAGGACTATGCTCAGTAGAAGTCTGAGGGTCCACGTCCTACTCCTGGTAGGAGGACAGGTGTCCCCTGCCAGGTCACTGAGCTCTGTGCACACTGAGCCCCTCTCTGAGGAGCAAGCCCCACAGGACATGCTCCTCATTGTGAACCACCTTTGAGTGACACGGGGGCCTCCTGGACCAGCTCTGGGCTTTGATACCTGAATGTCTTATTCCAGGATCAGTGTGTCTCCAAAGTGCTCCACCTGGTGAGGTAATAAAGCCATCCTTGTCCCAGGTCCTTACAATTCATAAGCCTTGGAAATGCTCCTTTGAGTGTGGTTCTTATTCCTCATCAGTTACAAACATGCTCTTGCAAAATAAGATGTTTACAGACAAATCAGCAGTCCTTGCTCATCCGTTGTGCTACATAGAGTTTTTTCAGGAAGACCCCAGCCTCAGAGGAAATCCCTGCCCAGCTCCCTCTGCACCTGCTCCTGGGGCAGCAGCCCTGTGTTCATGGGTCGTGAGCGCCCACTGCTGCCCATCTCGGGCCCTGCAGGGGAGGGTCCTGTCTGGGCTCAAAGGGCACTGACCTCTAGGTGTGTCTAGTCCAGTGGTAAAGGCTGTGCCCTGACTTCAGAATTTTCCCACAGGAACACTGTATTATTTCAACATCTCTGGACAGAAGAATTATCCTTATTAAACCCCATGAGTCTGCATGGAGACCCCAGTCAAGGCTTTATGAAGCCCCCAGGGAGCCTTTCCCTGCAGCTGCCAGATGGACAGACTCAGCCAACACTCCCCTGAACTAGAACAATCGTGGGCTCCCGGTGCCTCTATGTCCTTAGGCTTCTATGGTTGAAGGTCCCGTGTGAGTATCCCTGCATGTGGCCCAAATCCTACTACTGCACGTCTACTGTTCAATAAATCACACACACACACACACACACACACACACACACACACACACTGTGATGACGGTCATTGCTATGAATCCAGAGTTGCCCTTCTTCTTTGGACCTAGCTCATGGGCAGTGACCACAGATGGAGTCTAGGCCTGGAGTGACTTCCTCTGGAAGCTGATCCAATGCACCCACGATGCACGAGCAGACTTTGAGAGCAAGTCCATCATGTTTCCGTGCTGCTGCAGGTCCTGTGAACCCAGATGCCGGTTAGAATGGATCAGACCTGATCCAGGGAGGGTCAGAGGTCAGGCTTGGTCACAACCTTGACAGCAGGGCCTGTAGCTGAGAGTCCCCTGGAAACCCCACACCGGACTCAGGGACACACAGAGAATGGTGAGGCTGAGAAGATGGCACCGTAGTCAGCTCTCAGGTGAGGTGGCTCTCCCAGGTCAACTGGTGGGCGGGGCAGCAGTGGACAGGGGGCTGAGGTCGGCTCAGTGAGGGACGCCCTGGCTATCCCAGAACACCTGGTTTCAGGACAGGCTTGGTGTTCATCCATTCTTATTGCTCCATCCTGATGGTTATCTTCCCTCCTGGCCACCTGACCCGAGAATTTACACCCAGCATCCCATGTGGAGACAGACTCTCTACTCAGTGACCCCACAGCTACTCCCGTCTGGCCCTGCAGGAAATACCATCTCCTCCTGCATCTGCGTCTCTGGTTCAACTTCATGGATATTCCTGCACTGAATAAGTCGTCACAGCTGAGAATTCAGACACCTGGTTGTCACTCAGGCTCTCATTCAAAGGAGGTCCTCTAGAGGTCGTTTATGAATGAGCCCCAGTGACTTCCCACGTGGACTGTGTCCCCCAGCCCAGCAGCCCTCCAGGCACGGAATCCCTGCTCAGCTCCAGGGATAGACAGAAGCACCTGCGGAGGTTCAGTTGTCTGGGGAATGTCTCAGGGGCTCCCACCCGGGAGAGGACGGAAGTCCCCACGTCCTCGGGACCGTGGGTCTGCGCTGGTGTATCAGCACCCGTCAGGTGTGAGCCCTCTTCCTGTGAGTCAGTGCACGTGTGTCTTCCATGTGCTCTTGTCATTACACTGAGTCCTCACACGTGGGACCTGCCTCACAAACACCCTTTCTAAACAAGGTTCCCAGCGATCTGAGGACTCCAGTGTAACTCTATCACCTCAGTACATGTACGTCAGGACCTTCCCGCAGGAAGGAAGCCTGCAGGTGGTTACTGTCCGAGGTCTGTGTGGAGGAATCTCGTTTGGAAGACCCATCAGGAGGACCAGCGTCCTGTGGCTGGTGGTCAGCTCCGTCCTGCTGCGGTCGCCCAGTGAGCTCTGACGCTGGGCGGTGCTGCTCTGCTCAGCCCTCAGGGACCCCCTCGGAGTCTGCACGAGGCCCCTGCATCGTCAGTGGGCTCACAGGTCTGGGGCACAGGAAGGTCAGGGGCCAGCTCTGCACATTCTAACGTGTCAGTGATCACTGTGACCCTCTCCGTGTGCTCACCACGTGCCCGCTGCTGCTTCACGTTGACGCCCGAGTGGGCTCTGGTGGGCAGAGGGGCACGGCCTCTGCTGGACAATGGTGCTGGTCATGGGTCTCCTGAGATGCAGGGCCAATAAATGCATATTCACACTTACATGTCTCATACAAGGAGCTGATGCTCACGTCATGGAGTGTGAGACGTCCCAAGTCCCATGATCTGCTGTTGTCCCAGTAGACCCAGGAGAGCTGCTGTCGTAACTCAGCCTGGCCCGAGGGCTGAAGACCGGGTGCCCCGGGCAGGAGAAGTCCTGTGTCCCAGCGCCCGGGCCCAGCACACGGGTAGGAAGGGCTTAATGTATCCTTCCTTCACCTGTTATTTCCAGTCAGTCTCTTATTGAAGAGGAGGGTGTCCACCCACGTGGGGGAAAACAATCTGCTTTTCTGAACCACCAATTCCATGGGAAAGTTCACCTGTAAACACACTAAGAACAAACCCAGACGTAACTTTCAGCCCAGAGTTTGGGCACCTTGTGGTCCAGTCATACTCGAACAGTAACCGAGTCTCAACCATGCTCCTTAGGGGGAGAGTTCCTCCGTCAGAGATGATATCGTCTGCATAGTCTATTTATATGAAGGAGACGCAGCCAGTTTAGACTCAACCTGGGATCACTTTCACAGGGATACACATGTTCATTGTCAGATGAAATGGACATCCCTTGGCCTTCCCTTTGGCGTTTAGTGAGCCCCCTGGTGTCCTGAGCACCCCAGTATCCTGACCCGACTTTGTCCCTCAGGGAGGTTTGTGTCTGGGTTCACTCTGATAGAGTTCAGCCTTGTATAAATATGGACATGTGCTGTTCATTTCTGATAGGTTTTTATTACTACTCCAATTATTTTTAAAGCCCTACAAATCCAGCATAGTCAGGGGAAATTCTTAAAGTAAGAAACAAATAAGTGGACTGAGAAATACACCTGTTGACCTTCGCAGGCTGTGGACAGCACATGGAGTTCCCACAAGCACACACGTGGAGCTGAGCAGTGACAGGCTGACAGGCTCCTAACTCTGCATCCCTCAGGTAGATCCGAGCTACATGGACTGACGAGGGAGCAGCTCGGGGTCCCTTCCAGGGAGAGACCTGTCTCTGCCAACTGCAGCCAGGGGCTGGTCTCTGCAGGTCTGAGGTGGTGGGACCAGCTCCCACCTGGGATTCTGCAGTCAGATCCATGTCTGCTCTTCCTCCTGAAGAAGGGAGGGTTTTGGTGAAGATAAGGGATTTCTGTGCATGGAGAGAGAGCATTGGAAATGGGAGCACGTCTCCCCACACCACATTTAACCATTCCTCCTGTGAAAGGTCACTCTGAGCCAGGACACTCTCAGAATTCAGGGATAATGTATTTGGAGTCAATGTGGAAATTACAGTTGTTTGAAGACCATATGTTAGTTTCACACACCGTCCAAGAGAATAAAATAAAACCGTATTTTCCTATATAGATTCATAAGGTGGTTAGCCTGGAGAAGGCCCCTCTCACACTTCCAACTTCAGACCATGAGGAGCAGGTCCCAGCTGCTGCTCTCTGAAATCTCCGTGGTTTGTGCTGAGGGCACAGCTGTGCACGACTCCCAGACCCTGGCTGACTCGGTGGTGACACTGAGGCAGGGCCATAGCTGGGAGACACAGGTGTCGTCTGACGGAAAGTTTTGGCTCAGGAAATCCTTGGCAGACTTGTTGGGTCTCCTGAAATGCAGGGAAGTTCACGCAAGTTCCACATTTCGTGGATTGACATTGCTTGTGTGTTGACAGTTTCCCGAGGCTCACCAACCTCTCTGCATTTTTTATTTCTCCAGAAGTGATACACTACATTTCTGCACGTCAGAATGCTTCTAATACTATCCTCAATCTTTCAAAAAGCAGAGCCATCAGTGTAGCCTCAGAACGAAAGGTCTAGAGAGACTCTTGGAAACTGTTATCTGGAGAGGAAGCCCAGAGCCTCAGGGGAAAAAGCCATTAACACAAACTGCACCTGCTCCTGGGGCTGCAGCACAGTCTGTGGGTCCTGAGCGCCCCCTGGTGTCCTGAGCGCCCTCTGCAGCTCCGCCCTCCTGTCCCCTCAGGAGGTTTGTGTCTGGGCTCCCACTGACTTCCCCTCACTGTGTCTCTCGCACAGTAATACACCGCCGTGTCCTCGGTGGTCACGGAGCTCAGCTGCAGGGAGAACTGGTTCTTGGACGTGTCTCTGGAGATGGTGGTGCGGCTCTTGAGGGATGGGGTGTAGTTAGTGCTACCATCATAACATATGCGCCCCATCCACTGCAGCCCCTTCCCTGGGTTCTGGCGGATCCAATGCCAGCAGTAACCACTGGTTGTGATGGAGAATCCAGAGACAGCGCAGGTGAGGGAGAGGGTCTGCGAGGGCTTCACCAGTCCTGGGCCCGACTCCTGCAGCTGAACCTGGGACAGGACACCTGGGGACAAGGAGCAACAGGCCCTGTCAGTCACGTGCAGTCACAACCACCCCATGGACCCTGCCTGACCTCTGAGACCCTCACCTTGGGGGGCTGTCACCAGGCACAGGAGAAGACACAGCAGTCTCATCTTCTTCTAGACCACGGCTCTGCCTTCCCCGGAGACCTCAGCCCTGTGTGAGGAGAGAGCTGTGAGCCTCCCCAGCCCAGGGGAGGATTTACCCTGGAGCTTGAGGAGAAATTTGCATGTGGGGCAGCCTGTTCCTTATAAGTGGAGGACTGAGGTCAGGCTGCCCTGGTCCTTCTGGAGCCCCTCTGGGGTATCTCTTCCCTTGGACTGATTCAGCATGTAAGTCTGAGATATGGGATCCCCAGTTTCATGATACTCCTGGTCAAAGGTCGGCCTCAACTTTCTGAATGTAAGAAGAAATGATGGCCTAGATATGCAGGTTACACTTTTGCTTCCCATGCAACTTTGAAACCAATTTAAAAGGGACTAGCATTTGTTAAGTTATTTTCCAAATCCCAACACTTTACTATATCCACTATTTCCAAATTTTTATATGATTATTTTATACAAATCATGTTCACTTTCCTTCAAAAATAAAAATAAAGCACAGGTGTGCTCAATATCTTATATATTAATTTTATTTAAATATAATATTATAGATTTTTACTTTTTAGAAGGAGAGGGAGGGAGAGGGGAAATAGAAACTCGATGTGAGAGAGAAATATCAATTGGCTTCCTCCTGCTCCTCCCCTTCTGGTGGTTGAACCCACAACCCAGCATGTGCCCTGACCTGGAATAGAGCTGGGACGTCTCAGTCTAGGGGACAATCCTCAGTTCTCTGAGCCACACTGATCAGGCTCTTGTATCTTAATTTACAATGTTCCTTTGATCTGAGAAACTACCTTCCAAGCTCAGGCAGGTGGGACATTCTTGAAAACTGATGTTGGAAAGTTTGTGATTATGTCTACAGCTTCCTGTGCAAACTCTTCCATTATGAAATATCATGGCCTATTGCAGAGACCTCAGACTAGTTACATCACACATATTCATGCTTTTAAATGTAGACAAACAAAAAACAAAATATGAAAACACTGATTATGCCTGTGTACAACTCAGAATCACTCATGTGCTGAAATGATTATGGCAGGAGATTGACCTGTTTTCTCTGTCTAGTGTTCTCAGTTTTGTCGGGGTTCAGAGGGGGGTGAGTGAAGAGATTTCCTTCATAGAGTTTCTCGTAGGAAAGGGAACTTAAACTCTGACAGGAACCCTCATTCCAGCCTCCCTCCCTCTGCCCCTGGGGATGGACTCTGTGGTCAGAGGTGCTGGGCTCTCCCACAGAACATTTAATGTCCTTAATGTACAATGAACACATTCTCCCATCAGACAAGTGATTTGGAAATGTAGTCTCTCTGGGTAGCTTGTGTTTTCATTCTCTTAATTGATTCTTTGGTGGGATAAATGTATGTAATTTGGCAAAATCGAATTCACCGCTATTTGCTGGAGAGAGAGAGAGAGAGAGAGAGAGAGAGAGAGAGAGAGAGTGCCCCCCACAGGACCAGGGTTGAATTGTAACCGAGGTACATGTCCTTGACTGGAATTGAACCTGCAAGTATTTGGTGCATGGGACGATGCTCTAATGATTGAGAATATCATGACACAGCCTATTCCTGGGCAGGTGCTTAATTGGTTGGAGAGTCATCGGTACACTGAGAGGCTGCAGGTTCAATTCTCAATCAGGGCCTGTGCTGGAGGCAACCAATCCTCTCTCTCTCTCTCTCTCTCTCTCTCTCTCTCTCTCTCTCTCTATCTATCTGCCCTCCTCCCTCTAAATCCCTAAACATATCTTCAGGTGAGGATGAAAACATAAACAAGTGTTGTAGGTTCAAGATTTATTTAATGATACCTTTTCTACACACACACACACACACACACACACGCACACACACAATGGGTATTAAATAAACAAATACGTGTAGTATATGTAATGTTTCTTTAATGCATAAGGACCACATGCTCCCATCAGACAAGACATTTTAAAATACAATATCTATGTTCATATGGGTCTTTTCATTCTCTAAATGCAATATTTGGTGGGATGAATGTGTTTAATTTAGCAAACTCTAAACCACCCCTATTTTCTGTGCTGGGGCCTGTTTTGGTGAATCACACAGACCCCCAGGACATGCTGAGCCTCACCGTCCAGGGGCATCAGCTGCAGCAGCCACAAGGTAGAGAGGTTCTGGCACCAGGAGTGAGGGCTGCTGGGAACCTACCCAGAACTGGACTGGGCTTTGACCTGGGTGAGGGGAGGAAGCTGGACGTGTTCTGAGTCACAGGACAGAGATGTGCCTGATATTCATGGACAGAGTGTTACTGGACATGTGGGTTTAAACCTCTTCCCCTGACGACCCAGGAGGATGTGCAGGGAATGACAGACACAGCTTCTGTCATCGTAGGAAACACCTGAGTCATATGACCAGGAGTTTGTCTGAAAAGAAACGTTAAAAGTTCTGCAGGCAGGGATCAAGGGAAATAAGGAACGTGTCATTGCAAAGGGGGGGAAGGGGATACCTGTTACCCACATGCACCTGCTCACAGTGTCTCTGTCTGTGAGGTAACAACTTCCCAGGTCCAGGGGTTAGCACTTGGACACCTGTGGGGTCAGTACTCACCTGGTCACACCATGTTCCCCCCAAGCTGCACCATTCATTGGGGTTCCATTCATGAAATCCCTCAACACTTAGAGGGAAGAGTGGACACCCCTCCCTGCAGGAGCCATGGTGCTGGTGTGTCTGTGTGAGGGGCCCTGGGGTCATTGCCCAGTGTTCTGTCTCAGCACATGTTCATCACCATCATCTTCACCATTTGTTTCTTTAAAATTGTTCTAATTTTCTCTAGCCATGTTTGTTGTCCACAAAAAATTACCAGTCCTGGGACAGGATTGTGGAGACGACAGTGCCCCCTGGTGGTTGTTCTGAGCCACACAGGCTGACTACCCTGGGTCTGAACCAGCTTCCTGAGACAAGGCAGGGGTGTCTGCCACAGGGAAGTCCTTCCTGGTATTTTGAAACCGTGGCACCTCCAATCATGCTTCTTTTTTGTACACAGCTGAGCTTCGGTAGGGACACCTGGGCCTCAGGGCTCCCACCTAGGGGAGAAACTGAGGGACATAACACTCTTGTCAAGAGCATGATGGGAGTCAACTGGAACAGGAACCTGACTCAGGGCATCACTGGGGGAAATGTTTCCTGGGTGCCTGAATGGAAGAATTAACCAAGACTGAGGACACACGTCCAGGGTTCTTGTTTCATCATGTTCTGATTTTCCTTATGTTTTAGCCAGTTCACGTTTTCTTTCCTCACTTTTCTCTGAAATAGCCACATGCGTTTCCTACGGTCATGATGACACTTTGTTGAGCGTGTGCAGGAGCGCAAGTCATTTGTGAGTTGATTTTGTACCTTAACCTCTTTCCTGAATTCACTCTCTAATTCTGTCATTTTTTTCGTGCAGCGTTTATGGTTTTCTATATACAAGATCAAGTCATATGCATGGAGAAAAAGAGAAACACTTTAACTTCTTTTTTCTTTCTTTAATTTTTTTTTTCTTTATTGATTTTTAGGGAGAGAAGAATGGAGAAGGAGACAGAAACAGAAACATCAATGAAAGAGAACACTGACTGGCCGCCTCCTGCATGCCCCACACTGGGGATCGGGCCCACAACCTGGGCATGCGCCCTGACTGGGAATCAAACTATGGACCTCTTGGTGCAGGGTCAGTGCTCAACACCTGAGCCACACCAGCCGGGCGGAACTTCTTTTTAATGATTTGGACATGTTTTTCCTTTTTATCTTGCCCAATTATTCTCACGAAAACTTCCAGTTCTGTTGAACAGAAGTCACAGGGGTGCCCTTGTGTGGGTCCTGATCTTAGTAGAGTAGCTTTGAAATTCCCTCTGTGCAGCATGATGTCACTTGTTGGCTTCTCAGATGTGGCCTTTGATATCTTGATGTACATCTTTCTGTACCTAATTGGATAAGAATTGTGATCATGAAGCCATTTTCCATGTATTAAATGCTTTTCTCTGCATATATTTATATGATGATGTATTTTGTCCTTCATTCTGTGAATGAGGTGCAGCACAATTGCTGGTTTACAAACACTGAACCATCCTTGCATTCTAGGTCGATACCCCACTTAATCGTGCTCAGTGATCCAATACCCCACGGTTTAATGATCCGTTCCATGTTTGTTAAGTTTCCTAGTACATTGTGAGGATTGTTGAATCTGTTCATCAGGGATGCTGACTTGTCATTTTTATGTCCCTACTTGGCTTTCATATGAGTGTCATGGTCACCTCAGTTCGTTTGTTTGAAATGTTGCCTCTTCTTTCAATATTGGAAGTGTTCAAAAGGGATTGATTAAAAAGGTATAAATTCTTGCCAAGCCAGTGTGTCTCAGTGGATGTACCATCGTCCCATGGACTGAGAGGCCCTGGTTTGATTCCTGGTCAGGGCACGTGCCAGGGTTGTGGCCTCGATCCCCAGTAGAGGGCGTGCGAGAGGCGCCGAGTGATGTTTGTCTCTCACTTGGATGTTTCTATTTCTTTTTGCCTTATTCTCACTCTAAAATAAACAAATAAATAAAGTTATAAATTCTTGTTCTTGACGGTTTGGCTCAGCAGTTAGAGTGCCAGCCTGAGGAGTGAAGTGCCACAGGTTGATTTCTGGTCAGGAGCACGTTCCTGGGTTCAAGGTTCAACTCCTACCTTGGTCAGGTTTGTGTTCTAGGCAACCACCTGGCATGTGTCTCTCACATCGATGTTTCTCTCTCTCTCGCTCCCCCTCTCTCCCTTCAACTCCACCTAAAATCAATGGAAAAATAACTTTGGGTGACGATTAACAACAAGAACAAAAAAGGTTATCAATTCTTCTTTGAAGTTTCGGTAAAATTCACCTTTAAATCCGTTTGGTCATGGGCTTTGATTTGTTGGCCAATTTTCACTACTACCTCAATTATTTTTTTAATAAAGTCATAGCAATCTTGCAAAGATCAAATTTCTAATATGAGCATCTACCAGGTGGACAAAGAAATACAACCGTTGATATTCCCAGGGTGTGGTAAGTGTGAAAATTACAGTTGTGTCCAGACCATATATGTATTTTATATGGCATCCAAGAGAATGAAATAAATTTGTATTATCCATATTATCCTATATAGAATTCATAAAGTGTCTTAGTCCTGAGAATGCCCCTCCCTGACCCCCAGCTCCAGGAGCACAAGGAACAGGTCCCCGTCTCTGCTCTCTGAAACCCCCCGTGGTTTCTGCTGAAGACACAGCTGTGCACGACTCCCAGACCCTGGCTGACTTGGTGGTGACACTGAGGCAGGGCCATTGCTGGGAGATGCAGGTGTCGTTTGACGGAAAGTCTTGGCTCAGGAAATTCCCGACGGACTTGTTGGGTCTCCTGAAATGCAGGGAGGTTTAAGCCAGTTCCACCTTTTGTGGACTGACATTGCTTCTGTGCTGACAGGTTCCCGGTTCTCATAAAGACCTCTGTATTTTTTTTTCTTTATTGATTTTAGAGAGAGAGGAAAGGAGAGGGAGATGAAAACATTGATGAGAGAGAACATCGATTGGCTGCCTCCTGCATGCCCCCCACTGGGGATCAGGCCCACAACCTGGACATGTGACCTGACCAGGAATCGAACTGGTGACCTTTTGGTGCATAGGTCGATGCTCAAACACTGAGCCACACCAGCAGGGCCCTCTGCATTTTTTATTTCTTCATAATGGATACACTACATTTCTGCAAGTCAGAATGTATCTACTAACATAATAAATCTTTCAAAATTCAGAACCATCAGCATAGCCTCAGAACGAAAGGTCTAGAGAGATTTTGTAGAAATTGTCATCTGGAGAGGAAGCCCAGAACCTCAGAGGAAACATCCATATACACCACCTGCACCTGCTCCTGAGGCTGCAACACAGAATCAGAGGGTCCTGAGCGCTCCCTGGTGTCCTGAGCGTCCCCTGCAGCCCCGCCCTCCTGTCCCCTCAGGAGGTTTATGTCTGGGTTCACACTGACTTTCCCTCACTGTGTGTCTCACACAGTAATACATGGCCATGTCCTCGGTGGTCAGGCTGCTCAGTGTCATATAAACTTGGCTCTTGGAGGTGTCCCTGGAGATGCTGAGTCGGGATTTGAGCGATGGGTTATAGTTTGTGCTTCCACCACTACTTATAAGCCCGACCCACTCCAGCCCTTTTCCTGGCTCCTGGCGGGCCCAGTGCACACCACAGCTCATTAAAGATAATCCAGAGACAGCGCAGGTGAGTGAGAGGGTCTGTGAGGGTTTCACCAGTCCTGGACCTGATTACTGCAGCTGCACCGGGACAGAACACCTGGGGACAAGGAGCATCAGGCCCTGTCAGTCACGTGCAATAACAACCACCCCATAGACCCCTGTCTGACCTCTGAGACCCTCACCTTGAGGGGCTGTCACCAGGCACAAGAGAAGACCCACCAGTCTCATCTTCTAGACCACGGCTCTGCCTTCCCCAGAGACCTCAGCCCTGTGTGAGGAGAGAGCTGTGAGCCTCCCCAGCCCAGGGGAGGATTTACCCTGGAGCTTGAAGAGAAATTTTCATGTGGGAAGCCTGTTCCTTATAAGTGGAGGACTGAGGTCAGGCTGCCCTGATCCTTGTGAGTCCCCTCTGAGGGTATCTCTTTTCTTGAACTCACTCACTATGTAAGGCAGGGATAAAAGATCACCTGGTTGATGAGACCTATTGGAGTCAGATTAATGGACCTGCTCATTTCTGATAAATGGTGGACTAGATGAGTAAATTATATTTTCAATTTCTCATGCATCTTAAAAAAATGATTTAAGGAGGTTTACATTTTCCAAAGTAGTTTTTTAAACTCCAGTTTTTAATATATACCCAACTGTCAAACATATTTAATAGACAATTAACTTTTTATAAATACAATTTTATATATACAAATAATGTCTACCTTACTCTGGAAATCACAAAATAAAGGACATTGATTCTCAGCATCTTATTTATTTAATTTGTGTTGTAAGTTTGATCCATGTAACTACGTTCCAAGAAAGGACACTGAGAGACCCATGATTCTTTTGTTTTTCTTTGTTTTATTTTATTTAAAGGATATCCATCACAAGTTCTCAGTAACACTATACTACATCCCTACATTTAGGTTATTGGTGTTAATATTTTCTTACAATTTTTGTCACACACTTTCAGCAGCTAAGCAGGGTTGGGTTGGTTTGTACTTGGATGGGAGAACTTTGATTCTTGATGTTGAAATTTGGCAATTGTGTCTTTGAGTCCTTCCTTAATCTCTTCCCTTGTGCAAGCCCATGGCTTACTGAAGAGACCCCAAACTTATTACATCAGACATGATCACATTTATACATGGAGAAAGTATTGAAAAAAGAGTGATTATCCATTAGTAAATTTCCGATTTTTTAATATTTTGAAATATTAAAGGCCATAGATTAACATGTGGGAACTTCATGTTCAGGAGCCGGGAAGTTCCCTCCGACACTGTTTCCCCTGCACAGTGTTCAGAGGACACACTGAGAGCAGAGTGTGAACCTAGGTCTTGTGGACAATGTTGGGGGACAATGGGCATCTCTGTGGGTCTCTGGGAAGCAGAAGCATGAACTACAGAGACAGGGCTCCCGGGTCCGAGTCCTTCAGGGAGTTTGCAGCTGGATGAGCAGCAGCTGCACGGCCTCCTGTGTGGGGTTTGTTCTCCAGACTCTGCGGGACCAGGTTCAGTCACTGGGGATGGAGAAGAACCTCAGTCATGACCAGGTGAGTTTAAGTAAATATGTGGGAGTAATTGAGTTTAGGATAGAGAAATGTATTCATGGAAATTCTTGATGCATATAACAGAGAATAACAGATCTAAATAAAACATTATAAAAATATGTTTTCTCTATCCATTGTTTACAGAATGAATAAGTCATTCAAATAACCTCCCATTATTGCAGCTGATTTATCTGATTTTCTATAAACTGCTCAGCCTGGTGGTTCAGCCATGTGCTCACCATCAGGATCTGTGCCCATGCAGACGTCTGAGGTGGTCCAAACCAGGGTGGCAGGAGACAAGTTCATTCCTGGTTACTCAGAAGTGAATTTCAGATTCTTTCCTTGTCTATACACGACCCTGGGGAATGCTGTCCCCACATCCACACACAAGGAGTTACCTGGAGCATGACGTCTCCTGCTGTGGGTGTCACTGTGCAGAGCTGGGAAGAGATGCTCCCAGGTACATGGATGGGAACCAACAAGCCAGGGACCACACTCCCAGGGCACTTGTTCTTTATGTCGCGAGTTCCCCCCTCACAGAGCAAGTTCACAGTGTCTCATATCACTTTCCTCAGAAATAGCCACACATGGTAATCTAGTCATCAATAGACAAACAAGTGGCTTAGAAATTACCTTCCTCTTTACTCAGCCATAGAAAGAAGGACATCGTACACTTTGTATCAACGTGGATGGACCTAGAGGGACTTATGCTGAGTGAAGAAAGTCAGACAGAGAGAGACAAACACCCTGTGGTTTCACTGATATGAGGAATCTACAGAACGCAGTAAAAAACAGGCAGAATAGAAACAGACCCATGAACTCAGGGGACAGACTGATGGTCCCAGAGGGAGGGCAGTTGGGAGCCTGAGTGAAAGGGGGAGTGACTAAGAAGTACAGATGGGCAGTCAGACAGCAGTGACAGGATGTGAAGTGCAGCCCAGGGAACAGTCAGTCGTATTGTCATAACTGGGTGCTGGGCCAGGCGGGCACTGGAACTATTGGTGCCTCACTTCATAAATCATATGATGTCTGACCACGCAGCTGTGCACCAGAAACTAATATAAAATAACACAGAATGGCAACGGAAATTGAAAAGAAAGAAAAAAGGGAATTGACCCTCACTCCAGTGAGATTAAACCAAGTGTGTGGTGTGTGTGACCCAGACAGGAGACAGGGCTGAATTCCAGGACTGTGCTCACAGGTGCATCTTCACTGGGAAAGTGCTGACATCATAGAGTCATTAGAGGCTCCCACGGAGAACCTTGACCTGAAATTATTCGCTGAGAGTTCAGATCTCAATAACAAACTGAAGGCAGTGATCCAGAACTTACTTCAACAATCAGACATGTTGAAGAGTCTTTCTTGTGCTTCCTAGAAATTCCAAACGTGATACACATTCCATGTCCCCTGTGTGTGTTTGTCCTCAGCCTGGACATCTGCACAAGCTCTTGTGGTCCCTCTGCCTCTGCCTTGTGCCAACTGCTCTCGGTTCTATGAGCATGATGCCAAGTCAATGGCTGTCACCAAGGGGACTTTTATTTCAAGCTTTGGGGTCACACACCTCTGGTGCCCACTGTCCAGCAGACAGGTGTCATCCTTCTGTCTGGTTGGGACTCTCAGTGCGTGGAGCTGAGCTGTACTGTTGAGTCAGCAGAGCCTCTGGTCAGAAGACTCGATGATAAATTGTGTTTTGGGCACAAGAGTGTCTGAAAGGGAATCCCTGCCTTTTGTCTGTGTGAGAAAGATGTCTCACTTTAAAACAGAGGTTTCTAATTCAGAGACCTAAGAGGTAAGAGCAGAATCAGGAATCCAGAGAGGTTCCCGGAGGGAAACTGTGACATGAAGAGGAAACCACACAGGAAACCAGCCCAAACCTCCAACTGCACCTGCTCCTGGGTGGTCCTTGTGTTCAGGGACCCTGAGCGCCCCCTGGTGGTCGCAGCCTCTCCTGCAGGGAGGTTTGTGTCTGGGCTCACACTGACTTCCCCTCACTGTGTGGTGCACAGTAATAAAGGGCTGTGTCCTCAGCTCTCAGGCTGTTCATGTGTAGATGCAGCGTGTTCTTGGAGTTGTCTCTGGAGATGGTGAAGCGGCCGTTCACAGAGTCCGCATAGTATGTGCTACCTCCATCAGGATTAATAACTGACACCCATTCCAGCCCCTTCCCTGGAGCCTGGCGAACCCAGTCCATCCAGTATTTACTGAAGGTGAATCCAGAGACTGCACAGGAGAGTCTCAGAGACCCCCCAGGCTGCACCACGCCTCCCCCAGACTCCACCAGCTGCACCTCACACTGGACACCTGCAAACACAAAGACGTCCTGGTCAGGACACTGTCACACGTCCACTGTTTCTCTCTCATCCACTCTCACACTCAGTGTCTCTTGTTCTCCACAAATTACCTCTTAAAATAGCAGCAAGGAAAACCCAGCTGAGCCCAAACTCCATGGTGAGTGCTCTGTGTTCAGTCATAATCAGGGAATGGGGTCACCTGGGGATCCCAGGGTGGGCTCCTGTCCCAGAGCTGCAGGGTTGGGACTGGGCTGGATTTATGGGACCAGGGGGCCATATTTGCATGTCCTCCTACTATATAGGGAGCTCTGGGGTTGGAGACCTGAGAGAGGGCAGTGCCTCCGTGCATGTGTGAGTGTCCTGGGGGAGAATATTGGTCATGACAACATTTCAATAATTAAATAAGTATGAAAGGTATATTTGTATATGTTCAACTGTCCACGTCTGGTAACAGGGAGTCCAGCATCTGGCCTAAGCGCCTCCACCCTGCCCCCCCTTACTCGCCTGAACCAACTCCTGGAAGGGCGGAACGTTCCATGAGGGTGCAGACCCCTGTAGGGAATGAGAGCATGAATGAAGGGCTGTATTTTGGTATTACCCACACACACGTCAGGGCTGGAGACGAGCAGACACGTGGAAACATACCACAGGCTGCAAATTTTGTAAGAGTGGACATCATGTACATGGTGTGTTGCTGGACTTGGCCCTCAGTGTCTCTGGCGTCCTGACCTTCAAGGAGACAAAGAAGACAATGTTGAGAAGATGCTTCTCTATCCCAGGGACTCAGAGACCCTGAGAAGTCAGGGAGATTCATGGAGCAGATGGAGAGGCTGTGGGTTTCCCACCCCTAGAAGTTCATGTTCAGAGGGCCTGTCTGCATAGACAGCAATGAAAACCTTAAAGGAGGTGATATAATGGAACAATTAGTGAACTAATTCTGTACACAATATATATGATCAGTGATGGGGGCTGTTGTCATCTGAGTCATGCTGGGAACCTTTGTATATTATATGTGCAAATGGACTTTGTCTTATTAGACTCATTTAGCGATCTGAGATCCAAATATTTTCCAGGGAAATCTAGACAGGTCCTCCTATGGTAAGTGTTTATATCATAGGGAGGGAAGAGAGTTAAGCTGCAGGAGGAAATGAACGCGCTTTGACCTCTGAGTTCAGCGGACCTATTCCTGGCTGTGGAGATGGAGGAAGAGGCCACGGGACCAGGAATTAATTTCTAGACTCTGGAAAAGATCAGGAAACAGACTCCCCTGTGTGAGATTGTTCAGGCAGCTGTAACAATATGCCTGGGCTGGGGAGATGATAAACACACATTTGTGTCCCACAGATCTGGAGGCTGGGAGTCCTCAGTCAAGGTGCCAGCAAGGTGCCTTCTGGAGAGGAATGTCCTCCTGATTCTTGTCTGACAGCCTCTTGCTGGGCCTGCACGTGGTGGAGGGACCAGCAGGACCACTGGGGCTCCATCAGGAAGTCACTAATCCCTGTCAGGAGGGCCCTCATGACCTAAGCATCTCCCTGAGACCCCACCTCCCAATACCATCCTGTTTGGGGATGAGGATTTCAACATGTGAACTTGGGGAGCACAGGTGTTCAGACCACAGCACTGTGCATTAGTCTCTGCAGGAGGGTGATCCTGCCTCCCCTTGACCCCAGTCCTGTGATGCAAATTCATGCTCTGACCTCCAGACTGTGAGGGAATGACCGTGTGCAGACTGAAGCCCAGGTTTGTGGTGATGTGCTAGGAACGCACAGGTTTGGACGTGGTCTCCCATTATCAACAGTGTCTCCACGCTGCTCCTGCTGCGTGATGAGACTGTGACAGCTGGGTGCGCGGTGGTGGGTTTTAAACCATGTTCTCCAGGGCGAGTGCTCAGATGACCACCTCTCAGGGGATTCTGGGAACCAGACCGTGGGGTGACGGTGCCCCTAGTGGTGACTTTGAGCCATGCAGGCTGCAGGACCCTAGGGACTGAACCAGCTGCCTGTCCACCCACCAAGACCAGGGGAGGGGAGAGCTCACCTTTAAGATCAGGCTTTTCTTCTCTGAAGAGGAGAGAGACACGAGTACTCAGATAATGACGGAATTTTGTATCATCTGCACCGTACTCACTAGTGGCACACATGGGAGTATCTCTGGTTGACTCGGTATTTTGTCGTTTTCGTACAAACTACTAGAATGGTAGTTTTAGAAAGTATGAGTGGCTAGAAAGAAACAGCTGAAAATACTGTTTTTAAATAAGTGTAGCCCTGTCCTGGTGGTTAGTGGTTGGAGCATCGTCCTGTACACTGAAAGGCTGTGGGTTCGATTCTTGGTCAGGGCACACACCTATGTTTTGGTTCCATCCCTGATCAGAGATAATGTGGGAGGAAACCAACTGCTGTTTCCTTTTCTGTCACTCTCTGTCTGTCTCTCTGTCTCTTCCCCGAACTCTCTAAAAACAATAACCATATCCTCTTTGAGGAATGAGACACAGAGCAAAATGGGACTCTCTAGTAATTTCAGATTTACCTTTCATGGTGGATCTTTAATGGGACCCGTAACTGCACTGACCATTGTAGTCTGAGTGGATTTACCAAAATCCAGAACCACCCTGTCAAATGTGAGAACTCAGAGTTTCCTCATTTCAAATATACATTCCTGACTTCTCCGGCTTCTTAAGTGCTACGCTTAGCTAATGACATTTGCTATTTGTTAGTGTTTCCATAAAAGTATTTCCAATGTGGATTCACCTCTCAGTCCTTCAGGTCTATTCTGTCATTTTGGGCTCACAGATATAGACTGTATATCTTGGCTGTGGTCACTACAAACATTGGGAGTGAACAGCCCCCCCCAGCCTGTAAGAGGACTGTCCTCTGCTCCAGACACTCATGGTCTTGTCCATCACAGTGATCTGAAGCTGGTGGGGCCACCTTGATGACTGTGACACAAGGTGTCAGACTGTTTTCAGGTTCCCTGGGGTCAGCAGCCTGCTGGACCAACACATGAACTGGGTTGACCTGAAGCAGGATCCAGAAGACCTGCAATCATAACTGATGACCCATCAGCCCTCATGAGAGGATTTAAAGACAGGCCACAACCTCGGGGAATATACTGTGAAATCGTATGTTTGGTAAAGGACTAGTGTCATGAACACACAGCACATTTGCAATGAGAGAAGAAAACAAACTAAACCCCAGCCAGTCCTCGGAGCAGACACCTGCTCAAATGGTGCAGCCGCTTGGACACCAGCAGATGTTTCCCCAGGTGTGGAGCAGGACTCGCACAGGACCCGCCACACAGCTTCCGTGTGCGTGCAGCAGACACATCGGTCTGGAGGGAGACTCGGCTCCCCCGTCCATTGCAGGCCCACTCAGTGTGCTCATGGCATGGGGGCCTCTGAGTGTCCCAGTGGATGAGAGGATCAGTGTGTTATATGTGCACCATGGAGTCTGACTACTCAGCCTCAAATCACAGGGAAACCCTGCACAACCCCAGCCTGGAGGACACGAGAGGACACTGTGCTCTGTGAAATAAAGCCGTCAGGGAAAGGCAGACAGTGTCTGATTCCACCTACACTGGGGACTGAATTAGGTTTCCTTCCAGCAGAGTGTGGAGGAGCCCAGGCCTGGGTGTGATGAAGGCTCTGGCAGGAGACGGGATAGTGGAGGGTCGGCGGCCCTGGAGTCCTGCGCTGACGGAGAACAAAGACGGAGGCAGCTGGAGGAGACACTGTGTCAGGACACAGTCAGCCCTGGTCCTGGGCCCTGTGCATCCACAGGAGCCTGGGTGTGTCTGCTCAGTGTGTGGAGCCGTCCACCCTCAGGTCCTGTGGACAATTAGGGGACATTCAGTCCCCATGGAGGGGAGCTTTCCCCTGGGAATGGGGAGAAGGCGACAGAGCCCAGCAAAGCCCTGTGGTCCTAGGGGGCTGTGTGCTCACCCAGGACACGCCCCTGTGAGGTCTCTGAGACTGGACCCTCCACTCTGAGTCATCACTGAGATCCTCCTCTGCTGAGGTGTGTATCAGTTGATGGACATTTTCAGTGCTGAGTAGTATTCCATTGACACATGTTCCCTAGTTTGCTTATTTGTAAATTAGAAGGACTTTTGGGTTGTTTGCAGCTTCTAAGTCAAATAAAGTTGCTATAAATATTTTCACTTATATACAAATACATTTTAATCCTCATGTGAGGATACGTTTTTTGAGTAGAGAGAGAGGAGAGAGAGAGGAGGGGAGAGAGAGAGAGAGATTGGGGCTGTCATTCAGATATGTGTCAAGACCAGGAATCAAACCCCCAACCTTTCAGTGTACGAGACTATGCTCCAACCCACTGGGCCTCCCAGCCAGGGCAGATTGTCAATTTTTTTTCTATGAACATAGAGATTAATTCTGCTGGAGCAAGCACTCCTTGTGGGACCGTCTGGAAACATGTTACGTATATATTTCACTGGTTAAGAAACTGCGATTCACTTTGTGAAGAAAGAATAACAGGACACAGAGGGACCTGGAGAAGGAGAGGAGCCAAGTCACTGCCGATATGTCATCTGCACACACAGTGTCACCTCCTCACTTGTCTGACGTGAGAATATGAGAAGGTAGAGCCACAGAGAAAAAGCTAGGATCGCCCTGGATGCACCTGAGAGCTGAGAGGAAATCCCTGCCCCCAACAGGAAGCCCCTCCTTCCCCCTCACTCTTCACCTGCTCCTGGGCTGTTCTCTGTGGTCGGTGGGTCCTGAGCTCCCCCTGGTGTCCTGAGAGCCCCCTGGAGCCCAGCCCTTTCATCTCCCTCAGGAGGTTTGTGTCTGGGCTCACACTGACTTCCCCTCACTGTGTATGTGGTACAATAATACATGGCCGTGTCCTCGGCTTTCAGGTTGCTCATTTGCAGATACAGCGTGTTCTTCGAATTGTCTCTGGAGATGGTGAATCGGCCCTTCACAGAGTCCGCATAGTATGTGCTACCACCACCTTCATTAATGTGTGAGACCCACTCTAACCCCTTCCCTGGAGCCTGGCGGACCCAGTACATCCAGTAGCTACTGAAGGTGAATCCAGAGGCTGCACAGGAGTGTCTCAGAGACCCCCCAGGCTGCACCACGCCTCCCCAAGACTCCACCAGCTGCTCCTCGCACTGGACACCTGCAAACACAAAGACGTCCTGATCAGGACACTGTCACACGTCCACTGTTTCTCTCTCTCATCCACTCTCACACTCAGTGTCTCTTGTTCTCCACAAATTACCTCTTAAAATAGCAGCAAGGAAAACCCAGCTGAGCCCAAACTCCATGGTGAGTGCTCTGTGTTCAGTCCTGATCTGGGAATGGGGACACCTGAGAATCACGGAGCTGGGCTCCTGTCCCAGAGCTGCAGGGTCAGGGCAGGGCTGGATTTTATGGGCAGAGGGGGCCCTATTTGCATATCCTCCTACTATATAGGGAGCTCTGGGGTTGGAGACCAGCAGACAGGGCCGTGGCTCAGAGCAGGTGCGAATGTCCTGGGGGAGAATCTTGGTCATGATAACATGTCAATGACTAAATTACAATCATAGGGATATTTGGGGCGTGTCCAAGTGTCCACATATGGTAGCAGTGAGTCCAGCATCTGGCCTGTGCTCCTCCCCTCTGGGCCCCACAGCTCCCCTGAACCAACACCAGGGTAGAGCAGGACCTGCCCAGTGAAGGTGCAGACCCCCTTGTATGTAATGTGAACACGAATAAGCTCTGTAGTCTAATGTTACTCATTCACCGGGCTGTATTGACCTGTGGCCTCAGGGTCCTCATGACAATGGAGAGGGTTGTGCTTCATCTGTGAGGTGGTTCTCAAACAGCTGAGGTGAGACAGGTTCACCCACACCTGTCACATACAACCGAAGTCTGAGCTGGACCCAGGGGCACTATCCTGGATCCTCACATTCCTTGTTCTGTCCACTCTGTCTCAAGGCCATGAGGCCACATCCAGCCCTGATGTGACTGGTCCTCACCACGTGAGTGTCAGTAGGTGAGGTGTACCTGTCACTGCTGCAGATGCCCTGTGGTCACACTTAGCCTCCGTCCTTGTCCCCTCCATGTGCACTCTGGGTCCCCTAAGACTGTCCAACCCTGGGGATCAGTGGTCCTTGTGTGGCTGTTAGTTGGGAAGACCCAGACCCAGAGCCCTGAGGGGCCATGGCCTTCAGTCCCCTGGCCTTCATCAGGCATGTGAAACACAATCAGAATACGTGAGGTCAGTGAGAATGCTCAAATTTAAGGTTAATCACTCATCTGTGAAAGAAACATTTGCTGTTTTATTTCACAGTGATTGCCATGGTGATGAGTTGAGTTGATCACAACGCCTGGTCCTTCTAAAGTGTGTCATTAGAGTTAAGACAGTTTATTGTATAAAGAGGACAGCTCTGTATTTCCATAGCATTTAGATAACGATGTGTCGTGTCTTCCTGCAAGAAACGTGTTTACAGAACTTGGAAATAAAGCCTGGACAGTAGACGAGCCCAGAAACCACCTCCTCCTGGGGGACGTGAGCTCAGTGGGTCCTGAGCTCCCCAGGACCTGAGAGCACGTTTTCCTTCAAAGTCCACAGGGGACCGGAAACTCCTTGCCGCAGGAGCACTATGGACCCTGCTGTTCACAGGACGTCCCCTCCTCGTTCTCTCCGTCCACGGACCCCGCCCTCCGCTCCTTGGCTGCGAATCCCCCGGGGTCTCCGCTGCACCACGGGGGAGCCCTGTTTCCCTCTCCTGTGGCGATGCCCCCACTGCAAGAGCCTTGAACAAACCTTCCTTGAAAAATAGCAACTGTCAGAGAACTTTCCACCAGGATAGAAGTGGGATATTTAAGATTCTCCAGGCAGGTAAACCCACTGAGGACACGTCCTGGACAGGATTGTGGAGACGACAGTGCCCCCTGGTGGTTGTTCTGAGCCACACAGGCTGAGACGCTGTGGCTGAACCAGCTTTCTGAAACAAGATAGAGGTGTCGGCCACAGGGAAGTCCTTCCTGGCATTTTGAAATGGTAGCTCCCCAAAATCTTGCTTCTCACTTGTACACAGCTGAGTCTCTTCAAGGTTACTTGGGCCTCAGGGCTTCCACCTTGAGGAGAACTTGAGGAACAGAACCCTCCTCAGTGCCAGGGGCATGATGGGAGTCAACTGGAACAGGAACTTGACTCAGGGCATCACTGGGGCAAATGCTACCTGGGTGCATGAATGGGGGGATTAACCAAGACTGAGGACACACACGTCCAGGGTGCTTGTTTGATCAGGTTCTGACTTTCCTGGTTGTGCACCCAGTTCTCGTTTTCTTTCCTCAATTTCTTCTGAAATAACACACACATTTCCAAGGGTCATGAAGACACTTTATGGAGAGTTGCAGGAGAACAAGTCCTTTGTGTGTTAATTTTGTACCTTACATCTTTCCTCAGTTCACTTTCTAGTTGTATTAGTATAATGGGCCACTTTTTAGGGTTTTCCATATTCAATGTCAGGTCATATGTACAGATATAAAGAGAACCATTTTAAGTTCATTCTTTCTGATTTAGACTTTTTTTTTTTAATCTTGCCCAATTATTCTCACAAAGACTTCCAGTTCTGTTGAATACAAGTAGTCACCAGGGTGCCCTTGTGTTGGTCTTAATATTAGAAGAAAAACTTTGAAATATTCTCTGTGTAGAATAAGATCACTTGTTGGCTTCTCAAATGTGACCTTTTTTTATGTTGAGGTAGATGCCTTGAATAACTAATTTATTTAGAAATTAAGTCATGAAAGAATTTTGGATTTTTTAAATATTATTTGTTCTTTACATCGGTTTATATGATGACGTAGTTTTATCCGTCATTCTGTGAATGAGGGGTAGCGCAGTTACTGATTTACAAACATTGAACCATCCTTGCATTCTAGGACGCTATCCCACATGTCCATGGTCAAAGATCCTTTCAATTTTCTGGTGAGTTTCCTAGTTTATTTTTGAGGATTTTTACATTTATGTTCATCATGGATGCGAAGTGTCATTTTCTTATTTCTTTTTAAATTTTTGTCCGTATTTGGCTTTGGTATAAGTGTAATGATCACCTCAATAAAAGTCTGTGGATCTTTCCCTTGTTCTTTTCTAGCTAGGAAGAGTTTGGGAAGGATTGACTAAGAAGGCATTAATTGTTCTTTCAAGTTTTAGTAGAATTCACCCCTGAAGATTTTGGAGATGAGCTTTATTTGTTAGCACATTATGATTTCAACTTCAATTATTCTTTTTAATTAATATCAATTCATAAACTTTGGGGTCACATTCCTAATTCAAGGAAAAATGAACTGACTGGGTAATACAACGTTGACCTTCACAGGCTGTGGACAGCACATGGAGTTCCCAGAAGCTCACACGTGGAGCCGAGCAGTGACAAGCTTACAGGTTCCTAATTCTGCATCACTCAGGTAGATCTGAGCTACATGGACTGACAAGGGAGCAGCTCGAGGTCCTGCCCAAGGAAAGACCTGTCTCTACAAAGGGCAGCCAGGGGCTGGTCTCTGCAGGTCTGAGGTGGTGGGACCAGCTCCCACCTGAGACTCCGCACTCACGTCCATGTCTGCTCTTCCTCCTGAAGAAGGGAGGGATTCAGTGAAGGGGCAAAGTTATTCACCTCGGGATTTCTGTGCATGGAGAGAAAGCAATGTAAATGGGAACACATCTTTCCACACCACATTTAACCATTCTTCCTGTGAAAGGCCCCTCTGAGCCAGGACAACCTCAGAATTCAATGATGATGTATTTGGGGTCATTGTGGAAATTACAGTTGTTTTAAGACCATATGTTTATTTCACGCACCGTTATCATCATCACCCTCATCATCACCATCATCATCATCATCATCATCACGATCACTTGCTTAGTTATAGTTGTTCTTCTCATTTTCTATAGACATCTTTGTAGTCCACAGAGAATTACTTTTTTGGGGGATAAGAAGAAGGCATCATGCCCGGCCAGTATGGCTCATTGGTTGAGTATCTACTGATACACCAAGAGGTCAACAGTTCGATTCCCAGTCAGGGCAAATGCGCAGGTTGTGGGCCCAATCCCAAGTGGGGGGCATGTAGGAAGCGACCTGTCGATGTTCTGTCTCATCAATGTTTCTATCTCTCTCCTTCTCCCTTCCTCTCTCTCTAAGCCAATAAAGAAAATATAAATAAATAAAAACAGGCGTCTCCTCTTTCCATGTCAGTGGGAGAGTGACGCAAAGGCCTCCGCTGGAGCTGACCCAGGCCTTCCAACACACTGAGGACCTTGGATACATGCAGATTTCACCCAGCACTTGGGCCAGGACGCCAGTCCAATCCCATTGTCATTGTCACCACCACCACCACTATCACCATCATCAATATTTCTTATGTATAATCAGTTTTCTTATTTGCTCTAGACCTGGTCTTATACTCACGTAATGACCATTTATGCAATTTTTAATCACTTTATAGAATATTTAACTTGAATATGTAGCCGTACGCTATTTTCTTTTTCATTACTGCTGAGTCCCTGCCAGGTCCCTGAGCTCTGTGCACACTGAGCTCCTCCCATCCCTCAGGGCCTGGTGACAATGACGGAACACTCAGTCCCCACGGAGGGGAGCTTTTGAGCTGTCAGTAAGAAGAGGGAGACAGAGCCCAGCAAAGCCCTGTGGTCCTAGGGGGCTGTGTGCACACCCAGGACATGCCCCTGTGTGAACTCTGAGACTGGATCCTCCACTCTGAGTCATCACTGAGATCCTCCTGTACTGAGGTGTGTATCAGTTGATGGCTACTTTCATTGCTGAGTAGTATTCCATTGATGGATGTTCCCTAGTTTGTCTCTTTGTAAAATTAGAAAAACGTTTGGGTGGTTGTAGCTCTTAACACAAATAAAGATACTAAGAGTATTTGGATTCACATTTTTATGAACATAAAGATGCTTTCTTCTGGAGCAAACATTCCTAGTGGGACCACTGAGATACATGTTAAGAATATATTTAATTTAATAAGGATCCGCAGTTCATTTTGTGAAGAAAGAATAACAGGATATAGAGGGACCTGGGGTAGGAGAGACCTCCAGTCACTGCCAACTTGTCACCTGCAAACACAGAGTGCTTCCTTCTCACTTGTCTGCAGTGAGATTATGAGAAATTGCAACCACAGAGGAAAAGTGAGAACCTTCCTGGATGCAGCTGAGAGCTGAGAGGAAATCCCTGCTCCCAACAGGAGGCCCCTGCTTCCCCCTCACTCTGCACCTGCTCCTGGGCTGTTGTCTGTGGACTAAGGGTCCTGAGCACCCCCTGCATCCATGCTCCTTTGTCTCCCTCAAGAGGTTTGTGTCTGGGCTCACACTGACTTCCCCTCACTGTGACTCTCGCACAGTGATACACTGCTGTGTCCTCGGTGGTCACGGAACTCAGCTGCAGGGAGAACTGGTTCTTGGACGTGTCTCTGGAGATGGAGGTGCGGCTCTTGAGGGACGGGTTGTAGATAGTGCTGACACCAGTATCGATGCGCCCCACCCACTCCAGCCCCTTTCCTGGTTTCTGGCGTATCCAGCTCCAGTAGTAGCTGCTGACTGAGCCCCCAGAGACAGTGCAGGTGAGGGAGAGGGTCTGCGAGGGTTTCACCAGTCCTGGGCCTGACTCCTGCAGCTGCAGCTGGGACAGGACACCTGGGGACAAGGAGCATCAGGCCCTGTCAGTCACATGCAGTCACAACCACTCCATGGACCCTGTCTGACTCCTGAGACCTCACCTTGGGGGGCTGTCACCAGGCACAGGAGAAGACCCAGCAGTCTCATCTTCTTCTAGACCAAGGCTCTTCCTTCCCCAGAGACCTCAGCCCTGTGTGAGGAGAGAGCTGTGAGCCTACCCAGCCCAGGGGAGGATTTAACCTGGAGCTTGGGGAGAAATTTGCATGTGGGGCAGCCTGTTCCTTATAAGTGGGGGACTGAGGTCAGGCTGCTCTGATCCTTCTATTGCTAATGTGTAGGCTTCCCTTTTCTTGAATGCACCTAGTACATTCGTCTGTTATAGGGTATCTCCTGGTACACAAGAATACTGGGTCAACTTAATGTCCGTGCTCATCTCTGATAAGTGGTGGACTAGATGAGTAGATTACATATTTAATGTCTCATGCATCTTTCAAATAGATTTAAAGGGATTAAATTTGTTTAAGTAATTTCTTAAACCCAGCTCTCTAATATCTACAGAACTGTCAAATATTTTTGTAAAAAAATCTATTTTTATAAACATAATTTTACAAAGCCATAAAATATCTAGGTTGGTTTGAAAATAACAAAATAAAGGACACTCATTCTTAGTATCTTATTTCTTTATGTTCTATCTTTGATCCAAGGAGCTATATCCCAGGAGCATGTCATAGAGGTACCTTTGATTCTTTTTTCTTTTTTATTTGTTAAAATGATATTTCTTACAAATTCTGAGTAACACCATTCTACATGCCTTTGTTCAGGTTAATTCTAGAAACCATTTTCTTGTAATCTTTGCCAAACACTCTCAGAGCTAAGTAGTGTCAGACCTGGTGAGTACTTGGATAGGAGACCCAGTATTCTTGATGTTGAAAATTTGGTAATTGTGCCTTTGAGTCCCTCCTCAAACTCTTCCCTTGTGCAAACTAATGGCTTATTGCAGAGACCCCAACAAATTATATGAGACATATTCATATTTTTACATGGAGAAATGATTGAGAATAAAAGAGTGATTATTCATGTGTACAATTCAGAATCTTTCATATGTGGTAATTGTAAACGCAGCAGATTAACTGACCTCTTTTCTCAGTCAAATATTTTCAGTGATGTGGGTGTCAGAGGAAGGCAAATCATGTAGGTTCCTAGCACAGATATGCTCATAGGAAAGGGAACTTTATCCCAGACAGGAACCCTCACTCCCAGGACACACGACATGGTCAACTGGGGCGTTTTCAGATCTTGGATATTATAAGTAACACTGCTATGCACATGGGGGTGTATATATTCTTTCTGATTTGTGTTTTGGAATAATTAGGATATATTTTCAGAGGTGGATTTGCTGGGTCAAAAAGCAGTTCTATTTGTATTTTTTTGTATTAATTACTTTTCCTTTGTTTCAGATGTTCCTCCATTCCCCTCCCCCGACACCATCCTCCTGATGCCCCTTCCCACAGCATTGTTGTCTATGTCCATAGGTAATGCGTATATGCATGTAAGTTCTTTGGTTTATATTACCCTCCTCGCCACCCGCCTCCTCTGGGGCTTCTCAGACTAAACGTTCTATTTTTTATTTTTTTGATGAAACTCCATAGTGTTTTCCACAGTAGCTGCACCAATCTGCATTCCCACCAGTAGTGCACCATGGTCCTGTTTTCTCCTCATCCTCCCCAGCACTGGGTGTTTGCTAAGGTATTGATAGGAGCCATTCTGGTAGGTGTAGCTGTCGTTTCAATTTGCACATCTCTGATGATCAGTAATGTGAGCATTGTTTCATATGTCTCATGGCTATCTGTACGTCCTGGGCCCTACTCCTTCAGCTGCAGTTGAAACAGGACACCTGGGGACAAGGAGGAGCATGCCCTGTCAGTCACGTGAAGTCACAACCACCCCATGTACCCTGTCTGACCTCTGAGATCCTCACCTTGGGAGGCTGTCACCAGGCACAGGACAAGACCCAGCAGTCTTATCTTCTTCTAGACCACGGCTCTGCCTTCCCCAGAGACCTCAGTCCTGTGTGAGGAGAGAGCTGTGAGCCTCCCCAGCCCAGGGGAGGATTTACCCTGGAGCTTGGGGAGAAATTTGCATGTGGGGCAGCCTGTTCCTTATAAGTCTGGTGACTGGGATCAGGCTGCCCTGGTCCTTCCTGGGTTCCTGTGGGGTATCGCTTCCCTTGAACTCACTCAGCATGTAAGTCAGGTATATGGGATCACCTGGAACATGAGACCTGTTGTAGTCAGGTTAATGGACCCGCTCATCTGTGATAAATGGTGGAGTAGATGAGTAGATTATATTTTTCGTGTAGGTGCATCTTTCAAGTAGATTTAAACTTATTACATGTGTCCTGATAGTTTATTAAACCCAACACTCTAATGTCTACACAACTGTCAAACCATTTTTTGAAGCAATTGTATTTTTTTAAACGAGATAGACATTATATTTCTTTCCCATTCTGAAAATGACAAAACAAAGGGCATTCATTGTCAGTGTTTTATTTTTTAATGTATGTTGTTACTTTGATTCAAGGAAGGATATCCTAGGAACATGTCATTGAGATACACTTGATTCCATTTTCTTTTGCTTTTTGAAATGATATTTCTTTAAGCCAATTAGAGAAAGACAAATACCACATGATCTCACTTATTTGTGGAATATGATGAACAAAATAGACCCAGAGACCTAAAAAGGATTAAGGTTTAGAAGGACACATCTCAGTGGAGGGGGCAGGGAGGGATGGATGGGATAAACCGAAGAACTTATGTGCATGTATGCGTAACCAATGGACACAGACAACAATGTTGAGGGGGGTCGGGAGGAGGGTTTCTAGGGGAGAGAAGAAGAAACATCTGTAACAAAAGTAAATTAATATAACTGGAAAAAATAAAATGATATTTGTTTCAAGTTCTGATTAACACTATGTTTTGTGCCTTTATTCAGGTCAATGCCAGAAAGCTTTTCTTACAATCGTTTCCAAACACTTTCAGAGCAAAGCAGTGTCAGGCGTGCTGAGTACTTGGATGGGAGACTCTGGATTCTTAATGTTGAAAATTTGGTAATTGTGCCTTGAGTCCCTCATCAAACTCTACTGTTGAGAAAGCCCATGCCATTTTGCAGAGACCCCAAACAAATTGTATCAGACATATTCATATTTTTACATGGAGAAATGATTGAGAATAAAAGAGTGATTATTCATGTGTACAATTCAGAACCTTTCATATGTGGAAATTGTAAAGGCAGCAGATTAACTGAGCTCTTTTCTCAGTCAAATATTTTCAGTGATGTGGGGGTCAGAGGGAGGCAAATCATGGAGGTTCCTAGCACAGATGTGCTCATAGGAAAGGGAACTTTATCCCAGACAGGAACCCTCACTCCCAGGACACACGACATGGTCAACTTGGGCATTTTCAAATCTTGGATATTGTAAGTAACACTGCTATGCACATGGGGGTGTATATATTCTTTATGATTTGCATTTTGGGATTATTAGGATATATTTTCAGAGGTGGATTTGCTGAGTCAAAAAGCAGTTCTATTTTTATTTATATTTTTGGTATTATTTACTTTATCTTTGTTTCAGATGTTTCTTCATTTCCCCCCTAGACACCATCCTCCTGATGCCCCTTCCCACAGCATTGATGTCTGTGTCCATTGGTTATGCATGCAAGTTCTTTGGTTTATATTACCCTCCCGACTGCCCCCTCCTCTGGGGTTTGTCAGACTGAATGTTCTTTTTTTTTTTTTTTTTTTTTTTTTTTTTTTTTTTTTTTTTTTTTTGAGGAAACTGCATACTGTTTTCCACAGTGGCTGCACCAATCTGCATTCACACCAATAGTGCACCAGGGTCCTGTTTTCTCCTCATCCTCCCCAGCACTGGGTGTTTGCTGAGGTATTTATAGGAGCCATTCTGGGAGGTGTAGTTGTCGTTTCAGTTTGCACGTCTCTGATAATCAGTAATGTGAGCATTGTTTCATATGTCTCATTGCCATCTGTACGTCCTCTTTGGAGAAGTGTCTATTCAGGGCATTGGCCCATATTTTAATTGGATTGTATGTTTTCCTGGTGTTGAGTTGTATGTAGTTTTTAAATATTTTGGAATTTAAGCCCTTATCAAATGTAATTTGGCAAACAGACCACAGCTTTTTCTAACTCAGAGATGTTAGAGGTAAACACTGAATCAAGAATCCAGAGAGGTTCCCGGAGGGAAACTGTGATGTGAAGAGGAAACCACACAGGTAAACAGCCCACACCTCCAACCGCACCTGCTCCTGGATGATCCTTGTGTTCAAGGACCCAGAGCGCCCCCTGCAGCACCGCCCTCCTGTCTCCCTCAGGAGGTTTGTGTCTGGGCTCACACTGATTTCCCCTCACTGTGTGTCCCCAACAGTAATACACGGCTGTGTCCTCAGCTCTCAGGCTGTTCATTTGCAGATAGAGCGTGTTCTTGGAGTTGTCTCTGGAGATGGTGAATCGGCCCCTCACCGAGTCTGCATAGTTTGTGGTACTTCCATCAGGATTAATAACATTCACCCACTCAAGCCTCTTCCCTGGAGCCTGGCGGACCCAGTGCATCCAGTAGTTACTGAAGGTGAATCCAGAGGCTGCACAGGAGAGTCTCAGAGACCCCCCAGGCTTCACCAAGGCTCCCCCAGACTCCACCAGCTGCACCTCACACTGGACACCTGCAAACACAAAGACGTCCTGGTCAGGACACTGTCACACGTCCACTGTTTCTCTCTCTCATCCACTCTCACACTTAGTATCTCTTGCTCTCCCTAAATTACCTCTTAAAATAGCAACAAGGAAAACACAGCTGAGCCCAAACTCCATGCTGAGTACTCTGTGTTCAGTTCTGATCAGGGAACGGGGGCTCCTGGGAAGCCTGGGTTGGGCTCCTGTCCCAGAGCTGCAGGGTTAGGCCTGGGCTGTCTTTAATGAGCTGATGGAGCCTTATTTGCATGTCGTCCTGCTATTTAGGGAGCTCTGGGTTTGGAGATCTGCAGACAGGGCAGTGCCTCAGAACATGTGCAAGTATCCAGGGGGAGAATCATGGTCATGACAACATTTCAATAACCAAACAAGAATCATAAGGAGGTTGGGGAAAGTCCTGTGTCCACATCTGGTAACAGTGAGCCAGCATCTGGCCTGTGCTCCTCCCCACTGGGCCCCCGACTCCCCTGTACAAACTTCAGGGCAGAGCAGGACCTGCCCATGAGGGTGCAGACCCCTTGTAGGTCATGAGATCATGAATCAAGGTCTGTATCCTGGTGCTACCCAACGTCAGGGCTGGAGACAAGGAGACACATGGAAAGAGATCATAGGCTGAAGATCTTATAAGAGTGGACATTGTGGAGAGTGTTGGTGCCCTCAACACCAACTGAGTGTCTCTAGCATCCTCCCCTTCAAGGAGACAGAGAGGGAGTGCTGAGAAGTTGATTTTTTATGCCTGGGACTCAGAGACAGGGAGAAATCAGGAGTTTCATGGAGCTGATGGAGAGGCTATGGGTTGCCAACACCCAATGTCCACCTACAGAAGGTCTCTCTGCATAGACAGTAATGAAAACCTTGAAGAAGGTTATGTAATAGAACAATTACTGAGAATCATTTAAGTCAGAATACCTGTGATCAGCGAGAAGGCTCATATTGAAGGTTAGTCACTCATCTATAAAACAGAGACCTTTGCAGTTTAAATTCACATTGAATGCCATGGTGATATGAGTTGAATTGATCACCTGGCCTGGGCCTTGTCAAGTGTGTTATTACCACAGTGAGAGTTTATTTCACAATGAGGACAGCTCTGTGTTTCCACAGCATTTAGATAACAATATGTCATGTCCTCATGTAATAAACTGTGAATATCCAAACAGTATGTAGCATAGAAAACTAGTCTGACCCCTGAGAAATTATATCATGTAGATTTCAGGCAGACGAGGAAGGAACCTCAAAGTACCTAAGGAATGTGCTGAGCAGAGATGACAGAGACAGGATCCCAGAGGGTATTTCAGGAGGATGAAAGTGACCAGGAGGACGAAGGTGCAGAGAGGTCGTGAGAGGGACACATGATGATATGACCTGGAGCTGACATCCGGGAAAGTGAATGTCCCAGTGAGAGCCCTGCATGGAGCTGTGTGTGCAGGACTCACGTGGGACAGTGAGAGAGCGAGGCCCTGGCGAGTGTGGGGACCTGGAGTGAGCTCAGACCCAGGGCGTGTGGACACACTGACTCTCCCTCTGTGGAGACTGCATCCCAGTCACAGGGTGGAAAGGATGCCTGGGGTGCTCAGTCTTTCAAGGAGACAATTGGGTCCCGTGCGAACCTAGTGAGATAATGGTCCCTGAGCCTGGACACGACTCGTCTGGGAAAGAGAATGTTGTCAACACTATCATCATCCTGAGTGAAATGAGGGAACACAGGGCCCAGGACATGGGAGAGGGTCCCTCAGACCCTGAACCGCAGGAAGAGCAAGAGGGCCCTGAGCAACCCAGGGAGCTGTTCTCAGCCCCTCCCTGCGCGGTTCCTGTGCGATGTTCCCGGGTCGGTGGGTCCCAAGCGCCCCCTGCTGGTCCTGAGGGGTCTGCGGGGTCCAGAGCGCCCCCTGGTGTCCTGACCCCTCCTGGTTTACCTGAGGGTCTCCTGCAGCTCAGCCCCTCCTGTCTCCCTGCAGGGAGTTTGTGTCTGGATCAAAGAGTCCCCTGGTCAGGAAAATGTCACATATCCAGTGTTTATCTCACTCATACTCACTCACATACTCTGTGTCTCTAGTTCTCCATAAATTACCTCTTAAAATAGCAACATGGTCCCAGAGGGAGGGCGGTTCGGGCCTCGTGAAAGGGAGAGGGACTAAGAAGCACACATGGGCAGTCAGACAGCAGTGACAGGATGTGAAGTGCAGCCCAGCGAACAGTCAGTCGTATTGTCATTACTGGGTGTGGGGCCAGGCGGGCACTGGAACTATTGGTGCCTCACTTCATAAATCATGTGATGTCTGACCACATGGCTGTGCACTAGAAACTAATATAAAATAATACAGACTGTCAACTGGAATTGAAAAAGAAAGATAAAAGGGAATTGACCCTCACTCCAGTGAGAATAAACCAAGGGTGTGGTTCGTAGTGACCCAGGCAGGAGACAGGGTTGAATTCCAGGACTGTGCTCACAGGTGTGTCTTCACTTGGGAACTTCTGACATCGTTAGATTCATTAGAGGCTCCCTCTGAGAACCTTGGCCTGAAATTATTCGCTGAGGGTTCACATCTCAATAACAACCTGAAGGCTGCGAACCACGACTTACTTCAACAATCAGACTTGCTGAAGGGCCTTTCCTGTGCTTCCCAGAGATTCCAACTGTGTACATTATACACGTTCCATGTCCCCTGTGTGTGTTTGTCCTCAGCCTGGACATCTGCACAAGCTGTTGTGGGTCCCTCTGCCTCTGCCTGGTTTCAGCTGCTCTGGGTGCTGTGAGCATGATGCCAAGTCAATGACCGTCACCACCGGGGACTTTCATTTCTAGCTTTGGGGTCAAAGGCCTCTGGTGTCCAATGTCCAGCACATGGGTGTCCAGCTGCTGGCTGGCTGGGACCTGAGCTGGGTGGAGCTGAGCTGCACTGTCGAATCAGCAGAACCCCTGGTTGGATGTAGCCTACGTGGGTCAGTGGATCATGATTAGTTCTCATTTGGGCACAAGAGCGTCCATAAGACCCTCTGCCTTTTGTTCATATGAGAAAGTGGTCTTTCTGGACAACAGACATTTCTTTACTCTTTTTGTTTATTTGTTGACATCATTATAGGTGTCCCCATCCCACAACCAACTGCTCCCCTCCACCAGCCCCCACCACCACTCCCCTGGCTGTCAGCACATGTTGTCTGTGTCCATGGGCTGTGTATGTAGGTCCTTTGACTCCTCTCTTCACCCCCTTTTATTCATTAAACCCCCACACTGATCTGTGTCTGTTTGTTCCAGTGTCCACGCCTCTGGTTCCATTTTGTTCGTCAGTTTATTTTCTTCCTCAGATTTCACATATAACTGATGTCATGTGGTGTTTGTCTTTGGCTTATTTCTCTTAGCATAATCCTCCCCAGGTCCCTCCATGCTGTCCACAGGGTGAGGGGTGCTTCTTCCTTACAGCTGAGTAGTGTTCCCTTGTGTAAATGCACCTCAGGTTTTTATCCACTCGTTATTCATGGGCACTTGGGTTGTTCACAGATCTTGGGTACTGCAAATAACACTGCTATGAGTACAGGATGCATATATTCTTTCTGATTGAAATTTTGCGATACCTAGGATATAGTCCCAGAAGTGTGATCACTGTGTTTAATGGCAGTTTCATCTTTAATTTATTGAGGAAACTCCACACTGTGTCCACAGTGGCTGCACCAGTCTGCATTCCCGCCAGCAGGGCATGAGGGTTCTGTTCTCTCCACACCCTCACCAGCACTTGTTGTTGGTTGATTTACTGATGAGAGCCATTCTGGCAGGCGTAGTGGTATTTTCAGTGGCATCTCTCTGATGATTAGTGACCTCAAACATTTTTTCATGTGTATGTTGTCCATCTGTTTGTCCTCTTCACATAAGTTTGTATGCAGGGTCTCTGCCCATTTATTAATAGGATTGTTGGTCTGTGAAATGAGTTGTAAACGTTTTATTTAAATACATTTTTCAATATAACCACTTAACAGATGTACCATTGGCAAATAGACAATAAACTTTTCTAACTCAGAGACTTCACAGGTAAGCACAGAATCAGGAACCCAGAGAGGTTCCCTGAGGAAAACTGTTACATGAAGAGGAAACCACACAGGAAACCAGCCCAAACCTCCAACTGCACCTGCTCCTGGATGGTCCTTGTGTTCAGGACCCTGAGTGCCCCCTGGTGGTCGCAGCCTCTCCTGCAGGGAGGTTTGTGTCCTGGCTCACACTGACCTCCCCTCACTGTGTGAGCACAGTAATACACGGCCGTGTCCTCTGTTCTCAGGCTGTTCATTTGCAGATACAGCATGTTTTGGGAGTTGTCTCTGGAGATAGTGAATCGGCCCTTCACAGAATCCGCATAGTATTTCTGACTTCCATCATTCCATATAACTGCCACCCACTCCAGCCCCTTCCCTGGAGACTGGCGGACCCAGTTCATGCCGTAGCTACTGAAGGGGAATCCAGAGGCTGCACAGGAGAGTCTTAGAGACCCCCCAGGCTGCACCACGCCTCCCCCAGACTCCACCAGCTGCACCTCACCCTGGACACCTGCAAACACAAAGTAGCCAGGTCAGGACACTGTCACACGTCCACTGTTTCTCTCTCTCATCCACTCTCACACTCAGTGTCTCTTGTTCTCCACAAATTACCTCTTAAAACAGCAACAAGGAAAATCCACCTGAGCCCAAACTCCATGGTGAGTGCTCTGTGTTCAGTCCTGTTCGGGAATGGGGTCACCTGGTGATCCCGGGGCCTGGCTCCTGTCCCAGAGCTGCAGGGTCAGGGCAGGGCTGGAATTTATGGGCAGAGGGCGCCCTATTTGCATGTCCTCCTACTATATAGGGAGCTCTAGGGATGGAGACGTGCAGAGAGGGCACTGCCTCAGTGCAGGTGCGAGTGTCCTGGGGGAGAATCGTGGTCATGATAACATTTCAATAACTGAAAAAGAATCATAAGGATATGGTGGGTATGTCCTGTGTCTGCATCTGGTAACAGTGAGCCCAGCATCTGGCCTGTGCCCCTCCCCACTGGTCCTCTCGACTCCCCTGAACCAACCTCAGGCAGAGCAGGATCTCCCCATGAGGGTGCGACCCTTTGTATATAGTGAGAGCATGAATGAAGGGCTGTGTTCTGGTGCTACCCACACGTCAGGGCTGGGGACAAGCAGATATGTGGAAAGAGACCACAGGCTGCAGATCTTGTAAGTGTGGACCTTGTGGACATGGTTTGTTGGTGGCCTTGGCCCTGAATGTCACTGGTGTCCTGACCTTCAATGGAATAAACACGACAGAGTGTTGAGAAGATGCTTCTCTATCCCTGGGACTCAGAGACACTGAGAAGTCAGGGAGATTCATGGAGTTGATGGAGAGGCTGTGGGTTTCCAGCACCCAGCAGGCCATGTTCAGAGGGTCTGTCTGCATAGACAGTAATGAAAATCTTAAAGAAGGTGATGTAATGGAATAAGTAGTGAACTAATTCTGTACACAATACATATGATCAGTGAGGGGGGACTCTTGTCTGAGTCATGCTGGGAACCTTTGTATATTATGTGCAAAGTGACTTTGTCATATTTGACTCATTTGGCAAACTTGAGATTCGAATATTTTCCAGGGAAATCTAGACAGGTCCTCCTAATGTAAGTGTTTATATCAGAGGGAGACAGAGGGAGATTAGGCTCCAGGAGGACAAGAACGCACTGTGACCTCTGAGCTCAGAGGGCCTATTCCTGGCTGTGGAGATGGTCGAAGAGTCCACGGGACCAGGGATGCAGTTCTAGTCGCTGGAAAAGACCAGGAAACAGGCTCCCCTGTCTGCGATTGTTCAGGCAGCAGTAACAAAGTGCCTGGGCTGGGAAGAAGGTGATAGCGAACACACATTTGTGTCCCACAGATCTGGAGGCTGGGAGTCCTCGGTCAAGGTGCCAGCAAGGTGCTTTCTGGAGAGGGACGTCCTCTTGGTTCTGGTCTGACAGCCTCTTGCTGGGTCTGCACGTGGTGGAGGGACCAGCAGGACCTCTGGGCTCCATCAGGAAGGCACTGAACCCATCAGGAGGGTCCCTCATGACCTAAGCATCTCCCAGGTACCCCACCTCCCAACACCATCCTCTTTGGGGCTAAGGATTTCAACATGTGAACTTGGGGAGCACAGGTGTTCAGACCACAGCACCGTCCTGGAGCCTCTGCAGGAGGGTGGTCCTGCCTCCCCCTGACCTCAGTCCAATGAGGTGGATTCATGCTCTGACCTCCAGACTGTGAGGGAATGACCGTGTGCAGACTGAAGACCAGGTCTGTGGTGATGTGACTTGGATGTCCTAGGAACGCACAGGCTGGACATGGTCTCCCATTATCAAGGGTGTCCCCACACTGCTCCTGCTGTGTGATGACCTCAGTGCTGGCCCAGGGACAGGGACACTGCAGGGTTTGGGATCCGAGGAGGAATCTCCTTGGTGTGTCCCTCTGAAGGGAGGCCTGTGAGACGCTGTGCTGACCGAGCCTGTGCTTGAACCTGGTTCCTCTGCCAACCCACAGCTTCCCCACCCGGTGAGCTGCCTGTGCTGCCAAATGTCCCGGGTGTGGTGCTCGGCCAGAGACAGGGACACGGAAATTCATCCTTGACTGTCTCATTCATCCTGTTCCCCAAGCCCAGTGCCATGTTTCAGAGAGAGGGAACATTCTAGAACCTGTGAGGGAGACACTCCCATCCAGACCCCCAAGTCAGACACCAACCAGGTGTTCCCAGGTGATTCCTCAGCAAACATCCCTTATTTAGAGAACAGGAGGCTCCAATATGCGCTGGAAAAAAACGATGAAGAACAAGGTCCTTTCAGGAACACCTTCCCTGCCAATTCCTTGCAGTGCATTTGACCCCTGTGACCTTGCCCTGAATCACTGACTCGCCGGTGACAGCATCGCTCCTGGTCTCAGGGCCTGACTGTGTGAGGAGTCAGCAGGCTCCTGGCCCTGCATCTCCTCCCCCAGCACAGCCGCCCTGTCCCTCAGGGTCTGGGACCCTCCCAGGACGGGGTCCTCACACTGTGTCTCGCACAGTCATGCACGGCCGTGTCCTCAGACTTCAGGCCATTGGTCTGCAGATAGGCCGTGCTGACCGAGGTGTCCATGGAGGAGACAGATCGTCCTGAGCAGCCTGGGCACACGTGGGCTTCCCAGTGTTTGTGTTAAACCAGCTCACACCCAGCAGGCCCTGTCCTGGGGCCTGTCGCACCCGGTGCACGTAGTAGCTGGTGAAGGTGGACCCAGAAACCTTGCAGGAGACCCTGCCTGAGACTCAGGCTACCTCCCTCAGCCCAGACTGCACCAGCTGCCCCTGGGAGTGGAAGCCTGTGGAGAGGAGACAGGAGTGGGTGGAAATCCCCGTTGACTGTCCCTGGTTTCCTCCTCAGACCTTACCTCTTGCCACTGCCACCAGGAGGAGGCTTCTCCAGCTCCAGTCCATGGTGAGGGCTGAGCTGTGGGCACTTCTGTAGGGAGGGTGTGGCTGTGGGTGAGCTCTCAGGGCACAGACATATCCATATTTAATGTGGTCCCCTCATCTCATTTGCATATTCCTGAGGTGAAGTATTTCATAGCTGAGGCTGGACCCCACCTGAGAGGTGATAGAGGTCACAGGGACTGTACTCAGTGGGAGTCTGAGGGTCCACATCCCCATCCACTAAGGAGGACATGTGTCCCCTGCCAGGTCCCTGAGCTCTGTGCACACCTAGATCCTCCCATCCCCCAGGCCCTGGTGATAGCGAAGGAACACTCAGTCCCCAAAGAGTGGAGCTTTTCACCTGTCAAGGGGCGAGGAGAGACAAAAGCCCAGCAAAGCAGAAATCGCCCCCTGTGTCACCCTGAGACTGTCTTCCTACACACTGAATGATCACTGAGGTCCTCCTGGGTTGAGGTGTCTATCAGTAGATGATTATTTTTATTAATGACAAGTATTCCAATGATGGATGTTCCACAATTTTCTTATTTGTAAAATTAGAAAAAACATTTGGGTTGTTGTAGCTCCTAACACAAATAAAGATGCTAAAAGTCTTTGGATTTATTCTTTTATGAACATAATGATGCGTTGTTCTGGATCAAACACTTATTCTGGGACCACTGAGAAACATGTTAAGTTCATATTTAATTTAATAAGAAACCATGATTCAATATGTAAAGAAAGAATAATAGGACACAGAGTGACCTGGAGAAGGAGAGGATCCCAGTCACTGCTGACATGTCATCTGCACACACAGTGTCACCTCCTCACTTGTCTTTAGTGAGAATATGAGAAGTTAGAGCCACAGAGAAAAAGCGAGAATCATCCTGTATGCAGCTGAGAGCTGAGAGGAAATCCCTGCTCCCTATAGGAAGCCCCGCCTTCCCCCTCACTCTGCACCTGCTCCTGGGCTGTTCTCTGTAGTTGGTGGGTCCTGAGCGCCCCCTGGTGTCCTGAGAGCCTCCTGCAGCCCCGCCCTCCGGTCTCCCTCAGGAGGTTTGTGTCTGGGCTCACACTGACTTCCCCGCACTGTGTCTCACACAGTAATACACGGCCGTGTCCTCGGTGGTCACGGAGCTCAGCTGCAGGGAGAGCTGATTCTTGGACGTGTCTCTGGAGATGGAGGTGCTGCTCTTGAGGGACGGGTTGTAGTAAGTTTTTCCATCATAACGTATGCTCCCCATCCACTCCAGCTCCTTCCCTGGTTTCTGGCGAATCCAGGTCCAGCCATAACCACTGGTTGTCATGGAGACTTTATAGTCAGCGCAGGTGATGGAGAGGGACTGTGATGGCTGCACCTGTCCTGGGCCCCACTGCTTCAGCTGCTCCTCAGAATGGACACCTGAGGACAAGGAGCATCACGCCCTGTCAGTCACGTGCAGTCACAACCACCCCACAGACCCCTGTCTGACCTCTGAGACCCTCACCTTGGGGGGCTGTCACCAGGCACAGGAGAAGACCCACCAGTCTCATCTTCTTCTAGACCACGGCTCTGCCTTCCCCAGAGACCTCAGCCCTGTGTGAGGAGAGAGCTGTGAGCCTCCCCAGCCCAGGGGAGGATTTACCCTGGAGCTTGGGGAGAAATTTGCATGTGGGGAGCTTTGTTCTCATAAATGAGCAGGGACTGAGGTCGGTGTCCCATGTCCTTTGGGTCCTGAGCTCATTTCTTCTCCTGGACTCAGGGGTGTAGGTCTAGGGTGGGAGAGCTCCTGGGTTACGAGGCATCTTGGAATCAGGTCAGTGGGTGGGCCCATGTTTTTATCTTTAAAAGTAAATGTTGGGCTAGGTGATGGGATCATCAAATTTAACCTAGTAGGTCATTCAATCCCCTAATTAAATGGATTGAAATTATGTAGAAACATCTTCCCAAGTACAACAAAACACACTGAGGTCTGAGACTCAAAGTTGCCAAATTGGACAATCATAACTCCCTATAAAATAACATTTGATGTCATCCTGGGTGTATAAATTATTGGGGTGAAGATCAGTCCTCCCTGACCTGGCTGGGTGCCCTGGGCCTGCAGCCTCGGTCTCAGTCCAGCTCCAGGGGACAGGCCTTGTCAGAACCCTCCTCCCATGTGTCCAGGAAAGATCCTGCCACAGAGACAGGTTTCAGACACGCTGTGTCCCTCCTTCTCACCTCTCCCAGGGCAGGGCAGCTCAGGGCGGCCTCCCAGGTCCTCGACCACAGAGAGGCTCTGAGACTCTGGGCTCATCTTCTCCCAGAGAGACTCGGGCACTTCCTATGGACCAGCAGGGTCTGAGAGGGGTGTGGACCCGGGACCTGTGCAGGTCACAGGGTCATTTTGGAACCTGCCACCCCAGCATTCCCCTGAGACCGTGGGAGAAAGGGAATGTGGAGGCTGATTTCCTGGGAAAGGGACTGTGAGCTCACGATGGGCTAAGACTACAGATGGAGGGGAATCAAAATACAGAGATGCTGAATCTTTTATTAAATCCCTTATGTGGGATGCAACACGTGGTGGGATTTTACAAGCTGGTAAACGCTCCACACCCGGTTTGCTTCCCTGAGTCTCACACTCCCCTCCACACACTGAACCCAAACCGCAGTCCCCGTGATTGTAAAGGGCGCAGGGAGACCTGGGGCGCACGTGACAGACTAAGAAAGTCTATGGACCAGAGTTGAGCTTTCTTCAGGCTCACAAATGTCTTAGGAGATGCCCCCTCGTGGACAGAAGGGCTGGGAGTGGGGGTTTGTGCAGCCACATGGGTGGAGGTGGCGTCTGTGACAGGGATGGCACCACTCTCCTGCAGGTCCTGGGGAACACCTGTGGGGATCCCTGGGCCCCGGCCAGCTGTGAGCAGCATGAAGGAAAGGGAGGTGGAGGCCTCATGAGGGAAAGGGAGGTGGAGGCCTCGGGAGAGCAGCGGTGAGAAGGTCTCCTCCATCGAGCAGCACACTCTGCCCCAGGGGACACCTGTGCACTGTGAGCACCGTCACCAGCCACCTCCAGACATTTTCATTTCCCAAACTGATGCTGTCCCATTAAATAACAACCCTGTCCAGTATGCCCAGCCGTGGTTCTCTCTGTCTCATGGACCTGACCAGTCCCGGGTTCTCACAGAGGTGGAATCACACAGCCTTTGGAATTCTGAGAGAGGGTCATTTCACAGGGCCATGTCACTAAGGTTCACCCATGTCCTCACATCTGTCCCCTGTGCTTTCTTTGTAAGGGTGCATCACATCTCGTTGTGAGGAGAGAGCTCATTTTGCTCATTGAAGTTTCTGCTTCCTCTCTCTCATTCTCACAGAATCAGTGGCTTTTACAGGTGCTGTTGTTGCTTCGCTGATCAGGAAGGAGGGTGCATGGCCCATGGAAGACAGTCAATAAACTCACGTTGGATGAATCAGAATATTAACAAATGAAATGGAAGGAAGCGTCCCATGTCCAGAGGTGGAGCTGAGTGAGGACAAACAGTAATAACTTCTGTGGAGTGCTGGTGGTCATCTTTCACACTGTCCCCACTGTCCTGGAAGCAGCAGAACGAGGAGGAAGGAGGTGGAGACAGAACCTCTGTGACTGGAGCAGAGCTGACAGGGACCCCCAGTCGGCACGGGGACGGGGTCTGATCCCAGGTCACCGTGCCTCAGCCTGGTGCTCCTCTGACATGGGCACACATCCTGCCCTGCACTGCAGCTCAGAGGAAATAAGGGATCCTGACAGGAGGAATGTTCCAAGGAAACCGAGGAGGGAGGGTGAGGTGAGGTCACACAGGGGTCTGGAGGTCAGCTCCTGTCCATGTGGAACATGCCGGACAGCAGGAGGAGCCAGGGAGTCAGTGGGAGCTGGAGGCAGGACCAAACTCCTGAGGGCACTCCAGGGCCACAGGCGGGAGGGTCATGTGTGTGCTCTGCAGGCCTTACAAGGTCAGGCAGGGCCCACCCACCTCAGGATGGTGATCTGCTCGACCCAGTCTCCTGACTGACAGCACCCTCACGGAACCCCAGAGAATGTTTGCACAAATATGGGGGCTCCCAGCACCAGTGACGTTGACCCGAAAAGTAACTATCATGTGACCCACATATTCCACCCTCTCAGCAGACTCCGACTCCCCCACCCCCACCCTGAAGAACCTCTCCATGACCTACAACCAGGAGCTTCATGGACGGAGGGAGATATCAGAAAACCGGCTTTGAGCCTCGCATAAGACACCTCATCATGTGTGTTAAATTGTCGACCGCTCACGAGTTAACTCGTGTTTGCACTTGCATTAGCTATTTCAGTTTTTTGAAATCTGGGGTAATATAACATTATTTTATTTGTGACTCTTCACCCTGAAGGTTGTTGAAGTTCGAAAAGCCACCGTTCTATATTCTTGAAGTAGCTAGGGAATGGATATTTGCTGGTTACAATGAGTGCAGCTCAGAACCTAACACGTTTCTGGTACTCCTAAATGAGCTCCTTGCATCGATTCAACTTTTAGGCTTTCAGGGCAATTACAAGACTACGTTTTAGAAATAGTCACTGGTATAAAAAAATCCAATTAGAACGTGTAAAGTGTATGTTTCAAAAGGTGATTACTATAGAGTATGCCACACCAAAAAATTACTAAAATATATAATATGTATAAAATATAATATGTAGCAGATATGTACATAGCTTCGTTTAAACTCATTATGTATTAATAAAGTATGCTGAAGTTTATTTAGACTGTTTCACTTTCATACATAATTTCGAAAAAATAGCCAGTGACATGACATAACTTCTGCATAAAATTGCCGGTCAACAATGTGTTAACAACAAAGGTGGTCGTGAAATTGGGAGTAGTCCCAGGGTTCCCATCTCACAGCTGGAGCAGCTCAGAATTCTGGAGCCAGGGAAACGGGCTCTTCCACGGAGTCGGGAGACACGCATTTCTGGGGACCCACGCACGGAGGGTGAGGTGCACTGGTGGGGTTTATTGGGATGGAAATAAATGAGCTCCCAGGTTCCTGGTGTCTCATCCATGGCCGGTGCCTCAGCTCCATCCACTGGGAGAAGTCCAGCCTGAACGTCTTCTAATCCCTCGGGTGTGAGCCCCACCAGACCCCACATCCGAAGCTGCTGCGGTGGGAGCCCCTCCGGGTGCACAGAAGGGCCACAGCCATCGGCGCGTGTGCAGGCTGCGGGGACGGTGAGCGCCGCGCGGGCCTTTCTTCTCCATTCGGACAGACCACCGCTCTGCTCCTGCCTGCGGGTCAGCCTGGGAGCTACTGTCTGCGGCCCAGAGGTCTGTGCTGTCGGGTCCCGATCATGACTCTGGAGAAGACCCAGGAGCCCATCAGAGGAAGAGGAACCGCAGACGACAAGAGAAACCCAGGGCTTAACCGCCACCTGCACTGGAACTGGGTTTAATGCTCTGATCTCTGTGTCCTAGCGCCCCCTGGTGTCCTGAGCGTCCCCTCGTGACCTGAGCCTCCCCTGGTGACCTGAACGCGACCTGGTGTCATGAGCGCCCCCTGGTGACCCGAGCGCGACCTGGTGTCCTGAGCGCTCTCTGGTGTCCTGAGTGCCCCCTGGTGCCCTGAGCGCCCCTTGGTGTCCTGAGCTCCCCCTGCAGCCCCGCCCTCCTGTCCCCCTCAGGAGGTTTGTGTCTGGGCTCACACTGACTTCCCCTCACTGTGTCTCTCGCACAGTAATACACGGCCGTGTCCTCGGCTCTCAGGCTGTTCATCTGCAGAGTGGCAATGCTTTTGGAATCATCTCTTGAGATGACGAATCTACCTCTCAGAGATGCAGTGTATTCCGTTGTGTGACCTTTGGCTTTGTTTCTGATGAAACCGATCCACTCCTGTCTCTTTCCTGGAGTTTCTGTTGAGGGACCGCTGGACTGAGAGAGACAAGCCCCCTCCTTGTGAGTGTGGAGACTTTTATAAGGGCTGGGTGGTGTGTGTGCTGTAGAGAAATTGTTGTTGTTGATAAACTCCACTATCCGTCAGTCAGACAGCACTGAATGCACAGTGATACCCACATCCACAGAGGGCCGTGATGTTCCAGCTCAGTGTGGAGTCTCCCTGCGTCCTCGTCCACGTGTGGGTGCACAGAGAGAGGGTCATCACCTCTCGGCTCCCCAGGGCTGGAGGGCAGGGGGCACTGCCAGGGCTGCTCTGTGGTGCTTTCCAGGTGTCACCACGGCCCAGTGCCCTTCTGTGCCCAGATTGCATCAGCGAGAGGACGAGAGCAGAAAGAAGGAACCTACACTGTCAGAGCGTTTTAACCATCTGAGATACTCTCTGCGCTGTGACTCTTCACCCTCCTCCCCCAATGACTTCCCACATTTTATATCAAGGACTGAGGGGCACACATCACACCAGTCATTATTCATCTCTCTGTAGGAGCCGCTAGGAGTCAAATACCAAACAGTCATTATTACCTACAGTCCCTGCGAAGCTTGAGAAAATGACATCCTTAAGTGAAAATGACAAACCAAGTCCACCCTACAGCCCCCTTGGGTGAGGTCCTCCCGAGTGGCTTTGAGTCCACGACTTCCAGAGCCCATCAGCCGTGTCCCTGTGACTTGCAGGCTGGGAGGACCCTGCATTTACGGAGTGCACCCCCAGTAAGCCTCCACCGCGCTGCGTGCTGGTGTGGAGCACACTGAAAGGGCCCATGATTGAACCACGTCTAGGCTGCCTTTACCCCACTCTGTGTGAGCGCCGCCCATGTGTGCAGCAGGAACCATCAGAGAAGGGCTGCCCTGGAGCGTCACTGAAGGACACTCGTGGTGAACTTTCAGCAGAAACACAGCAGTGAAACTCCAGGGGGTCGCTCTGGTGGTCATGTGACTGGACAATCTCAGTCGTTCTGGGAGCTGTAACCAAGTTCCACAGACCAGGGGGTTCACACACACACGTGTATTTCTCCCAGATCTGGAGGCTGGGGAATGCCGTATTAGAAGCAGGCAGATTTGATGTTGCTGACATCCCGCTTCCTAGACGCTGACTTTTTGCTGTAATCTCAGAGAGAAGATGGAGCAAGGAAGCTTCCTTTATCCTCTTTACCAGGGCGCTGACCTCACTCATGAGAACCCCACAGTCAGAAACTATGCTCGGCCCCAGGCCCCACCTCCTGACACCATCACGCTGGGCATTAGAATGTAAAGTGTGGCTGTGTGAGGGGCTCATACAAGGTGCCCATAGCAGCAGGTAAAGACTCACTTCGTTACCCCACCCCTTGGAGGGCTGCTCCAGTCCAGCTCCCCAGTCTCAGGATCCTCCTCACCCTGAGGAAGCCCCTCTTGTGTGGAGGCAGAAAGCTGACCCCCATCCTTCAGAAGAAGCTGGTGACCTTGCAGGCGGACAGGCTCCACCCTTGACCTTGAACGAAGGCCTCTGCGTCATTCTGCTATTATTTTCCTGTCCGTGCGTTCACGTGATCATCACTCTCATGTTCTAAGACCTAGAACTGCTCTCTGCCCACAATGGTCGGCAGCCCCTTGTTTTCACTCATGTTTTATGGGTGTGACATGGACGAAGTAGTCAGGCTCTGCTTGTGATGCTCGAGGCTGACATGGTAAGGCTCATCCCTCTCTCTTCCCCTGCGCTCTTGGGGAATCTGAAGAGATAGTCGGATTGTTCCTTCTGTCCTTCAGGCAGGACATGGGAACCAGACAGGCTCCCTATGAACAGGACCATCCCGGCCCCCACCACTGAGTCACAATAAAACCTCACCCAGTGTCTTTACCTGGTGTGCTTCAACCATTTCTGATTTCCTGAAAAGCCTGTCCTGCTCCCAATAGTCACATCCATGAAGTAAACAACCTTTTCATAGTCCCTCTGTGTGTGACACCATCAGCCTGGACATCCATTGCAAGGTGGGATGGGTCCCTGGACCTCGGCATGGTGTCAGGTGCACTTGGTTCTATGAGCATGCTGTCAAGTCAATGTCCATCACCACCATGGGTCTTTATTCTCTAGCTTTGGGGTCACACACCTCTGGTGCTCACTGTCCACACACATGTGTCCTGCTGCTGGCTGGCTGGGACCCTGAGCTGTGGGTATTGAGCTACATTGTTGAGTAGGCAGAAACTCTTGTTATATTTAGCAGACGAGGGTCAGAAAATTTGATGGTTTATTGTCATTTTGGCACAGGAGAGTCTGCAAGAGAATCTCTGCCTTTCATCCACATGAGAAACTTGTGTCTTTTTACGACAGTTTTCTAATTCTGAGATGTTAGAGGTAAGCGCAGAATACGGAACCCAGAGAGGTTCCCTGAGGGAAACTGTGACGTGAAAAGGAAACCACACAGGAAACCAGCCCAAACCTCCAACTGCACCTGCTCCTGATGGTCCTTGTGTTTAGGGACCCTGCGCGACCCCTGGTGGTCACAGCCTCTCCTGCAGGGAGGTTTGTGTCTGGGCTCACACTGACTTCCCCTCACTGTGTCTCTCGCACAGTAATACACGGCCGTGTCCTCGGCTCTCAGGCTGTTCATTTGCAGATACAGCGTGTTCTTGGAGTTGTCTCTGGAGATGGTGAATCGGCCCTTCACAGAGGCTGCATAGTATGTGCTACCTCCACTACTACTAATGACTGAGACCCACTCCAGCCCCTTTCCTGGAGCCTGGCGGACCCAGTGCATTGCACGGCTACTGAAGGTGAATCCAGAGGCTGCACAGGAGAGTCTCAGAGACCCCCCAGGCTGCACCAAGGCTCCCCCAGACTCCACCAGCTGCACATCACACTGGACACCTGCAAACACAAAGACGTCCTGGTCAGGAAACTGTCACACGTCCACTCTTTCTCTCATCCACTCTCACACTCCGTGCCTCTAGTTCTCCATAAATTACCTCTTAAAATAGCAACAAGGAAAATCCAGCTGAGCACAGACCCCATGGTGAGTGCTCTGTGTTCAGTCCTGATCAAGGAATGGCGTCACCTGTTGATCCTGGGGCTGGGCTCCTGTCCCAGAGCTGCAGGGTCAGGGCTGGGCTGGATTTTATGGGCAGAGGGGGCCCTATTTGCATGTCCTCCTACTATATAGGGAGCTCTGGGGTTGGAGACCTGCAGAGAGGGCAGTGCCTCAGTGCAGGTGCGACTGTCCTGGGGGAGAATCATGGTCATGATAACATTTCAATAACTAAATAAGAATCTTACAGACATTTGAGGTATATCCTGTGTCTACATCTGGTAACAGGGAGTCCATGAATGGCCTAAGATCCTCCCCACTGGCCCCTCGACTCCCGTGAACCAACTCCAGACAGAGTGGACCTGTCCATGAAGGTGCAGACCCTCTTGCATGCAATGAGAGCAGGAATGAAGGACTGTTTTCTGGAGTTACTCACACGTCAGGGCTGGAGACAAGCAGACACGTGGAAAGAGACCACAGGCTGCAGAATATGTAAGAGTGGACATCGTGCACATGGTGTGTTGGTGCCCTTGGCCCTGAGTGTCTCTGGCGTCCTGACTTTCAAGGAGACAAAGAAGACAGAGTGTTGAGAAGATGCTTCTCTATCCCTGAAACTCAGAGACACAGAGAAGTCAGGGAGATTCATGAGAGGCTGTGGGTTTCCAACACCCAGAAGTCCATGTTCAGAGGGTCTGTCTGCATAGACAGTAATGAAAACCTTAAAGGAGGTGATATAATGGAACAATCAGTGAAGTAAATGTGGATGATGATACGTATGATCAGTGAAGGGGGCTGTTGTCTGAGTCATGCTAGGAACCTTTGTATATTATGTGCAAAGGGACTTTGTCCTATTTGACTCATTTAACGATCTTGAGATCCAAATATTTTCCAGGGTCATCTAGACAGGTCCTCCTATGGTAAGTGTGTACATCAGAGGGAGGCAGAGGGAGATTAGGCTCCAGGAGGACAAGAACACGCTGTGATCTCTGAGGTCAGGGGACCTCTTCCTGGCTGTGAAGATGGAGGAAGAGACTAGGGACCAGAAATCGAGTTCTAGACTCTGGAAAAGACCAGGAAACAGACTCCCCTGTCTGAGATTGTTCTGGCAGCAGTGACAAAGTGCCTGGGCTGGGGAGATGATAAACAACACATTTGTGTCCCACAGATCTGGAGGTTGAGAGTCCTCGGTCAAGGTGCCAGCAAGGTGTCTTCTGGAGAAGGATGTCCTCCTATTTCTTGACTGACAACCCCTTGCTGGATCTTCACATGGTGGAAGAGACCAGCAGGATCTCTGGGGCTCCATTAGGAAGGCACTGATCCCGTCAGGAAGGCCCCCTTATGACCTAAGCATCTCCCTAAGATCTTCCAGGATGTGGGACCTCACACTGTGTCTCGCACAGTCATGCCCGGCCTTGTCCTCAGACTTCAGGCCATTGGTCTGCAGATGGGCCGTGCTGACCGAGGTGTCCATGGAGAAGAGAGATCGTTCTGAGCAGCCTGGGCACACGTGGGCTTCCCAGTGTTTGTGCTAAACCAGCTCACACCCTGCAGGCCCTGTCATGGGGCAGGTCGCACCCGGTGCACGTGGTAGCTGGTGAAGGTGGACCCAGAAGCCTTGCAGGAGACCCTCCCTGAGGCCCAGGCTTCCTCCCTCAGCCCCAGACTGCACCAGCTGCCCCTGGGAGTGGACACCTGTGGAGAGGAGACAGCAGTGGGTGGAAATACCTCTGACTGTCCCTGGTCCCCTTCTCAGCCCAGGGACTGGGGAGCCCTTGCCTATAGCCACTGCCACCAGGAGGAGGGTTATTCAGCCCCAGTCCATGGTGAGGGGCTGAGCTGTGGGCACTTCTCTAGGGGGTGTGTGGCAGTAGGTGATGCTCTCAGGTCACAGACTCTTCCATGTTTAACCTGGTCTCCCTCATCTCATTTGAATATTCCTGAAATGTGATAGAGGTCACAGGGACCATGATCAGTGGGAATCTGACCGTCCACACCCTAATCCTTTATGAAGGATATGTGTCCTGTGCCAGGACCCTGAGCTCTGTGCACACGGAGCTTCTCCCATCCCCCACTTTCCCAGTGACAATGAGGGAACACTCAGTCCCCACGGAGTGGAGCTTTCCCCTGGGAATGGGGAGGAGAAAGAGCCCAGCAAAGACCTGTGGTCCTAGGGGGCTGTGTGAACACCCAGGACACGCCCCTGTGTGATCTCTGAGACTGGACCCTCCACTCTGAGTCATCACTGAGACCCTCCTGTGCTGAGGTGTGTATCAATTGATGGTTATTTTTATTGCTGAATAGTATTGCTTTGAAGAATGTCCCCTATTATGCTTATTTGTAAAATTAGAAAAACGTTTTCCTTGTTGTAGGTCCTAACACAAATAAAGATGCTAAAACTATTTGGATTTATTTTTTCATGAACATAAAGATGCGTTCTTCTAGAACAAACACTCCTAGTGAGACCCTGAGATACATGTAAAGTATATATTTATTTTAATAAGAAACCTCGATTCACTATGTGAATAATAAGAGGACACAGAGGGACCTGGAGAAGGAGAGTAGCCAAGTCACTGCCGACATGTCATCTGCACACACAGTGTCATCTCCTGACTTTTCCAGAGTGAGAATATGAGAAGTGAGATCCACGGAGAAAAGGCGAGAACCATCCTGGATGCAGCTGAGAGCTGAGAGGAAATCCCTGTTCCCAAGGGAAGCTCCTCTTTCCCCCTCACTCTGCACCTGCTCCTGGGCTGTTCTCTGTGGTCGGTTGGTCCTGAGCGCCCCCTGGTGTCCTGAGCGCCCCCTGCAGCCCCGCCCTCCTGTACCCTCGGGAGGTTTGTGTCTGGGCTCACACTGACTTCCCCTCACTGTGTCTCTCGCACAGTAATACACGGCCGTGTCCTCGGTGGTCACGGAGCTCAGCTGCAGGGAGAACTGGTTTTTGGACGTGTCTCTGGAGATCGTGGTGCGGCTCTTGGGGGACGGGTTATAGCCGGTGTTTCCATTATATGCTATATCCCCGACCCACTCCAGCACATTCCCTGGTTTCTGGCGGATCCAATTCCAGCCATAACTAGTGGTTGTGATGGAGATTCCAGAGACAGCGCAGGTAAGGGAGATGGTCTGCGAGGGCTTCACCAGTCCTGGACCCGACTCCTGCAGCTGCACCTGGGACAGGACACCTGGGGACAAGGAACATCAGGCCCTGTCAGTCACGTGCAGTCACAACCACCCCAAAGACCCCTGTCTGACCTCTGAGACCCTCACCTTGGGGGGCTGTCACCAGGCACAGGAGAAGACCCAGCAGTCTCATCTTCTTCAAGACCAGGACTCTGCCTTCCCGAGAGACCTCAGCCCTGTGTGAGGAGAGAGCTGTGAGCCTCCCCAGCCCAGGGGAGGATTTACCCTCAAGTCTGGAGATAAATTTGCATGTGGGGCAGCCTGTTCCTTATAAGTGGAAGACTGAGGTCAGGCTGCCCTGGTCCTTCTGGGGCCTCTCTGGGGGCATCTCTTCCCTTGAACTTACTCAGCATGTAAGTCAGGGAAAGGGGATCACTTGGTTGACGAGACCTGTGGAGTCAGCTTAATAGACACGCTCATCTCTGATAAGTGGTGGACTGGATGGGAAGATTATCTCTTTAATTTCTCATGTATCTTTCTAATAGATTTATAGGAATTACATTTGTCCAGGTAGTTTCTTACACTCAACTCTCTAATATATACACAGCTGTCAAATATTTTTATAAACAATTATATTTTTATAAACATAAAATCACAAAATAAAGGACATTCATTCTCTGTATCTTACATGTTTATTTATGCTGTTATGGCGATCCATGGAACTATATCCCAAGAAGAGGTTAATTGGAAATTCTTGCTTCTTAATTTCTTTTGTTTGGATAAAATTATATTCATTATAAGTTCTGAGTAACACGATATGATAGGCCATTTTTAAGGCTATTGCTAGATGCATATTTCTTACAGTCTTTACCAGACACCTTCAGCAGCTAAGCAAGGTCAAGCCTGGTTAGTACTTGGAAGGGAGACCTTGATCCTTGATGATGAAAATTGGTAATTCTGTCTTAGAATCCCTCCTCAGACTCTTCCCTTCTGCAAGCCCATGGATTATTTTAGAGTCCTCACCCCAATGATATCAGACATCATCATGTTTATACACAGAGAAATGACTGAAAATAGAAAGAGTGATTATGTATTAGTAAATTCAGATTCTTTTGTTTATAATTGGGGAAACTGAGAACAGGCTGCCGTGGTCCTTCTGGGGCCCCTGCTGGGCTTCTCTTTTCTTGAACTCACTCACGATGTAAGTCAGGGATAGGGGATCACCTGGTGTGTGAGACACATTGGAATGAGGTCAAAAGACGGCTTCACCTTTCTGAGCATAAGAGAAAGGGTGGATTCACTGAGCAGGTCCCACTGTTAACTTCTCAGGCATCTTTCAGATAGACTCAAAAGGGACAAGCACTTTTCACACAGTTTCTGAATCCCAGTTCTCTAGTATATGCACAACTATGTAAATATTTTATCATTATTTCATACAAATAAATTCTACCATCGTGGAAAAAACCTAATAAATAAAACATCCATTTTCAGTATTTTTTGTCTTAATTTATGGCATTACTCTGATCTGAGAAACCACCTCCCAAGCACAGGCTGATGGGACATTCTTCCTCCTAATGTTGTCAGTTGTGTGACTGGGTCTACACTTTCTTGTGCAAACTCTTTCTTTATGAAAGCTCATGGCACATTGCAGAGACAAAACCTTGTTCCTTTAGAAATGATCATGGTTTCCCTGGTCGGTTTGGCTTAGTGGTTTGAGCGTCAGCCCAGGGATCACGGGGTCTAGGGTTTGATTCCCAGTCAAGGGCTGTGCCTGTGTTGGAGGTTCGATCCCCGCTAGGTTCCGGTCATGAGGGAGGTAACAAATCATTGTGTCTCCCTTACATCTCTCTCTCTCTCTCTCTCTCTCTCTCTCTCTCTCTCTCTCTCTCTCTCTCTTCCTCTCTCCTCTCCCTCTACAATCAATAAAAATATCCTCAGGTAAGGATTAAATAGTAGGTGTAATATTTATTCAGTGGCACATCTCTGCACACACACACACACACACACACGCACACACGCACACACACACACACACTGTGATGATTTTCATGGTACTGAATCCCAAATTCTCCTTCTCCTCTGTGCCTAGCACATGGGCTTTGCCCTTACACTGACCCTCACCTAGCATGTGACCTTCCTTCACAAACAGAACAGACCCAACATGACTGACGTGCAGACAGGGCTGGGCCTGCACCTGAGGTTCCTGTTCTCCCAGCACCTGGATCCTGCAGATGCCGCAGTGAGAGGGTCCTGGCTCGTCCTGGGGAGGGTCAGACCCAGGATCCCCTGTCCAGTCAGTGCAGCCAACACTGACCGACATGTGGGGAGTGCTCACTGACCCCCAGCTCAGCAGTGCCCATTCTCAGAGCCCACAGACTCTCTACTCAGTGACCCCACGGCTGCACCCGTCAGGCCCTGCAGGAACCTCCATCTCCTCCTGTATTTGTGTCTTTGGTTCAACCTCGTGGATATTCCAGCACCAAATGGGTCGCACAGGTGAGAATTCAGACACCTGCTTGTCACTCAGGCTCCCATTCAAAGGAGGTCCTCTCGAGGTCGTGTATGCATGAGCTCCAGTGACTTCCCACGTGGACTGTGTCCCCCAGCCCAGCAGCCCTCCAGGCACGGAGTCCCTGCTCAGCTCCAGGGATAGACAGAAGCACCTGCGGAGGTTCAGTTGTCTGGGGAATGTCTCAGGGGCTCCCACCTGGGAGAGGATGGAAGTCCCCACGTCCTTAGGGCCGTGGGTCTGCGCTGGTGTATCAGCACCCGTCAGGTGTGAACCCTCTTCCTGTGAGTCAGTGCACGTGTGTCTTCCATGTGCTCTTGTCATTACACTGAGTCCTCACACGTGGGACCTGCTTCACAAACACCCTTTCTAAACAAGGTTCCCAGAGATCTGAGGACTCCAGTGTAACTCTATCACCTCAGTACATGTACGTCAGGACCTTCCCGCAGGAAGGAAGCCTGCAGGTGGTTACTGTCCCAGATCTATGTGGAGGAGTCTCGTTTGGAAGGCCCATCAGGAGGACCAGCGTCCTGTGGCTGGTGGTCAGCTCCGTCCTGCTGCGGTCGCCCAGTGAGCTCTGACGCTGGGCGGTGCTGCTCTGCTCAGCCCTCAGGGACCCCCTCGGATCTGCACGAGGCCCCTGCATCGTCAGTGGGCTCACAGGTCTGGGGCACAGGAGGGTCAGGGGCCAGCTCTGCACATGCTAACGTGTCAGTGATCACTGTGACCCTCTCCGTGTGCTCACCACGTGCCCGCTGCTGCTTCACTTTGACGCCCGAGTGGGCTCTGGTGGGCAGAGGGGCACGGCCTCTGATGGACAATGGTGCTGGTCATGGTACCCCAGAGAGGAAGGGCCCATAAATGCATATTCACACTTACATGTCTCATACAAGGAGCTGATGCTCACGTCAGGGAGTGTGAGACGTCCCAAGTCCCATGATCTGCTGTCGCCCCAGTAGACCCAGGAGAGCTGCTGTCGTATCTCAGCCTGGCCCGAGGGCTGAGGACCGGGTGCCCCGGGCAGGAGAAGTCCTCAGAAAAGAAGCAGAAATGGTCCCTCTGGGTAGCTGAGAGCTTTGAGAGGAAGTCCCTGCGGTTGACAGGAAGTGCCTTCCCCAGCTCCCTCTTCAACTGACCCTGGGCCTGTTCTGTGTGTTCCCTGGGTTCCAAAAGGCCCCGTGTCCTCTGAGCCCTCTGGTATCCTGAGCGCCCCCTGCCGCCCCGTCATTTTCCCCTGCAGGCGAGGGTCCTCTCAGGACTCACAGGGCACTGACCTCTCAGCGTCTCTAGTCCAGTAGTAAGGGCTGTGCCCTGACTTCAGACTGTGCCCTCAGGGACACCGTATGCTTTTGATATCTATGTACATGGTGAACTGGCCTTACTGAACCCATGACTCTGCAGGGAGACCCCAAGCCAGGGCTTTGGGAAGACACCAGGGAGCCCTTCCCTGGAGTGCCAGGTGGACAGACAGAGCGACACTGCCCTGAGTCCAGAAGCTCTCGGGGGCTCTGGGGCCTCTTATGTCCTTAGGGTCCTGTGGTTGAGGGTCCCATCTGAGTATCCCAAATCCCACTGCATTGTACCTTTCAATAAATCACACACACACACACACACACACACACACACACACACACACACAGTGATGACTGTCATTGCTATGAACCCAGCGTTGCCCTTCTTCCCTGAACCCAGCTCATGGGCAGTGACTGCACATGGATTCTAGGCCTGGAGTGACTTCCTCTGGAAGCTGATCCAATGCACCCACGATGCACAGACTTTTCACAACACGTGTCTTGTGTTTCTCTGTTCTTGCAGGTCCTGTGAACCCGGATGCTGATTAGAACGGATCAGACCTGCTCCAGGGAGGGTCAGAGGAGCTGGTTCCCCCACTGACTACAGGGCCTGTAGCTGAGAGTCCCCTGGAGACCCCACAGCTGTATTAGGGGACCCCTGAGAATGGTGAGGCTGAGGAGACAGCACTGTAGTCAGCTGTCAGGTGAGGCTGCTCTCCCAGGTCACCTGGTGGGCGGGGCAGCAGTGGGCAGGGGAGTGAGGTCGGCTCTGTGAGGGACACCCTGGCTTCCTCAGGACACCTGGTTTCAGGACAGGCTTGATTTTCATCCACTCTTTTTTCCTCCATCCTGACGGTTATTTCCTTCCTGACCACCTGCTCCGTGGATCTCATTCCCCACATGTGACACAGACTCTCTACTCAGTCACCCCATAGCTGCGCCCGTCAGTCCCTGCAGGAACCACCCTCTCCTCCTGCATCTGCGTCTCTGGTTCAACCTCGGGGATAGTCCTGCACTGAGTGAGCCATCACGAGTGATACTTCAGGCACAGCTGGTGATCACTGCGGCTACATTCAAAGGCAATGTCCCGGGAAAGACCTCTCACTACAAACTGCAGCCAGGGTCAGGTCTCTGCAGGTCTGAGGTGGCGGGACCAGCTCCCACCTGAGACACAGCAGTCGGATCCATGTCTGCTCTTCCACCTGGAGAAGGGAGGGATTTGGTGAAGTAAAGGGAAAAGTTATACTACTCGAGAGTTCTGTGCCTGGAGAGAAAGCAATGGAAATGGGGACACATCTTCCCACAACACAGGTAACCATTCCTCCTGAGAATGCTCACTCTGAGCCAGGACACGCTCAGAATTCAGTGATAACGCATTTGGGCTCAGTGTGGAAATTACAATTGTTTGTAGACCACATGTTTATTTCACACGCCAACTAAGAAAATGAAATAAACTTGTATTATCTTATATAGAATTCATAAAGTGTCTTAGTCCTGGGAATGCACCTCCCTGACCTCCAACTCCAGGAGCACAAGGAACAGGTCCCAGACGCTGCTCTCTGGAATCCCCCGTGGTTTGTGCTGAAGACACAGCTGTGCACGACTCCCAGACCCTGGCTGACTCGGCAGGTACACTGAGGCAGGGCCATTGCTGGGAGACGCAGGTGTCCTCTGATGGAAAGATTTGGCTCAACAAATTCCTGACAGACTTCTTGGGTCTCCAAAATGCAGGTAGTTCAGGCAATTTCCAACTTTCTCGGACAGATATTTCTTGTGTGCTGACAGTGTCCCAAGCTCAGCAACCTTTCTGCGTTTTTTCCTTCTCCAAATAAAAAAATGCAGCCTCTGCTGTATGTGAGAAAGTTTCTACTAATATAATAAAACTTATAAAATACAAAGCCATCGTGGAAGCCACAGAACCATTCGACTGGAGAGACTCATGGGAAAATGTTATATGGGGAGGAAGCCAGAACCCTCAGAGGAAACAGCCACAAACACCACCTGCACATGCTCCTGGGCTGTTCTCTGAGGTCCGTGGGTCCTGAGCGCCCCCTGGTGTCCTGAGCGCCCCCTGCAGCCCCATCCTCCTGTCGCCCTCAGGAGGTTTGTGTCTGGGCTCACCCTGACTTCCCCTCACTGTGTCTCGCAAAGTAATACACGGCCGTGTCCTCAGATTTCAGTTTGGTCATTTTAAGAGAGACTGTACTCGTAGGGTTGTCCCTGGAGATTGTGAATCTTCCTTGAACGGATGGCGCGTACCACTGTTTATCTCCCGATGGTTTGTTCACTTCTGCCACCCACTCCAGCCCCTTCCCTGGAGCCTGGCGGACCCAGTGCATATCATGATTAGTGAAGGTGAATCCAGAGGCTTTGCAGGAGAGGCTCAGGGACCCCCCGGGATTCACCAAGCCTCCCCCAGACTCCACCAGCTGGACTTGGCACAGGACACCTGCAATCAGAGAAACAGACTGAGAACTGCCCCTGCAGCACGGTACCGCTGAGCTAGAGCCCAGGACGCACCTTTGACAGCGATGAGAAGGGAGGCCCAGAGGAGTGCGGACCCCATGGTGTGGTCACAGGACGGGCTGACCCTGAGGCTCCTCTCCGGGATCTGCAGGGACAGGGGCTGGGCAGGTTTTCATGAGCAGGGCTGGGTCCTCATTTGCATGTCTTTCCCCTGTGGACCTCTCTGAGCTGCCCACCCGGGCTCCTCCCTCCCTGCCTTGCCTTCGGGGAGGGCGGGGGACAGGATGCCTGGGCCTGGACCCAGGGGCACTCTGCTGGTCTGAACATTGTAGTATTTGTCTGTGAACAGTGATAGACACCTAGACCAGGATGGAAGTGGGATATTTAAGGTTCTCCAGGCAGGTTGCACCTAAACCCACTCAGGACACGTCCTGGGACAGGATTCTGGAGACCACAGTGCCCCCTGGTGGTTGTTCTGAACCACACAGAAGGATGACGCCAGGTCTGAACCAGCTTCCTGAGACAAGGCCCGGGTGTCTGCCACAGGGAAGTCCTTCCTGGCATTTTGAAACGGTGGCAGCCCAAATCCTGCTTCTGTCTTGTACACAGGTCGTCTCTGTAAGGTCACCGGGGCTTCAGGGATCCCACCTTGGGGAGAACGTGAGTAACATAACCCTCCTCAGTGCCAAGAGGAAGATAAGAGTCAACTGGAACAGGAACCTGACTCAGGGCATCACTGGGGAAAATGCTACCTGTGTACATGAATGGGGGGATTAACCAAGACTGAGGACACCCGTCCAGGGTGCTTGTTTGATCAGGTTCTGACTTTCCTTGCTATTTAATCAGTTCACATTTTCTTTCCTCACTTTCCTCTGAACTAGCTTTCCAAGGTCATGAAGACACTTTGTTGAGAGTGTGCAAGAGCACAAGTCATGTGTGTGTTGATTTTGTAGCTTACATCTTTCCTGAAATCACTTTCTAGTGCTATCAGTATCATGGGGCAATTTTTAGGGTTGTCTATATGCAAGGTCCGGTGGTGTGTATATAGATAAAGAGAACCATTTTAATCTTTTTCTTTAGGATTTAGACATCTTTTGTTTTTTATCTTGCCCAATCATTCTCACAAAATCTTCCAATTCTGTGGAATTGAAGTAGTCATAGGGGTGCCCTTGTATTGGTGCTGATCTTAGAAGACTAGCTCAAAAATTTTCTCTGTGCACTGTTGTGCCACTTGTCAACTTCTCAAATGTGGCCTTCGTCATATTGATGTGCCTACTTATCATTTCTGTACCTATTTTTTTTTTGAAGAATTGTAATCAGGAAGCCAATTTCAATGTTTTAAATGCTTTTTTCTACATCTATGTATATGATGAAATCGTTTATCTTTCATTGTGTGAATGAGTGTAGCACATTTAATGGTTTACATGTGTCAAACCATCCTTGCATTCTGGGTTGACATCCCAATGCACCATGGTCAATGATCCTTTCAATGTGCTGTTCAATTTTCTTGCACATTGTTGAGTATTTTTGCACTTAAGTTCATCAAGGATGTTGACCTGACATTTTTTACATCCCTACTTGGCTTTCATATTGATGTAATGGTCACATCAGTAAATTAGTTTGGTAGTGTTTCCTCTTCAATTAATTCTTGGAAGAGCTCCAGAAGCATTGATTCAAAATTTATAAATTCTTGCCAGGCCATGTGTCTCAGTGGATGCAGCATCGTCCCATGGACTGAGAGGCCCTGGTTTGATTTCTGGTCAGGGCACATGCGAGGGTTCTGTTCTCGATCCCCAGTAGAGGGTGTGCAAGAGGCAACCGAATGATGTTTCTCTTTCACAAGAATGTTTCTATATCTCTGTCCCCTCTTCTCTCTCTAAAATACACAAATAAATGAATAAATAAGTAAATATAAAAAGTTATACATTCTTGTTCTAGCTGGTTTGGCTCTGTGGTTAGAGTGTGGGCCTGAGGACTGAAGTGTCACAGGTTCAATTCTTGGTCAAGGGGCACGTTCCTGCATTGAAGTTTCGACCCCAACCCTGGTCAGGATCCGGTTGGAGGCAACCACTTGACCTTTCTCTCTCACATCTCTCTCTCTCTCTCTCTCTCTCTCTCTCTCTTTCTCTCCCCCCCCGTCCCTTCCACTCCATCTAAAGTCAATGGAAAAATAACCTTGGGTGAGGATTAACAACAACAAAATAAGTAGTAAACTCTTCTTTGATGTTTCGGTAGAATTCATTTTAAGTCCATTTGGTCATGGGCTTCAATTTGTTGGCAGGTTTTCACTGCTACCTCAATTTTCGTTTTTAAATCCTCACCCGAGAAATATTTTTTTCCATTTATCTTCAGATGGAGTGGGAGGGAGGGAGAAAGAGAGAGAGCGGGAGGGAGGGAGAGAGAGAGAGACAGAAACATCTACCTGAGAGAGACCAATCGATGGTTTGCCTCCCGCAGAGCCGTGAACAGGGCAGAGGACAGAACAGCAACCGAGGTACATGCCCTTGATGGAATCGAACTCGCGACTCTTTGGTCTGCGGGCAGATGCTGTAACCACTGAGCCAAACCAGCTAGAGCATACATCAATTATTTTTGAAACTTCATAACGATTTAGCAATAATAAAATCACATTACTAATTTGAACACCTACTAAGCAGACCGAGAAATACTACAGTTGATATTCACAGGGTGTGGCCAGTGTGTAAATTACTGTTGTGTCCTGACCACATATTTATTTTATTTTCCATCCAAGAGAATGAAATAAATTCCTATTATCCTACATAGTATTTATAAAATGTGGTGGTCCTAAGAATGCATCTCCCTTACCTCCAACTCCAGGAGCACAAGAAACAGGTCCCAACCGCTGCCCTCTGTAATGCACCCTGGTTTGTGCTGAAGACAAAGCTGTGCACGACCTCCCAGACCCAGGATGACTCGGCGGGGACACTGAGGCAGGACCATTACTGGGAGACGCAGGTGTCGTCTGACAGAAACATTGGCTCAGGAAATTCCTGACTGACTTGTTGGGTCTCCTGAAATGCAGGGAGGTTCAGGCACGTACCACCGTTCGTGGACAGACATTGAATGTATGCTGACAGTTTCCCGAGGCTCATCAACCCCTTCGCATTTTCATTCCTCCATAAGTGATACACTACATTTCTGCACATGATAATGTTTCTAATAATATCGCAAATATTTCCATATACAGAACCGACAGTGCAGCTTCAGAACCAAAGTCCTACAGAGACTCTTGTAGAAACTGTTATCTGAAGAGGAAGCCAAGAGCCTCAGAGGAAACAGCCATAAACACCACCTGCACCTGCTCCTGGGGCTGCAACAGAGTCGGTGGGTCCTGAGCGCCCCCTGGTGTCCTGAGCGGCCCCTCCAGCCCCTCTCCTGTCCCCTCAGGAGGTTTGTGTCTGGGCTCACGCTGACTTCCCCTCACTGTGTCTGCTGAACAGTAATACACAGCCGTGTCCTCGGTGGTCACGGAGCTCAGCTGTAGAGATAACTGGTTTGTGGATGTGTCTCTGAAGATGCAGGTGCGGCTCCTGAGCAATGGGCTGTAGTAAGTGATTCCATCATAACATGTGCGCCCCATCCACTCCAGCCCTTTTGTGGTTTCTGGCAGATCCAATCTCTGCAGGAACCACTGGTTTTGATGGAGTATCCAGAGACAGCGCAGGTGACAGAGAGGGTTTGTGAGGGCTTCACCAGTCCTGGGCCCGACTCCTGCAGCTGCACCTGGGACAGGACACCTGGGGACAAGGAGTATCAGGCCCTGTCAGTCACGTGCAGTCACAACCACCATATAGACCCTGTCTGACCTGAGATCCTCACCTTGGGGGGCTGTCACCAGGCACAGGAGAAGACCCAGCAGTCTCATCTTCTTCTAGACCACGGCTCTGCCTTCCCCAGAGACCTCAGCCCTGTGTGAGGGGAGAGCTGTGAGCCTCCCCAGCCCAGGGGAGGATTTACCCTGGAGTTTGAGTAGAAATTTGCACGTGGGGCAGCCTGTTCCTTATAAGTGTGGGGACTTAGGTCAGGCTGCCCTGGTCCTTCTACTGCTAATGTGTAGGCTTTCCTTTTCTTGAATGCACTTAGTACATTCGTTACTTATAGGGGATCTCCTAGTACACAAGATATACTAGAGTCAGCTTAATGGTAATGCTCATCTCTGATAAGTGGTGGACGAGTTGAGTAGATTACACTTTTAATTTCTCATGCATCTTTCAAATATATTTAATGGGATTAAATTTATTTAGATAATTTCTTAAACCCAGCTCTCTAATATCTACAGAACTGTCAAATATTTTTATTAAAAATTTTATTTTTATAAACATAATTTTATATAGCCAAATAATATATAGGTTGGTTTGAAAATCACAAAATAAAGGACATTCATTCTCAGTATCTTATTTCTTTATGTTTTAACTTTGATCCAAGGAACTATATCCCGGGAACATGTCATTGAGGTACCCTTAATTCTTTTTTATTTTTTATTTGTTAAAATGATATTACTTACAAATTCTGAGTAACACCGTGCTGCATGCCTTTGTTTAGGTTAATGCTAGAAACCTGTTCTTGCAATCTTTGCCAAACACTCTCAGAGCTAATTAGTGTCAGACCTGGTGAGTACTTAGATAGGCGACCCCTGATTCTTCATGTTGAAAATTACGTAATTGTGCCTTTAAGTCCCTCCTCAAACTCTTCCCTTGTGCAAGCTGATGGCTTATTGCAGAGACTGTAACAAATTATGTCAGACATATTCATATTTTTACATGGAGAAATGATTGAGAATAAAAGAGTATTTATGTGGACAATTCAGATTCTTTCATATGTGGAAATTGTAAACACAGCAGATTAACTGACCTCTTTTCTCAGTCAAATATTTTCAGTGAAGTTGGGGTCACAGGAAGGCAAATCATGGAGGTTCCTAGCACAGATATGCTCATAGGAAAGGGAACTTTATCCCTGATAGCACCCTCACTCCCAGGACACACGACATGGTCAACTGGGCGGTTTTCAAATCTTGGATATTGTAAATAACACTGCTATGCACATGGGGGTGTATATATTCTTTCTGATTTGTGTTTTGGGATAATTAGGATATATTTTCAGAGGTGGATTTGCTGGGTCAAAAAGCAGTTCTATTTGTATTTTTTTGTATTAATTACTTTATCTTTGTTTCAGATATTTCTCCATTTCTTCCCTAGACACCATCCTCCTGATCCCACCCTTCCCACAGCATTGTGGTCTATGTCCATTGGTTATGCATATATGCATGTAAGTTCTTTGATTTATATTACCCTCCTCGCGCCCTCCTCCTCTGGGGCTTGCCAGACTGAACGTTCTATTTTTTATTTTTTATTTCTTTGAGGAAACTCCATAGAGTTTTCCACAGTGGCTGCACCAATCTGCATTCACATCAATAGTGCACCAGGGTCCTGTTTTCTCCTCATCCTCCCCAGCACTGGGTGTTTGTTGAGGTATTGATAGGAGCCACTCTGTCGTTTCAATTTGCACGTCTCTGATGATCAGTAATGTGAGCATTGTTTCATATGTCTCATGGCCATCTGTACGTCCTCTTTGGAGAAGTGTCTATTCAGGGCATTGGCCCATATTTTAATTGGATTGTATGTCTTCCTGGTGTTGAGTTGTATGTAGTTTTTAAATATTTTGGAATTTAAGCCCTTATCAAATGTACCTTTGGCAAATAGACCACAGCCTTTTCTAACTCAGAGATGTTAGAGGTAAACATTGAATCAAGAATCCAGAGAGGTTCCCTGAGGGAAACTGTGACATGAAGAGGAAACCACACAGGAAACCAGCCCAAACCTCCAACTGCACCAGCTCCTGGATGGTCCTTGTGTTCAGGACCCTGAGCGCCCCCTGGTGGTCGCAGCCTCTCCTGCAGGGAGGTTTGTGTCTGGGCTCACACTGACTTCCCCTCACTGTGTCTCCTGCACAGTAATACACGGCCGTGTCCTCGGTGGTCACGGATCTCAGCTGCAGGGAGAACTGGCTCTTGGACGTGTCCCTGGAGATGGTGGTGCGGCTCTTGAGGGACGGGTTGTAGTAAGTGCTACCACCACTACCATATATGTACCCAATCCATTCGCTCTTGATGGGCGGGTTGTAGGTAGTGCTACTATCACTACCATATATGTACCCAATCCATTCCAGCCCCTTCCCTGGTTTCTGTCGGATCCAGCTCCACCAGTTACCACTGAGTGAGCCCCCAGAGACAGAGCAGGTGAGGGAGAGGGTCTGTGAGGGCTTCACCAGTCCTGGGCCCGACTCCTGTAGCTGCACCTGGGACAGGACACCTGGGGACATAGAGCATCAGGCCCTGTCAGTCACGTGTGTCACAACCACCCCATGGACCCCTGTCTGACCTCTGAGACCCTCACCTTGGGGGGCTGTCACCAGGCAGAGGAGAAGACCCAGCAGTCTCATCTTCTTCTAGACCACGGCTCTGCCTTCCCCAGAGACCTCAGCCCTGTGTGAGGAGAGAGCTGTGAGCCTCCCCAGCCCAGGGGAGGGTTTACCCTGGAGCTTGAGGAGAAATTTGCATGTGGGGCAGCCTGTTCCTTTTACATGGGGGGACTGAGGTCAGGCTGCCCTGGTCCTTCTAGGGCTCTGTGGGGGCATGTCTTCTCTTGATCTCACTATGTATGTAAGTCAGGGATAGGGGATCACCTGGTTCAAGGGAACTACTGGAGTCAGCTTAATGGACATGCTCATTTTAAATAAATGGCAGAAGAGATTAATAGATTATAGTTTTAATTTCTCATACATCTTTCAAATAGATTTGAGATTACATTTATTTAGGTAGTTTCTTAATCCCAACTATTTAATGTATATACAACTGTCAAACCTTTTAAGTAAACAATTATATTTTATAAATATGATTTTATATATACAAATAATTTCTCCTTTGTTTTGAAAATCACAAAATCAAGGACATTCATTCTGAATATCTTGTTTGTTTAATTTTTGTCATTACTTTGGTCCAAGGAACTATGACCCAAGAACAGGTCATTGTCAGACACTGGATTGATTTTATTTTGTTTTATTTTTTATTTTTTTTATTAATTTATTTTTGTTACAGATGTTTCTCCTTTCCCCCATTGTCACCCTCCTCCCCCTCCCTCCCTGCCCCGTCCCCAGTTTGCTTGTCCTTGTCCATTGGTTATGAGTACATGCATACATGTTCTGTGGTTCATCGCTCCCCTCCCCCACCACCTCTTCTGGGAATTGTCGGTCTGTACCCTACTGGAAAGGCAACCCACTGTATGGGAGAGCATAATTGCCAATGATATATCAGATAAGGGATTAATTTCCATAATATGTAGAGTGCTCATACAGCTCAACAAAAGGAAGACAAAATACCCAATTAAAAAATGGGCAGTGGAACTAAATAGACACCTATCCAAACAGGACATACTAATGGCAAAGCGACATATGAAGAAATGCTCAACATCACTAATTATCAGAGAGATGCAAATTGTTTTATTTTTTTAAGTGATATTTCTTACAAGTTCTGAATAACCCTATTCTACCTTTTCTCAGGGTATTAATTGAAACATTTTTCTTACAATCCTTGCAAAACTCTTTCAGAATCTAAGCCTTTGATTCTTGATGTTGAAAATTTTGTAATTGTGTCCTTCGGTCCCTCTATCCTTGTGCAAGCCCATGGTATATTGCAGAGTCACTAAACCAAATACATAAGAAACTATCATATTTTTACATGGAGAAATCATTGAAAATAAATAAGAATAATTATTCATGTGTACAATCAGAATCTTTCATATGTTGTCATTGTGAAGGCAGCAGATTAACTGGCCCATGTTCTCAGTTTGGTGTTTCCAGTGGTGCTGGAGTTTAAAAGGAGACAAATGAAGAAATTTCCTATCATAGATTTGCTCAAAGGAAAGTAAAATTTACCCTGCCAGAAACATTGACTCCCAGCCCCCCTCTCTCTGACCCTTTGGATAGTCACCGTGGTCAGAGTTCCTGGGCTCCTGAAATAATCTCTAACATCCTTAATGTATAATAAACACATTCTCCCATAAGAAACATGGTAGAAAAATGTATTCTCAGTGTACGTTGTCTTTTCATTTCCTACATGAAATATTTGGTGGAAAATGTTTTAATATTAACAATTTTCAATTTATCAAAATTTTCTGTGATGGGTCCAGTTTTTTAAAATTTTATGTAACAACTGACCAGAAAGTGTCACTCTCCATTGCCCATGGGAGGGGAACCCTGATATGAACACACTGGGCAGTAAACCCAATAGAGAAATGTTGGTTGGAATCCTTAATATCATTGAAATCTGCTTGCTGTGTCCTCTGACCAGGAGACCAACTTTCCTCAGCACGAAGCCCTGATTCATATCAAAAATTTATTCACTTCATTAGACTTTACTCTGTGAATCACCCTGCTGTATGTAACATAGAAATCTAGACTAACCCCTGAGAAATTATATCATGTAGACGTCAGGCAGATGAGGAAGGGACCTCAAAGGACATGAGGAAGATTCTGAGCAGAGGTGACAGAGACAGGATCCCAGAGGGTATTTCACGAGGATGAAAGTGACCAGGAGGACGAAGGTGCAGAGAGGTCTTGAGAGGGACACGTGAGGAGATGACCTGGAGCTGACATCCGGGAAAGTGAATGTCCCAGTGAGAGCCCTGCATGGAGCTGTGTGTGCAGGACTCACAGGGGACAGTGAGAGAGTGAGGCCCTGGCGAGTGTGAGGACCTGGGAGATGGACTCTCAGTGTGTGTAGACGGTGAAACCTGGGTGGGCGGACGTGGGTTTTGAACCATGTTCTCCAGGGCCAGTGCCCAGATGACCACTTCTCAGGGGATGCTGGGAGCAGGACTGTGGGGTGATGGTGCCCCCTAGTGGTACCTCTGAGCCATGCAGGCTGCAGGACCCTAGGGACTGATCCAGCTGCCTCTGCACCCACCAAAGACCAGGGGCGGGAAGAGCTCACCTTTAAGGTCAGGCTTTTCCTCTCTGAAGAGGAGAGAAACACAAGACTCTGACGATGAGGGTATTTTGTATCATTGCAACGTCCTCAGTAGTGTACCACATGGGAGTATCTCTGGTCAATTTGGTATTTTTAGTGTTTTTGTAGGACCTGCTGAAATGATAGTTTTAGAAAGTGTGAATGAGTAGAAAAAGCAGCTGAACATATTGTTTTCCAATAAGCATAGCCATGGCTGGGTAGTTAGCTGGTTGGATCGCCATCCTGTACACTGAAAGGCTGTGGGTTCAGGTCTTGGTCAGGACACACACCTACGTTGTGGTTGTGATCCTTGTTTGGAGAGCGGGTGGGAGGCACCCAACTGATGTTTCTCTTTCCCGTCCTTTCTCTAAATACGAGTGAGGAATAAATACATAAATACATAAGTACAGTAGGTATAATGTTTGTTCAAAGACACATTCTCTGCAACACACTCACACACACTGATGCTTTCCATGGTAATGAACCCCAAATTTCACTTGTCCCCTGTACCCAACACATGGGTAGTGCCCCCTCACTGACCTTAAACTACTTCCTTCACAAACAGAAGAAATCAAACATGATTGAAGTGTAGACGAGGCTGTGCCTGTACCTGAGGTTTCCTGTTCTCCCAGCACCAGGAACATGGCACCTGTAGCTACTGCCCTTCTAGCAGGTGTGGGTGCACCAGGAACTGTGGGGATCACCAAGTACAAGACAAGGCCCTAAGGGTCAGGCTGTCAGGTGGCATTCACGTGGGACTCAGGCATTGGGATTTTCAAACACTGAGTTTAATCCACTCTGATTACTCTGAGAAAACCTTAAAGGGAACGAGAGGCAGACCTCAGCGTATTGAACGAACTGCAGCTGAGAGGTGGAAACTCAGAAAATCCAGGGAGATGGAGACTCTGACAACACACAGACCCAGAGATGAGCAGGCCGTCAACAGGCTCTGAGGAGGCGCTTGTTTGTCAGGACCTGCACTTCCAACCCCACAAGGAATCTCCTCACAGCTGCAGGCCTGTAATCTGTAACCCCTTACCCATCGTTATTCCCCATGCCTGTAATCTGTAACCCCTTACCCATTGTTACCCCCATGCCTGTAATCTGTAACCCCTTACCCATTGTTACCCCCATGCCTGTAATCTGTAACCCCTTACCCATTGTTATCCCCATGCCTGTAATCTGTAACCCTTTACCTATTGTTATCCCCATGCCTGTAATCTGTAACCCCTTACCCATTGTTATTCCCCATGCCTGTAATCTGTAACCCCTTACCCATTGTTATTCCCATGCCTGTAATCTGTAACCCCTTACCTATTGTTATCCCCATGCCTGTAATCTGTAACCCCTTACCCACTCTTATCCCCATGCCTGTAATCTGTAACTCCTTACCCATCATTGTGTGATTTTTGTCTTTGTTTCTGATAAAACCGAATCACTCTGGTCTCTTTTCTGGAGCCTGGCGGATCCAAGTTATATAATAGTCACTGAACGTGAATCCAGAGCCTTTGCAGGAGAGTCAGAGACCCCACGGCCTGTTTCAGGTCACCTCCAGTCTCCTGCAGCTGCACCTCACTTTGGACACCTGCAGACAACAGACATAGTCATTAGGAGAGGACACACACACACACACACACACACACACACACACACACACACGTCCCCAGGTCTCCGTGATGCTACCATGTAAGAGCATCCAAGCAAGAGCCCAGCTCAGCCCAACCAGCTCAGCCCAAACGTCATGGTGCTTCCTCGGGGTTGTCTCCTGCAGTGAATGGAAAGTGCAGCGTCCCTGGGGTGGGGCTGCTCTCCCAGAGGTGCAGGGACAGGGCTGGGCTGCGTGTATGAGCTCCAGAAACTCTCCATGTGCATGGGCTCCTCCCTTTAAAGACAGGGAAGTGGAGTTTCTGGGTGAGGGACCGCTGGACTCAGAGAGACAAGCACCCCCTTGTGAGTGTGGAGACTTTTAGAAGGGCCTAGGTAGTCTGTGTGCTGTAGAGAAATTGTTGCTGTTGATAAATCCAAAATCCGTCAGTCAAACAGAACTGAATATACAAGGATATCCATATCCACAGAGGGCCGTGATGTTCCAACTCAGTGTAGAATCTTCCTGTGGTCCTAGGGGGCTGTATGAGCACCCAGGACATATCCCTGTGTGATCTCTGAGACTGGATTCTTCACTCTGTGTCTTCACTGAGATCCTCCTGTGTTTAGGTGTGTAACAGTTGATTGTTATTGTTATTTTTTCCTTTATTGATTTTAGAGAGAGAAGAAGGGAGAGGGAAAGAGAGATAGAAACATGGGTGAGAGAGAACATCGATTGACCGCCTTCTGCATGGCACCCACTGGGAATTGGGCACACAACCTGGGCATCTGCCCCAACCAACATTGAACCAGCGACCACTTGGTACATGGGTCAATGGTCAAACAGTGAGCCAGGCTGGCCAGGACAAACATTCACACTTTAAATCTTAACATCCAGCATGATGGTGTCAGGAGGTGGGGCCTTGGGAGGAGCAAAGGTCATAATGGTGGGCTTCTCATGAGAGGGGTTAGTGCCCACATAAAAGAGGAAAGAGGATGCTCCCTTGTTCCATGTGCCCACTAAGATTACAGCAAAGTCAGAGTGAACCCAGAAACAAACCTCCCTGAGGGACACAGGCGGGTCAGTATACAGGGGTGCTCAGGACACTAGGGGGCTCACTAAACGCCAAAGGGAAGGCCAAATGACACCCATTTCACCTGACAATGAACATGTGCATCCCTGGGAAAGTGATCCCATGAAGAGTCTAAACTGGCTGCTTCTTCTTCATATAAAGGGACTATGCAAACGAATATGATCTCTGACGAAGGAACTCTCCCCCTAAGTAGCATTGTTGCGACTTGGTTTCTGTTCAAGGTTGACTGGACCAAAAGGTGCCCAAACTCTTGGCTGAAAGTTACTTCCGAGTTTGTTCATAGTGTGTTTACAGATGAACTTTCCCTTGGAATTGGTGGCTGAGAAAGGCAGATTGTTTTTCCCAATGTGGAAAACAATGATCCTGGACCCTGTGCATCCACAAGAGCCTGAGTGTGTCTGCTCAGTGTGTGGAGCCTTCCACCCTCAGGGCCCTGTGGACAATGAGGGGACACTCAGTCCCCACGGAGGGGAGCTTTCCCCTGGGAATGGGGAGGAGGAGACAGAGCCCAGCAAACCCCTGTGGTCCTGGGGGCTGTGTGCACACCCAGGACACACCCCTGTGTGATCTCTGAGACTGGACCCTCCTCTCTGAGTCATCACTGAGATCCTCCTGTGCTGAGGTGTGTATCAGTTGATGGTTATTTTTTTGCTGAATAATATTCCATTGAAAGGTGTTTCCTAGTTTGCTTATTTATAAAACTGGAAGGACCTTGAGGTTGTTTAACGATTCTAATACAGCCCTGGCCGGTTTGACTCAGCGGTTAGAGCCTTGACCTGCTGTCCAGAGAGACCCGGTTTCAGTTCCCGCTAAGGGCACGTACCTAGGTTGCAGTTTGTTCCCGGCCCTGGTTGGGTCGTGCGGGAGGCAGCCACTCGATGTGTCCCTCTCACATCGATGTTTCTTTCTCTCTCTCTTCCTCTCTCTCCCTCCCACTCTGTCTGAACAAAAAATGGAAAAATATCCTCAGGTGAGGATAAAAAAAAAATTCTAATACAGAGATGTTTAAATATTTGGTTGTAGGTTTTTTTTCCCCCTTGGGGTGGGGCTTGTATTTTTGTATGAACATAAAGATTCATTCTTTTGGGGTAAACACTCCTAGTGGGACCATTGAGATACATGTTGGGTATATATTTAATTTAAGAACAAACCATAATCACATTATGAAGAAAGAATAACAGTACACAAAGGGACCTAGAAAAGGAGAGAGGCCCAGTCATTACCAATATGTCATCTGCACACACAGTGTCACCTCCTCACTTGTCCGCAGTGAGAATATGAGAAGTTAGAGCCACAGAGAAAAATCGAGAATCCTCCTGGATGCAGATGAGAGCTGAGAGGAAATCCCTGCTCCCAACAGGAAGCCCCTCCTTCCCCCTCACGCTGCACCTGGTCTCCTGTGCTGTTCTCTGTGGTCGGTGGGTCCTGAGCGACCCCTGGTGTCCTGAGTGTCCCCTGCAGCCCCACCCTCCTGTCCCCCTCAGTAGGTTTATGTCTGGGCTCACACTGACTTCCCCTCACTGTGTGGTGCACAGTAATATAGGGCCGTGTCCTCGGCTCTCAGATTGTTCATTTGCAGATGCAGTGTGTTCTCGGAGTTGTCTCTGGAGATGGTGAAGCGGCCCTTCACAGAGTCCGCATAGTATGTGCTACCTCCATCAGGATTAATAGCTGACACCCATTCCAGCCCCTTCCCTGGAGCCTGGCGGACCCAGTTCATCCAGGAGCTACTGAAGGTGAATCCAGAGGCTGCACAGGAGAGTCTCAGAGACCCCCCAGGCTGCACCAAGGCTCCCCCAGACTCCACCAGCTGCACATCACACTGGACACCTGCAAACACAAAGACGTTCTGGTCAGGACACTGTCACACGTCCACTGTTTCTCTCTCTCATCCACTCTCACACTGAGTACATCTTGTTCTCCATAAATTACCTCTTAAAATAGCAACAAGGAAAACCCAGCTGAGCCCAAACTCCATGGTGAGTGCTCTGTGTTCAGTCCTGATCAGGGAATGTGGCTCCTGGGAATCCTGGGCTGGGCTCTGCTCCCAGAGCTGCAGGGCTAGGCCTGGGCTGCTTTTAATGAGCTGATGGAGCCCTATTTGCATGTCCTGATACTATTTAGGGAGCTCTGGGGTTGGAGACCTGCAGACAGGGCAGTGCCTCCGTGCATGTGCGAGTGTCCAGGGGGAGAATCATGGTCATGATAACATTTCAACAACAAAGCAAGAATCATAAGGAGGTTGGGGCATGCCCTGTGTCCACATCTAGTAACAGTGAGAACAACATTTGGTCTGTGCTCCTCCCCACTGGGCCCCCCGACTCCCCTGAACCAACTCCAGAGCAGAGCAGGACCTGCCCATGAGGCTGAAGATCCCTTGTAGGTCATGAGAGCATGAATGAAGGTCTGTATCCTGGTGCTACCCAACGTCAGGGCTGGAGACAAGGAGACACATGGAAAGAGACCACAGGCTGAAGATCTTGTAAGAGTGGACACTGTGGACACAGAGTGATGGTGCCCTCGACACCAACTGAGTGTCTCTAGCATCCTCCCCTTCAAGGAGACAGAGAGGGAGTGCTGAGAAGTTGATTTTCTATGCCTGGGACTCAGAGACAGTGAGAAATCAGGAAGTTTCATGGAGCTGATGGAGAGGCTGTGGGTTTCCAACAACCAGTGTCCACCTACAGAAGGTCTCTCAGCATAGACAGTAATGAAAACCTTGAAGAAGGTAATATAATAGAACAATTAGTGATGCATATGTAAGTCAGAATATCTGTGATCAGCGAGAAGGCTCATATTGAAGGTTAATCACTCATCTATGAAACAGAGACCTTTGCAGTTTAAATTCACAGTGAATGCCATGGTGATATGAGTTGAATTGATCACAGGGCCTGGTCCTTGTCGAGTGTGTTATTACAGCTGAGAAAGTTTATTGTAAAAAGGGACAGCTCTGTGTTTCCACAGCGTTTAGATAATGGTGCATAGTGTACTCATGTAATACACGTATTTACAGAGCATGGAGATAAAGCCTGGACAGTAGACGAGCCCAGAACCCACCTCCTCCTGGGGGACGTGAGCTCAGTGGGTCCTGATCTCCCCAGGGTCCTGAGAGCACGTTTTCCTTCAAACCCCACAGAGGACCAGAGACTCCTCATCGCCTTCCCCTCAATCAGCCTGCTTTTCGGGTCCCTTCCTGCAGGAGCTCTATGGACCCTGCTGTTCACAGGACGTCCCCTCCTCATTCTTTCCGTCCACGGACCCCGCCCTCCACTCCTTGGCTGTGAATCCCCCGGGGTCTCTGCTGCACCACAGGGGAGCCCCGTGTCCCTCTCCTGTAGTGATGCCCACACTGCAAGAGCCTTGAACAAAACCTTCCTTTAAAATTAGCAACTGTCAGAGAACTTTCCACCAGGATGGAAGTGGGATATTTAAGATTCTCGAGGCAGGTAAACCCACTTAGGACACGTCCTGGACAGGATTGTGGAGACGACAGCGCCCCCTGGTGGTTGTTCTGAGCCACACAGGCTGAGACGCTGTGGCTGAACCAGCTTTCTGAAACAAGACAGAGGTGTAGGCCACAGGGAAGTCCTTCCTGGCATTTTGAAATGGTAGCTCCCCCAAATCTTGCTTCTCACTTGTACACAGCTGAGTCTCTTCAAGGTTCCTTGGGCCTCAGGGCTTCCCCCTTGAGGAGAACCTGAGGAACGGAACCCTCCTCAGTGCCAGGGGCATGATGGGAGTCAACTGGAACAGGAACCTGACTCAGGGCATCACTGGGGCAAATGCTACCTGGGTGCATGAATGGGGCATTAACCAAGACTGAGGACACACGTCCAGGGTGCTTGTTTCATCAGGTTCTGACTTTCCTGATTGTGCACCCAGTTCACGTTTTCTTTCCTCAATTTCTTCTGAAATAGCCACACACATTTCCGAGGGTCATGAAGACACTTTATGGAGAGTGTGCAGGAGAACAAGTCCTTTGTGTGTTAATTTTGTACCTTACATCTTTCCTCAGTTCACTTTCTAGTTGTATTAGTATAATGGGCCACTTTTTAGGGTTTTCCATATTCAATGTCAGGTCATATGTACAGATATAAAGAGAACCATTTTAAGTTCATTCTTTCTGATTTAGACATTTTTTTTATCTTGCTCAATTATTCTCACAAAAACTTCCAGTTCTGTTGAATAGAAGTAGTCACCAGGATGTCCTTGTGTTGGTCCTAATGTTAGAAGAAAAACTTTGAAATATTCTCTGTGTAGAATAAGATCACTAGTTGGCTTCTCAAATGTGACCTTTTTTATGTTGAGGTAGATGCCTTGAATAACTAATTTATTTAGAAATGAGTCATGAAAGAATTTTGGATTTTTTAAATGTTATTTCTTCTTTACATCGGTTTATATGATGACGTAGTTTTATCCGTCGTTCTGTGAATGAGGTGTAGCACATTTACTGATTTACAAACATTGAACCATCCTTGCATTCTAGGGCGCTATCCCACATGTCCATGGTCAATGATCCTTTCAATTTTCTGTTGAGTTTCCTAGTTTATTTTTGAGGATTTTTACATTTATGTTCATCATGGATATGAAGTGTCATTTTCTTTTTTCTTTTTAAATTTTTGTCCGTATTTGGCTTTGGTATAAGTGTAATGATCACCTCAATAAAAGTCTGTGGATCTTTCCCTTGTTCTTTCCTAGCTAGGAATAGTTTGGGAAGGATTGACTAAGAAGGCATTAATTGTTCTTTCAAGTTTTAGTAGAATTCACCCCTGAAGATTTTGGACATGAGCTTTATTTGTTAGTACATTATGGTTTCAACTTCAATTATTCTTTTAAATTAATATCAATTCATAATCTTTGGGGTCACATTCCTAATTCAAAGAAAAATTAACTGACTGGGTAATACAATGTTCACCTTCACAGGCTGTGGACAGCACATTGGAGTTCCCACAAGCACACACGTGGAGCTGAGCAGTGACAGGCTGACAGCCTCCTAACTCTGCATCCCTCAGGTAGATCAGAGCTACATGCTGAGAAGGGAGCAGCTCGGGGTCCTGCCCAAGGAAAGACCTGTCTCTCCAAACTGCAGCCAGGGGCTGGGCTCTGCAGGTCTGAGGTGGCAGGACCAGCTCCCACCTGAGACTCCGCACTCAGATATATGTCTGCTCTTCGGCCTGAAGAAGGGAGGCACTCAGTGAAGAAAGGGGCAAAGTTATTCACCTCGGGATTTCTGTGCATGGAGAGAAAGCAATGGAAATGGGAACACGTCTTCCCACACCACATTTACAAAGTCCTTCTGTGAAAGGCCACTCTGAACAAGGACACCCAGATAATTCAGTGATAATGCATTTGGAGCCAGAGTGGAAATTACAGTTGTTTGCAGGTCATATGTTTATTTCACATGCCAACCAAGAGAATGAAGTTAAACCATATTTTCCTATATAGAATTCATAAAATGCCTTAGTCCTAACAATGCAACTCTCTGACTCCAAATCCAGGGGCACAAGGAACAGGTCCCAGCTGCTGCTCCATGAAATCCCCCGTGGTTTGTGCTGAAGACACAGCTGTGCACATCTCCCAGACCCTGGCTGACTCGGCGGGACAGTGAGGCAGGGCCATTGCTGGGAGACGCAGGTGTCGTCTGATGGAAATTTTTGGCTCAGGAAATTCCTGACAAATTTCATGGCCCTTCCTGAAATGCAGGGAGGTTCAGGAAATCTCCACCTTTCATGGACTGACATTGATTGTGTGCTGACAGTTTCCCCAGGCTCATAAATCCCTCTGCATTTTTCCTTCTCTAAATGAAAATGCCAGTTCTGATACTTGAGAATGTTGGTATAAGTAAAATAAAAATTTTAAAACACTGAGTCAGTAGTCGTTGTTACACAATCAGAGGTCTAGAGAGACCCTTGGAGAAACTGTTATCTGGAGAGGAAGCCGAAAGCCTCAGAGGAAACAGCCATAAACAACACCTGCACCTGCTCCTGGGGCTACAACACAGAGTCGGTGGGTCCTGAGCGCCCCCTGGTGTCCTGAGCGCCCCATGGTGTCCTGAGTGCCCATGGTGTCCTGAGTGCCCCCTGGTAACCTGAGCGCCCCCTGGTGTCCTGAGCGCCCCTGCAGCCCCACACTCCTGTCCCCCTCAGGAGGTTTGTGTCTGGGCTCACACTGACTTCCCCTCACTGTGTCTCTCACACAGAAATACACGGCCGTGTCCTCGGCTCTCAGGAGGTTCAGCTCCATGTAGGCTGAGCTTGTGGATGTTTTTCTGGTCATGGACACTCTGCCCTGGTACTTCTGAGCGTAGTTTGTGTCACCAATTTTAGGGTTAACATGCCCCATCCACTCAAGCCCCTGTCCTGGGGCCTGTCACACCCAGTTCACGTAGTGGTCAGTGTAGGTGTACCCAGAAGTTTTGCAGGAGACCCTCCCTGAGGCCCCAGGCTTCCTCACCTCGGCCCCAGACTGCACCAGCTGCCCCTGGGAGTGGACACCTGTGGAGAGGAGACAGGAGTGGGTGGAAATCCCCCTTGACTGTCCCTGCTCCCCTCCTCAGCCCAGGGACTGGGGAGCCCTTACCTGTAGCCACTGCCACCAGGAGGAGGGTTCTCCAGCTCCAGGCCATGGAGAGGGGCTGAGCTGTGGGCACTTCTGTAGGGAGGGTGTGGCTGTGGGTGATGCTCTCAGGGCACAGACTTTTCCATATTTAACCTGGTCAACCTCATCTCATTTGCGTATTCATGAGGAAGAGTATTTCATAGCTGAGGACTGAACCCCACCTGAGAGACGCTGGAGGACGCAGGGACCGTGCTCAGTGGGAGTCTGAGGGTTCACGTACTAATCCTTGTGGGAGGACAGGTGTCCTCCGCCACGTCCCTGAGCTCTGTGTACACTGAGCCCCTCTCTGAGGAACAAGCCCCACAGGACATGCTCCTCAGTGTGAACCACCTTTGAGTCACACGGGGACCTCCTGGACCAGCTCTGGGCTTTGGTACCTGAATGTTCATTCCTGGATCAGTGTGTCTCCAAAGTGCTGCACCTGGTGAGGTAATAAAGCCATCCCTGACCCAGCTCCTTACAACCCAGAAGCTCTAAAAATACCCACTTTGTGTGTGGTTCTTATGTTTATGGAGGTTGGTAATGCTCTGTTTGAACAGGATATTAGTACTCACTTCAGCATTCCTGTCCAGCTTTCTGTTTGGATTGTTTTTATGAAAAGAGGAAGACCAGGCCCTCAGAGGAAATCCCTGTGCAGCTCGTGCCGCACCTGCTCCTGGGGCAGCAGCCCTGTGCTCGAGGGTCCTGAGCGCCCCCTGCTGCCTAGTCATTTCCCCTGCAGGTGAAGGTCCTTCAGGGCTCACAGGGCATTGACTTCTCAGTGTCTCTACTCCAGTAGTAAAGGCTGTGCCCTGATTTCAGAATGTTCTCTCAGGGATATCATATGCTTTTGACATTGATGTACATGGTGAACTGGCCTTACTGAACCCCATGAGTCTTGGGGAGACCCCAACACAGGACTTTATAAAGCTACCACGGAGCCCTTTTCTGAAGCTGCCAGATGGACTAACTCAACTGAACCTCCCTGATTCCAGAAGCTCTCGGGTGCTCTGCGGCCTCTATGTCCTCAGGTCCTGTGGTTGAAGGTGCAATTTGAGTATCACTGCAAGTGGCTCCAATCCCAGTGCATTCTACCATTCAAAAATCACACACACACACACACACACACACACACACACACACACACACACACACACACACACAGTGATGACTGTCATTGCTATGAATCCAGAGTTGCCCTTCTTCCCTGAACCCAGCTCATGGGCAGTGACCACAGATGGATACTAGGCCTGGAGTGACTTTCTTTGGAAGCTCATCAAATGCATCCACAATTCATAAGCAGGCTTTGCATAGCACATGTCTTGTGTTCCTCTGTTCTTGCAGGTCCTGTGAACACAGATGCTGATTGGAACGGATCAGACCTGTTCCAGGGAGGGTCAGAGGAGGAGCTGGTTCCCCATTGACTGGAGGGCCCTGTTGCTGAGAGTCCCCTGAAGACCCCATGCCTGTATTAGTGGACCCCTGAGAATGGTGAGGCTGAGGAGACAGCACTGTAGTCAGCTGTCAGGTGATGCTCCTCTCCCAGGTCACCTGGTGGGCAGGGCTGCAGTGGGTAGCTGAGTGAGGTAGGCTCTGTGAGGGACACCCTGACTTTCACAGGACACCTGGTTTCAGGACAAGCTTGGTGTTCATCCATTCTTGTTGCTCCATCAGGTAGTCATCTTCCCTCCTCACCATCTGTCCCTTCGATCTTATTCCCCACATCTCTGCCCTCCTGTCCCCTCAGATTTGTGTCTGGGCTCACACTGAGCTCCCCTCATTGTGTGTCTCTCACAGTAATACACAGCCGTGTCTTCGGCTCTCAGGCTGATCAACTGGGGATGGTCACTCTGGTAAGAGGTGCTGGGCTCTCCCACAGAACATACAACGAACTTAATGTATAACGAACACATTCTCCCATCAGAGATCTTATTCAGAAATGCATTCTGTGTGTAGATCTGTCATTTAATTTCCTAAATGCAATATGTGGTGGGACAAACGTATTTAATTTAGCAATCTCTAATTCACCCCTGTTTTCTGTGCTGGGCCTGTTTTGGTGAATCACACAGACCCACAGGACCTGCTGAGCCTCACGGTCCAGGGGCATCGGCTGCAGCAGCCACAGGGACAGAGAGGTTCTGCACCAGGAGTGAGGGCTGCTGGGAAACTGCCCAGAACTGGATGGGACTTTGACCTGGGTGAGGGGAGGAAGCTGGATGTGTTCTGAGTCACAGGACAGAGATGTGCTTGATGTTCATGGGCAGAGTGTTACTGGACATGTGGGTTTAAACCTCTTCCCGTGACGACCCAGGAGGACGTGCAGGGCATGACAGACACAGCTTCTGTCATCGTAGGAAACACCTGAGTGATTATGACCAGGAGTTTGTCAGAATAGAAACATTAAAGGTTCTGCAGGCAGGGATCAAGGGAAATAAGGATTGTGTCACTGCAGAGGGGGGCAGGGGACTCCTGTTACCCAAATGCACCTGCTCACAGTGTCTCTGTCTGTGAGGTAACAACTTCACAGGTCCAGGGGTTAGCACTTGGACACCTGTGGGTCATTACTCACATGGTCACACCATGCTCCACCCAAGCTGCACAATTTATTAGGGCCCCATTTATGAAATCCCTCAACACTTAGAGGGAAGTGTGGACACCCCTCCCTGCAGAACCCATGGTGCTGTGTGTCTGTGTGAGGGGCCTTCATGTCATGGACCAGGACCCTGTCTCAGTCCATCGTCATCGTCATCATCATCATCAACATCATCGTCGTCATCTTCATCATCACCATTTGCTTACTTATAGTTGTTCTTCTCATTGTCTGTAAACTTGGTTGTTGACCACATATAATGACCCCTAATCTCACTTTTGGCCCATTTTTTATGGTTGTTAAGTGGTATTGGTAGTCAGACTGTATTTTACTTTTTGTTTGAGTGCTTACAACAGATGGATCATTCCTGCCTCTTCTCCATCTGCCCCTCACTGGGATCAGATGAGAAAGGTTCGGTTTACTCTTAAACGTCATTGGGAGATTGAACCACACAAGTCCATGGAAGCAGAATTCCTCCCCCTCCCCACCACCTCACCTAAACAAAAGCCCTGAACCATCCTCCTTTCCGGGTCTATCAAAGCACCTCTGACCTTCTGAAGGGAGGTCAACTGGGCGGTTTTCAGATCTTGGATATTGTAAGTAATGCTGCTATGCACATGGGGTGTATACATTCTTTCTGATTTGTGTTTTGGGATAATTAGGATATATTTTCAGAGGTAGATTCACTGGGTCAAAAAGCAGTTCTATTTTATATTTTTGTATTAATTACTTTATCTTTGTTTCAGATGTTTCTCCATTGCCCCCCTAAACACCATCCTCCTGATCCCCCTTTCCCAAAGCATTGTTGTCTATGTCCATTGGTTATGCATATATGCATGTAAGTTCTTTGGTTTATATTGCCCTCCTCGCCGCCGCCCTCCTCTGGGGTTTGTCAGACTGAACATTCTATTTATTTATTTAGGAAACTCCATAGAGTTTTCCACAGTGGCTGCACCAATCTGCATTCACACCAATAGTGCACCAGGGTCCTGTTTTCTCCTCATCCCCCCCAGCACTGGGTGTTTGCTGAGGTATTGATAGGAGCCATTCTGGCAGGTGTAGCTGTCGTTTCAGTTTGCACGTCTCTGATGATCAGTAATGTGAGCATTGTTTCATATGTCTAATGGCCATCTGTACGTCCTCTTTGGAGAAGTGTCTATTCAGGGCATTGGCCCATATTTTAATTGGATTGTATGTCTTACTGGTGTTGAGTTGTATGTAGTTTTTAAATATTTTGGAATTTAAGCCCTTATCAAATTTACCTTTGGCAAATGGACCACAGCTTTTCTAACTCAGAGATGTTAGAGGTAAACACTGAATCAAGAATATCAGAGAGGTTCCCTGAGGGAAACTGTGACATGAAGAGGAAACCACACAGGAAACCAGCCCAAACCTCCAACTGCACCTGCTCCTGGATGTTCCTTGTGTTCAGGAAACCTCTGGTGGTCGCAGCCTCTCCTGCAGGGAGGTTTGTGTCTGGGCTCACACTGACTTCCCCTCACTGTGAGTCTCGCACAGTAATACACGGCCGTGTCCTCGGTGGTCAAAGAGCTCAGCTGCAGGGAGAACTGGTTCTTGGACGTGTCCATGGAGATTGTGGTGCGGCTCTTGAGGGACGGGCTGTAGTTAGTGCTACCATCAGAACATATGCGCCCCATCCATTCCAGCCCCTTCCCTGGTTTCTGGCGCGTCCAGGTCCAGCAGGAACCACTGCTTGTGATGGAGAATCCAGAGACAGTACAGGTGAGGGAGAGGGTCTGCGAGGGCTTCACCAGTCCTGGGCCCGACTCCTGCAGCTGCACCTGGGACAGGACACCTGGGGACCAGGAATATCAGGCCCTGTCAGTCACATGCAGTCACAATCACCCCGTAGACCCCTGTCTGACCTCTGAGACCCTCACCTTGGGGGACTGTCACCAGGCACAGGAGAAGACCCAGCAGCCTCATCTTCTTCTAGACCACGGCTCTGCCTTACCCAGAGATCTCAGCCCTGTGTGAGGACAGAGCTGTGAGCCTCCCCAGCCCAGGGGAGGATTTACCCTGGAGCTTGGGGAGAAATTTGCATGTGGGAAGCCTGTTCCTTATAAGTGGAGGACTGAGGTCAGGCTTCCCTGCTCCTTCTGGGGCCCCTGCGCGGGCATCTCTTTTCTTTAGCTCACTCAGCATGTAAGTCAGGGATAGGGGACCCCCTGCTTCACGAGATACATTGGAATGTGTTCAAAAGTCAGTTTCACCTTTCTGAGCATAGGAAGAAATGATGGACTAGATAGATTGGTAACACTTTCCTCTTCCCATGTATCTTTCCAACCTATTTAAAGGGACTAGCACTTGTTCAGATAGTTTCTGAATCCCAGCTCTCTAGTATACACACTATTTCCAAAGTGTATATCATAATATCATACAAATAGTGTCTACCTTTGTGCAAAAATAAAAATAAAGGACATCTATGATCAATATCTTATATCTTAATTTTACTTATATATATATTTATTGATTTTATTTTTTAGAGGAACTGGAAGGGAGAGGGAAATAGAAATATCTATCAGCTGTCTCCTGCACCCCCATTTCTAGGGATCGAACTCGAAACCCAGCATATGCCATAAACGGGAATTGAAGTGAGGACCTCTTAGTACTGGAGAAGGCGCTTAATTCTTAGGACAAACCAGCCAGGCTCTTATATCCAAATTTATGACATTATTTTGATTTCACAAACTACCTCCCGTAAACAGGCAATTGAGACATTCTTAATTATTGTTGTTGGAACTTTGTAATGAGTCTGCAGCTTCCTGTGCAAACTCTTCCATTATGCACCCCATGGCCTATGGCAGAGACCCCAACTAGTCACATCAGACAGAATCATGGTTTGACGTGGAGAAAAGACAAGAAATGTGAACAGATTATGCGTTTGTACAACTCAGAATCATTCATAGAGTGAAATGATTATGGGAGAAGACTGACCTGTTTTCCCTGTCTAGTGTTATCAGTGATGTCGGGGTCAGAGGGAGGTTAGTGAAGAGAATTCCTATTATAAATTTTCTCATAGGGAAGGAAGCTTCAATGCTGACAGGGCTCCTCAGTCCAGCCTGCCTCCCTCTGCCCCTGTGGATGGTCATTGTGGTCAGAGGTGCCGGCCTCTCCCACAGGACATATAACATCCTGAGTGTATAATGAACACATTCTCCCAGCAGACAAGTGATTTGGGAACCTATTGTCTCTTTGTAGGCTGTTCATTTCTTTCTCTTAATGGAATGTTTGTTGGGAAAATATTTTTAATTATCACACTGTTCAATTCATCACTATATGATTTAAAGGGACCTGTTCTTAATGATTTATATCACACCTCACCAGAAATGTATCACTCTCCATTGCCCATGGGAGGGGAAACACAGATATGAACACGGTGGTCACTAACCCCAATGGAGAAATGATGGCAGATGTCCATGTGATCACTGAAATCTGTCTTCTGTGTCCTCTGAGCACGAGACCAACCTTCCATGGCATGAAGTCCTGATGCATTTCAGAGCTTAATGTACTTCACTGGAGTTTACATTGTGAACTGCCCTACAGTACGTAGCATAGACTAGACTAACCCCTGAGAAATTATATCATGTAGACGTCAGGCAGACGAGGAAGGAACCTCAGAGAATGTGAGCAAGGTGCTGAGCAGAGATGACAGAGACAGGATCCCAGAGGTTATGTCACGATGATGAAAGTGACCAGGAGGACGAAGGTGCAGAGAAGTCGTGAGAGGGACACATGAGGAGATGACCTGGAGCTGACGTCCGGGAAAGTGAATGTCCCAGTGAGAGCCCTGCACGGAGCTGTGTGTGCAGGACTCACATGGACAGTGAGAGAGCGAGGCCCTGCTTAGTGTGGGGACCTGGGGGATGGACTCTCAGACGGGGGTGTGCAGACGGGGGCACCTGGGTGGGCGGAGGTAGTATTTTAAACCACGTTTCCCAGGGCAGGTGCTCAGATGACCACCTCTCAGGGGATGCTGGGAACAGGTCTATGGTGTTACTGTGTCCCCTAGTGGTGACTCTGAGCCATGCAGGCTGCAGGACCCTAGGGACTGAACCAGCTGCCTCTCCACCCACCAAGACCAGGGGAGGGAAGAGCTCACCTTTAAGGTCAGGCTTGTCCTCTCTGAAGAGGAGAAACACGAGGACTTGGACAATGAGGGTATTTTGTTTCATTGCATTGTCCGTTTTAGTGACACACATGGGAGTATATCTGGTCAATTTGGTATTTTTAGTGTTTTTGTAGAAACTAATGGAATGATCGTTTTAGAAAGTGTGAATGAGTAGAAAGTTGTAGCTGAACATATTATTTTCAAATAAGCATAGCGGTGGCTGTGTGGATAGTTGGTTGGACTGTCATCCTGTACACTGAAAGGCTGTGGATTGAAATCTTGGTCAGGGCACACACCTACGTTATGGTTGTGAGCCTTGTTTGGAGAGCGTGTGGGAGGCAACCAACTGATGTTTCTCTCTCTCCCTCTGTGTCTCCCGTGCTTTCTCTAAAATCAGGAAACATATCCTGAGTTAGGAATGAATAAATAAGTACATACATGCATAAGTATAGTAGGTGTAATGTTTATTCAAAGACACATAATCTGCAACACACACACATGCACGCACACACACACTGATGATTTTCATTATAATAAACCCCAAATTTCACTTCACTTCACACTGACCCTAACCTTGCATGTGACCTTCCTTCACAAACAGGACAAACCAAAGATAATTGAATTGTACACAGGACTCTGCCTGTACCTGAGGTTTCCTGTTCTCCCAGCACCTGGAACATGGCACCTGTAGCTACTGCCCTTCTAGCAGGTGTGGGTGCACCGGGAACTGTGGGGGAATCACCAAGAACAAGACAAGGTCCTAAGGGTCAGGCTGTCAGGTGGCATTCACCTGAGTCTCAGGCACTGGGATTGTCAAACACTGAAATTAATCCACTCTGATTACTCTGTGAAAACCTTAAAAGGAATGAGAGGCAGACGTCAGGGTCATGAACAAACTGCAGCTGAGAGGTGGAAACTCAGAGTCCAGGGAGATGGAGAAATTGACAACACAAAGACTCAGAGATGAACAGGCCATCAACAGGCTCCTGAGGAGACACCTGGTCGTCAGGACCTGTATGTCCAACCTCACAGGGAATCTCCTCACAGCTGCAGGATGGCTGTTCTAGGAGGAAACACACTGAAGGAGAACAGACCAGTGTTGTTGAGTGTGGGGAGAGAGGAAACTTTGCACTCTCTCGGTGGGAAAGTAAGATCCTGCAGCCACATGGAAACAGCGTGTTGGTTCCTCCAAAATGAGAGTAAGAACTCTGTGTGATTGAGCAGTGAGCTCCCAGGTGTTCATGGAATAATAAACCCAGGAATCTGGAGAAGTGTTGCACGGCCCTGTTCATTGCAGCCGTGTTCAGTGTAGTGAGACGTGGAAACATCTCTGTCCATCAGTGGGTGAGTGGACAAACGTGTGCGATATTCTCAGGACGGATATTACTCATCCTGAAATCCCAGGGAAACCCTGCACAACCCCAGCCTGGAGGACACTAGAGGACACTGTGCTCTGTGAAATAAAGCCGTCAGGGAAAGGCAGACAGTGTCTGATTCCATTTACACTGGGAACTAAATTAGGTTTCCTTCCAGCAGAGTGTGCAGGAGCACAAGTCCTTTGTGAGTTGATTTGTACCTGACATCTTTCCTGAATGCACTCTCTAGTTCTATCAGTTTTCTGGTGCAGTGTTTAGGGTTTTCAGTACAAGATGTGTGTCCTTTGTATAGAGATAAAGAGACACTTTAACTTGTTTCTTTCTCATTTAGACATTTTATAATATTTTTCTTGCCTAATTATTCTGGAAAAAAACTGCATTTCTGTTAAATAGAAGTAGTCACGGGGTGCCCTTGTGTGGGTCCTGATGTTAAAACAATAGATTTAAAGTGTGCTCTGTGCACCATGATATCACTTGTTGGCTTCTCCAATGTGACCTTTGTTATGTTGATGTACATCTCTTCTGTACCTAATTTGTGAAGAATTGTAACCATGAATTCATTTTCAATCTTCAAAGGCTTTTTCCTGCATCTACCTATATGGTGGCAAGTGTATGCCCCATTCTCATTTACATTCATCAAACCATCCTTGCATCTAAGACCACATCCGCTGCATCTCAGGAAAGGATCCTTTCAATGTGCTGTTAAGTTTCTTAGGACACCACAGAGGATTTTTGTGTTTATGATCATCAGGGATATGACCTGTCGTTTTTTGTGTAAACATACTTTGCTTTCTTATGAGTGTAATGGTTATCCCAATAATTCAGTTTGGAAATCTTCCCTGTTTTTCCAATCCTTTGAAGTGTTTAAGAAACAGTGTTTGTGCAGGTACTATTTTTTTTTCTTGAAGTTTTGATAGAATTAACCCTTAAATAAATATGGACATGTGCCTTTCTTTGCGGATAAGTTTTTATTAATACTCCACTTATTTTTAAAATTTCTACCAATCCAGCATAGTCAGGGAAAATTCTTAAATTAAGGAACAAATCATAGGACTGAGAAATACAATGTTGACCTTCCCAGGCTGTGGACAGCACATGGAGTTCCCACAAACACACACCTGGAGCTGAGCAGTGACAGGCTGACAGGGTCCTAACTCTGCATCCCTCAGGTAGATCCGAGCTACATGGACTGACAAGGGAGCAGCTCAGGGTCCCTGCCAGGGAGAGACCTGTCTCTACAAACTGCAGCCAGGGGCTGGTCTCTGCAGGTCTGAGGTGGCAGGACCAGCTCCCACCTGAGACTCCACAGTCATACCTGTCTGTTCTTCCTCCTGAAGAAGGGAGGGATTTGGTGAAGAAAAGGGGCAAAGTTCTTGTCCTCAGGATTTCTGTGCATGGAGAGAAAGCAGTGGAAATGGGAACATTTACCCATTCCTCCTGTGAAAGGCCCCTCTGAACCAGGACATCCTCAAGATTCAGTGATAATGTATTTGGGGTCAGTGTGGAATTACAGTTGTTTTCAGACGACAGGTTTATTTCATATGCCATCCAAGAGAATGAAGTAAAACCATGTTTCCTGCACATCAGAACGTTTCTAATAATATAATAAATTTTTCAAAATACAGAGGCGTCAGTGGAGCCTCAGAACCAAAGGTCTAGAGAGACTTGTAGAAACTGTTATCTGGAGAGGAAGCCCAGAGCCTCAGAGGAAACAGCCATAAACACCACCTGCACCTGCTCCTGGGGCTGCAACACAGAGTCGGTGGGTCCTGAGCGCCCCCTGCTGTCCTAAGGTCCCCCTGCAGCCCCTCCCTCATGTCCCCCTCAGGAGGTTTGTGTCTGGGCTCACACTGACTTCCCCTCACTGTGTCTCTTGCACAGTAATACACGGCCGTGTCCTCGGCTCTCAGGCTCTTCAGTGTCATATAAACTTCATTCTTGGAGGTGTCCCTGGAGATGCTGAGTCGGGATTTGAGCGATGGGTTATAGTTTGTGCTTCCACTACTCCATATAGCACCGACCCACTCCAGCCCCTTTCCTGGAGCCTGGCGGGCCCAGTGCACACCATAGCTCGTTAAAGAGAATCCAGAGACAGCGCAGGTGAGGGAGAGGGTCTCCGAGGGTTTCACCAGTCCTGGGGCCGACTCCTGCAGCTTCACCTGGGACAGGACACCTGGGGACAAGGAGTATAAGGCCCTGTCAGTCACATGCAGTCACAACCACCCCCACAGACCCCTGTCTGACTTCTGAGATCTTCACCTTGGGGAGCTGTCACCAGGCACAGGAGAAGACCCAGCAGTCTCATCTTCTAGACCACGGCTCTGCCTTCCCCAGAGACCTCAGCCCTGTGTGGAGAGAGCTGTGAGCCTCCCCAGCCCAGGGGAGGATTTACCCTGGAGCTTGAGGAGAAATTTGCATATGAGGCACCATTTTCTTTATAAGTGGGGAGACTGAGGTCAAGCTGCCCTAGTTCTTCTGGAGCACCTGTGTGGACATCTCTTCCCTTGAACTCACTCAGCATGTAAGACAGGGATAAGGGATCACCTGATAGATGAGACTTATTGGAGTCAGGATAATGAACATGCTCATCTCTGATGATAAATGATGTACTGGATGAGTAGATTATATATATATATATTTAAAGTAGAATATTTATTATACATTAAATTATTTAAGTCAGTACACTTTTTATTTTTAAATTATTTTTATTAATTTCTTTTTGTTACAGATGTTTCTCCTTTTTCCCCCATTGACACCCTCCTCCCCATCCCTTCCCCCCATCCCCAGCTTTGCTGTCTATGTCCATCGATTATGCATACATGTATATAAGTTCTGTGGTTTATTTCTTCCTCCCCAACTCCCCCTCTTCTGGGGTTTGTCAGTCTGTATCGTACCTCTATGTCTCTGGGTCAATTTTTTTCATCAGTTCGTTTAGTTCATTATATTCCACAAATAAGTGATATCATATGATATTTGTCTTTTTCTGCTTGGCTTGTTTCGCTTAGCATAATACTCTCAGGTCCCTCCACGTTCTCTCAAAGGATAAGAGATCTTTCTTTCTTACAGCTGCATAGTATTCCATTGTGTACATGTACTACAGCTTTTTTATCCACTCATCTACTGATGGACACTTGGGCTGTTTCCAGATCTTAGCTATTGTAAATAGTGCTGCTATGAACATAGGGGTACATATATTCTTTCTGGTGTTTCAGTCTTCTTTGAGTATATTCCTAGAAGTGGGATCACTGGGTCTAATGGAAGTTCAATTTTTAAATTTTGAGGTAACAAAATAGTGTTTTCCATAGTGGCTGCACCAGTCTGCATTCCCACCAGCAGTGTACTAGGGTCTCCTTTTCTCCAAACCCTCGCCAACACTTGTTTGATGATTTGTTGATGGCTGCCATTCTAACAGGTGTGAAGTGATACCTCACAGTTGTTTTCATTTGCATCTCTCTGATGATTAGTGATGTTGAGCATTTTTTCATATGTCTCTTGGTCATTTGTATGTCCTGTTTGGTGAGGTGTTTATTTAAATCCTCTGCCCATTTGTTAATTGGGTTCTTTGTCTTCCTTTTGTTGAGTTGTATGAGTACTCTATATAGTTTGGAAATTAACCCCTTATCTGATTTATCACTGGCAATTATGGTCTCCCATATAGTGTGTTCGCTTTCCATTTTGATGGTTGTTTCTTTTGCTGTGCAGAAGCTTTTTAGTTTGATATAGTCCCATGTTTTCATTTTTTCCTTTGATTCTCTTGCCTTAGGTGTTGTATCAGTGAAAATTCTGCTGCGTATGATGTCTGAAATTTTGTTGCCTACATTTCCTTCTGGAATTTTTATGGATTCCCAAGTTACATTTAAGTCTTTTATCCATTTTGAGTCTATTCTTGTGTATGGTGTAAGTTGGTGGTCTAACTTCATTTTTTTAACCCTCACCGGAGGATATTTTTCTATTTGTCTTCAGATAGAGTGGAAGAGAGGCAAAGAAACAGAAACATCGACGTGAGCGGGACACATCGATTGGTTGCCTCCCAGGGCCGGGGACGAACCGCAGTCGTGGTTCATGCCTGCCGCAACCTGCATAGCTGGTCGAACCAGAACTGAGGAGGGGCGACGGGAGACCAAGAAGGACACAGAATCATGATAGGGAGAAAAGCTGGGGCAGGTGGGACACTGCACTCTGATGGAGAAAGAGTAACTCCGAGCTAGCTCAGCAAGTTTATTCCTTAGCCAGTGAAGCGGGGGAGGGGTTCAAAATCTTCATCATTTTCAAACACCAGATGTTTGCACGGACCGCTGAGCTCAAGGTCGAGACTGTGGATACATTCTTGCCTGCGGTTCAGAATGCTCCTGGGTGAGCCTTGCAAACACCACAGGAGCAACAATGGACCTTGGCTCAGCCGCCCTCCACACTTGCCCTTGCCCGGAATCGAACTCGAGGCTCATTGGTCCGCTGGCCGACGCTCTCCTGCGGAGCCAAACCGGCCAGGGCTAGATTATATTTTAATGTCTCATGCATCTTTCTTATAGATTTAAAGGCATTACATTCGTCCAGGGAGTTTCTTAAATCAAATCTATAATATATACACAATTGTCAAATATTTTTATAAAAAATTGTATTTTTATAAAAATAATTTCATTTTTACAATGTCTCCCTTCTCTGAAAATCACAAAATAAAGACATTCATTCTCAGTATCTTATAAGTGTACTTCTGTTGTCATGGTGATCCAAGGAAGTATATCCCAAGAATAGTCAATGGGGATATCCTCGATTCTTTTCTTTATTTTGCTTTGTTTGGTAAAATGATACTCATTATAAGTTATGAGTAACATGATATGATATGCTATTTTTTAAGATATTGCTAGAACTTTTTTCTTACATTCTTTACCAAACACCTCAGCAGCTATGCCAGGTCAGTCTTGGTTAGTACTTGGGTGGGAGACCCTTGATCCTTGATGTTGAAAATTGGCAATTCTGTCTTACAGTCCCTCCTCAGAATCCTCCCTTCTGCAAACTCATGGAATATTGTGGAGATCTCAGTGTAATTTTATAATCACGTTTATACATGGAGAAGTGATTGAAAATACAGTGATGATATATCAGTAACATTCAGTGTCTTTTGTACAGTATGTTGAAATAATAATGGCAGCAGATTAACTGATCTCTTTTCTCAGTTCAGTGTTATCAGTGATGTTGTGGTTAAGGGGAGGGGATGGAGAGAACTCCCAGCACAGATATCCTTGTAGAAAAGGGAATTCAACCCTGACAGGAACCCTCACTCTCACCCTCCTCTGCTCTGCCCCTGGGGAGGGTCACTGTGGTCAGAGGTGCTGGGCCCTCCCACTGCCCATATAACTTCCTTAACGTATAATGCACACCTTCTCCAGCAGACACACCACTTGGAAACCTATTGTCTCTTTGTAGGATCCTCTTTTCATTCTCTTGATGGAGTGTTTGTTGGGAAAATATTAACAATGTTCAGTTTATCACTATTTGATTTAACTGGACTTGTTTTTGATTATTTATATAACACCTCACCAGAAAATTGTCACTCCCCTTTGCCCATGGGAGGGGAAACCCTCACATGAACACAGTGGGCACTAAAGCCAATGGAAAAATGATGGCTGGAATCCTTAATATCATTGAAATCTGTTTGTTGTTTCCTCTGACCAGGAGACCAAAATTCCACAGAATGAACCCCTGATTCTTCCAGAGGTTAATTCATTTGATTAGACTTCACACTGTGAATTTTCTTAGAACATGTAGCAAAGAAAACAAGACTAATCCCTGAGAAATTATATCATGTAGACCTCAGGCAGACAAGGAAGGAACCTCAAAGGATGAGAGGAAAGTGCTGAGCAGAGATGACAGAGACAGGATCCCAGAGGTTATTTCACGAGAATGAAAGTGACAACGAGAAAGAAGAGAGGTCGTGAGAGGGAGACATGAGGAGATGAACTGGAGCTGACGTCCGGGAAAGTGAATGTCCCAGTGAGAGCCCTGCATGGAGCTGTGTGTGCAGAACTCACATGGGATAGTGAGAGAGCGAGGCCCTGGCGAGTGTGAGGACCTGGGGGATGGACTCTCAGTGTGTGTAGACGGTGACAACTGGGTGGGCGGAGGTAGTATTTTAAACCACGTTTCCCAGGGCAGGTGCTCAGATGACCACCTTTCAGGGGATGCTGGGAGAAGGACTGTGGTGTGATGGTGCCCCTAGTGGTGACTCAGAGCCATGCAGGCTGCAGGAACCTAGGGACTGAACCAACTGCCTATCCACCCACCCAAGACAAGGGGAGGGAAGAGCTCACTTTTAAGGTCAGGCTTTTCCTATCTAAAGAGGGGAAACACGAGGACTTGGACAATGAGGGTATTTGGTATCATTGCATCGTCCGATTTAGTGACACACATGGGAGTATATCTGGTCAATTTTGTATTTTTAGTGTTTTTGTAGAAACTAATGGAATGATTGTTTTAGAAAGTGTGAATGATTAGAAAGATGAAGTTGAACATATTATTTTCAAATAAGCATAGTGGTGGCTGGGTGGATAGTTGGTTGGACTGTTATCCTGTACACTGAAAGGCTGTGGATTGAAATCTTGGTCGGGGCACACACCTACGTTATTGTTGTGATCCTTGATTGGAGAGCGTGTGGGAGGCAACCAACTGATGTTTCTCTCTCTTTCTCTCTCCCTCTGTGTCTCCCGTGCTTTCTCTAAAATGAATAAACATATCCTGAGTGAGGAATGAATAAATAAGTACATACATGCATAAGCATAGTAGGTGTAATGTTTATTCAAAGATACATAATCTGCAACACACACGCACACACACACTGATGATTTTCATTGTAATAAACCCCAAATTTCACTGCACTTCATACTGACCCTAACCTTGCATGTGACCTACCTTCACAAACAGGACAAACCAAAGATAATTGAATTGTACACAGGACTCTGCCTGTACCTGAGGTTTCCTGTTCTCCCAGCACCTGGAACATGGCACCTGCAGTCACTGCCCTTCTAGCAGGTGTGGGTGCACCAGGAACTGTGGGGGAATCACCAAGAACAAGACAACATCCTAAGGGTCAGGCTGTCAGGTGGCATTCACCTGAGTCTCAGGCACTGGGATTGTCAAACACTGAATTTAATCCACTCTGAACCAACTGCAGCTGAGAGGTGGAAACTCAGAGTCCAGGGAGATGGAGACACTGGCAACACAGAGACCCAGAGATGAACAGTCTGTCAACAGTCTCCTGAGGAGATGCCTGGTCGACAGGACCTGCATGTCCAACCCCACAGGAACCTCCTCACAGCTGCAGGACGGCTGTTCTAGGAGGAAACACACTGAAGGAGAACAGATCAGTGTTGGTGAGCGTGGGGAGAGAGGGACCCTTGCACTCTCTCGGTGGGAAGGTAAGATCCTGCAGCTACATGGAAACAGTGTGTTGGCTCCTCCAAAATGAGAGTAGACACCCTGTGTGATTGAGCAGTGAGCTCCCAGCTGCTCATGGAATAATAAACCCAGGACTCTGGAGAGGTGTTGCACGGCCCTGTTCATTGCAGCTGTGTTCAGTGTAGTGAAACATGGAAACATCTCTGTCCATCAGTGGGTGAGTGGGCAAACATGTGTGATATTCTCAGGATGGATATTACTCAGCCTTAAATCACAGGGAAACCCTGCACAATCCCCAGCCTGGATGACACTAGAGAACACTGTGCTCTGTGAAATAAACCCGTCAGGGAAAGGCAGGTAGTGTCTGATTCCACCTACACTGGGAATTAATTAGGTTTCCTTCCAGCAGAGTGTGGAGGAGCCTAGGCCTGGGTGTGGTGAAGGCTCTGGCAGGAGACAGAATAGTTGAGGGTCGGCTGCCCTGGAGTCCTGCACTGACGGAGAACAAAGACGGAGGCAGCTGGAGGAGACACTGTGTCAGGACACAGTCAGCCCTGGTCCTGGGCCCTGTGCATCCACAGGAGCCTGGGTGTGTCTGCTCAGTGTGTGGAGCCGTCCACCCTCAGGGCCCTATGGACAATGAGGGGACATTCAATCCCCACAGAGTGGAGCTTTCCCCTGGGAATGGGGAGAAGGGGACAGAGCCCAGCAAACCCCTGTGGTCCTAGGGGGCTGTGTGCACACCCAGGACACTCCCCTGTGTGATCTCTGAGACTGGACCCTCCATTCTGAGTCATCACTGAGATCCTCCTGTGCTGAGGTGAGTATCAGCTGATGGTTATTTTCATTGCTGAGTAGTATTCCATTGAAGGATGTTCCCTAGTTTGTCTATTTGTAAAATTAGAAAAACATTTGTGTTATTGTAGCTCCTAACACAAATAACAATGCTTAAAGTATTTGAATTAATTTTTTGTGAACATAAAGATGCCTTTTTCCGGAGCAAACATTCCAAGTGGCATCACTGAGATACATGTAAAGTATATATTTAATTTAATAAGAAACTGCGATTCAATTGGTGAAGAAAGAATAACAGGACACAGAGGGAACTGGAGAAGGAGAGGAGCCCAGTAACTGTCGACCTGTCATCTGCACACACACAGTGTCACCTCCTCACTTGTCTTCAGTGAGAATATGAGAAGTTAGAGCCACAGAGAAAAAGCGAGAATCATCCTGGATGCAGCTGAGATATGAGGGGAAATCCCTGCTTCCAACAGGAAGCCCCTACTTCCCCCTCACTCTGCACCTGCTCCTGGGCTGTTCTGTGTGGTAGGTGGGGGCTTGAGCGCCCCCTGGTGTCCTGAGCGCCCCCTGCAGCCCCGCCCTCCTGTCCCCTCAGGAGGTTTGTGTCTGGGCTCACACTGACTTCTTCTCACTGTGTGTTTTGCACAGTAATACATGGCCGTGTCTTCAGTGGTCACAGAGCTCAGCTGCAGGGAGAACTGGTTCTTAGAAGTGTCTCTGGAGATGGAGGTGCGGCTCTTGAGGGATGGGTTATAGTAAGTGTCATCATCATAATGTATGGTCCCAATCCACTCTAGCCCCTTCCTTGGTTTCTGGCAGATCCAGTTCCAGTCATAACCAGTGGTTGTGATGGAGAATCCAGAGACAGCGCAGGTGAGGAAGAGGGTCTCCGATGGCTTCACCAGTCCTGGGCCCGACTCCTGCAGCTGCACCTGGGACAGGACACCTGGGGACAAGGAGCATCAGGCCCTGTCAGTCACGTGCAGTCACAAGCACCCCATAGACCCCTGTCTGACCTCTGAGACCCTCACCTTGGGGGGCTGTCACCATGCACAGGAGAAGACCCAGCAGTCTCATCTTCTTCTAGACCACAGCTCTTCCTTCCCCAGAGACCTCAGCCCTGTGTGAGGAGAGAGCTGTGAGCCTCCCCAGCCCAGGGGAGTATTTACCCTGGAGCTTGGGGAGAAATTTGCATGTGGGGCAGCTTATACCTTATAACTGGAGGACTGAGGTCAGGCTGCCCTGGTCCTTCTCGGCCCCCTGAGGACATTTCCCTTGAAGTCACTCATGTAAGTCAGTGAAAGGGGATCACTTGGTTCATGAGACCTATGGAGTCAGCTTAATAGAAATGCTCATCTCTGATAAGTGATAAACTGGATGAGAAGATTATCATTTTAATTTCTCATGCATCTGTCTTTTAGGTTTATTGAATTACATTGTTCCAGGTAGTTTCTTAAACTCAAATCTGTAATATATACACAACTGTGAAATATTTTTTTTATAAACAATCGTGTTTTTATAAACATAATTTCATATATATAATGTCTACCTTCTCAGAACATCACAAAATAAAAGGCATTCATTCTCAGTACCTTACATGATTATTTATTTTGTTATGGCAATTCCAGGAACTACATCCCAAGAAGATATTAATGGGAGATCCTCGATTCTTTTCTATAGTATATTTTGTTTGGATAAAATTATATTCGTTATAAGTTCTGAGTAACACGATATGATATGCCATTTTTTAAGGTTATTGCTAGATCCATTTTTCTTACAATCTTTACCAAACACCTTCAGCAGCTAAGCAGGGTCAGGTCTGGTTAGTGCGTGGATGGGAGACCCTTGATCCTTGATGTTGAAAGTTGGCAATTGTGTCTTAGAATCCCTCCTCAGACTCTACCCTTCTGCAAGCCCATGGCTTATGGCAGAGAACTCTGTCTAATTATATCAGACATAATCACGTTTACATATAGAGAAATGATTGAAAATAAAAGGAGTGATCATGTATTAGTAAATTCAGATTGTTTAATATGTGGAAATAATAAAGGCAGCAGATTAACTGATCTGTTTCTCAGTCTAGTGTTATCAGTGATGTGTGGGTTAAGTGAGGGAGGGGGGAGTGGGGAGAATTTCCAGCTCCGATTTGCTCACAGTAAAATCACAGATTTTATCCTGTCAGGAACCCTCACTCTCCCCCCTCCCTCTGGCCCTGGGGATGGTCACTGTGGTCAGAGGTGCTGGACTTTCTCACTCACCACACCACATCCTTAACGTGTAATGCACACATTCTCCCATCAGACATGGGACTTGGAAACTTACTGTCTCTTTGTCAGCTACACTTTTCATTCCCATAATGGAATGTTTGTTGGGAAAATGTTTTTATTTTTAACAATTTTCAATTCATCACTATTTGTTTTGATGGGACCTGTTTTTGATGATTTATGTAACACCTCACCAGGAAATTGTCACTCTCCATTGTCCATGGGAGGGGAACCCTGATATGAGCACAGTGGGCACTAAACCCAATAGAGAAATGAAGGTTGGAATCCTCAATATCACTGAAATCTCTATGCTGTGTCCTCTAACCAGGAGACCAACCTTCCAAGGAAGAAGCACAGATTCATTTCTAAGATTAATTCACTTGATTGGACTTTGCAGTGTGAATTTCCCTGCAGTATGTAGCTTACTAAACTAGACGAAGCCCTGATAAGTTATATCATGTTGACGTCAGGCAGACGAGGAAGGAACCTCAAAGGACGTGAGGAAGATGCTGAGTAGAGATGACAGAGACAGGATCCCAGAGGGTATTTCATGAGGACGAAGGCGCAGAGAGATCGTGAGAGGGACACATGAGGAGATGAACTGGAGCTGGCGTCCGGGAAAGTGAATGTCCCAGTGAGAGCCCTGCATGGAGCTGTGTGTGCAGGACTCACAGGGGACAGTGAGAGAGCGAGACCCTGGCGAGTGTGGGGACCTGGAGTGAGCTCAGACCCAGGGCGTGTGGACACACTGACTCTCCCTCTGTGGACACTGCGTCCCAGTCACAGGGTGGAGAGGATGCCCGGGGTGCTCAGTCTTTCAAGGAGACAATTGGGTCCCATGGGAACCTAGTGAGATAATGGTCCCTGAGCCGGACCACGACTGCTCTGGGAAAGAGAATGGTGTCGACACTATCGTCGTCCTCAGTAAGATGAAGGAACACAGGGCCCAGGCCAAGGAGGAGGGTCCCTGGGACCCTGAACCACAAGAAGAGCAGGAGCGCCCTGAGCACCCCAGGGAGCTGTTCTCAGCCCCTCCCTGCGCGGTTCCTGCGCGATGTTCCCAGGTCGGTGTGTCCCGAGCGCCCTCTGCTGGTCCTGAAGGGTCTGCAGGGTCCAGATCCCGCCCTGGTATCCTGACCCATCCTGGTGGACCTGAGGGTCTCCTGCAGCTCAGCCCCTCATGTCTCCCTACAGGGAGTTTGTGTCTGGATCATAGAGACCCCTGGTCAGGAAAATGTCACATGTCCAGTGTTTATCTCACTCATACTCATTCACATACTCTGTGTCTCTAGTTGTCCATAAATTACCTCGTAAAATAACAACGTGGCCAGCCCAGTTGAGCCCAAACTCCATGGTGAGTGACCTGTGTTCAGTCATGATCGGGGATGAGAACACATGAGATCTCCAAGCTGGGCTCCTGTCCCAGTGCTGCAGGGTTGGGACTGGGCTGGTTGTCTTGAGCTGAGGGGCCCTCTTTGCATGTCCCCCTGCTGTAGAGGGAGCTGTGGGGATGGACGCTGACATAAAGGACATGGTTTCAGAGTGTGGTGTATCCAGGGCCATATGTCTGCGTAGAATTAGCCCTGATAACTGGGCCTCTGCTGCGCCCAACTTTACCCACCTGCTTCCCTGAATGACTTCCAGACAGGGGGACATGCCAAGTGGGGGTTTCAGAGCTGCCTGGCTGGACACTGATCCATGTTAAAATGTGATCTTGGAACAATACAGCAGGAAAAAATCAATGTAATTGGAAACTAAATGAAAGGGTAGAGTTTTGAATCTTAGGAATCTTAGAAGGCTACCTGTGTGAACACAGGAAGGTGATCAACCATCACACCCAGACAGAGATAAACGTGTGGGAACTTCATGTCCAGGAGACGGAAGTTCCCTCTGACACAGTTTCCCCTGCACAGTGTTCAGAGGACACACTGAGAACAGAGTGTGACCCTAGAGCCAGTGGACCAATGTTGGGGGACAGTGGGTGTCTGTATGGGTCCCTGGGAAGCAGAAGCATGAACTACAGAGAAGCAGACAGGGCTCCCGGGTCCGAGTCCTTCAGGGAGTTTGGAGCTGAATGTGCAGCAGCTGCACATCCTCCTGTGTGGGGTTTGTTCTCTAGACTCTGCCGGACCAGGTTCAGTCACTGGAGATGGAGAAGAACCTCAGTCATGACCAGGTGTGTTTAGGTAAAGTTGAAGGTAGAGATTTGTGAGTAATTAATTCAGGTCATGAAAATGTTGTTATTAGAAACCTGCTGTCTGCATGTGCGTCTTATAAACACTGTCACCAAGTCTGTACCCAATGGGAGGCAACTGGGACAGAGACCTGACTCAGAGCATCATTGGGTGCATGAATGGGGGGTTGACCGAGACTGAGGATACACGTCCAGGGTGCTTGTTCCATCAGGTTCTGACTTTCCTTGTTGTTCAGCCAGTTCACGTTTTCTTCCCTCTGAAATGGACACACATATGTACTCAAGTCGCGAAGACAGTTTGTTGAGAGTGTGCAGGAGCACAGGTCATGTGTGTGTTGATTTGGTACCTTATGTCTTTCCAAATTTCACTTTCTAGTTCTATCAGTGTTATTGTGTAGTTTTTAGTGCTTTCTACATACAAAGTTTTGTCATATGTATATAGATAAGAAGAAACATTTTAGTGTGTTTCTTTCTGGTTTCGGTATTTTAAAATATCTATTCTTGCCTAATTATTCTGACAAAAATGTCCCGTTCAGTTGACTAGAGCAGTCACGGGGTGCCCGTGGGGGTCCTGATGTTAGAAGAGCAGCTTTGACATTGTCTCTGTGCAGCATGATGTCCCTTGTTGGCTCCTCAAATGGGCCTTTGCTAGCTTGATGCCCATCTCTTCTGTACGTAATCGTTTAAGAATTGTATTCATGAAGCCGTTTTCAATGTTTAAATGACTCTTGCTGCATCTGTTTATATGATGGTATCATTTATCCTTCATTCTGTGACTGAGTGCAGCACAGTGATTGCTTACAAACATTGACCCGTCCTTGCATCTAGGACAGCATCCCACTGGATCAGGGTAAATGATCCTGTCAATGTGCTGTTAGTTTCCTAGGACATGGTGAGGGTTTTTGCATCCATGTTCATCAGCGATATTGATTTGTCATTTTTTTAATGTTCTTACCAGCCCCACACACCCAGCGCCCCGCGGCCTCCCTGACCACGCTGGGAGGTGACAAGCCCTAGGCCCAGAGCCTGCCCCAGCGTGGGCTCCACCGCGCACGCGCCAGCCGCTGGCGGGACCCTCAGAGCTGAAAGGAGCCGCTCTGAGGAGAACGTCCCGCCTACCGCAGGCCCTTTCCCAAAGGCAGACGGGATAGTAGTTCCCTGGGAGCCGAACAGCATGGTTCCGGGCTGCTCCGAAACTACATATCCCAGGATGCACTGCGCAGGGTAGACCATGAGCCTCAGCGGTTGCGCTCTCTGGCGCTAGTTCTTTGCCTCCAACCGATGAGCCATTGTGGGGACGGAAGGCAGAGCGATGTGGGGATTCAGCTGGCCAATAGGGAGCGCGGAAGGGGCGAGGTGGGCAGGCCGCGTGGTTTCCTTGGATACCGCGGATGCGACTCTGTGGGAGAAGGTGGAGCTTTAGCGTGAGACCCTGGAAGTCCTGACTGACAGGAACTTAGGAGCTCAGGTAAGTGTCAGAGCCGAGGGCAGAGGGAGACCCTGTGGGTGTCAAGGTGAGGACGACGTGCAGACTCGGGGCCCTCAGGGTGGTGAGGTCCGAACTTCACGGCCAGGACGGGGTGCCCTGGGATGGGGCCCTGCACGGGGATGAAAGCCAGACGGGGATCCTGTGCGGGACTCGCCCTGCCCGGAAGGACGTGAGCACGAGAGCAGGTCCCGCCCCGTCCCGGCCCCGCGTGACCGAGGCCGCGCATCGGACGCGGTGTCTCAGTGTGGGCTCCGCACCTGCGGTCGGTGACACCCTCCGTGACGACCCCGAAGGGCTGTGAGGGTCCAGTGAGACCGTGGACGGAACCGAGCACAGGCCTCAGAACCGCAGGGCAAAGGCTGTGTTTCTATTTCAGGGGTGACCCTGATCCCCAGTCACCCAGACAAACCCGAGGGACCAGGACGTGTGCTGACAGCAGCACTGACCTCCGTCCCCAGGGGTCCTGGGTTTTAGGATTAAATGAGACGCAGAAGGACAGTCCGTGTGGTGCGAGGGGAAGGACACGGCTGAGTGTCTCCTGGCGCTGCCTCTGGGTCATCTGTGTCCCCTGCACCTGTCTCTTCCCCTTAAGTGCAGGGGGATTTCTACTGAGTGACTCTGTGGGGTCTCTCTTACCTTCTATTATTCTGTGGGTCATTTAAAAAATGAAAAGGAAAAACCTTTTTTTTTTTGGTCCTTTCCAGCTCATGTTTCCCTTTCGGTGCCACATCCTCTTCCCACAAATTATTCTCTGAGTTCCCAGCAAAGACACTGCAAACAGTCACGTTTAATAAAATGCAAGTGCGGAACCTGAGTGCCTTCCAGAAAGCTGAAGCCCTGGGCCACGTGCAGGAGCCAGAACCCCTGGGAGCTGCCCAGGGACAGAGGGGCTGGTTCCCGAGGAGGGGCTGCGTCTGTACGCCGGGTCCCAGGGCTCTGAGCTGCCCACTGCCTTGTAGGAAAGTCAGTATTTCTCCTACTTTCTGTCCTCGTCCTTCCTCCTTCTTCTTCCCCTAGTGAAGACGCACAATAGGTGCTAGCTTTCAGGTTCACCAAGTTCCCACTGAACACGAGTTCTGTTCTTGGCTTTTGTTTCATTTGGTCCTAATTATTCAGACTGATCTTCAAACTGTCGTTTTAAATGAAAGCCAGTGGGAATCGCTTCGACAAAGGCACTGGTTTAAGCAAGTTGAGAATGCACTCACATTTGTTGAACACGTGCCATATGTTTCTGGATTAAATGAGAATTTCTTCTAGATAATTTTGTTTCTATGGTAATTTCTGAGACAAACCAAGTAAATGGAATTGGCAACAAACCCTTAATTGTCTATATGATAAAATGATTATTTTACTATTTTGAAGTAAATACAATAAAAGTAAAGATAATTGAAAAATTAGTTAGCTGATCATATGAGTTTTTAAATGGAGAAAATTATTTATAATTAAGGTTAATATAAGATATGAAAAAGTTATTGAGCCCTGGCTGGTGTGGCTCAGTTGGTTGGAGCACCATCAATGCACGGAAGCGTCCTGAGTTCCTTTCCCATCAGGGCACACACCCAGGTTGTGGGTTCAATCCTGTCAGGATGATTTCCAAGGCAATCGTTATTTCTTCCTCCATCTATGTTTCTCTCTCTCTCTCTCTCTCTCTCTCTCTCTCTCTCTCCCTCTCTCTCTCTCCCTCTCTCTCTCTCTCTTGCTCTCCCTCTCTCCCCTCCTCCCTCTCCCTCTTCCTACCATCGATGGAAAAACATAGCCTTGGGTGAGGATTAAAAAAACGTTATTGCCCAGGGGGTGTGGCTCCAGTGGATTGAGCGTCGACCTATGGACTGAGAGGGCCCGGTTCCTTTCTGGTGAGGGCACATGCCCGGGTTTCCTGCTCCATCCCCAGTAGGGGGTGTGCAGGAGGCCGATCTGTGTGTCTCTCTCACATTGATGTTTCTATCTCTCTCTCCCTTCCTCCCTGTCTTCAATATACATATACATATATAATTTTTTAAAAGTTATTGCTACCTTGCAGGCGAAGATAGGGACCCTTTATGAATTACTCTGGGTCCACTTAAATACATGAGAAAATCAATGGCCAGTACACAAGGCTGGCTTCATAGGTGTGTGACCTGTGCAGTCATATATGGACCTGCTCCCAGAAGGGTCTTGCATTTAGTTTAATGCTCTGGTATCACCATCTTGATATTTTAATATTTTATTTTTGCATTTTTGCTTTGCAAGTTAAGTCTGATAGGGCAAGTGAGCATGCACAGGAGCTGCAGAGATAGGCCGGGTGGCAGTGCGCACAGGCATAGGCCCGAGCAGTGGCCACGGCAGGCAGTGTGGGTGTTGAGCACTTAGCCTGGTGGCCTGCAGTGCAGGTGCATGTCTCAGGCAGTATGGGGCACCTCGGGTGTTGGTCTTATATTGGAAAAATAATTTAAATAACTTTGTGTTGTATTTCATGATGAAGGTTGGTTGATGAATCCAATCAATGAATAGTAATTGAGTGCCTACCTCAGTGCTCAGTAAACAAAATTAGGTTTCTGGCCTCATGGAGCTTACATTCTCTCTCTCTCTCTCTCTCTCTCTCTCTCTCTCTCTCTATATATATATATATATATATATATATATATGATTGATTTGTGTGTAACAAAGTAGAGTATCTTTATAACCAAGCAGGCTTTTATAATACCATGATTATAGCTAACTTTCCTGACCTAGATAGTTCCACTGGAGAATAGCTTCAACTAGTTGAGTTCTGCTTGCTTTCATTATTTTCCATTAATTTTACTCTATAAGTGAACACATCCCTAAATAGCTGAGTATGGAATGATTTTATTTTGGAATTGTGAAAAATGGAAGACAGGACCACAAACCCAGAACAAGAAAAGGAAGAGGAAAAGGATAAAAAGGATCCTGAAGATCCTGCTGATGCCATAGCACCCACAGTTAACATCCAAGATGAACAGTTTGTTGATTTATCTGCAACTCCAACTTTCATTAGTCTGCATGAGGTATATTTATTTCACGTCATATCTTACTTCAGTAAGACCTGAATCGTCTACCTGAAAATTCAGATGAAGTTCATATCATTATCAAAATAACACATTACATGTAACCTGTAGGCAATAGGTACAGTTTGAAGTACTTTAACATAAAATAGTTTCTAACTTCTCTTCCAAGAGTTTATTATGTCATCTGGGACTAATGCAATAGTGTAGGTTCTGATACTTTTATAACCTATTAAATATTTGCATATATACAGTCAGTGAAGTCAATTCCATAGGTTGATAAATGAAGTGAAAGAAATTTATTTCATCATTGATATACTTTTTACTTCCATAAAATGAAGATAAAAGACCTTGTCATATAATGCAACAAAGAATACACGTTTACCTAACTAAATGTAGGTATGCTAACAGAGCACTGTGCTGTTTCCTTCAGCAGAAGAGAAAAAAAAAAAAAAGAGGAATATTATATATATTCTCATTGCCTAATTTTTTTTTATCCTCACCCAATGACATTTTTCCATATTTTGTTCAGATAGAGTGGGAGGGAGAGACAGGAAGAGAGAGGGAGAGAGAAACATCGATGTGAAAGGGACACATGGATTGGCTGCCCCCCGCACGCCCCAACCAGGGCCGGGGACAAAGTGCAACTGAGGTACGTGCCCTTAGCGGGAACCGAACCCGGGTCTCTTTGGACTGCAGGCCGACTCTCTAACCGCCGAGCCAAACAGGCCAGGGGTCATTGCCTGAGTTTTTTTTTGAATTTTCTGCTTTATTGATTTTTAGAGAGAGTGGATGGTAGAGGAAGAGAGAGCTAGAAACATCAATGAGAAAGAACGTTGATTGGCCGCCTCCTGCCTGCCCTCCACTGGAGACCAGGCCCACAACCCGGGCATGTGCCCTGACAGGGAATCAAACCTGCGACCTCTTGGTGCATGGGTTTATGCTCAACCACTGAACCACATCGGCCGGGCTCATTGCCTGACTTTTTTAAAAAATAGGATGAACATTTAGGAAATACCCATATAGGAGGATTTTTAAAAAGATATTAACTGACCATATATGCAACTGTTACTGTGTTATGCTTGAGTGCTATACCTTAGAATATGGTTTAATTCTGGACTATTAACTTTATGTGAATATAACTGAATTAAACATCTAAGAAATTTAATAAACAGTCATAATAAAAATAAGGGGAAAAGCCTTAAAGCGAAAACAGAGTTTATTCAAAACCAAGAATGAAAACTAATTCTGCCCCCCAAAATATTTTGTTCATGCATATACTTTAAACAATTACCACAGTGACTGATGAGTGTGTGTGTGTGTGTGTGTGTGTGTGTGTATGGCGTATTTTTGCTTTTCCTTCACACATCCAGGAAGCCTTGGAAGAATTTTGTTCAACTGTCAAGAGACTTTAAACAAACTGCTAATTTATTAAACAATGCAGATAGATTCCATGTTCTCATAAATGTTGTTGTTTTGTTTTGTTTTAACCCTGACAGTCAGGTGGCATCAGAGGTATTAGGTAAGGGGTACACAAATTACTGGACATCAAACCTCAAGTTCAGTGACAGGAATAGCACTGTCTGTCAAGGCCGTGTCTAAGAATGGACAGGCTCCAATGTCTGACATCCTAGGAGTGTGAGAGAAGAATCTCTGGTTGGCCGGTGGGGGAGTGGCTCGGTCAGAATGCGTGTCCGTGCTCGCCCTGCATGTCCTGGCCTCGCAGCCTCACACGCATCTGGGTTCTCAAGCCCAGCCTGACAAGGGGACACTTCTCAGCTTATGGTCCTTCATGGGCACCTCACTGCCCACCATGGGGGTTCCCCCCACTTTGTAAACTGTATTGATCACCTTCTGCAGGGGAAATCTTACACAGAAGCTCAATGTGTAAAACGGATTTGGAGGTGGTGGGTGTGGAGGTGCAGGATGCAGAGGTGAAGGTCCCCCGTTCTCTCCCCTTCACCTCTCCAGCAGCACCAGCACCACTGCCCCGAGGCCCCGAGCACACGTGGAACCATGTCTGCACAGAAAGTTTTAGGGCTGAGTAAAGCTGAGCCCTCCCTCTCCCACCTTCAAGCCTGCCTCACTCTGCACAGCTACAGGTCTGCCCCCAGAATGCCTAACAGAGCAGTTTGATGATCGATACTGCTTCCAGCAGGGAGCGCAGAGGGAGCCCACAGCCCATCACACAGCCGGACTTCCCAACTCCTCATCGCAGAAGATGCCTCTCTCACACCCCTGTGATCCCCTCCTTAATAACTTCTCCAGAACGTTGTTTTCCTACCCTCAGGCTGTTTTTCCCCTCTGTGTTGCCATCCATCTTCTCCTCGAAATCTTGGACTATCTCATTATTTGGTAAAACCGTCTTCAGAGTCCCTCCCAGCTTTCCATCCCACCCAGCATGCTCTCCTCATCTCTCAGGCCCAGGCACAGACCTAAGCCATCAGTAGGTGGCACGGGAGAATTCAGATCCTTACATTTGAATTTTCCTTGCCCTGTCAGAAGGATTAAATGTCACCTCTTTGACCTTAGAGTGAAATCCCTCTACTCTAGTCTGATCCATGATTTCTCTCTTCCTCGTGTCCCAGTCCCCTGCCACATACCCCAGGCTCCAGCTCAATTAGACCTTTTGCTGTTTTTCTAACTCGCTCCTGATTTTCCGACCTGCTGAGGCCTTTGCTCATCTTGTACCCGGTCAGGAGTGCTCTCCTCCACAGTTCTGCGTGTCAGAATTCTGCCGTCTTCAAGCATTCGTTCTTGCCAGTGGGATCACTTCTGTCTCTGTAACCTTGCAGCCGGCTTGTTCACACCTTATGCCACTTGTTATTTTCTCTCCTATTTCTAAGCTAATTGACAGTAGATTTGTGAACATGGAAAGCTGGAAGACAATGGTATTCTTCTTGATATCCTTGTGAACTCCTAGCTCACTTTTGTGCATGTAGCCACACCATCGTCCAAGGAATTATGTACAGAGTAATTGGTAAAACCCTCCCCCAAAATAATCACACGACTGAATCACTATTTTACAAGGCAAACTTAAAAAGGAGACATTTCTTCTGAATTTCTGAATGTATTTTACACATCAAGCCCACCTAAATTTTCAGATATTTAAATGTTTAATGGGAGAAATATCGTCCCCATTAGAACCACCATGCATCTAGTCCAGTTTCGTTTCTGCTGGCTGAGCTCCCAGAGGAATATGCAAGGGGAAGCCATGATTTTCAAATATCTTTTGAAAACAAATCAAAAGGTTTTCTTTAACTGAAAAGGAAGGTGGAGCCCCAAGATATAAAATCAAAGCAGAAATGGTCTAGGCGAACAGTGTTTCATGCATCACATGCCATCCTGGCTGTTTTCATATTTGTGAATATGTCTGCAGAACTTGAGGTCTCTGGGGACACAGTGGAGAACCCCTACTCCAGCAGTTCAGCATGTTAAATATCACTGCTGTGTTCATCATGGAAGTATCAGTCTTCCGTCCAATTTCCATACCTACCCATGATATCAGGAGCCTCTCTGATTTCTAATCATTGGTTTGATCAGATAAAGACAAAATTTTTGTTATAGGATAGAAATAAAAATTCCTCACTTGACACCATTCATTTGTAAATTATATCCACATTTAAAAATAATTATTTATGTAACAGATGAAAAGAAGACATTGGACACAGGGGAGGGGCTTCCGCTTTGGGAAAGAAGTCAGGACAAGGACCAGAGGGAGAGAAGGTGGGATCTCAGAGCGGTAGAGCCACCTGACCTGTCTCTCCCATACTGGAATTGGGAGGTGCAGATGGGGAGAGTCTTAAGAGGCCAGTCTGCTCTGAGATGCCCCTCCTAATTCCTGGTCACGTGTCCTGACTTCTTTCCCATGGCCAAGGCCCCGCCCCTTGTCAAAGGTCAAGGGCACGCTGGGAGGTGCAGTGAAGCCCCAACAGCAAACATCAGGAATCCTTCGGGGTTTGCGCGCGTCCTCTTTAGGTCGCTGCCCTCACTTCGTGGACTGTAGCCGGTTTTGTACCATAAACTCTGTCTTTCGTGTATCCCCATAAAAAAATCTAGTGGATGAATGAAGCTTTGTTCAAATCTTAGTCTGGCTTCACCCACTGTTTCACATCAGTCAAACCTAAACAGCAGAGAACACTGAGTGATCCATTGTGAAGGATGTGTCCATGCTTGAGGACACCCTATGTGTGCATACACTCATGTGCAATGTCTGTACTCCGAGGGATCCACCTATTTATGTCCCATTTGGGTCCTTTCCCATCCAGCATCTCACCTGCTCCTCTCTGTGTGTGGCCGTCATCCTGACACAGGTTGTTTCCTGTTTAGCAAAGATGCTCTTCCCGGATGTACTGAACCTGGTGATCTTGGTGTTTCAAAGATTTTTTTTTTTCTTTTTCTTTTTGAGTTACTATACCGAGATGGAATGTTAACACAGTCAATTTTAGGAGTGCTTTGGGGTGTGTGTTAAATAGACATGGGTTCTGGAACACAGGATGGAATGTAATAAAATGAGTTGGAGGAGAACTGAGTCCTCGTTTTCCTTACCGCTCGTCACAGGCAGTATTGACGGGGCGTTGGGCTCTCTGGGCTCCCTGCGCCAGCCCCCCAGTCTCTTGGAATCCACAGCACCCTTTGCCACGAGGTCAGAGAAAGTGAAAGCGAGGTTTTCCTGTTTACCATGCCACAGCTTTTTTATACACTTGTGTTTATTTTACCTTCATATGAGTTGAATCGGTATTGATATGGGAATTACCTCACAACAGGAGCTCAGCTTGCAGTGGTCCTTTGGGTTTTGCAAGGCTACTCAAGTAGGAAGAGCCTTATGTGCAGTTTAGGTCTTGGAGGCCTCAGACCAGATGCTTAAAGGTGAGGAAGGGAGGGAGGCAGGTACATATCCCCACCTGACCAAATCCTCTAATGGCTGTCTGTCCAGCAGCTGCTTCCTGTCCCCTTCCTCCCTCGCCAAACGTCTCTGTGAAAGTGTCTCCTCTGGCCTCCTCTCCCATTCCTTCCCCAGAGGCTCTGCACCCTGTCACGGTCCCCACTCAGCAGGAGCTGCCCCCGCAGTGCTCTGAGCTAAACCCGCAAAGGCACCCGCAGGCTTCGTCCTGGGGCCCCTAGGCGTTGGCAGGATCTGACACCTGCCGGTCTGTCCTGGGAGCTCTCAGAATTCTGCCTCGTGACTCTCGCCCCTCTGGTCAGCTCTTCAGGCTCAAACTTGCCCGTTCCTTCATCATTCACGCATTCCTTCCACAAACATCCACTGAAAGTCTCCTGTGGCCAACTCCTGGGTCCCCCTTCGAGGCACGTCCCTCCTGCCCTCTTCAGGGCTGACCCACCCTGCTCCCCTGGCACTGACCACTCCTGAGCTCAGGCCATATGTCAGCTGCCTGGTAGACCCCTGCCTGGTCTGCAGGCTTCCTGGACTCTCCCTGGCTCCTCTGGGCTCCCTGCTTAATCCAGACCACAGCTGTCAATCACAGAAGCCAAAAGCCTGTGATGCAGGCTTGACCCCTCCTCTCTCCACCTCCCACATTCTACAGATGACCTGAACCTGACCATGTGTCTGGAATCTGTCTACCCCCTTCTTAGCTAACTGTTCCCATTCTAGGTCATACACACCCCTGACCTTGGGTCTTGGCAGGGCCTTGTCCACTGGTCTGCCAGCCTCACACAACTTCTCAGCCCTCATGGCACCTCTTGGGCACTCACCCCAGGTGACCTTCCTTTTTGAACATTACCCTCCCTCTGCCTCCACACTAGGTACACCCATCTCTTTGCGGTCCAGGTTCCCTATGTGGCTCACCTGGGGTGTACCCAAGCCTCTATCACCCCCTCCTACACCCCAGACAACTCATATACATCCACAGCTTTAATAACTATCTTCCCAGAAGGCTCCAAACACCTTTAGCTCCAGCTTCTCCTTGGAACCTCCATTCCAGGGTCCAGGAACAGCTTGGATGTCCCAAAGTCACCTCAACTCAAAATGCTCAGCTCACAGTTCACCATCCCCCCCACCACAAGCCTCTGTGTTCCTCATCCCATCACATCTGTCCCTACATGCAGACCACGTCTGGCTTCACCCTCTCCCTTCTCTGTGTCCTCTCCATCACTCTCTCAGCTGGTTCCAACTCTGACACCTCACGACCATACCCAGCCACCCCAGGTGATGGTCCCCCTGGGCAGTACCACGGGGTCCTGTTCCTGAGGGGGCATCCCAAACCATGCCCCTGCTGAGCTCCAGGGCCCGACTCTCTCTGTACTGGCCTGGGAGATGAGTGATTTGAGGGTGGGAGATATCCAAGGACAGCTGGGTGTTCACGCCCACAGCTCAGGGCTGAGGTCCGCCTGGAGAGAGATTTGACGTCACCTGTGGGACAAGAGGGGCTCACCCTGGGGAGAACAGTGAAGTGAGAAAATTAGAAGAAGGGGGATAAACCTTGGGAAGCATCCCACCAAATGTTTATCAACCAGCGAGGGGAAGAGGAGGGAATATATTTATATGTGTGCACATGTATATGCATGTACCATATGTATGTGTACATACATGTATATACACAGCCAACTGAGTTTCCTAGAGAGCTCACTGATTGTTGCCAAACTCGGGCATTTATAGCCAACCTATGCCTCCACTCAGCTGTCAAGTGAGAGTAGTTCCAACGTGAATGTTGGAGGATGTTTTATGTATCAAGTAAAACAAGCTGAAGGTGTGTGTGAGAACCTCACGCATTCGCTGATGGTGTGAGTGACTACTCAGTCAAGCCGTCGTTCTCTGAACGCCAGACGAAGTCCCTCAGTTCCTTGTGATGTGTTCACACTGTGATGGCTACAGACATTTTTTGTAAAAATAGGGATTCAATGTACATACCGTAGTATTCACCCAAGACACATTTTATTAAGTTTAATCTTTACTATTGACATTCTCTCCATCACCTTCTTAAGTCCAGAGACAGAGGACACTGAAGAGAACACACCCAGCCCTGACTCGGTAATGTTCGCCTGTTTCTATGGCGCAAGTGTTTTCATCACAGGGTGTTTCAAGCTGCCAACATGGGGTCCCTCACCTCAGAGGGAGGAAGAGATGTGGGGTCACCCTGTTCTATAACATCACCTGCATGCAAGTACAGTAGGTACAAATCACCCCAAGAGCAGAGGCAACACTAAAATAATTACAAGTGGCAATTTTTGAGTTTCTATTACCTTATTTTTAATACAAATTATTTAATCGCAGGTTTCCATGAGTTAATATTTAATGATGGCTGTGTTTAACTCCTGGCTTGCAAAAACCCTGGAATCTCAGCCACCTGCTCCCACAAGCCAGTGCAGGCTGGCTCCAGCACAGCTAGGGGAGTGGCCCCTTTCAGGGATGGGCTCACAGGGAAGGGATAACAGGAAAGAAGTAGCCAAAGAAGGAGGTTCATGCCAAGAGCAGAGCAGCGGGGCCCTGGGAGCTTCACAGAGCTGCCCTCCTGGTCCATGCTGGCATGTGTAGGCAGAGTGGGCTCCCCCACAGGGGCACAGAGAGGCCCCGTGGGCTGTGTCTGGAGGCTGGAAACTGCCCAGGCTTCTCTCTCTCCTTCCATTCTCCCTCCTTGACCTTTTCCAGGGAGTAGAGCGGAAAGAGTGGGGCCCAGGAAAACCATCAGGTCCCCATCTGTGAAGTGGGGCAGAGTGGACAAGGGGAAGTCAGGCAGGTGCCTGGGAGGGTCCAGGCTGGGCTGGTCCATGCTTTGGGGGGGGGGGGTCTAGCGGGACTCTGAAATGTCATTCCCTCTCCAAGTTCTGGCTTTCTGGCCCATCCCACTGAGGTTAGGTTCCCAGAGTCCCTTCGCACAAGCAATCTGAGGGCTGGCAGAGGCAACACCAGCCACCTGTTCCCCATCTCCCCTCCCCCAGGGACTTTAAATGAACAAGGAGGAGTCAAACTCTGCCCCCCCCATGTTCCCTGCAGGAGAGCAAAGCCCTCCTGGTTCCTTCTGGATCCTCCCCAGGCCTCTGGGGCAACTGCTCTGAACTGCAGGGAGTGCGCCCAGAGCCTCCACCCCACCACTGCCTCCAGGTGGGGGCGCAGTGAGGGAGAGGGGCCCACCCTGCACCAAGCCCCGCCCACCCAAGGCAGCCCACTCCCTCCCCTCATGCAGGTCTGGCAGGCTCAGCCTGGTGGGACCTTCGACACCCTGCGTCCTGCTCCCTGGACCTGGGAGAGGTGAGTGGGCGGGGAAGCTCGAGCTGAGACCAGGACGGGGTCAGGCACCTCAGGGGTAACAGGTGCTTCTGCCCGACAGTGGGAACCACCGCCCTTCAACAAGGCAGGCTCCCCAACATCTCCTGGGGCAGAAAAGTAAAAACCAGTCTCTGGGATAAAGGCCTTTGGAGGGAGTGCAGGAAGAAAAACCTGGGAGGTGGGTCCCCGTCACTCCAGGGTCCAAACTGAGAGCGATTTCAGTGTCCAGGGTACTACAGCACTTGGGTGGCATTTGGGGATGCAGCAAGCCGGAGAGGGCTGCCCTGCCCAGGTCCCCCGGGGTGGGGCAGATCTAAAAGTCCCACAGGCCCAGCTCCAGATCATGGGGAGCAGGTCCCAGCGCTGCTCTCTGAAATGCACTGTGGTTTGTGCTGAAGACACAGCTGTGCATGACTCCTCAAATGTATCTTCGGCAAATAGACCACAGCCTTTTCTAACTCAGTCATGTTAGAGGTAAACACTGAATCAAGAATACAGACAGGTTCCGGAGGGATACTGTGACATGAAGAGGAAACCACACAGGAAAACAGCCCAAACCTCCAACTGCACCTGCTCCTGGATGGTCCTTGTGTTCAGGGACCCTGAGCGCCCCCTGGTGGAGGCAGCCTCTCCTGCAGGGAGGTTTGTGTCTGGGCTCACACTGACTTCCCCTCACTGTGCCTCTCGCACAGTAATACACGGCTGTGTCCTCGGTGGTCACGGATCTCAGCTGCAGGGAGAACTGGTTCTTGGACGTGTCACTGGAGATGGTGGTGCGGCTCTTGAGGGACGGGTTGTAGTTAGTGCTACCACTACTAGCACGTATGTACCCAATCCATTCCAGCCCCTTCCCTGGTTTCTGGCGGATCCAGCTCCAGTAGTAACTACTGATTGAGCCCCCAGAGACAGAGCAGGTGAGGGAGAGGGTCTGTGAGGGCTTCACCAGTCCTGGGCCCGACTCCTGCAGCTGCAGCTGGGACAGGACACCTGGGGACAAGGAGCATCAGGACCTGTCAGTCACGTGCAGTCACCACCACCCCACAGACCCTGCTGAACTCTGAGACCCTCACCTTGGGGAGCTGTCACCAGGCACAGGAGAAGACCCAGCAGTCTCATCTTCTAGACCACGGCTCTGCCTTCCCCAGAGACCTCAGCCCTGTGTGAGGAGAGAGCTGTGAGCCTCCCCAGCCCAGGGGTGGATTTACCCTGGAGCTTGGGGAGAAATTTGCATGTGGGGCCGCCTGTTCCTTATAAGTGGGGGACTGAGGTCAGGCTGCCCTGTTCCTTCTGTGGCCCTTGTGTGTTCACCCCTTCCCTTGAACTCACTCAGCTTGTAAGTCAGGGATAGGGCATCACCTGGTAGACAAGACGTACTGGAGTCAGGTTACAGGATGTGCTCATTTCAAATACATGTTGGACTGTATGAGTAGATTACATGTGTCGTTTAGCATGCAGCTTTCAAATAGATTTAAACGATTACATTTGTCCAAGCAGTTTATTAAACCCTTCTCCCTAATGTATGTTCAAATGTCAAAACTATTTTCTAAACAATTATATCTTTAAACATAATTATATATATATATATATATATATATATATATATATATATATAATGTCTATCTTGTTCTGAAAATTCCAAAGTAAGGACATTAATTCTTACTATCTTATTTGTTAATTTATTTTGTTACTTTGATCCAAGTAGCTGTATCTTAAGAACAGGTCTTTGAGGGACCCTTGATTCTGTTTTATTTTGTTTGGTTTTATTTATTTATTATTTATTTATTTATTTATTTATTTATTTATTTATTTATTTATTTTGTTAAAAGGATATTTTATAAAAGTAGTGAGTAACAGTATATTAAATATGTTTATTTAGGGTGTTTCTAGAAATATTTTTTCTTACAATCTTCGCCAAACATTTTCAGAAGCTGAGCATGGTCAGTCCTGTTTAATATTTGGATGAGAGATCCTTGATTCTTGATGTTGAAAATTGGTAATTGTGACTTTGAGTCCCTACTGAAACTTTTTCTTATTGCAGTGACCCCAAACAATTTACATCATACATAAGCACGTGTATATATGAAAAAAAATGATTGGAAATAGAAAAAATGGTTATGCATTAGTAACACTCAGACACTTTTATATGTTGTGATTGTAAAGGCAGCAGATTAATGATAAGTTTTCTCAGTCCAGCGTTATCAGTGAGATAGGTGTTCAAAAAGAGGGACATGAAGAGAATCCCAGCTCATGTTTGCTCATAGGAAAGGGATCTTTAATGCTGACAGGACCTCACTCCTGTCCTCCTCTGTTCTGTTCCTGGGAAGGTCAGAGGGAGCTGGGCTCTCCCACATAATCTAGAGCATCCTGAATGTATGACGCACACATCCTCCCATCAGACATATCACCGAGAACTATGTTGTCTCTTTATAAGCTGGTATTTTATTTCCCTTAATGGCTTGGTTGATGGGAAAATTGTTTATTTCCAACAACAATCAATTAATTCATCACTGTTTCAATTAATGGGTCCTGTTTTTGAAGTTTTCTATAACTATTCTCAAGAAAATTTTCACTCTCCATTTCCATGGGAGGAGAAACCTGATATGAACACAGTGGGCACGAAATCCGATGGGAAATAATGGCTGGAAACCTTCATATCATTGAAATCTGTTTGCTGTGTCCTCTGATCAGGAGACCAGCCTTCCATGGCATGAAGCTCTGATTCATTTCAGAGATTAATTCACTTTACTGGACTTTACATTGTGAATTACCCTGTTGTATGTAGCATAGAAGACTAGACTAAAGCCTGAGAAATTATGTCATGTAGATGTCAGGCAGACGAGGAAGGAACCTCAAAGGACGTGAGGAAGATGCTGAGCAGAGATGACAGAGACAGGATCCCAGAGGGTATTTCACGAGGATGAAAGTGACCAGGAGGACGAAGGTGCAGAGAGGTCGTGAGAGGGAGACGTGAGGAGATGAACTGGAGCTGACGTCCGGGAAAGTGAATGTCCCAGTGAGAGCCCTGATGGAGCTGTGTGTGCAGGACTCACGTGGGACAGCGGGAGAGCAAGGCCCTGGCGAGTGTGGGGACCTGGAGTGAGCCCAGACCCAGGGCGTGTGGACACACTGACTCTCCCTCTGTCGACACTGCTTCCCCGTCACAGGGTGGAGAGGATGCCTGGGGTGCTCAGTCTTTCAAGGAGATAATTGAGTCCCATGGGAACCTAGTGAGATAATGGTCCCTGAGCCTGGACACAACTCGTCTTGGAAAGAGAATGTTGTGGACACCATCGTCGTCCTCAGTGAGATGAGGGAACACAGGACCCAGGACAAGGAGGAGGGTCCCTGGGACCCTGAACCGCAGGAAGAGCAGAAGCGCCCTGAGCACCCCAGAGAGCTGTTCTCAGCCCCTCCCTGCGCGGTTCCTGCGCGATGTTCCAGGGTTGCGGCGTCCTGAGCGCCCCCTGCTGGCCCTGATTAGTTTGAGGGGTTAAAAGAGCCCCCTGGTGTTCTGATCCCTCCAGGTGGACCTGAGGGTCTCCTGCAGCTCAGACCCTCCTGTCTCCCTACAGGGAGTTTGTGTCTGAATCATACAGACGTCCTGATCAGGAAAATGTCACATGTCCAGTGTTTATCTTACTCATATTCATTCACACAGTCTCTGTCTCTAGTTCTCCATAAATTACCTCTTAGAACAGCAACATGGACAACCCAGCTGAGCCCAAACTCCATGGTGAGTGGTCTGTGTTCAGTCCTGATCAGGGAAGGAGAACTTCTAGGGAACCGGGGCTGGGCTCCTGTCCCACAGCTGCAAGGTTGGGGCTGGGCTGATTCCCATGACCTGAGAGGGCCCTATTTGCACGCCCTCCTTTTGTATAGGGAGCTCTAGGGTTGGACGTCAACATAAAGGACATGGTTTCAGAGTGTGGAGTGTCCAAGGGCACATGTCTGTGAAAGACTAGCCCTGGTGTCTGGGCTTCTGTTCTTTTAAACTGGACCCAACTGCTTCTCTGAATGGCCTCCTGACAGGGGGACATGCCAAATGAAGGTTTCAGTGCTACCTGGCTGGACACTGGAGCAAGTTAAAATGTGATCATGGTGCTACATAGGAGGAAAAATCAATGTAATAGGAACCTAAAAGAACAAGTACGGTTTTAAACATCATATCTTAGAAGGCTCCCTGTATGAACACAGGAAGGTGCTCAACCATCACACCCAGAGGACAATTAATATGTGGGAACTTCATGTTCAGCACATGGGAAATTCCATCTCACACTGTTTCCCCTACACAGTGTTCAGAGGATAAACTAACAGCAGAGTGTGAACCTTGAGACTGTGGACCAATGTTGGGGGACAGTGGGTGTCTGTGTGGGTCACTGGGAAGCAGAGCATGAACTACAGAGAAGCAGACAGTGCTTCCGGGTCTGAGTCCTTCAGGGCGTTCGGAGCTGAATGCGCAACAGCTGACGACCTCCTCTGTGGGGTTTGTTCTCTAGACTCTGCTGGACCAGGTTCAGTCACTGGGGATGGAGAGAATCTCAGTCATGACCAGGTGTGTTTAGGTAAAGCTGTCGGTAGAGGTGTCTGGGCTCACACTGACTTCCCCTCATTGTGTCTTGCACAGTAATACACGGCCGTGTCCTCGGTGGTCACGGAGCTCAGCTAAAGGGAGAACTGGTTCTTGAAGGTGTCTGGGTCAATGACTAACCGACCTTGGAGAGATGGTGCATAGTCTCTATAACACTTGGAACAGTAGTATGTCCTTCCCAGCCACTGGAGACCTCTCCCTGGGGGCTGCCTGAGCCAGTGCCATATAGCACTGTTGCTAGAGACACTGTCCTCAGAGATGGTGCAGGTGGGGGAGAGGGTCTGCGAGGGCGTCACCAGTCCTGAGCCTGACTCCTGCAGCTGCACCTGGGACAGGACACCTGGGGACAAGAGGCATCAGAACTGTCAGTCACGTGCAGTCAAAACCACCCCAAGACCCTTGTCTGAACTCTGAGACCCTTACCTTGGGGGGCTGTCACCAGGCACAGGAGAAAGACCCAGCAGTCTCATCTTCCTCTAAACCACAGCTCTGCCTTCCCCAGAGACCTCAGCCCTGTGTGAGGAGAGAGCTGTGAGCCTCCCCAGCCCAGGGGAGGATTTACCCTGGAGGTTGGGAAGAAATTTGCATGTGGGGCAGCCTGTTCCTTATAAGTGGGGGGACTGAGGTCAGGTTGCCCTGGTCCTTCTATTGCTAATGTGTAGGCTTCCCTTTTCTTGAATGCACTTAGTACATTCGTCAGTTATAGGGGATCTCCTGGTACACAAGAATACTGCAGTCAGCTTAATGTCCGTGCTCATCTCTGATAAGTGGTGGACAAGTTGAGTAGATTACATTTTTAAAATCTCATGCATCTTTCAAATAGATTTAAAGGGATTAAATTTGTTTAGGTAATTTCTTAAACCCAGCTTTCTAATATCTACAGAACTGTCAAATATTTTTATAAAAATTTTTTATAAACATAATTTTATATAGCCCAATAATATCTAGGTTAATTTGAAGATCACAAAATAAAGGACATTCATTCTCACTATCTTATTTCTTTAAGTTGTAACTTTGATCCAAAGAACTATATACCAGGAACATGTCATTGAGGTACCCTTGATTCTTTTTTATTTTTTATTTGTTAAAGTGATATTTCTTACAAATTCTGAGTAACACCGTGCGACATGCCTTTGTTCAGGTTAATGCTAGAAACCTTGTTCTTGCAATCTTTGCCAAACACTCTCAGAGCTAAGTAGTGTCAGCCTGGTGAGTACTTGGATAGGAGACCCCTGATTCTTGATGTTAAAATTTGGTAATTGTGCCTTTGAGTCCCTCCTCAAACTCTTCCCTTGTGCAAGCTTATGGCTTATTGCAGAGACAACAACAAATTATATCAGACATATTCATATTTTTATGTGGAGAAATGATTGAGAATAAAACAGTGATTATTCATGTGGACAATTCAGAATCTCTCATATGTGGAAATTGTAAAGGCAGCAGATTAACTGACCTCTTTTCTCAGTAAACTATTTTCAGTGATGTGGGGGTCAGAGGAAGGCAAATCATGAAGGTTCCTAGCACAGATATGCTCACAGGACAGGGAACTTTATCCCTGACTGGAACCCTCACTCCAAGGACACACGGCATGGTCAACTGGGAGGTTTTCAAATCTTGGATATTGTAAATAACACTGCAGTGCACATGGGGGTGTATATATTCTTTCTGATTTGTGTTTTGGGATAATTAGGATATATTTTCAGAGGTGGATTTGCTGGGTCAAAAAGCTGTTCTATTTTTATTTTTTTGTATTAATTCCTTTATCTTTGTTTAAGATGTTCCTCCATTCTCCCCTTAGACACATCCTCCTGACCCCCCCCATCCCACAGTATTGTTGTCTATGTCCATTTGTTATGCATGTAAGTTCTTTGGTTTATATTACCCTCCCCAGTGCCCCCTCCTCTGAGGTTTGTCAGACTGAATGTTCTTTTTTTTTTTTTTTTTTTTTTCTTTTTTCTTTTTTGAGGAAACTGCATACTGTTTTCCACAGTGGCTGCACCAATCTGCATTCCCACCAGTAGTGCACCAGGGTCCTGTTTTCTCCTCATCCTCCCCAGCACTGGGTGTTTGCTGAGGTATTGATAGGAGCCATTCTGGCAGGTGTAGCTGTCGTTTCAATTTGCACGTCTCTGAAGATCAGTAATGTGAGCATTGTTTCATATGTCTCATGGCCATCTGTACGTCCTCTTTGGAGAAGTGTCTGTTCAGGGCATTGGCCCATATTTTAATTGGATTGTATGTCTTCCTGATGTTGAGTTGTATGTAGTTTTTAAATATTTTGGAATTTAAGCCCTTATCAAAAGTACCTTTGGCAAATAGACCACAGCTTTTTCTAACTGAGAGATGTTAGAGGTAAACACTGAATCGAGAATCCAGAGAGATTCTCGAGGGAAACTGTGACATGAAGAGGAAACCACTCAGGAAACCAGCCCAAACCTCCAAACTGCACCTGTTCCTGGATGGTCCTTGTGTTCAGGACCCTGAGCGCCCCCTGGTGGTCGCAGCCTCTCCTGCAGGGAGGTTTGTGTCTGGGCTCACACTGACTTCCCCTCACTGTGTCTCTCGCACAGTAATACATGGCTGTGTCCTCGGTGGTCACGGATCTCAGCTGCAGGGAGAACTGGTTCTTGGACGTGTCACTGGAGATGGTGGTGCGGCTTTTGAGGGACGGGTTGTAGCTAGTGCTACCACTACTAGCATATATACGCCCAATCCATTCCAGCCCCTTCCCTGGTTTCTGGCGGATCCAGTTCCAGCCGTATCCAAGGAGTGAGCCCCCAGAGACAGTGCAGGTGAGGGAGAGGGTCTGTGAGGGCTTCACCAGTCCTGGGCCCGACTCCTGCAGCTGCACCTGGGACAGGACACCTGGGGACAAGAAGCATCAGGCCCTGTCAGTCACGTGCAGTCACCACCACCCCACAGACCCCTGTCTGACCTCTGAGACCCTCACCTTGGGGGGCTGTCACCAGACACAGGAGAAGACCCAGCAGCCTCATCTTCTTCTAGACCACGGCTCTGCCTTCCCCGGAGACCTCAGCCCTGTGTGAGGAGAGAGCTGTGAGCCTCCCCAGCCCAGGGGAGGATTTACCCTGGAGCTTGGGGAGAAATTTGCATGTGGGGCAACCTGTTCCTTATAAGTGGGGGACTGAGGTCAGGCTGCCCTGGTCCTTCTGTGGCCCTTGTGTGTTCACCCCTTCCCTTGAACTCACTCAGCTTGTAAGTCAGGGATAGGGCATCACCTGGTAGACAAGACGTACTGGAGTCAGGTTACAGGATGTGCTCATTTCAAATACATGTTGGACTGTATGAGTAGATTACATGTGTCGTTTAGCATGCAGCTTTCAAATAGATTTAAACGATTACATTTGTCCAAGCAGTTTATTAAACCCTTCTCCCTAATGTATGTTCAAATGTCAAAACTATTTTCTAAACAATTATATCTTTAAACATAATTATATATATATATATATATATATATATATATATATATATATATAGTCTATCTTGTTCTGAAAATTCCAAAGTAAGGACATTAATTCTTAGTATCTTATTCGTTAATTTATTTTGTTACTTTGATACAAGTAACTGTATCCTAAGAACAGGTCATTGGGGGCCCTTGATTCTGTTATATTTTGTTTGGTTTTATTTATTTATTTATTTATTTATTTATTTATTTATTTATTTATTTTGTTAAAAGGATATTTTATAAAAGTAGTGAGTATCAGTATATTAAATACCTTTATTTAGGGTGTTTCTAGAAATATTTTTTCTTACAGTCTTTGCCAAACATTTTCAGAAGCTGAGCATGGTCAGTCCTGTTTAATATTCGGATGAGAGATCCTTGATTTTTGATGTTGAAAATTAGTAATTGTGACTTCGAGTGCCTCCTGAAACTTTTTCTTATTGCAGTGACCCCAAGCAATTTACATCATACATAAGCACGTGTATACATGGAAAAAAATGATTGGAAATAGAAAAAATGGTTATGCATTAGTAACACTCAGACTCTTTTATATGTTGTGATTGTAAAGGCAGCAGAGTAATGATAAGTTTTCTCAGTCCAGCGTTATCAGTGAGATTGGTGTTCAAAAAGAGGGACATGAAGAGAATCCCAGCTCACATTTGCTCATAGGAAAGGGATCTTTAATGCTGACAGCACCCTCACTCCTGTCCTCCTCTGTCCTATCCCTGGGAAGGTCAGAGGGAGCAGGGCTCTCCCACATAATCTACAGCATCCTGAACGTATGACGCACACGTTCTCCCATCAGACATATCACAGAGAACCATGTTGTCTCTTTATAAGCTGGTATTTTATTTCCCTTAATGGCTTGGTTGATGGGAAAATTGTTTATTTCCAACAATGATCAATTAATTCATCACTGTTTCAATTAATGGGTCCTGTTTTTGAAGTTTTCTGTAACTATTCTCAAGAAAATTTTCACTCTCCATTTCCATAGGAGGAGAAACCTGATATGAACACAGTGGACACGAAACCCGATGGGAAATAATGGCTGGAATCCTTAATATCATTGAAATCTGTTTGCTGTGTCCTCTGACCAGGAGACCAGCCTTCCATGGCATGAAGCTCTGATTCATTTCAGAGATTAATTCACTTTACTGGACTTTACATTGTGAATTACCCTGTTGTATGTAGCATAGAAGACTAGACTAAAGCCTGAGAAATTATATCATGTAGACGTCAGGCAGACGAGGAAGGAACCTCAAAGGATGTGAGGAAGATGCTAAGCAGAGATGACAGAGACTGGATCCCAGAGGGTATTTCACAAGGATGAAAGTGACCAGGAGGACGAAGGAGCAGAGAGGTCGTCAGAGGGAGACATGAGGAGATGAACTGGAGCTGACGTCCGGGAAAGTGAATGTCCCAGTGAGAGCCCTGCATGGAGCTGTGTGTGCAGGACTCACATGGGACAGTGGGAGAGCGAGGCCCTGGCGAGTGTGGGGACCTGGAGTGAGCTCAGACACATGGCGTGTGGACACACTGACTCTCCCTCTGTGGACACTGCGTCCCCGTCACAGGGTGGAGAGGATGCCCGGGGTGCTCAGTCTTTCAAGGAGATAATTAGGTCCCATGGGAACCTAGTGAGATAATGGTCCCTGAGCCTGGACACAACTCGTCTGGGAAAGAGAATGTTGTCGACACCATCGTCGTCCTCAGTGAGATGAGGGGACACAGGGTCCAGGACAAGAAGGAGGGTCCCTGGGACCCTGAACCACAGGAAGAGCAGAAGCGCCCTTAGCACCCCAGGGAGCTGTTCTCAACCCCTCCCTGAGCTGTTCCTGCACGAAGTTCCCAGGTTCCTGTGTCCTGTGCCCCTCCTGCTGGTCCTGAGGGGTCTCCGTGGTCCAGAGCGCCCCCTGGTGTCCTGACCCCTCCTGGTGGACCTGAGAGTCTCCTGCAGCTCAGCCCCTCCTGTCTCCCTGCAGGGAGTTTGTGTCTGGATCATAGAGACCCCTGGTCAGGAAAATGTCACATGTCCAGTGTTCATCTCATACTCATTCACTTTTTCTGTGTCTCTAGTTCTCCATAAATTATCCCTTAAAATAGCAACATGGTCCCAGAGGGAGGGCAGTTGGGAGCCTGGGTGAAAGGGGGAGTGACTAAGAAGCACAGATGGACAGTCAGACAGCAGTGACAGGATGTGAAGTGCAGCCCAGGGCACAGTCAGTCGTATTGTCATAACTGGGTGTGGGGCCAGGCGGGCACTGAAACTATTGGTGCCTCACTTCATAAATCATATGATGTCTGACCACGCGGCTGAGCACCAGAAACTAATATAAAATAATACAGACTGTCAACGGGCATTGAAAAAGAAAGAAAAAAGGGAATCGACCCTCACTCCAGTTAGATTCAACCAAGGATATGGTGGGTGGTGACCCAGGCAGGAGACAGGGTTGAATTCCAGGACTGTGCTCACAGGCGTGTTTTCCCTGGGAAAGTTCTGACATCATTAGATTCATTAAAGGCTCCCACTGAGAACCTTGACCTGAAATTATTCGCGGAGGGTTCACATCTCAATAACAACCGGAAGGCTGCGAACCAGGACTTACTTCAACAACAGAACTTGCTGAAGGGCCTTTCCTGTGCTCCCCAGAGATGCCTACTGTGTACGTGATACATGTTCCCTGTCCCCTGTGTGTGTTTGTCCTCAGCCTGGACATCTGCACAAGCTGTTGTGGGTCCCTCCGCCTCTGCCTGGTGTCCACTGCTCTGGGTGCTGTGAGCCTGATGCCAAGTCAATGACCGTCATCACTGGGGGGCTTTCATCTCTAGCTTTAGGTTCACAGCTCTGGTGCCCACTGTCCACACACATGTGTCCTGCTGCTGGCTGGCTGGGAACCTGACCTGTGCGGAGCTCAGCTGCACTGTTGACTCAACACAGCCTCTTCTTCTTTTTGGTTGTTATTAACCCTCACGAGGATATTTTTCATTGATTTTTTTTGGTAGAGTGAGAGGAAGGGAGAGAGAGAGAAACATCAATGTGAGAGAGACACATCGAATTGTTGCCTCTGGTACAACACTGATCAGAGCCGGGGGTCGAACCTGCAACCCAGGAACGTGCCCTTGACAGTTGACCATTCTGTCTGTGTGCCTACAGTCTAACTGCTGACCCAAACCAGAAATGAAAGCAGACAGTCTTGTTAGACTTAGCAGATGTGGGTCAGAAGATTTGATGATAAACTGTCATTTGGGCACAGAGTGTCTGAGAGAGACTCTCTGTCTTTTTTCCACTTGTGAATGTTTTTTCACTTTTAAATATGCTTTTCAAATTCTGAGATGTCAGAAGTAAGCACAGAATCAGAAATCCAGAGAGGTTTCCTGAGGGAAACGAAGACCTGAAGAGGAAACCACACAGGAAACCAGCCCAAACCTCCAACTGCATCTGCTCCTGGGATGGTCCTTGTGTTCAGGGACCTGAGCGCCCCCTGGTGGTGGCAGCCTCTCCTGCAGGGAGGTTTGTGTCTGGGCTCACACTGACTTCCCCTCACTGTGTCTCTGGCACAGTAATACACGGCCGTGTCCTCGGCTCTCAGGCTGTTCATTTGCAGATACAGCGTGTTCTTGGAGTTGTCTCTGGAGATGGTGAATCGGCCCTTCACAGAGTCTGCATAGTATGTGCTACCTCCATCATGATTAATGGATGAGAGCCACTGCAGCCCCTTCCCTGGAGCCTGGCGGACCCAGTACATCCAGTAGCTGCTGAAGGTGAATCCAGAGGCTGCACAGGAGAGTCTCAGAGACCCCCCAGGCTGCACCACGCCTCCCCCAGACTCCACCAGCTGCTCCTCACACTGGACACCTGCAAACACAAAGACGTCCTGGTCAGGACACTGTCACACGTCCACTGTTTCTCTCTCTCATCCACTCACACTCAGTGTCTCTTGTTCTCCACAAATTACCTCTTAAAATAGCAACAAGGAAAACCCAGCTGAGTCCAAACTCCATGGTGAGTGCTCTGTGTTCAGTCCTGATCAGGGAATGGGGTCACCTGGGGATCCCGGGCTGGGCTCCTGTCCCAGAGCTGCAGGGTCAGGGCTGGGCTGGATTTTATGGGAGAAGGCGCCCTATTTGCATGTCCTCCTACTATATAGGGAGCTCTGGGGTTGGAGACCTGCAGAGAGGGCAGTGCCTCAGTGCAGGTGCGAGTATCCTGGGGGAGGATCGTTGTCATGGTAACATTTCAATAACTAAATGAGAATCATAGGGACTTTTGGGGCATGTTCAAGTGTCCACATCTGGTAACAGGGACTCCAGCATCTGGCCTGTGCTCCTCCCCACTGGTCCCTATGACTCCCTGATCCAACTCCAGGGCAGAGAGGGACCTGCCCAGTGAGGGTGCAGACCCCTTGCAGGTATTGAAAGCATGAATGAAGTTCTGTGATCTGGTTTTACCCACACATCAGGGCTGGAGACAAGCAGACATGTGGAAAAAGACCACAGGCTGCCGATCTTCTAAGAGTGGACATCTTGTACAGGGTGTGTAGGTGGCCTTGGCCCTGAGTATCTCTGGCATCCTGACCTTCAAGGAGACAAAGAAGAGATAATGGTGCTGAGAAGATGCTTCTCTATTCGTGGGACTCTGAGACACTGAGAAGTCAGGGAGTTTCATGGAGCTGATGGAGAGGCTGTGGGTTTCCAACACCCAGAAGTCCATGTTCAGAGGGTCTGTCTGCATAGACAGTAATGAAAACCTTAAAGGAGGTGATATAGTGGAACAATCAGTGAAGTAATTGTGGATGATGATACATATGATCAGTGAGGGGGGCTGTTGTCTGAGTCATGCTGGGAACCTTGGTATATTATGTGCAAAGTGACGTTGTCCTATTTGAGTCTTTCAGTGATCTGAGATCCAAATATTTTCCAGGGAAATCTAGACAGGTCGTCCTATGGAAAGTGTTTACATCAGAGGGAGGCAGAGGGAGATTAGGCTCCAGGAGGACAAGAACACACTGTGACCTCTGAGATCAGGGGACCTCTTCCTGGCTGTGGAGATGGAGGAAGAAGCCATGGGACCAAGAATCGAGTTCTAGACTCAGGAAAAAGCCTGGAAACAGGCTCCCCTGTCTGAGATTGTTCTGCATCTGTAACAATATGCCTGGGCTGGGAAGAAGATAAACAACACACATTGTGTCCCCCAGATCTGGAGACTGGGAGTCCTCGGTCAAGGTGCCAGCAAGGTGCCTTCTGGAGAGGGACGTCCTCCTGGTTCTGATCTGACAGCCTCTTGCTGGGTCTGCACGTGGTGGAGGGACCAGCAGGACCTCTAGGCTCCATCAGGAAGGCAATGATCCCATCAGGAGGGCCCCTCATGACCGAAGCATCTCCCCCAGACCCCACCTCTCAACGCCATTGTCTTTGGCGATGAGGATTTCAACATATGACCTTGGGGAGCACAGGTGTTCAGACCACAGCACCGTCCTGGAGCCTCTGCAGAAGGGTGGTCCTGCCTCCCCCTGACCTCAGTCCAGTGAGGTGGATTCATGCTCTGACCTCCAGACTGTGAGGGAATGACCATGTGCAGACTGAAGCCCAGGTGTGTGCTGATGTGACTCGGTTGCCCTAGGAATGCACAGGCTGGGTGTGGACTCCCATTATCAAGGGTGTCCCCACACTGCTCCTGCTGCGTGATGACCTCAGTGCTGGCCCAGGGACAGGGACACTGCAGGGCTGGGGATGCGAGGAGGAGTCTCCTTAGTGTGTCCCTCTGAAGGGAGGCCTGTGAGACGCTGTGCTGACCGAGCCTGTGCTTGAACCTGGCTCCCCTGCCAACCCACGGCTTCCCCACCCGGTGAGCTGACTGTGCTGCCCGAATGTCCCGGGTGTGGTGCTCGGCCAGAGACAGGGACACGGAAATTCATCCTTGACTGTCTCACTCATCCTGTTCCCCAAGCCCAGTGCCATGTTTCAGAGAGAGGGGAACGTCGTAGAACCTGTGAGGGAGACACTCCCATCCAGACCCCAAGTGGGACACCAACCAGGTGTTCCCAGGTGATGGCTCAATGAGCATCCCTCATTCAGAGAACAGGAGGCTCCAATGTGCCCTGGAAAACAACGATGAAGAACAGGGTCCTTTCAGGAACACCTTCCCTGCCAATTCCTTGCAGTGCATTTGACCCCTGTGACCTTTCCCTGGATCACTGACTCGCCCGTGACAGCGTCACTCCTGGTCTCAGGGCCTGACTGTGTGAGGAGTCAGCAGGCTCCTGGCCCTGCATCTCCTCCCCCAGCACAGCCGCCCTGTCCCTCAGGGGTGGGACCCTCCCAGGACGGGGTCCTCACACTGTGTCTCGCACAGTCATGCCCGGCCGTGTCCTCAGACTTCAGGACATTGGTCTGCAGATAGGCCGTGCTGACCGAGGTGTCCATGGAGAAGACAGATCGTCCTGAGCAGCCTGGGCACACGTGGGCTTCCCAGTGTCTGTGCTAAACCAGCTCACACACTGCAGGCCCTGTCCTGGGGCCTGTCGCACCCGGTGCACGTAGTAGCTGATGAAGGTGGACCCAGAAGCCTTGATGGAGACCCTCCCTGAGGCCCCAGGCTTCCTCCCTCAGCCCAGACTGCACCCGCTGCCCCTGGGAGTGGACACCTGTGGAAAGGAGACAGGAGTGGGTGGAAATACCCCTGACTGTCCCTGGTCCCTCCTCATCTCAGGGACAGGGGAGCCCATTCCTATAGCCACTGCCACCAGGAGGAGGGTTCTCCAGCTCCAGTCCATGGTGAGGGGTGAGCTGTGGGCACTTCTGTAGGGAGGGTGTGGCTGTGGGTGATGCTCTCAGGGCACAGACTTATCCATATTTAACCTGGCCTCCCTCATGTCATTTGCATATACATGAGATATGATAGAGGTCACAGGGACCAGGATCAATGGGAGTCTGAGGGTCCACATCCTAATCCTTATTGGAGTATGTGGGTCCCCTTCCAGGTACCTGAGCTCTGTGCACACGGAGCTCCTCCCAGCCCCCACCGACCTGGTGACAATGAGGGAACACTCAGTCCTGATGGAGGGGAGCTTTCCACTGGGAATGGGGAGAAGGAGACGGAGCCCAGCAAACCCCTGTGGTCCTAGGGGGCTGTGTGAACACCCAGGAGACACCCCTGTGTGATCTCTGAGCCTGGATCCTCCACTCTGAATCATTGCTGAGACCCTTCTGTGCTGAGATGTGTATCAGTTGATGCATATTTTCGTTGCTGAGTAGAATTCCATTGACTGATGTTCCCTAGTATACTCATTTTAAAATTAGAGGGTCTTTTGTTTTTTTTGTAGTTGCTAAGTCAAATTAAGTTCCTATAAATATTTTCACATGTATACAAATATAAATATATATTACTCCTCATGTGAGGATACATTTTTTGAGTTTGGAAAGAGGAGAGGAAGACGAGAAGAGGGGGAGTGAGAGAGAGACCCTTCTCTGAAAATCACAAAATAACGGACATTCATTCTCTGTATCATATGTTTATTTATGTTGTTATGGTGATCCAGGGAACTAAACCCGAAGAAGAGGTTAATGGGAGATCCTCGATTATTTTATTTATTTATTTATTTATTTATTTATTTATTTATTTATTTATTTATTTATTTTTTGGTTTGGTTAAAATGATACTCATTATAAGTTCTGAGTAATACAATATGATATGTCATTTTTTAAGATATAGCTAGATCTATTTTTCTTACAATTCTTATCAAACACCTTTCAGCAGCTAAGCAGGCTCAGGCCTGGTTAGTACTTGGATGGGAGACCCTTGATTCTTGATGCTGAAAATTGGTAACTCGGTCTTAGAGTCCCTCCTCAGACCCTTCCCTTGTGTGAGCTCATGGCCTATTGCAGAGACCTCTATCTAATTATATCAGACATAATCGCGTTTAGAAAGAGTGATTATATATTAGTACAATTCAGACACTTTTATGTGTTGAAGTAATAATGGCAGCAGATTAACTGATCTGATTTCTCAGTCCAGTGTTATCAGTGATGTTGTGGTTAAGGAGAGGGGGTGAAGATCATTCCCAGCACAGATTTCCTGTAGGAAAGGGAACTTTACTGCTGATGGGAACTCCTCACTCTCACCCCTCCCTCGGCCCCTCGTGATGGTCACTGGTCAGAGGTGCTGGGCCCTCACACTGACCATGTAACATCACTAACGTATAATGCACACGTTCTTCCATCAGACATATGGCTTGGAAACATACTGTCACTTTGTTGGCTCGTCTCTCTTTTTAAATATGTTTTTATTGATATTTTAGAGGGAGAGGAAGGGAAAGAGAGACAGAAACATCGATGTGTGGGAGAGACTTTGATCGATGCCTCCTGCACGCCCCCTACTGGGGATCAAGCCCACAACCCAGTCGTGTGCCCTGACCGGATGTAGAATTTGTTATCATGCACATTTTCCAGCATCTGAGTCTTTCATTTGGAAAATTAGGAAATGCGATAAGGAAACATCTAGGTTTCTTTTTTGTAGAAGTTATGCCAGTACGAAGAGTATAACACCACTAAGAGACACACATAAACTTACACGTGCACTAATGGACACAGCACACACGGTAACACGCCCACTGACACATGTATGGCACACACAGGTAGAACACATGCAGTCACCTCCACACAGAGGAAGTCCCTGGAGTCACGATTCCACTGTGTAAGGAAAGTTGGGGTGAGCACGACCACTGGACTCCATGCACCCCGCCCTCTGCAGCCCTTCTCTGGTGCTTCACCAGTCCTGAGCCGGCCTCGTGCAGCACACCTGGGACAGGACACCAGGGCACATGGGGACACTGTGAGTAAGGGAGCCTCACCGGTCAACCTCTTGACATACATTGTCCGAGATGCTCAGAAGTCAGTCTGCATCAAGGGCAAGGTCCCCAAGAACATTGTGTCCATGACACACTGTTGTCCCCAGGATGACACCCAGCTCCCTGGAGGGAAACAGGCTTCCTATGGGCTGGGCTTCCCCTGGAGTCTGGGTCTCACTACCATGGGGGAAGGCCCTGGTTCTGTGAGCTGAGGGAGACTCGGACCAGAGATGAAAACAATGAAAACACACATTGCACACACACTCACAATCACAGATGTGAACAAATTACAATGCATGCACACATATGCACACACTCACATACTCACACACACGACTTCCAGTTGGAAGGATGGACGCCTGTCCCCAGGTCCCTGAGGTGCCGTTGAGGCCCCAGTCCTCAGGGTGCTGTTGGGGGCTGAACACTGACCCTCAGGAGCATCTGCACTCTGAGTTCTGGGCCCTGTGGGTGTTCTCTGATACGACAGGACTTTGCAGACAGGATGAAGTTTGGGATGATTGAGCTAAGTGTGTTGACTTGGGGAGATTAACCCAAGTCATGTGGTTGGGACATAAATGGAATAACGTGTCCTTTTGAGAGAGAAATAGGAGCAAATCAGACTAAAATTATTGTGATCACTGAAACCAGATGTGGGGTGTGTTTGCACATCCACCCGAGTCCATGAAGACCTAGAGGACCACTGGTGTGGAGGAGGGAGAGCTGGGGGGGGCAGTGGTCCTGGGAGACGATCCTGATCATCATGGGCCAGGTGTGCCTGTCAGAAGGACGGAAACATGGGGACAGGTGGGTATGAGGAGACAGAGCCTGAATTCAGCACACAGGAGCCTGGCTTGTGCTTGGGCCCCTCCTTGTGGGGAATGTTCCCATCAAGAGGAAGACAGCACGTAGGATGGTCTCTTTGTTGAGAAAGGAACATGGAAAACACAAAGACTTGGTGAAGGAGAGGTCCGCAGTCACTGTTGATATGACATCTGCAAACAGACAATATTCTTCCTTCATTTGTTGTCTTCACTGAGAATATGTGAAGTTAGAGCCAAAAACGAGGAAGAAGTGTCCCTGGATGCAGCTGAGAGCTGAGAGGAAATCCCTGCTCCCAACCGGATGCCCCTTCTTCCCCCTTACTCTGCACCTGCTCCTGGGCTGGTCTCTGTGGTCAGTGGGTCCTGAGCGCCCACTGGTGACCTGAGCGCCCCCTGGTGTCCTGAGCGTCCCCTGCAGCCCCGCCCTCCTGTCTCCCTCAGGAGGTTTCTGTCTGGGCTCACACTGACTTCCCCTCACTGTGTGCCTCTCGCACAGTAATACACGGCCATGTCCTCGGTGGTCACGGAGCTCAGCTGCAGGGAGAACTGGTTCTTGGACGTGTCACTGGAGATGCTGGTGCGGCTCTTGAGGGACGGGCTGTAGTAAGTTTTACCACTACTAGCATATATGCGCCCAATCCATTCCAGCTCCTTCCCTGGTTTCTGGCGGATCCAGGTCCACCCATAACCACTGAGTGAGCCCCCAAAGACAGCGCAGGTGAGGGAGAGGGTCTGCGAGGGCTTCACCAGTCCTGAGCCCGACTCCTGCAGCTGTATCTGGGACAGGACACCTGGGGACAAGGAGCATCAGGCCCTGTCAGTCACGTGCAGTCACAACCACCCCACAGACCCCTGTCTGACCTCTGAGACCCTCACCTTGGGGGGCTGTCACCAGGCACAGGAGAAGACCAGCAGTCTCATCTTCTCCTAGACCACGGCTCTGCCTTTCCCAGAGACTTCAGCCCTGTGTGAGGAGAGAGCTGTGAGCCTCCCCAGCCCAGGGGAGGATTTACCCTGGAGCTTGGGGAGAAATTTGCATGTGGGGAGTTTTGTTCTCATAAATGAGCAGGGAATGAGGTCGGTGCCCCATGTCTTTCTGGGTCCTGAGCTCATTTCTTCTCCTGGAGTCAGGGGTGTAGGTCTAGGGTGGGAGAGCTCCTGGGTTATGAGGCATCTTGGAATCAGGTCAGTGGATGGGCCCATGTTTTTAACTTTAAAAGTAAATGTTGGGCTAGGTGATGGGATCATCAAATTTAACCTAGTAGGTCATTCAATCCCCTAATTAAATGGATTGAAATTATGTAGAAACATCTTCCCAAGTACAACAAAACACACTGAGGTCTGAGACTCAAAGTTGCCAAATTGGACAATCATAACTCCCTATAAAATAACATTTGATATCATCCTTGGTGTATAAATTATTGGGGTGAAGAGCAGTCCTCCCTGACCTGGCTGGGTGCCCTGGGCCTGCAGCCTCGGTCTCAGTCCAGCTCCAGGGGACAGGCCTGGTCAGGACCCTCCTCCCCCCTGTCCAGGAAAGATCCTGCCGCAAAGACAGGTGTCAGACACGCTGTGTCCCTCCTTCTTCTCACCTCTCCCAGGGCAGGGCAGCTCAGGGTGGCCTCCCACGTCCTCGACCACAGAGAGGCTCTGAGACTCTGGGCTCATCGTCTCCCAGAGAGACTCGGGCACTTCCTATGGACCAGCAGGGTCTGAGAGGGGTGTGGACCCGGGACCTGTGCTGGTCACAGGGTCATTTTGGAACCTGCCACCCCAGCATTTCCCTGAGACCGTGGGAGAAAGGGAATGTGGAGGCTGATTTCCTGGGAAAGGGACTGTGAGCTCACGATGGGCTAAGACTACAGATGGAGGGGAATCAAAATACAGAGATGCTGAATCTTTTATTAAATCCCTTATTTGAGATGCAACACGTGGTAGGATTTAACAAGCTGGTAAACGCTCCACACCCGGTTTGCTTCCCTGAGTCTCGCACTCCCCTCCACACACTGAACCCAAACCGCAGTCTCCGTGATTGAAAAGGGCGCAGGGAGACCTGGGGCGCACGTGACAGACTCAGAAAGTCTACGGACCAGACCTGAGCTTTCTTCAGGCTCACAAATGTCTCAGGAGATCCCCCTCGTGGACAGAAAGGCTGGGAGTGGGGGGTTGGTGCAGCTACGTGGGTGGAGGTGGCGTCTGTGACAGGGATGGCACCACTCTCCTGCAGGTCCTGGGAAACACCTGTGGGGAGCCCTGGGCCCCGGCCAGCTGTGAGCAGCATGAGGGAAAGGGAGGTGGAGGCATCGGGAGGGCAGCAGTGAGAAGGTCTCCTCCATCGAGCTGCACACTCTGCCCCAGGGGACACCTGTGCGCTGTGACCACCGTCACCAGCCAACTCCAGACACTTTCATTTCCCAAACTGATGATGGCCCATTAAATAACAACCCTGTCCAGTATGCCCAGCCATGGTGCTCTCTGTCTCATGGACCTGAGCAGTCCAGGGTTCTCAGAGAGGTGGAATCACACGGCCTTTGGAATTATGAGAATGTCTTTTCATTGGATCATGTCTCCAAGGTTCACCCATGTCCTCACATCTGTCCCCTGTGCCTCCTTTGTATGGGTGCATGACATCTCGTTGTGAGGAGAGAGCTCATTTAGCTCATTGAAGTTTCTGCTACCTCTCTCCCATTTTCACAGAATCAGTGGCTTTTACAGGTGCTGTTGTTGCTTCGCTGATCACGAAGGAGGGTTCACGACACATGGAAGACTGTCAACAAACTCACATTAGATGAATCAATATATTAACAAATGAAATTGAAGGAAGTGTCCCATGTCCAGAGGTTGAGCTGAGTGAGGACAAACAGTAATAATAACTTCTATGGAGTGCTGGTGGTCATCAGTCACACTGTCCCCACTGTCCTGGAAGCAGCAGGACGAGGAGGAAGGAGGTGGAGACAGAACCTCTGTGACGGGAGTAGAGCTGACAGGGACCCCCAGTCGGCACGGGGACGGGGTCTGATCCCAGGTCACCCTGCCTCAGCCTGGTGCTCCTCTGACATGGGCACACATCCTGCCCTGCACTGCAGCTCAGAGGAAATAAGGGATCGTCACAGGGAGAATGTTCCAAAGACACTGAGGAGGGAGGGTGAGGTGAGGTCACACAGGGGTCTGGAGGTCAGCTCCTGTCCATGTGCAACAGGCCGGACAGCAGGAGGAGCCAGGGAGTCAGTGGGAGCTGGAGGCAGGACCAAACTCCTGAGGGCGCTGCAGGGCCACAGGCGGGAGGGTCAGGTGTGTGCTCTGCAGGCCTTACAAGGTCAGGCAGGGCCCACCCACCTCAGGAGGGCGATCTGCTCCACCCAGTCTCCTGACTGACAGCACCCTCACGGAACCCCAGAGAATGTTTGCACAAGTATGGGGGTTCCCAGCACCAGTGACGTTGACCCAGACAGTAACTATCACGTGGCCCACATATTCCACCCTCTCAGCAGACTCCGACTCCCCCGCCCCCATCCTGAAGAACCTCTCCATGACCTACCACCAGGAGCTTCATGGACGGAGGGAGATATCAGGGAAACGGCTTTGAGCCTCGCATAAGACACCTCATCATGTGTGTTAAATTGTCGACCGCTCACGAGTTAACTCATGTTTGCAGTTGCATTAGCTATTTCAGTTTTTTGAAATCTGGGGTAATATAACATTGTTTTATTTGTGACTCTTCTCCCTGAAGGTTGAAGTTCGAAAAGCAGCACACCGTTCTATATTCTTGAAGTAGCTAGGGAATGGATATTTGCTGGTTCCAATGAGTGCAGCTCAGAACCTAACACGTTTCTGGTACTCCTAAATGAGCTCCTTGCATCGATTCACCTTTTAGGCTTTCAGGGCAATTACAAGACTACATTTTAGAAATAGTCACTGGTATAAAAAAAATCCAACTAGAAAGTGTTATGTTTCAAAAGGTGATTACTATAGAGTATGCCACACCAAAAAATTACTAAAATATATAATATGTATAAAATATAATATGTAGCAGATATGTACATAGCTTCGTTTAAACTCATTATGTATTAATAAAGTATGCTGAAGTTTATTTAGATTGTTTCACTTTCATACGTAATTTCGAAAAAATAGCCAGTGACATGACATAACTTCTGCATAAAATTGCCGGTCAACAATGTGTTAACAACAAAGGTGGTCGTGAAATTGGGAGTAGTCCCAGGGTTCTCACCTCACAGCTGGAGCAGCTCAGAATTCTGGAGCCGGGGAAACGGGCTCTTCCACGGAGTCAGGAGACACGCATTTCTGGGGACCCACGCATGGAGGGTGAGGTGCACTGGTGGGGTTTATTGGGATGGAAATAAATGAGCTCCCAGGTTCCTGGTGTGTCATCCATGGCCGGTGCCTCAGCTCCATCCACTGGGAGAAGTCCAGCATGAACGTCCTCTAATCCCTCAGGTGTGAGCCCCACCAGACCCCACATCCGAAGCTGCTGTGGTGGGAGCCCCTCTGGGTGCACAGAAGGGCCACAGCCATCGGCGCGTGTGCAGGCTGCGGGGACGGTGAGCGCCGCGCGGGCCTTTCTTCTCCACTCGGAGGGACCACCGCTCTGCTCCTGCCGGCAGGTGAGCCTGGGCACTGCTGTCTGCGGCCCAGGGGTCTGGGCTGTCGGATCCCTATCCTGACTCTGGAGAAGACCCAGGAGCCCATAGAGGAAATGGACACCGCAGAGGACAACAGAAGCCCAGGGCTCAACCTGCATCTGCACCTGGTACTGGGTTTAATGCTCTGATCTCTGGGTCCCAACACCCCCTGGTGTCCTGAGCGCTCCCTGCAGCCCCGCCCTCCTGTCCCCCTCAGGAGGTTTGTGTCTGGGCTCACACTGACTTCCCCTCACTGTGTCTCTTGAACAGTAATACACGGCCGTGTCCTCAGCTCTCAGGCTGCTCATTTGCAGATACAGCGTGTTCTTGGAATTGTCTCTGGAGATGATGAATTGACCCTTCACCGAGTCTGCATAGTTTGTGATACTACTATCATACTTAATTTCACCAACCCACTCCAGCCCCTTCCCTGGAGCCTGGCGGACCCAGGGCATCCAGAAGCAACTGAAGGAGAATCCAAAGGCTGCACAGGAGAGTCTCAGAGACCCCCCCAGGCTGCACCACGCCTCCCCCAGACTCCACCAGCTGCACCTCACACTGGACACCTGCAAACACAAAGACGTCCTGGTCAGGACACTGTCACACGTCCACTCTTTTTCTCTTTCTCATCCATTCTCACACTGTGTCTCTTGTTCTCCACAAATTACCTTTTAAAATAGCAACAAGAAAAACCCAGCTGAACCCAAAATCCATGATTAGGGGTTTGTGTTCAGTCTTGATCAGGGAATGGGGTCACCTGTGAATCCCAGGGCTGGGCTCCTGTCCCAGAGCTGCCGGGTCAGGGCTGGGCTGGATTTTATGGGCAGAGGGGGCGCTATTTGCATGTCCTCCTACTATATAGGGAGCTCTGGGGTTGGACACTTGCAGAGAGGGCCGTGCCTCAGAGCTGGTGTGAGTGTCCTGAGGGAGAATCATGGTCATGACAACATTTCAATAACTAAATAAGAATCATAAGGGGCTTGGGGCATGTCCTGTGTCCACATCAGGTAAAAGTGAGCCCAGCATCTGGCCGGTGCTCCTCCTCACTGGGCCCTCGACTCCCCTGAACCAACTCCAGGTCAGAGCGGGATGTACCCAGAAAGGGTGCAGACCCCTTGCATGTAATGCGAACATGAATGAAGGATTGTGTTCTGGTGTTACTCTCACGTCAGGGCTGAGACAAGCAGATTCCTGAGAAGAGACCACAGGCTGCAGATCTTGTAAGAGTTGACATCGTGTACTCGGTGTTGGTGACCTTGGCCCTGAGTGTCTCTGGTGTCCTGACCTTCAAAGAGACAACGAAGACAGAGTGTTGAGAAGATGCTTCTCTATCCCTGGGACTCAGAGTCCGTGGGCCAATGCTGGGGGACAGTGGGTATCTCTGTAGGTCACTGGGAAACAGAACCGTGAACTATAGAGGAACAGACAGTGTTCCCAAGGAGAGGGAGTAGGGAGAAAGAAAGAGGAAGTGGAGGAGGAGGAATGGATGAGGGGAAGAGGGCAAGTGGAGAGAGAAAATAAACCTGGGTGCATTTTGGGGCTTGTCTGTCTCACTCTGTGTTGTTCATTTGTGAGTATTTTCCTTTGTGAAAATGAATCTTTCAGGAATCAGAGTCCTCAGTGGAAGGCACAAAATTCTTGGTCTGGAAAGTCTATTGGGGGAAACGTCTACAGCAGATGGAATCAGTGCTGTGTGTCCTGTTGCTGTGTTTTTAGCCCAAACCTGAAACATGTAGGATGTGGAACCCATGCTCAGGGTCCCATGGCCCACACCACCTGTCCCTGAGCAATAACCAGAATGTTGGCCCTTAGGCCACATTATGCAGGATCTCAGATCAGCGATGCGGACATTTGGACAGAGGTTCTGGCTGATGGAAATGCAAAGTCATGTTAGAATATGGACATAATCTGGTGGAGACAGACTGTGTTTCTCCGTGTGGAGGTGTACGGAGGTCAGCAGTGCTCACCAGGTGGACGGAGGGTGAGCTACAGGACGGTCATGTGGACAGGGCGGTGGGCTGTCTCCCTCTCAGCTCAGGTCCCAGTGGAGGGTGCCCATCAGCCCAGGGTCAGCAGCCCTGGTCGCAGGAGTCAGAGTTCTCACATGACCAAGTGCACACGAGACCCGCAGAGCAACAGAGAGTCAGCTCCTAGGTCACTGGTCTCTGATTCCCCTGGACTCAGCAGAGCCCTTCCCAGCATAATCTGCTGATTCATTGATTTTGTACCTTACATGTGTCCTAAATTCACTTTCTAGTTCTATCAGTATCATGGGGCAGTTTTTAGGGTTTTCTATGTACAAAGTCATGTCATATGCGTAGAGATAAAGAGAAAATTTTAACTTGTACCTTTCTATTTAGACATTTTAAAATTTCTTTTTTTGCCTAATTATTCTCACAAATACTTCCTGTTCTGTTGAATAGAAGTAGTCACTGCGGTGCCCTTGTGTTGGTCCTGATCTTAGAAGAGCAGGTTTGAAATTTTCTCTGTGCAGCATGATGTCACTTGTTAGCTTCTCAGATGTGGCCTTTGATATGATATACATTTCTTCTCTATTGCATTTGTAAAGAATTGTAATCATGAAGCCATTTTCCATTTACTAAGTCTTTTTCTTGCATCTAATTGTATGGTGGTATCATGTATGCTTCATTCTGTGAATGAGGTGTAGCACATTTACTGGATCACAAACATTGGACCATCCTTGCATTCTAGGTCCATACCCCACTTCATTGTGTTCAATGATCTGATAGCCCACGGTTCAATGATCCATTCAAAGTGTTGTTAAGTTTCCTAGTATATTGTGAGGATTTTTGTGTCTATGTTCATCAGGGATGTTGACCTGTCATTATTTTACATCCCTACATGGCTTGCATATGAGTATAAAGGTCACCTCAGGAAATTTGTTTGGAAATGTTGCCTCTTCTTTTAGTTCTTGGAGGATTTCAAGAGAATAGATGAAAAAGTTATAAATCCTTGCCTTAGTCAGTTTCTCTCAGATGTTTCAGTCTCTGAATGACCTTCAGAGGACCAAAGGGTCGAGGGTTTGATCTGTGGTCAAAGGCACATACCTGGATTGCAGATCTAATCCTCGGCCCTGGTCCAGGTAGTGTGAGAGACAACCAACTGATGTGTCTCCCTCACATCTGTGTTTCACTCCCCCCCTCTCTCTCTTCCTCCCTTTCACTCTAGCTCAAATCCATGGAAAATATCCTTGGGAGAGAATTAACAACAACAAAAATAGTTGTCAAATCTTCTTTGAAGTTATGTTAGAATTCACCCTTAACTCCATTTGGTCGTAAACTTTTATTTGTTGGAAGGATTTCATATCAATTATTTTCAAAAATTCATAGCAATTTGTCAATGTTGAGATCAAATTCCTAATTATTACAACTCTTGATATCCACAAGGTGTGGTCAGTGTGGAAATTTCAGTTGTTTGCAGACCACATGTTTATTTCAAGTGCCATCCGAGAGAATGGAGTTCATAAAGTGTCTTAGTCCTGAGAGTCTCCCTGACCTCCAGCTCCAGGAGCACAAGGAACAGGCCCCAGCCGCTGCTCTCTGAGATATCCCATGGTTTGTGCTGAAGACACAGCTGTGCACGACTCCCAGACCCTGGCTGAATCGGCGGGGACACTGAGGCAGGGCCAATGCTGGGAGACACAGGTGTTGTGTGATGGAAAGCTTGGCTCTGGAAATTCCTGACAACTTTCTTGATCCTTCGTGAAATGCAGGGAGCTTTAGGAAATCTCCATCTCTCCTGGACAGGTTCAGATTGAGTGCTGACTGTTTCCCCAGGCTCATCAACCCCTCTGCATTTTTTCTTCTCCAAATAAAAATGCCGCCTCTGGTGCATGTGAGAATATTGCTGCTAACATGATAAAAAATGTAAAACACAGAGTAGTTAGTGACTGACACAGAATCACAGGTCTTGAAAGACTCGGGCAGAAACTGTTATCTGGAGAGGAAGCCCAGAGCCTCAGAGGGGCCGCAACACAGAGTCGGTGGTTCTTGAGCGCCCCCTGGTGTCCTGAGAGCCCCCTGGTGTCCTGAGCGTCCCCTGCAGCACCGCCCTCCTGTCTCCCTCAGGGGGTTTGTGTCTGGGCTCACACTGACTTCCCCTCACTGTGTGTCTCGCACAGTAATACACCGCCGTGTCCTCTGTTGTCATACTTTTCAATGTCATATAAACCTCGTTCTTGGAGGTGTCCCTGGAGATGCTGAGTCGGGATTTCAGCGATGGGTTATAGTATGTGCTTCCACTATATGCTATAAGCCCGACCCACTCCAGCGCCTTTCCTGGAGCCTGGCGGACCCAGTGCACACCATAGCCCGTTAAAGAGAATCCAGAGACAGCACAGGTGAGGGAGAGGGTCTGCGAGGGTTTCAGCAGTCCTGGGCCCGACTCCTGCAGCTGCACTTGGGACAGGACACCTGGGGACAAGGAGCATCAGGCCCTGTCAGTCACATGCAGTCACAACCACCCCACAGACCCCTGTCTGACCTCTGAGACCCTCACCTTGGGGGGCTGTCACCAGGTACAGGAGAAGACCCAGCAGTCTCATCTTCTTCTAGACCACGGCTCTGCCTTCCCCAGAGACCTCAGCCCTGTGTGAGGAGAGAGCTGTGAGCCTCCCCAGCCCACGGGAGGATTTACCCTGGAGCTTGAGGAGAAATTTGCATGTGGGGCAGGCTGTTCCTTATAAGTGGAGGGACTGAGGTCAGGCTGCCCTGGTTCTTCTGGGCCCCTCTGCGGGCATCTCTGCTCTTGAACTCACTTACCATGCAGTCAGGTAAAGGGGATCACCTGGTGGTACTTGAGACCTTTTGAAGTTAGGTTAGTGTTCATGCTCATAAGTAGTAAATGTTATACTAGATGAATAGATTATATTTTAAGTTTCCTATGCATCTTTCACATAGATTTAAAAGGATTACTTTGTTCCAGGTAGTTTATTAAACCCAGCTCTCTAATATCTACAGAACTTCAAAGTTTATTATAAACAAATGCATTTTTAAACATAATTTTATAAATACAAATAATGTCTATCTCGTTCTGAAAATCGCAATATAAAGAACATTCATTGTCACTATCCTATTTGTTTAATTTATGTTGTTACTTATATTTAAAGCATTATATCCCAGAAACATTTCACTGAGATTCCCTTGATGCTTTATTTTTATTTTTTTGTTAAAATTATATTTCTTACAAGTTCTGAGTAACACCGTGCTACATGCCTTTGTTCAGGTTAATGCTAGAAAACTTTTCTTACAATCTTTGCCAAACACTCTCAGAGCTAAGTAGTGTCAGACCTGGTTATTACTTGGATAGGAGACCCGTGATTCTTGATGTTGAAAATTTGGTAATTGTGCCGTTGAGTCCCTCCTCAAACACTTCCCTTGAGCAAGCCCATGACATATTGCAGATACCCCAACACATTATATCAGACATATTAATATTTTTACGTGGAGAAATGATTGAAAATAAAGGACTGCTTATTCATGTGTACAATTCAGAATATTTCATATATGGAAATTGTAAAGGCAGCAGGTTAATTGATCCGTGTTTTCAGTCCAATATTTTCACTTATGTTGGGGTCAGAGGGAGGCAATTCAAGCGGGTTCCTAGCATAGATATGCTCACAGGAAAGGGAAATTTAACCCTAACAGGAACCCTCACTTCCAGCCTCTCTGTGCCCCTGGGGAAGGTCCCTGTGGTCAGAGGTGCTGGGCTCTCCCACTGCACACACAGCACCCTGAGGTAGGATGAACACGTTCTCCCATCAGACCTGTGACTTGGAAACACATTATTTCTGTGTAGCTTGTCTTTTCATTCCCTAAATGAAATATTTGGTGGAAAATGTTTTTAATTTTAACAATGTCCAGTTCAGTACTCTTTTCTTTAATGGGTCATGTTTTGTATGTTCTATGTGACAACTCCCCAGGAAACTGTCCCTCTCCAATGTCCACGGTAGGTGAAACCATGATATGAACACAGTGGATGAGTGGGCACAAAACCCAACAGAGTAACGAAGGCTTGAATCCTTCATATTATTGAAATCTAGTTTGTTGTGTTCTCTGACCAGGAGACGAACTTTCGATGACATGAAGCCCTGATTCATCTCAAATATTAATTCACTTGACTGGACTTTACATTGTGAATTTCACTACAGCATGTGGCATAGAAAACTAGACTCACCCCTGAGAAATTATATCATGTAGACATCAGGCAGACGAGGAAGGAACCTCAAAGGACGTGAGGAAGATGCTGAGCAGAGATGACAGAGACAGGATCCCAGAGGGTATTTGACGAGGATGAAAGTGACCAGGAGGACGAAGGTGCAGAGAGGTCGTGAGAGGGAGACATGAGGAGATGACCTGGAGCTGACGTCCGGGAAAGTGAATGTCCCAGTGAGAGCCCTGCATGGAGCTGTGTGTGCAGGACTCACGTGGGACAGTGAGAGAGCGAGGCCCTGGCGAGTGTGGGGGCCTGGGGGATGGACTCTCAGTGTGTGCAGACGTGGACACCTTGGTTGGCGGAGGTGGGTTTAACCTGGTTCTCCAGGGCAGGTGCTCAAATGACCACCTCTCAGGGGATGCTGGGAACAGGACTGTGGGGTGATGGTGACCCCTAGTGGTGACTCTGAGCCATACAGGCTGCAGGACCCTAGGGACTGAACCAGCTGCCTCTCCACCCACCCAAGACCAGGGGAGGGACGAGCTCACCTTTAAGGTCAGGCTTTTCCTCTCTGAAGAGCAGAGAAACATGAGGACATGATCAATGAGGGTATTTTTTTTTATCATCTGCATTGTCCTCATTGGTGACATTTTGCTTTCATCCTTGGTGTATAAATTATTGGGGTGAAGAGCAGTCCTTCCTGACCTGGCTGGGTGCCCTGGGCCTGCAGGCTCAGTCTCAGTCCAGCTCCAGGGGACAGGCCTGGTCAGAACCCTCCTCCCACGTGTCCAGAGCAGGCCCTGCCACAGAGACAGGTTTCAGACACGCTGTGTCCCTCCTTCTTCTCACCTCTCCCAGGGCAGGGCAGCCCCTTCCTCAGGTGAGCAGCTCAGGATGGCCTCCCAGGTCCTTGACAACAGAGAGGCTCTGAGACTCTGGACTCATCTTCTCCCAGAGAGACAAAGGCCTAATAGTTCTTGATGGGGGAATTATACATCAATATTGAAACTAGAGTTTGTATCCAGGACTTACTGCAATAATCTAAGTCTCCTTCAGAATGGGTTCCTCTCTCTGATGTAACCTCAGCCCAGAGGGCAGAAGGTGCTGCAGTTACCAGAGCTCGTCCCTCAGGAAGAGAACAGGGAGGAAAAACAGAGGTCTGGGAGCACCGTGTGCTTTTGGGAGGCTTTGCACACAAAGTGGGTCCTCGTACCCTGGAAACCCCATCGCATGCAAGGGGGAGGTCTGGACGCGCTCCTCCAAGCTGGACATGTGACCCCTGTGAAGGTGGAGGGCAGGACACACCTGCAGCCTGGAAGCTGAGAAATGCTGTGACAGCTCCTTATGCCCAGCCGCAGCCTGACCTGGTGACTCTCCCGTCTGAGCCCTCAAAGCACCAGCCTCCAGAGGGAATCAGAGCAGTCGTTACGAAGTGTCAGTGCTTCACCTGTGGTTTTAAGTTAAGAAGAATGAAAACTCTATAGCTGTCTACTGCTCTCAGATATTTCATTTCTCAAGGCAGCTGCTGGTTGGACTCGGATGATTTTAAATAAATCATTTCCTCCCACTCTGTGCAGTGTGACCGTGACTCCCCTCCTCCCTGGCCTCTCCATGCACAGCTTCTGGAAAGACTGCAAATAGCATTTTAAATAAAACTTATTTAACCTCCCAGAAACCCCGGAACTCCTTGTGCAAAGGTCCTCCCGCGAGGACGTGTGGGCGGCCGTCCTCTCCCTCAGGAGCACAGCAGCCGTCTCCCTGCCACATGGGGACGGGAAGGACCGGGCGTTTAGAGACACTGACTCCACGCTGGGCTCTGCCTGCTGCGAGCAGACGTGGGAAACAGGGAACACGGTTCTCACTCACACCCACTCCTGCCACCAGACTAAGGGGGCCTGTGCAGTCACCTGCTGACCAGGGCCGTGTGGTCCCCAGTCAGTGAGTCTCTGTGGGAAAGAACGTCTGAGAAAACTCATGAACCTCACTGGGGGGAAACCCATCAGGTCTCCCAACAGCAACACAGCAGGGAAACTCCACGGAGTCTGTCACTGGGTTTAGTTTTCCAAAAAGAAATCATACAAAGTTCCTTCCAGTGGGAAGTCTAGTCCACTAGGGTCCTTCAACTGAGGGTCCTCACGGATCCTGGGCAGCATCTCATCCTTGGAGCAGAAAGCTGAACCAAGTCCTTCCGAAAGCTGATGACCTTGGGTCAGGTTAACATTCCCCCTCTGTCCGGTCAGAATGGCAGCATAGGTAAATGGGGTATCCCTCCTCCCACAACCACATCAAAATTACCACTAAGCTACAGAACAACCCTCCTTCAGAACCGCCTGACATCGAGCGGAATGGACGTCCTACAACTATGAGGTTAGAGAAGAAGCCACTGGTGGGAGGGGCAGAGGCAGAAGGGCTGGTCCCACACCCACGTGTGGTGGATAAATATCAGGAGGGATACATCGGATGGAAGGTCCTCCATGAGGAGTGAGGGGTCCCCGTCCCACACCAGGTGCCCAGCTCAGTGTTCCAGTGCCAAGAAGAGAACCCCTGTAACTTCTGGCTGTAAAACCAGAGGGAACTGAGGCTGGGGGAGGCTGAGGCGGCTGGAGCCCCAGGCAGCTCCTCTTAAAGGGCCCGCACAGGGACTATGCGGACTTGCTTCCTCTGAGCTCCAGCCTGGAGGGGAGGCCCCTTGAAAGGCATCAGAGATGTAGAGGAAAATACCGTTGTTTGGCATCGGGGTGAGGGCTGGAGAGGCAGCTTTCTCCCAGACAGACTGCTGGTGGAGACTGGAGGGGACCTGAGACAACCTGGCGGGGTCTCTGAAACTCACCTGCAAAGGCTCTGGATTCACGTTCAGTGACTATTATATAAACTGCATCCGCCAGGCTCCAGGAAAGAGACCAGAGTGGATCGGTTTCATTAGAGACGCTCCTGTGGTGAGCCCTTCCCCGTGGGGCTGGTGGAGGCCGACGTTCCTGTGGTGAGCCCTTCCTGGTGAGGCTGGCAGACGGGTGCCATATCTGGGACCAGCAACCTGGTTCACACAGTTTGCCCTGCCTGGTGATTCCCTGCGGCCCTGCCCCACTTAACTTTGGGGCCCACCCAAGCTGTTTCCACTGGCTTTACCATAGGATTGGCCTGTTTTGCATCCTGCTTCAGATTTTCCTAAATTCTCTCAAAGAAGCAGCATCTGTCAACAGAGCCCCATACCTCTTGCTAAGTGGCCCTAGGCCTGGCACTAGAAGCAGCCAGCCTTGGTTCACAGCTTGGCTTTGCCTGGACACCTCCAAGCCCAGCACAAGAAGCAGCCATCAGCAGATCACTTCTTAGCCTATGCCAGGTGGCCCTGGGTAGAACACAGGCAGCATATACATGGGTCGTGTTTTTTATCCAATCAGCTACCCTATGTCTTTTGATTGGAACATTTAAGCCATTTACATTTAAGGTTGTTATTGATAGATAGTTATTAGTTGCCATTTTTATTTTATGCCTGTGTTCCCCCCACCTCCGCTCTCTGTTTCTTCTTCTTCTTACAACAGTCCCTTCAGCATTTCTTGCAGTGCTGGTTTAGTGGTGGTAAATTCCATGAGCTTTTTTTGATTTGTTTTGTTTTTTTTTTCTGTGACGCTCTTTATTTCACCTTCATTTTTTTAAGCTGATGTAGTTCCCATTGAGCTCTTCATAATTATTATTCAGTTGCTTGTAGTTCTCACTAACTTGTTTGAGCACCCTTAAAATCATTGCTTTGAATTCTTTATCTGACAAGTTGCTTTCATTTTCTGTAGTTTCTTTTCTGGTGATTCCTCTTTTTCTTTCATTTAGGTGTTCCTTTGTCTTACCATTTAGCAGGCTGGTAGCTCCGGGCCTGATGAGGGATGTTGTAGGCAGGTCAGTGTGTATCACATAAGGCTGCTGTGCCTCCCAGACTGTTCTGGTGTGTGGCGCCTCTTGCCTGTTGTGGGTCCTGGAGGACTGACCACTGGCAGCTCGTACTGGTCTGTTGAGCAGGTCTCGGCTCCCCAGTATTGCTGCTGCTGGGGCTGGGGCACCGCTCCTGATCAGCCCCTGCTGACGCCGCTGGGCATGGGTCTCAGCTGGCGGTCTGTGCTGCTGCTGCCTGGGGTGGGCGTCCGCTCCCAAGCCTCCACTGCTGTTGGGGGTGGGGCTCCCCTCCGCCCAGTCACTGCTGCTCTGGGGGTGGTGCTCGGCTCCGCGGGCTGCGGCGACTGCAGCAGGCACCTCGATAGCGCCGCTGCTGTGCGCTGTCCGTGTAGACACGGTGGGTCCGCTGGTCCGGCGCTGCCAGGCGCTCAGGTGCGCTCAGGTCGTTTGGGCCTTGCCGCTCCCCGCTTCCTCCACCCAAAGAAGGCCAGGGATCATCAAAACCTCAACAATAAAGATAAGTTTTAAAAAAAAGGAGTCCATCTAAGATGTTGGACCAAGACAACTGTCCAATTCCATCATCATCACCATCATCATGACTACTTACTTAGAACAGTTCTTCTCATTTTTTGTAGATCTGGTTGATGTCCACTCGTATCATAAAACTTTATCTCATATTTTGCTCATTTGGTGTGGTTGTTAAGTAACTAGGTAGCCAAACTCCATTTTATTTTATATTCCCTGACAAATGAAGGCTCATTCCTGCTTTTCTCCATCTGTCCCACCCTGGAATCTGATAGAAGTGTTGAGTCTCCCCTTTAGATATCATTGGGAGATTGAAATCACCCAAGCCCTAAAAACACAATTCATTCCCCTCCGCCACAATCTCACCAAAATAAAAGTCCTGACCCAGTTTATTTCCAGGGTTAATCAAAGCATGTCTGACATGCTGAAGGGCCTTTCCTGTGCTTCGCAGGGATTTCAACTCTATACATAATAAATGTTTAATGTCCCCTTGAGTGAGTGTTTGTTGTCTGCCAGGACATCAGTACCAGGCTGTCCTGGGTCTCTCTCATTCTGCTAGGCGTTAACTGCTCTTGGTGCTGGGAGCAGGAAACCAAGTCAATGACTGTCACCACAGGGGGCTTTTGTTTCAAGCTTTGGGGTCACACACCTCTGGTGCCCACTGTCCAGCAGACAGGTGTCCTCCTGCTGGCTGGTTGGGACCCTCAGTGTGAGGAGCTGAGCTGCACTGTTGAGTCAGCAGAGCCTCTGCTCAGACTGAGGTGACGTGGGTCAGAAGACTTGATGATAAATTGTCTTTTGGGCACAAGGCCATGTGAGAGAATCGCTGCCTTTTTTCCATGTGAGAAAGATGTCTCACTTTACAATAGACTTTTCTAATTCAGAGACGCCAGAGCTAAGCACAGAAACAGGAATCCAGAGAGTTTCCCTGAGGGAAACTGTGACATGAAGAGGAAACCACACAGGAAACCAGCCCAAACCTCCAACTGCACCTGCTCCTGGGATGGTCCTTGTGTTCAGGGATCCTGAACGCCCCCTGTTGGTCGCAGCCTCTCCTGCAGGAGGTTTGGGTCTGGGCTCACACTGACCTCCCCTCACTGTGTCTCTGGCACAGTAATACACGGCAGTGTCCTCGGCTCTCAGGCTGTTCATTTTCAGATACAGCGTGTTCTTGGAGTTGTCTCTGGAGATGGTGAATCGGCCCTTCACAGCGGCGGCATAGTATGTGCTACCTCCACCAGCATTAATTTGACTCACCCACTCCAGCCCCTTCCCTGGAGCCTGGCGGACCCAGTACATCCAGTAGCTACTGAAGGTGAATCCAGAGGCTGCACAGGAGAGTCTCAGAGACCCCCCAGGCTGCACCACGCCTCCCCCAGTCTCCACCAGCTGCTCCTCACACTGGACACCTGCAAACACAAAGACGTCCTGGTCAGGACACTGTCACACGTCCACTACTTCTCTCTCTCATCCACTCTCGCACTCAGTGTCCCTTGTTCTCCACAAATTACCTCTTAAAATAGCAACAAGGAAAACCCAGCTGAGACATACATAAACTTACACGTGCACTAATGGACACAGCACACACGGTAACACGCCCACTGACACATGTGGAGGAAAATGTAACATGTGTACCTAGGTTTATGTTGGTAGTAATATTAGAGGAAAAGTTTGGAAATATTTCATGTGTAGCATAATGTCACTTGTTGACTTCTCAAATCTTGCCTTTGTTATGTTGAGGTAGAGGCCTTCAATAACTAATTTATTTAGAATTTAGTTTAAAGAATTTTGAATTTTTAAAATGTTATTTGTTCTTTACATTTATTTATATGATGACGTAGTTTTGTCCTTCATTCTGTGAATGAAGTGTAGCACATTTACTGATTTACAAACATAGAACCATCCTTGTATTCTAGGATGCTACCCACTTGATCATGGTAAATGATCCTTTCAATTTTCTGTTGAGTTTCCTACTTTATTTTTGAGGATTTTTGCATTTATGTTTAGCATGGATCTGATGTATCATTTTTTCTTCTTTTTGTCCATATTTGGCTTTGGTATAAGTGTAATGGTCACCTCAGTAAAAGTCTGTGGACGTATTCCTTCTTTGTAATGTAGGACGAGATTGGGAAGGATCGACTGAGAAGTCATTAATTGATCTTTCAGGTTTTAGTAGAATTCACCCCTGAATCTTTTGGTAATCAGCTTTACTTTGTTAACACATTATGGTTTCAACTTCAATTATTATTTTAAATTAATATAAATGCATAATCTTTGGGGTCAAATGCCTAAATTAAGGTAAAATCAATTGACTGAGAAATACAACTGTTGACCTTCACAGGCTGTGGACAGCACATGGGAGTTCCCACAAGCACACACGTGGAGCTGAGCAGTGACAGGCTAACAGGCTCCTAACTCTGCATCCCTCAGGTAGATCCGAGCTACACGGACTGACAAGGGAGCAGCTCGGGGTCCCTGCCAGGGAGAGACCTGTCTCTACAAACTGCAGCCAGGGGCTGGTCTCTGCAGATCTGAGGTGGCGGGACCATCTCCCACCTGAGCCTAAGCAGTCAAATCCATGTCTGCTCTTTCATCTGAAAACGGGATGGATTTGGTGAAGAAAGGGGCAAAGTTCTTCTCCTCAGGATTTCTGTGCATGGAGAGGAAGGAATTGGCATGGGAACACGTCTTCCCACACCACATTTACAAAGTCCTCCTGTGAAAGGCCACTCTGAGCCAGAACACCCTCAGAATTCAGTGATAATGTATTTGGGGTCAGTGTGGAAATTACAGTTCTTTGCAGATCACATGTTTATTTCATATGCCAAACAAGAGAATGGAATAAGTCTGTATTTTCCTATATAGAACTCATAAAGTGTCTTAGTCCTGGGAATGCACCTCCAGGTCCAGGAGCACAAGAAACAGGTCCCAGCCGCTCCTCTCTGAAATCCCCCGTGGTTTGTGCTGAAGACACAGCTGTGCACGACTCCCAGACCCTGGCAGACTCGGCGGGGACACTGAGGCAGGGCCCTTGCTGGGAGACGCAGGTGTCGTCTGACGGAAAGATTTGGCTCAGCAAATTCCTGACAGACTTGTTGGGTCTCCAAAAATGCAGGTAGTTCAGGCAAATTCCAACTTTCTTGGACAGATATTTCTTTTGTGCGGACAGTGTCCCCAGGCTCAGAACCCCTTCTGCATTTTTTTCCTTTCTAAATAAAAAACGCTGCCTCTGCTGTATGTGAGAACGTTTCTACTAATATAATAAAATTTATAAAATACAAAGCCATCATGGTTTCCACAGAACCATTCGACTGGAGAGACTCATGGAGAAAATGTTATATGGGGAGGAAGCCAGAACCCTCAGAGGAAACAGCCACAAACAGCACCTGCACCTGCTCCTGGGCTGTTCTCTGTGGTCGGTGGGTCCTGAGCGCCGCCTGGTGTCCTGAGCGCCCCCTGCAGCCCCGCCCTCCTGTCTTCCTCAGGAGGTTTGTGTCTGGGCTCACATTGACTTCCCCTCACTGTGTCTCTCGTACAGTAATACACAGCCGAGTCCTCAGATTTCAGGTTGGTCATTTTAAGAGAGACTGTGCTCGTAGGGTTGTCCCTGGAGATCGTGAATCTTCCTTGAATGGATGGCGCGTACCACTGTTTATTTCCTGTTGGTTGGCTCACTCTCGCCAACCACTCCAGCCTCTTCCCTGGAGCCTGGCGGACCCAGTTCATGCTGTAGTTAGTGAAGGTGAATCCAGAGGCTTTGCAGGAGAGGCTCAGGGACCCCCCAGGCTGCACCAAGCCTCCCCCAGACTCCACCAGCTGGACTTGGCACAGGACACCTGCAGACAGAGAAACAGACTGAGAACTGCCCCTGCAGCGCGGTCCCGCTGAGCCCGAGCCCAGGACGCACCTTTGACAGCAATGAGGAGGGAGGCCCAGAGGAGAGCGGACCCCATGGTGTGGACACAGGACGGGCTGACCCTGAGGCTCCTCTCGGGGATCTGCAGGGACAGGGGCTGGGCGGGTTTTCATGAGCAGGGCCGGGTCCTCATTTGCATGTCTTTCCCCCGTGGACCTCTCTGAGCTGCCCACCCGGGCTCCTCCCTCCCTGCCTTGCATTCGGGGAGGGCGGGGGGACAGGATGCCTGGGCCTGGACCCAGGGGCACTCTGCTGGTCTGAACATTGTAGTGTTTGTCTGTGAACAGTGATAGACACCTAGACCAGGATGGAAGTGGGATATGTAAGGTTCTCCAGGCAGGTTTCGCATAAACTCACTCAGAGCACGTCCTGGGACAGGATTGTGGAGACGACAGTGCCCCCAGCTTCCTGAGACAAGGCAGGGGTGTCTGCCACAGGGAAGTCCTTCCTGGCATTTTGAAACGGTGGCACCTCAAATTATGCTTCTCTCTTGTACACAGCTGAGTCTCTGCAAGGACACCTGGACCTCAGGGCTCCCACCTTGGGGAGAACCTGAGGAACAGAACCCTCCTCAGTGCCAGGGGCACAGGCCTCTGGTGCCAGGGCCTCAGCTTGCACGTGTGAGGTGCTGTGACCTGCCTGGTTGCACACTCACACACCCCAGAGTGTCCACGTGTGAAACACCAGTGCCTTTTTGACTCCGTGGAGATGTTTTCTGACATTTGTGAGGAACCTTCGTGACTGAGGGCAGTAGAGCTGCAGAGGGGCGGTGGGCACAGGGACAGACTCACCGAGCACAGAGGGCAGTTTCCTGCCCAGGAACCGGTCCCTTCACTGCAGCCCTGAGACCCTGTGTCTCTGAACTCTAGGATTGAGCCTGAGACCACAGGAGTAAGTCTCAGTGGAGAGGACAGCACAGCTCCGTCCTCCTCGCTCTGGGACACGAGGACGGGGCCCCACCCCTTTGTGCTTCTGTCTGGAAAGACGTAGAGGGGGAATGGCAGTGACCACTGTGTATGAAACTCCGTGAAAGGAAGCCGGCTCTGTCAGATGTGACCATCACTGTTATTGTATCATTCCCCACCTGGGGGCAGAGGGGGCTCTGAGGCCTCCCCTCTGACTGCACAAGGAACACCTGCTCTGCTCCAGGCCTCACATGTCACATCTGTGTGAGGGGACAGGTCACCACCATCATGCCTGTGTCCTCACGTCTATGTTGATTTAGATCTATTGGTTTTAGGTCCTGAAAAGTTGTTTCCTTTATTTTTCATCATCAATGACTTCAGTACAAATATTATACCCTGGTGTTCCACAGTATCTGTTGGATGAATTACATAATAAACTTCACTTCCCTGGATGACGGTCATTGAAGAGACACCAGAATTTGGATGATGCAGCTCAACAAGAAAAATCTGGGCCCTGTGGTGAGAACCTGAAAATGTGGGCTGACCTGTTCCAGGGCAGTGGAGGGAAGAGACATCCCCTGACACCCAGAACCAAGTGAGTCCGTTGCCTTCATGGTCCCTGATCCCTTGGTTGGGACAGATGTGCACAGGTCAGTCTCCACTGGCAGAGGGAAATATTCATCTGGATGGAGACAGTTCCATTTTATTGTTCATGTGGAGGAAAATGGAACAGGTGTACCTTGGTTTATGTGGGTTTGGGTTGGTGACTCAGGTGTGCTCATCCCCAGGAAAGCAGGAGTCAGGTCTCCTGGGGAAAATGAGCTGTGACATTGTGGATATTCACAAGTGAGGAGGGAACCAGATCACGTTACAGTGACAGTGGGTGAGCCTGTGGGGAAATCACAACTGGTCACATAAGAAAATAGAGGTGAAGATATAAGTGAGAGCCTTTGACAGTCACCAGAAAGGACACACCAAGGTGAATGTCACTCCTGACCAGAGGAAGGATTAAAGTGAAGGAGGTTTGTGATCAGGGGAGGGAAGGTCCCTGGGACACTGTTTCCCCTGCACGGTGTTCAGAGGACACACTGAGAACAGATGTGACCCTAGAGCCCGTGGACCAATGTTGGGGGACAGTGGGCATCTCTGTGGGTCCCTGGGAAGCAGAAGCATGAACTACAGAGAAGCAGACAGGGCTCCTGGGTCCGAGTCCTTCAGGGAGTTTGGAGCTGGATGTGCAGCAGCTGCACGGCCTCCTGTGTGGGGTTTGTTCTCTAGACTCTGCTGGACCAGGTTCAGTCACTGGGGATGGAGAAGAACCTCAGTCATGACCAGGTGTGTTTAGGTAAAGTTGTAGGTAGAGATTTGTGAGTAATTAAGATTAGGTCATGAAAATGTTGTTTTTGGAAACCTGTTATTGGAAACCCGATGTCTCAGTGTGACCTCCCCCCTCAACAGGGCAAGCGGGGTGGGTGACACGGTGCTCAGGGGACACTCAGCTCCCTGGTCCGGTGACTCCCCCTCCACAGGCAGGCGGGGTGGTGACAGGCGGTGGCGGGGTCACCATGCGCAGGACGGGACGCGGTGAACCGAGAGCTGACACGCACAGAGGCTGAACCAATGGGCACAGACACAGTTCAGGGGAGCAGGAGGGTGGAGTGGGGAGGAGGGTCAGGGGGAGGAGACAGCTGCAGTACTTCCCACAACAAAGAGTAAAAAATAGGAATAAAGACAGTGGTGCTGTCCCGCATCCCAGGGACTGTGACCAGTGAACACGGGCGGGGCCTGGGCACTGCTGTTCATTGTCATAAGCCCCCCAGTATTTTCCAGGCACGTGGGACCCCGAAGAGGAAGCTTCTGCAGGGGACCGTCATTGAGGGAGAAAGTCCAATGCAAAGGGACCCGCTGAAACGACACGTGGGCCTGGGACCCAGACCCGCTCTCGCTTCCCGTCACCGGCCCAACCTCAGGGGCGCGTCCCTCCCACCGCCGCCTGGGGGTCAGGGGGTCGAACCGAGGCCACCTCCTCTGCCCTCGTCCCCTCCCCTGCAGGCGGCCGGGCCTGCGCGCCCCTCCGCTCCCTCACGGCGGCCGGCACCTCGTGCTCGGACCCGGGGCTCGCGACCAAATGGCTGAACAGTCGGGCCTGACCCGCCCCACACGCCGGGCGCCCCGCGGCCTCGCCGGCCACGCTCGGAGGTGAGGAGCCCGAGGCCCTGAGCCGGCCCCAGCGTGGGCTCCACCGCGCACGCGCCAGCCGCTGGCGGGAACCTCAGAGCTGAAAGGAGCCGCTCTGAGGAGAAGGTCCCGCCTACCGCAGGCCCTTTCGCAAAGGCAGACGGGATAGTAGTTCCCCGGGAGCTGAACAGCAGGGTTCCGGGCTGCTCTGAAACTACATATCCCAGGTGGCACTGCGCAGGGTAGACCATGAGCCTCAGCGGTTGCGCTCCAGGGCGCATGTTCTTTGCCTCCAACCGATGAGCCATTGTGGGGACCGAAGGTAGAGCGATGTGAGGATTCAGCTGGCCAATGGGGAGCGCGGAAGGGGCGAGGTGGGCAGGCCGCGTGGTTTCCTTGGATACCGCGGACACGACTCTGTGGGAGAGGGTGGGGCTTTAGCGTGAGACCCTGGAAGTCCTGACCGACAGGAACTTAGGAGCTCAGGTAAGTGTCAGAGCCCAGGGCGGAGGGAGACCCTGTGGGTGTCAAGGTGAGGACGACGTGCAGACTCGGGGCCCTCAGGGTGGTGAGGTCCGAACTTCACGGCCAGGACGGGGTGCCCTGGGATGGGGCCCTGCACGGGGATGAAAGCCAGACGGGGACCCTGTGCGGGACTCGCTCTGCCCGGACGTGAGGACGAGAGCAGGTCCCGCCACGTCCCGGCCCCGCGTGACCGAGGCCGCGCATCGGACGCGGTGTCTCAGTGTGGGCTCCGCACCTGCGGTCGGTGACACCCTCCGTGACGACCCCGAAGGGCTATGAGGGTCCAGTGAGACCCTGGACGGAACCGAGCACAGGCCGCAGAACCGCAGTGCAAAGGCTGTGTTTCTATTTCAGGGGTGACCCTGAACCCCAGTCACCCAGACAAACCCGAGGGACCAGGACGTGTGCTGACAGCAGCACTGACCTCCGTCCCCAGGGGTCCTGGGTTTTAGGACTAAATGAGACGCAGAAGGACAGTCCGTGTGGTGCGAGGAGAAGGACATGGCTGAGTGTCTCCTGGCGCTGCCTCTGGGTCATCTGTGTCCCCTGCACCTGTCTCTTCCCCCTTAAGTGGAGGGGGATTTCTACTGAGTGACTCTGTGGGGTCTCTCTTACCTTCTATTATTCTCTGAGTCATTTAAAAAATGAAAAAGAAAAAAAATGTTTTCTCCTTTCCAGCTCATGTTTCCCTTTCGGTGCCACATCCTCTTCCCACAAATTATTCTCTGAGTTCCCAGCAAAGACACTGCAAACAGTGAGTTTAATAACATGCAAGTGCGGAACCTGCGTGCCTTCCAGAAAGCTGAAGCCCTGGGCCACGTGCAGGAGCCAGAATCCCTGGGAGCTGCCCAGGGACAGAGGGGCTGGTTCCCCAGGAGGGGCTGCGTCTGTACGCCGGGTCCCAGGGCTCTGAGCTGCCCACTGCCTTGTATGAAAGTCAGTATTTCTCCTCCTTTCTGTCCTCGTCCATCGTTCTTCGTCCCCTAGTGAAGACGCACAGTAGGTGTTAGCTCTCAGGTTCACCAAGTTCCCACTGAACACGAGTTCTGTTCTTGGCTTTTGTTTCATTTGGTCCTAATTATTCAGACTGATCTTCAAACTGTCGTTTTAAATGAAAGCCAGTGGGAATCACTTCGACAAAGGCATTGGTATAAGCAAGTTGAGAATGCACTCACATTTGTTGAACACGTGCCCTATATTTCTGGATTAAATGAGAATTTCTTCTAGATAATTTGTTTCTATGGTAATTTCTGAGACAAACCAAGTAATTGGAATTGGCAACAAATCCTTGTCTATAGGATAAAATGATTATTTTACTATTTTGAAGTAAATACAATAAAAGTAAAGATAATTGAAAAATTAGTTTTCTGATCATATGAGTTTTTAAATGGAGAAAATTATTTATAATTAAGGTTAATACAAGATATGAAAAATTTATTGAGCCCTGGCTGGTGTGGCTCAGTTGGTTGGAGCACCATCAAGTCCCTCCTTCCCCCTCACTCTGCACCTGCTCCTGAACTGTTCTCTGTGGTCGGTGGGTCCTGAGCGCCCCCTGCAGCCCAGCTCTCCTGTCTCCTCAAGAGGTTTGTGTCTGGACTCACACTGAATTCCCCTCACTGTGTCTCCCGCACAGTAATACATGGCTGTGTCTTCGGTGGTCACGGAGCTCAGCTGCAGGGAGAACTGGTTCTTGGACGTGTCTCTCGAGACTGTGGTGCGGCTCTTGAGAGATGGGTTGTAAATAGTGCTACCACTAGAATGTATGGACCCCAACCACTCCAGGTTGTTCCCTTGTTTCTGGCGGATCCAGCTCCAGTAATGTTCATGGGTGACTGAGCCCCCAGAGACAGAGCAGGTGAGGGAGAGGGTCTGCGAGGGTTCACCAGTCCTGGGCCCGACTCCTGCAGCTGCACCTGGGACAGGACACCTGGGGACAAGGAGCATCAGGCCCTGTCAGTCACGTGCAGTCACAACCACCCCATAGACCCCTGTCTGACCTCTGAGACCCTCACCTTGGGGGACTGTCACCAGGCACAGGAGAAGACCCAGCAGTCTCATCTTCTAGACCAGGGCTCTGCCTTCCCCAGAGACCTCAGCCCTGTGTGAGGAGAGAGCTGTGAGCCTCCCCAGCCCAGGGGAAGATTTACCCTGCAGCTTGTGGAGAAATTTGCATGTGGGGCAGCCTATTCCTTATAAGTGGAGGGACTGAGGTCAGGTTGCCCTGGTCCTTCTAGGGCCTTGTGGGGCATCTCTTCCCTTGAACTGACTCAGCATGTAAGTCAAGGACAGGGGTTCCCCAGGTTCATGATACACCGTGGAATGTGGTCAAATGTCGGCCTCACCTTTCTGAGTGAAAGAAGAAATGATGGCCTAGATAGGTAGGTTTCACTTTTGCTTCCCATGCATCTTTCAAACCAATTTAAAAGGGACTAATATTTGTTAAGATAGTTTCTGAATCCCAACTCCTTAGTATATCCACTGTTTACTAATTTTTATATTATAATTTCATACGAGTTATGTCCACCTTCAAGCAAAAATAAAAATAATAGGCAGGCATGCTCAATATCTTATATATTAATTTATTTAAATATAGTATTATAAATTTTTATTTTTTAGAAAGAGAGGAAGGGAGAGGGGAGATAGAAATTTCATGTGAGAGAGAAACATCAATTGGCTTCCTCCTGCATGCCCCCTTCTGGTAGTTGAACCCGCAACCCCGGCGTGTGCACAGACCTGGAATAGAACTGGGATGTCTCAGTCTAGGGGACAATCTTCAATTCTCTGAGCCACACTGACCAGGCTCTTATATTTTAATTTACAACGTTCCTTTGATCTGAGAAACTACCTCCCAATCTCAGGCAGGTGGGACATTCTTGAAAACTGATGTTGGAAAGTTTGTAATTATGTCTACAGCTTCCTGTGCAATCTCTTCCATTATGAAACCTCATGGCCTATTGCAGAGACCCAGACTAGTTACATCACACATATTCATGCTTTTAAATGTAGATAAAAACAAAATATGAAAACACTGATTAAGCCTGTGTACAACTCAGAATCATTCATATAGTGAAGTGATTATGGTAGAAGATTGAACTGTTTTCTTTGTCCAGTGTTTTCAGTGATGTTGGGGATCAGAGGGAGGTTAGTGAAGAGATTTCCTATCATACATTTTCTCATAAAAAAGGGAACTTCAACCCTGACAGCTACCTCATTCTAGTCTCCCTCCCTCTGCCCCTGGTGATGGACTCTATGGTCAGAAGTACTGGGCTCTCCCACAGAACATTTAATGTCCTTAATGTACAATGAACACATTCTCCCATCAGACAAGTGATTTAGAAATGTAGTCTCTAAATAGCTTGTCTTTTCATTCCCTTAATTGATTCTTTGGTAGGATAAATGTATGTAATTTGGCAAATTCTGATTCACCCTTATTTTCTGTACTTTAAGGGAGAGACAGAGAGAGAGAGAGAGAAACATAGACTGGCTGCCTCCCACACGACCCCACCAGGACCGGGGATGAATTGCAACCGAGGTACATGTCCTTGAATGGAATTGAACTGGCAAGACTTTGGTCCATAGGACAACGCTCTAACTATTGAGTCAATCATGACAGCATATTCCTGGGCAGGTGCTTAATTAGTTTGAGCATCATCCCGTACACTGAGAGGCTGCATGTTCAATTCTCAATCAGGGCCTTTGCTGGAGGCAACCAATTCATGTCTTTGTCTCTCTCTCTCTCTCTCTCTCTCTCTCTCCCCCTCCTCCATCTTAATCACTAAACATATCTTCAGGTGAAGATGAAATACATAAACAAGTATTGTAAGTTCAAGATTTATTTAATATAGAGAACTCAGAAATTGACCCAAGACAATATGCTCAATTAATATTTAACAAAGGTGGCAAGAGCATACAGCCTCTTTAATAAATGGTGTTGGGAAAATTGGACAGCTACATGTGAAAAAATGAAGCTAGACCACCAACTTACACCAAAAATAAACTCAAAATGGGTAAAATACTTAAATGTGACTTGTGATTTCATAAAAATCCTAGAAGAAAATCAGACATCATATGCTGCAGAATTTTCACTGATACATCACCTAAGGCAACAAAAACAAAGGAAAAAATGAACACATGGGACTACATCAAACTAAAAAACTCTGCACAGCAAAAGAAACAACCATCAAAATGGAAAGGGAACCCACTATATGGGAGAGCATAATTGCCAATGATACATCAGATAAGGGGTTAATTTCCAAAATATATAGGGTACTCACACAACTCATCAAAAGGAAGACAAAGAACCCAATTAAAAAATGGGCAGGGGACCTAAAGAGACACCTCTCCAAACAGGACATACAAATGACCAAAAGACATATGAAAAAATGCTCAACGTCACTAATCATCAGAGAGATGCAAATTTAAACAATAATGAGGTATCACTTCACACGTGTCAGAATGGCCACCATCAACAAATCATCAAACAACAAGTGCTGGTGAGAGTGTGGAAAAAAGGGGACCCTAGTGCACTGCTGGTGGGAATGCAAACTGGTGCAGCCACTGTGGAAAACACTATGGTGTTACCTCAAAAAATTAAAAATTGAACTGCCATTTGACCCAGTGATCCCACTTCTAGGAATATACCCTAAGAAGCCTGAAACACCAATCAGAAAGAATATATGTACCCCTATGTTCATAGAAGCACTATTTACAATACCTAAGATCTGGAAACAGCCCAAGTGTTTATCAGTAGATGACTGGATAAAAAAGCCGTGGTACATGTACACAATGGAGTACTATGCAGCTGTAAGAAAGAAAGATCTCTTATCCTTTGAGATGACATGGAGGGTCCTGGAAAGTATTATGCTAAGCGAAACAAGCCAAGCAGAGAAAGACAAATATCACATGATCTCACTTATTTCTGGAATATAATGAACTAAACAAACTGATGAACAAAATAGACACAGAGACATAGAAGTAGGGTACAGACTGACATTCCTCAGAAGCGGGGAGGGGAAGGAATAAACCACAGAATTTATATGCATATATGCATAGCCGATGGGCATAGACAACAAAGCTGGGGCCGGGGTGGGAGGGGATAGGGAGGAGGGAGTCAATGACGGGGGGAAGAGAAACATCTGTAACAAAAATAAATTAAAAAAACAAAACAAAAAAAGAAAACCAGTGTAAGTCACTATATCGATAAAATAAAAAATAAAATAAAAACATATAAATAATCACCATAAAAAAAGATTTATTTAATGACACCTTTTCTACACACACACACACACACACACACACTAACAGTGAGGATTAAATAAATAAATATGTGTAGTATATATAAAATTTCTTTAATGCATAAGGACCATATGCTCCCATCACACAAGACATTTGAAAATATAATATCTATGTTCATATGGGTCTTCATTCCCTTAATGTAATCTTTAGTGGGATGAATGTGTTTAATTTAGCAAACTCTAATTCACCCCTATTTTTTGTGCTGGGCCTGTTTTGGTGAATCACACAGACCCCCAGGACGTGCTGAGCCTCACGGTCCAGGGGCATCAGCTGCAGCAGCCACAGGGACAGAGAGGTTCTGGCACCAGGAGTGAGGGCTGCTGGGAAACTGCCCAGAACTGGACGGGACTTTGACCTGGGTGAGGGGAGGAAGCTGGACGTGTTCTGAGTCACAGGACAGAGATGTGCCTGATGTTCATGGGAAGAGTGTTAATGGACATGTGGGTTTAAACCTTTTCCCGTGACGACCCAGGAGGACATGCAGGGCTTGACAGACACAGCTTCTGTCATCGTAGGAAACACCTGAGTGATTATGACCAGGAGTTTGTTAGAACAGAAACGTTAAAGGTTCTGCAGGCAGGGATCAAGGGAAATAAGGAACGTGTCACTGCAAAGGGGGGAAGAAGATTCCTGTTACCCACATGCACCTGCTCACAGTGTCTCTGTCTGTGAGGTAACAACTTCTCAGGTCCAGGGGTTAGCACTTGGACACCTGTGGGTCATTACTCACATGGTCACACCATGCTCCACCCAAGCTGCACAATTCATTGGGGCCCCATTTATAAAACCCCTCAACACTTAGAGGGAAGAGTGGACACCTCTCCATGCAAGAGCCATGGTGCTGGTGTGTCTGTGTGAGGGGCCCTCACGTCATTGACCAGGACCCTGTCTCAGTCCATCGTCATCAGCAGCAGCAGCAGCAGCAGCAGCAACAGCATTTGTTTATTTAAAGTTGTTCTTATTTTCTGTACACATGGTTGTTGTCCACTAAAAATTACCCCTTTTCTCATTTTATAGTCATTTATTATATTTTCCAAGTTAAATTGGTAGTCACATTTATTTTTTCTTTTCTTTTTCTTTCTTTCTTTTTTTTTTTTTTTAGTGCTGACAAATGAAGGCTTGTTCCTGCCTCTTCTCCATCTGCCCCACACTGGGATCTGATGAGAAAGGTTGGGTCTCCTCCTTAAATGTCTTTGGGAGAGTGAACCACACAGGCCCTGGAGAGAATTGCTCCCACTCCCCACCATCTCGCCAAAGTAAAAGCTCTGAGGTCTACCAAAGCTCCCCTTACTTGCTGAAGGGCCTTTCCTGTGTTTCCCAGAGATCCCATTTGCACATGATACACGTTCCATGTCCCTTTGTGTGTGTTTGTCCTCAGCCTGGACATCTGCACAAGCTGTCGTGGGTCCCTCTGCCTCTGCCTGGTGTCAACTGCTCTGGGTGCTGTGAGCATGATATCCAGTCAGTGACCTTCACCCCCACAAGTCCTTCTTCTCTAGCTTTGGGGTCACACACCTCTTATGCTCACTGTCCAGCACTCATGTGTCCTGATGCTGGCTGGCTGGGACCCTGAGCTGTGGAGCTGAGCTGCACAGTTGGGTCAGCAGAGCCTCTGGTTGGATTCAACTAATGTGGGTCAGTAGATTTCATGATTGTCATTTGGTCACAAGAGTGTTTGAAAGAGAATCACTGCCTTTTTCCCATAAGAAAGTTGTCCTTCTTGAGAAAAGACAGTCTATTTTTTACTTTTGACACTATTACAGGGTCTCCCATTTCCTCCTGCTTTGCCCACATCCACCCAGACCCACCAATCCTCCCCGGGCCCTACCACTCTGTCTGTGTCCATGGGCTCTGCATATATGTTCCCTGCATCCTCTCTTCACCTTCTCTTATCTACCCTTCCCTACACCCACCCTCTGATCTCTGTCAGTCTGTTCCACGTATCTGTATTTCTGGTTCTATTTGTTCCTCAGTTTATTTTGTTCATTAGATTCATTAGTGTAAAGGAGATCACAGGGTATTTGTATTTCTCTTACTGTCTTGTTTTGCTTAGCATAATAGCCTAAAGGTCCATATTGTTGTAAAGAGTAAGAGTTTCTGGGGACACGTCACATCAGGCCCTGTCAGTCACGTGCAGTCACAACCACCTCACGTACCCTGTCTGACCTCTGTGACCCTACCTTTGGGGGCTGTCACCAGGCGCAGGAGAAAACCCAGCAGCCTCATCTTCTTCTAGACCACGGCTCTGCCTTCCCCAGAGACCTCACCCTGTGTGAGGAGAGAGCTGTGAGCCTCCCCAGCCCAGGGGAGGATTTACCCTGGAGCTTGGGGAGAAATTTGCATGTGGGGCAGCCTGTTCCTTATAAGTGGAGGGACTGAGGTCAGCCTGGCCAGGCTTCACTGGGTCCCCTGTGGGGCATCTCTTCCTTTGAACTCAGTCACCAACTAAGTCAGGGATAAAGGATCAAGTAGTTATTGAGACCTACCGAAGTCATGTTAATAGATATGGTCATCTTTGATAAATGTTGGACTAGATGAGTAGATTATATTTTTAATGTCTCATGCATCTTTCCAATAGATTTAAGAGGTTTTACATTTTACAAGTTAGTTTCTTAAACCCTAGTTTTTATACATACCCAACTGTCAAACATTGTTAATAAACAATTCCATTTTTATAAATATTATTTTATATATACAAATAATATCGACCTTGCTTTGGAAATCAAAATATAAAGGACATTTATTCTCAGCATCTTATTCATTTAATGTGTAAAGTAATATTGATCCATGGAACTATGTTCTAAGAACATGTCATTGGTAGACCCATGATTATTTTGTTTTTCTTTGTTAAATGATATTTATTACAAGTTCTGAGTAACACTATACTACATACCGTTATTTAGGTTTAGTAGAAAGATTGTTCTTACAGTCTTTGCCAAACACTTTCACGAGCTAAGCAGGGTAGGTCCTGGTTAGTGCATGGATGGGAGACCCTGGATTCCTGATGTTGAAAATTTGGTCATTGTGCCTTTTTCCCTCCTCAGACTCTCCCCTTGTGCAAGCCCATGACATATTGCAGAGACCCCATCAAATTATACCAGACATACTCATATTTTTACATGGAGAAATGATTGAGAATAAGAGACTGATTATTCATGTGTACGATTCAGAATCCTTCATATGTGGAAATTGTAAAGGCAGCAGATTAACTGACGTGTGTTCTCAGTGTAATATTTTCACTGATGTTGGGGTTCAGAGGGAGGCAAATGAAGTGGTTTCCTAGCATAGATTTGCTCATAAGAAATGGAACATTAACCCTGACAGGAACCCTCAGATGGGCCAACCTGTTCCCTGGGGATGGTCCCTGTGGTCAGAGGTGCTGGGCTCTCCCACTGCACACACAGCACCCTGAGGTAGGATGAACACATTCTCCCATCAGACCTGTGACTTGGAAATACATTATTTCTGTGTAGCTTGTCTTTTCATTCACTAAATGAAATATTGGGTGGAAAATGTTTTTACTTTTAACAATGTTTAGTTCAGCACTATTTTCTTTAATGGGGCATGTATTGTATGTTCTATATAACAACTCACCAGGAAACTGTCCCTCTCCATTGCCCATGGCAGGGAAACCCGGATATGAACACAGTGGGTGAGTGGGCACAAAACTCAGTAGAGCAGTGATGGCTGGAATCCTTCATGTTATTGAAATCTGGTTTGCTGTGTCCTCTGACCAGGAGACCAACTTTCGATGGCATGAAGCCCTGATTCATCTGAAATACTAATTCACTTGACTGAACTTTACCTAGTGAATTTCACTACAGCATGTAGCATAGAAAACTAGACTCACCCCTGAGAAATTATATCATGTAGACGTCAGGCAGACGAGGAAGGAAACTCAAAGGACGTGAGGAAGATGCTGAGCAGAGATGACAGAGACACGATCCCAGAGGGTATTTCACGAGGATGAAAGTGACCAGGAGGACGAAGGTGCAGAGAGGTCGTGAGAGGGATACGTGAGGAGATGACCTGGAGCTGACGTCCAGGAAAGTGAATGTCCCAGTGAGAGCCCTGCATGGAGCTGTGTGTGCAGGACTCACATCGGACAGGGAGAGAGTGAGGCCCTGGCGAGTGTGGGGACCTGAGGGATGGACTCTCAGTGTGCCTAGATGGTGACACCTGGGTGGGCGGAGGTGGGTTTTAAATCATGTTCTCCAGGGCCAGTGCCCAGATGACCACCTCTCAGGGGATGCTGGGAGCAGGACTGTGGGGTGATGATGCCCCTAGTAGTGACTCTGAGCCATGCAGGCTGCAGGACCCTAGGGACTGAACCAGCTGCCTCTCCACCCACCAAGACCAGGGTAGGAAAGAGCTCACCTTTAAGGTCAGGTTTTCTTCTCTGAAGAGGAGAGAGACACACGGACTCGGACAATGAGGGTATTTGTATCATCTGCAACATCCTCAGTAGTGATGCACATGGGAGTATCTCTCATAAATCTGATACTTCTAACATTTTTATAGAAATAACTAGAATGATAGTTTTAGAAACTGTGAGTGAGTAAAAAGGAGCAGCTGGACATACTGTTTCTAAATAAGCTCAGCTCTGGCTGGGTTGTGAGTTGGCTGAATCATCATCCTGTACACTGAAAGGTTGTGGGTTCAGGTCTTGGTCAGGGCACACACCTGCATTCTGGTTGTGATCCCTGGTCAGAGAGCAGCCAACTGATGCTTCTCTCTCGCTCCTTCTCTCTCTAGTCCGTTTCTACAATCAATAAACATACCTTCAGTGAGGACTAAATGAATGCATACATAAAAAATAAGTGTAGTTGATGTACTATTTATTCAATGACACATTCTACACACACACTCACACACACACTCACACACACACACACACACACACACACACACACACACACACACACACACACTGTGATCATTTTCATTGTGATGAATCCCAAACTTACCTTCTCTCCTGTGCCTAGCACAGGGGCTGTGTCCCCACACTGACCGTCCTTTAGCCTGAGACCTTCCTCCACAAACAGAACAGGCCCAGAAAACCCCTGTGGTCCTAGGGGGCCGTGTGGACACCCAGGACACGCCCCTGCGTGATTTCTGAGACAGGATCCTCCACTCTGAGTCATCACTGAGATTCCCCTGTGTTGAGGTGTGTATCAGTTGATGGTTATTTTCATTGCTGAGTAGTATTCCATTGACTGATGTTCCCTAGTTAGCTTATTTGTAAAATACTATAAATATTTACACATATTTTTGTATAAATATAATGATTTGTTCTTCTGCATCTAACACTCCTAGTGAAACCCATGAGATACATGCTAAGTGTATTTTTAATTAAATAAGGAGCTGCGGTTCACTTTGAGAAGGAAGAATAACAGGACACAGAGGGACTTGGAGAAGGAGAGGAGCCCAGTCACTGCCAACATGTCATCTGCACACACAGTGTCACCTCCTCACTGCACGTTCAGCTTCAAACTCCCCAAAGGACTCGAACCCGAGAGCCCTGTCTGAGTCTCTGTAGTTCATGCTTTGCTTACCATGAACCACACAGACGCCGTGTTCCCCAACATTGATTCACAGGCTCTAGGGTCACACTGTGTTCTCAGATTGCCCTCTGCACGCCGTGCAGGGGAAACAGTGTCCGAGGGAACACGCCATTGACTGATGTTCCCTAGTTTGATCACTTCTAAAATTAGAAGGACTTTTGGGTTGTTTGTAGCTTCTCATTCAAAGAACTTAAATATTTGCATATATTTTTGTATGAACATAAAGATGTGTTCTTCTGGAGCAAACACTCCTAGGGGGACCACACAGATACATGTTAGGTATATATTTAATTTAATATGAAACCACAATCACTTTATGAAGAAAGAATAATAGGATGTAGAGGAACCTGGAGCAGAAGAGACACCCAGTCACTGCCGTCATGTCATCTGCACACACAGTGTCACCTCCTCACTTGTCCGCTGTGAGAATATGAGAAGTTAGAGCCACAGAGACAAAGCGAGAATCGTCCTGGATGCAGCTGAGGGCTGAGAGGAAATCCCTGCTCCCAACAGGAAGCCCCTCCTTCCAGCCTCACTCTGCACCTGTTCCTGGGCTGTTGTCTGTGGTCTGTGGCTCCTGAGCTCCCCCTGGTGTCCTGAGCGCCCCCTAGTGTCCTGAGCGCCCCCTGGTACCCTGAGCATGCCCTGCAGCCCCGCCCTCCCGACCCCCTCAGGAGGTTTGTGTCTGGGCTCACAGTGACTTCCCCTCACTGTGTCTCTTGCACAGTAATACACGGCTGTGTCCTCGGTGGTCACGGAACTCAGCTGCAGGGAGAACTGGTTCTTGGACGTGTCAACAGTGATGGAGACTCGGTCTTGCAAGGCTGGGTTATAGCTTGTGTGTCCACTCCAGTACCCCATCCACTCCAGCCCTTTTCCAGGTTTCTGACGGATCCAGTTCCAGTAGTCACTGCTGGTGACTGAGCCCCCAGAGACAGCGCAGGTGAGGGAGAGGGTCTGTGAGGGCTTCACCAGTCCTGGTCCCGACTCCTGCAGCTGCACCTGGGACAGGACACCTGGGGACAAGGAGAATGAGGCCCTGTCAGTCAAGTGCAGTCACAACCACCCCATGGACCCTGTCTGACCCCTGAGACCCTCACCTTGGGGCACTGTCGCCAGACACAGGAGAAGACCCAGCAGTCTCATCTTCTGCTAGACCACAGCTCTGCCTTCCCCAGAGACCTCAGTCCTGTGTGAGGAGAGAGCTGTGAGCCTCCCCAGCCCAGGGGAGGATTTACCCTGGAGCTTGAAGAGACATTTGCATGTGGAGAGCTCTGTGCTCATAAATGCGGAGGGACTGAGGTCAGTGCCCCATGTCCTTCTGGGTCCTGAGCTCATTTCTTCTCCTGTACTCAAGGGTGTAGATCTGAGATGGGTGAGCACCTGGGTTAGGAGACACTTGCAATCAGGTCAGTGGATGGGTCCATGTTTTTATCACTAAACAAATGCTGGGCTAGGTGACGGGACCACACTATTTTAATCTAATAAGTAATTTAATTTCCTAATAAAGTGGAGTCACAGCGTGTATAAACATCTTCCTAGGTCCAAAGAATCACATTAAATAGTTCAAATTGGACAATTATAACTCGGCCACTTTCTATGGACCAGCAGGGTCTGGGATGGGTGTGGATCGGGGACTTGCTGCTGGTCACAGGGTCATTTTGGGATCTGCCATCCCAGGGTTCCCTTGAGACTTTGGGAGGATGGGAATCTGGAGGCTGATTTCCTGGGAAGGGGATTGTGAGCTCACGATGGGTAAGAATACTGTTGCACAGGAAATCAATGTATAAATTTCCGGATCTTTTATTAAATCCCTTATGTGGGATGCAACACGTGGTAGGATTTAACAAGCTGGTAAACACTTCACACCCTGTTTGCTTCCCTGAGTCTCGCACTCCCCTCCACACACTGAACGCAAACCGCAGTCCCAGTGATTGTAAAGGGTGCAGGGAGACCTGGGGCGCATGTGACAGACTCAGAAAGTCTATGGACCAGAGCTGAGCCTTCTTCAGGCTCACAAATGTCTCAGGAGATCCCCCTCGTGGACAGAAGGGCTGGGAGTGGGGCGTTGGTGCAGCCACGTGGGTGGAGATGGCATCGGTGACAGGGAAGGCCCCACTCTCCTGCAGGTCCTGGGAAACACCTGTGGGGAGCCCTGGGCCCCGGCCAGCTGTGAGCAGCATGAGGGAAAGAGAAGTGGAGGCCTCGGGAGAGCAGCAGTGAGAGGGTCTCCTCCATCGAGCTGCACACTCTGCCCCAGGGGACACCTGTGCTCTGTGACCACCGTCACCAGCCAACTCCAGACACTTTCATTTCCCAAACTGATGCTAGACCATTAAATAACAACCCTGTCCAGTATGCCAGCCGTGGTGCTCTCTGTCTCATGGACCTGACCAGTCCAGGGTTCTCACAGAGGTGGAATCACACGGCCTTTGGAATTCTGAGAGAGGGTCATTTCACAGGGTCATGTCACCAAGGTTCACCCATGTCCCACATCTGTCCCCTGTGCCTCCTTTGTAAGGGTGCATGACATCTCGTTGTGAGGAGAGAGCACATTTTGCTCATTGAAGTTTCTGCTACCTCTCTCCATTTTCACAGAATCAGTGGCTTTTACAGGTGCTGTTGTTGCTTCACTGATCACGAAGGAGGGTGCATGGCCCATGGAAGGCAGTCAACAAACTCACATTAGATGAATCAGTATATTAACAAATGAAATGGAAGGAAGTGTCCCATGTCCAGAGGTTGAGCTGAGTGAGGACAAAGAGTAATAATTTCTATGGCGTGCTGGTGGTCATCAGCCACACTGTCCCCACTGTCCTGGAAGCAGCAGGACGAGGAGGAAGGAGGTGGAGACAGAACCTCTGTGACGGGAGCAGAGCTGACAGGTACCCCCAGTCGGCACGGGGACGGGGTCTGATCCCAGGTCACCGTGCCTCAGTCTGGTGCTCCTCTGACATGGGCACACATCCTGCCCTGCACTGCAGCTCAGAGGAAATAAGGGATCCTGACAGGAAGAATGTTCCAAGGAAACCGAGGAGGGAGGGTGACGCGAGGTCACACAGGGGTCTGGAGGTCAGCTCCTGTCCATGTGCAACAGGCCAGACAGCAGGAGGAGCCAGGGAGTCAGTGGGAGCTGGAGGCAGGACCAAACTCCTGAGGGCGCTCCAGGGCCACAGGCGGGAGGGTCAGGTGTGTGCTCTGCAGGCCTTACAAGGTCAGGCAGGGCCCACCCACCTCAGGATGGTGATCTGCTCGACCCAGTCTCCTGACTGACAGCACCCTCACGGAACCCCAGAGAATGTTTGCACAAGTATGGGGGCTCCCAGCACCAGTGACCTTGACCCGGAATGTAACTATCATATGACCCACATATTCCGTCCTCTCAGCAGACTCGGACCCCCCCCCCTCCATCCTGAAGAACATCTCCATGACCTACAACCAGGAGCTTCATGGACTGAGGGACATATCAGGGAAACGGCTTTGAGCCTCACTGAAGATATCTCATCACGAGTGTTAACAACACAGGTGGTTGTGAAATTGGGAGTAGTCCCAGGGTTCTCACCTCACAGCTGGAGCAGCTCAGAATTCTGGAGCCGGGGAAACGGGCTCTTCCACGGAGTCGGGAGACACGCATTTCTCGGGACCCCCGCATGGAGGGTGAGGTGCACTGGTGGGGTTTATTGGGATGGAAATAAATGAGCTCCCAGGTTCCTGGTGTGTCATCCATGGCCGGTGCCTCAGCTCCATCCACTGGGAGAAGTCCAGCCTGAACGTCCTCTAATCCCTCGGGTGTGAGCCCCACAAGACCCTACATCTGAAGCTGCTGCGGTGGGAGCCCCTCCGGGTGCACAGAAGGGTCACAGCCATCGGCGCGTGTGCAGGCTGCGGGGACAGTGAGCGCCGCGCGGGCCTTTCTTCTCCATTCGGAGGGACCAAGGCTCTGCTCCTGCCTGCGGGTGAGCCTGGGCGATGCTGTCTGCGGCCCAGAGGTCTGTGCTGTCGGATCCCGATCCTGACTCTGGAGAAGACCCAGGAGCCCATCAGAGGAAGAGGACACCGCAGACGACAACAGAAACCCAGGGCTTAACCTCCACCTGCACTGGTACTGGGTTTAATGCTCTGATCTCAGGGGCCTGAGCGCCCCCTGGTGTCCTGAGCGCCCCCTGGTGTCCTGAGCACCCTCTGGTGTCCTGAGAGCCCCCTTGTGTCCTGAGCGCCCTCTGGTGTCCTGAGCACCCCCTGCAGCCCCGCCCTCCCGTCTCCCTCAGGAGGTTTGTGTCTGGGCTCACACTGACTTCCCCTCACTGTGTCTCTCGCACAGTAATACAGGGCAGTGTCCTCAGCTCTCAGGATGTTCAACTGCAAAGTGGCAATGCTTTTGGAATCATCTCGTGAGATGGTGAATCTACCTCTCAGAGATGCGGCGTATTCCGTTCTGTGATTTTGTCTCTGTTTCTGATAAAACCGATTCACTCCTGTCTCTTTCCTGGAGTCTGGCGGATCCAAGATATATAATATTCACTGAACGTGAATCCAGAGCCTTTGCAGGAGAGTCAGAGACCCCCCAGGCTGTTTCAGGTCACCTCCAGTCTCCACCAGCTGCACCTCACTTTGGACACCTGCAGACAACAGACATAGTCATTAGGAGAGGTCACACACACACACACACACACACACACACACACACGTCCCCAGGTCTCTGTGATGCTACCATGTAAGAGCGTCCAAGCGAGAGCCCAGCTCAGCCCAAATGTCATGGTGCTTCCTCGGGGTTGACACCTGCAGTGAATGGAAAGTGCAGCGTCCCTGGGGTGGGGCTGCTCTCCCAGAGGTGCAGGGACAGGGCTGGGCTGCGTTTATGAGCTCCAGAAACTCTCCATGTGCATGGGCTCCTCCCTTTAAAGACAGGGAAGTGGAGTTTCTGGGTGAGGGACCACTGGACTCAGAGAAACAAGCACCCCCTTGTGAGTGTGGAGACTTTTAGAAGGGCCTAGGTAGTCTGTGTGCTGTAGAGAAATTGTTGCTGTTGATAAACTCCAAAATCCGTCAGTCAAACAGAACTGAATATACAACGATATCCACATCCACAGAAGGCCGTGATATTCCAATTCAGTGTAGGATCTTCCTGTGGTCCTAGGGGGCTGTATGAGCACCCAGGACATGTCCCTGTGTGATCCCTGAGACTGGATTCTTCACTCTGTGTCTTCACTGAGATCCTCCTGTGTTTAGGTGTGTAACAGTTGATTATTATTATTATTTCCTTTATTGATTTTAGAGAGAGAAGAAAGGAGAGGGAGAGATAGAAACATGGGTGAGAGAGAACATCGATTGGCCGCCTTCTGCATGGCACCCACTGGGAATTGGGCCCACAACCTGGGCAACTGCCCCAACCAACATTGAACCAGCGACCACTTGGTACATGGGTCGACGCTCAAACAGTGAGCCAGGCTGTCCAGGACAAACATTCACACTTTAAATCCTAACATCCAGCATGATGGTGTCAGGAGATGGGGCCTTGGGAGGAGCAAAGGTCATAAGGGTGTGGTTCTCATGAGAGGGGTTAGTGCCCTCATAAAAGCGGAAAGAGGATGCTCCCTTGTTCCATGTGCCCACTGAGATTACAGCAAAGTCAGAGTGAACCCAGAAACAAACCTCCCTGAGGGACACAGGCGGGTCAGTATACAGGGGTGCTCAGGACACTAGGGGGCTCACTAAACGCCAAAGGGAAGGCCAAAGGACATCCATTTCACCTGACAATGAACATGTGCATCCCTGGGAAAGTGATCCCAGGATGAGTCTAAACTGGCTGCTTCTTCTTCCTATAAATGGACTATGCAAACGAATATGATGTCTGACGGAGGAACTCTCCTCCTAATTAGCATTGTTGAGACTTGGTTTCTGTTCGGGGTTGACTGGACCACAAGGTGCCCAAACTCTTGGCTGAAAGTTACTTCCGGGTTTGTTCATAGTGTGTTTACAGGTGAACTTTCCCTTGGAATTGGTGGCTGAGCAAAGCAGATTGTTTTTCCCAATGTGGAAAACAATGATCCTGTACCCTATGCATCCACAAGAGCCTGAGTGTGTCTGCTCAGTGTGTGGAGCCGTCCACCCTCAGGGCCCTGTGGACAATGGGGGAACACTCAGTCACCACGGAGGGGAGCTTTCCCCTGGGAATGGGGAGAAGGAGACAGAGCCCAGCAAAGCCCTGTGGTCCTAGGGGGCTGTGTGCACACCCAGGACACGCCCCTGTGTGACCTCTGAGACTGGACCCTCCACTCTGAGTCATCACTGAGATCCTCCTGTGCTGAGGTGAGTATCAGTTGATGGTTATTTTTTTGCTGAATAATATTCCATTGAAAGGTGATTCCTAGTTTGCTTATTTATAAAACTGGAAGGATCTTGAGGTTGTTTAAAGATTCTAATACAGCCCTGGCCGGTTTGACTCAGCGGTTAGAGCCTTGACCTGCGATCCAGAGAGACCCGGTTTCAGTTCCCTCTAAGGGCACTTACCTCGGTTGCAGTTTGTTCCCGGCCCTGGTTGGGTCGTGCGGGAGGCAGCCACTCAATGTGTCCCTATCACATCGATGTTTCTCTCTCTCTCTCTTCCTCTCTCTCCCTCCCACTCTGTCTGAACAAAAAATGGAAAAATATCCTCAGGTGAGGATAAAAAAAAAATTCTAATACAGAGATGTTTAAATATTTGGTTGAAGGTTTTTTTTCCCCCTTGGGGTGGGGGTTGTATTTTTGTATTAACATAAAGATTCATTCTTTTGGGGTAAACACTCCTAGTGGCACCATTGAGATACATGTTGGGTATATATTTAATTTAAGAACAAACCACAATCACATTATGAAGAAAGAATAACAGGGCACAAAGGGACCTAGAAAAGGAGAGAGGCCCAGTCATTACCAATATGTCATCTGCACACACAGTGTCACCTCCTCACTTGTCCGCAGTGAGAATATGAGAAGTTAGAGCCACAGAGAAAAAGCGAGAATCATCCTGGATGCAGATGAGAGCTGAGAGGAAATCCCTGCTCCCAACAGGAAGCCCCTCCTTCCCCCTCACTCTGCACCCTGGTTCCTGTGCTGTTCTCTGTGGTCGGTGGGTCCTGAGCGCCCCCTGGTGTCCTGAGTGTCCCCTGCAGCCCCACCCTCCTGTCCCCCTCAGGAGGTTTATGTCTGGGCTCACACTGACTTCCCCTCACTGTGTGGTGCACAGTAATATAGGGCCGTGTCCTCGGCTCTCAGATTGTTCATTTGCAGATGCAGTGTGTTCTCGGAGTTGTCTCTGGAGATGGTGAAGCGGCCCTTCACAGAGTCCGCATAGTATGTGCTACCTCCATCAGGATTAATAGCTGACACCCATTCCAGCCCCTTCCCTGGAGTCTGGCGGACCCAGTTCATCCAGGAGCTACTGAAGGTGAATCCAGAGGCTGCACAGGAGAGTCTCAGAGACCTCCCAGGCTGCACCAAGGCTCTCCCAGACTCCGCCAGCTGCACATCACACTGGACACCTGCAAACACAAAGACGTTCTGGTCAGGAAACTGTCACACATCCACTGTTTCTCTCTCTCATCCACTCTCACACTGAGTATATCTTGTTCTCCATAAATTACCTCTTAAAATAGCAACAAGGAAAACCCAACTGAGCCCAAACTCCATGGTGAGTGCTCTGTGTTCAGTTCTAATCAGGGAATGTGGCTCCTGGGAATCCTGGACTGGGCTCCGCTCCCAGAGCTGCAGGGTTAGGCCTGGGCTGCTTTTAATGAGCTGATGGAGCCCTATTTGCATGTCCTGATACTATTTAGGGAGCTCTGGGGTTGGAGACCTGCAGACAGGGCAGTGCCTCCGTGCATGTGCGAGTGTCCAGGGGGAGAATCATGGTCATGACTACATTTCAATAACCAAACAAGAATCATAAGGAGGTTGGGGCATGTCCTGTGTCCACATCTAGTAACAGTGAGAACAACATTTGGTCTGTGCTCCTCCCCACTGGGCCCCCCGACTCCCCTGAACCAACTCCAGAGCAGAACAGGACCTACCCATGACTGAAGATCCCTTGTAGGTCATGAGAGCATGAATGAACATCTGTATCCCGGTGCTACCCAACGTCAGGGCTGGAGACAAGGAGACACATGGAAAGAGATCACAGGCTGAAGATCTTGTAAGAGTGGATATTGTGGACACAGAGTGTTGGTGCCCTCGACACCAACTGAGTGTCTCTAGCATCCTCCCCTTCAAGGAGACAGAGATGGAGTGCTGAGAAGATGATTTTCTATGCCTGGGACTCAGAGACAGTGAGAAATCAGGAAGTTTCATGGAGCTGATGGAGAGGCTGTGGGTTTCCAACAACCAGTGTCCACCTACAGAAGGTCTCTCAGCATAGACAGTAATGAAAACCTTGAAGAAGGTGATATAATAGAACAATTAGTGATACATATGTAAGTCAGAATATCTGTGATCAGCGAGAAGGCTCATATTGAAGGTTAATCACTCATCTATGAAACAGAGACCTTTGCAGATTAAATTCACAGTGAATGCCATGGTGATATGAGTTGAATTGATCACAGGGCCTGGTCCTTGTCGAATGTGTTATTACAGCTGAGAAAGTTTATTGTAAAAAGGGACAGCTCTGTGTTTCCACAGCGTTTAGATAATGGTGCGTAGTGTACTCACGTAATACACGTGTTTACAGAGCATGGAGATAAAGCCTGGACAGTAGACGAGCCCAGAACCCACCTCCTCCTGGGGGACGTGAGCTCAGTGGGTCCTGAGCTCCCCAGGGTCCTGAGAGCACGTTTTCCTTCAAAGCCCACAGAGGACCAGAGACTCCTCATCACCTTCCCCTCAACCAGCCTGCTTTTCGGGTCCCTACCGGCAGGAGCTCTATGGACCCTGCTGTTCACAGAACATCCCCTCCTCATTCTTTCCATCCACGGACCCCGCCCTCCACTCCTTGGCTGTGAATCCCCCGCGGTCTCTGCTGCACCACAGGGGAGCCCCGTGTCCCTCTCCTGTGGTGATGCCCACACTGCAAGAGCTTTGAACAAAACCTTCCTTTAAAATATAGCGACTGTCAGAGAACTTTCCACCAGGATGGAAGTGGGATATTTAAGGTTCTCCAGGCAGGTAAACTCACTCAGGACACGTCCTGGGACAGGATTGTGGAGACGACAGTGCCCCCTGGTGGTTGTTCTGAGCCACACAGGCTGAGACGCTGTGGCTGAACCAGCTTTCTGAAACAAGACAGAGGTGTCGGCCACAGGGAAGTCCTTCCTGGCATTTTGAAATGGTAGCTCCCCCAAATGTTGCTTCTCACTTGTACACAGCTGAATCTCTTCAAGGTTCCTTGGGCCTCAGGGCTTCCCCCTTGAGGAGAACCTGAGGAACATAGCCCTCCTCAGTGCCAGGGGCATGATGGGAGTCAACTGGAACAGGAACCCGACTCAGGGCATCACTGGGGCAAATGCTACCTGGGTGCATGAGTGGGGGGATTAACCAAGACTGAGGACACACGTCCAGGGTGCTTGTTTGATCAGGTTCCGACTTTCCTGGTTGTGCACCCAGTTCACGTTTTCTTTCCTCAATTTCCTCTGAAATAGCCACACACATTTCCGAGGGTCATGAAGACACTTTATGGAGAGTGTGCAGGAGAACAATTCCTTTGTGTGTTAATTTTGTACCTTACATCTTTCCTCAGTTCACTTTCTAGTTGTATTAGTATAATGGGCTACTTTTTAGGGTTTTCCATATTCAAGGTCAGGTCATATGTACAGATATAAAGAGAACCATTTTAAGTTCATTCTTTCTGATTTAGACTTTTTTTTATCTTGCCCAATTATTCTCACAAAGACTTCCAGTTCTGTTGAATACAAGTAGTCACCAGGGTGCCCTTGTGTTGGTCCTAATGTTAGAAGAAAAACTTTGAAATATTCTCTGTGTAGAATAAGATCACTAGTTGGCTTCTCAAATGTGACCATTTTTATGTTGAGGTAGAATGCCTTGAATAACTAATTTATTTAGAAATGAGTCATGAAAGAATTTTGGATTTTTTAAATGTTATTTCTTCTTTACATCGTTTTATATGATGACGTAGTTTTATCCGTCATTCTGTGAAAGAGGTGTAGCACATTTACTGATTTACAAACATTGAACCATCCTTGCATTCTAGGTCGCTATCCCACATGTCCATGGTCAATGATCCTTTCAATTTTCTGGTGAGTTTCCTAGTTTATTTTTGAGGATTTTTACATTTATGTTCATCATGGATGCGAAGTGTCATTTTCTTATTTATTTTTAAATTTTTGTCCGTATTTGGCTTTGGTATAAGTGTAATGATCACCTCAATAAAAGTCTGTGGATCTTTCCCTTGTTCTTTCCTAGCTAGGAAGAGTTTGGGAAGGACTGACTAAGAAGGCATTAATTGTTCTTTCAAGTTTTAGTGGAATTCACCCCTGAAGATTTTGGACATGAGCTTTATTTGTTAGCACATATGGTTTCAACTTCAATTATTCTTTTAAATTAATATCAATTCATAAACTTTGGGGTCACATTCCTAATTCAAGGAAAAATTAACTGACTGGGTAATACAATGTTGACCTTCACTGGCTGTGGACAGCACATTGGAGTTCCCACAAGCACACACGTGGAGCTGAGCAGTGACAGGTTAACAGGCTCCTAATTCTGCATCCCTCAGATAGATCTGAGCTACATGCTGACAAGGGAAGAGCTCGGGGTCCTGCCCAAGGAAAGACCTGTCTCTACAAACTGCAGCCAGGGGCTGGGCTCTGCAGGTCTGAGGTGGCAGGACCAGCTCCCACCTGAGACTCCGCACTCAGATCCATGTCTGCTCTTCCACCAGAAGAAGTGGGGCACTCAGTGAAGAAAGGGGCAAAGTTATTCACCTCGGGATTTCTGTGCATGGAGAGAAAGCAATGTAAATGAGAACACATCTTCCCACACCACATTTAACCATTCCTCCTGTGAAAGGCCGCTCTGAACAAGGACACCCACATAATTCAGTGATAATGCACTTGGAGCCAGAGTGGAAATTACAGTTGTTTGCAGGTCATATGTTTATTTCACATGCCAACCAAGAGAATGAAGTTAAACCATATTTTCCTATTAGAATTCACAAAATGCCTTAGTCCTAACAATGCAACTCTCTGACTCCAACTCCAGGGGCACAAGGAACAGGTCCCAGCTGCTGCTCCCTGAAATCCCCCGTAGTTTGTGCTGAAGTCACACCATGCACATCTCCCAGACCCTGGCGGACTTGGCGGGGACAGTGAGGCAGGGCCATTGCTGGGAGACGCAGGTGTCGTCTGATGGAAATTTTTGGCTCAGGAAATTCCTGACAAATTTCATGGCCCTTCCTGAAATGCAGGGAGGTTCAGGAAATCTCCACCTTTCATAAACTGACATTAATTTTGTGCTGACAGTTTCCCCAGGCTCATAAATCCCTCTGCATTTTTCCTTCTCTAAATGAAAATGCCAGTTCTGATACTTGAGAATGTTGGTATAAGTAAAATAAAAATTAAAACACAGAGTCAGTAGTCGTTGTTACACAATCAGAGGTCTAGAGAGACCCTTGGAGAAACTGTTATCTGGAGAGGAAGCCGAGAGCCTCAGAGGAAACAGCCATAAACACCACCTGCTCCTGGGGCTGCAACAGAGTCCTTGAGTCCTGAGTGCCCCATGGTGTCCTGAGCGCCCCCTGGTAACCTGAGAGCCCCTTGGTGTCCTGAGCGCCCCTGCAGCCCCACCCTCCCGTCTCCCTCAGGAGGTTTGTGTCTGGGCTCACACTGACTTCCCCTCACTGTGTCTCTCACACAGAAATACATGGCCGTGTCCTCGGCTCTCAGGAGGTTCAGCTCCATGTAGGCTGAGCTTGTGGATGTTTCTCTGGTCGTGGACACTCTGTCCTGGAACTTCTGAGCGTAGTTTGTCTCAGGGCACAGACTTTTCCATATTTAACCTGGTCTACCTCATCTCATTTGCATATTCATGAGAAAGTGTATTTCATAGCTGAGGGCTGGACCCCACCTGAGAGACGCTGGAGGACACAGGGACCATGCTCAGGGGGAGTCTGAGGGTCCACGTACTAATCCTTGTGGGAGAACATGTGTCCTCCGCCACGTCCCTGAGCTCTGTGCACACGGAGCCCCTCTCTGAGGAACAAGCCCCACAGGACATGCTCCTCATTGTGAACCACCTTTGAGTGACACGGGGACCTCCTGGACCAGCTCTGGGCTTTGGTACCTGAATGTTCATTCCTGGATCAGTGTGTCTCCAAAATGCTGCACCCACTGAGGTAATAAAGCCATCCCTGACCCAGCTCCTTACAATCCAGAAGCTCTAGAAATACCCACTTTGTGTGTGGTTCTTATGTTTATGGAGGTGGGTAATGCTCTGTTTGAACAGGATATTAGTACTCACTTCAGCATTCCTGTCCAACTTTCTGTTTGGATTGTTTTTATGAAAAGAGGAAGACCAGGCCCTCAGAGGAAATCCCTGTACAGCTCTTGCTGCCCCTGCTCCTGGGGCAGCAGCCCTGTGCTTGAGGGTCCTGAGCGCCCCCTGCTGCCTAGTCATTTCCCCTGCAGGGGAGGGTCCTTCAGGGCTCACAGGGCATTGACCTCTCAGTGTCTCCACTCCAGTAGTAAATGCTGTGCCCTGATTTCAGAATGTTCTCTCAGGGATATCATATGCTTTTGACATTGATGTACATGGTGAACTGGCCTTACTGAACCCCATGAGTCTTGGGGAGACCCCAACACAGGCCTTTATAAAGCTACCACGGAGCCCTTTTCTGAAGCTGCCAGATGGACTAACTCAACTGAACCTCCCTGATTCCAGAAGCTCTCGGGTGCTCTGCAGCCTCTATGTCCTCAGGTCCTGTGGGTGAAGGTGCAATTTGAGTATCACTGCATGTGGCTCCAATCCCAGTGCATTCTACCATTCAAAAATCACACACACACACACACACACACACACACACACACACACACACACACACACACACAGTGATGACTGTCATTGCTATGAATCCAGAGTTGCCCTTCTTCCCTGAACCCAGCTCATGGGCAGTGACCACAGATGGATTCTAGGCCTGGAGTGACTTTCTTTGGAAGCTGATCAAATGCACCCACGATGCACAAGCAGACTTTGCAGAGCACATGTCTTGTGTTTCTCTGTTCTTGCAGGTCCTGTGAACACAGATGCTGATTAGAACGGATCAGACTTGTTCCAGGGAGGGAAAGAGGAGGAGCTGGTTCCCCATTGACTGCAGGGCCCTGTTGCTGAGAGTCCCCTGCCGACCCCACACCTGTATTAGGGGACCCCTGAGAGTGGTGAGGCTGAGGAGACAGCACTGTTGTCAGCTGTCAGGTGAGGCTGCTCTCCCAGGTCACCTGGTGGGCGGGGCTGCAGTGGGTAGCTGAGTGAGGTCGGCTTTGTGAGGGACACTCTGGCTTCCCCAGGACACCTGGTTTCAGGACAAGCTTGGTGTTCATCCATTCTTGTTGCTCCATCAGGTAGTCATCTTCCCTCCTCACCACCTGTCCCTTGGATCTTATTCCCCACATCTCTGCCCTCCTGTCCCCTCAGATTTGTGTCTGGGCTCACACTGAGCTCCCCTCATTGTGTGTCTCTCACAGTAATACACAGCAGTGTCTTCGGCTCTCAGGCTGATCAACTGGGGATGGTCACTCTGGTCAGAGGTGCTGGGCTCTCCCACAGAACATATAACGAACTTAATGTATAATGAACACATTCTCCCATCAGAGATCTTATTCAGAAATGCATTCTGTGTGTATGTCTGTCATTTATTTTCCTAAATGCAATAGGTGGTGGGACAAATGTATTTAATTCAGCAATCTCTAATTCACCCCTGTTTTCCCTACTGGGCCTGTTTTGGTGAATCACACAGACCCCCAGGACGTGCTGAGCCTCATGCTCCAAGGGCATCGGCTGCAGCAGCCACAGGGACAGAGAGGTTCTGGCACCAGGAGTGAGGGCTGCTGGGAAACTGCCCAGAACTGGACGGGACTTTGACCTGGGTGAGGGGAGGAAGCTGGACGTGTTCTGAGTCACAGGACAGAGATGTGCCTGATGTTCTTGGGCAGAGTGTTACTGGACATGCGGGTTTAAACCTCTTCCAGTGACGACCCAGGAGGATGTGCAGGGCATGACAGACACAGCTTCTGTCATCGTAGGAAACACCTGAGGGATTGTGACCAGAAGTTTGTCAGAATAGAAACGTTAAAAGTTCTGCAGGCAGAAATCAAGGGAAATAAGGAAAGTGTCATTGCAAAGGGGTGGAAGGGGAGTCCTGTTACCCACATGCACCTGGTCGCAGTGTCACTGTCTGTGAGGTAACAACTTCACAGGTCCAGGGGTTAGCACTTGGACACCTGTGGGTCATTACTCACATGGTCACAACAAGCATCACCCAAGCTGCACAATTCATTGGAGTTTCATTTATGAAATCGCTCAACACTTGGAGGGAAGAGTGGACACCCCTCCCTGCAGGAGCCATGGTGCTGGTGTGTCTGTGTGAGGGGCCCTCATGTTATTGACCAGGACCCTGTCTCAGTCCATCATCCTCACCATTTGCCTACTTCTCATTGTCTGTAGACATGGTTGTTGACTATATTTAATGACCCCTTATCTCATGTTTTGCCCATTTTTTATGGTTTTTACATGGAATTGGTATTCAGACTCTATTTTATTGTTTGATTGAGTGCTGATGACTGATGGGTAATTCCTGCCTCATCTCCCTTGACCACCAGGATCTGATGAGAAAGGTTAGGTCTCTTCAGATGTCATTGGGATAGTGAACCACACAAGTCCCTGGAGAGAATTTGTCCTCCTCTGCACCACCTCACCGAAATACAACCCTGAGCCCATCTCCTTTCCTGGTGTACCAAAGCTCCTCTGACTTGCTGAAGGGCCTTTCCTGTGCTTCCCAGAGATTCCAACTGTGTACGTGATACACGTTCCCTGTCTCCTGTGTGTGTTTGTCCTCAGCCTGGACATCTGCACAAGCTGTCGTGGGTCCCTCTGCCTCTGCCTGGTAGCAACTGCTCTGGGTGCTGTGAGCATGATGCCAAGTCAATGAACATAACCACCGGGGACTTTCATCTCTAGCTTTGGGGTCACATTCCTCTGGTGTCCAACGTCCAGCACATGGGTGTCCAGCTGCTGGCTGGCTGGGACCTGAGCTGGGTGGAGCTGAGCTGCAATGTCGAATCAGCAGAACCCCTGGTTGGATGCAGCCTACGTGGGTCAGTGGATTTCATGATTATTTCTCATTTGTGCACAAGAGGGTCCATAAGAGACTCTCTGCCTTTTGTTCATATGAGAAAGTGGTCTTTCTGGACAACAGACATTTCTTTATTCTTTCTGTTTAGTTGTTGACATTATTACAGGTGTCCTCATCCCACAACCAACTGCTCCGCTCCACCAGCCCCCACCACGACTCCCCTGGCCGTCAGCACTGTGTTGTCTGTGTCCATGGGCTGTGCATGTAGGTCCTTTGACTCCTCTCTTCACCTCCTTTTATTCACTCACCCCCCACCCCCACTCTGATCCGTGTCTGTTCATTCCAGTGTCCAGGCCTCTGGTTCTATTGTGTTCGTCAGTTTATTTTGTTCCTCAGATTTCACATGTAACTGAGGACAGATGGTATTTATCTTTGCTTATTTCTCTTAGCATAATCCTCCCCAGGTCCCTCCATGCTGTCCACAGGGTGAGGGCTGCTTCTTCCTTACAGCTGTGTAGTGTTCCCTTGTGTAAATGCACCTCAGGTTTTTATCCACTCGTTACTGATGGGCACTTGGGCTGTTCACTGATATTGGCTACTGCAAATACCACTGCTATGAGTACAGGGGAGCAGACATTCTTTCTGATTGAAATTTTGGGATACCTAGGATATAGTCCCAGAAGTGTGATCACTGTGTTGAATGGCAGTTTCATGTTTAATTTCTTGAGGAAACTCCACACTGTGTCCACAGTGGCTGCACCAGTCTGCATTCCCACCAGCAGGGCATGAGGGTTCTGTTCTCTCCACACCCTCACCAGCACTTGTTGTTGGTTGATTTATTGATGGGAGCCATTCTAGCAGATGTGGTTGTATTTTCAGTGGCATCTCTCTGATGATTAGTGACCTCAAACATTTTTTCATATGTCTGTTGTCCATCTGTTTGTCCTCTTCAGAGAAGTTTGTATGCAGGGCCTCTCTCTGCCCATTTATTAATGGGGTTGTTGGTCTGTGAAATGAGTTGTAAACGTTTTATCTAAATACATTTTACAGTATAACCACTAAACAGTTGTACCATTGGCAAATAGGCAATAAACTTTTCTAACTCAGAGACTTCATAGGTAAGCACAGAATCAGTAACCGAGAGAGGTTCCCTGAGGAAAACTGTGACATGAAGAGAAAACCACACAGGAAACCAGCCCAAACCTCCAACTGCACCTTCTCATGGATGGTCCTTGTGTTCAAGGACCCTGTGCGCCCCCTGCAGCCCCACCCTCCTGTCTCCCTCAGGAGGTTTGTGTCAGGGCTCACACTGACTTCCCCTCACTGTGTGCTGCACAGTAATACACGGCCGTGTCCTCGGCTCTCAGGCTGTTCATTTGCAGATACAGCGTGCTCTTGGAGTTTTCTCTGGAGATGGTGAATCGGCCCTTCACAGAGTCCGCATAGTTTGTGATACTACTATCATACTTAATTTCACCAACCCACTGCAGCCCCTTCCCTGGAGCCTGGCGGACCCAGCTCATCCAGTAGCTATTGAAGGTGAATCCAGAGGCTGCACAGGACAGTCTCAGAGACCCCCCAGGCTGCACCACGCCTCCCCCAGACTCCACCAGCTGCACCTCACACTGGACACCTGCAAACACAAAGATGTCCTGGTCAGGACACTGTCACACGTCCACTGCTTCCCCTTCATCCACTCACAGACTCAGTGTCTCTTGTTCTCCACAAATTACCTCTTAAAATAGCAACAAGGAAAACCCAGCTGAGCCCAAACTCCATGGTGAGTGCTCTGTGTTCAGTCCTGATCAGGGAATGTGGTGACCGTGGGATCCCAGGTCAGGGCTCCTGTCCCAGAGCTGCAGGGTCAGGGCTGGGCTTGATTTTATGGGCAGAGGGAGCCCTATTTGCATGTTCTCCTACTATATAGGGAGCTCTGGGGTTGGAGACCTGCGGAGAGGGAGTGCCTCAGTGCAGGTGTGAGTGTCCTGGGGGAGAATCGTTGTCATGGTAACATTTCAATAACAAAATGAGAATCATAGGGACTTTTCGGGCATGTTCAAATGTCCACATCTGGAAAGAGGGAGTCCAGCATCTGGCCTGTCCTCCTCCCCACTGGTCCCTATGACTCCCCTGATCCAACTCCAGGGCAGAGCTGGACCTGCCCAGTGAGGGTGCAGACCCCTTGTAGGTATTGAAAGCATGAATGAAGTTCTGTGATCTGGTTTTACCCACACATCAGGGCTGGAGACAAGCAGACATGTGGAAAAAGACCACAGGCTGCCGATCTTGTAAGAGTGGACATCTTGTACACAGTGTGTAGGTGGCCTTGGCCCTGAGTATCTCTTGCATCCTGACCTTCAAGGAGACAAAGAAGAGATAATAGTGCTGAGAAGATGCTTCTCTATCCCTGGGACTCTGAGACACTGAGAAGTCAGTGAGATTAATGGAGCTGATGGAGAGGCTCTAGGTTTCCAACACCCAGAAGTCCATGTTCAGAGGGTCTGTCTGCATAGACAGTAATGAAAACCTTAAAGAAGGTGATATACTAGAACAATCAGTGATGCATATGTAAGTCATAATACCTGTGATCAGCAAGAATGCTCATATTGAAGGTTAATCACTCATCTATGAAACAGAGACCTTTGCAGTTTAAATTCACAGTGAATGCCATGGTGATATGAGTTGAATTGATCACAGGGCCTGGGCCTTGTCAAGTGTGTTATTACAGCTGACAGAGTTTATTGTAAAAAGGGACAGCTCTGTGTTTCCACAGCGTTTAGATAACAGTGTGTCGTGTCCTCATGTAATAAACGTGTTCACAGAGCGTGGAGATAAAGCCTGGACAGTAGATGAGCCCAGAACCCACCTCCTCCTGGGGGACGTGAGCTCAGTGGGTCCTGAGCTCCCCAGGGTCCTGAGAGCACGTTTTCCTTCAAAGCCCACAGAGGACCAGAGACTCCTCATCGCCTTCCTCTCATCCAGCCTGGGGGTCGGGTCCCTGCCCGCAGAAGCTCTATGGACCCTGCTGTTCACAGAACGTCCCCTCCTCGTTCTCTCTGTCCACAGACCCCGCCCTCCGCTCCTTGGCTGAGAATCCCCCGGGGTCTCTGCTGCACCACAGGGGAGCCCGTGTCCCTCTCCTGTGGCTATGCCCCCACTGCAAGAGCCTTGAACAAAATCTTTCTTTAAAATATAGCGACTGTCAGAGAACCTTCCACCAGGATGGAAGTGGGATATTTAAGGTTCTCCAGGCAGGTAAACTCACTCAGGACACGTCCTGGGACAGGATTGTGGAGACGACAGTGCCCCCTGGTGGTTGTTCTGAGCCACACAGGCTGACGATGCTGGGTCTGAACCAGCTTCCTGAGACAAGGCAGGGGTGTCTGCCACAAGGAAGTCCTTCCTGGCATTTTGAAACGGTGGCAGCCCTTCTTTCTTGTACACAGCTGGTCGCTGTAAGGTCTGCTCGTAGCATACTGATGTCTCTAGCCTGCACTCCATCTTCCCTCCCTCAGCCCTTTAGGGAAATGCTTTCATCCAGGAGTTTCTGGCAAATATTTAACAACCTGTCCTCAGAAAAATAAGAAAAAGTACTGGATTGCAGTTGTATACTGTTTTCTGCTGTGTAAATATTCCCACCATGAATGATTTCAAGCTACCCATCCGGAGTTGAAAGAGATACCCACAGTCAATGCCAGAGAGCTAGAGCTGGCTCCAGCCCACCACTCCTGCTGTCTCTTACCCAACATTGACTGGTGGGCTGACATTGGCAACATTCCACACACAGGGGACACATGAACCAGACATGGCCAATCCCCAGGCCCAATCCCTTTGCCTTAGGTGGACCTGTGACCCAGTTTGGGTTATTCAAGGTCTTGATAAGCAATTTGATAGTGGAAAGCTAGAGAGAAGTTCTTTTGTCTTTGAATAATGAGCTGCGATGTTATAAACTCAGTTTCTAGTGCCTTGTTCTCCATGTATATGTGGTAGGAGAGAATGAGGCTCAGTAGAGAATGGGAGAGATGATGGAGGGAATATAAGAGAGAGAGAGAGAGAAAGAGAGAGAGAGAGAGAGAGAGAGAGAGAGAGAGGAGAACACATCATGTTTTCAGTATCTTTTACAGCTATATGAGCCAAAGTATTCATTAGTTGCTTACATTAATTTGAACTGAATTTGTCTAACTTGTCGTTTAGTATATACCTGGCATATTCAAACAGTAAAATACTACAAAACTATTAAAACTATTTAGAAGCATAATAATTGACATTTGAAGATGTTCTTACAATTACCATGAATTTTATTTTTAATCTTAAAAAGATTTTTAAAAATGGATACAGGTTGAAGTCCCTTGTGTTCTGTGGTCTCCGGATGCCCACTGCCCCTTGAAAGTCAGCATCTCAATGGCCACATGACCCACACTATGCGTATATTGATTTTCCATCCAACAGAAACATACACAGAATAAGCTTGGACCCTAATCTGAGTTCACGACACAAAGGTCTGAAGAAGTGATCGATACAGGTAACTACATTTTCCTTCAAAAAACAAAAGCACAACAAAACCTCTCTCCTGATACTGTACACAGTATCTTAGGACCATCCATTTCCAAGGCTGCTCAGAGAGTGGTCTGATTCCCGTGGTTGCAGAAGTTGAAATTTTGATTCTGAAAATGCCCACACATTCTTGCTCATTTTCATTTATTTATTAATGAAGCTGCCACAGAGCTCGGAGGGTTATGGTGCTGCTGCCCCGTGGCTCAGAGCATTCCCCAGCCACATGGTCTCGGGTCAGTACTAACCCCTGTAAGAATCAGTTGCCTCATGTGTCAAACGAGAGTATTTATATTCTGGGAGGTTCCTATTTTCTATCTGCCCTGCAATCCATGCCAGCACTTTTTCTGAAAATTTCCTGTTTCTACCCTGTAATCTACGTGACTGCCTGACAGTTGCCAAGGTGGTGAAATACGGGTGAACTGGTCTCCTCTGCAGCTCACCCACGTACCCATACCGGGCTTTTCCTTCCCACCAGTGCTGTTACTTGGTGGGTCAAGTGTCCTGTGCTATGCTCTGGGGCACTTGTGAGTGTCCTGGACTGATGATGAAGACAGTGTCCACAAGGGGCTCTGCAAAGTTTGGGGCATCACTGGACGCTCGCGTGCTGGAGCACACCCGACTGAGGTCGAGCAGCTGGTCGTGCAGCCATGCTCTGCCCAAGGACAATGACAGTCGCTGCCATGGTTTTCTGTAAGGGCAAGGATAGTCCATCCCTGACTCCCCTGTGATCTGTCTGGTCTGGAGATTCTGTCCTCTTCTGAGACATTGGCCCCACCGCTTCCTTCCTCTCTCTCAGTCCAATAACCCTCAGCCATCTTCCTTCCAAGTAGAGCAGTGGGAATCATTTTCTTCCCTCTTTTTGGCTTTTTAATCTTTTCTTTCTTTCTTTCTTTCTTTCTTTCTTTCTTTCTTTCTTTCTTTCTTTCTTTCTTTCTTTCTTTCTTAAACATAGACTCTTTGACACACTTCCTTTAGGGACTTCCTTTCGCTCTCAAGAGACTAGTTAGGAAGCATTAAAAACAAAACAAAACAAAATCCAACCAGCCAACAATAGTCAAACGAAACTTAGAAATGAATACAAATGTGCGTGTTTTTTTTCTTTTCTTTTTACTTTCCTTGCTTAAAAAATGCTAACTAGTCTGGGTTTCTCTAACCAATGGAAGGGAGAATGACAGTATATGAAAGCAAGTAAAATCAGACATACTAATATTTCAATACTATATCTCAGCTGTGATCACTGCAGACATTGGGAGTGACAAACCAACCCAGCCTGTTCGAGGACAGTCCTCTGCTCCTGCCACCCATGGGCTTGTCCATCACTGTGATCTGCAACTGGTGGGGCCACCTGGATGACAGTGACACAAGGTGTGAGTCTGGTTACGGGTGCCCTGAGGTCTGCTGCCCGTTGGACACGAGACCTGCAATCCTAACTGATGACCCATCAGCCCTGATGAGGGGATCAAAAGACAATCCTCAGACTCAGGAAATATACTGTGAAATCCCATTTTGGTAAAGGACTAGTGTCATGAACACACAGCACATTTGAAAGGAGAGAAGAAAAACTGAACCCCAGCCAGTCCTCGGAGCAGACACCTGCTCAAATGGTGCAGCCGCTTGCACACCAGCAGCTGTTTCCCCAGGTGTGGAGCAGGACTCGCACAGGACCCGCCACACAGCTTCCGTGTGCGTGCAGCAGACACATCGGTCTGGAGGGAGACTCAGCTCCCCTGCCCATTGCAGCCCCACTCAGTGTGCCCAAGGCATGGGGGCCTCTGAGTGTCCCAGTGGATGAGAGGATCAGTGTGTTATATGTGCACCATGGAGACTGACTACTCAGCCTCAAATCACAGGGAAACCCTGCACAACCCCAGCCTGGAGGACACTAGAGGACACTGTGCTCTGTGAAATAAAGCCACCAGGGAAAGGCAGACAGTGTCTGATTCCACCTACACTGGGGACTGAATTAGGTTTCCTTCCAGCAGAGTGTGCAGGAGCCCAGGCCTGGGTGTGGTGGAGGCTCTGGCAGGAGACGGGACAGTGGAGGGTCGGCTGCCCTGGAGTCCTGCGCTGATGGAGAACAAAGACGGAGGCAGCTGGAGGAGACACTGTGTCAGGACACAGTCAGCCCTGGTCCTGGGCCCTGTGCATCCACAGGAGCCTGGGTGTGTCTGCTCAGTGTGTGGAGCCGTCCACCCTCAGGGCCTGTGGACAATGAGGGGACACTCAGTCCCCACGGAGGGAAGCTTTCCTCTGGGAATGGGGAGAAGGAGACAGAGCCCAGCAAAGCCCTGTGGTCCTAGGGGGCTGTGTGCACACCCAGGACATGCCCCTGTGTGACCTCTGAGACTGGACCGTCCACTCTGAGTCATCACTGAGATCCTCCTGTGCTGAGATGTGTATCAGCTGATGGTTTTTTTCATTGCTGAGTAGTATTCCATTGAATACTAGTTTGTCTATTTGTAAAATTAGAAAAACGTTTGGGTGGTTGTAGCTCTTAAATAAAGATACTAGGAGTATTTGGATTCACATTTTTATGAACATACAGATGTGTTCTTCTGGAGCAAACATTCCTAGTGGGACCACTGAGATACATGTTAAGAATATATTTAATTTAATAAGGGTCCGCAGTTTATTTTGTGAAGAAATAATAACAGGATATAGAGGAAACTGGGGTAGGAGAGACCTCCAGTCACTGCCAACTTGTCACCTGCAAACACAGAGTGCTTCCTTCTCACTTCTCTGCAGTGAGATTATGAGAAATTAGAGCCACAGAGGAAAAGTGAGAACCTTCCTGGATGCAGCTGAGAGGAAATCCCTGCTCCCAACAGGAGGCCCCTGCTTCCCCCTCACTCTGCACCTGCTCCTGGGCTGTTCTCTGTGGTCAGTGGGTCCTAAGGTCCCCCTGCAGCCCCTCTCTCCTGTCCCCCTCAGGAGGTTTGTGTCTGGGCTCACACTGACTTCCCCTCACTGTGTCTCTTGCACAGTAATACACGGCCGTGTCCTCGGTGGTCACGGAGCTCAGCTGCAGGGAGAACTGGTTCTTGGACGTGTCTCTGGAGATGGAGGTGCGGCTCTTGAGGGACGGACTGTAGTAAGTGTTATCATCATAACGTATGCGCGCCAACCACTCCAGCCCCTTCCCTGGTTTCTGGCAGATCCAGCTCCAGTAATCACTGGGTACTGAGCGCCCAGACACAGCGCAGGTAAGGGAGAGAGTCTGCGAGGGCTTCACCAGTCCTGGGCCCGACTCCTGCAGCTGCACCTGGGACAGGACACCTGGGGACAAGGAGCATCAGGCCCTGTCAGTCACATGCAGTCACAACCACCCCATAGACCCCTGTCTGACCTCTCAGACCCTCACCTTGTTGGGCTGTCACCAGGCACAGGAGAAGACCCAGCAGCCTCATCTTCTTCTAGACCACGGCTGTGCCTTCCCCCGGAGACCTCAGATCTGTGTGAGGAGAGAGCTGTGAGCCTCCCCAGCCCAGGGGAGGATTTACCCTGGAGCTTGAAGAGATATATGCATGTGGGACAGCCTGTTCCTTATAAGTGGAGGGACTGAGGTCAGGCTGCCTTGGTCCTTCTGGGGTCCCTGTAGGGGGCATTTTTCCCTTGAACTGACTCAGCATATAAGTTTGAGATATGGGATTCCCAGGTTTATGATACACCCCGGAATGTGGTCAAAGTTCAGTCTCACTTTTCTGAGTGAAAGAAGAAATGATGGCCTAGATAGGTAGGTCACACTTTCCTTCTCATGCATCTTTCAAACCAATTTAAATGGGACTAGCATTTGTTTTGATAGTTTCTGATTCCCAACACTTTAGTATATCCACTATTTCTAAATGTTTATATTATAATGTTATACAAATAATGTCCACCTTCATGCACAAATAAAAACAAAGGCAGGCATCCTCAATATCTTATATATTAATTTTATTTCAATTTATTATTATAGGTTTTTATTTTTTAGAAGGAGAGGAAAGGAGAGGGGAGATAGAAAGTCGAAGTGAGACAGAAACATCAGTTGGCTTCCTCCATCTCGCCTCCTTCTGGTGGTTGAACCCGCAACTCCGTCTTGTGTTCTGACCTGGAATTGAACTAGGACATCTCAGTTTAGGGGACAATCCTCAGTTCTCTGAGCCACACTGACCAGGCTCTTATATTTTAATTTACAACCTTCCTTTGATCTGAGAAACTACCTTCCAAACACAGGGAGTTGGGACATTCTTGATAAATGATGTTGGAAAGTTTGTGATTATGTCTACAGCTTCCTGTGCACACTCTTCCATTATGAAACCTCATGGCATAGTGCGGAGACCCCACATCAGTTACATCACACATGTTCATGCTTTCAAATGTAGAAAAAAATATGAAATCATTGATTAAGCCTGTGTACAACTCAGAATGATTCATGTGCTGAAATGATTATGGCAGGAGATTGACCTGTTTTCTCTGTGTAGTGTTATCAATGATGTCGGGGTTCAGAGGGGGGTTAGTGAAGAGGATTGCTATCATATATTTTCTCATAGGAAAGGGAGCTTCAGCCCTGACTGGAACCCTCATTCCAGCCTCCCTCCCTCTGCCCCTGTAGATGGACTCTGTGGTCAGAGGTGCTGGGCTCTCCCACAGAACATTTAATGTCCTTAATTTACAGTGAACACATTCTCCCATCAGACAGTGGTTTGGAAATGTAGTCTCTCTGGGTAGCTTGTGTTTTCATCTCCTTAATTGATTCATTGTTGGGATAAATGTATGTAATTTGGCAAAGTCTAATTCACCTCTATTTTCTGTACTGGGAGGAAGAGAGAGAGAGAGAGAGAGAGAGAGAGAGAGAGAGAGAGAGAGAGAGATCAACTGGCTGCCTCCCGCCTTCCACACGACCCTACCAGGGCCGTGGATGAACTGCAACCGAGGTACATGACCTTGACTGGAATTGAACCTGCAAGTCTTTGGTCCAGGGGCCTAAGATCTAACCTTTGAGCCAATCATGCCCCAGCCTATTCCTGGGCCGGTGCTTGACTGGTTGGAGCGTCATCCTGTACACTGAGAGGCTGCAGGTTCAATTCTCAATCAGGGCCTGTGCTTGAGGCAACCAGTCCGTGTCTTTGTCTCTCTCTCTCTCTCTCTCTCTCTCTCTCTCTCTCTCTCTCTCTCTATCTCTCTCTTAACCCTCCTCCCTCTAAACAACTAAACATAACCTCAGGTGAGGATGAAATACAAAAATAAGTGTTGTAGGTTCAAGATTTATTTAATGACATCTTTTCTACACACACACACACACACACACACACAGGATTAAATAAACAAATGCGTGTAGTATATGTAATATTTCTTTACTGCACAAGGACCACATGCTCCCATCAGACAAGTTATTTTAAAATATAATCTCTATGTTCATATTGGTCTTTTCATTCCATTAATGCAATCTTTAGTGGGATGAAAGTATTTAATTCAGCAAAGTCTAATTCACCCCTGTTTTCTGTGCTGGGCCTGTTTTGGTGAATCACACAGACCCCCAGGACGTGCTGAGCCTCACGGTCCAGGGTCATCGGCTGCAGCAGCCACAGGGACAGAGAGGTTCTGGCACCAGGAGTGAGGGCTGCTGGGAAACAGCCTAGAACTGGACGGAACTTTGACCTGGGTGAGGGGAGGATGCTGGACGTGTTCTGAGTCACAGGACAGAGATGTGCCTGATGTTCATGGGCAGAGTGTAACTGGACATGTGGGTTAAACCTCTTCCCGTGACGACCCAGGAGGACGTGCAGGGCATGACAGACACAGCTTCTGTCATCGTAGGAAACACCTGAGTGATTGTGACCAGGAGTTTGTCAGAATAGAAACGTTAAAGGTTCTGCAGGCAGGGATCAAGGGAAATAAGGAACGTGTCATTGCAAAGGGGATGGGGGCAGGGGATTCCTGTTACCCACATGCACCTGCTCACAGTGTATCTGTCTGTGAGGTAACAACTTCACAGGTCCAGGGGTTAGCACCTGGACACCTGTGGGATCATTACTCACGTGGTTACACCATGCTTCACCCAAACTACACAATTCATTGGAGTTCCATTCATGAAATCCCTCAACACTTAGAGGGAAGAGTGGACACCCCTCCCTGCAGGACCCATGGTGCTGGTGTGTCTGTGTGAGGGGCCCTCATGTCATTGACCAGGACCCTGTCTCAGTCCATCGTCATCACCATCATCATCATCATCATCATCATTTTCTTACTTAAAATATTTCTTAATTTTATATACATAAATGTTGTTCAACATAATGACCCTTTATATCCATTTTTATGGTTGTTAAGTAAATAGGTTGTCAGACTCTATTTTATTGTTTCATTGAGTGCTGACAACTGATGGGTCATTCCTGCCTTTTCTCCATCTACCCCACTCTGGGATCTGATGAGAAATGTTGGGTTTCCTCTTCAGATGTCATTGGGAAATTGAACCACACAAGCCCCAGAAGGAAAATTTCTCTGCCTCCCACACCACCTCACCAAAATAAAACTCCGAGCCCATCTCCTTTCCCGGTCTATCAAAGCTCCCCTGACTTTCGGAAGATCTTTCCTGTGCTTCCCAGAGATGCCAACTGTGTACATGATACACGTTCCATGTCCCCTTGTGTGTGTTTGTCGTCAGCCTGGATATCTGCAAAAGCTGTCGTGGGTCCCTCTGCCTCTGCCTGGTGTCAGCTGCTCTGGGTGCTGTGAGCATGATGCCAAGTCAATGAGCATCATCACCACCGGGGACTTTCATCTCTAGCTTTGGGGTCACAAGCCTCTGGTGCCCGCTGCCCACACACACACTTGTCTGGCTGCTGGCTGGCTGGGCCCTGAGCTGGGTGGAGCTGAGCTGCACTGTGGAATCAGCAGAACCCCTGGTTGGATGCAGCCTACGTGGGTCAGTGGATTTCATGATTAGTTCTCCTTTGGGCACAAGAGTGTCTGAAGAGACTCTCTGCCTTTTGTTCATATGAGAAAGTTGTCTTTCTGGACAACAGACATTTCTCCACTCTTTCTCTTTATTTGTTGACATCATTATAGGTGTCCCCATCCCCCAACCAACTGCTCCCCTCCACCAGCCCCCACCTCGACTCCATGGGCTGTGCATGTAGGTCCTTTGACTCCTCTCTTCACCTCTTTTTATTCACGAACACCCCCCGCCCCCGATCTGTGTCTGTATGTTCCAGTGTCTACGCCTCTGGTTCCATTTTGTTCGTCAATTTACTTTGTTCCTCAGATTTCTCATATAACTGAGATCACATGCTATTTGTCTTTGGCTTATTTCTCTTAGCATAATCCTCCCCAGGTCCCTCCATGCTGTCCACAGGGTGAGGGTGCTTCTTCCTTACAGCTGAGTAGTGTTCCCTTGTGTAAATGCACCTCAGGATTTTATCCACTCGTTACTGATGGGCACTTGGACTGTTCACAGGTACTGCAAATACCACTTTTATGAGTACAGGGGTGCTGACATTCTTTCTGATTGGAGCTTTGTAATACCTAGGATTTATTCCCAGAAGTGTGATTACTGCGTTAAATGGTAGTTTCATTTTTAATTTATTGAGGAAACTCCATACTGTCCACAGTAGCTGCACCAGTCTGCATTCCCACCAGCAGGGCATGAGGGTTCTGTTCTCTCCACACCCTCACCAGCACTTGTTGTTGGTTGATTTATTGATGGGAGCCATTCTGGCAGATGTGGTTGTATTTTAAGTGGCATCTCTCTGATGATTAGTGACCTAGAACATTTTTTCATATGTCTGTTGTCCATCTGTGTATCCTCTTCAGAGAAGTTTGTATGCAGGGTCTCTGCCCATTTATTAATGGGGTTGTTGGTCCATGTAATGAGTTGTATAAGTTTTTTCTAAATACATTTTTTAATATAACCCCTTAACAGATGTACCATTGGAAAATATACAATAAACTTTTCTAACTCAGAGACTTCATAGGTAAGCACAGAATCAGGAACCCAGAGAGGTTCCCTGAGGGAAACTGTGACATGAAGAGGAAACCACACAGGAAACCAGCCCAAACCTCCAACTGCACCTGCTCCTGGGATGGTCCTGGGATGGTTCAGGACCCTCCGCGCCCCCTGGTGGTCGCAGCTCCTTCTGCAGGGAGATTTATGTCTGGGCTCACACTGACTTCCCCTCACTGTGTCTCTGGCACAGTAATACACGGCCGTGTCCTCAGCTTTCAGGTTGCTCATTTGCAGATACAGCGTGTTCTTCGAATTGTCTCTGGAGATGGTGAATCGGCCCTTCACAGAGTCCGCATAGTACGTGCTACCTCCACCAGTATTAATAAGTGACACCCATTCCAGCCCCTTTCCTGGAGCCTGGCGGACCCAGCTCATCCAGGTGCTACTGAAGGTGAATCCAGAGGCTGCACAGGAGAGTCTCAGAGACCCCCCAGGCTTCACCAAGGCTCCCCCAGACTCCACTAGCTGCACCTCACAATGGACACCTGCAAAAACAAAGACGTCCTGGTCAGGAAACTGTCACACGTCCACTGTTTCTCTCTCTCATCCACTCACACACTCAGTGTCCCATAATCTCCACAAATTACCTCTTAAAATAGCAACAAGGAAAACCCAGCTGAGCCCAAACTCCATGGTGAGCGCACCGTGTTCAGTCCTGTTCAGGGAATGTGGACACCTGGAATCTTGGGGCTGAGCTCCGGTCCCAGACCTGCAGGGTTGGGGCTGAGCAGGATTTTATAGGCAGATGGGGCCCTATTTGCATGTCCTCCTACTATATAGGGAGCTCTGGGGTTGGACACCTGCAGAGAGGGCCGTGCCTCAGAGCAGGTGTGAGTGTCCTGAGGGAGAATCATGGTCATGACAACATTTCAGTAACAAAATGTGAATCATAAGGAGGTTGGGGCATGTCCTGTGTTTATATATGGTGGTAAGAGTGAGCCCAGCATCTGGCCTGTGGCCTCCCCACTGGGCTACTCAACTCCCCTGAGCAACTCCAGGGCAGAGCAGGACCTGCCCAGTGTGGGTTCAGACCCCTTCAATATAACGAGAGCATGATTGAACGTCTGTATTGTGATGCTACCCACATGTCAGGGCTGGAGACAAGCAGACACATGGAAAGAGACCACAGGCTGCAGATCTTGTAAGAGTGTACGTCATGGACACTGTGTATGATGCCCTTGGCCCTGAGTGTCTCTGGCTTCCTGACCTTCAATGAGAGAAAGAAGACTGAGTGTTGAGAAGGCACTTTTTTGTCCCTGAGGCTCAGAGACCCTGAGAATTTAAGCAGTGACTACGGAGCTCATGGAGAGGCTGTGGGTTTCCAACACACAGAAGTCCATCTGCAGAGGGTCTGTCTGCATAGACAATACTGAAAACCTGAAAGAAGGCGATATAATAGAACAATTAGGGAGATAAATTTAAGTCGGAATACCTGTGATCAGCGCGAAGACTCCTATTTAAGGTTAATCACTCATTTATGAAACAGAGACCTTTGCAGTTTAAATTCACAGTCAAGGCCATGGTGATATGAGTTGAACTGATCACATGGCCTTGTCCTTCTCAAGTGTGTTATTTCACCTGTGAGAGTTTATTGTACAAAGAAACAGCTCTGTGTTTCCACAGTTTTCAGATAACAGTGTGTCGTGTCCTCATGTAGTAAACGTGTTCACAGAGCATGGAGATAAAGCCTGGACAGTAGATGAGCCCGGAACCCACCTCCTCTTGGGGGACGTGAGCTCAGTGGGTCCTGAGCTCCCCAGGTCCTGAGAGCACGTTTTACTTCAAAGCCCACAGAGGACCAGAGACTCCTCATCGCCTTCCCCTCATCCAGCCTGAGTGTTGGGTCCCTTCCTGCAGGAGCTCTATGGACCCTGCTGTTCACAGGACGTCCCCTCCTCGTTCTCTCCGTCCACGGACCCCGCCCTCCGCTCCTTGGCCTTGAATCCCCCGGGGTCTCTGCTGCACCACAGGGGAGCCTGAGTCCCTCTCCTGTGGCGATGCCCCCACTGCAAGAGCCTTGAACAAAATCTTTCTTTAAAATATAGCGGCTGTCAGAGAACCTTCCACCAGGATGGAAGTGGGATATTTAAGGTTCTCCAGGCAGGTTGCACAGAAACTCACTCAGGACACGTCCTGGGACAGGATTGTGGAGACGACAGTGCTCCCTGGTGGTTGTTCAGAGCCTCACAGGCTGATGACACTGGGTCTGAACCAGCTTTCTGAGACAAGGCAGGGGTGTCTGCCACAGGGAAGTCCTTCCTGGCATTTTGAAATTGTGGCAGCCCTTCTTCCTTGTACACAGCTGAGCCTCTGCAAGGACACCTGGGCCTCAGGGCTCCCACCTAGGGGAGAACCTGAGGAACATAACCCTCCTCAGTGCCAGGAGCACAGGCCTCTGGGGCCAGGGCCTCAGCTTGCATGTGTGAGGTGTTGTGACCTGCCTGGTTGCACACTCACACACCCCAGAGTGTCCACTGTGAGACACACCAGAGCCTCCTTAACTCAGTGGAGATGTTTTCTGACATTTGTGGGGCCCTTCGTGACTGTGGGCAGTAGAGCTGCATAGGGGCGGTGAGCACAGGGACCGACTCACCTAGCACAGAGGGCAATTCCCTGCCCAGGAACCGGTCCCTTCACTGCAGCCCTGAGACCCTGTGTCTCTGAACTCTAGGACTGTGCCCGAGACCACAGGAGTAAGTCGCAGTGGAGAGGACAGCACAGCTTCGTCCTCCTTGGTCTGGGACTGGAAGTCAGGGCCCCACCCCTTTGTGCTTCTGTCTGAAAAGACAGAATGGGGACTGCAGTGACCACTGTGTATGCAACCTCCATAAATGGAGACCGGCTCTGTCAGATGTGACCATCACTGTTATTGTATCATTCCCCACCTGGGGGCAGAGGGTCTCTGAGGCCTCACCTCTGACTGCACAAGGAACACCTGCTCTGCTCCAGGCCTCACCTGTCACACCTATGTGAGGGGACAAGTAACCTCCATCAGGCCTGTGTCCTCGCCTTTGTTTTGATTTTGATCTATTTGTTCTAGATCCTGAAAAGTCATTTCCTTTAGTTTTTCATCTACAAAGACTTGAATGCAAACTATTACACCCTGGTGTCCCATAGTATGTCTTGGATGGATTAAGTTATAAACTCTACCTCCCTGGATGTAGGTCGTGGAAGAGCCACCAGAAGTTGGATGAAGGAGCTCAACAAAAAACATCTGGGCCCTTTGATGAGAACCTGAAAATGTGGGCTGAACCGTTCCAGGGCAGCAGAGCTGAGAGGCAGGCACCGACATCCAGAGCCAGGTGAGTCGTTCTCATCATGGGACCCTCATCCCTGGGTTTGTTTGTCCGTGTGTGCACAGGTCGGTCCTGGCCAGACGGAAATGTGAGCCTGGATGGAGACTGCTCCATTGTGTTGTTCACGTAGAAGAAAATGCACGAGGTGTGCATATGTTTATGTGGTTGGGAAGCATGCTCAGGTGTGCTCATCCCCAGGAAAGCAGGATTTAGGTCTACGGGGAGAACGAGCTGTGACGTTGTGGATATTCACAACTGAAGAGGGAACTAGATCTCATGATAGTGACACAGGTTAGACCCTGTGGGGAAATCACAGGTGGTCACATAAGAAAAGACAGGTGAACATATAAATTTTGTGTCCTTGAGAGTCACCAGTAATGAACTGACAAAGTTGAAGCAACCCTCACGACCAGAGAAATATTTAAAATAATATTCATGTTCAGGGGACAGGATGTTCCCTCTGACACTGTTTCCCCTGCACAGGGTTCTGAGGATAAAATGAGGACAGATGTCACCCCAGAGCCGGTGGACCAATGTAGGGGGTCAGTGGGTGTCTGTGTGGGTAACTGGGAAGCAGAAGCATGAACTGCAGAGAAGCAGACAGGGCTCCCGGGTCCGAGTCCTTCAGGGAGTTTGGAGCTGGATGTGCAGCAGCTGCACGGCCTCCTGTGTGGGGTTTGTTCTCCAGACTCTGCTGGACCAGGTTCAGTCACTGGGGATGGAGAAGCACGTCCGTCATGGCCAGGGGAGTTTAGGTAAAGTTGTAGTTAATGATTTGTGAGTAATTAAGGTTAGGTCATGCAAGTGTCATTATTGGAAATCTGATGTCTGTATGTGACCATTGGGGATGCTGTCACCATGTCTGTACAGGGCGGGAGTCAACTGGGACAGGAACCTGACTCAGGGCAACATTTGGTAAGATGCTACCTGGGTGCATGAATGGGGGGATTAACCAAGACTGAGGACACACACGTCCAGGGTCCTTGTTTCATTCGGTTCTAATTTTCTTTCTTTTTTTTTTTTCAGCCAGTTCAAATTTTCTTTCCTCTGAAATAGCCACACACATGTCCTAGAGTCATGAAGACACCTTGTTGAGAGTGTGCAGGAGCAGAAATCACGTACTTTCCTTCTGTCCTAAATTCATTTTCTAGTTCTATCAATATCATGGGGCAGCTTTTCGGATTTTGAATACCTATGGTCATGTCACATGTGCAGAGATAACGAGAAACATTTTAACTTGTTTCTTTCTGATTTAGTCATTTTTAAAATTTCTTTTCTTCCCTAATTATTCTGACAAAATCTACCAGTTCTAGGGAATAGAAGCAGTCACAGGGGTGCCCTTGTGCTGGTCCTGACCTTAGAAGAGTAGTGTTGGAATTTTCTTTGTGCAGCATGATGTCACTTGTTGGCTTCTCAAATGTGGCCTTGCTCTGTTGATATACATCTCTCTGTACCTAATTTGTGAATAATTATAATCATGAAGAGATTTTCCATTTATTAAATGCTTTTCTCTGCATCTATTTATATGATGGTATCGTTTATCCTTCATTCTGTGAATGAGGTGTAGCACATTTACTAGGTTACAAACATTGAGCTGTGCTTGCATTCTAGTTCGATATCATACTCCTTTGTGGTCAATGGTCTCTTAATGTGCTGTGACGTTTCCTAGTACATTGTGAGAAATTTTGCATCTATGTTGGTCAGAAATATTGATTTGTTATTTTATGTCCTTACTTGGCTTTCACAGGAGTGTCCTGGTCACCTCCGTTCATTTTTTCGGAAGTGTAGCTTCTTCTTTTAATTCTTGGAGGAATTCAAAAAGGATTGATTAAAAAGTTATAAATTCTTGCCTCAGTCTGTTGTTCTCAGATGATAGAGTCACCCTGAGTACCAAATTTTCAAGGGTTCGATCTGGGGTCAAAGGCACATACCTGAATTGCCTGCTCTGGGCCCTGCGAGAGGCAATCACGGATGTGTCTCTCTCACATTGATGTTTCCTCTCCATCTCTCTCCCTTCCTCGCTTCCACTCTATCTAAATTCATGGTAAAATATTCTCTGGTGAGAGTTAGCAACAACAAAAAAAGTTATCAAATCTTTGAATTTTTGGTAGAATTCATCCTTATGCCTATTTCGTTGTGATCGTTGAGATGTTGTAAGATTTTTCATTGCAATTATTTTTAAAAATTCATAGCAGTTTGGCAATGTTGAAATCAAATTCCTAATTTGAGCACCTACTAAGTGGACTCGAAATTACAACTCTTGATAACACAAGGTGTGGTCAGTGTGGAAATTTCAGGTGTTTGCAGACCACATGTTTATTTCATATGCCATCCAAGAAATCATATAAAACTGTATTTTCCTATATAGAATTAATAAAGTGTCTTAGTCCTGAGAATGCACCTCCCTTAAATCCAACTCCAGGAGCACAAGGAACAGGCCTCAGCCACTACTCTCTGAAATCCCCGTGGTTTGTGCTGAAGACACAGCTGTGCTCAACTCCCAGACCCTGGGAGACAACGATGACCCTTAGGCAGAGCCATTGCTGGGAGATGCAGTGGTGTTTGACAGAAAGTTCGGTTCAGGAAATTCTTGACAATTTTCTTGGTTTTACCTGAAATGCAGGGAGGTTTCCTGGACAGACTCAAATCGAATGCTGACAGTTTCCCGAGGCTCAGCAACCTTCTGCATTTTTTCTTCTCCAAATAAAAATTCTGCTTGTGGTGCATGTGAGAATGATGCTAATAATATGAAAAAAGTTTTAAGACACAGATTAGTCAGTGACTGACACAGAATCATAGGTCTAGAGAGACTCTTGGAGGAAGCCTAGACCCTGAGAGGAAACCATAAACACCCAGCTCCTGCACCTGCTCCTGGGGTTGCAACAGAGTCTGTGGGTCCTGAGCGCCCCCTGGTGTCCTGAGCGCCCCCTGCAGCCCCGCTCTCCATCTCCCTCAGGAGGTTTGTGTCTGGGCTCACACTGACTTCCCCTCACTGTGTCTCTCACACAGTAATACACAGCTGTGTCCTCGGTGGTCACGGAGCTCAGCTGCAGGGAGAACTGGTTCTTGGAAGTGTCTCTGGAGATGGAGGTGCGGCTCTGGAGGGACGGGTTGTAGTAAGTGCTGCCACCACTATCGATGTACCCCAGCCACTCCAGCCCCTTTCCAGGTTTCTGGCGGATCCAGCACCATTCATGACCACTGGCGATGGTGTAACCAGAGACAGCGCAGGTGACGGAGAGGTTCTGCGAGGGCTTCACCAGTCCTGGGCCTGACTCCTGCAGCTGCACCTGGGACAGGACACCTGGGGACAAGGAGCATCAGGCCCTGTCAGTCACGTGCAGTCACAACCACCCCACAGAACCCTGTCTGACCTCTGAGACCCTCACCTTGGGGAGCTGTCACCAGGCACAGGAGAAGACCCAGCAGCCTCATCTTCTTCTAGACTACAGCTCTGCCTTCCTCAGAGACCTCAGCCCTGTGTGAGGAGAGAGCTGTGAGCCTCCCCAGCCCAGGGGAGGATTTACCCTGGGGCTTGAAAATAAATTTGCATGTGGGGCAGCCTGTTCCTTATAAGAGGAGGGACTGAGGTCAGGCTGCCCTGGTCCTTCTGGGCCCCCTATTGGAGTACCTCTTCCTTGGAAGTCAGTCTCCATGTAATTCAGAGGTAAAGGATCAGCTAGTTGATGAGACCTATTGCACTCAGGTTAATGGACATGGTCATTTCTGGTAAAGTGTGCACCAGATGAGTAGATTATATTTTAAATTTCTCATGCATCTATCCAATAGATTTAGGCAGGTTAACATTTTCCAAGGTAGTTTCTTAAACTCTAGTTTTTCATATATACCCAACTGTCAAATATTTTTCATAAACAATTACATTTTTATAAATATAATTTTATATATACAAATTATATTTACCAAAAATATTGACCTTGCTTGGAAAATCACAAAATAAAGGACACCTATTCGCAGCATCCTTTTCATTTAATGCATAATTTAACGTTTATCCATGGAACTGTTCTAAGAACATGTCATTGGGAGACCCGTGATTATTTTGCTTTTCATTGTTGAAACAATATTTTTTACAAGTTCTGAGTAACACTATACTCCATACCTTTATTAAGGTTTGGTAGAAACATTGTTCTTACAAGCTTTGCCAAACACTTTCACTAGCTAAGCAGGATCGGTCCTGGTTAGTGCATAGATGGGAGACCCTGGATTCTCAATGTTGAAAATTTGGTCATTGTGCCTTTGTCCCTCAAACTCCCCCCTTGTGCAAGCCCAAGGCATATTGCAGAGGATCCCAACAAATAATATCAGACATAATCCTATTTTACTTGGATAAACGATTTAAAATAAGAGACTGATTATTCGTGTGTACAGTTCTGAATCATTCATATGTGGAAATTGTAAAGGCAGCAGATTAACTGACCTGTGTTCTCAGTGTAATATTTTCACTGATGTTGGGGTTCAGAGGGAGGCAATTGTAAAGGTTTCCTAGCTGAGATTTGCTCATAAGAAAGGGAACATTACACCCTCACCGGCAGCTGAATGAGAGGAAGAACTCTAGTTCTGTCCATTGGCAGGGATTCATGAACTCAGCATTCTGTTCCCAACCTCTAGGCTGCATTGAAAAATGACCAGTCTGTATTTTTATTAAGCCTTAAAACTTTATGTGCATTTGGTGCCAACTTTTTTCTAGAGCTGTATCAAAAACAGCAAACTTGTACTCACATCACAATGTAATTTTGATAGGAACATTTTGTTATTTTTACAAGGCAGAATTGGGTATAGCAGTTGAGTTAAACTTAGTAATTATGTGCTCAAAAAAAAAAAAAAAGAAAGAAAGAAAGAAAGAAAGAAAGAAAGGGAACATTAACCCTGACAGAACCCCTCAGTGGGGCCAACCTGTTCCCTGGGGATGGTCCCTGTGGTCAGAGGTGCTGGGCTCTCCCACTGCACACACAGCACCCTGAGGTAGGATGAAAACGCTCTCCCATCAGATCTGTGACTTCTAAAAACATTATTTCTGTGTAGCTTGTCTTTTCATTCCCTAAATGAAATATTTGGTGGAAAATGTTTTTAATTTTAACAATGTCCAGTTCAGCACTCTTTTCTTTAATGGGTCATGTTTTGTATGTTCTGTGTGACAACTCACCAGGAAACTGTCCCTCTCCATTGTCCACGGTAGGTGAAACCATGATATGAACACAGTGGACGAGTGGGCACAAAACCCAATAGAGTAATGAAGGCTGGAATCCTTCATATTATTGAAATCTAGTTTGTTGTGTTCTCTGACCAGGAGACGAACTTTCGATGGCATGAAGCCCTGATTCATCTCAAATATTAATTCACTTGACTGGACTTGGGTGAGGATTAAAAAAAATAAAGTTATTGCCCAGGGGGTGTGGCTCCAGTGGATTGAGCGTCGACCTATGGACTGAGAGGGCCCGGTTCCATTCTGGTGAGGGCACATGCCCGGGTTTCGTGCTCCATCTCCAGTAGGCGGTGAGCAGGAGGCCGATCTGTGTGTCTCTCATATCGATGTTTCTATCTCTCTCTCCCTTCGTCCCTCTCTACAAAAAACATAAAAATAAAAAAATAAAAAATTTTAAAAAGTTATTGATACCTTAAAAAGTCTAACGATTTATGTATCAAATCTGTCCACATGAAAATAATGACTAATAAAAATACTACCTTCCATCTGTATGACATTATAGTTTCAGAGCATGTTCACATGTATCCTCACAGAACACTGTGTTTAGCAGAGCAACTCTTATTATCCTCACATTATAGATGAGGAAACAAATTCAGAAAGCTTAAGAGTAAACAGTTAAAAGGTCTGGCCCTCTTACCACTCTACCAAAAACTCCTATCTTTCTGACACCTTTGAAGAAAAAAAAAATTATTCATCAAATGAATGCAGAATCATATATAAATTTTCTCCCTTATTTTAAGTGTACTTGTAAGATATTTTTATGTCTTCAGTTTTTAGAAAGCCGTTCCTGTGGTCATGAACATGTTCTGCTGGTGGGAGTGTAAGTTATTACAAACTTTCCAGCAGTCAGTTCAGCAACATACATGAAGCGCCTTAAAAATATGGGTATCTGTGACCTGGAAATTGTGCTTTTCAGCATTTAATGTATGCATAAAGTTAGTGATGTTAAAAAAAACTTATGTTCAAGGAATTTTTTCTACAGGGTTATTTATGATAGTAAATTTCTGAGATCCATCTGTGTTGAGGTGTGTGTCAGTTGATGGTTATTTTTCATTGCTGAGTAGTATTCTATTGATGTATGTTCCCTAGTATTCCTGTTTGTAAAATGTGAAGAACATTAGAATGTTTATAGCTTCTAAGTCAAAGATGTTATGGATATTTGCATATAATTTTTTTTTTTTGGTATGTGCCCCCAGCGGGAACCGAACCCAGGACTCTCTGGTCTGCAGGCCGATGCTCCAACTGCTGAGCCAAACCACAGAGTGTCACCTCCTCACTTGTCTGCAGTGAGAATATGAGAAGTTAGAGCCACAGAGAAAAAGTGAGAATCTTCCTGGATGCAGCTGAGAGCTGAGAGGAAATCCCTGCTCCCAACAGGAAGCCTCTCCTTCCCCCTCACTCTGCACCTGCTCCTGGGCTGTTCTCTGTGGTCGGTGGGTCCTGAGCGCCCTCTGGTGTCCTGAGCGCCGCCACCTACAGCCCCGCCCTCCTGTCCCCCTGAGGAGGTTTGTGTCTGGGCTCACACTGACTTCCCCTCACAGTGTCTCGCACAGTAATACACGGCCGTGTCCTCAGTGGTCACGGATCCCAGCTGCAGAAAGAACTGGTTCTTGGTCGTGTCTCTGGAGATCGTGGTGCGGCTCTTGAGGGACGGGCTGTAGTAAGTGTTACCATCATAACATATGCCCCCCACCCACTCGAGCCCCTTCCTTGGTTTCTGGCGGGTCCAATGCCAGCAGTAACCACTGGTTGTGATGGAGACTTTATAGTCAGCGCAGGTGAGGGAGAGGGTCTGCAAGGGCTTCACCAGTCCTGGGCCCCACTGTTTCAGCTGATCCTGGGACAGGACACCTGGGGACAAGGAGCATCAGGCCCTGTCAGTCACTTGCTGTCACAACCACCCCACAGACCCTGACTGACCTCTGAGACCCTCACCTTGGGGCACTGTCACCAGGCACAGGAGAAGACCCAGCAGTCTCATCTTCTTCTAGATCACGGCTCTGCCTTCCCCAGAGACCTCAGCCCTGTGTGAGGAGAGAGCTGTGAGCCTCCTCAGCCCACGGGAGGATTTACCCTGGAGCTTGAGGAGAAATTTGCATGTGGGGCAGCCTGTTCCTTATAAGTGGAGGACTGAGGTCAGGCTTCCCTGGTCCTTCTGGGGCCGCAGTGGGTTCATCTCCTCCCTTGCACTCACTCAGCATATATGTCAGGGATGGGGAATCACCTGGTTTATGAGACACATTGGAAGGAGGTCCGAGGGCGGCCTCACCTTTCTGAGCATAAGAGAGACGATGGATTCTATGAGCAGTCACACTGTTAACTTCTCAGGCATCTTTCAAACAGAATCAAAAGGGACTAGCATTTCCCAGAGAGATTCTAGAATATTCACAATTTTGTAAATATTTTATCATTATTTCATACAAATAAGTTATATGGTCATGGAAAACAACTAATATATAAAACACAGCCATTTTCAGTATTTGTATTTTAATTTATGACGTTACTCTGATCTGAGAAGCCCCCTCCCAAGCACAGAGCGGTGGGCATTCCTGATCCTGATGTTGGAAGCTTTGTTGTTGTGTCTACAGCTCCTTGTACAAACTCTTCCCTTATGAAAGCTCATGGCACGTTGCAGAGACCCCAAACTAGTTACATCGGAAATGATCATGGTTTCCCTGGTCTGTTTGGCTCAGAGGTGTGAGCATCAGCCCACGGATCAAGGTCCTAGGGTTTGACTCCCGGTTAAGGGCCCGTACCTGGGTTGAGGTTCAAACCCTGTCCAGTTCAGGTTTTGAGGGAGGCAACAAGTCATTGTGTCTCCCTCACATTGCTCGCTCTCTTCTCTCTCTCTCTCTCTCTCTCTCTCTCTCTCTCTCTCTCTCTCTTTCTCTCTCTCTCTCCCTCTAAAATCAATAAACATATCCTCAGGTAAGAATTAAATAAATAAATAAGTATATTAGGTGTAAGATTTATTTAATGACACAATCTCTGCTCCCCTCCCTCCACACACATTGTAATGATTTTCATTGTAATGGATCCCAGTCTTTCCTTCTCCCCTGTACCTAGCCCTGCACATAGCACTTGGCATTGACCCAACTCTGACCATCACCTAGTGTGTGACCTTCCTTCACAAACAAGAGACCAACATGACTGATGTGCAGACAGGGCTGGGCCTGCAACTGTGGTTCCTGTTCTCCCAGCACCTAGATCCTGCAGATGCCGTGGTGAGAGGGTCCTCGCTCGTCCGGGGGAGGGTCAGACCCAGGAGCCCCTGTCCAGTCAGTGCAGCCAACACTGACCGACAGGTGGGGAGCATCTCACCGACCCCCAGCTCAGCAGTGCCCATTCTCAGAGCTCACACCCCTGAGGGCAGGACCATCGGGGACACCGGACTGATGTCTCCCCAGCAGCAAAGCAGGAGTTCATGAAGCAACAGGGGCCCTGAGAAGTGGGTCTGGGCAGTCAGATCATGTGGCACAGGGACGGGGATGTTTTCCACTTTGCACCCTGGAGTCCTGACTGCCCGCTAAGGTCTTGACCGTCCCATGGAGTCCTGAGCACCCCCTGCAGCCTAGCCTTTTGTCTTTGCCCAGGAGGTGGGTGTCTGGGCTCACACTGACTTTATTTCTCTGAGTCTCACACAGTAACACATGGAGCTGTCTTTTTGCAGAGAGGTAATGCTTTAGAGTCATCCCTTTAGAAGCAGAATGAGCCTTTCACAGATGCAGCATATTCTGTCATGTGACCTTAGATTCCTTCAAATGACTTCTAATGACATGTACCCACTCCAGTCTGTCTTTTCTTTTTTTTTTTTTTTTTTTGAGACTGTAAGATTTAGTTTGTATCAAGTCAGTGAATATAAATCTAGGACCTTTACAGGAGAACCTCCACGACCCCCAGGGCAGGAACAGCTGGAAGGTCACAGCCCAGTCCTGGGGCATCCTGCCTAAGAATGAGGCTCATCGGAGCTCAGAGAGTGATGCTCGCCCAGCCCACCAGCACCCCTGTGACCTCGTGTGCACATGAGGCTGAGAAGCAGCTGGACCAGCAGGAGCGGACAGATGCTTCTCCAGGAGGACAGCAGGTGCAGACCCGTCACCAGGGAGGGAACACAACAAGGAGACACTGGAGAACTGAAGTCTGCAGAGCACATAGGAGAACACAGCTACACAATGGTCTCCATGGCAACAGGCATCTCCAGAAGCGGCCCTGACTGATTCACAATGATGTCCCAGTGAAGGGCACCTGGGAGGGAGAGGGAGCTGTTCTCCCAGCAAAGTTAATTTATTAAAAGTAAGAAATATGACGCATGGCACAATGGAACCAAACACCTGTAGCTACTGCCCTTCTAGCAGGTGTAGGTGCACCAGGAACTGTGGGGAATCACCAAGAACAAGACAAGGCCCTAAGGGTGAGCCTGTCAGGTGTCATTCGCATGGGAATCAGGCAATAGATTGTCAGACACTGAATTTAATCCACACTGATTACACTGTGAGAACCTTAATCAGAATGAGAGGCAGACCTTGGGGTCATGAACCAACTGCAGCTGAGAGGTGGAAACTCAGAGAATCCAGGGAGATGGAGACACTGACACCACACAGACCCAGAGATGAATAGGTCATCAACAGGATCTGAGGAGACACCTGGTCATCAGGACCTGCACGTCCAACCCCACAGAAATCTCCTTACAGCTGCAGGACGGCTGTTCTAGGAGGAAACACATGAAGGAGAACAGACCAGTGTTGGTGAGCGTGGGGAGAGAGGGACCCTTGCACTCTCTCGGTGGGAAAGTGAGATCCTGCAGCCACATGGAAACAGCGTGTTGGTTCCTCCAAAATGAGAGTAGAAACCCTGTGTGATTGAGCAGTGAGCTCCCAGGTGTTCATGGAATAATAAGCCCAGGACTCTGGAGAGGTGTTGCATGGCCCTGTTCATTGCAGCTGTGTTCAGTGTAGTCAAGACGTGGAAACATCTCTGTCCATCAGTGGGTGAGTGGGCAAACATGTGTGATATTCTCAGGACGGATATTACTCAACCTTAAATCACAGGGAAACCCTGCACAATCCCCAGCCTGGATGACACTCGAGGACACTGTGCTCTGTGAAATAAAGCCGTCAGGGAAAGGCAGACAGTGTCTGATTCCACCTACACTGGGGACTGAATTAGGTTTCCTTCCAGCAGAGTGTGCAGGAGCCCAGGACTGGGTGTGGTGAAGGCTCTTGCAGGAGATGGGACAGTGAAGGGTCAGCTGACCTGGAGTCCTGCACTGACGGAGAACAAAGACGGAGGCAGCTGGAGGAGACACTGTGTCAGGACACAGTCAGCCCTGGTCGTGGGCCCTGTGCATCCACAGGAGCCTGGGTGTGTCTGCTCAGTGTGTGGAGCCATCCACCCTCAGGGCCTGTGGACAATGAGGGGACATTCAGTCCCCACGGAGGGAGCTTTCCCCTGGGAATGGGGAGAAGGAGACAGAACCCAGCAAAGCCCTGTGGTCTTAGGGGGCCGTGTGCACACCCAGGACACGCCCCTGTGTGATCTCTGAGACTGGATGGTCCACTCTGAGTCATCACTGAGATCCTCCTGTGCTGAGGTGTGTATCAGTTGATGGTTATGATTTTTGCTGGGTATTATTCCATTGATGGATGTTCCCTAGTTTGCTTATTTGTAAAATCAGAAAAGTATTTGGGTTGTTGTAGCTCCTAACACAAATAAAGGTGTTATATATATTTGGATACATTTCTTTTATGGACATAAAGACTTGTTCTTCTGAAGCAAACATTCCTACTGGGACCACGGAGATCCATGTTAAGTATATATTTAATTTAATAAGGATCCGCAGTTCATTTTCTGTAGAAAGAATAAGCGGACACAGAGGGAACTGGAGAAGGAGAGGAGCCCAATCACTGCCAATATGTCATCTGGACAGACACAGTGTCACCTCCTCACTTGTCTGCAGTGAGAATATCAGAAGTTAGATCCACAGAGAAGAAGCGAGAATCGTCCTGGATGCAGGTGAGAGCTGAGAGGAAATCCCTGCTCCCAACAGGAAGCCCCTCCTTCCCCCTCACTCTGCACCTGCTCCTGGGCTGTTCTCTGTGGTCGTGGGTCCTGAGCGCCCCCTGGTGTCCTGAGCATCCCCTGAAGCCCCGCCCTCCTGTCCCCCCTCAGGAGGTTTGTGTCTGGGCTCACACTGACTTCCCTCACTGTGTATGGCACACAGTAATACGTGGCTGTGTCCTCGGTTCTCAGGCTGCTCAGTGTCATATAAACTTGGCCCTTGGAGGTGTCCCTGCTGATGCTGAGTCTGGATTTCAGCGATGGGCTAAACCTTGTGCCTCCAGTATTCCATATAAGCCCGACCCACTCCAGCCCCTTTCCTGGAGCTTGGCGGATCCAGTCCACACCATAACTCGTTAAAGAGAATCCAGAGACAGAACAGGTGAGAGAGAGTGTCTGCAAGGGCTTCACTAGTCCTGGGCCCAACTCCTGCAGCTGCACCTGGGACAGGACACCTGGGGACAAGGAGCATCAGGCCCTGTCAGTCACATGCAGTAACAACCATCCCATAACCCTGTCTGACCTCTGAGACCCTCACCTTGGGGGGCTGTCACCAGGCACAGGAGAAGACCCAGCAGTCTCATCTCCTTCTAGACCACGGCTCTGTATTCCCCAGAGACCTCAGCCCTGTGTGAGGAGAGAGCTGTGAGCCTCCCCAGCCCAGGGGAGGACTTACCCTGGAGCTTGAAGAGAAATTTGCATGTGGGGCAGCCTGTTCCTTATAAGTGGAGGACTGAGGTCAGGCTGCCCTGGTCCATCTGGGGCCCCTATGGGGCATCTCTTCCTATGAACTGACTCAACATGTAAGTCAGGGATAGGAGATCACCTGGTTCATGAGACACTCTGGAATATGGTCCAAGTTCGGCCTCAACTTTCTAAGTGAAAGAAGAAATGATGGCTTAGATAGGTAGGTCACACTTTTTACTTCCCATGCATCTTTCAAACCAATTTAAAAGGGACTAGCATTTGTTAAGATAGTTTCTGATTCCCAGCCCTTTAGTATATCCACTGTTTACAAATATTTACATTATTATTTAATAAATATAATATCCACCTTCATGCAAAACTAAAAATAAAGGACAGGCATGCTCAATATCGTATGCATTGATGTTATTTAATTATAACATTATAGGTTTTTATTTTTTAGAAAGAGAGGAAGGGAGAGGGGAGATAGAACTCACTGTGAGAGAGAAACATCGATTGGCTTCCTCCTGCTCCTCCCCTTCTGGTGGTTGAACCCCCAACCCAGGCATGTGCCCTGACCTGGAATAGAACTGGGACATATCAGTTTAGGGGACAATCCTCAGTTCTCTGAGCCACACCGACCAGGCTCTTGTATCTTAATTTATGACATTCCTTTGATCTGAGAAACTACATCCCAAGCTCAGGCAGGTGGGACATTCTTGATAACTGATGTTGGAAAGTTTGTGATTATGTCTACAGCTTCCTGTGCACACTCTTCCATTATGAAACCTTATGGCCTATTGCAGAGACCCAGACTAGTTACATCACACATATTCATGCTTTTAATTGTAGAAAAAAATGAAATCATTGATTATGCCTGTGTACAACTCAGAATCATTCATGTGCTGAAATGATTATGGCAGGAGATTGACCTGCTTTCTCTGTCTAGTGTTATCAGTGATGTCGGGGTTCAGAGGGGGGTTAGTGAAGAGAATTCCTATCCTATATTTTCTCATAGGAAAGGGAATTTTACCCCTGACAGGAACCCTCATTCCAGCCTCCCACCCTCTGACCTTGGAGATGGACTCTGTGGTCAGGGGTGCTGGGCTCTCCCACAGAACATGTAATGTCCTTAATGTACAATGAACACATTCTCCCATCAGACAGTGATTTGGAAATGTAGTCTCTCTGGTAGCTTGTCTTTTCACTTCCTTCATTGATTCTTTGGTGGGATAAATGTATGTAATTTGGCAAAGTCTAATTCACCCCTATTTGCTGTAGTTTGAGGGAGAGAGAGAGAGAGAGAGAGAGAGAGAGAGAGAGAGAGAGAGACATCAGCTGGCTGCCCCCGCCCCCCCACGACCAAACCAGGACCAGGGTTGTATTGCAACCGAGATACATGTCCTTGACTGGAATTTAACCTGCAAGTATTTGGTTAATGGGACGACGCTCTAACCATGGAGCAATCATGACACAGCATATTCCTGGGCAGGTGCTTAATTGGTTGGAGCGTCATCCCGTACACTGAGCGGTTGCAGGTTCAATTCTCAATCAGGGCCTGTGCTGGAGGCAACCAATCCTCTCTCTCTCTCTCTCTCTCTCTCTCTCTCTCTCTCCGCTCTCTTCCCTCTAAATCCCTAAACATATCTTCAGGTAAGGATGAAAACATAAACAAGTGTTGTAGGTTCAAGATTTATTTAATGATACCATTTCTACACACACACACACACACACACACACACACACGCACACACACAATGGGTATTAAATAAACAAATACGTGTAGTATATGTAATGTTTCTTTAATGCATAAGGACCACATGCTCCCATCAGACAAGACATTTTAAAATACAATATCTATGTTCATATGGGTCTTTTCATTCTCTAAATGCAATATTTGGTGGAATGAATGTGTTTAATTTAGCAAACTCTAATCCACCCCTATTTTCTGTGCTGGGTGTGTTTTTGTGAATCACACAGACCCCCAGGACCTGCTAAGCCTCACAATCCAGGGGCATTGGCTGCAGCCACAGGGACAGAGAGGTTCTGGCACCAGGAGTGAGGGCTGCTGGGAAACTGCCCAGAACTGGACGGGACTTGGACCTGGGTGAGGGGAGGAAGCTGGACGTGTTCTGAGTCACAGGACAGAGATGTGCCTGATGTTCATGGGAAGAGTGTTAATGGACATGTGGGTTTAAACCACTTTCCTCTGATGACCCTGAGGGAGGGCCATAGTTGGAGACGAAGGGTTCGCCTGACAGAAAGTTTTTGCTCAGGAAATTCAGGAGAAACTGCATGGTCCTTCCTGAAATGCAGGGAGATTTAGGAAATCTCAAACTTTCATGGACTGATATTAATTATGTGCTGACCGTTTCCCCTAGCTCAGAAATCCCTCTGCATTTTTTCTTCTCAGAATAAAAATGCTGGTTCTGATACATGTGAGAATGTTGCTATCAGAGAGACCCTTGGAGAAACTGTTATCTGGAGAGGAAGCCCAGAGCCTCAGAGGATACAGCCATAAACACCACCTGCCTGTGCTCCTGGGGCTGCAACAGAGTCCCTGGGTCCTGAGCGCCCCCTGCAGCCCCGCCCTCCTGTCCCCTCAGGAGGTGTGTGTCTGGGCTCACGCTGACTTCCCCTCACTGTGTTTCTCCCACAGTAATACAGGGCCATGTCCTCTGCTCTCAGGCTGTTCAATGTTAAATAAAGTTGGCTCTTGGAGGTGTCCATGGAGATGCTGAGTTGGGATTTCAGAGTTGGGTTATAGTATGTGTTTCCAACACTATCTACAGCACTGACCCACTCCAGACCCTTTCCTGGAGACTGGAGGATCCAATTCACATCATAGCTCATTAAAGAGAAGCCAGAGACAGCGCAGGTGAGGGAGAGGGTCTGCGAGGGCTTCACCAGTCCTGGGCCCGACTCCTGCAGCTGTACCTGGGACAGGACACCTGGGGACAAGGAGCATCAGGCCCTGTCAGTCACGGTGAGGGGCTGAGCTGTGGGCACTTCTGTAGGGAGGGTGTGGCTGTGGGTGATGCTCTCAGGGCACAGACTTATCCATATTCATCCTGGTCTACTTCATCTAATCTACATATTCATGAGGTGGAGTATTTCATAGCTGAGGACTGGACCCCACCTGAGAGAAGTTGAAGGGACAGGAAAGTTGCTCAGTTGGAGTCTGAGGGTCCACATCCCAATCCTGGTAGGAGGATATGTGTCCCCTGCCAGGTCCCGAGCTCTGTGCTCACTGAGGCCCTCCCTCTGAGGAACAAGCCCCCACAAGACTTGTTCCTCATTGTGAATCCAACTTTGAGAGACAGGGGGATTTCCTGGACCATCTCTGGGCTTTGGTACCTGAATGTTTATTCCTGGATCAGTGTGTCTCCAAAGTGCTGCACCCACTGAGGTAATAAAGCCATCCCTGACCCAGCTCCTCACAATCCAGAAGCCCTATAAATACCCACTTTGTGTGTGTTTCTTATGTTTATGGATGTTGGTAATGCTCTGATTGAACAGGATATTAGTACTCACTTCAGCATTCCTGTCCAGCTTTCTTTTTAGATTGTTTTTATGAAAAGAGGAAGACCCCGGCCCTCAGAGGAAATCCCTGTGCAGCTCGTGCCGCACCTGCTCCTGGGGCAGCAGCCCTGTGCTCGAGGGTCCTGAGCACCCCCTGCTGCCTAGTCATTTCCCACGCAGGTGAAGGTCCTTCAGGGCTCACAGGGCATTGACCTCTCAGCCTCTCTAGTTCAGTAGTAAAGGCTGTGCCCCAACTTCACAATGTTCCTGCAGGGACACCGTATACTTTTCATATCTATGTACATGGTGAACTGGCCTTACTGAGCCCCGTGACTGTGCAAGGAGACCCCAACACAGAGCTTTATGAAGCTACCACTGAGCCTTTCCCTGAAGCAGCCAGATGGACTAACACAGCTGAACCTCCCTGAGTCCAGAAGCTCTCAGGGACGCTGGGGCCTCTTATGTCCTTAGGTCCTGTGGTTGAAGGTCACATCTGAGTATCCCAAATCCCACTGCACGTCTACCATTCAATAAATAAATCACACACACACACACACACACACACACACACACACACACACACACACACAGAGTGATGACTGTCATTGCTATGAATGCAGAGTTGCCCTTCTTCCCTGAACCCAACTCATGGGCAGTGACCACAGATGGATTCTAGGCCTGGAGTGACTTCCTTTGGAAGCTGATCAAATGCACCCACGATTCACAAGCAGGCTTTGCAGAGCACATGTCTTGTGTTCCTCTGTTCTCGCAGGTCCTGTGAACACAGATGCTGATTAGAACGGATCAGACCTGCTCCAGGGAGGGTCAGAGGAGGAGCTGGTTTCCCATTGACTGCAGGGCTCAGTAGCTGAGAGTCCCCTGCAGACCCCACACCTGTATTAGGGGACCCCTGAGAGTGGTGAGGCTGAGGAGACAGCACTGTTGTCAGCTGTCAGGTGAGGCTGCTATCCCAGGTCACCTGGTGGGTGGGGCAGCAGTGGGCAGGGGAGTAAGGCCAGCTCCGTGTGGGACACCCTGGCTTCCTCAGGACCCCTGGTTTCAGGACAGGCTTGGTGTTTGTCCATTCTGGTTGCTGCATCCTGGTAGTTATCTTCCCTCCTGACCACCTGCCCCATGGCTCTGTTCCCCACATCCCACGTGAAGACAGACCCTCTATTCAGTGACATCCCAGCTATGCCCATCAGTCCCTGCAGAAACCACCATCTGCAATTGCTTGTGCATGTCTGGTTCAGCCTTCATGGCTATTCCTGCATTGAGTGTGTCCTCACGACTGAGAATTCAGGTACCTGCTCCTGGGTGGTCCTTGTGTTCAGGGACACTGAACGCCCCCTGGTGGTCGCAGCCTCTCCTGCAGGGAGGTTTGTGTCTGGGCTCACACTGACTGCCCCTCACTGTGTATCTCGCACAGTAATACACGGCCGTGTCCTCAGCTATCAGGCTGTTCATTTGCAGATACAGCATGTTCTTGGAGTTGTCTCTGGAAATGGTGAATCTCCCCTTGACAGAGTCAGCGTAGTATGTTTTACTTCCATCACCATAGATTCGACTTATCCACTCCAGCCCCTTCCCTGGAGCCTGGCGGACCCAGTGCATGCCGTAGCTACTGAAGGTGAATCCAGAGGCTGCACAGGACAGTCTCAGAGACCCTCCAGGCCGCGCCGAGGCTCCCCCAGACTCCACCAGCTGCACCTCACACTGGACACCTGCAAACACAGAGACGTCCTGGTCAGGACACTGTCACACGTCCACTGTTTCTCTCTCTCATCCACTCTCACACTCAGTGTCTCTTGTTCTCCACAAATTACCTCTTAAAATAGCAACAAGGAAAACCCAGCTGAGCCCAAACTCCATGGTGAGTGGTCTGTGTTCAGTCCAGATCAGGTAATGGGGACACCTGGGAATCCCGGGGCTGGGCTCCTGTCTCAGAGCTGCAGGGTCAGGGCTGGGCTGGATTTTATGGGCAGAGGGGGCCCTATTTGCATGTCCTCCTACCATATAGGGAGCTCTGTGGTTGGAGACCTGCAGAAAGGGCAGTGCCTCAGTGCAGGTGTGAGTGTCCTGGGGGAGAATCATGGTCATGACAACATTTCAATAACAAAATGAGAATCATAAGGAGGTTGGGGCATGTCCTGTGTCCACATCTGGTAACAGTGAGCCAGCATCTGGCCTGTTGCCTCCCCACTGTGCAACTCAACTCCCCTGAGCAACTCCAGGGCAGAGCAAGGACCTGCCCAGTGTGGGTGCAGACTCCTTCAATATAACGAGAACATGAATGAACGTCTGTATTGTGATGCTACCCACATGTCAGGGCTGGAGACAAGCAGACACATGGAAAGAGACCACAGGCTGCAGATCTTGTAAGAGTGGACGTCATGGACACTGTGTATGATGCCCTTGGCCCTGAGTGTCTCTGGCTTCCTGACCTTCAAGGAGAGAAAGAAGACTGAGTGTTGAGAAGGCGCTTTTGTGTCCCTGGGACTCAGAGACCCTGAGAAGTCAGGGAGATTCATGAAGCTGATGGAGAGGCTGTGGGTTTCCAACACCTAGAAGTCTATGTTCAGAGGGTCTGTCTGCATAGACAGTAATGAAAACCTTAAAGAAGGTGATGTAATGGAACAATTAGTGAAGTAATTGTGGATGAAGATACATATGATCAGTGAGGGGGGATGTTGTCTGAGTCATCCTGGGAACCTTTGTATATTATGTGCAAAGTGACTTTGTCATATTTGAGTCATTTAGCGACTTTGAGATCCAAATACTTTCCAGGATCTTCCAGACAGGTCCTCCTATGGTAAGTGTTTACATCAGAGTGAGGCAGAGGGAGATTAGGCTCTAGGAGGACAAGAACACCCTGTGACCTCTGAGGTCAGGGGACCTATTCCAGGCTGTGGAGATGGAGGAAGAGGCAACAGGACCAGAGATGCAGTTCTAGCAGCTGGAAAAGACAAGGAAACAGGCTCCCCTGTCTGAGATAGTTCAGGCAGATGTAACAATATGCCTGGGCTGGGGAGGTGATAAACAACACACATTTGTGTCCCACAGATCTGGAGGCTGGGAGTCCTCGGTAAAGGTGCCAGCAAGGTTCCTTCAGGAGAGGGACTTCCTCCTGGTTCTGGTCAGACAGCCTCTTGCTGGGTCTGCACATGGTGGAGGGACCAGCAGGGCCTCTGGACTCCATCAGGAAGGCACTGTTCCCATCAGGGGGACCACTCATGACCTAAACATCTTCTCCAGACCCCACCAACCAACACCATCCTCTTTTGGGTTGAGGATTTCAACATGTGAATGTGGGAACCACAGGTGTTCAGACCACAGCACCATACTGGAGCCTCTGCAGGAGGGTGGTCCTGTCTCCCCCTGACCTCAGTCCAGTGAGGTGGATTCATGCTCTGACCTCCAGACTGTGAGGGAATGACCGTGTGCAGACTGAAGCCCAGGTCTGTGGTGATGTGACTCGGTTATCCTAGGAATGCACAGGCTGGACGTGGTCTCCCATTATCAAGGGTGTTCCCACACTGCTCCTGCTGCGTGATGACTCAGTGCTGGCCCAGGGACAGGGACACCGCAGGGCTGGGGATGCGAGGAGGAGTCTCCTTGGTGTGTCCCTCTGAAAGGAGGCCTGTGAGACGCTGTGCTGACCCAGCCTGTGCTTGAACCTGGCTCCCCTGCCAACCCACGGCTTCCCCACCCGGTGAGCTGACTGTGCTGCTGAATGTCCCGGGTGTGGTGCTCGGCCAGAGACAGGGACATGGAAATTCATCCTTCACTGTCTCCTTCGTCCTGTTCCCCAAGCCCAGTGCCATGTTTCAGAGAGCAGGGAACACTCTAGAACCTGTGAGGGAGACACTCCCGTCCAGACCCCCAAGTCAGACACCAACCAGGTGTTCCCAGGTGATGCCTCAATGAACATCCCTCTTTCAGAGAACAGGAGGCTCCAATGTGCCCTGGAAAACAACGATGAAGAACAGGGTCCTTTCAGGAACACCTTCCCTGCCAATTCCTTGCAGTGCATTTGACCCCTGTGACCTTTCCCTGGATCACTGACTCGCCCGTGACAGCATCACTCCTGGTCTCAGGGCCTGACTGTGTGAGGAGTCAGCAGGCTCCTGGCCCTGCATCTCCTCCCCCAGCACAGCCGCCCTGTCCCTCAGGGTCGGGACCCTCCCAGGATGGGGTCCTCACACTGTGTCTCACACAGTCATGCACGGCCGTGTCCTCAGACTTCAGGCCATTGGTCTGCAGATAGGCCGTGCTGACCGAGGTGTCCATGGAGGAGACAGATTGTTCTGAGCAGCCTGGGCACACGTGGGCTTCCCAGTGTTTGTGCTAAACCAGCTCACACACTGCAGGCCCTGTCCTGGGGCCTGTCGCACCCGGTGCATGTGGTAGCTGGTGAAGGTGGACCCAGAAGCCTTGCAGGAGACCCTCCCTGAGGACCCAGGCTTCCTCCCTCAGCCCCAGACTGCACCCGCTGCCCCTGGGAGTGGACACCTGTGGAGAGGAGACAGGAGTGGGTGGACATCCCCCTGACTGTCCCTGGTCCCCTCCTCAGCCCAGGGACACGGGAGCCCATTCCTATAGCCACTGCCACCAGGAGGAGGGTTCTCCAGCTCCAGTCCATGGTGAGGGGTGAGCTGCGGGCACTTTTGTAGGGAGGGTGTGGCTGTGGGTGAGCTCTCAGGGCACAGACTTATCCATATTTAACCTGGCCTCCCTCATCTCATTTGCATATTCCTGAGAGGTGATAGAGTTCACAGGGACCATGATCAGTGGGGATCTGAGAGTCCACGTCCTAATCCTTGTAAGAAGACATGTGTCCCCTGCCAGGTCCCTGAACTCTGTGCACACGGAGCTCCTCCCATCCCCCAGGGCCATGGTAACAAAGAGGGAACACTCAGTCCGCACACAGTGGAGCTTTCCCCTGGGAATGGGGAGAAGGAGACAGAGCCCAGCAAACCCCTGTGGTCCTAGGGGGCTGTGTGCACACCAAGGACACGCCCCTGTGTGATCGCTGAGACTGGATCCTCCACTCTGAGTCATCACTGAGACCCTCCTGTGCTGAGGTGAGTATCAGCTGATGGTTATTTTTATAGCTGAGCAGTATTTGTTGATGGATATTCCCTAGTTTGCTTACTTATAAAGTTAGAAGGACTTTTGTGTCATTTGTATTTTCTAATTAAAACCACCTATGAATATTTGTATACTTTTTTTTATTAACACAAAGATTCATTCTTATGTAGGAAACACTCCCAGTGGCCCCGCTGACATACATGTTAAGTATATATTTCATTTAATGAGAAACCACGATCACTTTGTGAGTATAGAATAACAAGACATAGAAGGACCTGGAGAAGGAGAGAAGCCCAGTCACTGCGGACATGTCATCTGCACACACAGTGTCATCTCCTCACTTGTCTGCAGTGAGAATATGAGAAGTTAGAGCCACAGAGAAAAAGCGAGAACCTTCCTGGATGCAGCTGAGAGCTGAGAGGAAATCCCTGCTCCCAACAGGAAGCCCCTCCTTCCCCCTCACTCTGCAGCTGCTCCTGGACTGTTCTCTGTGGTCGGTGTGTCCTGAGCGCCCCCTGGTGTTCTGAGCGCCCCCTGCAGCCCCACCCTCCTGTCCCCTCAGAAGGTTTGTGTGTGGGCTCACACTGACTTCACCTCACTGTGTCTCCCGCACAGTAATACATGGCCGTGTCCTTGGTGGTCACGGAGCTCAGCTGCAGGGAGAACTGGTTCTTGGATGTGTCTCTGGAGATCGTGGTGCAGCTCTTGAGGGACGGGCTGTAGTAAGTGTTATCATCATAATCTATGGTAGCCACACACTCCAGCCCCTTCCCTGGATTCTGGCGGATCCAGCTCCAGTAACCATTGCCTAATGAGCCCCCAAACATAGCGCAGGTAAGGGAGAGGGTCTGCGAAGGCTTCACCAGTCCTTGGCCCTACTCCTGCATCTGCACCTGGGACAGGACACCTGGGGACAAGGAGCATCAGGCCCTGTCAGTCAAGTGCAGTCACAACCACCCCACAGACCCCTGTCTGACCTCTGAGACCCTCACCCTGGCGGGTTGTCACCAGGTACAGGAGAAGACCCAGCAGTCTCATCTTTTTGTAGACCATGGCTCTGCCTTCCCCGGAGACCTCAGCCCTGTGTGAGGAGAGAGCTGTGAGCCTCCCCAGCCCAGGGGAGGATTTACCCTGGAGCTTAAGGAGAAATATGCATGTGAGGCAGCCTGATCCGTATAAGTGGAGGACTGAGGTCAGGCTGCCCTGATCTTCTGGGATCTCTGTGGGGTCATCTCTTCCCTTGTACTCACTCACGATGTACGTCTGAGATAGGGGATCCTCTGGTTCATGGGACACATTAGAATGTGGTCAAAGTTTGGCCTCAACTTTGTGAGCACATGACGAAATGATGGACTCGATAGGTACGTTACGCTTTTTATTTCCCATGCGTCTTTCAGACTGATTTAAAAGGGACTATACCCTAAATTGTTTGGCTCAGTGGTTAGAGCATCGGCCTGCTGACCAAAGATTTCCAGGTTCGGCTCCAGCCAAGGTCATGTACCTCAGTTGCAGTTTGTCCCCAGCCCAGGTTGGGGTCATGTGTGTGGCAGCCAGTGGATGCGTCTCTCACATCAATTTTTTTTCCTCTCTCTCTCCCTCCCACTCTGTCTGAAGATAATTGTAAAAAAATATATATAAAAAGGGACTAGCCAGTCAGTTTCTGAATAACAACTCTCTATTATACCTGTTATTTCCAAATTTTTATATGAAAATTTCTTACAAATAATGTCTACCTTCGTACAAAAATAAAAAATAAAAACAGTCATCCTCAATGTCTTTTATCTTAATTAAAATATTTTAATTGATTTTTTTAGAGGGTGCACAAGGAGGAGATGAAATAGAAACATCGATGTGAGAGAGAAACAGCAATCAGCTTCCTCCCGCACGCCCACTATTGGGCGTCAAACCCTCAACCCCAGCGTGTGCCCTGACCAGGTATTGAATTGGGGACCTCTCAGTTTATGGGACGACGCTCAGTCCACTGACCCACACCAGCCAGGCTCTTATACCTTCATTTACGACTTTACTTTGAGCTGAGAAACTACCTCCCAAGCTCAGGCGGCATGGACATTCTTAATTATTGATGTTGGAAGATTTGTAGTTGTGTCTACAGCTTGCTGTGCAAACTCTTCCATTATGCACACCCTGTTCTATTGCAGAGACCCCAAACTAGTTACATCAGACATAATCATGCTGTTACATGGAGAAAAGACAAGACATGTAAGCAGATTATGCCTGTGTACAACTCACATTGTGAAATGATTATGGCAGGAGATTGACCTGTTTTCTCTGTGTAGTGTTTTCAGTGATGTCGGGGATCAGAGGAAGGTTAGTGAAGGGAATTCCTTACATAGTTTTCTCGTAGGATTTTCAACCTTATATAAATTTCTGAATCTCAGCCTCCTTCCCTCTGTCCCTGGGGATGGACTCTGTGCTCAGAGGTGCTGGGCTCTCCCACAGAATATATAACATCCTAAATGTATAATGAACAAATTCTTCCCTGGTCAGTTTGGCTCACTGGTTAGAGTGTTGGACCACAGACCCATGGGTCGCAGTTCTATTCAAGTGCACATACCTTGGCTGCAGTTCATCTCCGGCCCTGGTTGGGGTCGTGCAGGAGACAACCAGTCAATGAGTCTCTCTCAGGTCAATGTTTCTCTCTCTCTCCCTCTCAACCCACCTCCAAGTCTATCTGAAGACAAATAGAGACATGTCCTCAGATGAGGATTAAAAAAAAAGAAAAAAACGAACAAATTCTCCCATCAGACAAGTGATTTGCAAATACATTCTCTCTGCCTTGGCTTCTCTTTTATTTCCCTTAATAAAAATTTTGGTTATTTGGTGGGACAAATCTATATAATTTAGCAACGACCAATTCACCCCTGTTTTCTGTACTGGGCTTATTTGGGTGAATCACACAGAACCCCAGGACGTGCTGAGCCTCATGGTCCAGGGGCATCGGCTGCAGCAGCTACAAGGACAGAAAGGTTCTGCACCAGGAGTGAGGGCTGCTGGGAAACTGCCCAGAACTGGACGGGACTTGGACCTGGGTGAGGGGAGGAAGCTGGACGTGTTCTGAGTCACAGGACACAGATGTGCCTGATTTTCACGGACAGAGAGTTACTGGACATGTGGGTTTAAACCTCTTCCATGAAGACCCAGGAGGATGTGCAGGGCATGATAGACACAGCTTCTGTCATCATAACTCATTGGGGCTCCATTCATAAAATCCCTCACCACTTAGAGGGAAGAGTGGACACCCCTCCCTGCAGGACCCATGGTGCTGGTGTGTCTGTGTGAGGGGCCCTCATGTCATTGACCAGGACCCTGTCTCAGTCCATCGCCATCCCCATCATCATAATCATCACCATCACCATTTGTTTACTTAAAATTGTTCTTATTTTCTGTAGACGTGGTTGTTGTTCACACACGATGACATTTTATTGACAGGTCCCCTGTCCAATCCCATTGTCATTGTCACCACCACCACCATCTTCAACCTCATCAGTATTGCTTATATGTAATCAGTCTTCTCATTTTCTCTAGACCTGGTTTTGTACCCACATAATGATCCTTTATCTCAATCTTTATTCATTTTATACAATTTTTAACTTGAATATGTAGCCGTTCGCTATTTTCTTTTTCATTACTGCTGAGTCCCTGCCAGGTCCCTGAGCTCTGTGCACACTGAGGTCCTCCTATTTCTCAGGGCCTGGTGACAATGAGGGAACACTCAGTCCCCAGGAGGGGAGCTTCTCACCTGTCAGTAAGGAGAGGGAGACAGAGCCCAGCTAACCCCTGTGGTCCTAGGGGGCTGTGTGCACACCCAGGACACGCCCCTGTGTGACCTCTGAGACTGGATCCTCCACTCTGAGTCATCACTGAGACCCTCCAGCTCTGAGGTGTGTATCAGTTGATGGTTATTTTCATTGCTGAATAGTATTCCATTGAAGGATGTTCCCTAGTTTGCTCATTTGTAAAATTAGAAATACGTTTGGGTTATTGTAGCTCCTAACACATATAAAGATGCTAAAAGTAATGAATTCATTTTTTTTATGAACATAAAGATGCATTCTTGTGGAGCAAACATTCCAAGTGAGATCACTGAGATACATGTAAAGTATATACTTAATGTAGTAAGAAACTGCGATTAACTCTGTGAAGAAAGAATAACCAGACACAGAGAGACCTGGAGAAGGAGAGGAGCCCAGTCACTGCCGACATGTCATCTGCACACACAGTGTCACCTCCTCACTTGTCCGCAGTGAGAATATGAGAAGTTAGAGCCACAGAGAAAAGGCGAGAACCATCCTGGTTGCAGCTGAGAAATGAGGGGAAATCCCTGTTCCCAAGGGAAGCACCTCCTTCCCCCTCACTCTGCACCTGCTCCTGGGCTGTTCTCTGTGGTCGGTTGGTCCTGAGCGCCCCCTGGTGTCCTGAATGCCCCCTGCAGCTCCGCCCTGCTGTCCCCTCAGGAGGTTTGTGTGTGGGCTCACACTGACTTCCCCTCACTGTGTCTCCCTCACAGTAATACACGGCTGTGTCCTCGGTGGTCACGGAGCTCACCTGCAGGGAGAACTGGTTCTTGGACGTGTCTCTGGAGATCGTGCTGCGGCTCTTGAAGGACGGGTTATAGCCAGTGTTTCCATTATATGCTATAACCCCGACCCACTCCAGCCCCCTATCTGGTTTCTGGCGGATCCAGCTCCAGACATAACCAGTGTTTGTGATGGAGATTCCAGACACAGCGCAGGTGAGGGAGAGGGTCTGCGTGGGCTTCACCAGTCCTGGGCCTGACTCCTGCAGCTGCAGCTGCACCTGGGACAGGACACCTGGGGACAAGGAGCATCAGGCCCTGTCAGTCACATGCAGTCACAACCACCCCATGTACCCTGTCTGACTTCTGAGACCTCACCTTGGGGGGCTGTCACCAGGCACAGGAGAAGACCCAGCAGTCTCATCTTCTTCTAGACCACGGCTCTGCCTTCCCCAGAGACCTCAGCCCTGTGTGAGGAGAGAGCCGTGAGCCTCCCCAGCCCAGGGGAGGATTTACCCTCAAGTTTGGGGAGAAATTTTCATGTGGGGCAGCATGTTCCTGATAAGTGGAGGACTGAGGTCAGGCTGCCCTGGTTCTCTGGGCCCCTCTGGGGGCTTCTCTTCCCTTGAACTGACTCACCATGTAAGTCAGGGAAATGGGATCACTTGGTTGATGAGACCTGTGGAGTCAGCTTAATAGACATGCCCATCTCTGATAATTGGTGGACTGCATGAGAAGATTATATTTTTAATTTCTAATACATCTTTCTTATAGATTTATAGGAATTTCATTGGTCCAGGTAGTTTCATACACTCAACTCTCTAATATATAGACCACTGTCAAATATTTTTTATAAACAATTATATTTTTATAAACATAAAATCACAAAATAAAGGACATTCATTCTCTGGATCTTATATGTTTATTTATGTTGTGGAGATCCAAGGAACTATATCCCTAGAAGAGGTTAATGGGAAATTCTTGATTCTTTTCTTTATTTTGTTTTGTTTGGATAAAATTATATTCATTATAAGTTCTGAGTAACACGATATGATGGGCCATTTTTAAAGTTATTACTTGATCCAGTTTTCTTACAATCTTTACCAATAACCTTCAGCAGTTAAGCAAGGTCAGGCCTGGTTAGTACTTGGAAGGGAGACCTTGATCCTTGATGTTGAAAATTGGTAATGCTGTCTTAGAGTCCCTCCTCAGACTCTTCCCTTCTGCAAGCCCACGGATTATTGTAGAGACCTCACTCTAATGATATCAGACATAATCACGTTTATACACAGAGAAATGATTGAAAATAGAAAGAGTGATTATGTATTAGTAAATTCAGATTATTTTGTTTATAATTGGGGGACTGAGAACAGGCTGCCCTGGTCCTTCTGGGGCCCCTGCTGAGCATCTTCTTGAACTCACTCACGATGTAAGTCAGGGATAGGGGATCACCTGGTGTGTGAGACACATTGGAAAGAGGTCAAGGATGGTCTAATCTTTCTGAGCATAAGAGAAACGATGGACTCGATGAGCAGGTCACTGTTAAGTTCTCAGGCATCTTTCAGACAGACTCAAAATGGACAAACACTTTTCACACAGTTTCTGAATCCCAGTTCTCTAGTATATGCACAACTTTGTAAATATTTTATCATTATTTCATACAAATAAATTCTACCATCGTGGAAAAAACTTAATAAATAAAACATCCATGTTCAGTATTTTTTGTCTTAATTTATGGCATTACTCTGATCTGAGAAACCACCTCCCAAGCACAGGCTGATGGGATATTCTTCCTCCTAATGTTGTCAGTTGTGTGACTGGGTCTACACTTTCTTGTGCAAACTCTTTCTTTATGAAAGCTCATGGCACATTGCAGAGACAAAACCTTGTTCCTTTAGAAATGATCATGGTTTCCCTGGTCGGTTTGGCTTAGTGGTTTGAGCGTCAGCCCAGGGATCACGGGGTCTAGGGTTTGATTCCCAGTCAAGGCCTGTGCCTGTGTTGGAGGTTCGATCCCCGCTAGGTTCCGGTCTTGAGGGAGGTAACAAATCATTGTGTCTCCCTTACATCTCTCTCTCTCTCTCTCTCTCTCTCTCTCTCTCTCTCTCTCTCTCTCTCTTCCTCTCTCCTCTCCCTCTACAATCAATAAAAATATCCTCAGGTAAGGATTAAATTGTAGGTGTGATATTTATTTAGTGGCATATCTCTGCACACACACACACACACACACACACACACACACACACGCACACACACACACTGTGATGATTTTCATTGTACTGAATCCCAAATTCTCCTTCTCCACTGTGCCTAGCACATGGGCTTTGCCCTTACACTGACCCTCACCTAGCATGTGACCTTCCTTCACAAAGAGAACAGACCCAACATGACTGACGTGCAGACAGGGCTGGGCCTGCACCTGTGGTTCCTGTTCTCCCAGCACCTGGATCCTGCAGATGCCGCGGTGAGAGGGTCCTGGCTCGTCCTGGGGAGGGTCAGACCCAGGAGCCCCTGTCCATTCAGTGCAGCCAACACTGACTGACATGTGGGGAGCGCTCACTGACCCCCAGCTCAGCAGTGCCCATTCTCAGAGCCCACAGACCTTCTAATCAGTGACCCCACGGTTGCACCCATCAGGCTCTGCAGGAAACTCCATCTCCTCCTGTATTTTTGTCTCTGGTTCAACCTCGTGGATATTCCAGCACCAAATGGGTTGCACAGCTGAGAATTCAGACACCTGCTTGTCACTCAGGCTCCCATTCAAAGGAGGTCCTCTCAAGGTCGTGTATGCATGAGCTCCAGTGACTTCCCACGTGGACTGTGTCCCCCAGCCCAGCAGCCCACCAGGCACGGAGTCCCTGCTCAGATCCAGGGATAGACAGAAGCACCTGCTGAGGTTCAGTTGTCTGGGGAATGTCTCAGGGGCTCCCACCTGGGAGAGGACGGAAGTCCCCACGTCCTCAGGACCGTGGGTCTGCGCTGGTGTATCAGCACCCGTCAGGTGTGAGTCCTCTTCCTGTGAGTCAGTGCACGTGTGTCTTCCATGTGCTCTTGTCATTACACTGAGTCCTCACACGTGGGACCTGCCTCACAAACACCCTTTCTAAACAAGGTTCCCAGAGATCTGAGGACTCCAGTGTAACTCTATCACCTCAGTACATGTACGTCAGGACCTTCCCGCAGGAAGGAAGCCTGCAGGTGGTTACTGTACCAGGTCTATGTGGAGGAGTCTCGTTTGGAAGGCCCATCAGGATTACCAGCGTCCTGTGGCTGGTGGTCAGCTCCGTCCTGCTGTGGTCGCCCAGTGAGCTCTGACGCTGGGCGGTGCTGCTCTGCTCAGCCCTCAGGGACCCCTCGGATCTGCACAAGGCCCCTGCATCGTCAGTGGGCTCACAGGTCTGGGGCACAGGAGGGTCAGGGGCCAGCTCTGCACATGCTAACGTGTCAGTGATCACTGTGACCCTCTCCGTGTGCTCACCACGTGCCCGCTGCTGCTTCATTTTGATGCCCGAGTGGGCTCTGGTGGGCAGAGGGGCACGGCCTCTGATGGACAATGGTGCTGGTCATGGTCCCCCAGAGAGGAAGGGCCAATAAATGCATATTCACACTTACATGTCTCATACAAGGAGCTGATGCTCACGTCATGGAGTGTGAGACGTCCCGAGTCCCATAATCTGCTGTTGCCCCAGTAGACCCAGGAGAGCTGCTGTCGTAACAGCCTGGCCCAAGGGCTGAGGACCCGGGTGCCCCGGGCAGGAGAAGTCCTCAGAAAAGAAGCAGAAATGGTCCCTCTGGGTAGCTGAGAGCTTTGAGAGGAAATCCCTGCGGTTAACAGGAAGTGCCTTCCCCAGCTCCCTCTGCACCTGACCCTGGGCCTGTTCTGTGTGTTCCCTGGGTTCCAAAAGGCCCCGTGTCCTCAGAGCCCCCTTTTATCCCAAGCGCCCCCTGCTGCCCCGTCATTTTCCCCTGCAGGCGAGGGTCCTCTCAGGACTCACAGGGCACTGACCTCTCAGCGTCTCTAGTCCAGTAGTAAGGGCTGTGCCCTGACTTCAGACTGTGCCCTCAGGGACACCGTATGCTTTTGATATCTATGTACATGGTGAACTGGCCTTACTGAACCCATGGCTCTGCAGGGAGCCCCCAAGCCAGGGCTTTGGGAAGACATCAGGGAGCCCTTCCCTGGAGTGCCAGATGGACAGACAGAGAGATACTCCTCTGAGTCCAGAAGCTCTCGGAGGCTCTGGGGCCTCTTATGTCCTTAGTGGCCTGTGGTTGAAGTTCCCATCTGAGTATCCCTGCATGTGGCTCAAATCCCACTACTTTCTTCTATTCAATAAGTCACACACACACACACACACACACACACACAGTAATGACTTTCACTGTTATGAATCCAGAGTTGCCCTTCTTCCTTGAACCGAACACATTTTCAGTGACTGCAGGTGGATTCTAGGCCTGGAGTGACTGCCTTTGGAAGCTGACCAAATGCACCCACGATGCACAAGCAGACTTTTCAGTGCACGTGTCTGGTGTGTTTCTGTTCTTGGAGATCCTGTAAATCCAAATGTTGATTATAATGGATCAGACCTGCTCCAGGGAGGGTCAGAGGTAGATCTGGTTCCCTATTGACTTCAGGGTGCTGTAGCTGAAGAGTCCCCTGGAGACCCCACACCTGTATTAGGGCACCCCCTGAGAGTGGTGAGGCTGAGGAGACAGCACTGTAGTCAGCTGTCAGGTGAGGCTGCTCTCCCAGGTCACCTGGTGGGTGGGGCAGCAGTGGGCAGGGGAGTGGTCGGCTCTGTGAGGGACACCCTGGCTGTTTCAGGACACCTGGTTTCAGGACAGGCTAGGTGTTCATACATTCTTGTTCCTCCACCCTGATAGTTATCTTCCTTCCTGACCACCTGCCCCATGGCTCTGTTCCCCACATCCCATGAGGAGACCGACTTTCTACTCAGTCACCCCACAGCTCTGCCCGTCAGGCCCTGCAGGAACCACCATCTCCACCTGCATCCGCATCTCTGGTTCAACCCTAGTCGACATTCCCTCACTGAGTAAGTCCTCACGAGTTAGAATCCAGGCTCCTGCTCCTGGGATGGTCCTTGTTTTCAGCGCCCCCTAGTGGTCTATACCCCTCCCGCATGGAGATTTGTTTCTGGGTTTACACTGACTTCCCTCACTGTGTCTCTCACACAGTAATACACAGCTGTTGTGTTGGCTCTCAGGCTGCTTACTTGCAGATACAACATATTTTTGGTGTTGTCTCTGGAGATGGTGAATCTGCCCTTCACAGAATCTCCATAGTATGTTTTATTCCATCACTATAAATTCGACTTATCCACTCCAGCCCCTTCCCTGGAGCCTGGCGGACCCAGTGCATGCCGTAGCTACTGAAGGTGAATCCAGAGGCTGCACAGGAGAGTCTCAGAGACCCCCCAGGCTGCACCACGCCTCTCCCAGACTCCACCAGCTGCTCCTCACACTGGACACCTGCAAACACAGAGACGTCCTGGTCAGGACACTGTCACACGTCCACTGTTATCTCTTTTACCCACTCACACACTCAGTGTCTCTTTGTCTCCATAAATTACCTGTCAAAATAGCAACAAGGAAAACCCAGCTGAGCTCAAACTCCATGGTGAGTGCTCTGTGTTCAGTCCTGATCAGGGAATGGGGTCACCTGTGGATCCTGAGGCTGGGCTCCGATCCCAGATCTTCAGTTCCAGGGCTGGGCTGGTTTTCATGAGCAGAGGGGCCTCAATCTGCATGTCCTTCTACTATATATGTAGAACTGGGGTAGGATGGTGGCATTAGGGACACGGTCCCAGAGTGTGACAACACCAAGGGTGTTTTCCTGTCAGAATTACTCCCCTGTTTGCAGGGAATGTGGAAATGGATGGAATTTCTGTTGTGTTGGAAGAATTGGCAAAATGTCTGGATCATTTAAGAAATGGATTTTGTAACTAGCTTTAAAACTAGGCCAAGAAACTAGTTTTTCTGCAAATCAGATTTTGGAACATGCACCCTGGGCTTAGTCTTTGTTCTGACAGAGCATCCTATCTCAAACGCCTTCTGTGGTCAGATCAGTAGGGAGAATACAAAATAATTGCATGGTAACTGTTTCAATTTTTTATAAGTAATTAATATTAAACTTATATCAATTAAACTTTTGATAATTTATTTTTACCTTTTTTTCTCCTTAAAGGAAAATTACTTTAACATTTTTATAGTCTGAAAAACAGTATAAATGTTATTCTTCTCAGTTAATAAATAAGCAAACATGACATTTATTTTCCTTATTGGCATGTACCTACAAATATTAAAGACGAAGAGATGTAACATAATTATGAGTTTATTACTGGTGGTATTTGAACAGCTTATCTAAATTGTACATAATATTTGAACTAGCATATGACATTAGTTTTAACTATTATATTAACAAGGCTGGGATATTTAGATAGGACTTTGTGTTTGTAACCATGATCATCATTTCTTGTCATTTCTTGTACATGTTTATTACTCGTTCTTAATAGATTTGTTTTGAAACATGACTTGGCTTTGTTGGGATAAAAAAAATAAAAAGAATATCTCCCCTGCCCTGGCCGGTTTGGCACAGTGGTTAGAGGATCCTCCGGGGACCTAAGGGCCGCATGTTCGATTCCAGCTAAGGGCCGTACCTCGGTTGCAGTTCAGTCCCCAGTCCTGGTTGGGGTTGTGTGGGAGGCAACCAACTGATGAGTCTCCCTCACATCCAAGTTTCTCTGTCTCTATCTCTCCCTCCCACTCTGTCTGAAAATTAATGGAAAAATATCCTCGGGTGAGGGTTAAAAAAAAAAAAGAATTTTTTCTCACATCTCATCCTGTTCCCTCCACACTGGGCTCAACTGCTCCAGGAGACCTCTACAAAGACCCAGGAGAGAAAATTGTCATAAAAAGAAAAAGAGACTTATTTAAAATGAGAGATGCCTTTGACAGTCACCAGTGAGAACACACCAAGAGAAATCAACCCTCACAACCCGAGAAAGGATTACAAGTTCAAGAAGATTGAAATCTTATCAAGCATATTCTCAGATCTTGATGGCATGAAACTAGACACTTATTTCAGTAAAAACACTAAAAACCATTCAAACACATGGAGGCTAAATAGCATGTTATTAAACAATGCATGGGTTACCAAGGAGATCAAGGAAGAAATTTAAAGTCCTGGAAATCAATGAAAATGAACACACAACAACACACAATCTATGGGACACAGTGAAAGCAGTCCTGAGAGGGAAGTTCATAGTATCACAGGCCTACCTCAAGAAACAAGAAATATTTCAAATGGACTATCTAACTCTACAACTTAAAGAACTAGAAAGTAAACCAAAAGAAAAACCCAGAGCAAATACAAGAAAAGAAATAATAAAGGTCAGCACAGACATAAATGACATAGAGACTAAGAAAAAAAATTTTTTTAAGATCAATGAAATGAGGAGCTGTGTATTTGAAAAGATAAACAAAATTGATGAATCTTTAGGCAGACCCATTAAGAAACAAAGAGAGAATATCCCCCTCTCAAAACAAAAACAAAAACAAAAACAAAAAAACACACAAACAAAATAGAAGTAACAACTGACACCACAAAATACAAAAGATTGTTAGAAAATACTATGAACAATTAGATGCCAACAAATTGAGCAACATAGGCAAAATGTACAAATTTCCAGAATCACACAGTCTAATCCGAGAAGAGTCAGAAAACTTGAACAGACCAATAACAACTAAGGAAATTGAAGCTGTACTCAATAAACTCCCAGCACACAAAAGCCCTGGCCCAGACTGCTTCAAAGGGGAGTTTTACGGAACATTCAAAGATGAACTAACACTCATTCTGATCAAACTATTCCAAAAAATTTAAGAGGAATTAAATCTTCCAAGCTCTTTTTATTAGGCCAGCATAATCTTAATTCCAAAACCAGATAAAGACATTACAAAGAAAGAAAAGTACAGGCCAATATCCCTGATGAAAGTTTATGGCAAAATCCTCAACATAACTTTAGCAAATTGGATCCACCAATATATTTTTAAAAATTCTACCATGACCAAATGGGATTCATCCCAGGGATGCAAGGCTGGTACAATATTCACAAATCAATAATTGTGAAACACCATATAAACAAAATGAAAGATGAAAATCATATGATCATATCAATAGACACTGAGAAAGCATTTGACAAAATCCAGCACCAATTTCTGATAAAAATGCTCAGCAAAGTGGGAATAGAGAGATCATATCTCAACATAATAAAGTCCATATATTAAAAACTTAGAGCCAACATCATACACAATGGGCAAAAACTAAAAGCATTTCCCTTAAGAACACGAAACAAGACAAGGATTCCCAATTTCACCACTCTTATTTAACAAAGTATTTGCAGTCTTAACCACAGCAATTAGACAAGAATAAAAAATAAAGGGCATCCAACTTGGAAAGGAGGAAGGGAAACTGTCATCATTCACAGATGACATGATATTCTATATTAAAAAAACCTGAACACTCCATCAAAAATTGATTAGTCTTAATAAATGAATTTGACAAAGCAGCAGGATACAAAATTAATATCCAGAAATCATAGCATTCTTTTACATCACCAATAATGAACATTCAAAAAGGGAAATTAAAAATAAAAAAAAACAGAAAACAATTTATCATTGCAACAACAACAAAAATATAAGATGCATAGAAATAAACTTAACCAAGGAGGTAAAAGTCTTGTTTTCAGAATACTACAGGACATTGAAAAAAAAAAATAGAGGAAGATATAAAAAGTGAAAATATATAAATGTTCATGGGTTGGAAAGATCAACATCATTAAAATGTCCATGCTACCCAAAGCAATCTATAGAATCAATGAAATCCTTATTAAATTACCAATCGTATATTTCACAGATCTAAAACAATTATTCCAAATGGTTATATGGAACCCGAATAGCCACATCTATCTTGGAAAAGGAGAACAAAGTGGGAAAGATCACAATACCACACATCAAGTTATACTACAAAGCCATTGTAATCAAAACAGCCTGGCCCTGGCACAAGAACAGACACCTAGATCAATGGAACAGAACAGAAAACCCAGAAATCGACTCAGGATAGTATGCACAATTTATATTTGACAAAGGAGGGAAGAGCACACAATGGAGAAAAGACAGTCTCTTCAATAAATGGTGCTGGGAAAATTGGACAACTACATGCAAAAAAAATGAAACTAAACCACCAATTTACACGACACACAAAAATAAACTCAAAATCGATAAAAGACTTAAATATAGCTCGTGAAATGATAAAATTCCTAGAAGAAAATGTAGGCAGAAAAATTTCAGACATGATAGGTAGTGTAATTTTCACAGATACATCACCTAGGGCAAGAGAAACAAAAGGAAAAATAATTCATTGGACTACATCTTACTAAAAACTTCTGCACAGCAAACGAAACCAGCATCAAAATGAAAAAGGAACCCACTCTCAAGGAGAACATACTTGTCAAAGTTAAAATGGATAAGGGGTTAATATCTAAAATATAGAGAGTACTCATGCAACTCAACAAAAGGAAAACAAACAATCCAAGTTAAAAAATGGGCAGAGGACCTGAATAGACATTTCTCCAAACAGGACATACAAATGGCCAGGAGACATATGAAAACATGTTCAACATCTCTAATCATCAGTGAGATGGAAATTAAAACGGCTATGAGATATCATCTCACACCTGTCAGAATGGCTGCCATCAACAAATCATCAAACAGCAAGTGCTGGCGAGGATGTGGAGAAAAGGGGACTCTAGTACACTGCTGGTAGGAATGCAGACTGGTGCAGCCACTATGGAAAACAATATGGTGTTTCCTCAAAAAATTAAACATGGAACTGCCATTTGACCCAGTGATTCCACTTCTGGGAATATATCCTAAGAAGCCTGAAACACAATCAGAAAGAATATATGCACCCCTATGTTCATATCAGCGCTATTTATAATAGCTAAATCTGGGAACGAAGTGCCCATCAGTAGATGAGTGGATAAAAAAGCTGTGGTACATTCACACAATGGAACACTGTGCAGCTGTAAGAGAGATGTCTTATCCTTTGAGACGACATGGAGGGACCTGGAGAGTATTATGCTGAGCAAAATAAGCCAGTGAGAAAAAGACAAATACCACATTATCTCACTTATTTATGGATTTTCATCAACAAAGGAAGCTGTAAATCCAAACAGAGCCAGAGTCATGGAAGTAGGGAACAGACTGACACACCTCAGAAGGATGGGGTTTGGGGAGTGGGAAGAGATAAAGCGAAGAACTTAGATGCATATATGCACAACCAATGGACATAGACATTAGTTTGGGGACAGCAGGCGGGGGTGGGAGTGGGGAGAATAGGGTCAATGGGAGACAAAAGGGGAAATATTGGTAATACTTTCAACAATAAAGAAAAAGAGAGAGAAATCCAAGCTTGGTGTCTGAGTGTGGCCGCAGGGTAAACACAACTCCAGGTGAACGAGAGGATTCCTCCCCCAACTACCCTAAGGAGAATGGAACCAAACGCAAAGGCAATGAGTTCTGAACATGGACCAGGAACGCCAGCTCTGTGCCTTGTCTCAGATGATGTGCAAATAACTGATGTGTGCACAGGCTTATTAATGAATACTGCTCCATTTAAAATTCTCCGTGAGGTTGGAAGATGCATCGATGGGAAACCTCAGTCACTCACACCTCCCCCGGGAACGCCCCTGGCAGAGGATGATGCTCTGCTCCTCTGCACAGCAGGAGAGATGGAGACGACGCTGAGGAGGGAGCTTTCCTCAGGCAACACCTGGGCCTGGTGCAGGGAGGGACGCTTGAGGCTCACATGGACTTTCATCTACAGTCATGAGTTGAAACACCAGCACCAAAGACTTCCGACCCAGAGCCACACGGAATCTTCCTTCGTGACATCCAACCAATGCCGCCTGGAAGGAAGGGCCCGTCTGTGTTGAGCATGTCCTCCTCTGTCTGCACTGGGCCCTGGCACCTCTCCTCCAGCCGCCATCCCCTGCGATCTCCTCAATTTCTAATGAGGACGTTGTGCAAATGAGGAGCAAATGTACACAAAAGATAAAACAAGAAGAGCCAGCAGGACAAATTCACTAAACCAATGAAAGTCCATGTACAGCCATGTGAGACATGGGCTTTCACAGCTCAGAACTGGCTGCATTCCCCTCGCTCACAGGAAGCAAGCAGGTGAAAAATGTCAGAAGAGGACAAATCCATAAAACAAATACCATTTTTAAAATAAATAAAAAATGAGTCCAATTTGTGGTGAAAACGTCACATCCAGACTCAGAACCCTGTGGGTGCAGAGTGTCCGTGACCTGGAAGGTGAAGCAGACACGTGTCCACGATGAGCTAGGTTTGTGAAGAGGGAGAGACAGGGGCTGGGGGCGACGGGGAAGCCCTGAGAATCTCTGGGTGTTTCAGGCAGAGTGTCCTCAGGGGCAGCCACAAGCACAGTGGGGCCTCCTCACGGAGCCCGGGTGTGAGCTTCGCACAGGGACCACCCCCAGGAAGGGGCGCCAGGGCCCAGGAGCCCACCGTCCTGTCCCATCAGGGCCGGGCACCTCCACGCTGCCCTCCTCCTGATGTCAGGCAGTCCTGGGGACACAGCAGCTGGTGCTTCCTCTGGGGGAGGGAGGAGGGGTCCCCAGGGGAGCGTCCCAGGGGCTCTTCTCTGCAGCTGGTGGAGGTTTTTGGGGCTTGCAGGACGTGGTTTCTCTCGCTGTGCCCCTGGCACAGTAATACACGGCTGTGTCAGAGGCCTTCAGGCTGCTCCACTGCAGGCAGCTGGTGCTGATGGAGTTGTCCGTGGAGATGGTGACGTGGCCACGGAAGGAGGGGCTGTAACTGGTATCCGAGTCCTCAGGATAGATCATTCCCATCCACTCCAGGCCCTTCCCGGGCGTCTGGTGCACCCATCTGATCCAGCTACCGGTGAAGCTGTATCCAGAGGTCCGGCAGGAGATCCTCAGAGAGTCCCCGGGTCTTTTCACCTCTGCCCCAGACTGCACCAGCTGCACCTGGGCACAGGCACCTGTGTGGGAGAGCAGGACCTAGGTCAGGGGCTCCCTCCTGCCTCCCTCCACTGTGACCCACACCTGGTCTGTGACTCACCTGGGAGGACGACCAGGAGGATGGCAAAGACGGTGGCACAGCCCATCCTGGAGGAGGACAGAGAGGGACAGTGCTGAGGACCCACTGCCTGTTGAGGGGACCCTGGGTTTAGTGGACTGTCCCCAAGTGCGTTTGCATATTTCCTGCCCCGCCCTCAGGGGAGACTTCTCACAGATCGTAGTCCAGGAGCCCCAGGGCTCCAGCAGGGAGCTTGTCTGAGCCTCCCGGGAGGGAACGATCCATTCCCACCCAGGCTGTGGTCCTGGCAGAAGCACACCCACAAGGGACTGGGGTGGATTCTGGTTGGGACGGATTGTCAAAGGGGGACGTGGTCTGGAGTGACCAACGAGACCCCAGGGTGTGGTGGGTGTCACGGGCTGGGCTGAGCTGTCAGGCCAGGCTGAGTACGTCACCATCACTCAGGCCCTCAGTGGGAGGAGAGTGGAGGGGAATCTCCATTCTCACACGTGCTCACGAAGGGAGGGCCGACTGGATTCAGGGGGAGTGTTCAATGGAGTTCTTCTGTAGGAGACAGAGACGGGTTCAAGTCTGAATGCAACAAGGACTTGCTGGAACTTGGGTGCAGGGAGCAGGGTGGGGTCAGTGGGTGGGAAGCACTAGGAGGGAACAGCAGGGTGAGGAGACGGGATAGTGAAGGCAGGTCAGGGTGATCAGACGTCCCGTGGGCGGTGCTGCACAGGGAACCCACTGAGGGATCAAGAGGGGTGAAATATTGAGGGTCGGGCACTCTAGCCGGACCAGCTTCACGGGATTCTTGCTAACACTGGGCTGTGCAAAATGGACCTGAAAGCTACAGATGTCAGCCTAGTTGGGGAGAGGTTCCCAGGAGTCTGCCTGAAGCTCAGTCAGGGAGAGGCCCTTCGTACGGAGCTGCTCCAGGCTTGGTGGGGGCAGCCCTGGGCAGCCTGCAGGTCAGGGCCAGGGAGCCCTGATGTGGACACAGTGGGCCCAAGGCCTGGAGGGCTGTGCCGATGGTGCTCGCAGGACCACTGGCTTCCTGGGCGCTCTGACCCTGCTGATCACACTTTCCAGCCGGAGGTGGTGACTCACTGTACTGACTAATGCTGTGATTGTTCTGTGCAGTGTTAATAGTCCTACAGGATTCTAACACAGGACCAAGGTGACTCACTGTATGGACTAATGCGTGTGATTGTACTGTGCAGTGTTAATAGTCCTACAGGATTCTAACACAGGACCAAGGTGATGCTGGGACATTATGACACTGAGTGCCAGGGTGCTGTGGAGACACATCAAAGTTTGTGATGGACGTGCCTCGTGGACAAGCCACTTGAACGTGGACAGCTTATTTCCAGACGGTGAATGTGGCCACCGGTGACTAAGGCCACAGAAGGTTGTTCAGAGTGAGGTGAGGCGGACCGTCCGGATGGCTGTGGCCAAGGGCTGGTTATCCCAGTGAGAGCAGCGTGATGCGTGGTGTGCAGCCCTGAAACAGCGTGAGGGGAAGAGTCCACAGAACTTGGAACCTGAGGGCGGGTGGAGCACTCGGCCTCCAGACTGTCCAGGAGGACACTGAATGGGCACATCTGAGGGCAGTGGGTTTCCTAAGAGGATTCCCCAGGGCAGGGTGGTGATGACCCACTCAGGAGACCTCCCAGGGCAGGACTGTGGAGGGCACGGTGCCTCTAGTGGTCACCCTGGTCACTCTAGTGCTGACCCTGGTGCCTTTCCTGCAGCCGAGTGCTGGGCTGGGCAGGTCCCACGAGTACCTTCAGGGCTGGTCCGTGAGGAGGAGAGGGACACGAGGACACAGAACCAGAGAATTATTTGCAAATTTATAATTTTCTTATTAATAACAAATGGGACTGTATCTTTTCAATTGGATATTTGCCATTTTCTTGCTTGTCAGTTTGCGTGTGCCTTCCAGTCAGTGGGTCCCTTCAGACAGGGAGTGTGAAGAAAAGCCAGGGAACCGTTAGTGACTGGGTGCTGAGCTGCACTCAGTGGAAACACACGTTTGTTTCCTTTTCCAGTTTCTCAGGGACGCCCTTCTTATGTTCATGGACTGGATTTTGAGTTTTCTCTGAAGTTACTCCAGCTGTGCCCCCTGCCCTGGTCCTGCCCCATGTCTGTGGTGCCCCTTTCACAGTCACAGCTGTCTGACTGGAACAGAAGCTCTGTCCACGGGGAAATCTGTGGCACTGGGCTCAGCAGCTCACCAGCCCGTTCCCTGGTGGCCACAGGACCTCGGCTTGTCCCCTGTGAGGCTCTGCAGGTGGCCGGGTGTTGGGACGTCCTGTGACATAAGGTGTGTTTGCTGCTGGAGGAGCCCTGTGCTGGCCGTCCCTCCCCTGCACAGGCCTGTCCTGCAGCAGCCCTGAGTGACCTGGTATTCCACCTGAGCACGGCAGGTGGGCTCAGGGAGGGGAGATGGCAGGTTCAGGTCACTTGTCTGGAGGTGTCCTGGGTGCCCATGGAAGGATGCACATGTCAGATGAGGATAGGAAGTGGGTGGTGCATTGATGACTAAAAGCTCATTAAAGACCACGGGGGCCCAGGGCCTGACTGAGGGGAGGGCCGTGCAGGGACCGCGTGCCGCTGTCTGAGGACAGAGTGTGAGCTTCAGACAAAGGGCGCTGACTTCAGTGCTGTTTCCCCGGGAAGATGTGTGCAGGGCGGGACCATGAGCACCGTCAGGATGGTCTGTTCACGGAGGAGGTCATGGAGGAAACTAGTGAGGGAAGGTCCTAGTGAGTGTTCATAATCCACCTGCACACAGTTGTCCTCCCCCGCCTCGTCCCAGCGATGATGTGAGACATTAGATTCAAACAACCAGCCTGAGTTTCTCTGGGGACAGAGAGCACCTGGGAGAGGAGAAGAAAACACCGATCACAACAGGAAGCCTGTCTCTGCCCCTCTGCCGCTGTCCAGGAGTAGACCCGTGTGACCTGGTGTCCTGAGCGCCCCCTGCTGGTCCCGAGCGCCCCCTGCTGGTCCTGAGCGCCCCCTGGTGTCCTGAGCGCCCCCTGCTGGTCCCGAGCGCCCTCTGCTGTTCCAGAGCGCCCCCTGGTGTCCTAAGCGCCTCCTGCAGCCCCGCACTCCTGTCCACCTCAGGAGGTTTGTGTCTGGGCTCACACTGACTTCCCCTCACTGTGTGTCTCGCACAGTAATACACAGCCGTGTCCTCGGTGGTCACGGAGCTCAGCTGCAGGGAGAACTGGTTTTTGGATGTGTCTCTGGAGATGGAGGTGCGGCTCTTGAGGGACGGGCTGTAGTAAGTGTTACCACTGGGACATATGTCCCCGATCCACACCAGCCCCTTCCCTGGTTTCTGGCGGATCCAATCCCAGCAGGAATCACTGGTAGTGATGGAGATTCCAGAGACAGTGCAGGTGAGGGAGAGGGTCTGCGAGGGCTTCACCAGTCCTGGGCCCGACTCCTGCAGCTGCACCTGGGACAGGACACCTGGGGACAAGGAGCATCAGGCCCTGTCAGTCATGTGCAGGCACAACCACCCCATGGACCCCTGTCTGACCTCTGAGACCCTCACCTTGGGGCGCTGTCACCAGGCACAGGAGAAGACCCAACAGTCTCATCTTCTTCTAGACCAGGGCTCTGCCTTCCCCAGAGACCTCAGCCCTGTGTGAGGAGAGAGCTGTGAGCCTCCCCAGCCCAGGGGAGGATTTACCCTGGAGCTTGAGGAGAAATTTGCATGTGGAGCAGCCTTGTCCTTATAAGTGGAGGACTGAGGTCAGGCTGCCCTGGTCTCTCTGTCACCCTGTGGACGCTTCCCTTTTCCTGAATGCCCTCACCACAGAAGTCAGTTATAGGGGATCACTGGGTACATTAGAGCTATGGAGTCAGCTTAATGGACGTGCTCATCTCTCATAAACCGTGGACTAGAGGAGGAGATTTTATTTTTAATTTCTCATGCATCTTTCAAATAGATTTAAAGGGGTTACATTTGTCCAGGTAATTTCTTAAACCTAACTCTCTAATAAACACAATTGTCAAATATATTTATAAACAATTATATTTTAATAAACATAATTTTATATATACAAATAATGTCTAGCTTGTTTTGAAAATCTCAAAACAAAAGACATTCATTCTTTGTATCTTATTTGGTAATGTATGCTTTTACTTTAATACAAGGAACTATTCTCTAGAACAGGGCATCTGGAGATCCTTGGTTCTTGTTTATTCTGTTTTGTTTTATATTATTTTGTTAAAATGATTTTTCATACAAGATTGAGTAACACTATCCTGAATACCTTTATTTAGTATTTTCCTAGAAAGATCTTTTTTATAATCTTTGCCAAATATTTTTAGAACATAAGCAGGGTCGGTCCTGGTTAGTAGTTGGATGGGAGACCCTTGAAACTTGATGTTGAAAATTTTGTAATTGTTCTTGAGTCCCTCTTCAAAAATCTTCCCTTATGGAAGCCAATGGCCTATTGCATTGACCCCAAACAAATTACATCAGACATAATCACATGTGTACATGGAGAAATGATTGGAAATAGAAAGTGATTATGCATTAATAAAATTCAGATGCCTTTATATGTTGTAGCTGTAAAGGCAGCAGATTAACTGACCTGTGTTCTCAGTCTTATATTTTCACTGATGTTGGAATTCAGAGGGAGGCAAATGAAGAGGACTCCTAGCACAGATTTACTCATAGAAAAGGGAACTAAACCCTGACAGGAACCCTCTGCCCCTGGGGATGGTCACTGTGGTCAGAGGTGCTGGGCTCTCCCACTTACCACGCAACATTCTTAATTATAATGCACACATTCTCCCATCAGATATATGTTTTGGAGATATATTATCTCTGTGTAGACTTGTTTTTCAATTCCCTTAATGGAATAATTGTTGAGACAAATGTTGTTAAGTCTAACAAATCTCAATTCATCATGATTTTTTAAAGTGTCCTGTTTTTGATGTTTTATCAAAAATGTTTATAGAAAATGGTTCCCCTTCCTTATCCATGGTAGTGGAAACCCTGATATGAACACTGTGGGCCCCAAACCCAATAGAGAAATGAAGGTGGGAATCCTTACTATCATCGACATGTGTTTACTGGGTCCTCCAACCAGAGACCAACCTTCCACAGCATGAAGCCCTGATTCATTTCAGAGATTAATGCACTTTACTGGATTTTACATTATGAACTTCCCTACAGTATGTAGCATAGAAAAGTAGACTAACCTCTGAGAAAATATATCATGTGGACGTCAGGCAGACGAGGAAGGAACCTCAAAGGACACGAGGAAGATGCTGAGCAGAGATGACAGAGACAGGATCCCAGAGGGTATTTCACGAGGATGAAAGTGACCAGGAGGACGAAGGTGCAGAGAGGTCGTGAGAGGGAGGCATGAGGAGATGACCTGGAGCTGACGTCCGGGAAAGTGAATGTCCCAGTGAGAGCCCTGCATGGAGCTGTGTGTGCAGGACTCACATGGACAGTGAGAGAGCAAGGCCCTGGCGAGTGTGGGGACCTGGGGGATGGACTCTCAGTGTGTCTAGACGGTGACACCTGGGTGGGCTAAGTTGGAATTTTAAACCACGTTCTGCAGGGCAGGTGCTCAGACACCACCACTCAGGGGGTGCTGGGAGCAGGACTGTGGGGTGATGGTGACCCCTAGTGGTGACTCTGAGCCATGCAGGCTGCAGGACCCTAAGGACTGAACCAGCTGCCTCTCCACCCACCGAGACCAGGGGAGGGAAGAGCTCACCTTTAAGCTCAGGCTTTTCCTCTCTGAAGAGGAGAGAGATGTGAGGGCAATGAAGGTATTCTTTATCATCTATATTGTCCTTATTAGTGACGTATGTGGGAATATCTTTGGTTAATTTTGTACAGTTAAAATTTATCATTTAATTATAAGTGGAGAAACATGTAAAAAGATAGTTTTAGAAGGTATGAGTGAGTAGAAAGAAAGAGCCAAAAATATGGTTTTAAAATAAGTGTGGTAATGGTAATACTTATTCTCATGACATATTCTCTGGTCTATGCAAATTCAAATTAGAAAGCTTAGTGCATCTCTGATTGTTAGTATTAATTTTCCCTATAGTGTTTTCATCTGTGATAGTTCTCTGTTCTGATATAGGTCTGTCCCACAATAATTTAGGCTGTTGAAGATTTTACCTGTGTGTCTGGAGCTGCTCACTGCGGACACTAGGTGAGCAGCAGACCCAGCCATTCCCTGCCCCGTGTTGACCAGAGCTGTCCATGGACTTGTCCAGTAGATGCTCTGCAGCAGGTGAACCAACAGGACAACACTGATGTGAGGTGTGAGGTGTGAGAGATGTATGAGGTGTGAGGTGTGTGAGATGTGTGAGGTGTGTGAGGTGTGTGAGGTGTGTGAGGGGTGTGAGGTGTGTGAGGTGTGTGAGGGGTGACGTGTGTGAGGTGTGAGGTGTGAGGTGTGTGAGGTGTGAGGTGTGAGGTGTGTGAGGTGTGAGGTGTGAGGTGTGAGGTGTGTGAGGTGTGAGGTGTGTGAGGTGTGAGGTGTGAGGTGTGTGAGGTGTGAGGTGTGAGGTGTGTGAGGTGTGAGGTGTGAGGTGTGAGGTGTGTGAGGTGTGAGGTGTGTGAGGTGTGTGAAGTGTGAGGTGTGTGAGGTGTGAGGTGTGAGGTGTGAGGTGTGAGGTGTGTGAGGTGTGTGAGGTGTGAGGTGTGAGGTGTGTGAGGTGTGAGGTGTGAGGTGTGAGGGGCCTGCACTCAGCACCTGCTCTGCTCCCACCCGACACAGGCCTGTCCCTCTAGAGCCTGTGTGAGCTGAAATCAGTCTGAAAACGTCCTGGGCTCAGCCTCAGGTCTCCCGTCTGTACTCAGTCCTGGGGTGTCCACAGATGGATGACCTATGAGGGGGTGTCTCTGGGTGCAGGGGGGCTGGTGCATTTCCCAGGTTCTGCTCTGCACTTGACACTGTGGGAGCAGCGGGGGAGCGAGCGCAGGACTCTGGCCTATGAGGCTCGACACCCAGGACAGATTTAGGGAGAATATAGACTGTGGGAGACAGAGGGTGATGTCGGGGCGGTTTTGGGGGGACACTGGAGGACAGCACAGGGTGGGTGTGGACCAGAACCTGTCCAGCTGGTTCTCTCGCTCCATGTGCGCTCTCCCCGCGGAAGCGGAGACACGTGTCCGAGCACAGCCCAGGCTGCTCCCAGGACCCACACGAAGGGCTGCCCAGCTGGGCTGTGGAGGTCCATCTCTCGGCTCCTCTCACTCTCTCCTCCACGCGGAAGTCTGAGAGCTGAGCCTGGTCCTCGGTCGGGCTGGTTCCGGTCCAGGAGACTGAGGGATGGAGGGAGCGAGGGGCAAACCCTGAACACCTGCGCTGTCCTGAGTGGATGGGGAGGGAGGGGTCACCCTGCCCCAGGGACACCGAGACCTCAGGGGGCAGCGGCGCTGCTGGAAGCTGCGGGGACAGATCTGCGCCTGTCTGAGGAAGGGCGCCTGTGGGACAGACGCGTGTGTGTCTGCGAGCAGAGAGTGAGGCCGACCAGGGCGTGTGGACACACTGACCCTCCTCTGTGGACACTGCGACCCCGTCACTGGTGCAGAGCATGCCCGGGGTGCTCAGACTTTCAAGGAGACAATTGGGTCCCATGGGAACCTAGTGAGATAATGGTCCCTGAGCCTGGACACCAGTCCTCTGGGAAAGAGAATGTTGTCGACACCATGGTTGTCCTCAGTGAGATGAGAGGACACAGGGCACAGGACAAGGGGGAGGGTCCCTGGGACCCTGAACCACAGGAAGAGCAGAAGCGCTCTGAGCACCCCAGGGAGCTGTTCTCAGCCCCTCCCTGCGCGGTTCCTGCAGGATGTTCCCGGGTCAGTGGGTCCAGAGAGCTCCCTGCTGATCCTGAGGGGTCTGTGGGGTCCAGAGCGCCCCCTGTTGTCCTGACCCCTCCTGGTGGACCTGAGGGTCTTCTGTAGCTCAGCCCGTCTTGTCTCCCTGCAGGGAGTTTGTGTCTGGATCATAGAGACGTCCTAGTCAAAAATATGTCACATGTCCAGTGTTTATCCAACTCATACTCATTCACATACTCTGTGTTTCCAGTTCTGCAGTAATTACCTCTTAAAATAGCAACACGGAGGATCCAGCTGAGCACAAACTCCATGGTATGTGGTCTGTGTTCAGTGCTGAACAGGGCATGGGGTCACCTGTGGATCCCGGATCCTGTCCCACAGCTGCAGGGTGAGGGCTGGGCTGCTTTTCATGAGCTGAGGGGGCCCTATTTGTATGTCTTCCTACTATAGAGGGAGCTGTGGGGTTGGACATTGACATAAAGGACATGGTTTTCAGAGTGTGGTGTGTCCAGGGGTATATGTCTGAGCAGAATTAACTCTGGTATCTGGGCCTCTGCTCCTTCCAACTTGACTCAACTGCTTCCTTGAATGACCTCCAGACAGGGGACATGCCCAGTGAGGGTTTCAGTGCTACCTGGTTGGACACTGGACCACGTTAAACTGTGATCATGGTACAATACAGCAGTAAAAACTAAAGTATAGAAAACTAAAAGAAAAGGTGCAGTTTTACATATCATATCTTACAGGGCTACCTGTATGTACACAGGAAGGTTGTCAGGCATCATATCCAGGGGGAGATTAATATATGGAATCTTTATATTCAGTGGACGGGAAGTTCCATCTGACATTATTTCCCCTGCACAGTGTTCAGAGAATAAACTAAGAACATAGAGTGACCCTATAGCCACGGTCCAATGTTGGGGGACAGTGGGCGTCTGTGTGGGTCACTGGGACGCAGAAGCGTGAACTACAGAGAAGCAGACATTGCTCCCAGGTCCTAGTCCTTTAGGCGATTTTGGGCTAAATGTGCAGCAGCTGCACAGCCTCCTGTGCGGTGTTTGTTCTCTAGACTCTGCTGGACCAGGTTCAATCACTATGGATGGAGAAGAACCTCAGTCACGGCCAGGGGTGTTTATGTAAAGTTGTAATGAGAGATTTGTGAGTAATTACGTTTAGGTCATGAAAATTTATTATTTTCAACCTCATGTCTGCATGTGAGCATTGGAAAACTATTCCATTCTCATTTACACGTGTCAAACCATCGTTGCATTCTAGGACTGAATCCCAGGGCATCATGCTAACTGATCCTTTCAATGTGCTGTTAGTTTCCCAGAACATTGTGAGGACTTTCGCATCTGCGTTCATCAGGGATGTGGCCCTGTCATTTTTGTGTCCTTAATTGGTTTTCCTATGACTGTTCATCTACATGACCTCTTTTGTATCCTTGCTCATGTGCGAAGGCATGTCTACGACCAAAATTAGTGTGTGAGTGTGTGTGCCTGTGCCTGTGAGTCTGTGACTGTGGATGTGTGTGCCACTTTGTGTGTGGCTGTCTTTGTAACTGTGCGTGTGACAATGTGTGTGACTATGTTTATGTAACTGTGTGTGACTGTGTGTTTGCTACTTTGTGACTGTGCACATGTGACTATGTGCATGATTTTGCGTTCATGGCACTGTGTGTCTCTGTGTCCCTCTGTTGTGTGGCTATGTGGGTCAGTCTGTGTATGTAACTGTATGTCTGTGTGTCCCTCTGTGTGTGTGGCTATGTGGGTCAGTCTGTGTATGTAACTGTATGTCTGTGTGTCCCTCTGTTGTGTGGCTATGTGGGTCAGTCTGTGCATGTAACTGTGTGTCTGTGTGTCCCTCTGTGTGTGTGGCTATGTGGGTCAGTCTGTGCATGTAACTGTGTGTCTGTGTGTGTGACTCTTTGTGTGCTGGGTGTGTCTGGGGGAAGCAGGAGGGTGGAGCGGGGAGGAGGGTCAGGGGGAGGAGACAGCTGCAATACTTCCAACAACAATGAGTAATAATAAGAATAAAAATATTGGTGCCGCCCCGCATCCCAGGGACTGTGATCAATGAACCCGGGCGGGGCCTGGGCACTGCTGTCCATTTTCATGAGCCCCCCACTATTTTCCAGGCACGTGGGACCCCGAAGAGGAAGCTTCTGCAGGGGACCGTCATTGAGGGAGAAAGTCCGATGCAAAGGGACCCGCTGAAAGGACACGTGGGAGTAGGATCCAGACCCGCTCTCACTTCCCGTCACCGGCCCAACTGCAGGGGCGCGTCCCTCCCACCGCCGCCTGGGGGTCAGGGGGTCGGACTGAGGCCACCTCCTCAGCCCTCGTCCCCTCCCCTGCAGGCGGCCGGGCCTGCGCGCCCCTCCGCTCCCTCACAGCCGGCCTGACCCGACCCACACGCCCGGCAACCCGCGGCCTCGCCGGCCATGCTCGGAGGTGACGAGCCCGAGGGCCCGAGCCGGCCCCAGCGTGGGCTCCACCGCGCACGTGCCAGCCGCTGGCCGGAACCTCTGAGGAGAACGTCCCGCCTACCGCAGGCCCTTTCGCAAAGGCACATGGGATAGTAGTTCCCAGGGAGCCGAAAAGCAGGGTTCCGGGCTGCTCCAAAACTACATATCCCAGGAGGCACTGCGAAGCGTAGACCATGAGCCTCAGCGGTTGCGCTCCAGGGCGCGCGTTCTTTGCCTCCAACCTATGAGCCACTGTGGGGACGGAAGGCAGAGCGATGTGAGGATTCAGCTGGCCAATGGGGAGCGCGGAAGGGGCGAGGTGGGCAGGCCGCGTGGTTTCCTTGGATACCGGGGACGCGACTCTGTGGGAGAGGGTGGAGCTTTAGCGTGAGGCCCTGGAAGTCCCGACTGACAGGAACTTAGGAGCTCAGGTAAGTGTCAGAGCCGAGGGCGGAGGGAGACCCCGTGGGTGTCAAGGTGAGGACGACGTGCAGACTCGGGGCCCTCAGGGTGGTGAGGTCCGAACTTCACGGCCTGAACGGGGTGCCCTGGGATGGGGCCCTGCCCGGGGATGAAAGCAGACGGGGACCCTGTGCGGGACTCGCTCTGCCCGGACGTGAGGACGAGAGCAGGTCCCGCCCCGTCCCGGCCCCGCGTGACCGAGGCCGCGCATCGGACGCGGTGTCTCAGTGTGGGCTCTGCACCTGCGGTCGGTGACACCCTCCCTGACGACCCCGAAGGGCTGTGAGGGTCCAGTGAGACCGTGGACGGAACCGAGCACAGGCCGCAGAACCGCAGGGCAAAGGCTGTGTTTCTATTTCAGGGGTGACCCTGAACCCCAGTCACCCAGACAAACCCGAGGGACCAGGACGTGTGCTGACAGCAGCACTGACCTCTGTCCCCAGGGGTCCTGGGTTTTAGGACTAAATGAGACGCAGAAGGACAGTCCCTGTGGTGCGAGGGGAAGGACACGGCTGAGTGTCTCCTGGCGCTGCCTCTGGGTCATCTGTGTCCCCTGCACCTGTCTCTTCCCCTTAAGTGGAGGGGGATTTCTACTGAGTGACTCTGTTGGGTCTCTCTTACCTTCTATTATTCTGTGGGTCATTTAAAAAATGAAAAAGAAAAAGAATTGTTTCTCCTTTCCAGCTCATGTTACCCTTTCGGTGCCACATCCTCTTCCCACAAATTATTCTCTGAGTTCCCAGCAAAGACACTGCAAACAGTCACGTTTAATAACATGCAAGTGCGGAACCTGAGTGCCTTCCAAAAGCTGAAGCCCTGGGCCACGTGCAGGAGCCAGAATCCCTGGGAGCTGCCCAGGGACAGAGGGGCTGGTTCCCGAGGAGGGGCTGCGTCTGTATGCCGGGTCCCAGGGCTCTGAGCTGCCCACTGCCTTGTAGGAAAGTCAGTATTTCTCCTCCTTTCTGTCCTCGTCCTTCCTCCTTCTTCTTCCCCTAGTGAGGACGCACAATAGGTGCTAGCTTTCAGGTTCACCAAGTTCCCACTGAACACGAGTTCTGTTCTTGGCTTTTGTTTCATTTGGTCCTAATTATTCAGACTGATCTTCAAACTCTCTTTTTAAATGACAGCCGGTGGGAATCACTTCGACAAAGGCATTGTTTTAAGCAAGTTGAGAATGCACTCACATTTGTTGAACACGTGCCGTATATTTCTGGATTAAATGAGAATTTCTACTAGATAATTTTGTTTCTATGCTAATTTCTGAGACAAACCAAGTAAATGGAATTGGAAACAAACCCTTAATTGTCTCTATGACAAAATGATTATTTTACTATTTTGAAGTAAATACAATAAAAGTAAAGATAATTGAAAAATTAGTTTTCTGATCATATGAGTTTTTAAATGGAGAAAAATATTTATAATTAAGGTTAATACAAGATGTGAAAAAGTTATTGAGCCCTGGCTGGTGTGGCTCAGTTGGTTGGAGCACCATCAATGCACGGAAGGGTCCTGAGTTCCTTTCCCGTCAGGGCACACACCCAGGTTGTGGGTTCAATCCTCAGTCAGGATGATTTCCAAGGCAGACAATTGTTATTTCTTCCTCTCTCTCTCTCTCTCTCTCTCTCTCTCTCTCTCTCTCTCTCTCTCTCTCTCTTTCTCTCTCTCTCTCTCTCCCCCCCTCCCTCTCCCTCTCCCTCTTCCTCTCCTTCTCTCTCTCCTCCTTCTCCCTCTCCCTACCATCAATGGAAAAACATAGCCCTGGGTGAGGATTTAAAAAAGTTATTGCCCAGCGGGTGTGGCTCCAGTGGAATGAGAGTCGACCTATGGACTGAGAGGGCCCGGTTCCATTCTGGTCAGGGCACGAGCCCGGGTCTCATGCTCCATCCCCAGTACGGGGTGTGCAGAAAGCCAATGTGTGTGTCTCTCTCACATTGATGTTTCTCTCTCTCTCCCTTCCTGTCTAATATATATATATATATATTAAAGTTATTGCTAACTTAAAAAGTCTAACGATTTATGTGTTAAATCTGCCCACATATCAATTATGACTAATAAAAATACTACCTTCCATCTGTATGACATTATACTTTCAGAGCATGTTCACATGTATCCTCACAAAACACCGTGCTTAGCACAGCAAGTATTATTATCCTCACATTATAGATGAGGAAACAAGTTCAGAAAGTTTAAGATTAAACAGTTAAAAGGTCTGGCCCTCTTACCACTCTACCAAAAACTCCTATCTTTCTGACACCTTTGAAGAAAAAAAAATTATTCATCAAATCAATGCAGAATCATATATAAATTTCCCCCCTTATTTTAAGTGTACTTGTAAAATATTTTTATGTCTTCAATTTTTAGAAAGCCGTTCCTGTGGTCATGAACATGTTCTGCTGGTGGGAGTGTAAATTATTACAAACTTTCCAGCAGTCAGTTCAGCAACATACATGAAGCGCCTTAAAAATATGTGTATCCATGACCTGGAAATTGTGCTTTGTAGCATTTAATGTATGCATAAAGTTAGTGATGTTCAAAAAAACTTATGTTCAAGGAATTTTGTTTTACAGGGTTATTTATGATAGTAAATTGCTGAGATCCATCTGTGTTGAGGTGTGTATCAGTTGATGGTTATATTTCATTGCTGAGTAGTATTCTATTGATGGATGTTCCCTAGTATTCCTGTTTGTAAAATGTGAAGAACATTCAAATGTTTATAGCTTTTCAGTCAAAGATGCTATGGATATTTGCATATAATTTTGAATGATATTTAGGATTCTCTCTTCTGGAGCAAACAGTCCTAGTGGAAACGCTGAGATACATGTTAAGTACATATTTAATTCAATTAGAAACCACAATTCACTTTGTGAAGAAAGAACAACAGGACATAGAAGGACCTGGAGAAGGAGAGGAGCCCTGTCACTGCTGATATGTCATCTGCACACACAGTGTCACCTACTCACTTGTCTGCAGTGACAATATGAGAAGTCAGAGCCACAGAGAGAAAGTGAGACTCATCCTGATGCAGCTGAGAGCTGAGAGGAAATCCCCGCTCCCAACAGGAATCCCCTCCTTCCCCCTCACTCTGCACCTGCTCCTGGGCTGATCACTGTTGTCTGTTGGTCCTGAGCGCCCCCTGGTGTCCTGAGCACCCACTGGAGTTCAGCCCTCCTCTCTCCCTCAGGAGGTTTGTGTCTGGGCTCACACTGACCTCCCCTCACTGTGTGCTGCACAGTAATACAGGGCCGTGTCCTCGGCTCTCAGGCTGTTCATTTGCAGATACAGCGTGTTCTTGGAGTTGTCTCTGGAGATGGTGAATCGGCCCTTCACAGAGTCCGCATAGTATGTGCTACCACCACCTTCATTAATGTATGACACCCACTCTAACCCCTTCCCTGGAGCCTGGCGGACCCAGCTCATCCAGTAGTCACTGAAGGTGAATCCAGAGGCTGCACAGGAGAGTCTCAGAGACCCCCCAGGCTGCACCACGCCTCCCCCAGACTCCACCAGCTGCACCTCTCACTGGACACCTGCAAACACAAAGACGTCCTGGTCAGGAAACTGTCACACGCCCACTGTTTCTCTTTCTCATCCACTCTCACACTCAGTGTCCCTTGTTCTCCACAAATTACCTCTTAAAATAGCCACAAGGAAAATCCAGCTGAGCCCAGACTCCATTATGTGTCCTCTGTGTTCAGTCCTGTTCAGGGAATGGGGTCACCTGGGAATCCCGGGGCTGGGCTCCTGTCCCAGAGCTGCAGGGTCAGGGCTGGGCTGGATTTTATGGGCATAGGGGGCCCTATTTGCATGTCCTCCTACTATATAGATAGCTCTGGGGTTGGAGACCTGCAGAGAGGGCCGTGCCTCAGTACAGGTGCGAGTGTCCTGCGGGAGAATCATGGTCATGATAACATATCAATAACTAAATATGTATCATAGGGACGTTTGAGGTATGTTCAACTGTCCACATCTGGTAACAGGGAGACTAGCCTCTCCCTGGCTCCTCTGGGCTCCCTGCGTAATCCAGACCCCAGCTGTCAATCACAGAAGCCAAAAGCCTGTGATGCAGGCTTGACCCCTCCTCTACCACCTCCCACATTCTACAGATGAACTGATCCTGACCATGTGTCTGGAATCTGTCTACCCCCTTCTTAGCTAACTGTTCCCATTCTAGGTCACACACACCCCTGACCTTGGGTCTTGGCAGGGGCTTGTTCACTGGTTTCAGCCTCACACCACTTCTCAGCCCTCATGGCACCTCTCGGGCACTCATCCCAGGTGACCTTCCTTTTTGAACATTACCCTCCCTCTGCCTCCACACTAGGTACACACATCTATTTTTGGTCCAGGTTCCCTATGTGGCTCATCTGGGGTGTACCCAAGCCTCTATCACCCCCTCCTCCACCCCAGACCACTCATACACATCCATAGCTTTAATTACTATCTTCCCAGAAGGCTCCAAACACATTTAGCGCCAGCCTCTCCTTGGAACCTCCATTCCAGGGTCCAGGAACAGCTTGGATGTCCCAAAGTCACCTCAACTCAAAATGCTCAGCTCACAGTTCACCACGCCCCCCCCCCCCAAGCCTCTGTGTTCCTCATCTCATCACATCTGTCCCTACATGCAGACCACGTCTGTCTTCACCCTCTCCCTTCTCTGTGTCCTCTCCATCACTCTCTCAGCTGGTTCCAACTCTGACACCTCACGAACATACCCAGCCACCCCAGGTGATGGTCCCCCTGGGCAGTACCACGGGGTCCTGTTCCTGAGGGGGCATCCCAAACCATGCCCCTGCTGAGCTCCAGGGCCACACCCTCTCTGCACTGGCCTGGGAGATGTGTGATTTGAGGGTGGGAGATATCCAAGGACAGCTGGGTGTTCACGCCCACAGCTCAGGGCTGAGGTCGACCTGGAGAGAGATTTGACGTCACCTGTTGGACAAGAGGGACTCACCCTGGGGAGAACAGTGAAGTGAGAAAATTAGAAGTGGGGGGAGAAACCTTGGGAAGCATCCCACCAAATGTTTATCAACCATCCAGGGGAAGAGGAGGGAATATATTTATATGTGTGCACATGTATATGCATGTACCATATATATGTACATACATGTATATACACAGCCAACTGAGTTTCCTAGAGAGCTCATTGATTGTTGCCAAACTCGGGCATTTATAGCCAACCTATGCCTCCACTCAGCTGTCAAGTGAGAGTAGTTCCAACGTGAATGTTGGAGGATGTTTTATGTATCAAGTTAAACAAGCTGAAGATGTGTGTGAGAACCTCACGCATTCGCTGATGGTGTGAGTTACTACTCAGTCAGGCCGTCGTTCTCTGAACGCCAGACGAAGTCCCTCAGTTTCTTGTGATGTGTTCACACCGTGATGGCTACAGACATTTTTTGTAAAAATAGGGATTCAATGTACATACCGTAGTATTCACCCAAGACACATTTTATTAAGTTTAATCTTTACTATTGACAATTTCTCCATCACTTTCTTAAGTCCAGAGTCAGAGGACACTGAAAAGAACACATCCAGCCCTCACTCGGTAACGTTCGCCCGTTTCTATGGCGTAAGTGTTTTCATCACAGGGTGTTTCAAGCTGCCAACATGGGGTCCCTCACCGCAGAAGGAGGAAGAGAGGTGGGGTCACCCTGTTATATAACATCACCTGCATGCAAGTACAGTAGGTACAAATCACCCCAAGAGCAGAGGCAGCACTAAATAATAACAAGTGGCAATTTTTGAGTTTCTGTTACCTTATTTTTAATACAAATTATTTAATCGCAGGTTTCCATGAGTTAATTTTTAATGATGGCTGTGTTTAACACCTGGCTTGCAAAAACCCTGGAATCTCAGCCACCTGCTCCCACAAGCCAGTGCAGGCTGGCTCCAGCACAGCTAGGGGAGTGGCCCCTTTCTGGGATGGGCTCACAGGGAAGGATAACAAGGAAGAAGTAGCCAAAGAAGAGGTTCATGCCAAGAGCAGAGCAGCGGGGCCCTGGGAGCTTCACAGAGCTGCCCTCCTGGTCCAGGCTGGCATGTGTAGGCAGAGTGGGCTCCCCCACAGGGGCACAAAGAGGCCCCGTGGTCTGTGTCTGGAGGCTGGAAATTGCCCAGGCTTCTCTCTCTCCTTCCATCCTCCCTCCTTGAGCTTTTCCAGGGAGTAGAGCAGAAAGAGTGGGGCCTGGGGAAACCATCAGCTCCCCATCTGTGAAGTGGGGCAGAGTGGACAAGGGGAAGTCAGGCAGGTGCCTGGGAGGGTCCAGGCTGGGCTGGCCCATGCTGTGTGTGTGTGGGGGGGGGTGGTCTAGCAGGACTCAGAAATGTCACTCCCTCTCCAAGTTCTGGCTTTCTGGCCCAGCCCACTGAGGTTAGGTTCCCGGAGTCCCTTCGCATAAGCAATCTGAGGGCTGACAGAGGCAACACCAGCCACCTGCTCCCCATCTCCCCTCCCCCAGGGACCCCAAATGAACAGGGAGGAGTCAAACCCTGCCCTCCCCAATGTTCCCTGCCTGAGAGCAAAGCCCTCCTGGTTCTTTCTGGATCCTCCCCAGGCCTCTGGGGCAACTGCTCTGAACTGCGGGGAGTGCTCTCAGAGCCCCCGCCCCACCACAGCCTCCAGGTGGGGGCGCAGTGAGGGAGAGGGGCCCACCCTGCACCAAGCCCCGCCCACCCAAGGCAGCCCAGTCCCTCCCCTCAGGCAGGTCTGACAGGCTCAGCCTGGTGGGACCTTCAACATCCTTTGTCCTGCTCCCTGGACCTGGGAGAGGTGAGTGGGCGGGGCAGCTCGGGCTGAGAGAGGACTGGGGGCAGGCACCTCAGGGGTAACAGGGGCTTCTGCCCGACAGAGGGGACCACCGCCCTTCAACAAGGCAGGCTCCCCAACATCTCCTGGGGCAGAAAAGTCAAAACCAGTCTCTGGGATAAAGGCCTTTGGAGGGAGTGCAGGAAGAAAAACCTGGGAGTTGGGTCCCTGTCATCCCAGGGTCCAATCTGAGAGCGATTTCAGTGTCCAGGGTACTACCAGCACTTGGGTAGCATTTGGGGATGCAGCAAGCCAGAGAGGGCTGCCCTGCTCAGGGCCCCTGGGGTGGGGCAGATCTCAATGTCCCACACTGTCCAGGTTCCCTGGGGACATGCCCTGACCTGCCTCCAGGCAGCTAAGGCCCAGGGATGCGCACTTCAGGAGGAGCCCAAGGCCCAGCCCAGGGGAGGCTCTCCTGGGCTCAGTGGCATCCAGGCAGGTTGGGGGATGCCATCCGGCCCTGGGGTGGGGGAGCAAGCTGATATCATCTGAAGGTGCACTGGCGCCTGGTACTTCTCCTGAATCATCTCCTTTAACTGTCTCAAGTCATCTCTTCAGTTCATTCAGCAGATGGGCCCTCTGCTGGGCTTCAGCCCCACCACCAGTACTCAAAGGGCTCCTTCTCTATCCACTGTACCACACGCTCGTCACGGGGAGCACTCCAGGATGCCTCCTAGTCCCCTTGCAGGGCTCAGGGTAGGGGTCTCCTCCCTCAGGAAGGCTACCCTGACTGCCTCCTGATCAGGTGCTTTTGAACTCTGGGCTCCCACAGTGTGGTCCCTCCTCCTCCTACTCCTCCAATCACAGCTGTTGTCAGAGTATCACAATGGCTGTGTTAATCCTAGTTTTCCCTTCTAATCCGAGTTTCAAAAACTCCGCCATTCAAGTTTCACTTTAGTATATTTGTAAGGGAGGAAGAAAATTTCCTCTACCTTCCTAGGTTCTCTAGGTCGGTCTAATAATTAAATCTGCAGGAGACAGATTCACAAGAGAAAATAACCAAATGTATTGACATATGCGCATGTGAACCCCTCGTACATGAGAGAGACAGAAGCCCCACATGCATGAGAGGTTCAAAGACAGGGAGGGGGAAGGAGCGTGGACTGAAAGCAGTGGGAATGGGAACACGTCTTCCCACAACACACGTAACCATTTCTCTTGTGAAAGATCATTCTGAGCAGGACGCCCTCAAAATGTAGTGAAAACGTAGTTAGAGTCAGTATGGAAATTACAGCTGTTTGAATACATATGTTAATTTCACACACCGTCCAAGTGAATAAAATAAAACCATATAGTCCTACACAGAACTCATAGAGTGTACACTCTGGAGAAGCCCCTCCCACAGGCCCAGCTCCAGATCATGGGGAGCAGGTCCCGGCGCTGCTCTCTGAAGTGCACTGTGCTTTGTGCTGAAGACACAGCTGTGCACGACTCCTCAAATGTACCTTCGGCAAACAGACCACAGCCTTTTCTAACTCAGTGATGTTAGAGGTAAACACTGAATCAAGAACCCAGAGAGGTTCCCGGAGGGAAACTGTGACATGAAGGGGAAACCACACAGGAAACCAGCCCAAACCTCCAACTGCACCTGCTCCTGGGTGGTCCTTGTGTTCAGGGACCCTGAGCGCTCCCTGGTGGTCGCAGCCTCTCCTGCAGGGAGGTTTATGTCTGGGCTCACACTGACTTCCCCTCACTGTGTCTCCTGCACAGTAATACACCGCCGTGTCCTCGGTGGTCACGGATCTCAGCTGCAGGGAGAACTGGTTCTTGGACGTGTCACTGGAGATGGTGGTACGGCTCTTGAGGGAAGGGCTGTAGTAAGTGTCACCATCATAATCTATGCGCGCCACCCACTCCAGCCCCTTCCCTGGTTTCTGGCGGATCCAGCTCCACAAGTAGTAACCACTGAGTGAGCCCCCAGAGACAGCGCAGGTGAGGGAGAGGGTCTGCGAGGGCTTCACCAGTCCTGGGCCCGACTCCTGCAGCTGCACCTGGGACAGGACACCTGGGGACAAGGAGCATCAGGCCCTGTCAGTCACGTGCAGTCACAACCACCCCACAGACCCCTGTCTGACCACTGGGTCCCTCACCTTGAGGGGCTGTCACCAGGCACAGGAGAAGACCCAGCAGTCTCATCTTCTTCTAGACCACGGCTCTGCCTTCCCCAGAGACCTCAGCCCTGTGTGAGGAGAGAGCTGTGAGCCTCCCCAGCCCAGGGGAGGATTTATCCTGGAGCTTGTGGAGAAATTTGCATGTGGGGCAGCCTGTTCCTTATAAGTGGAGGCTGGAGGTCAGGCTGTGCTGGTCCTTCTGGGGCCCTGTGGGGTCATCTCTTCCTTTGAAGCAACTCAGTATGTAAGTCAGGTATAGGGGATAGTCTGGTTCATGAGACACATTGGAATGTGGTCAAAGGTCTTCCTCACCTTCTGTGTGAAGGAAGAAGTGATGGACTAGATGAGTAGGTTACACTTTTAAATTCCCATGCATCTTTCATAGTGATTTAAAAGGGATTAGAATTTGTTGAGATAGTTTCAGAATCCAAACACTTTAGTGTATCCACCATTTCCTAATATTTAATCGTAATTTCATATAAATATTATCTACCTTCTTGAAACAATTTTTAAAAAGAACAGTCGTGCTCAATAACTTATATCTCAATTTTATTTAAATATATTTTTATTGATATTATTCTTTAGAGAGAGAGGAAGGGAGAGTGGCCATAGAAACACAATGTGGGAGAGGAACATCTACTGGCTGCCTCCAGCACACCCCGTCTGGGATCTAACATGATACCCTGGCCTGTGCCCTGACCAGGAATCGAACAGGGATGATGCTCAGTTCTCTGATTCACTCCGACCAGGCACTGGCATGTTAATTTTACAACGTTATTTTGATCTGAGATATTTCCTCCCTAGCTCAGGCAGGTGGGACATTCATTGTTCATTATTAATGTTTCAATTTTGTAATTGTGTCTACAGCTTCCTGTGTGGACTCTTCCTTTATGCACCCACGGCACACGGCAGAGACCCCAAACTAGTTACGTGAGAAATCATTGTGATTTTACTTGGAGAAAATACTAGAAATGTAAACAGATTATGCATGTGTACAACTCAGAATTATTCATGTGATGAAATGATTGTGACAGTAGATTGATCTGTTTTCTCTTTCGTGTTATCAGTGATGTCGGGGTCAGAGGGAGGTTAGTGAAGAGAATTTATTTCATCGATTTTCTCATAGGAAAGGAGACTTCAAACCTGAATTCAAACCTCACCCACAGACTCCGTCACCCCTGGGGGTGGTCACTGTGGTCAGAGGTGCTGGACTCTCCCTCAGAGCATACAGCGTCCTCAGTGTATAGTTAACACATTCTCCAATCAGAGTCTTTATTCAGAAATGGATTCTCTGTGTAGGACTGTCATTTAATTTCCTAAATTCAATCTTTGGTGGGAGAAATGTATTTAATTTAATAAAGGCTACTTCACCTCTGTTTTCTGTTTTGGGGCCTGTTTTTGTGAATCACACAGACCCCCAGGACGTGCTGAGCCTCATAGTCCAGGGGCATCGGCTGCAGCAGCCACAGGGACAGAGAGGTTCTGGCACCAGCAGTGAGGGGTGCTGGGAAACTGCTCAGAACTGGACGGGACTTAGACCTGGGTGAGGGGAGGAAGCTCGACGTGTTCTGAGTCACAGGACAGAGATGGGCCTGATGTTCATGGGCAGAGAGTTACTGGACATGTGGGTTTAAACCTCTTCCCCTGACGACACACGAGGACGTGCAGGGCATGATAGACACAGCTTCTGTCATCGTAGGAAACACCTGAGTGATTATGACCAGGAGTTTGTCAGAATAGAAACATTAAAGGTTCTGCAGGCAGGGATCAAGGGAAATAAGGAACGTGTCACTGCAAAGGGGTGAAAGGGGATTCCTGTTACCCACATGCACCTGCTCACAGTGTCTCTGTCTGTGAGGTAACAACTTCCAGGTCCAGGGGTTAGCACTTGGACACCTGTGGGTCATTACTCACATGGTCACACCATGTTCCACCCAAGTTGCACAGTTCTTTGAGGCTCCATTTATGAAATCCCTCAACACTTAGAGGGAAGAGTGGACACCTCTCCCTGCAGGAGCCATGGTGCTGGTGTGTCTGCGTGAGGGGCCCTCACATCATTGACCAGGACCCTGTCTTAGTTCATCACTGAGATCCTTCTTTGTCGAGGTGTGTATCAATTGATGGTTATTTTTCATTGCTGAGTAGTATTCCATTGACTGATGATCCATAGTTTGCTTATTTGTAAAATTAAAATGCCTTTGGGTTGTTGGTAACTTCTAATTCAAAGAACTTAAATATTTGTATATATTTTTGTATGAACATAAGGATTTCTCTTTCTGGAGCACACACTCCTAGTGGGACCATGGAGATTCATGGTATATATTTAATTTAATAAGAAATCACGATTCACTATGTGAAGAAAGAAGAACAGGAGGAGAAGAGGAGCCCAGTCACTGCCGACATGTCATCTGCACACACAGTGTCACCTCCTGACTTGTCCACAGTGAGAATATGAGAAGTTAGAGCCACAGAGAAAAACCAAGAACAGTCCCTGGATGCAGCTGAGAGCTGAGAGGAAATACCTGCTCACAAAAAGGAAGCCCCTCCTTCCCCCCTCACTTTGCACCTGCTCCTGGGCTGTTCTCCATGGTCAGTGTGTCCTGAGTGCCCTCTGGTGTCCTGAGCGCCCCCTGCAGCCCCGCCCTCCTGCCCCCCTCAGGAGGTTTGTGTCTGGGCTCACACTGACTTCCCCTCACTGTGTCTCCCGCATAGTAATACACGGCCGTGTCCTCGGTGGTCACGGAACTCAGCTGCAGGGAGAACTGGTTCTTGGATGTGTCTTTGGAGATGGAGGTGCGGCTCTTGAGGGACGGGTTGTAGTAAGTGCTGCCACCAGAGTTGATGCACCCCATCCACTCCAGGCCCTTCCCTGGTTTCTGACGGATCCAGCTCCAGCAGTAACCACTGGTTGTGATGGAGAATTCAGAGACAGCGCAGGTGAGAGAGAGGGTGTGCGAGGACTTCAATAGTACTGGGCCCGGATCTGGCAGCTGTACCTGGGACATGACACCTGGGGACAAGGAGCATCAGGCCCTGTCAGTCATGTGCATTCACAACCACCCCATGGACTCTGTCTGACCTGAGACCCTCATATTGGGGGGCTGTCACCAGGCACAGGAGAAGACCCAGAAGTCCCATCTTCTTCTAGACCATGGCTCTGCCTTCCCCAGAGACCTCAGCCAAGTGTGAGGAGAGAGCTGTTAGCCTCCCCAGCCCAGGGGAGGATTTACCTTGGGGCTTGAGGAGAAATTTGCATGTGGGGCAGCCTGTTCTTTATAAGTGGAGGATGAAGTCAGTCTGCCCTTGCTCTTCTGGGGCCCTGTGGGGGCATCTCTTCCCTTGGACTCACTCAGCATGTAAGTCAGGAATGGAGAATCACCTGGTACATGAAACGTATGGGAATCAGGTTAGAGAACGTGCTCATTTCAAATAAGTGGCAGACTCTATGAGTCGATTACATGTGTAGTTTAGCATGCATCTTTCAAACAGATTTATAAGGATTACATTTGTCCAAGTGGTTTAACAATCCCTTCTCCCTAATATCTGTACAACTGTCAAAACTATTTTCTAAACAATTGTATTTTTAAACATAAATTCGTGTGTGTGTATATACATATATATATATACATATACATATGTGTGTGTGTATATACATACATATATGTATCTATATACATATATACATATATATACATATATATGTATATACATATATGTGTGTGTGTGTGTATATATATATATATATATATATATATATATATATGATGTCTGTCTGAAAATCACAAAATAAGAACATTCATTCTTACTATCTTATTTGTTCATTTATTTTGTTACTTTGATCCAAATAACTGTATCCTAAGAACAGGTCATTGGGATACCCTTGATTTTGTTTGTTTAGTTTTATTTTATTTTGTTAAAGTATATTTTATACAAATTTTGAGTAACACTACACTAAATAACTTTAGGTTGTTCCTAGAAACATTTTTTTTTTTTTAACAATCTTTGCCAAACAGTTTCAGAAGCTGAGCATGGTCAGTCCTGTTTAGTATTTGGATGGGAGACCCTTGATTCTTGATGTTGATAGCTGGTAATCGTGACTTTGTGTCCCTCTTGAAACTCTTCCTAGTGGAAGCCCACGGCTTATTGCAGTGACCCCAAACAATCTCCATCATACATAATCTCATACACACATGGAGAAATTATTGGAAAAAATGATTATGCATTAGTAAAACTCAGACTCGCAGCAGATTAATGACCACTTTTCTCAGTCCAGCGTTATCAGTGAGATAGGTGTTCAAAAAGAGGGACATGAAGAGAATCTCAGCTCACATTTGCTCGTAGGAAAGGGATCTTTAATGCTGACAGGACCCTCAGTCCTGTCCTCCTCTGTCCTGTCCCTGGGAAGGTCAGAGGGAGTAGGGCTCTCCCACATAATCTAGAGCATCCTGAACGTATGACGCACACATTCTCCCATCAGACATATCACCAAGAACTATGTTGTCTCTTTACAAGCTGGTATTTTATTTCCCTTAATGGCATGGTTAATGGGAAAATTGTTTATTTCCAACAATGATCAATTAATTCATCACTGTTTCAACTAATGGGTCCTGTTTTTGAAGTTTTCTATAACTATTCTCAAGAAAATTTTCACTCTCCATTTCCATGGGAGGAGAAACCTGATATGAACACATTGGCACGAAACCCCATGGGAAATAACAGCTGGAATCCTTAATATAATTGAAATATATTTGCTGTGTCCTCTGACCAGGAGACCATCCTTCCATGGCATGAAGCTCTGATTCATTTCAGAGATTAATTCACTTTACTGGACATTACATTATGAATTGCTCTGTTGTATGTAGCATAGGAGACTAGACTAAAGCATGAGAAATTATATCATGTAGACGTCAGGCAGACGAGGAAGGAACCTCAAAGGATGTGAGGAGGATGATTAGCAGAGATGACAGAGACAGGATCCCAGAGGCTATTTTACGAGGAAGAAAGTGACCAGGAGGATGAAGGTGCAGAGAGGTCGTGAGAGGGACACGTGAGGAGATGACCTGGAGCTGTCGTCCGGGAAAGTGAATGTCCCAGTGAGAGCCCTGCATGGAGCTGTGTGTGCAGGACTCACATGGACAGTGAGAGAGCGAGGCCCTGGCGAGTGTGGGGACCTGGAGTGAGCTCAGACCCAGAGCGTGTGGACACACTGACTGTCCCCTGTAGACACTGCGTCCCCGTCACAGGGTGGAGAGGATGTGCAGGGTGCTCAGTCTTTCAAGGAGACAATTGGGTCCCATGGGAACCTAGTGAGATAAGGGTCCCTGAGCCTGGACACAACTTGTCTGGGAAAGAGAATGTTCTCGAGACGATTGTCGTCCTCAGTGAGATGTGGGAACACAGGGTCCAGGACAAGAAGGAGGGTACCTGGAACCCTGAACCACAGGAAGAGCAGGAGCGCCCTGAGCACCCTAAGGAGCTGTGCTCAGCTCCTCCCTGCGCGGTTCCGGTGTGATGTTCCCTGGTCGGTGGGTACCGAGGGCCCCCTGCTGGTCCTGAGTGGTCTGCGGGTCCAGAGCGCTCCCTGGTGTCCTGACCCCTCCTGGCGGACCTGAGGGTCTCTTGCAGCTCAGCCCCTCCTGTCTCCCTGCGGGGAGTTTGTTTCTGGATCATAGAGACCCCTGGTCAGGAAAATGTCACATGTCCAGTGTTTATCTCACTCAAATCCATTCGCATACTCTGTGTCTCTAGTTCTCCATAAATTACCTCTTAAAATAGCAACACGGACAACCCAGTTGAGCCCAAACTCCATGGTGAGTGCTCTGTGTTCAGTCCTGATCAGGGAAGGAGAACATCTGAGTACCTGGAGGTGGGCTCCTGTCCCAGAGCTGCAGGGTCGGGGCTGGGCTGGTTTTCATGAGCTGAGGGGCCCTATTTGCTTGTCCTCCTACTATAGAGGGAGCTCTGGACACTGGCATAAAGGACACAGTTTCAGAGTGTGGTGTGTCCAGGGTCATATGTCTAAGTAGAATTAGCCCTGGCATCTGGGCCCCTGCTCCTCCCAACTTGACCTAAATGATTCCCTGAATGACCTGTAGACAGGGGACATGCCCAGTGAGGGTTTCAGTGCTACCTGGGTGGACACTGGACCATGGTAAATATGATCCTGGTACATCACAGCAAGAAAAACTAAAGTAGTAGGAAACTAGGACAAAGGGTGCCATTTTTTTTTTCATTATCAAAATGGCTATTTATTAATCTATTGGCCTGTTGTCTGGTCTCCAGGAGGGTGAATAATTGCTGTCTTGGAGAGGTGTGAGCGATGATCTAGCTTAGCACCTTTGGGAGAAGATGAAGTTGAAGGTGAGACGATCACATTGTCTTCATTTTCTTTGAAATACCGTAGAAGGGAGCAGGAAATGTTGGGCACTTTGTGGCAAGCTTGGAGGCAGTAAGAGCGGCAGGTGGCCGCTGGCCACATATTTGGGGTAACAGCGCTGTTTCTTCACACCTGGGGAGCTCCATGCTCCCTTCCCGACACATGGCCTGGAAGGAGTGCACTGAGGTCACCGCGCTGTGTCCCGATTACACACACATTCAATGGGAGTCCCTGTTTCTGCATAATAGGTTTCTCATCTTTCCCTTTCAACTGTATGTTGTTTTCCCTCATGTTTTTTCATATATTACACGTGGTTCTATGCATCTCGGGGTTCTGTCCAAGGGTGCAGTTTTAACTATCATTTCTTAGAAGGCGCCCTGTACAAACACAGGAAGGTGATCAACCATCACACCCAGAGGGAGAGTAACGTGTGGTCATTTCATGTTCAGGAGATGGAAGTTCCTCTGACACTGTTTCCTCTGCACAGGGTTCAGAGGAACAACTGAGAACAGAGTGTGACCCTAGAGCCAGTGGACCAATGTTGGGGGACAGAGGGTGTCTGTGTGGGTCCCTGGGAAGCAGAAGCATGAACTACAGAGAAGCAGACAGGGCTCCCGGGTCCGAGTCCTTCAGAGGATTTGGAGCTGAATGTGCAGCAGCTGCACGGCCTCCTGTGTGGGGTTTGTTCTCTAGACTCTGCTGGACCAGGTTCAGTCACTGGGGATGGAGAAGCACGTCCGTCATGGCCAGGGGAGTTTAGGTAAAGTTGCAGTTAAAGATTTGTGAGTAATTAAGTTTAGGTCATGCAAGTGTCATTATTGGAAACCTGATGTCTGCATGTGACCATTGGGAACACTGTCACCATGTCTGTACCTGATGGGGGTCAACTGGGACAGGAACCTGACCCAGGACATCACTGGGAGAAATGCTACCTGGGTGCATGAATGGGGGGGTTAACCAAGACGGAGGACACACACGTCCAGGGTTCTTGTTTCGTCGGATTCTGACTTTCCTTATTGTTTAGCCAGTTCACATTTTCTTTCCTCACTTTCCTCTGAAATAACCACACATATATCCTAGGGTCATGAAAACACTGTGTTGAGAGTGTGCAGGAGCACAAGTCCTTTGTGAGTTGATTTGTACCTGACATCTTTCCTGAGTTCACTCTCTAGTTCTATCAGTTTTCTGGTGCAGTGTTTAGCGTTTTCAATATACAAGATGTGTGTTCTATGTATAGAGATAAAGAGACACTTTAACTTGTTTCCTTCTCATTTAGACATGTTATAGTATTTTTCTTGCCTAATTATTCTGGAAAAAAACTGCATTTCTGTTAAATAGAAGTAGTCACGGGGTGCCCTTGTGTGGGTCCTGATGTTAAAACAATAGATTTAAAGTGTGCTCTGTGCACCATGATATCACTTGTTGGCTTCTCCAATGTGACCTTTGTTATGTTGAAGTACGTCTCTTCTGTACCTAATTTGTGAAGAATTGTAACCATGAAGCCATTTTCAATCTTCAAATGCTTTTTCCTGCATCTACCTATATGGTGGCAAGTGTATGCTCCATTCTCATTTACATTCGTCAAACCATCCTTGCATCTAAGGCCATATCCGCTGCATCTCAGGAAAGGATCCTTTCAATGTGCTGCTAAGTTTCCTAGGACACCACAGAGGATTTTTGTGTTTATGATCATCAGGGATATGACCTGTCCTTTTTTGTGTAAACATACTTTGCTTTCTTATGAGTGTAATGGTTACCCCAATAATTGAGTTTGGAAGTCTTCCCTGTTCTTCCAATCCTTTGAAGTGTTTAAGAAAAAGTGTTTGTGCAGGTAGTACTTTTTCTTGAAGTTTTGATAGAATTCACCCTTGAATAAATGTGGACATGTGCCTTTCTTTGCAGAGAGGTTTTCATTAATACTCTACTTATTTTTAAAATTTCTACCAATCCAGCATAGTCAGGGAAAATTCTTAAATTAAGGAACAAAGCAGAGGACTGAGAAATACAATGTTGCCCTTCCCAGGCTGTGGACAGCACATGGAGTTCCCACAAGCACACACGAGGAGCTGAGCAGTGACAGGCTGACAGGCTCCTAACTCTGCATCCCTCAGGTAGATCCGAGCTACATGGACTGACAAGGGAGCAGCTCGGGGTCCCTGCCAGGGAGAGACCTGTCTCTACAAACTGCAGCCAGGGGCTGGTCTCTGCAGGTCTGAGGTGGTGGGACCACCTCCCACCTGAGACTCCGTAGTCATACCTGTCTGTTCTTCCTCCTGAAGAAGGGAGGGATTCGGTGAAGAAAGCGGCAACGTTCTTGTCCTCAGGATTTCTGTGCATGGAGAGAAAGCAATGGAAATGGGAACATTTACCCATTCCTCCTGTGAAAGGCCTCTCTGAGCCAGGACACCCTCAGAATTCAGTGATAATGTATTTGGGGTCAGTGTGGAAATTACAGTTGTTTTCAGAAGACAGGTTTATTTCATATGCCATCCAAGAGAATGAAGTAAAACCATTTTTCTGCACATCAGAACTTTTCTAATAATATAATAAGTCTTTCAATATACAGAGGCGTCAGTGGAGCCTTAGAACCAAAGGTCTAGAGAGACTTGTAGAAACTGTTATCTGGAGAGGAAGCCCAGAGCCTCAGAGGAAACAGCCACAAACACCACCTGCACCTGCTCCTGGGGCTGCACCACAGAGTCGGTGGGTCCTGAGCGCCCCCTGCTGTCCTAAGGTCCCCCTGCAGCTCCGCCCTCATGTCCCCTTCAGGAGGTTTGTGTTTGGGCTCACACTGACTTCCCCTCACTGTGTCTCTTGCACAGTAATACACGGCCGTGTCCTCGGCTCTCAGGCTCTTCAGTGTCATATAAACTTCATTCTTGGAGGTGTCCCTGGAGATGCTGAGTCGGGATTTGAGCGATGGGTTATAATTTGTGCTTCCACCACTCCACATAGCACCGACCCACTCCAGCCCCTTTCCTGGAGCCTGGCGAGCCCAGTACACATGATAGCTCGTCAAAGAGAATCCAGAGACAGTGCAGGTGAGGGAGAGGGTCTCCGAGGGCTTCACCAGTCCTGGGCCCGACTCCTGCAGCTGCACCTGGGACAGAACACCTGGGGACAAGGAGCATCAGGTCCTGTCAGTCACATGCAGTCACAACCACCCCGCAGACCCCTGTATGACCTCTGAGACCCTCACCTTGGGGGGCTGTCACCAGGCACAGGAGAAGACCCAGCAGTCTCATCTTCTAGACCACGGCTCTGCCTTCCCCAGAGACCTCAGCCCTGTGTGAGGAGAGAGCTGTGAGCCTCCCCAGCCCTGGGGAGGATTTACCCTGAAGAATAGGGAGAAATTTGCATATGAGACAGCATTTTCTTTATAAGTGGGGGGACAGAGGTCAGGCTGCCCTAGTCCTTCTGGGGCACCTGTGTGGACATCTCTTCCCTTGAACTCACTCAGCATGTAAGACAGGGATAAGGGATCACCTGATTGATGAGACTTATTGGAGTCAGGTTAATGAACATGCTCATCTCTGATGATAAATGATGTACTGGATGAGTAGATCATATATATATATATATATATATATATATATATATATATATATATATATATATATATATATATATATTTAATGTAGAATATTTATTATACATTAAATTATTTAAGTCAGTACACTATTTATTTTTAATTATTAAATTATGTTTATTAATTGGTTTTTGTTACAGATGTTTCTCCTTTTTCCCCCATTGACACCCTCCTCCCCATCCCCCCGCCCCATCCCCAGTTTTGCTGTCTATGTCCATTGGTTATGCATACATGTATATAAATTCTGTGGTTTATTTCTCCCCCCCCAACACTCCCTCTTCTGAAGTTTTCAGTCTATACCCTACCTCTATGTCTCTGGGTCAATTTTGTTCATCAGTTTGTTTAGTTCATTATATTCCACAAATAAGTGATATCATGTGACATTTGTCTTTCTCTGCTTGGCTTGTTTCTCTTAGCATAATACCCTCCAGGTCCCTCCATGTCCTCTCAAAGGATAAGAGATCTTTCTTTCTGACAACTGCATAGTATTCCATTGTGTACATGTACCACAGCTTTTTTATCCACTCATCTACTGATGGACACTTGGGCTGTTTCCAGATCTTAGCTGTTGTAAATAGTGCTGTTATGAACATAGGGGTACATATATTCATTCTGATTGGTTTTTCAGTCTTCTTAGAGTATATTCCTAGAAGTGGGATCACTGGGTCGAATGGCAGTTCAATTTTTAACTTTTTGAGGTAACACCATAGTGTTTTCCACAGTGGCTGCACCAGTCTGCACTCCCACCAGCAGTGTACTAGAGTCTCCTTTTTTCCACACCCTCACCAACACTTGTTTGATGATTTGTTGATGGCTGCCATTCTAACAGGTGTGAAGTGATACCTGATAGTTGTTTTCATTTGCATCTCTCTAATGATTAGTGGTGTTGAGCTATTTTTCACGTCTCTTGTCCATTTGTATGTCCTGTTTGGTGAGGTGTCTATTTAGATCCTCTGCCCATTTTTTAATTGGGTTCTTTGTCTTCCTTTTGTTGAGTTGTATGAGTACTCTATATATTTTGGAAATTATCCCCATATCTGATGTATCATTGGCAATTATGGTCTCCCATACAATGGGTTCCCTTTCCATTTTGATGATTGTTTCTTTTGCTGTGCAGAAGCTTTTTAGTTTGATGTAGTCCCATGTGTTCATTTTTTCCTTTGATTCTCTTGCCTTAGATGTTGGATCAGTGAAAATTATGCCGCATATGATGGCTGAAATTTTGTTGCCTATATTTTCTTCTAGAATTTTTATGGATTCATGAGTTACATCTAAGTCTTTTTTCCATTTTGAGTTTATTCTTGTGTATCGTGTAATATGGTGGTCTAACTTCATTTTTTTAATCCTCACTGGAGGATATTTTTCTATTTATCTTCAGATAGAGTGGAAGAGAGGCAAAGAGAGAGAAACATCGATGTGAGCGGGACACATCGATTGGTTGCCTCCCAGGGCCGGGGACGAATCGCAACTGAGGTCCATGCTTGCCACAATCTGCAAAGCTGGTCGAACCAGACCTGAGGAGGGGCGACGGGAGACCAAGAAAGACACAGAGACATGATAGAGAGAAAAACTGGAGGGGTGGGACATTGCACTCTGATGGAGAAAGAGTCACTCTGAGCTAGCTCAGCAAGTTTATTCCTTAGCCAATGAAGCGGGGGGAGGAGTTCAAAAGCTTCATCATTTCAAACACCAGATGTTTGCGCCGGCCTCTAGGTCTAGACTGTCGATACATTTATGCCCGCGGCTCAGATGCTCCTGGGTGAGCCTTGCAAACACCACAGGAGCAACAAGGGACCTTGGCTCAGCCGCCCTCCACACTTGATTTTACCGGAATCGAACTCGAGGCTCATTGGTCCTCTGGCCGACGCTCTCCTGCGGAGCCAAACCGGCCAGGGCTAGATTATATTTTAAGGTCTCATGCATCTTTCTTATAGATTTAAAGACATTACATTGGTCCAGGGAGTTTCTTAAACCAAATCTATAATATATACACAATTGTCAAATCTTTTTATAAACAATTGTATTTTTATAAAAATAATTTCATTTTTACAATGTCTCCCTTCTCTGAAAATCACAAAATAAAGACATTTATTGTCAGTATATTATAAGTGTGCTTCTGTTGTCATGGTGATCCAAGGAAGTATATCCCAAGAACAGTCAATGGGGATATCCTCGATTCTTTTCTTTATTTTGCTTTGTTTGGTAAAATGATACTCATTATAAGTTATGAGTAACATGATATGATATGCTATTTTTAAAGATATTGCTAGAACTTTTTTCTTACCTTCTTTACCAAACACCTCAGCAGCTAAGCCAGGTCAGTCTTGGTTAGTACTTGGGTGGGAGACCCTTGATCCTTGATGTTGAAAATTGGCAATTCTGTCTTAGAGTCCCTCCTCAGAATCTTCCCTTCTGCAAACTCATGGAATATTGTGGAGATCTCAGTGTAATTTTATAATCACGTTTATACATGGAGAAGTAATTGAAAATACAGTGATGATATATCAGTAACATTCAGTCTCTTTTGTACAGTATGTTGAAATAATAATGGCAGCAGATTAACTGATCTCTTTTCTCAGTCCAATGTTATCAGTGATGTTGTGGTTAAGGGGAGGGGAAGGAGAGAACTCCCAGCACAGATATCCTTGTAGCAAAGGGAACTTCAACCCTGACAGGAACCTTCACTCTCACTCTCCTCTACTCTGCCCCTGGGGAGGGTCACTGTGGTCAGAAGTGCTGGGCCCTCCCACTGCCCATATAACTTCCTTAACGTATAATGCACACCTTCTCCAGCAGACACACGACTTGGAAACCTATTGTCTCTTTGTAGGATCCTCTTTTCATTCTCTTGATGGAATGTTTGTTGGGAAAATATTAACAATGTTCAGTTTATCACTATTTGATTTAACTGGACTTGTTTTTGATTATTTATATAACACCTCACCAGAAAATTGTCACTCCCCTTTGCCCATGGGAGGGGAAACCCTCACATGAACACAGTGGGCACTAAACCCAATGGAAAAATGATGGCTGGAATCCTTAATATCATTGAAATCTGTTTGTTGTTTCCTCTGACCAGGAGACCAAAATTCCACACAATGAACCCCTGATTCTTCCAGAGATTAATTCATTTGATTAGAGTTTAGACTGTGAATTTTCTTAGAACATGTAGCATAGAAAACAAGACTAAACCTTGAGAAATTATATCATGTAGATGTCAGGCAGACGAGGAAGGAACCTCAGAGGACGTGAGGAAGGTGCTGAGCAGAGATGACAGAGACAGGATCCCAGAGGGTATTTCACGAGGATGAAAGTGACCAGGAGGACGAAGGTGCAGAGAGGTCGTGAAAGGGACACATGAGGAGATGAACTGGAGCTGACGTCCGGGAGAGTGAATGTCCCAGTGAGAGCCCTGCATGGAGCTGTGTGTGCAGGACTCACATGGTACAGTGAGAGGTGAGGCCCTGGCGAGTGTGGGGACATGGACACCTGGGGGGGGGGGGCGGACGTGTTTTTTTTTTCATCTAGAAATACATTTTATTTATTTATTTATTTATTTTTTATTATTTTTTTATCATGTGAATTATTTATTTATTTATTTTTTATTAATTTATTTTTGTTACAGATGTTTCTCCTTTTTTCCCCATTGACACCCTCCTCCCCATCCCCCCACCCCGTCCCCAGCTTTGTTGTCCATGTCCATCAGTTATGCATACATACACATAAGTTCTGTGGTTTATCTCTTCCCTCCCCCCCACCCCCTGTTCTGAGGGGTGTCATTCTATACCCTACTTCCACATCTCTGGGTCTACCCTGTTCCTCAGACTGTTATGTTCATTATATTCCACAAATGAGTGAGATCATGTGATATTTGTCTTTCTCTGCTTGTCTTGTTTCGCTTAGGATAATACTCTCGACGTCCCTCCATGTCGTCTCAAAGGATAAGAGCTTCTGCACAGCAAAAGAAACAACCATCAAAACAGATAGGGAACCCACTCTATGGGAGAGCATAATTGCCAATGATGCATCAGATAAGGGGTTAATCTCCAAAATATATAGAGTGCTCATACAACTCAACAAAAGGAAGAAAAAGAACCCAATTAAAAAATGGGCAGAGGAACTAAATAGACACCTCTCCAAACAGGACATACAAATGGCTAAGAGACATATGAAGAAATGCTCAACATCACTAATCATCAGAGAGATGCAAATTAAAACAACAATGAGGTATCACCTCACACCTGTCAGAATGTCCTCCATCAAGAAATCATCGAACAACAAGTGTCGGATGTGGGTTTTGAACCATGTTCTCCAGGGCAGGTGCTCAGATGACCACCTCTCAGGAGATGCTGGGAGCAGGACTGTGGGGTGACGGTGCCCCCTAGTGGTGATTTGAGCCATGCAGGCTGCAGGACCCTAGAGACTGAACCAGCTGTCTCTCTACCAAAGACCAGGGGAAGGAAGAGCTCACCTTTAAGGTCAGGCTTTTCCTCTCTGAAGAGGAGAGAGACACAAGACTCTGACAATGAGGGTATTTTGTATCATTGCAACGTCCTCATTAGTGACGCACATGGGAGTATCTCTGGTCAATTTGGTATTTTTAGCGTTTTTGTCGGACCTGCTGAAATGATAATTTTAGAAAGTGTGAATGAGTAGAAAAAGCAGCTGAACATATTGTTTTCCAATAAGCATATCCGTGGCTGGGTAGTTAGCTGGTTGGATTGTCATCCTGTACACTGAAAGGTTGTGGGTTCAGGTCTTCGTCAGGACACACACCTACGTTGTGGTTGTGATCCTTGTTTGGAGAGCAGGTGGGAGGCAACCAACTGATATTTCTCTTTCCCGTCCTTTCTCTAAAACGAATGAGTGAGGAATAAATACATAAATACACAAGTACAGTAAGTATAATGTTTGTTCAAAGGCACATTCTCTGAAACAGACACACACACACACACACACACACACACACTGATGATTTTCATGGTAATGAACCCCAAATGTCACTTTTCTCCTGTACCCAACACATAGGCAATCCCCCCCCCCCACTTACCTTAACCTACTGTGTGACCTTCCTTCACAAACAGAAGAAACCAACATGATTGAAGTGTACACAGGGATGTGCCTGTACCTGAGGTTTCCTGTTCTCCCAGCACCGGGAACATGGCACCTGTAGCTACTGCCCTTCTAGCAGGTGTGGGTGCACCAGGAACTGTGGGGATCACCAAGAACAAGACAAGGTCCTAAGGGTCAGGCTGTCAGGTGGCATTCCTGTGTGAGTCAGACATTGGGATTGTCAAACACTGAATTTAAATCCCTCTGATTACTCTGAGAAAACCTTAAAGGTAACGAGAGGCAGACCTCAGGGTCATGAATCAACTGCAGCTGAGAGGTGGAAACTCAGAGAATCCAGGGAGATGGAGAAACTGACAACACACAGACCCAGAGATGAACAGGACGTCAACAGGCTCCTGAGGAGATGCCTGGACATCAGGACCTGCATGTCCAACCCCACAGGAATCTCCTCACAGCTGCAGGACGGCTGTTCTAGGAGGAAACACACTGAAGGAGAACAGACCAGTGTTGGTGAGCATGAGGAGAGAGGAACACTTGTTCTCTGTCGGTGGGAAGGTGAGATCCTGCAGCCACATGGAAACAGCGGCTGTTGGTTCCTCCAAAATGAGAGTAGGAACCCTGCGTGATTGAGCAGTGAGCTCCCAGGTGTTCATGGAATAATAAACCCAGGACTCTGGAGAGGTGTTGCACGGCCCTGTGCATTGCAGCCGTGTTCAGTGTAGTGAGACGTGGAAACATCTCTGTCCATCAGTGGGTGAGTGGACAAACATGTGTGATATTCTCAGGATGGGATATTACTCAGCCTTAAATCACAGGGAAACCCTGCACAATCCCCAGCCTGGAGGACACTAGAGAACACTGTGCTCTGTGAAATAAAACCGTCAGGGAAAGGCAAATACTGTCTGATTCCACCTACACTGTGTCAGAGACCAGGGGTGCAACAGCGCTGGGATACCCAGGTAAAGAAAGCACGCGGAGCCGACATCAGAAGAGATAAACACATGGCAGCAGCTTCATTCAATGCAGCTAATGGCTTTTATAGACACGTGTCGGGGACACTGCACGGGGCGGTGCACGACAGGGAGCAGGGCGCATGCGTCCTAGGCCTTTGCTGTATCATGCTCAGAACGGTAACGTGGTCTGCGCCTGCGCAGCCAGCTCCGCGGTCCTGTCCTGAACCACGGCCTCTATGAACAAGCCGGTTCCAGGGCCCTAACACACTGGGAATTAATTAGGATTCCTTCCAGCAGAGTGTGCAGGATCCCAGGCCTGGGTGTGGTGAAGGCTCTGGCAGGAGACGGGATAGTGGAGGGTCGGCGGCCCTGGAGTCCTGCGCTGACGGAGAACAAAGACGGAGGCAGCTGGAGGAGACACTGTGTCAGGACACAGTCAGCCCTGGTCCTGGGCCCTGTGCAGCCACAGGAGCCTGGGTGTGTCTGCTCAGTGTGTGGAGCCGTCCACCCTCAGGGCCTGTGGACAATGATGGGACATTCAATCCCCACGGAGGGGAGCTTTCCCCTGGGAATGGAGAGAAGGAGACAGAGCCCAGCAAAACCCTGTGGTCCTAGGGGGCTGTGTGCACACGCCAGACACGCCCCTTTGTGATCTCTGAGACTGGATCCTCCACTCTTAGTCATCACTGAGATCCTCCTGTGCTGAGGTGTGTATCAGTTGAGTGTTATTTTCATTGCTGAGTAGTATTCCATTGACTGATCTTCCCCAGTTTGCTTACTTGTAAAATTAGAAAGACTTTTGTTCTTTTTGCAGCTTCTAACAGAAAGATGCTATAAATAAAAATGTTTTCCTATTTAGAATTCATGAAGTGTATCAGTCCTGAGAATGCCCCTCCTGACCTCCAGCTCCAGGAGCACAAGGAACAGGCCCCAGCTGCTGCTCTCTGAAATCCCCGTGGTTTGTGCTGAAGACACAGCTGTGCACGACGCCCAGACCCCTGGTTGACTCGACAGTGACACTGAGGCAGGGCCATTGCTGGGAGACGCAAGTGTTGTCTGATGGAAAGTTTTGGCTCAGGAATTTCCTTGGTGCTTCCTGAAATGCCGGGAGCTTTAGAAATCTCCACATTTCCTGGACAGACTCAGACTGAGTGCTGACACAATAACGAAGCTCAAAAACTCCTTCACGTATTTTCTTCTCCGAGAAAAAATGCCGCACCTGGTGCATGTGAGAATGTTGCTAATAATGTGATAAAACTTTTAAAACAGAATCGTCAGTGATTGACACAGAATCATAGGTCTACAGAGACTATTGGAGAAAATGTTATATGGAGAGGAATCCAAGACTGTCAAAGGAAACAGCCATAAACACCACCTGCACCTGCTCCTGGGCTGCAACACAGAGTGTGTGGGTCCTGAGCGCCCCCTGGTGTCCTGAGCGCCCCCTGCAGCCCCGCCCTCCTGTCCCCTCAGGAGGTTTGTGTCTAGGCTCATACTGACTTCCCCTCACTGTGTCTCGCACAGTCATACAAGGCCTTGTCCTCGGTGGTCACGGAGCTCAGCTGCAGGGAGAACTGGTTCTTGGACGTGTCTCTGGAGATCGTGGTGCGGCTCTTGAAGGATGGGTTATAGCCAGTGTTTCCATTATATGCTATAACCCCGACCCACTCCAGCCCCTTCCCTGGTTTCTGGAGGATCCAGTTCCAATAGGAATAACTGGTTGTGATGGAGAGTCCAGAGACAGCGCAGGTGAGGGAGTGGGTCTGCGAGGGCTTCACCAGTCCTGGGCCCGACTCCTGCAGCTGCACCTGGGACAGGACACCTGGGGAAAAGAGCATCAGGCCCTGTCAGTCACGTGCAGTCACAACCACCCCACAGACCCCTGTCAGACCTCTGAGACCCTCACCTTGGGGGGCTGTCACCAGACACAGGAGAAGACCCAGCAGTCTCATCTTCTTCTAGACCACGGCTCTGCCTTCCGCAGAGACCTCCAGCCCTGTGTGAGGAGAGAGCTGTGAGCCTCCCCAGCCCAGGGGAGGATTTACCCTGGAGCTTGAAGTGAAATTTGCATGTGGGGTTTCCATTTCCTTATAAATGGGGGGACTGATGTCCAGCTGCCAGGGTTCTTCTGGGGCTCCTCTGAAGGCATCTCTTCCCTTAAACTCACTCACCATGTAAGTCAGGGATAGGGGATCATCTGTTTCAAGAGAACTACTGGAATCAGGTTAATGGACACGCTCGTCTCTGATAAATGGTGGATGAGTTGAGTATATTATATTTTTAAGTTCTCATGCATCTTTCAAATAGATGTAAAGGGATTATATTTGTCCTGGTAGTTTCTTAAACCCAACTTTCTAATATATACAAAATTGTTAAATATTTTTATGAACAAGTGTATTTTTATAAACCTAATTTCATATATACAATGTCTTCCTTCTCTGAAAATCACAAAATAAGGGACATTCATTCTCATTATTTTGTATGTTTATTTATGTTTTATGGTGATTCAAGAAACTATATCTCAAGAACAGATTAGTGAGAGATCCTCAATTCTTTTCTTTATTATGTTTTGTTTGGTTAAAATGATGTTCATTATAAGTTCTGAGTAACACTATACGATAGGCCATGTTTTTAGGTTATTGTTGGAAACATTATTTACACTACCAGTTTGCTAGGTTACACTTTTAAATTCCCATGCATCATTCAATCCGATTTAAAAGTGATAAGCATTTGTTCAGATAGTTTCTGAATCCCAATACTCTAGTATATCCACTATTTCCAAAATTTTCTATCATAATTTCATACAAATAATGTCTAGCTTTGTGCAAAAATAAATATAAAGGACATCCTTGCTCAATAGCTTTTATCTCAATTTTATTTAAATTTATTGTTATTGACTTTATTTTGAGAGAAAGAGGACAGGCAGGGGAGATAGAAACATCGACATGAGAGAGAAACATCCATCTGCTGCCTCCTGCACGCCCCCTACTTGGGATGGAGCGTGCAACCCAGCCATGTGCCTTGACCAGGAATCAAACCTGGTCCTTTCAGACCATGGGACGATGCTCAGTTCTCTGAGCCACACCAGCCAGGCGCTAATATCTTAATTTACGATGTTACTTTGATCTGAGAAAGTACCCCCCAAGCAATGGCAGCTGAGAAATTCTTAATTATTTTTGTTAGAAATTTTGTAGTTGTGTCTACAGCTTCCTAAGCAAACTCTTCCATTATGCACCCCATGGCCTATGGCAGAGACCCCAAACTAGTTACATGACGCATAACCATGCTCTTCCATGGAGAAAAGACAAGAAATGTAAGCAGATTATGCATGAGTACAACTCGGAATCATCCATGTGTGAAATGATTATGGTAGAAGGTTGACCTGTTTTCTCAGTCTAGTTGTATCAGTGATGTCAGGGTTCAGAGGGAGGTTAGTGAAGAGAATTCCTTCCATAGATTATCTCATAGGAGAGGAAATTTCAAACATGACTTCAAACCTCAGTCACAGACTCTCTCTGCCCCTGGGGATGGACACTGTGGTGAGAGGTTCTGGGCTCTCCCAGAGAACATATAACGACCTTAATGTATAATGAACACATTTTCCCATTAGATATTTATTCTGTGTGTATGCCTGCCATGTATTACCCTAAATGAAATATTTGGTGGGACAAATGTATTTAATTTAGCAAACTCTAATTCACCCGTTTTCTGTCCTGGGCCTGTTTTGGTGAATCACACAGACCCCAGGACGTGCTGAGCCTCATGGTCCAGGGGCATCGGCTGCAGCAGCCACAGGGACAGAGAGGTTCTGGCACCAAGAGTGAAGGCTGGTGGGAAACTGCCCAGAACTGGACGAGACTTTGACCTGGGTGAGGGGAGGAAGCTGGAAGTGTTCTGAGTCACAGGACAGAGATGTGCCTGATGTTCATGGGCAGAGTGTTACTGGACATGTGGGTTTAAACCTCTTCCCCTGACAAACCAGGAGGACGTGCAGGGCATGACAGACACAGCTTCTGTCATCGTAGGAAACACCTGAGTGATTCTGACCAGGAGTTTGTCAGAATAGAAACGTTAAAGGTTCTGCAGGCAGGGATCGAGGGAAATAAGGAACGTGTTACTGCAAAGGGGGGAAGGGGATTCCTGTTACCCACATGCACCTGCTCACAGTGTCTCTGTCTGTGAGGTAACAACTTCACAGGTCCAGGGGTTAGCACTTGGACACCTGTGGGTCATTACTCACATGGTCACACCATGCTTCACCCAAGCTGCACAATTCACTGGAGTTCCATTCATGAAATCCCTCAACCCTTAGAGGGAAGAGTGGACACCCCTCGCTGCAGGAACCATGGTGATGGTGTGTCTGTGTGAGGGGCCCTCATGTCATTGACCAGGACCCTGTCTCAGTCCATCGTCATCATCATCATCATCATCATCATCATCATCATCTTTATTATCACCATTTGCCTACTTAAGATTATTCTTATTTTTAGAGAGACGATTATTGTACAACATACTGACCCCTTATATCTATTTTTGACCATCTTGTGTAGTTGTTAAGTTAATATGTAGTCAGACTCTATTTTAGTTTTTTGTTTCAATGCTGACAACTGATGGGTCATTCCTGCCTCTTCTCCATCTGCCCCACACTGGGACCTGATGAGAAAGGTTAGGTCTCCTCTTAAATGTCATTGGGAGATTGAAACCCACAAACCCCTGGAAGGAAAATCCCTCCCCTTCCCCACCACCTCACCATAATAAAACCCTAAACCCGTCTCCTTTCCTGGTCTATCAAAGCTCCTCTGACTTGCTGACGGGCCTTTCCTGTGCTTCCCAGAGATGCCAACTGTGTACCTGATACACATTCCATGTCCCCTCTGTGTGTTTGTCCTCAGCCTGGACATCTGCACAAGCTGTCGTGGGTCCCTCTGCCTCTACCTGGTGTCAACTGCTCTGGATGCTGTGAGCATGATGCCAAGTCAATGACCGTCACCACCAGGGGGCTTTTATCTATAGTTTTGGGGTCACATGCCTCTGGTGTCCAATGTCCAGCACATGGGTGTCCAGCAGCTGGCTGGCTGGGCCCTGAGCTGGGTGGAGCTGAGCTGCAATGTCGAATCAGCAGAACCCCTGGTTGGATGTAGCCTACGTGGGTCAGTGGATTTCATGATTAGTTCTCATTTGGGCACAAGAGTGTCTGAAAGAGACTCTCTGCCTTTTGTTTATGTGAGAAAGTGGTCTTTCTGGACAACAGACATTTCTTTATTCTTTCTGTTTAATTGTTGACATCATTACAGGTGTCCCCATCCCCTAACCAACTGCTCCCCTCCACCAGCCCCCACCTCGACTCCCCTGGACATCAGCACTGTGCTGTCTGTGTCCATGGGCTGTGCATGTAGGTCCTTTGACTCCTCTCTTCACCTCCTTTTATTCACCCATCCCCCCACTCTGATCTGTGTCTGTACATTCCAGTGCCCACTCCTCTGGTTCCATTTTATTCATCAGTTCATTTTGTTCCTCAGATTTCACATGTACCTGAGGTCATGTGGTATTTGCCTTTGGCTTATTTCTCTTAGCATAATCCTCCCCAGGTCCCTCCATGCTGTCCACAGGGTGACGGGTGCTTCTTCCTTACAGCTGCGTAGTGTTCCCTTGTGTAAATGCACCTCAGGTTTTATCCACTCGTTACTGATGGGCACTTGGGCTGTTCACAGATCTGGGCTACTGCAAATACCACTGCTATGAGTACAGGGTGCAGATATTCTTTCTGATTGGAGATTTTGGATACCTAGGATGTATTCCCGGAACTGATCACTGTGTTAAATGGCAGTTTCATTTTCAATTTCTTTAAGAAACGCCACACTGTGTCTACAGTGGCTGCACCAGTCTGCATTCCCACCAGCAGGGCATGAGGGTTCTGTTCTCTCCACATCCTCACCAGCACTTGTTTGTTGATTTACTGATGGGAGCCATTCTGGCAGATGTGGTTGAATTTTAAGAAGCATCTCTCTGATGATTAGTGACCTTGTACATTTTTCATATGTCTGTTGGCCATCTGTGTGTCCTCTTCAGAGCACTATGTACGCAGGCCTCTGCCTATTTATGAATGGGATTGTTGGTCCATGTAATGAGTTCTATAAGTTTTTAAATATATTTTTTAATGTAACCCCTTAACAGATGTACCATTGGAAAATACACAACAAAATTTGTAATTCAGAAATATCAGAGGTAAGCACAGAATCAGGAACCCAGAGAGGTTCCCTGAGGGAAACTTGACATTAAGAGGAAACCACACAGGAAACCAGCCCAAACCTCCAACTGCACCTGCTCCTGGATGGTCCTTGTGTTCAGGAACCTGAGCGCCCCCTGGTGGTCACAGGCTCTCCTGCAGGGAGGTTTGTGTCTGGGCTCACACTGACTTCCCCTCACTGTGTCTCTCGCACAGTACTACACGGCTGTGTCCTCGGCTCTCAGGCTGTTCATTTGCAGATACAGCGTGTTCTTGGAGTTGTCTCTGGAGATGGTGAATCGGCCCTTCACAGAGTCCGCATAGTATATGCTACCACCACTACTAATGTATGAGACCCACTGCAGCCCCTTTCCTGGAGCCTGGCGGACCCAACTCATTTCATAGTCATCAAACGTGAATCCAGAGGCTGCACAGGAGAGTCTCAGAGATCCCCCAGGCTGCACCACGCCTCCCCCAGACTCCACCAGCTGCACCTCACACTGGACACCTGCAAACACAAAGACGTCCTGGTCAGGACACTGTCACACGTCCACCGTTTCTCTCTCTCATCCACTCTCACACTCAGTGTCTCTTGTTCTCCACAAATTACCTCTTAAAATAGCAGCAAGGAAAACCCAGCTGAGCCCAAACTTCATGGTGAGTGCTCTGTGTTCAGTCCAGATCAGCGAATGGGGTCACCTGGAGATCCCGGGGAGGGCTCCTGTTCCAGAGCTGCAGGATCAGGGCTGGTCTGGATTTTATGGGCAGAGGGAGCCCTATTTGCATGTCCTCCTACTATGTAGGGAGCTCTGGGGTTGGAGAGCTGCAGAGAGGGCAGTGCCTCAGAGCAGGTGCGAGTGTCCTGGGGGAGAATCGTGATCATGACAACATTTCAATAACTAAATGAGAATCATAGGGACGTTTGGGGCATGTTCAACTGTCCACATCTGGTAAGAAGGAGTCCAGCATCTTGCCTAAGTGCCTCCCCGCTGACCCCCTTCACTCCTATGAACCAACCCCAGGTGGAGCAGGACCTGCCCTGAGGGTGCAGACCCTGGTATGTAATGAGAACATGAATGAAGGACTGTGTTCTGGTATTACCAACACATCAGGGCTGGAGACGAGCAGACCCATGGAAACAGACCACAGGCTGCAGGTCTTGTAAGAGTGGACATCGTAGACATGGTGTGATGATGGCCTTGACCCTGAGTGTCTCTGGCTTCCTGGTCTTCAAGGAGACAATGAAGACAGTGTTGAGAAAACGCTTCTTCATCCCAGGGACTCAGAGACCCTGAGAAGTAAGGGAGATTCATGGAACTGATGGAGAGGCTGTGGGTTTCCAGCACCCAGAAGGCCATATTCAGAGGCTCTGTCTGCATAGACAGTAATCGAAACCCTTAAGAAGGTGATATAATTGAACAGTTAGTGAAGTAATTGTGGGTCATGATACATATGATCAGTGAGGGGGGCTGTTGTATGAGTCATGCTGGGAACCTTTGTATATTATGTACAAAGGGACTTTGTTGTATTCGAGTAATTTACCGACCTCAGATCCAAATATTTTCCAGGGAAATCTAGACAGGTCCTCCTAATGTAAGTGTTTATATCAGAGGGAGGCAGAGGGTGATTAGGCTCCAGGAGGACAAGAACACAGTGTGACCTCTGAGGTCAGGGGACCTATAGCTGGCTGTGGACATGGAGGAAGAGGCCACGGGACCAGAAATTGAGTTTTGTACTCTGCAAAAGATCAGAAAAGGGACTGACTCCCCTGTCTGAGATCGTTCAGGCAGCAGCAACAAAGTGCCTGGGCTGGGAAGGTGATAAACAACACACATTTGTGTCCCACAGATCTGGAGGCTGGAAGTCCTCGGTCAAGGTCCCAGCAAGGTGCCTTCAGGAGAGGGACGTCCTCCTGGTTCTGGTCTGACAGCCTCTTGCTGGGTCTGCACGTGGTGGAGGGACCAGCAGGACCACTGGGCTCCATCAGGAAGGCACTGATTCCCATAAGGAGGGCCCCTCATGACCTAAGCATCTCCCCAAGACCCCACCTCACAACACCATCCTCTTTGGCGATGAGGATTTCAACATATGAACGTGGGGAGCACAGGTGTTCAGACCACAGCACCGTCCTGGATCCTCTGCAGGAGGGTGGTCCTGCCTCTCCCTGACCTCAGTCCAATGAGGTGGACTCATGCTCTGACCTCCAGACTGTGAGGGAATGACCGTGTGCAGACTGAAGCCCAGGTCTGTGGTGATATGACCGGTTGTCCTAGGAACGCACAGGCTGGACATGGTCTCCCATTATCAAGGGTGTCCCCACCCTGCTCCTGCTGCGTGATGACCTCAGTGCTGGCCCAGGTACAGGGACACCGCAGGGCTGGGGATGTGAGGAGGAGTCTCCTTGGTGTGTCCCTCTGAAAGGAGGCCTGTGAAACGCTGTGCTGACCCAGCCTGTGCTTGAACCTGGCTCCCCTGCCAACCCACGGCTTCCCCACCCGGTGAGCTGACTGTGCTGCCGAATGTCCTGGGTGTGGTGCTCGGCCAGAGACAGGGACACGGAAATTCATCCTTGACTGTCTCATTCATCCTGTTCCCCAAGCCCAGTGCCATGTTTCAGAAAGAGGGGGATGTCCTCGAATCTATGAGGGGGACACTCCGTCAAGACCCCCAAGTCAGACACCAGCCAGGAGTTCCCAGGTGATGGCTCAATGAACATCCCTCATTCAGAGAACAGGAGGCTCCAATGTGCCCTGGAAAATAACAATGTAGAACAGGGTCCTGCGCTGGCCAGTTTGGCTCTGCGGCAGAGCGTTGGCCTGTGGTCTGGAGAGACCCAGGTTCGGTTCCCACTAAGGGCACGTACCTCGGTTGCAGTTTGTCCCAGGCCCTGGTTGGGTCTTGTGGGAGGCAGCCACTCGATGTGTCCCTTTCACGTCGATGTTTCTCTCTCTCCCTCTTCCTCTCTCTCCCTCCCACTCTGAACAAAAAATGGAAAAATGTCCACGGGTGAGGATAAAAAAAAAAAAAAAAAAGACCAGAACAGGGTCCTTTCAGGAACACTTTCCCTGCCAATTCCTTGCAGTGCATTTGACCCCGGTGACCTTTCCCTGAATCACTGACTCACCCGTGACAGCATCGCTCCTGGGCTCAGGGCCTGACTGTGTGAGGAGTCAGCAGGCTCCTGGCCCTGCATCTCCTCCCCCAGCACAGCCGCCCTGTCCCTCAGGGTCGGGACCCTCCCAGGACGGGGTCCTCACACTGTGTCTCACACAGTCATGCACGGCCGTGTCGTCAGACTTCAGGCCATTGGTCTGCAGATAGGCCGTGCTGACCGAGGTGTCCATGGAGGAGACAGATCATCCTGAGCAGCCTGGGCACACGTGGGCTTCCCAGTGTTTGTGCTAAACCAGCTCACACACTGCAGTCCCTGTCCTGGGGCCTGTCGCACCTGGTGCACGTAGTAGCTGGTGAAGGTGGACCCAGGAGCCTTGCAGGAGACCCTCCCTGAGGCCCAGGCTTCCTCCCTCAGCCCCAGACTGCACCAGCTGCCCCTGGGAGTGGACACCTGTGGAGAGGAGACAGGAGTGGGTGCAAATCCCCCTGACTATCCCTGGTCCCCTCCTCAGCCCTTTCCTGTAGCCACTGCCACCAGGAGGATGGTTCTCCAGCTCCAGTCCATGGTGAGGGGCTGAGCTGTGAGCACATCTGTAGGGAGGGTGTGGCTCTGGGTGATCCTGTCAGGGCACAGACTTATCCATATTTAACCTGGTCTCCCTCATCTCATTTGCATATTTATAAAGTGTAGTATTTGATAGCTAAAGGCTGGACCACACCTGAGAGGTGATCGAGGTCACAGGAACCGTGCTCAGTGGGAGTCTGAGGGTCCACATCCCCATCCTTATTGGAGTATGTGGGTCCCCTTCCAGGTCCCTGAGCTCTGTGCACACTGAGCTCCCCCCACCCCCCAGGGCCCTGGTGACAATGAGGGAACACTCAGTCCCCACGGAGAGGAGCTTCTCACCTGTCAATGGGTGAGAAGAGACAAAAGCCCAGCACACCAGAAGGTGCACCCTGTGTCAACCTGAGACTGGATTCCTCCACACTGATAATCACTGAGATCCTCCTGGGTTGAGGTGTGTATCAGCTGATGGTTATTATTATTTCTGACTAGTATTCCATGGATGGATGTTCCCTAATTTTCTTATTTGTGAAATTAAAGGATTTTTGTGTTGTTCTAATTCCTTGCACAAATAAAAGTACTATATATATTAGGATGCATTCTTTAAGAACCTAAGAATTTGTTCTTCTGGAGCAAACACCGCCAGTGGAACCACTGAGGTACATATTAAGTGTATTTTTTTATTAATTAGTTTTTGTTACAGATGTTTCTCCTTTTCCTCCCATTGACACCCTCCTGCCCATCCCCGTGCCCCATCCCCAGCTCTGTGGTCTATGTCCATTGGCCATGCATACATGCATATAAGTTCTGTGGTTTATCTCTTCCCCCACCCCAACCTCCCCCTCCTCTGAGGCTTGTCAGTCTGTACCCTACCTGTATATCTCCGGGTCAGTTTTATTCATCAGTTTGTTTAGTTCATAATATTCCACAAATGAGTGAGATCATGTGATATTTGTCTTTCTCTGCCTGGCTTATTTCACTTAGCATAACACTCTCCAGGTAACTCCATGTATTTTTATTTTTTATTAATTTCTTTTTGTTACAGATGTTTCTCCTTTTTTCCCCATTGAAACCTTCCTCCCCATCCCCCCACCATGTCCCCAGCTTTGTTGTCCATGTCCATCACTTATGCATACATGTGCACAAGTTCTGTGGTTTATCTCTTCCCTACCCCCCACCCCCTCTCCTGAGGGGTGACAGTTTATACCCTACTTCCACGTCTCTGGGTCTACCCTGTTCCTCAGACTGCTATGTTCATTATATTCCAAAAATAAGTGAGATCATGTGATATTTGTCTTTCTCTGCTTGGCTTGTTTCGCTTAGGATAATACTCTCGAGGTCCCTCCACGTCGTCTCAAAGGATAAGAGATTTTTCTTTCTTACAGCTGCATAGTACTCCATTGTGTATATGTACCACAGCTTTTTTATCCATTCATCCACTGATGGACACTTGGGCTGTTTCCAGATCTTAGCTATTGTAAATAGTGCTGCTATGAACATGGGGGTACATGTATTTTTTCTGATTGGTGTTTCAGGCTTCTTAGGGTATATTCCTAGAAGTGGGATCACTGGGTCAAATGGCAATTCAATTTTTAATTTTTTGAGGTAACACCATAGTGTTTTCCACAGTGGCTGCACCAGTCTGCATTCCCACCAGCAGTGTACTAGAGTCCCCTTTTCTCCACACCCTCGCCAACACTTGTTGTTTGATGATTTGTTGATGGTGGCCATTCTGAAAGGTGTGAGGTGATACCTCATTGTTGTTTTAATTTGCATCTCTCTGATGCTTAATGATGTTGAGCATTTCTTCATATGTCTCTTAGCCATTTGTATGTCCTTTTTGGAGAGGTGTCTATTTAGTTCCTCTGTCCATTTTTTAATTGGGTTCTTTGTCTTCCTTTTGTTGAGTTGTATGAGCACTCTGTATATTTTGGAAATTAACCCCTTATCTGATGTGTCATTGGCAATTATGTTCTCCCATAGAGTGGGTTCCCTATCTGTTTTGATGGTTGTTTCTTTTGCTGTGCAGAAGCTTTTGAGTTTGATGTAGTCCCATGTGTTCATTTTCCCTTTGTTTCTGTTGCCTTAGGTGATGTATCAGTGAAGATTCTACTGCGTATGATGTCCGAAATTTTGTTGCCTACATTTTCTTCTAGGATTTCTATGGATTCATGAGTCACATTTAAGTCTTTTATCCATTTTGAGTTTATTCTTGTGTGTGGTGTAAGTTGATGGTCTAGTTTCATGTTTTAGCATGTAGCTGTCCAATTTTCCCAACACCATTTATTAAAGAGGCTATCTTTACTCCATTGTATGCTCTTGCCACCTTTGTCAAATATTAATTGAGCATAATGTCTTGGGTCAATTTCCGTATTCTCTGTTCTGTTCCACTGGTCTATATGCCTGTTCTTGTGCCAGTACCAGGCTGTTTTGATTACAGTGGCTTTGTAGTATAAGCTGATATCCGGTATTGTGATCCCACCTACTTTGTCCTTCTTTTTCAAGATTGCTGTGGCTATTCGGGGTCTTTTTTGGTTCCCTATGAACTTTTGAAATATTTGTTCTAGTTCTGTGAAATATGTCACTGGTATTTTGATAGGGATTGCATTGAATCTATAGATTGCTTTGGGTAATATGGACATTTTAATGATGTTAATTCTTCCAATCCATGAACAGGGTATGTGCTTCCACTTTTTTATATGTTCCTCTATTTCTTTTTTCAATGTCCTGTAGTTTTCTGCAAATAGGTCCTTTACTTCCTTGGTTAAGTTTATTCCTAGGTATCTTAATTTTTTTGCCGCGATGGTAAATGGAATTGTTTTTTTAGTTTCTCTTTCCGTGAGTTCATCATTGGTGTATAAGAATGCCATTGATTTCTTGACGTTAGTTTTGTATCCTGCTACTTTGCCAAATTCATTTATTAAGTCTAGTAGATTTTTGATGGAGTCTTTAGGGTTTTCTATATATAATATCATATCGTCTGCGAATAATGACAGTTTCACTTCCTCCTTTCCAATTTGGATTCCTTTTATTTTTTCTTCACGTCTGATTGCTGTGGCTAAGACTTCCAGGACTATGTTAAATAAGAGTGGCGAAAGTGGGCATCCCTGTCTTGTTCCTGTTCTTAAGGGAAATGCTTTTAGTTTTTGTCCATTGAGTATGATGTTGGCTGTAGGTCTTTCATATATGGCCTTTATTATATCAAGATATGATCCCTCTACTCCCAAGTTGCTGAGCGTTTTTATCAGAAATGGGTGCTGGATTTTGTCGAATGCTTTTTCAGCGTCTATTGATATGATCATGTGGTTTTTATCTTTCATTTTGTTTATGTGGTGTATCACATTTATTGATTTGCGAATGTTGAACCAGCCTTGCATCCCTGGGATGAATCCCACTTGGTCATGGTGAATAATTTTTTTGATGTATTGCTGGATCCGATTTGCTAGTATTTTGTTTAGGATTTTGGCATCTACGTTCATCAGGGATATTGGCCTGTAGTTTTCTTTCTTTGTAGTGTCTTTTTCTGGTTTTGGAATTAGGATTATGCTGGCCTCATAAAACGAGTTTGGAAGTCTTCCTTCTTCTTGAATTTTTTGAAATAGTTTGAGAGAATGGGTGTTAGTTCTTCTTTGAATGCTCGGTAAAACTCCCCCGTGAAGCCATCTGGGCCTGGGCTTTTGTTTGCTGGGAGAGTCTTGATTACATCTTCAATTTCCTTAGCTGTTATTGGTCTGTTCAAGTTTTCTATCTCTTCCCGGTCCAGTTTTGGGAGATTATGTGTTTCTAGAAATTTGTCCATTTCACTTAGATTGTCGAATTTGTTGCCATATAAATGTTCATAGTATTTGCTAACGATCCTTTGTATTTCTGTGGTGTCAGTTGTTACTTCTCCTCTTTCATTTCTGATTTTGTGTATTTGGGTTCTCTCTCTTTGTTTCTTGGTGAGTCTAGCTAAGGGTTCATCAATCTTGTTTATCTTTTCAAAAAACCAGCTCTTTGTTTCATTGATCCTTTGAATTGTTTCTCTGGTCTCTATGTAGTTTATTTCTGCTCTGATCTTTACTATTTCCTTCCTTCCATTTGCTCTGGGGTTTTCTTTTTGTTTGCTTTCTAGTTCTTTAAGTTGTGAGGTTAGATAGTCTATTAGAAATTTTTGTTGTTTCTTGAGGTAGGCCTGTAGTGCTATGAACTTCCCTCTCAGAACAGCTTTTGCTGCATCCTATAGATTTTGTGTTGTTGTGTGTTCATTTTCTTGGTTTCCAGGAAGTTTTTAATTTCTTCCTTGATCTCCTCGGTAACCCATTCATTGTTTAATAACATGCTATTTAGCCTCCATGTATTCAAATGTCTTTGCATGTTCTTTTTGCAATTGATTTCTAGTTTCATGCCATTGTGATCTGAGAAGATGCTTGATATGATTTCAATCTTCTTGAACTTGTAGAGACTTCGTTTGTGTCCTAACATGTGGTCTATCTTTGAGAATGTCCCATGTGCACTTGAGAAGAATGTGAATTCTATAGTTTTGGGGTGTAATTCTCTGTAAATATCTATTAAATCCATTTGGTCTAGTGCTTCGTTTAGAGTCTCTGTGTCCTTGTTAATTTTTTGTCTAGAGGATCTACCCAGTGATGTCAGTGGGGTGTTGAAGTCCCCTGTTATGATTGTATTGCTGTCAATTTCTCCTTTGAAGTCCTCCAGAAGATTTTTAATATATTTTCGTGCTCCTATATTGGGTGCATATATGTTTACCAAGGTTATATCTTCCTGTTGGATAGATCCTTTCAATATTATGTAGTGACCTTCTTTGTCTCTAGTAATGGCTTTCGTTTTGAAATCTATTTTATCAGATATGAGTATTGCTACCCCAGCTTTTTTTTCCTTTCCATTTGCTTGGAAGATTTTTTTCCATCCCTTCACTTTCAGCCTATGTGAGTCTTTTGTTGTGAGGTGGGTCTCTTGTAAACAGCATATATATGGGTTATGTTTTCTTATCCAATCCGCTACTCTGTGTCTTTTTATCGGAGCATTCAATCCATTTACATTTAAGGTGATTATTGATATGTACCTATTTATTGCCATTTTTGTTCAGTGTGGTTCTACTTTCCTTCCTATTTCTTCTACTAATTACAGCAGTCCTTTTAACATTTCTTGCAGTGCTGGTTTGGTGCTAATGTATTCCCTTAGCCTTTTTTTGTCTGAGAAGCTCTTTATTTGACCTTCTATTTTGAATGACAGCCTTGCTGGGTAGAGTAGTCTTGGATTCAGATCCTTGTTTTTCATGACCTTGATTACTTCATGCCATTCCCTTCTGGCCTGTAGTGTTTCTGTTGAGAAGTCAGCTGACAGCCTGATGGGGGTTCCTTTGTAGGTAACCTGTTGCTTTTCTCTTGCTGCCTTGAGGATTCTCTCTTTGTTTTTAATTTTTGGCATTTTAATTACTATGTGTCTTGGTGTGGGCCTGTTTGGGTTCTTCTTACTTGGGACTCTCTGTGCTTCTTGAACTTGAATACCTTCTTTCTTCACCAAATTAGGGAAGTTTTCTGTCATTATTTCTTCAAATATATTCTCTAACCCTTGCTCATTTTCTTCTTCTTCAGGGACTCCAATGATGCAAATATTATTACGTTTCCAGTTGTCCCACAGTTCTCTTAAGCTGTCTTCCTGTTTTTTCATTGTTTTTTCCTTTTGGTTTTCTGATTGGTTGATTTTTTCTACCCTGTCTTCTAATTCGCTGATCCGGTCCTCAGCTTCCTCTACTCTGCTGTTTAGTCCTTCCAATGTGTTCTTCATTTTTGCTATGTCATTCTTCATTTCTTCTTGCTGCTTCTTCATTTCTTCTTGCTGCTTCTTCATTTCTTCTTGCTGCTTCTTCATTTCCACTTGGTTCGTTTTCAGTGTTTCTATGTCTTTGCTCATGGTGTGGATGTCTTTACTCAAGGTTTTGATGTCCTTACTCATGCTGTTGAGCTTCCTCAAGATCATGGCTCTGAATTCTAGCTCTGTTAACTTGCTTAACTCCGTTTCATTTATCTCATCTTCAGTAGAGGTCTCTTGTTCTTTCATTTTGGCTCTGTTTCTTTGTTTTCCCATTTTGGCTATCTCAGTGGTTTTTGGAGCCTGCCAAATTTTCCTGTGGATGTTGGTGTTCTGTTGTTTGTGGCTCCCTCTACTGGGTTTGGATGAGCGTGGGAGGACCCACCTTAAACACCACCCTGGAGTCTTACTTTCCAGGGTATATTTGCAAGCCCAGCAAAGGTTAAGTTATCCTCTAACATTTTGCCTAGAGGCTATTAGTTGTGGTTGCTTGAAGAGCCTTGGGTTTTCAGTTGAATAAAAATCTCCCTCACGTGTTCAGTGTGAGAGGATTTCCAGGGGGTAGGGCAAATGCTAGTAGTTATTGAGCCTCAGTTTGCATTTCAATGGCCCACTAGGGTGTGAATGGATCTCCGAGGGAGGGGCTGCCGCCTCTCCCCAGAGCCCTGGGATGGAGTAAGACGACCAGACCACAGTCCTGCATGGCTGCAACTCAGCAAAAGCTCTGAGCGCCCTCCAAATCCCAGGTGTCCCCACACAGTTCCAGTCCAGTCCGCCCTCCCTCTGCCGGAGCCCAGGTGAATGGCTGCAGCTGTTTTAGTGCTCTGTCCCGGCTCTGCGCGGTGGAGCCGGCCCTGGCTTTAGCGCTCTATCCCAGCCCTGCGCTGTGGAGTTGGCTCGGGCTTTAACCCCGAGGGCGGGCGCCGCTCCCGGCTAAGGCCGCTGCTGTCGTGGGCTCCCAGCCCCCCTCTCCCGCCTCCGCAATCCTGCCAGGATCGAGTCAGTGTCCCTGGTTGTATCGTCCTCGCAAGCTGCTTTTCTGTTGCTTTTTCCCGACGATTTGTCTTTATTTTAGTTGTAATTCCAGTTTGGTCCTGGGAGATGGTCTGTGTAGCTTCCATTCACTCCGCCGCCATTTTCCCTCCCAACTCCATGTATTTTTAATTAAACAAGAAACTGTGATTCACTTAGTGAAGAAGAATAACAGGACACAGAGGAACCTAGAGAAGGAGAGGAGCCCAGTCCCTGCCGACATGTCATCTGCACACAGTGTCACCTCCTCACTTGTCTGCAGTGAGAATATGAGAAGTTAGAACCTCAGAGAAAAGTGAGAATTGTCCTGGATGCAGCTGAGACCTGAGAGGAAACCCCTGCTCCCAACAGGAAGCCCCGCCTTCCCTCTCACTCTGCACCTGCTCCTGGGCTGTTCTCTGTGGTCAGTGGGTCCTGAGCGCCCCCTGGTGTCCTGACCCCGCCTGGTGGACCTGAGGGTCTCCTGCAGCTCAGCCCCTCCTGTCTCCCTGCAGGAAGTTTTTGTCTGGATCATAGAGACCCCTGGTCAGGAAAATGTCACATGTCCAGTGTTTATCTCACTCACACTCATTCACATACTCTGTGTCTCTAGTTCTCCATAAATTACCTCTTAAAATAGTAACATGGTCCCAGAGGGAGGGCTGTTGGGGGCCTGGGTGAAAGAGGGAGGCTAAGAAGCACAAATGGGCAGCCAGACAGCAGTGACAGGAAGTGAAGTGCAGCCCAGGGAACAGTCAGTCGTATTGTCATAACTGGGTGTGGGGCCAGGCGGGCACTGGAACTATTGGTGCCTCACTTCATAAATCATATGATGTCTGACCACGCAGCTGTGCACCAGAAACTAATATAAAATAATACAGACTGTCAACTGGAATTGAAAAAGAAAGAAAAAAGGGAATTGACCCTCACTCCAGTGAGATTAAACCAAGGGTGTGGTGGGTGTGACCCAGACAGGAGACAGGGCTGAATTCCAGGACTGTGCTCACAGGTGCATCTTCACTGGGAAAGTTCTGACATCGTTAGATTCATTAGAGACTCCCACTGAGAACCTTGACCTGAAATTATTTGCTGAGGGTTCTCATCTCAATAACAACCTGAAGGCAGTGAACGAGGACTTACTTCAACAACCAGACTTGATGAAGGACCTTTCCTGTGCTCCCCAGAGATTCCAACTGTGTACGTGATACATGTTCCCTGTACCCTGTATGTGTTTGTCCTCAGCCTGGACATCTGCACAAGCTGTCGTGGGTCCCTCTGCCTCTGTCTGGTGGCAACTGCTCTGGGTGCTGTGAGCAGGATGCCAAGTCAGTGACCATCACCACCGGGGACTTTCATTTCTAGGTTTGGGATCAAAGGCCTCTGGTGTCCAATGTCCAGCACATGGGTGTCCAGCTACTGGCTGGCTGGGCCCTGAGCTGGGTGGAGCTGAGCTGCACTGTCGAATCAGCAGAACCCCTGGTTGGATGTAGCCTACATGGGTCAGTGGATTTCATGATTAGTTCTCATTTGGACACAAGAGCGTCCATAAGAGACTCTGCCTTTTGTTCATATGAGAAAGTGGTCTTTCTGGACAACAGACATTTCTTTACTCTTTCTGTTTAATTGTTGACATCATTATAGGTGTCCCCATCCCCCAACTAACTGCTCCCCTCCACCAGCCCCCACCACGACTCCCCTGGCTGTCAGCACATGTTGTCTGTGTCCATGGGCTGTGCATGTAGGTCCTTTGACTCCTCTCCTCACCTCCTTTTATTCACTCTCCCGCCCCCACTCTGATCTGTGTCTGTACGTTCCAGTGTCCACGCCTTTGGTTCCATTTTGTTCATCAGTTTATTTTGTTCCTCAGATTTCACATATACCTGAGGTCACTTGGTATTTGTCTTTGGCTTATTTCTCTTAGCATAATCCTCCCCAGGTCCCTCCATGCTGTCCACAGGGTGAGGGGTGCTTCTTCCTTACAACTGCATAGTGTTCCCTTGTGTAAATGCACCTCAGGTTTTTATCCACTCGCCAACATGAGCACTTGGGCTATTCACAGATATTGGGTACTGCAAATACCACTGCTATGAGTACAGGGTGATGACATTCTTTCTGATTGGAGCTTTGGAATACCTAGGACATATTCCCAAAAGTGTGATCACTGCGTTAGATGGCAGTTTCATCTTTAATTTATTGAGGAAACTCCACACTGTGTCCACAGTGGCTGTACCAGTCTGCATTCCCACCAGCAGGGCATGAGGGTTCTGTTCTCTCCACATCCTCACCAGCACTTGTTGTTGGTTGATTTATTGATGGGAGCCATTCTGGCAGATGTGGTTGTTTTTTAAGTGACATGTGTCTGACGATTATTGACCTTGAGCATTTTTCTAGTCTGTTGGCCATCTGTGTGTGCGCTTTGGAAAGGTGTCTATGCAGGGCCTCTAACCTTTTCTTAATAGGATGTTTGTCCTTGTAATGAGTTTTATAAGTTTTTTAAATATATTTTTGAATATAACCCCTTAACAGATGTACCATTGGCAAATAAACGATAAAAGTTTCTAACTCAGAGACTTCATAGGTTATCACTGAATCGGGAACCCAGAGAGGTTGCCTGAGGGAAACTGTGACATGAAGAGGAAACCACACAGGAAACCAGCCCAAACCTCCAACTGCACCTGCTCCTGGATGGTCCTTGTGTTCAGGACCCTGAGCGCCCCCTGGTGGTCGCAGCCTCTCCTGCAGGGAGGTTTGTGTCTGGGCTCACACTGACTTCCCCTCACTCTGTCTCCTGCACAGTAATACACGGCCGTGTCCTCGGTGGTCATGGAGCTCAGCTGCAGGTAGAACTGGTTTTTGGACGTGTCACTAGAGATGGTGGTGCGACTCTTGAGGGACGGGTTGTAGTAAATGCTACTACCACTAGCATATGTGGACCGAATCCATTCCAGCCCCTTCCCTGGTTTCTGGCGGATCCAGCCCCAGTAGTTACCACCGCTAAGTGAGCCCCCAGAGACAGAGCAGGTGAGGGAGAGGGTCTCCGAGGGTTTCACCAGTCCTGGGCACGACTCCTGCAGCTGCACCTGGGACAGGACACCTGGGGACAAGGAGCATCAGGCCCTGTCAGTCACGTGCAGTCACAATCACCCCATAGACCCCTGTCTGACCTGCGAGACCCTCACCTTGGGGGGCTGTCACCAGGCACAGGAGAAGACCCAGCAGCCTCATCTTCTTCTAAACCACAGCTCTGCCTTCCCCAGAGACCTCAGCCCTGTGTGAGGAGAGAGCTGTGAGCCTCCCCAGCCCAGTGGAGGATTTACCCTGGAGCTTGGGGAGAAATTTGCATGTGGGGAAGCCTGTTCCTTATAAATGGAGGGACTGAGGTCAGGCTGCCCTGGTCCTTCTGGGGCCCTGTGGGGGCATCTCTTCCCTTGATCTCACTCTGTATGTTAGTCAGGGAGAGGGGATCCCTGGGTTCAAGAGACATTGGAATGTGGTCAAAGGTTGGCCTCACCTTTTTGAGCATAAGAAGAAATGATGGACTAGACAGGAAGGTTAGACTTTTAACTTCCCATACATCCTTCAAACTGATTTGAAAGGGATTAGCATTTGTTCAGAGACTTTCTGAATCCCAACTCTCCAGTATACCCACTATTTCCAAATTTTATATCATAATTTTATACAAGTATTACCTTTCTTAGTGCAAACATAAAAATAAAGGACATCTATGCTCCATATTTTATATTTTAATTTTATTTAACTACGTTTTTATTGATTTTATTTTTTAGAGAGTGGAACGGAGAGAGTAATTTCATCGCTGACAACAATCCCAGACTCCAGTCTCCCTCCTTCTGTCCCTGGGTATGGTCAGTTGGTCAGAGGTGCCGGGATCTACCACAGAATATGTAACGTCCTTAATGTATATTGAACACATTCTCCCATCAGACAAATACTTTGGAAATGTTATCTCTCTGTGGAGCTTGTCTTTTTATTCCCTTAATGGGATCTTTGGTGGGATAAAAGCATTTAATATAGCAAAATGTAATTGATGCCTATTTTCTTTGCTGGGCCTGTTTTGGTGAATCACACAGACCCCAGGACGTGCTGAGCCTCACGGTCCCGGAGCATCGGCTGCAGCAACCACACGGACAGAGAGGTTCTGGCACCAAGAGTGAGGGCTGCTGGGAAACTGCCCGGAACTGGACGGGACTTGGACCTGGGTGAGGGGAGGAAGCTGGACGTGTTCTGAGTCACAGGACAGAGATGTGCCTGATGTTCATGGACATAGTGTTACTGGACATGTGGGTTTAAACCTCTTCCCTTGACGACCCAGGAGGACGTGCAGGGCCTGACAGACACAGCTTCTGTCATCGTAGGAAACAACTGAGTGATTGTGACCAGGAGTTTGTCAGAATAGAAACGTTAAATGTTCTGCAGGCAGGGATCAAGGGAAATAAGGAACGTGTCATTGCAAAGGGGGGCAGGGGATTCCTGTTACCCACATGCACCTGCTCACAGTGTCTGTTTCTGTGAGGTAACAACTTCACAGGTCCAGGGGGTTAGCACTTGGACACCTGAGGGTAATTACTCATATGATCACACCATGCTTGCCCAAGCTGCACAATTCACTGTGTCCCCGTTTATGAAATCCCTCTAAACTTAGAGGAAAGAGTAAACACCCCTCCCTGCAGTAGTCACGGTGCTGTTATATCTGTGTGAGGAGCTCTCATGTCATTGACCAGGATCCTGTCTCAGTCCATCGTGATCATCATCACCATAATCATCATCATCATCATCATCATCATCATCATCATCATCATCATCACAATCATTTGCTTACTTATAGTCGTTCTTCTCATTTTCTATAGATATGTTTGCTGTCCACAGATAATTACTTTTTATTGGGTAAAAAAGAAGACATCATGCATGGCCCGTGTGGCTCAGTGGTTGAACCTCGACCCATGTACCTAGAGGTCATTGGTTGGATTCGCAGTTAGGGCCATTGCTCAGGTTGTGGGCCCAATCCCCAGTGGGTTGCATGCAGGATGTGGCCTATCGATGTTTCTATCTCTCTCCTTTCCCTTTCCTCTCTATCTAAGTCAATAAATAAATAATAAATAAATAAAAACCAGGCGTCTCCTCTTTCCATATCAGTGGGAGAACGAAACAAAGGCCTCACCCACCGTAGCTGACACAGGCATTCCAACACTCTGAGGACCTTGGATACATACAGGTTCCACCCAGGACCTGGGACGAGGACCCCTGTCCAATCCCATTGTCATTGTCACCACCACCACCATCCTCAATATTTCTTATAAATAATCAGTTTTCTCCTTTTCTCTAGACCTGGTTTTGTACTCACATAATGATCCTTTATCTTAATTTTTACTCATTTTGTACAATATTTAACTTCAATATGTAGCCATATGCTATTTTCTTTTTCATTACTGCTGAGTCCCTGCAAGGTCCCTGAGCTCTGTGCACACTGAGCTCCTCCCATCCCTGGTGGCAAGGAGGGAACACTCAGTACCCAGGGAGGGGAGCTTTCCCCTGGGAATGGGGACAAGAAGACAGAGCCCAGCAAACCCCTGTGGTCCTAGGGGGCTGTCTGCACACTCACACGCCCCTGTGTGATCTCTGAGACTGGATCGTGCACTCTGAGTCATCACTGAGATCCTTCTGTGTCGAGGTGTGTATCAGCTGATGGTTATTTTCATTGCTGAGTAGTATTCCATTGACTGATGTTCCGTAGTTGGCTTATTTGTAAAATTAAAATGCCTTTGGGTTGTTGGTAGCTTCTAATTCAAAGAACTTAAATATTTGTATATATTTTTGTATGAACATGAGGATTTGTCTTTCTGGAGCACACACTCCTAGTGGGACTACAGCGATGCATGGTATATATTTAATTGAATAGGAAACCATGATTCACTATGTGAAGAAAGAATAACAGGAGGAGAAGAGGAGCCCAGTCACTGCCGACATGTCATCTGCACACACAGTGCCACCTCCTGACTTGTCCACAGTGAAAATATGAGAAGTTAGAGCCACAGAGAAAAACCGAGAAACCGTCCCTGGATGCAGCTGAGAGCTGAGAGGAAATCCCTGCTCCCAACAGGAAGCCCCTCCTTCCCCCCTCACTTAGCACCTGCTCCTGGGCTGTTTTCTGTGGTCGGTGTGTTCTGAGCGCCCCCTGGTGTCCTGCGCGCCCCCTACAGCCCTGCCCTAATGTCCCCCTCAGGAGGTTTGTGTCTGGGCTCACACTGACTTCCCCTCACTGTGTCTCTTGCACAGTAATACACGGCTGTGTCCTCGGTGGTCACGGAGCTCAGCTGCAGGGAGAACTGGTTCTTGGACGTGTCTCTGGTGATGGAGGTGCGGCTCTTGAGGGACGGGCTGTAGTACGTGCTGCCGCCAGAGTTGATGCACCCCAACCACTCCAGCCCCTTCCCTGGTTTCTGGCGGATCCAGCTCCAGCAGTAACCACTGGTGATGAGGTAACCAGAGACAGTGCAGGTGAGAGAGAGGGTCTGCGAGGGCTTCACCAGTCCTGGGCCCGACTCCTGCAGCTGCACCTGGGACAGGACACCTGGGAACAAGGAGCATCAGGCCCTGTCAGTCTTGTGCAGTCACAACCACTCCATAGACCCCTTTCTGACCTCTTTGACCCTCACCTTGGGGGGCTGTCACCAGGCACAGGAGAAGACCCAGCAGTCTCATCTTCTAGACCACGGCTCTGCCTTCTCCGGAGACCTCAGCCCTGTGTGAGGAGAGAGCTGTGAGCCTCCCCAGCCCAGGGGAGGATTTACCCCGGAGCTTGGGGAGAAATTTGCATGTGGGGCAGCTTGTTCCTTATAAGTGGAGGACTGAGGTCAGGCTGCCCTGGTCCTTCTGGGGCCCTGTGGGGGCATCTCTTCCCCTGATCTCACTCAGCATGTGAGTCAGGGATGGAGAATCACCTGGTACATGAGATATATTGGAGTCAGGTGACAGGATGTGCTCATTTCAGATAAATGGTGGACTCTATGAGTCGATTACATGTGTAGTTTAGCATGCATCTTTCAAATAGATTCATAAGGATTACATTTTTCCAAGTGGTTTATCAATCCCTTCTCCCTAATGTCTGCACAACTGTCAAAACTATTTTCTAAACAATTGTATTTTTTAACATAAATTTTAATATATATATTAATATATATATATTATAATATAAAAATATATATTATATTTAATATATATTATATATTATATATTATATAATGTCTGTCTGAAAATCACAAAATAAGGACATTCATTCTTACTATCTTATTTATTAATTTATTTTGTTACTTTGATCCAAATAACTGTATCCTAAGAACAGGTCTTTGGGATACGCTTGATTTTGTTTTATTTTGTTTAGTTTTATTTTATTTTGTTAAAGGATATTTCATACAAAAATTGAGTAACACTACACTAAATACCTTTATTTAGGTTGTTCCTAGAAACATTTTTTCTTGCAATCTTTGCCAAACAGTTTCAGAAGCTGAGCATGGTCAGTCCTGTTTAGTATTTGGATGGGAGACCCTTGATTCTTGATGTTGATAGTTGGTAATTGTGACTTTGTGTCCCTCTTGAAACTCTTCCTAGTGGAAGCCCACGGCTTATTGCAGTGACCCCAAACAATCTCCATCATACATAATCACATACACACATGGAGAAATTATTGGAAATAGAAATAAATGATTATGCATTAGTAAATCTCAGACTCGTTTATATGTTGTGATTGTAAAGGCAGCAGATTAATGACCACTTTCCTCAGTCCAGCGTTATCAGTGAGATAGGTGTTCAAAAAGAGGGACATGAAGAGAATCCCAGCTCACATTTGCTCGTAGGAAAGGCATCTTTAATGCTGACAGGACCCTCACTCCTGTCCTCCTCTGTCCTGTCCCTGGGAAGGTCAGAGGGAGCAGGGCTCTCCCACATAATCTAGAGCATCCTGAACGTATGACGCACACATTCTCCCATCAGACATATCACCGAGAACTATGTTGTCTCTTTATAAGCTGGTATTTTATTTTCCTTAATGGCTTGGTTGATGGGAAAATTGTTTATTTCCAACAATGATCAAATAATTCATCACTGTTTCATTTATGGATCCTGTTTTTGAAGTTTTCTATAACTATTCTCAAGAAAATGTTCACTGTCCATTTCCATGGGAGGAGAAACCTGATATGAACACAGTTGGCACGAAACCCGATGGGAAATAATGGCTGGAATTCTTAATATCATTGAAATCTGTTTGCTGTGTCCTCTGATCAGGAGACCAGCCTTCCATGGCATGAAGCTCTGATTCATTTCAGAGATTAATTCACTTTACTGGATATTACATTGTGAATTACCCTGTTGTATGTAGGATAGAAGACTATACTAACCCCTGAGAAATTATATCATGTAGACGTCAGGCAGACGAGGAAGGAACCTCAAAGGACGTGAGGCAGATTCTGAGCAGAGACGACAGGGACAGGATCCCAGAGGGTATTTCACGAGGATGAAAGTGACCAGGAGGACGAAGGTGCAGAGAGGTTGTGAGAGGGACACGTGAGGAGATGACCTGGAGCTAACGTCCGGAAAAGTGAATGTCCCAGTGAGAGCCCTGCATGGAGATGTGTGTGCAGGACTCATGTGGGACAGTGAGAGAGCGAGGCCCTGGTGAGTGTGGGGACCAGGGGGATGGACTCTCAGAGTGTCTAGACGGTGACACCTGGGTGGGCTGAGGTGGGTTTTAAACCACGTTCTCCAGGGCCAGTGCCCAGATGAGCACCACTCAGGGGATGCTGGGAACAGGACTGTGGGGTGACAGTGACCTCTAGTGGTCACTTTGAGCCATGCAGGCTTCAGGACCCTAGGGACTGAACCAGCTGCCTCTCCACCCACCCAAGACCAGGGAAGAGAAGAGCTCACCTTTAAGGTCGGGTTCTTCCTCTCTGAAGAAGAGAGACAGGAGGACTTGCACAATGAGGTTATTTTTATTGCTGAGTAGTATTCCACTGACGGATGTTCCCTAGTTTGATTATTTGTAAAATTAGGACGTTTGTGTTGTCTGTAGCATGTAGAACAATGATGCTATGAATATTTGGATGTTCATATATTTATGTATGAATACAAGGAATCCTTGTTCTGCAGCAAACACTCCTTGTGGGGCAGCTGAGATACATGTTAAGTATATATTTTACTTGATAAGAAACTGCGATTCAGTTTGTGGAGAAAGAATAACAGGACAAAGAGGGACCTGGGGAAGGAGAGGAGCCCAGTCACTGCTGACATGTCATCTGCACACACAGTGTCACCTCCTCACTTGTCTGCAGTGAGAATATGAGAAGTTAGAGCCACAGAGAAAAAACGAGAATTGTCCTGGATGCAGCTGAGAGCTGAGAGGAAACCTCTGCTCCCAACAGGAAGCCCCTCCTTCCCCCTCACTCTTCACCTGCTCCTGGGCTGTTCTCTGTGGTCGGTGGGTCGTGAATGCCCCCTGCAGCCCCGCCCTCCTGTCCCCTCAGGAGGTTTGTGTCTGGGCTCACACTGACTTCCCCTCACTGTGTCTAGCACAGTAATACACGGCCGTGTCCTCGGTGGTCACGGATCTCAGCTGCAGGGAGAACTGGTTGTTGGACGTATCTCTGGAGATGGAGGTGCGGCTCTTGAGGGACAGGCTTTTGTACATACTACCTTCATAACATATGTTCCCCATCCACTCCAGCCCTGTCCCTGGTTTCTGGAGGATCCAACCCCAGCAGTAACCACTGGTTGTGATGGAGAATCCAGAGATAGTGCAGGTGAGGGAGAGGGTCTGTGAGGGCTTCACCAGTCCTGGGCCCGACTCCAGCAGCTGCACCTGGGACAGGACACCTGGGGACAAGGAGCATGAGGCCCTGTCACTCATGTGCAGTCACATCACCCCACAGACCTCTGTCTGACCTCTGAGACACTCACCTAGGGGGCTGTCACCAGGCACAGGAGAAGACCCAGCAGTCTCATCTTCTTCTAGATCACGGCTCTGCCTTCCCCAGAGACCTCAGCCCTGTGTGAGGAGAGAGCTGTGAGCCTCCCCAGCCCAGGGGAGGATTTACCCTGGAGCTTGAGGAGAAATTTTCATGTGGGGCAGCCTGTTCCTTATAAGTGGAGGGACTGAGGTTAGGCTGTCCTGGTCCTTCTGGGTCCCCTATGACAGCATCTCTTCGGTTGAACTCACTCAGCATGTGAGTCATGGAAAGAGAATCCCCTGTATCATGAGACAAATTGGAATGAAGTCAAGTTCGGCCTCACCTTTCTGAGAATTAGAAATGGTGGGCTAGAAGGGGACGTTATTTAGCCCTGGCTGGTTTGGCTCAGCGGCTAGATGAGTAGGTTATACTTTTAAATTCTCATGCATGTTTCAAACAGATATAAAGGGATTATCATTTGTTCAGAGTTACTGCATTCAAACACTGTATTATATCCATAATTTAAAAAATTTTCATAATTTCATACAAACACATTCTACGGTTGTGCCAAAAAAAAAAAAAAAGAAAAAAAAAAGAAAAGAAAATTAAATAACAAGAGCCATTGTCAGGATTTTATACCTTAATCTGTGACTTCACATTGATTTGAAAAACTAACTCCCAAGCTCAGGCAGGTAGGAAATTCTTAATAATTAATGCTGAAAGTTGTCATTGAGTCTATAGCTTCCTGTGCAAACTCTTCCGTTATGCACCCCATGATACATTGCAGAGACCCCAAACTAGTCACATCAGAAACCATCATGGCCAGTTTTGCTCAGTGAACAGAGTGTCAGGCCATGGATCTAAAGGTCTAGGGTTTGATTCCTCGACATGGGCAAGTACCTGGGTTGAGGTTCGATTCTCATTCCCAGTTGAGATCATGTGGGAGGCAACCAATCAATGTGTCACCCTCACCTCTCTCTCTTTCTCTCTCTCTCTCTCTCTCTGATGCCCTCCCTTCCACTCTATCTAAAAGTGAGTGAAAAAACATCCTCAGGTGAGCCTTTTTAAAAAAGGAAACAATCATGTTTTTTTTCTGGAGAAGACAAGAAATGAAATGAAAACAGAGATTATGCGTGTGTACAACTCAGAATCATTCATGTGTTGAAATGATTATGACAGGAGATTGACTTATTTTCTCAGTCAAGTATTATCAGTGATGTCAGGGTTCAGAAGGTTAGTTAAGAGATTTCTTATCATAGGTTTTCTCATAGGAAAGGTAACTTCTACCCTGACAGGAATCACTCACTGCAGTCTCCCGCCCTCTGTCAGAGTTGCTGGCCTCTGCAAACCGATTATATAAGGTCCTGAATGTATGATGAACTCATTCTCCGATCAGACAAGTGGTTTGGAAATCATTATCTCTTTCTTTTATTTCCCTTAATAAAATTTTTGGTAGTTACCTGGGACAAATGCATTTAATTTAGCAAAGTCTAATTCATGCCTGTTATCTGTACTGGTCCTGTTTCGGTGAACCAGAAAGACCCCAGGATGTGCTCTGCCTCACGGTCCAGGGACATTGGCTGCAGCAGCCACAGGGACAGGGAGATCCAGGCACCAGGAGTGAGGGCTGCTGGGAAACTGCCCAGAACTGGACAGAACTTTGACCTGGGTGAGGGGAGGAAGCTGGACGTGTTCTGAGTCACAGGACAGAGATGTGTGTGATTTTCAAGGACAGAGTGTTACTGGACATGTGGGTTTAAACCTCTTCCAGTGATGACCCAGGAGGATGTGCAGGGAATGATAGACACAGCTTCTGTCATCGTAGGAAACACCTGAGGGATTATGACCAGGAGTTTGTTAGAATAGAAACGTTAAAGTTTCTGAAGGCAGGGATCAAGGGAAATAAGGAACGTGTAATTGCAAAGGGGGGAAGGGGATTCCTGTTACCCACATGCACCTGCTCACAGTGTCTCTGTGAGGTAACAACTTCACAGGTCCAGGGGTTAGCACTTGGACACCTGTGGGGTCATTACTCAAATGGTCACACCATGTTTCACCCAAGCTGCACAATTCATTGGAGTTCCATTCATGAAATCCCTCCACACTTACAGGGAAGAGTGGACACCCCTCCCTGCAGGAGCCATGGTGCTTGTGTGTCTATGTGAGGAGTCGTCTTGTCATTGACTAGGACCCTGTCTCAGTCCATCATCATCATCATCATCATCATCATCATCCTCACCATTTGCCTACTTCTCATTGTCTGTAGACTTGGTTGTTGACCATATATAATGACCTCTTCTCTCAAGTTTTGCCCATTTTTTATGGTTTTTAAGTAGAATTGGTAGTCAGACACTATTTTATTGTTTCATTGAGTGCTGACAACTGATGGGTCATTCCTGCTTCTTCTCCATCTGCCCCATTCTGGGATCTGATGAGAAAGTTGGGTCTCTTTAGATGTCATTGGGAGATTGAACCACACAAGCTCCTGGAGAGAATTCCTCCCCACTCCACACTTTGCCAAAATAAAACCCTGAGCCCATCCCCTTTCCTGGTATATCAAAGCATGTCTCACTTCCTAAAGGGCCTTTCCTGTGCTTCCCAGAGATTCCAACTGTGTACGTTATACACGTTCCCTGTCCCCTGTGTGTGCTTGTCCTCAGCCTGAACATCTGCACAAGCTGTCGTGGGTCCCTCTGCCTCTGCCTGGTGGCAACTTCTCTGGGTGCTGTGAGCATGAGGTCAAGTCAATGACCATCACCACTGGGGACTTTCATCTGTAGCTATGGGGTCAAAAGCCTCTGGTGTCCAATGTCCAGCACATGGGTGTCCAGCTGCTGGCTGGCTGGGCCCTGCGCTGGGTGGAGCTGAGCTGCAATGTCCAATCAGCAGAACCCCTGGTTGGATGCAGCCTACGTGTGTCAGTGGATTTCATGATTAGTTCTCATTTGGGCACAAGAGCGTCCATAAGAGACTCTGCCTTTTGTTCATATGAGAAAGTGGTCTTTCTGGACAACAGACATTTCTTTATTCTTTCTGTTTATTTGTTGACATCAGTACAGGTGTCCTTATCCCCCAACCAACTTCTCACCTCCACCAGCCCCACCACGACTCCCCTGGCCATCAGCACTGTGCTGTCTGTGTCCATGGGCTGTGCTTGCAGGTCCTTTGACTCCTCTCTTCACCTCCTTTTATTCACTCACCTCCCCCAACCCCTGATCTGTGTCAGCACGTTTCAGTGTCCACGCCTCTGGCTCTATTTTGTTCGTCAGCTCACTTTGTTCCTCACATTTCACATGTAACTGAGGTCACATGGTATTTGTCTTTGGCTTATTTCTCTTAGCATAATCCTCCCCAGGTCCCTCCATGCTGTCCACAGGGTGAGGGGTGCTTCTTCCTCACAGCTGAGTACTGTTCCCTTGTGTAAATGCACCTCAGTTTTATCCACTCGTTACTGATGGGCACTTGGGCTGTTCACAGATCTTGGCTACTGCAAATACCACTGCTATGAATACAGGGGTGCAGATATTTTTTCTGATTGGAGCTTTGGAATACCTAGGACATATTCCCAGAAGTGTGATCACTGCATTTAATGGCAGTTTCATTTTCAATTTATTGAGGAAACTCCACACTGTGTCCACAGTGGCTGCACCAGTCTGCATTCCCACCAGCAGGGCATGAGGGTTCTGTTCCCTCCACACCCTCACCAGCACTTTTTGTTTGTTGATTTATTGATGGGAGCCATTCTGGTAGTTGTAGTTGTATTGTAAGTGGCATCTCTCTGATGATTAGTGACCTTGAGCATTTTTCTATGTCTGTTGGCCGTCTGTTTGTCCTCTTTGTAGAGATGTCTTTGCAAGGTCTCTGACCTTTTCTTAATAGGATGTTGTTCCTTGTAATGAGTTGTATAAGTTTTTAACATATATTTTTGCATATAACCCCTTCAAGGATGTACCATTTGCAAATAAACAATAAGCTTTTCTAACTTAGACATGTCATAGGTAAGCACAGAATCAGGAACCCAGAGAGGTTCCCTGAGGGAAACTTGACATGAAGAGGAAACCACACAGGAAACCAGCCCAAACCTCCAACTGCGCCTGCTGCTGGATGGTCCTTGTGTTCAGGACCCTGAGTGCCCCGTGGTGGTCGCAGCCTCTCCTGCAGGAGGTTTGTGTCTGGGCTCACACTGACTTCCCCTCACTGTGTGTCTGTAGCACAGTAATACACGGCCGTGTCCTCAGCTCTCAGGCTGTTCATTTGAAGATACAGCGTGCTCTTGGAGTTGTCTCTGGAGATGGTGAATCGGCCCTTCACAGAGTCCGTATAGTATGTGCTACCTCCATCAGGATTAATAGTTGACACCCATTCCAGCCCCTTCCCTGGAGCCTGGCGGACCCACACCATCCAGATGCTACTGAAGGTGAATCCAGAGGCTGCACAGGAGAGTTTCAGAGACCCCCCAGGCTGCACCACGCCTCCCCCAGACTCCACCAGCTGCTCCTCACACTGGACACCTGCAAACACAAAGATGCCCTGTCAGGACACTGTCACACGTCCACTGTTTCTATTTCTCATCCACTCACACACTGAGTGTCTCTTGTACTCCATAAATTACCTCTTAAAATAGCAACAAGGAAAATCCAGCTGAGTCCCAACTCCATGGTGAGTGCTCCGTGTTCAGTCCTGATCAGGGAGGGGAACACCTGAGGATCACGGAGCTGGGCTCCTTTTTGCGAGCTGTTGGGTCGGGGTTGGCCTTGTTTTTATGGGCAGTGGGGGCCCTATTTGCATATCCTCCTTCCATTTAGAGTCCTCTGAGGTTGGAGACCTGCAGAGAGGGCAATGCTTCAATGCAGTTGAGAGTCCTGGGGGAAAATCGTGGTCATAATAACCTTTTAATAACTAAATAAGAATCATAAGGAGGTTGGGGCATGTCCTGTGCCCACATTTGGTAAAGTGAGCCAGCATCTGGCCTGTGCTCCTCCTCACAGGGCCCCTCAACTTCCCTGAACCAACTCCAGGTCAGAGCGGGACAAGCTCATGAGGGTGCAGGTCATTGTAGGTAATGTGAGCATGAATGAACATCTGTATTCTGTTGCTGTCGACATGTCAGGGCTGGATACAACCAGACTTGTGGAAAGAGACCAAAAGTTGCAGATTTTGTGAGGGTCAACACCATGGACACTGTTTGTTGGTGTCATTGGCCCTGAGTGTCTCTGGCTTCCTGACCTTCAAGGAGGCAAAGAAGAGAGGGTGCTGAGAAAATGCTTCTCTATCCCTGGGACTCAGAGACCTGAGAAATTAGGGAATAATACACGGAGCTGATGGAGAGGCTGTGGGTTTCCAACAAACAGAAGTCCATTCAAAGAGGGTCTCTCTGCATAGACAGTAATGAAAACCTCAAAGAAGGTGATAGAAGAGATGAATTAGTGAGATAAATGTAAGTCAGAATACCGGTGATCAGTGAGAACGCTCATATTTAATGTTAATCACTCATCTATGAAATAGAAACTTTTGCAGTTTAAATTCACAATCAAGGCCTTGGTGACATAATTTGAATTGATCACTCAGCTTGTTTGTTCTCAAGCGTGTTATTACAACTGTGAGGATTTATTGTACAAGAGGAGAGCTGTGTGTTTCCACAGCGTTTAGATAACAATGTGTCGTGTCCTCATGTAGTAAACGTGTTCACAGAGCATGGAGATAAAGCCTGGACAGTAGATGAGCCCGGAACCCACCTCCTCCTGGGGGACGTGAGCTCAGTGGGTCCTGAGCTCTCCAGGTCCTGAGAGCACGTTTTCCTTCAAAGTCCACAGAGGACCAGAGACTCCTCATTGCCTTCCCCTCATCCAGCCTGGGTGTCGGGTCCCTTCCCGCAGGAGCTCTATGGACCCTGCTGTTCACAGGATGTCCCTTCCTCGTTCTCTCCGTCCACGGACCCCGCCCTCTCCTCCTTGGCTGTGAATCCCCCGGTGTCTCTGCTGCACCACAGGGGAGCCCTGTGTCCCTCTCCTGTGGTGATGCCCCCACTGCAAGAGCCTTGAACAAAATCGTCCTTTAAAATATAGCGACCGTCAGAGAACCTTTCACCAGGATGAAAGTGGGATATTTAAGGTTCTCCAGGCAGGTTGCACAGAAACCCACTCAGGACACGTCCTGGGAAAGGATTGTGGAGACGACAGTGCCCCTGGTGGTTGTTCTGAGCCACACAGGCTGATGACACTGGGTCTGAACCAGCTTCCTGAGACAAGGCAGGGGTGTGTGCCACAGGGAAGTCCTTCCTGGCATTTTGAAACTTTGGCAGCTCAATCCTGCTTCTTTCTTGTACACAGCTGAACCTCTGCAAGGACACCTGGACCTCAGGGCTCCCACCTTGGGGAGAACCTGAGGAACAGAACCCTCCTCAGTGCCAGGGGCACAGGCCTCTGGGGCCAGGGCCTCAGGTTGCACGTGTGAGGTGCTGTGACCTGCCTGGTTGCACACTCACACACCCCAGAGTGTCCACTGTGTGACACACCAGAGCCTCTTTAACTCAGTGTGGATGTTTCCTGACATTTCTGGGAAACTTCCTGACTGTGGGCAGTAGACCTGCGGAGGGGTGAGCACAGGCACAGACTCACCGAGCACAAAGGGCAGTTCCCTGCCCAGGAAGCGGTCCCTTCACTGCAGCCCTGAGACCCTGTGTCTCTGAACTCTAGGACTGTGCCCGAGACCACAGCAGTAAGTCCTAGCGGAGAGGACAGTGGAACTCCATTTTCCTTTCTCTGGGACATGAGGACGGGGCCCCACCCCTTCGTTTTTCTGTCTAAAGAGACGTAGAGGGGGGATGGCAGTGACCAGTGTGTATGAAACTCCATGACAGGAAGCCGGCGCTGTCAGATGTGACCATCACTGTTATTGTATCATTCCCCACCTAGGGGCAGAGGGGGCTCTGAGGCCTCTCCTCTGACTGCACAAGGAACACTTGCTCTGCTCCAGGCCTCACCTGTCACACCTGTGTGAGGGGACAGTTCACCACCATCATGCCAGTGTCCTCACCCCTCCATTGACTTTTATCTATTTTTTCTAGATCCTGAAAAGTCATTTTCTTTATTTTTTCATCAACAAAGTCTTGAATGCAACGTATTACACCCTGGTGTTCTATAATTTGTCTTGGATGGATTAAGTTATAAACTCTACTTCCCTGGATGTAGGTCGTGGAAGAGCCACCAGAAGCTGAATGAAGGAGCTCAACAAAAAAAATCTGGGCCCTTTGCTGAGAACCTGAAAATGTGGACTGACCCACTCCCGGGCAGCAGAGCTGAGAGGCAGGCACTGACATCCAGAGCCAGGTGAGTCGTTCTCATCATGGGACTCTGATCCATGGGTTTGTCCGTGTGTGCACAGGTCGGTCCTGGCCAGACGGAAATGTGAGCCTGGATGGAGACTGCTCCATTGTGTCGTTCACGTAGAAGAAAATGCACGAGGTGTGCATATGTTTATGTGGTTGAGAAGCTTGCTCAGGTGTGCTCATCCCCAGGAAAGCAGGATTTAGGTCTACTGGGAGAACGAGCTGTGACGTTGTGGATGTTCACAACTGTAATGGGAACTAGATCTCATGACAGTGACAGTGGGTACACCCTATGGGGAAATCACAGGTGGTCACATAAGAAAAGACAGGTGAAGATATAAATTCGATGCCTTTGAGAGTCACCAGTAATGAACTCACAAAGCAACCCTCACAACCAGAGAATGAATTAAAAAGATGTACATGCTGAGGATACAGGAAGTTCCCTCTGACACTATTTCTCCTACACAGGGTTCAGAGAATAAACTGAGAAGAGATATGACCCTGGAGCCAGTTGAACAATGTTGGGGGACGGTGGGTGTCTGTGTGGATCCCTGGGAAGGAGAAGCATGAACTACAGAGAAGCAGACAGGGCTCCCAGGTCCGAGTCCTTCAGGGAGTTTGGAGCTGAATGTGCAGCAACTGCACAGACTCCTGAGTGGGGTTTGTTCTCTAGACTCTGCTGGGACCATTTTCAATCTGTGGGAATATGCAAGAGTCTCAGTCGATACTATGATGTTGTGTTGAAGTAGTAGGTAAAGATGTATGAGTAATTACGTTTACATCACACAATTTTTCTTTTGGGAAACCTGATGTGTTATGACCATTGGGAACACCGTCACCATGTCTGTACCTGATGGGAGTCAACTGGGACAGGAACCTGACTCAGAATGTCATTGGCAGAAATGCTACCTTGATGTATGAGTAGGAGCATTAACCAAGACAGAGGACAGACACGTCCAGGGTTCTTGTTTCATTAGGTTCTGATTTTCCTTGTTTTTTTTTTTTTTTTTTTTTTTTTTTTTTAGCCAGTTCAAGTTTTCTTTCCTCATAAATAGCCACCCACATTTCCTAGAGTCATGAAGACACTTTGTTGAAAGTGTGCAGGAGCACAAGTCATTTGTGTGTTGATTTTGTACCTTACATCTTCCCTAAATTCACTTTCTAGTTCCTTCAGTACCATGGGCTGTTTTTAGGATTTTCTATATACTAGGTCATATCTTATGTGTTCAGATAAAGAGAAACATTTTAACTTATTTTTCTCAGATTTAGACCTTTTTAAATGTCTCATCTTGCCCTATTATTCACACAAAACTTCCTGTTCCATTGAATAGAAACAGTCACAGGGGCGCCTTTGTGTTGGTCCTGATCTCAGAAGAGTAGCTTTGAAATTTTCTCTGTGCAGCATGATGTCACCTGTTGGCTTCTCCAATGTGGCCTTTGTTATGTTGATGTACATCTCTTCTGTACCTATTTGGTGAGGAATTGTAATCATAAGGCCATTTTCAATGTTTTAAATGCATTTTTTTTACATCTATTTATATGATGGTATCATTTATCTTCCATTGTGTGAATGAAGTGGAGCACCTTTAATGGTTTACCTATGTCCAACCATCCTTGCATTCTAGGTCAGTATCTCAGTTATTTTGGTCAAGGATGCTTGCAATGTGCTGTTCAGCTTTCTTGTATATTGCTGAGGATTTTTTCACTTAAGTTTATCAGGGATGTTGACCTGTCATTTTTTATGTACCTGGCTTTCATATGAGTGTCATGTTCACCTCAGTACATTTGTTTGGAAGTCTTGCCTCTTCTCTTAATTATTGGAAGGGTTCAAGAATTATTGATTAAAACATTATAAATTATTGCCAGACTGATGTAGCTCAGTGGATGGAGCATCATCCCATGGACTGAGAGGTCCTGGTTTGATTCCTGGTCAGGGCACATGCCAGGGTTGTGCCCTTGATCACGAGTAGAGGGCGTGCCAGAGGCAGCCGAGTGATGTTTCTCTCTCAAATGTATGTTTCTTTTTCTCTTTCCCCTCTTCTCTCTAAAATAAATAAATAAAAAAATAACAATAAAAAGTTATAAATTCTTGTTCTAGCTGTTTTAACTAAGCACTTAGGAGTGTTGGTCTGATGACTGAAGTGTCACAGGTTTGATTCCTGGTCAAGGGCACATGCCTGGGTTGAAGGTTCGACCCCGACCCTGGTCAGGATCGGGTTGGAGTCAACCACTGGACGTGTCTCTCTCACATTGATGTTTCTCTCTCTCTATCTGTCTCTTTCTCTCCCTCTGTCCCTTCCACTTCGCCTAAAATCAATGAAAAATTAACCTCGGTTGAAGATTAGCAACAACAACCAAAAAAAGTTATCAATTCTTCTTTGAAGTTTTGATAGAATTCACCTTTAAGTCCATTTGGTTGTGGGCTTTTATTTGTTGGCCAGTGTTTACTACTACCTCAATAATTATTTTTAAATTGATAGCAATCTAGCAATAATGAGATCAAATTTCTGATTTGAGCACCTACAAAGTGGACAGAGAAATACAACTGTTGATATTCACAGGGTGTGGTCAGTGTGGAAATTACAGTTGTGTCCAGACTACACATTTATTTTGTATGCCATCCAAGAGAATGAAATAAATCCGAATTATCCTATATAAAATTCATAAAGTGTCTTAGTCCTGAGAATGCACCTCCCTTACTGTTGGGAGTGATGTCACTGGAACAGAAATCACCGTGGCTTGACATAGTCATTGGTGACCTCCACGGGTTGACATAGTTCGAAGAGATACAAAGGCCTCCATGGTTGACATAGTGTTTGGAGTCTCGTGGGGAACAACGGCTGAAATTAGAAGAGATGTCTGACACCTTCTCACCATCTGACACCTCTATGATTGATTTTCTATATATCTTTACTCACACTACTTATACTCTCCTATTAACCAATAATTCGACTATAAGAAAAATAAAATTATAGAATGGCAACTGAAGGAGACTAATATTTGCTTTCTTTATCTATCTGTTATCTGTCTCTTAGGAATCATTATAGAAGTAACATGTAGATGATTAATAATGTAGACGTTAGAAAAGACTGCAGAAAGAATAGACAAAAAAGTAATAAGAATTTAAGATAAGATTATAAAAGCTTAAGAGATAGCTTAGAAAAGAAGAATAGGTCAAGAGCTAAGAGGAGGTTACAGAAATTGAAATAGAGGGTGTGGGGAAGGAGGAAGTTAAGTGCTACAATGTCTGCGTGAATGTTAACAGGAAGGTTGCTAAGCAATGAGTCATATGGTGAAAGTAATTGTAAAGATTAAGAGCTGACACAATGTATGCATGAATGTTAACAGGAAGGTTACTAGCAATGAGTTATATAGTGAAAGTAATTATAAAGATTAAGCACTGATAAAATGTCATTGTTATGTCTGGATGAAATAGTTAGTGGTTAACCCTGTACCAATACCTAAGAGCTGTGTATGGAGAAAAGAATGTCTATACATAATTGATTAAAGGTCAAAAGAAAAAAAAAAAAAAGAGGAACTAGTCATACAGCCTGAAGATATAAAAGTAAAAATTCTGCTAGCCTTAAGCAGCAGAAGGTGATTAAGCACTTCTGTCTCACGTCTCTCTCTCGCCAACTCGGTCCAAACCTGAGGGACACCCTGGACTGCTAAAGCTGGACTTTGGAACCTGAAATACAGCTCCAGAAGCACAAGGAACAGGTCCCAATCACTGTTCTCTGAAATGCACTGCGGTTTGTACTGAAGACACAGCTGTGCACGACTCCCAGACCCTGGCTGATCTCAGTAGTAACAGCAAGGCAGGTCCATTGCAGGGAGACGCAGGTGTCCTTTGACGGAAAGTTTTGGCTCAGGAAATTGCTGACTGACTTGTTGGGTTTCCTGAAAGGCAGGGAGGTTTAAGTAAGTTCCACCTTTTTTGGACAGACAATGCTTGTGTGCTGACAGTTTCCCGACGCTCAGTAACCCTCTGCATTTTTATTCCTCCATAAGTGATACACTACATGTCTGCACGTCAGAATGTTTCTAATAATATAATAAAACTTATGAAACACTGACCCATCTCTGTAGCCTCAGAATAAAAGGTCAAGAGAGAATCTTGGAGAAACTGCTATCCGGAAAAAACACCCAGAGCCTCAGAGGAAACAGCCATAAACACCACCTGCACCTGCTCCTGGGCTGCAACACGGAGTCCGTGGGTCCTGAGCGCCCTCTGGTGTCATGAGCGCCCCCTGCAGCCCCGCCCTCTTGTCCCCCTCAGGAGGTTTGTTTCAGGGGTCACACTGACTTCCCTTCACTGTGTCCCCACAACAGTAATACACGGCTGTGTCCTTGGCTCTCAGGTTCGTCATCTGCAGAGTGGCAATGATTTTGAAATCAAATCGTGAGATGTTCAATCTACATCTCAGAGATGCGGCGTATTCCGTTGTGTGATTTTTTTCTCTGTTTCTGATAAAACAAATCCACTCCGGTCTCTTTCCTGGAGCCTGGCGGATCCAAGTTATATAATATTCACTGAACGTGAATCCAGAGCCTTTGCAGGAGAGTTTCAGAGACCCCCCCAGGCTGTTTCAGGTCACCTCCAGTCTCCACCAGCTGCACCTCACTTTGGACACCTGCAGACAACAGACATAGTCATTAGGAGAGGCCACACACACACACACACACACACACACACACACACACACACACACGTCCCCAGGTTATCGGTGATGCTACCATGTAAGAGCGTCCAAGCGAGAGCCCAGCTCAGCCCAAATGTCATGCTGTTTCCTCAGGGTTGACTCCTGCAGTGAATGGAAAGTGCAGCATCCCTGGGGTTGAGCTCCTCTCCCCAGGTGCAGGGACAGGGCTGGCCTCGATTATGAGCTCCAGAAACTCTCCATGTGCATGGGCTCCTCCCTGTTAAGACAGGGAAGTGGAGTTTCTGGGTGAGGGACGGTTGGACTCAGAGAGACAAGCACCCCCCCCCCTTGTGAGTGTGGAGACTTTTAGAAGGGCCTGGGTAGTCTGTGTGCTGTAGAGAAATTGTTCCTGTTGATAAACTCCAAAATCTGTCAGTCAAACAGAACTGAATATACAATGATATCCACATCCACAGAGGGTTGTGATGTTCCAACTCAGTGTAGAATCTCCTGTGGTCCCAGGGGGCTGTATGAGCACCCAGGACATGGCCCTGTGTGATCTCTGAGACTGGATTCTTCACTCTGTGTCTTCACTGAGATCCTCCTGTGTTTAGGTGTGTAACAGTTGATTGTTATTATTATTTCCTTTATTGATTTTAGAGAGAGAAGAAGGGAGAGGGAGAGAGAGATAGAAACATGGGTGAGAGAGAACATCGATTGGCCACCTTCTGCATGGCACCCACTGGGAACCGGGCACACAACCTGGGCATCTGCCGCAACCAGCATTGAACCAGCGACCACTTGGTACATGGGTCGACGCTCAAACAGTGAGCCAGGCTGTCCAGGACAAACATTCACACTTTAAATCCTAAAACCCAGCGTTATGGTGTCAGGAGATGGAGCCTTGGGAGGAACAAAGTCATAAGGGTGGGGGTCTCATGAGAGGGGTTAGTGCCCTCATAAAAGAGGAAAGAGGATGCTCCCTTGTTCCATCTTCCCTCTGAGATTGCAGCAAAGTCAGAGTGAACCCAGAAACAAACCTCCCCGAGGGAGACAGGTGGGTCAGTATACAGGGGTGCTCAGGACACTAGGGGGCTCACTAAACACCAAAGGGAAGGCCAAAGGACATCCATTTCACCTGACAATGAACATGTGCATCCCTGTGAAAGTGATCCCACGAAGAGTCTAAACTGGCTTCTTCTTCTTCATATAAAGGGACTATGCAAACGAATATGATCTCTGACGGAGGAACTCTCCCCCTAAGTAGCATTGTTGAGACTTGGTTTCTGTTCAAGGTTGACTGGACCACAAGGTGCCCAAACTCTTGGCTGAAAGTTACTTCCGGGTTTGTTCATAATGTGTTTACAGGTGAACTTTCCCTTGGAATTGGTGGCTGGGAAAAGCAGATTGTTTTTCCCAATGTGGAAAACAATGATCCTGTACCCTGTGCATCCACAGGATCCTGGGTGTGTCTGCTCAGTGTGTGGAGCCGTCCACCCTCAAGGCCCTGTGGACAATGAGGGGACACAGCCCAGCAAACCCCTGTGGTCCTAGGGGGCTGTGTGAAGACCCAGAACACACACCTGTGTGATCTGTGAGACTGGACCCTCCACTCTGAGTCATCACTGAGATCCTCCTGTGCTCAGGTGTGGTTCAGTTGATGGCTATTTTCATTGCTGAGTAGTATTCCATTGACTGATATTCCCCAGTTTGCTTATTTGTAAAATTAGAAAGACTTTTGGTTTTATTGTTGTTTCCAACTCAAAGAAGCTATGAATATTTCCATATATTTTTCTATGAACATAAACATACCTTTTTCAGGAGTAAATGGTCCTAGTGGAACTGCTGAGATACATGTTAAGTATACATTCAATTTAACAAGAACCTGTGATTCACTATGTGAAGAAAGAATAACAGGACGTAGAGGGACCTGGAGGAGGAGAGGAGCCCAGTCACTGCAGACATGTCATCTGCACACACAGTGTCACCTCCTCACTTGTCTGCAGTGAGAATAAGAGAAGTTAGAGCCACAGAGAGAAAGGGAGAATCATCCTGGATACCGCTGAGAGCTGAGAAGAAATCCCTGCTCCCAACAGGAAGCCCCTCCTTCCCCCTCACTCTGCACCTGCTCCTGGGCTGTTTCCTGTGGTCGTTGGGTCCTGAGCGTCCCCCAGTGTCCTGAGAACCCACTGGTGACCTGAATGCCCCCTGGTGTCTTGAGACCCCCATGTTGTCCTGAGCACCCCCTGTAGCCCGGTCCTCCTCTCTCCCTCAGGAAGTTTGTGTCTGGGCTCACACTGACTTCCCCTCACTGTGTCTCTCGCACAGTAATACATGGCTGTGACCTCGGTGGTCACAGAGCTCAGCTGCAGGGAGAACTGGTTCTTGGACATGTCACTGGAAATGGTGGTGCGGCTCTTGAGGGAGGGGTTGCAGAAAATTTTACCATTAGCACATGTCTCCCCAATAAAATCCAGCCCCTTCCCTGGTTTCTGGCGGATCCAATCCCAGCAGTAACCACTGGTTGTGGTGGAGAATCCAGAGAGAGCACAGGTGAGGGAGAGGGTCTGCGAGGGCTTCACCTGTCCTGGACCCGACTCCTGCAGCTGCACCTGGGACAGGACACCTGGAGACAAGGAGCATCAGGCCCTGTCAGTCATGTGCAGTCACAACCGCCCCACAGAACTCTATCTGACCTCTGAGACCCTCACCTTGAGGGGCTGTCACCAGGCACAGGAGAAGACCCAGCAGCCTCATCTTCTTCTAGACCACGGCTCTGCCTTCCCCAGAGACCTCAGCCCTGTGTGAGGAGAGAGCTGTGAGCCTCCCCAGCCCAGGGGAGGATTTACCCTGGAGCTTGGGGAGAAATTTGCATGTGGGGCAGCCTGTGCCTTATAACAGGGGGACTGAGGTCAGGCTGCCCTGGTCCTTCTATTGCTAATATGTAGGCTTCCCTTTTCTTGAATGCACTTAGTACATTCGTCAGTTATGGGGGATCACCTGGTACACAAGATATACTGGAGTCCGCTTAATGCCTGTGCTCATGTCTGATAAGCGGTAGACTAGATGAGGAGAATACACTTTTAATTTCTCATGCATCTTTCAAATAAATTTAAAGGGATTACATTTGTTTAGGTAATTTCTAAAACCCAGTTCCCTAATATCTAAAAAACTGTCAAATATTTTTATCAAAATTATATTTTATAAACATAATTTTGTATACTGAAATAATATCTAAGTTTTTTTGAAAATTAGAAGATAAAGGATATTCATTCTCAGTATCTCATTTCTTTAGGTAGTAACTTTGATCCAAGGAGCTATATCCCAGGAACATGTCATTGAGGTACCCTTGATTATTTTTTACTTTTTATTTGTTAAAATGATATTTCTTACAAATTCTGAGTGACAACGTGCTACATGCCTTTGTTCAGGTTAATGCTAGAAACCTTTTTCTTGCAATCTTTGCCAAACACTCTCAGAGCTAAGTAGTGTCAGACCTGGTGAGTACTTGGATAGGAGACCCCTGATTCTTGATGTTGAAATTTGGTAATTGTTCCTTTGAGTCCCTCCTCAAACTCTTCCCTTGTGCAAGCCCATGGCTTACTGCAGAGACCCCAACAAATTATAGCAGACATATTCATATTTTTACATGGAGAAATGATTGAGAATAAAAGAGTAATTATTCATGTGTACAATTCAGAGTCTTTCATATGTGGAAATTGTAAACGCAGCAGATTAACTGACCTCTTTTCTCAGTCAAATATTTTCAGTGATGAGGGGGTCAGAGAGAGGCAAATCATGGAGGTTCCTAGCACAGATATGCTCACAGGAAAGGGAACTTTATCCCTGACAGGAACCCTCAGTCCCAGGACACATGACATGGTCAACTGGGGCGTTTTCAAATCTTGGATATTATAAGTAACACTGCTATGAACACGGGGGTGTATATATTCTTTCTGATTTGTGTTTTTGGATAATTAGGATATATTTTCAGAAGTGGGTTTGCTGAGTCAAAAAGCTGTTCTATTTTTATTTTTTTGTATTAATTACTTTATCTTTGTTTCAGATGTTTCTCCATTTCCACCCTAGACACCATCCTCCTGATGCCCCCTTCCCACAGCATTGTTGTCTATGCCCATTGGTTATGCATATATGCATGTAAGTTCTTTGGTTTATATTACCCTCCTCGCCACCGCCTCCTCTGGGGCTTGTCAGACTAAACGTTCTATTTTTTATTTTTTTGAGGAAACTCCATAGCGTTTTCCACAGCGGCTGCACCAATCTGCGTTCCCACCAGTAGTGTACCAGGGTCCTGTTTTCTCCTCATCCTCCCCAGCACTGGGTGTTTGCTGAGGTATTGATAGGAGCCATTCTGGCAGGTGTAGCTGTCGTTTCAGTTTGCATGTCTCTGATGATCAGTAATGTGAGCATTGTTTCATATGTCTCATGGCCATCTGTACGTCCTCTTTGGAGAACTGTCTATTCAGGGCATTGGCCCATATTTTAATTGAATTGTGTGTCTTCCTGGTGTTGAGTTGTATGTAGTTTTTAAATATTTTGAAATTTAAACTCTTATGAAATGTACCTTTGCAAATACACAGCTTTTTCTAACTCAGAGTTGTTAGAGGTAAACACTGAATCAAGAATCCAGAGAGGTTCCCTGAGGGAAACTGTGACATGAAGAGGAAACCACACAGGAAACCAGCCCAAACCTCCAACTGCACCTGCTCCTGGATGGTCCTTGTGTTCAGGACCCTGTGCGCCTCCTGGTGGTCGCAGCCTCTCCTGCAGGGAGGTTTGTGTCTGGGCTCACACTGACTTCCCCTCACTGTGTCTCTCGCACAGTAATACACGGCCGTGTCCTCGGTGGTCACAGATCTCAGCTGCAGGGAGAACTGGTTCTTGGACGTGTCACTGGAGATGGTGGTGCGGCTCTTGAGGGACGGGTTGTAGTTAGTACCACTACTAGCAAATATGCGCCCAATCCATTCACGCCCCTTCCCTGGTTTCTGGCGGATCCAGTTCCACAAGTAACCACTGAGTGAGCCCCCAGAGACAGAGCAGGTGAGGGAGAGGGTCTGCGAGGGCTTCACCAGTCCTGGGCCCGACTCCTGCAGCTGCACCTGGGACAGGACACCTGAGGACAAGGAGCATCAGGCCCTGTCAGTCACGTGCAGTCACAACCACCCCACAGATCCTGTCTGACCTCTGTGATCCTACCTTGGGGGGCTGTCACCAGGCATAGGAGAAGACCCAGAAGCATCATCTTCTTCTAGACCACGGCTATGCCTTCTCCAGAGGCCTCAGCCCTGTGTGAGGAGAGAGCTGTGAGCCTTCCCAGCCCAGGGGAGGATTTACACTGAAGCTTGGAGAGAAATTTGCATGTGGGGCAGCCTGTTCCTTATAAGTGGGGTGACCGAGGTCAGGCTGCCCTGGTCCTTCTGGGACCCCTGGGGGGCATCTCTTCCCTTGATCTTACTCTGTATGTAAGTCAGGGAGAGGGGATCCCTGGGTTCAAGAGACATTGGAATGCGGTCAAAGGTTGGCCTCACCTTTTTGAGCATAAGAAGAAATGATGGACTAGACAGGTAGGATACACTTTTAACTTCCCATACATCCTTCAAACTTATTTAAAAGGGATTAGCATTTGTTCAGAGACTTTCTGAATCCAAATTCTCTAGTATACCCACTTTTTCCAAATTTTGTACCATAATTTCATACAAATATTATCTATTTTAGTGCAAAAATAAAAATAAAGGACATCTATGTACAATATCTTATATTTTAATTATATTTAAATATGTTTCTATTTATTTTATTTTTTAGAGAGTTGAACGGAGAGGGTAACTTCATCGCTGACAACAATACCTGACTCCAGTCTCCCTCCTTCTGCCCCTGGGCATGGTCAGTTGGTCAGAGGTGCCAAGATCTACCACACAATGTATAACATCCTTAATGTATTTGAACACATTCTCCCATCAGACAAATACTTTGGAAATGTTATCTCTCTGTGGAGCTTGTCTTTTTATTCCCTTAAAGGAATCTTTGGTGGAATAAAAGCGTTTAATATAGCAAAATATAATTGATGCCTATTTTCTGTCCTGGGCCTTTTTTGGTGAATCACACAGACCCCCAGGACGTGCTGAGCCTCACGGTCCAGGGGCATCGGCTGCAGCAGCCACAGGGACAGAGAGGTTCTGGCACCAGGAGTGAGGTCTGCTGGGAAACTGCCCAGAACTGGACCGGACTTTGACCTGGGTGAGGAGAGGAAGCTGGACGTGTTCTGAGTCACAGGACAGAGATGTGCCTGATTTTCATGGACAGAGTGTTACTGGACATGTGGGTTTAAACCTCTTCCCCTGACGACCCAGGAGGACGTGCAGGGCATGACAGACACAGCTTCTGTCATCGTAGGAAACACCTGAGTGATTGTGACCAGGAGTTTGTCAGAATAGAAACGTTAAAGTTTCAACAGGCAGAGATCAAGGGAAATAAGGAATGTGTCATTGCAAAGGGGGGAAGGGGATTCCTGTTACCCACATGCACCTGCTCACAGTGTCTCTGTCTGTGAGGTAACAACTTCCAGGTCCAGGGGTTAGCACTTGGACACCTGTGGGTCATTACTCACATGGTCACACCATGCTTCACCCAAGCTGCACAATTCATTGGGTCCCCATTTATGAAATCCCTCAACACTTAGAGGAAAGAGTAAACACCCCTCCCTGTAGTAGTCATGGTGCTGTTATATCTGTGTGAGGAGCTCTCATGTCATTGACCGGGACCCTGTCTCAGTCCATCGTGATCATCATCACCATCATCATCATCACCATCATCATCATCATCATCATCATCATCATCATCATCATCACAATCATTTGCTTACTTATAGTTGTTCTTCTCATTTTCTATAAACATGTTTGCTGTCCACAGATAATTACTTTTTATTGGGTAAAAAAGATAACATCATGCACGGCCAGTGTGGCTCAGTGGTTGAACATCGACCCATGTACCTAGAGGTCACTGGTTCTATTCCCAGTTAGGGCCACTGCTCAGGTTGTGGGCCCAATCCCCAGTGGGGTGCATGTAGGAGGTGGCCTATCTGTGTTTCTATCTGTCTCCCTTTCATTCCTCTCTATCTAAGTCAATTAAGAAATAATAAATAAATAAATAAATAAAAACCACGCATCTCCTCTTTCCATATCAGTGGGAGAGTGAAACGAAGGTCTCACCCACCGTAGCTGACACAGGCCTTCCAACACGCTGAGGACCTTGGATACATACAGGTTCCACCCAGGACCTGGGACGAGGACCCCTGTCTAATCCTACTGTCATTGTCACCACCACCACCATCCTCAATATTTATTATAAATAATCAGTTTTCTCATTTTCATATATATGATGTCTACCTTCTCAGAAAATCACAAAATAAAGGACATTCGTTCTCAATGTCTTATATGTTTATTTATGTTGTCATGGCGATCCAAGGAACCATATCCCAAGAAGAGGTTAATGGGACATCCTCGGTTCTTTATTTTGTTTTGTTTGGATAAAATTATATTCATTTTAAGTTCTGAGTAACACGATATGATAGGCCATCTTTAAGGTTATTGCTAGATCCATTTTTCTTACAATCTTTACCAAACACCTTCAGCAGCTAAACAGAGTCTGGCCCAGTTAGTACGTGGATGGGAGACCCTTGATTCTGGATATTGAAAATTTTTAATTGTCTTAGGATCCCTCCTCAGACTCTTCCCTTCTACAAGTCCATGGCTTATTGCAGAGCCCTCAATCTAATTATATCAGACATAATCACCTTTACATATGGAGAAATGATTGAAAATAGAAAGAGTGATTATGTATTAGTAAATTCAGATTCCTTTCCTTATAAGTGGGGGCACTGGGACTGAGGACAGGCTGACCTGTTGCTTCTGGGGTCCCTCTGAGGGCATCTCTTCCCTTGAACTCACTCAGCATGTAAGTCAGGGAAAGGGGATCACCTGGTGTGTGAGACACATTGGAATGAGGTCAAGGGACGGCCTCACCTTTCTGAGCAAAGGGATCAATGAAGGACTACATGAGAAGATTACTTTTTTAACTTCCCGTATATCTTTCAAATAGGTTTAAATGGGATGACCATTTTTCAGGCTGTTTCTGAATTCCAAGTCTCTAGAAAATCCACAATTAAAAATATTTTATTATTAGTTCATATAAATAAATTTTACCGTCGTGCAAAAATAAATAAAACACAGTCATTTCCTGTATTTTTATCTTAATTTATGATGTTACTTTGATCCGAGAAACCGCCTTCTGAGTGCAGGCAGATGGGACCTTCTTTGTCCTCAGGTTGGAATTTTGTAACTGTGTCTACAGCTTCCTGTGCAAACTCTTCCATTATGCACCCCATGGCCTCTTGCAGAGACCCCAAACTAGTCACATCAGAAATGGTGATGGCTGCCACAACCGGTTTTGCTTGGTGGTTAGAGCGTCGGCCTACAGATCAAAGGTTCTTTGGTTAGATTCCCTGTCAAGGGCATGTACCTGGGTTCCAGGTTTGATCTCCAGACCTGGTTGGGGCCTTGAAGGAGGCAACAAATCAATGTCTCCCTCACATTGATGTTTCTCTCTCCTCTTCCTCCTCTCTCTGAAATAAAAAGGAAAACATCCTCAGGCAGGATTAAATAAATAAATAAGTGTAGTAGGTGTAAGATTTGTTTAATCACACATTCTCTGCACACACACATACACACACACTGTGATGATTTTCATTGTAATGAATCCCAAATTCTCCTTCTCCCCTTTATCTAGCACATGGGCGTTGCCCTTACACTGACCCTCACCCAGTGTGTGACCTTCCTTCACAAAGAGGACAGACCCAACATGACTGATGTGCAGACAGGGCTGGGTCTGCACCTGTGGTTCTTGTTCTCCCAGCACCTGGATCCTGCAGATGCCGCGGTGAGAGGGTCCTGGCTCGTCCTGGGGAGGGTCAGACCCAGGACCCCCTGTCCAGTCAGTGCAGCCAACACTGACCGACATGTGGGGAGCGCTCACTGACCCCCAGCTCAGCAGTGCCCATTCTCAGAGCTCACATCCCTGAGGGGACGACCACAGGGGATACCGGGCTGATGTCTCCCCAGCAGCAAAGCAGGAGTGGATGTAGCAACTCTGTGTCCAGAAGTGGGCCTGTGTGGTCAGACACTAATTAATTACAAGCAGGATATATGACACACGGCACTATGGAGCCCAACAGCTGTAGCTACTATCCTAGCAGGTGTGGGTGCACCAGGAACTGTGGGGGAATCACCAGGAACAAGACAAGATCCTAAGGGTCAGGCTGTCAGGTGGCATTCACCTGGGACTCAGGCATTGGGATTGTCAAACACTGAGATTAATCCACTCTGATTACTTTGTGAAAACCTTAAGGGGAATGAGAGGCAGACCTCAGGGTCATGAACCAACTGCAGCTGAGAGGTGGAAACTCAAGAGAATCCAGTGAGATGGTGACACTGACAACTCACAGACTCAGAGATGAACAGGCTGTCAACAGTCTCCTGAGGAGATGCCTGGTCGTCAGGACCTGCACGTCCAACCCCACAGGAATCTCCTCACAGCTGCAGGACGGCTGTTCTAGGAGGAAACACATGAAGGAGAACAGACCAGTGTTGGTGAGCGTGGGGAGAGAGGGACCCTTGCACTCTCTCGGTGGGAAGGTAAGATCCTGCAGCCACATGGAAACAGCATGTTGGTTCCTCCAAAATGAGAATAGGAACCCTGTGTGATTGAGCAGTGAGCTCCCAGGTGTTCATGGAATAATAAACCCAGGACTCTGGAGAGGTGTTGCACGGCCCTGTTCATTGCAGCCGTGATCAGTGTAGTCAAGACGTGGAAACATCCCTGTCCATCAGTGGGTGAGTGGACAAACATGTGCGATATTCTCAGGAGGGATATTACTCAACCTGAAATCACAGGTAAACCCTGCACAACCCCAGCCTGGAGGACAGTAGAGGACACTGTGCTCTGTGAAATAAAGCCGTCAGGGAAAGGCAGATAGTGTCTGATTCCACCTACACTGGGGACTGAATTAGGTTTCCTTCCAGCAGAGTGTGGAGAAGCCCAGGCCTGGGTGTGGTGAAGGCTCTGGCAGGAGACGGGACAGTGGAGGGTCGGCTGCCCTGGAGTCCTGTGCTGACAGAGAACAAAGACAGAGGCAGCTGGAGGGGACACTGTGTCAGGACACAGTCAACCCTGGTCCTGGGCCCTGTGCATCCACAGGAGCCTGGGTGTGTCTGCTCAGTGTGTGGAGCCGTCCACCCTCAGGGCCCTGTGGACAATGAGGGGACATTCAGTCCCCACGGAGGGGAGCTTTCCCCTGGGAATGGGGAGAAGGAGACAGAGCCCAGCAAACCCCTGTGGTCCTAGGGAGCTGTGTGCACACCCAAGACACGCCCCTGTGTGATCTCTGAGCCTGGATCCTCCACTCTGAGTCATCACTGAGATCCTCCTGTGCTGAGGTGTGTATCAGCTGATGGCTATTTTCATTGCTGAGTAGTATTCCATTGACTGATGTTCCGAATTTTGCTTATTTGTAAAATTAAAATGCCTTTGGGTTGTTTGTAGCTTCTAATTCAAAGAACTTAAATATTTGCTTATATTTTTGTATGAACATAAGGATTTGTCCTTCTGGAGCACACACTCCTAGTGGGACCACAGAGATGCATGGTATATATTTAATTTAATAAAAAACCACAATTCACTATGTGAAGAAAGTATAACAGGACACAGAGGGACCTGGAGGAGGAGAGGAGCCCAGTCACTGCAGACATGTCATCTGCACACACAGTGTCACCTCCTGACTTGTCCACAGTGAGAATATGAGAAGTTAGACCACAGAGAACAAGCGAGAACTGTCCCTGGATGCAGCTGAGAGCTGAGAGGAAATGCCTGCTCCCAACAGGAAGCCCCTCCTTCGCCCCTCACTCTGCACCTGCTCCTGGGCTGTTCTCTGTGGTCGGTGAGTCCTGAGCGCCCCCTGGTGTCCTGAGCGCCCCCTGCAGCCCCGCCCTCCTGTCCCCTCAGGAGGTTTGTGCCTGGGCTCACACTGACTTCCCCTCACTGGGTGTCTCCCACAGTAATACACGGCCGTGTCCTCGGTGGTCACGGATCTCAGCTGCAGAAAGAAATGGTTCTTGGACGTGTCTCTGGAGATGGAGGTGCGGCTCTTGAGGGATGGGCTGTAATAAGTGCTGCCACCAGAGTTGATGCACCCCATCCACGCCAGCCCCTTCCCTGGTTTCTGGCGGATCCAGCTCCAGCAGTTACCACTGGTTGTGATGGAGAATTCAGAGACAGTGCAGGTGAGAGAGAGGGTGTGCGAGTGCTTCAACAGTACTGGGCCCGGATCTGGCAGCTGCACCTGGGACAGGACACCTGGGTACAAGGAGCATCATGCCCTGTCAGTCACGTGCAATCACAACCACCCCATGGACCCTGTCTGACCTCTGAGACCCTCACCTTGGGGGGCTGTCACCAGGCACAGGAGAAGACCCAGCAGTCTCATCTTCTTCTAGACCACAGCTCTGCCTTCCCCAGAGACCTCAGCCCAGTGTGAGGAGAGAGCTGTGAGCCTCCCCAGCCCAGGGGAGGATTTACCCTGGAGCTTGAGGAGAAATTTGCATGTGGGACAGCCTGTTCCTTATAAGTGGGGGACTGAGGTCAGGCTGCCCTGGTCCTTCTGGGGCCCTGTGGGGGCATCTCTTCCCTTGGACTCACTCAGCATATAAGTCAGGGGTGGGGTATCACCCAGTACATGAAACATATTGGAGTCAGATTAGAGAATGCGCTCATTTCACAAAAATGGTAGACTATGAGTTGAATACATGTGTAGTGTAGCATGCATCTTTCAAATAGATTTACAAGGATTACATTTGTCCAAGTGGTTTATCATTCCTTCTCCCTAATGTCTGTACTACTGTCAAAACTATTTTCTAAACAATTGTATTTTTAAACATAAATTTGTGTGTGTGTGTATATATATATATATATATATATATATATATATATATATATATATGATGTCTGTCTGAAAATCATAAAATAAGAACATTCATTCTTACTATCTTATTTGTTCATTTATTTTGTTACTTTGATCCAAATAACTGTATCCTAAGAATAGGTCATTGAGATACCCTTGATTTGTTTTATTTTGTTTAGTTTTATTTTATTTTGTTAAAGGATATTTTATACAAATTTTGAGTAACACTACACTAAATACCTTTATTTAGGTTGTTCCTAGAAACATTTTTTTAAACTTATCTTTATTGTTGAATGTATTACAGATGTTCCTCATTTTCCCCCCATTGACCCCCTCCTCCCCATTCCTGCCCCCTTCCTGCTTTTCCCCACACTGTTGTCTGTGTCCATTAGTTATGCATATATACATATAAGTTCTTTGGTTTATCTCTTCCCACCCCCCAACCCCTCTTCCCTTTGAGGTTTGTCAGGCTAACAACCAATTTCTACTTCTTAATCCCTTCACCTTTTTCACCCATCCCCCCATCCCCCACCCATCTGGTACCCAACAAAATTTCTCTGTATCTATGAGAATGTTTCTGTTCTGCGTGTTCATTTTGTTTGTAGATTCAATTGTTGATAGATATGTATTTATTGCCATTTTGTTTGTTCATATTTTTTTATCTTTTTCTTCAAGAAGACCCTTCAACATTTCATATAATAATGGTTTGGTGATGATGAACTCCTTTAGTTTTTCCTTGTCTGGGAAACTCTTTATATGGCCATCGATTCTGAATGACAGCTTTGCAGGATAGAGTAATCTTGGTTGTAGGTACTTGCTTTTCATCACTCTGAATATTTCTTGCCACTCCCTTTTGGCCTGCAATGTTTCTTTTGAGAAATCAGCTGACAGTCTTTTTTTTTTTTTTATCCTCACCCGAGGACATTTTTTCATTTTTTGTTCAGACAGAGTAGGGGGAGAGAGAGGAAGAGAGAGAGAGACAGAGAGAAACATCGACGTGAAAGGGCCACATCGAGTGGCTGCCACCCACACGACCAACCAGGGCCGGGGACAAACTGCAACCGAGGTACATGCCCTTAGCGGGAACTGAACCCGGGTCTCTCCGGACCGCAGGCCGACGCTCTAACCGCTGAGCCAAACCGGCCAGGGCCAGCTGACAGTCTTATGGGAACTCCCTTGTAGATAACTAACTGCTTTCCTCTTGCTGCTTTTAAGATTCTCTCTTTGTCTTGAACCTTTTGCATTTTGATGACGATGTGTCTTGGTGTGGGCCTCTTGGGGTTCTTCTTGTTTGGGACTCTCTGTGCTTCCTGGACTTGTATGTCTGTTTCCTTCGCCAAGTTAGGGAAGTTTTCTGCCATTATTGTTTCAAATAGGTTTTCGATTTCTTGTCCTCTCTCTTCTCCTTCTGGCACCCCCAAGATGCGAATGTTGGCACGCTTGAAGTTGTCCCAGAGGCTCCTTACACTATCCTCATTTCTTTGGATTCTTTTTTCTTTTTGCTGTTCTGATTGGGTGTTTTTTGCTTCCTTATATTCCAAATTGATGGTTTGCTTCTTGGATTTACCTACTTTACTATTGAATCTGTGTAGGCTATTCTTTATTTCAGTTAGTGCCTCCTTCATTTCTGAAGAGTCCTTTTTTATGCTCTTGAGGCCCTCACTAAGATCACTGAGGTTCTCACTAAGTCCATTGAGCATCCTTATAAGCAGTATTTTGAACTCAGCATCTGTTAGGTTGCTTAACTCCATTTCACTTAGTTCTTTTCTTGGAGTTTTGTTCTGTTCTTTCATTTGGGACCTGTTTCTTTGTCTCCTCATTTTGGCTGCCTCCCTGTGTTTGTTTCTATGTATTACTTAGTGAGAGGTATGGGGCTAGCTGAGACCAGATGCTGCTTGTTTGAAAGAATTTAGGAAAAGCTGAAGCAGGATCCAAGACAGGCCAATCCTATGGTCAAGCAACTGGCAACAGCTTGGGTGGGCCTGAAAGTTGGGTGGGGCGGGGCCTCAGGGAATCACCAGGGCGGGGCCAACAGTGTGAGCTAGGTCGCTGGAGTCCCAGATATGGCGGCGTCTGCCGGCCCAGGGAAGGGCTCACCAAAGGAACAAAGGCCTCTGATAGCACTCTGTCCAGGAGAAAGCTGCCTCTCCAGCCCTCGCTCCAATGCCAAACAGCTCAGTTCTTCCCCATATGACTCTGGTGCCTTTCAGGCTGCCTCCCCCACGCTGGAGCCTGGAGGGTGTGAGTCCAAGTAAGTCCGTGCGCGGGCCCTTTAGGAGGAGCTGCCGGGGGCTCCAGCCGCCTCAGCCTCACTTCCCACTGGTTTTTCCAGCCAGAAGTTATGGGGATTCTCTTCCTGGCACTGGAACCCTGAGCTGGGCGCCTGGTGTAGGACAGGGACCCCTCAGTCCTCAGGGAGGACCTTCCCAGCGGAGGTATCCTCCTGATTTTTTTATCCGGCACACGTGGGTTTGGGACCAGCCAGTCGCACCTCCGCCCTCCTACCAGTCTCGCTGTGGCTTCTTCTTTAATTTTGTAGTTATAGGACTACCTTTCAGCTTGATTTCAGGCGTTTTTGAATGATGGTTGTTCTGTAGTTTAGTTGTAACTTTGATGTGGTTGTGGGAGGACGCAATACCGCGTTTACCTACGCTGCCATCTTGACCGGAAGTCGAAACATTTTTTCTTACAATCTTTGCCAAACAGTTTCAGAAGCTGAGCATGGTCAGTCCTGTTTAGTATTTGGATGGGAGACCCTTGATTCTTGATGTTGATAATTGGTAATCGTGACTTTGTGTCCCTCTTGAAACTCTTCCTAGTGGAAGCCCACGGCTTATTGCAGTGACCCCAAACAATCTCCATCGTACATAATCACATACACACATGGAGAAATTATTGGAAATAGAAAGAAATGATTATGCATTAGTAAATCTCAGACTCTTTTATATGTTGTGATTGTAAAGGCAGAAGATTAATGACCAGTTTTCTCAGTCCAGCGTTATCAGTGAGATAGGTGTTCAAAAAGAGGGACATGAAGAGAATCTCAGCTCATATTTGCTCGTAGGAAAGGGATCTTTAATGCTGACAGGACCCTCACTCCTGTCCTCCTCTGTTCTGTCCCTGGGAAGGTCAGAGGGAGCAGGGCTCTTCCACATAATCTAGAGCATCCTGAACGTATGACGCACACGTTCTCCCATCAGACATATCACCGAGAACTATGTTGTCTCTTTATAAGCTGGTATTTCATTTCCCTTAATGGCTTGGTTGATGGGAAAATTGTTTATTTCCAACAATGATCAATTAATTCATCACTGTCTCAATTAATGGGTCATGTTTTTGAAGTTTTCTATAACTATTCTCAAGAAAATTTTCACTCTCCATTTCCATGGGAGGAGAAACCTGATATGAACACAGTGGGCACGAAAACCCGATGGGAAATAATGGCTGGAATCCGTAATATCACTGAAATCTGTTTGCTGTGTCCTCTGACCAGGAGACCAACCTTCCATGGCATGAAGCTCTGCTTCATTTCAGAGATTAATTCACTTTACTGGACATTACATTGTGAATTGCTCTGTTGTATGTAGCATAGAAGACTAGACTAAAGCCTGAGAAATTATATCATGTAGACGTCAGGCAGACGAGGAAGGATGTGAGGAAGATGCTGAGCAGAGATGACAGAGACAGGATCCCAGAGGGTATTTCATGAGGATGAAAGTGACCAGGAGGACAAAGGTGCAGAGAGGTCGTGAGAGGGAGACGTGAGGAGATGAACTGGAGTTGACATCCGGGAAAGTAAATGTCCCAGTGAGAGCCCTGCATGGAGCTGTGTGTGCAGGACTCACATGGGACAGTGAGAGAGCGAGGCCCTGGCAAGTGTGGCCACCTGGAGTGAGCTCAGACTCAGGGCGTGTGGACACACTGACTTTCCCTCTGTGAAAACTGCCTCACAGTCACAGGGTGGAGAGGATGCTCGGGGTGCTCAGTTTTTCAAGGAGACAATTGGGTCCCATGGGAACCTAGTGAGATAATGGTCCCTGAGCCTGGACACAACTCATCTGGGAAAGAGAATGTTGTCGACACCATCGTCGTCCTCAGTGAGATGAGTGAATACAGGGCCCAGGACAAGGAGGAGGGTCCCTGGGACCCTGAACCACAGGAAGAGCAGGAGCGCCCTGAGCACCCCAGGGAGATGTTCTCAGTCCCCCCCTGCGCGGTTCGTGAGCAATGTTCCCTGGTCAGTGACTACCAAGCGCCCCCTGCTGGTCCTGAGTGATCTGTGGTGTCCAGAGCGCCCCTTGGTGTTCTGACTCCTCCTGGTGAACCTGAGGGTCTCCTGCCACTCAGACCCTCCTGTCTCCCTGCAGGGAGTTTGTGCCTGAATCATAGAGACCCTTGGTTAGGATAATGTCCCATATCCAGTGTTTATCTCACTCAAATCCTTTTACATACTCTGTGTCTCCCATTCTCAATAAATTACCTCTTAATATAGCAACATGGACAGCACAGTTAAGCCCATACTCCTTGGTGAGTGGTCTGTGTTCAGTCCTGATTAGGGGATGAGAACATCTGGGAACCCGGGGCTGGACTCCGGTCCCAGAGCTGCAGGGTCAGGGCTGGTCTCGTTTCATGAGCTGAGGGGGCCTTATTTTCATTTGCTCCTACTATAGAGGGAAATCTGGGGTTGGATACTGGCATAAAGGACACGGTGTTAGAGTGTGGTGTGTCCAAGGCCATATGCCTGTGCAGTATTAGTCCTGGTGTCTGGGCCTTGGCTTCTCCCAACCTGAGCCAACTGCTTCCCTGAATGACATACAGACCAGGGGACATGCCAAGTGAGGGTTTCAGTGCTACCTGGCTGGACAATAGACCATGTTATAATGTGGTCACGGTACAATACAGCAGAAAAAAAACCTAAAGTATTGGAAATTAACAAAAAGGTAAAATTTTAAATATCATATCTTAGAAAGCTATCACCGTGAACACAGGAAGGTGATCAACCATCACACCCAGAGGGAGATAAACATGTGAGGACTTCATGTTGAGGAGATGGGAAGTTCCCTCTGACACTATATCCCCTACACAGTGTTCAGAGTGTAAAGTAACAACACAGTGTGACCCTAGTGCCAGTGGACCAGTGTGGGGGGGACAGTGGGAATCTGTGTGGGTCACTGGGAAGCAGAAAACAAACAAACAAACAAACAAAAAAAAACAAGGAAAATCAGAACCTACGTACCTAATGAAACAAGATCCCTGGACGTGAACTACAGAGAAGCAGACAGTGCTCCCGGGTCTGAATCCTTCAGGGAGTTTAGAGCTGAATGTGCAGCAGCTGCACGACCTCCTTTGTGGGGTTTGTTCCCTAGACTCTGCTGGACCAGTTTCAGTCACTGGGGATGGAGAAGAATCTCAGTTACAACCAGGTGACTTCAGGTGACAATTGGGGAGTAATTCAGTTTTAGGTCATGAAATTGTTGTTATTGGAAACCTGAGGTCTGCATGTGACCATTGGGAATGCTGTCACCATGTCTGTACCTGATGGGAGTCAACTGGGACAGGAATCTGACTCAGAATGTCACTGGGGGAAATGCTACCTGGGCGCATGAATGGGAGGATTAACCAAGACTGAGGACAGACACGTCCAGGGTTCTTGTTTCATTAGGTACTTAGGTTCTGATTTTCCTTTTTTATTTTTAGCCAATTCAAGTTTTCTTTCCTCATAAATAGCCACCCATATTTCCTAGAGTCATGAAGACACTCTGTTGAGAGTGTGCAGGAGCACAAGTCATTTGTGTGTTGATTTTGTACCGTACATCTTCCCTAAATTCACTTTCTAGTTCCATTAGTACCATGGGCTGTTTTTAGGTTTTTGTATATACAAGGTCATGTCTTATGTGTTCAGATAAAGAAAATCATTTTAAGTTATTTTTTTCAGATTTAGACCTTTTTAAATGTCTTATCTTGCCCTATTCTTCACAAGAAACTTTCCGTTCCTTGTGTTGGTCCTGATCTCAGACGAGTAGCTTTGAAATTTTCTCTGTGCAGCATGATGTCACTTGTTGACTTCTCAAATGTGGCCTTTTTTTTATGTTGATGTACATCTTTTCTGTACCTATTTTGTGAAGAATTGTAATCATAAGGCCATTTTCAATGTTTTAAATGCATTTTTTTACATCTATTTATATGGTGGTATCATTTATCTTCCATTGTGTGAATGAGGTGGAGCACGTTTAATGGTTTACCTATGTCCAACCATCCTTGCATTCTAGGTCAGTATCTCAGTGATCTTGGTCAAGGATGCTTGCAATATGCTGTTCAGCTTTTTTTGTATATTGTTGAAGATTTTTGCACTTAAGTTCATCAGGGATGTTGACATGCCATTTTTATGTCCCTACTTGGCTTTCATATGAGTGTCATTGTCACCTCAGCACATTTGTTTGGAAGTCTTTCCTTTTCTTTTAATTATTGGAAGAGTTCAAGAAGGATTGATTAAAATATTATAAATTCTTGCCAGACTGGAGTAGCTCAGTGGATGGAGAATCATCGCATGGACTGAGAGGTCCTGGTTTGATTCCTGGTCAGGGCACATACCAGGGTTGTGGGCTCAATCAAGAGTAGAGGGCGTGCAAGAGACAGCCGAGTGATGTTTCTCTCTCACATGGATGTTTCTCTTTCTCTTTCCCCTCTTCTCTTTCTAAAATAAATAAATAAATAACAATAAAAACTAATAAATTCTTGTTCTAGCTATTTTAGCTCAGCACCTAAGAGTGTTGGTCTGAGGATTAAAGTGTCACAGGTTTGATACCTGGTCAAGGGCACGTGCTTGCTTTGAAGGGTCGACCCCGACCCTGATCAGGATCAAGTTGGAGGCAACCACTGGACGTGTCTCTCTCACATTGATGTTTCCCTCTCTCTCTCTTTCTCTCTCTCTCTCTGTCTCTTTCTCTCCCTCTGTCCCTTCCACTTCCCTTAAAATCAATGGAAAATTAACCTCAGGTGAGGATTAACAACAACAACCAAAAAAAGTTATCAATTTTTCATTGAAGTTTTGAGAGAATTCACCTTTAAGTCCATTTGGATGTGGGCTTCTATTTGTTGGCCAGTGTTCACTACTACCTGATTTTTTTTAAAATTGATAGAAATCTAGCAATAATGAGATCAAATTTCTAATTTGAACACCTACTAAGTGAACAGAGAAATACAACTGTTGATATTCACAGGGGGTGGTCAGGGTGGAAATTACAGTTGTGTCCAGACTACACATTTATTTTGTATGCCATCCAAGAGATTGAAATAAATCTGTATTTTCCTATATAGAATTCATAAAGTGTCTTAGTCCTGAGAATGCACCTCCCTGACCTCCAGCTCCAGGAGCACAAGGAACAGGTCCCAATCACTGTTCTCTGAAATGCACCGCAGTTTGTACTGAAGACACAGCTGTGCACGACTCCCACACCCTGGCTGATCTCAGCAGTAACAGCAAGGCAGGTCTATTGCGGGGAGACGCAGGTGTCCTTTGACGGAATATTTTGGCTCAGAAAATTGCTGACAGACTGGTTGCGTCTGATGAAATGCAGGGAGGTATAAGTAAGTTCCACCCTTTGTAGACAGACACTGCTTGTGTGCTGACAGTTTCCCGAGGCTCATGTGACCCTCTGTATTTTCATTTCTCCTGAAGTAATACACTACATGTCTGCACGTTTGAATGCTTCTAATAATAAAATAAATCTTATGAAACCCAGACCCATCACTGTAGTCTCAGAAAAAAAAGGTCAAGAGAGAATCTTGGAAAAAAACTGCTATCTGGAAAAAACGCCCAGAGCCTCAGAGGAAACAGCCATAAACACCACCTGCACCTGCTCCTGGGGCTGCAACACAGAGTCATGGGTCCCGAGCGCCCCCTGATGTCCTGAGCGCGCCCTGCAGCCCCTCCCTCCTGCCTCCATCAGGAGGTTTGTGTCTGGGCTCACACTGACTTCCCCTCACTGTGCCTCTCGCACAATAATACACGGCCGTGTCCTCGGTGGTCACGGAGCTCAGTTGCAGGGAGAACTGGTTCTTGGACGTGTCACTGGAAATGGTGGTGCGGCTCTTGAGGGACGGGTTGTAGTTAGTGCTACCACTACTAGCATATATGCGCCCAATCAATTCCAGCCCCTCCCCTGGTTTCTGGCGGATCCAGCTCCAGCTGTAACCACTGCTGATGGAGTAACCAGATACAGCGCAGGTGAGGGAGAGGGTATCTGAGGGTGTCACCAGTCCTGGGCCCGACTCCTGCAGCTGCACCTGGGACAGGACACCTGGGGACAAGGAGCATCAGGCCCTGTCAGTCACATGTAGTCACAACCACCCCATGGACCCTGTCTGACCTCTGAGACCCTCACCTTGGGGGGCTGTCACCAGGCACAGGAGAAGACTCAGCAGTCTCATCTTGTTCTAGACCATGGCCCTGCCTTCCCCAGAGACCTCAGCCCTGTGTGAGGAGAGAGCTGTGAGCCTCCCCAGCCCAGGGAGAGATTTAACCTGGAGCTTGGGGAGAAATTTGCATGTGGGGAAGCCTGTTCCTCATAAGTGGAGGACTGAGGTGAGGATGCCCTGGTCATTCTGGGGCCCCTGTGGGGCCATCTATTCCCTTGGTCTCACTCTGTATGTAAGTAAGGGTGAGGGGATCCCCTGGTTCAAAAAACATTGGAATGAGGTCAAAGGTTGGCCTCACCTTTCTGAGCATAAGAAGAAATGATGGACTAGACAGGTAGGTTAGACTTTTAACTTCCCATACATCCTTCAAACTGATTTGAAAGCGATTAGCATTTGTTCAGAGACTTTCTGAATTCCAACTCTCCAGTATACCCACTATTTCCAAATTTTATAATTTCATACAAATATTATCTATCTTAGTGCAAAAATATAAATAAAGGACATCTATGCTCAATATCTAATATTTTAATTTTATTTAAATATGTTTTTATTGATTTTATTTTTTAGAGAGTTGAAAGGAGAGGGTAACTTAATCGCTGACAACAATACCTGACTCCAGTCTCCCTCCTTCTGCCCCTGGGCATGGTCAGTTGGTCAGAGGTGCCGGGATCTACCACACAATATATAACGTCCTTAATGTATATTGAACACATTCTCCCATCAGACAAATACTTTGGAAATGTTATCTCTCTATGCAGCTTGTCTTTTCATTCCCTTAATGGAATCTTTGGTGGGATGAATGTATTTAATATAACAAAATTCAATTGACTCCTATTTTCTGTCTTGGACCTGATTTGGTGAATCACACAGACCCCCAGGACGTGCTGAGCCTCACGGTCCAGGGGCATCGGCTGCAGCAGCCACAGGGACAGAGAGGTTCTGGCACCAGGAGTGAGGTCTGCTGGGAAACTGCCCAGAACTGGACAGGACTTGGACCTGGTGACGGGAGGAAGCTGGACGTGTTCTGAGTCACAGGACAGAGATGTGCCTGATGTTCATGGGCAGAGTGTTACTGGACATGTGGGTTTAAACCTCTTCCCGTGACGACCCAGGAGGACGTGCAGGGCATGACAGACACAGCTTCTGTCATCGTAGGAAACACCTGAGTGATTATGACAAGGAGTTTGTCAGAATAGAAACGTTAAATGTTCTGCAGGCAGGGATCAAGGGAAATAAGGAATGTGTCACTGCAAAGGGGGGAAGGGGAGTCCTGTTACCCACATGCACCTGCTCACAGTGTCTCTGTCTGTGAGGTAACAACTTCCCAGGTCCAGGGGTTAGCACTCAGACACCTGCGGGTCATTACTCACCTGGTGACACCATGCTCCACCCAAGCTGCACAATTCACTGGAGTTCCATTCATGAAATCCCTCAACACTTAGAGGGAAGAGTGGACACCCCTCCCTGCAGGAGCCATGGTGCTGGTGTGTCTGCGTGAGGGGCCCTCATGTCATTGACCAGGATCCTGCCTCAGTCCGTCGTCATCACCATCACTGTTTGTTTATTTAAAATTGTTCTTATTATCTGTAGACATGGTTGTTGTCCAACATAATGACATCTTTTTTCATTTTTTGTCATTTATTATATTTGCTAAGTAAAATATGTAGTCAGACTATTTTATTTTTATTTTTTTATTGCTGACAAATGAGGGCTCCTCCTTGCCTCTTCTCCATCTGCCCCACACTGGGATCTGATGAGAAAGGTTTGGTCCGCCCTCTATAGATGTCATTGGGGAATTGAACCACACAAACCCCTGTAAGGAGAATTCCTCTCCCTCCACCACCACCTCACCAAAATAAAAGCTCTGAGCCCATCTCCTTTCCTGGGTCTATCAAAGCTCCTCTGACTTGATGAAGGGCCTTTCCTGTGCTTCTCAAAGATTCCAACTATGTACGTGATACATGTCCCTTGTGTGTGTGTTTGTCATCAGCCGGGATGTCTGCACCAAGCTATCGTGTGTCTCTGTGCCTCTCTTTGGTGTGAACTGCTCTCAGTGCTGTGAGCATGATGCCACGTCAATGACCGTCACCCCACGGGTCTTTCTTCTGTAGCTTTGGGGTCACACACCTCTGGTGCTCACTGTCCACACACATGTGTCCTGCTGCTGGCTGGCTGGGGCCCTGAGCTGTGGAGCTGAGCTGCACTGTTGAGTCAGCAGAGCCTCTGCTAGGATTCAGCTCATGTGTGTCAGTAGATTTCCTGATCAATTGTCATTTGGTCACAAGAGTGTCTGAAAGAGAATCTCTGTCTTTTCCCCATAAGAATGTTGTCTTCCTTGACAAGAGACATTTCTTTATTTTTTTAATTGTTGACACAGTTATGGTTTCCTTTAATTCCTCCTGCTTTGCCCACATCCACCCAGTCCCCAGCAATCCTCTCCTGACCCTACCACTCTGTCTGTGTCCACGGGCTCTGCATATATGTGCCTGGGTCCTCACTTCACCTTCTCTTATCCACTCTTCCCAACACCCCACCCCCCTGACCTCTGCCAATCTGTTCTGTGTATCCTTTTCTCTGGTTCCATTTTATTTGTCAGTTTATTTTGTTCATGAGCATCTGTATATACATGAGATCATGGGGTATTTGCATTTCTCTGACTGGCTTATTTTGCTTAGCATAATAATCTACAGCTCCATCCATATACTGCAAAGAGTAAGAGTTTGTTCTTTTTTACAGCTGTGTAGCATTCTAGTATGTAAATGTACCACAGTTTTTTATCCACTCCTCTACATGGTCAACCGGGTGGTTTCCAGATCTTGGATATTGTAAATAACGCTGAATCATGCTTTGGGATAATTAGAACATATTACCAGAGGTGATCAAAAAGCAGTTGTATTTTTATTTTTATATTTTTTGTTAATTTATTTTTTTTACAGATGTTTCTCCTTTTTACCCCTAGACACCCTCCTCCCTATTCCCCTCCCCCAGCACTGTTGTCTATGTCCATCCCTCCTCTGAGGTTTGCCAGTCTGAATGGTCCTATTTTTATTTTTTTGAGGAAACCCCATACTGTTTTTCACTGTGGCTGCACCAGTCTGCATTCCCACCAATAGCGCACCAGGGTCCTCCTTTCCCCACATCCTCACCTCACTTGTTGTTTGTTGATTTATTGATAGGAGCCATTCTGACAAGTGTAGTTGTAGTTTTAATTTGCATCTTTCTGATAATTAATAATGCTGAGCATTGTTTCATATGTCTCATGGCCATCTGTATGTCCTGTTTGGAGAAGTGTCTATTCAGGGCATTGGCCCCTCTTGTGATTGGATTGTATGTCTTCCTGGGGTTGAGTTGTACATAGTTTTAAAATACTTCGGAATTTAACACCTTATCAAAATGTACCATTGGCAAATAGACCACAGATATTTTTAACTCAGAGAACTCAGAGGTAAACAATGAATCAGGAATCCAGAGAGATTACCAGAGGGAAACGGTGACATGAAGACGAATCCTCAGGGGAAACTAGCCCAAACCTCCAACTGCACCTGCTCCTGGGATGGTCCTTGTGTGCAGGGACCCTGAGCGCCCCCTGGTGGTCGCAGCCCTTCACCCAGGAGGTGTGTGTCTGGGCTCACACTGATATCCCCTCACTGTGTCTCGCACAGTAATTAATACATGGCCGTGTTCTCAGATTTCAGGTTGGTCATTTTAAGAGAGACTGTGCTCCTAGGGTTGTCCCTGGAGATTGTGAATCTTCCTTGAACGGATGGCGCATACCACTGATCTGTTCCCGATGGTTTTCTCACTCTCACCACCCACTCCAGCCCCTTCCTGGAGCCTGAGCTCATTTCTTCTCTTGGACTCAGGGGTGTAGGTCTGGGGTGGGAGAGCCCTTGGTTTATGAGGCACCTTGGAATCAGGTCAGTGGATGGGCCCGTGTTTTTAACTTTAAAAATAAATGCTGGGCTGGGTGAGGGGTTCACAATATTTAACCTCATAGCTCATTTAATTCCCTAATAAAATGGATTCACATTATGTACAAACAGTTTCTGAAGTCCAAAGAAACACATAAGTAGACTCAACATTGTCAAATGGACAATCATAACTCCCTATAAAATAACCTTTGATGTCATCCTTGGTGTATAAATTATTGGGGTGAAGAGCAGTCCTCCCTGACCTGGCTGGGTGCCCTGGGCCTGCAGCCTCGGTCTCAGTCCAGCTCCAGGGGACCGGCCTGGTCAGAACCCTCCTCCCACGTGTCCAGAGAAGATCCTGCCCCAGAGACAGGTTTCAGACACGCTGTGTCCCTCCTCCTTCTCACCTCTCCCAGGGCAGGGCAGCCCCTTCCTCAGGTGAGCAGCTCAGGACGGCCTCCCAGGTCCTCGAACACAGAGAGGCTCTGAGACTCTGGGCTCATCGTCTCCCAGAGAGACTCAGGCACTTCCTATGGACCAGCAGGGTCTGAGAGGGGTGTGGACCCGGGACCTGTGCAGGTCACAGGGTCATTTTGGAACCTGCCATCCCAGCATTCCCCTGAGACCATGTGAGAAAGGGAATGTGGAGGCTGATTTCCTGGGAAAGGGACTGTGAGCTCACGATGGGCTAAGACTACAGATGGAGGGGAATCAAAATACAGAGATGCTGAATCTTTTATTAAATCCCTTATGTGGGATGCAACACGTGGTGGGATTTTACAAGCTGGTAAACGCTCCACACCCGGTTTGCTTCCCTGTGTCTCGCACTCCCCTCCACACACTGAACCCAAACCGCAGTCTCCATGATTGTAAAGGGCGCAGGGAGACCTGGGGCGCACGTGACAGACTCCGAAAGTCTACGGACCAGAGCTGAGCTTTCTTCAGGCTCACAAATGTCTCAGGAGATCCCCCTCGTGGACAGAAGGGCTGGGAGTGGGGGGTTGGTGCAGCCACATGGGTGGAGGTGGCGTCTGTGACAGGGATGGCACCACTCTCCTGCAGGTCCTGGGAAACACCTGTGGGGAGCCCTGGGCCCCGGCCAGCTGTGAGCAGCATTAGGGAAAGGGAGGTGGAGGCCTCGGGAGGGCAGCAGTGAGAAGGTCTCCTCCATCGAGCTGCACACTCTGCCCCAGGGGACACCTGTCCACTGTGAGCACCGTCACCAGCCACCTCCAGACATTTTCATTTCCCAAACTGATGCTGGCCCATTAAATAACAACCCTGTCCAGTATGCCCAGCCGTGGTGCTCTCTGTCTCATGGACATGACCAGTTCTGGGTTCTCACAGAGGTGGAATCACACGGCCTTTGGAATTCAGAGAGTGTCTTTTCATTGGATCATGTCTCCAAGGTTCACCCATGTTCTCACATCTGTCCCCTGTGCCTCCTTTGTAAGGGTGCATGACATCTCGTTGTGAGGAGAGAGCTCATTTTGCTCATTGAAGTTTCTGCTACCTCTCTCTCATTCTCACAGAATCAGTGGCTTTTACAGGTGCTGTTGTTGCTTCGCTGATCACGAAGGAGGGTTCACGACACATGGAAGATTGTCAACAAACTCACGTTGGATGAATCAGAATATTAACAAATGAAATGAAGTGAGCGTCCCATGTCCAGAGGTGGAGCTGAGTGAGGACAAACAGTAATAACTTCTGTGGAGTGCTGGTGGTCATCTGTCACACTGTCCCCACTGTCCTGGAGGCAGCAGGAAGAGGAGGAAGGAGGTGGAGACAGAACCTCTGTGACGGGAGCAGAGCTGACAGGGACCCCCAGTCGGCACAGGTACGGGGTCTGATCCCAGGTCACCGTGCCTCAGCCTGGTGCTCCTCTGACATGGGCACACATCCTGCCCTGCACTGCAGCTCAGAGGAAATAAGGGATCGTCACAGGGAGAATGTTCCAAGGAAACCGAGGAGGGAGGGTGAGGTGAGGTCACACAGGGGTCTGGAGGTCAGCTCCTGTCCATGTGCAACAGGCCGGACAGCAGGAGGAGCCAGGGAGTCAGTGGGAGCTGGAGGCAGGACCAAACTCCTGAGGGTGCTCCAGGGCCACAGGCGGGAGGTCACGTGTGTGCTCTGCAGGCCTTACAAGGTCAGGCAGGGCCCACCCACCTCAGGAGGGCGATCTGCTCGACCCAGTCTCCTGACTGACAGCACCCTCACGGAACCCCAGAGAATGTTTGCACAAGTATGGGGGATCCCAGCACCAGTGACGTTGACCCGGAAAGTAACTATCACGTGGCCCACATATTCCGTCCTCTCAGCAGACTCTGACCCCCCCCCCACTCCATCCTGAAGATCCTCTCCATGACCTGCAACCAGGAGCTTCATGGACTGAGGGACATATCAGGGAAACGGCTTTGAGCCTCGCATAAGACACCTCATCACAAGTGTTAACATCAAAGGTGGTCGTGAAATTGGGAGTAGTCCCAGGGTTCTCACCTCACAGCTGGAGCAGCTCAGAATTCAGAGCCGGGGAAACGGGCTATTCCACGGAGTCGGGAGACACTCATTTCTGGGGAACCACGCAAGGAGGGTGAGGTGCACTGGTGGAGTTTATTGGGATGGAAATAAATGAGCTCCCAGGTTCCTGGTGTGTCATCCATGGCGAGTGCCTCAGCTCCATCCACTGGGAGAAGTCCAGCTTGAATCTCCTCTAATCCCTCAGTTGTGAGCCCCACCAGACCCCACATCCGAAGCTGCTGCGGTGGGAGCCCCTCCGGGTGCACAGAAGGGCCACAGCCATCGGCGCGTGTGCAGGCTGCGGGGACGGTGAGCGCCGCGCGGGCCTTTCTTCTCCATTCGGAGGGACCGCCGCTCTGCTCCTGCCTGCGGGTGAGCCTGGGCTCTGCTGTCTGCTGCCCAGAGGTCTGTGCTGTCGGGTCCTGATCATGACTCTGGAGAAGACCCAGGACCCCATCAGAGGAAGAGGAACCGCAGACGACAAGAGAAACCCAGGGCTTAACCTCCACTTGCACTGGTACTGGGTTTAATGCTCTGATCTCTGTGTCCTAGCGCCCCCTGGTGTCCTGAGTGCCCCCTGGCGTCCTGAGTGCCCCCTGCACTGACTTCCCCTCACTGTGTATTCTGCACAGTAATACACGGCCGTGTCCTCGGCTCTCAGTTTGTTCATTTGCAGATAAAGCTTGTTCTGAGCATTGTCTCTGGAGATGGTGAATCGGCCCTTCTCAGAGTCTGCATAGTATGTAGTACTACTATCAGAATTAATATCTCCCACCAACTCCAGCCCCTGCTCTGGACACTGGCACACCCAGGGCATCCAGTAGCTACTGAAGGTGAATCCAGAGGCTGCACAGGAGAGTCTCAGAGACCCCCCAGGCTGCACCACGCCTCCCCCAGACTCCACCAGCTGCACCTCACACTGGACACCTGCAAACACAAAGACGTCCTGGTCAGGACACTGTCACACGTCCACTGTTTCTCTCTCTCATCCACTCTCACACTCAGTGTCTCTTGTTCCCCACAAATTACCTCTTAAAATAGCAACAAGGAAAATCCAGCTGAGCCCAAACTCCATGGTGAGTGCTCTGTGTTCAGTCCTGATCAGGGAATGGGGTCACCTGGGGATCTTGGGGCTGGGCTTGGGTCCCAGACCTGCAGGGTTGGGGCTGGGCTGGATTTTATGGGCAGAGGGGGCCCTATTTGAATGTCCTCCTACTATATAGGGAGCTCTGAGGTTGGAGACCTGCAGAGAGGGCAGTGCCTCAGTGCAGGTGTGAGTGTCCGGGGGGAGAATCGTGGTCATGGTAACATTTCAATAACTAAATGAGAATCATAAGGAGGTTGGGGCATGTCCTCTGTCCATATCTGGTAAGAGTGAGCCCAGCATCTGGCCTGTGCTCCTCCCCACTGTGCCACTCAACTCCCCTGAGCAACTCCAGGGCAGAGCAGGACCTGCCCAGTGTGGGTGCAGACCCCTTCAATATAACGAGAACATGAATGAACGTCTGTATTGTGATGCTACCCACATGTCAGGGCTGGAGACAAGCAGACACATGGAAAGAGACCACAGGCTGCAGATCTCGTAAGAGTGGACGTCATGAACACTGTGTATGATGCCCTTGGCCCTGAGTGTCTCTGGCTTCCTGACCTCCAAGGAAAGAAAGAAGACTGAGTGTTGAGAAGACTCTTTTGTGTCCCTGGGACTCAGAGCCTCTGAGAATTTAAGCAGTGACTACGGAGCTCATGGAGAGGCTGTGGGTTTCCAACACACAGAAGTCCATCTGCAGAGGGTCTGTTGGCATAGACAATACTGAAAACCTGAAAGAAGGCGATATCATAGAACAATTAGTGAGATAAATTCAAGTCGGAATACCTGTGATCAGTGAGAAGGCTCCTATTTAAGGTTAATCACTCATCTATGAAACAGAGACATTTGCAGTTTAAATTCACAGTCAAGGCCATGGTGATATGAGTTGAACTGATCACATGGCCTGGTCCTTCTCAAGAGTGTTATTTCAACTGTGAGAGTTTATTGTACAAAGAAACAGCTCTGTGTTTCCACAGCGTTTAGATGACGGTGTGTCGTGTCCTCATGTAATACACGTGTTCACAGAGCATGGAGACAAAGCCTGGACAGTAGACAAGCCCGGAACCCACCTCCTCCTGGGGGATGTGAGCTCAGTGGGTCCTGAGCTCCCCCGGTCCTGAGAGCACGTTTTCCTTCAAAGCCCACAGAGGACCAGAGACTCCTCATTTCCTTCCCCTCATCCAGCCTGGGGGTCGGGTCCCTTACTGCAGGAGCTCTATGGACCCTGCTGTTCACAGGACATTCCCTCCTTGTTCTTTTCGTCCATGGATCCCGTCCCCTGCTCCTTGGCTGTGAATCCCCCGGGGTCTCTGCTGCACCACAGGCGAGCCCCGTGTCCCTCTCCTGTGGCGATGCCCCCACTACAAGGGCCTTGAAAAAATCTTTCTTTCAATTTATACACTAGAAAATTGTTCAGTAACAGAGAGAAAAAAAAACTGAAAGAGGCTTTAAGTTGGTCAGAAGGTTGTGGGTTATTTTTAAGCTGAAAGATGATTTAGACTCAATAATCTACAGTCAGGAAACAGGCTGAGGAACGCGCTCTGTTCCAACACGAGCACCTTCCAGCAGAAGGAAGGGGGTCTGAGAGCAGAGCACCAGGCCCAGGGGTGGTGTCTGAGCCTCAGAAGGTTGTTCCTGGCCTTGTGCTCATGGAGGTCTCTGAGATGGATGTAACATTTGCTTCCGGGTGGGGATTTCTTTCTCACTTCCATTTTAACTCGGATGGAAAGGCCTGTCCCTGGATGGAAGGCCGGCCCTGCAGCTGTGTTGTAGGAGAACATGACTAACTGGTCATGGCCGCAGGTCTGCAGATGGAGAACACTTTGTCCTAATAGACTTCCACACCTGATTGACAGGTGGATTTGGGACTTTTCTAATGGTGATATTCAGATGGACTTGAGGCCCTGCTCTCAGGGTCAGCATTTGGAGGATGTTGGTTTGTGCTGAATGCAATTGGCCTGTGGATGGATGAGAACCGGTGGAAGGTGAGGGTGGCTGTGGTTCTGTGAGTCATGCTCGCAGCCTGGGGATGTTACGTGGCAAATGGGACTCTGTCATATGTGATTCATGTGGGGATCCTGAGATACAAGCATTTTAGTAGATGACCCGGGTGGGTCCTCCTATGAGAAGTGTTTACATCAGAGGGATGCAGAGGGAGGTTAGGCTCCAGGAGGACAAGAACACACTGTGACCTCTGAGGTCAGGGACCTATTCCTGGCTGTGGAGGTGGAGGAAGGGTAACACCACCAGGGATGCAGTTCTAGCAGCTGGAAAAGACCAGGAAAAAGGCTTCCCTGTCTGCGATCTTTCAGGCTGCAGTAACAATATGCCTGGGCTGGGAAGAAGATGTTAAACAACACACATTTGTGTCCCACACATCTGGAGGCTGGAAGTCCTCGGTCAAGGTCCCAGGAAGGTGCCTTCTGGGGAAGGACATCATCCTGGTTCTGCTCTGAAAGCCTCTTGCTGGGTCTGCACGTGGTGGAGGGACCAGCAGGACCTCTGGGCTCCATCAGGAAGGCACTGATTCTCATTAGGAGGGCCCCTCATGACCTAAGCATCTCCCCAAGACCCCACCTCACAACACCATCCTCTTTGGGGCTGAGGATTTCAACATGTGAACTTGGGGAGCACAGGTGTTCAGACCACAGCACCATCCTGGAGCCTGTGCAGGAGGGTGGTCCTGCCTCCCCCTGACCTCAGTCCAGTGAGGTGGATTCATGCTCTGACCTCCAGACTGTGAGGGAATGACCGTGTGCAGACTGAAGCTCAGGTTTGTGGTGATGTGACTGGTTGTCCTAGGAATGCACAGGCTGGACGTGGTCTCCCATTATCAAGCGTGTCCCCACACTGCTCCTGCTGCGTGATGACCTCAGTGCTGGCCCAGGGACAGGGACACCGCAGGGCTGGGGATGCGAGGAGGAGTCTCCTTGGTGTGTCCCTCTGAAGGGAGGCCTGTGAGACGCTGTGCTGACCGAGCCTGTGCTTGAACCTGGCTCCCCTGCCAACCCACGGCTTCCCCACCCGGTGAGCTGACTGTGCTGCTGAATGTCCCGGGTGTGGTGCTCAGCCAGAGACAGGGACACGGAAATTCATCCTTGACTGTCTCATTCGTCCTGTTCCCCAAGCCCAGTGCCATGATTCAGAGAGAGGGGAACGTCCTAGAAACTGTGAGGGAGACACTCCCGTCCAGACCCCCAAGTCTGACACCAACCAGGTGTTCCCAGGTGATGGCTCAATGAACATCCCTCATTCAGAGAACAATGTGCCCTGGAAAATAACGATGAAGAACAAGGTCCTTTCAGGAACACCTTCCCTGCCAATTCCTTGCAGTGCACTTGACCCCTGTGACCTTTCCCTGAATCACTGACTCGCCCCTGACAGCATCGCTCCTGACCTCAGGGCCTGACTGTGTGAGGAGTCAGCAGCTTCTGGCCCTGCATCTCCTCCCCCAGCACAGCCGCCCTGTCCCTCAGGGATGGGACCCTCCCAGGACGGGGTCCTCACACTGTGTCTCGCACAGTCATGCTTGGCCATGTCCTCAGACTTCAGGACATTGGTCTGCAGATAGGCTGTGCTGACCGAGGTGTCAATGGAGGAGACAGATGGTTCTGAGCAGCCTGGGCACACGTGGGCTTCCCAGTGTTTGTGTTAAACCAGCTCACACCCTGCAGGCCCTGTCCTGGGGCCTGTCGCACCCGGTGCACATAGTAGCTGGTGAAGGTGGACCCAGAAGCCTTGCAGGAGACCCTCCCTGAGGCCCAGGCTTCCTCCCTCAGCCCCAGACTGCACCAGCTGCCCCTGGGAGTGGACACCTGTGGAGAGGAGTCAAGAGTGGGTGGAAATCCCCCTGACTGTCCCTGGTCCCTCCTCAGCCCTTTCCTGTAGCCACTGCCACCAGGAGGAGGGTTCTCCAGCTCCAGTCCATGGTGAGGGCTGAGCTGTGGGCACTTCTGTAGGGAGGGTGTGGCTGTAGGTGATGTTCTCAGGGCACAGACTTATCCATATTTAATCTGGTCCCCTCATGTCACTTGCTTATTCCTGAGAGGTGACAGAGGTCACAGGGACAACGATCAGTTAGAGTCTGAGGATACACATCCTTATTTTTATTGGAGTATATGGGTCCCCTTCCAGGTACCTGAGCTCTGTGCACACGGAGACCCTCCCAGCAACCACCGTCCAGGTGACAATGAGGGAACACTCAGTCCTGATGGAGTGGAGCTTTCCCCTGGGAATGGGGAGAAGGAGACAGAGCCCAGCAAACCCCTGTGGCCCTAGCGTGCTGTGTGCACACCCAGGACATGCCCCTGTGTGATCTCTGACACTGGATCCTCCACTCTGAGTCATCACTGAGTTCCTCCTGTGCTGAGGTGTGTATCAGCTGATGGTTAATTTCATTGCTGAATAGTATTGCATTGATGGATGTTCCCTAGTTTGCTTATTTGTAAAATTAGAAAAACTTTTGAGTTGTTGTAGCTCCTAACACAAATAAAGATGTGAAAATTATTCAGACTCATTTTTTTTCATCAACATAAAGATGCGTGCTTCTAGATCAAACCCTCCTAGTGGGACCACTGAGATGCATGTTAACTACATACTTAATTTAATAAGAAACCACCATTCACTATGTGAAGAAAGAATAACAGAAACAGAGGGTCTTGAAGGAGAGGAGCCCAGTCACTGCCGATATGTCATCTACACACACAGTGTCACCTCCTCACTTGTCTGCAGTGAGAATATGAGAAGTTAGATCTACAGAGAAAAAGTGAGTCTCGTCCTGATGCAGCTGAGAGCTGAGAGGAAATCCCTGCTCCCAACAGGAAGCCCATCCTTCCCCCTCACTCTGCACCTGCTCCTGGGCTGTTCTCTGTGGTCAGTGTGTCCTGAGCGCTCCCTGGTGTTCTGAGAGGGCCCTGCAGCCCCGCCCTCCTGTCCCCTCAGGAAGTTTGTGTCTGGGCTCACACTGACTTCCCCTCACTGTGGCTCCTGCACAGTAATACACGGCCGTGTCCTCGGTGGTCACGGATTTCAGCTGCAGGGAGAACTGGTTCTTGGACGTGTCCATGGAGATGGTGATGCGGCTCTTGAGGGACGGGCTGTAGTAAGTGTCACCATCATAATCTATGCACGCCACCCACTCCAGCCCCTTCCCTGGTTTCTGGCGGATCCAGCTCCAGAGGTAACCACTGTCTACTGAGCCCCCAGACACAGTGCAGGTGAGGGAAAGGGTCTGCGAGGGCTTCACCAGTCCTGGGCCTGACTCCTGCAGCTGCACCTGGGACAGGACACCTGGGGACAAGAAGCATCAGGCCCTGTCAGTCACGTGCAGTCACAACCACCCCCACAGACCCCTGTCTGACTTCTGAGACCCTCACCTTGGGGGGCTGTCACCAGGCACAGGAGAAGACCCAGCAGTCTCATCTTCTTCTAGACCACGGCTCTGTCTTCCCCAGAGACCTCAGCCCTGTGTGAGGAGAGAGCTGTGAGCCTCCCCAGCCCAGGGGAGGATTTACCCTGGAGCTTGAGGAGAAATTTGCATATGAGGCACCATTTTCTTTATAAGTGGGGAGACTGAGGTCAAGCTGCCCTAGTTCTTCTGGGGCACCTGTGTGGACATCTCTTCCCTTGAACTCACTCAGCATGTAAGACAGGGATAAGGGATCACCTGATAGATGAGACTTATTGGAGTCAGGATAATGAACATGCTCATCTCTGATGATAAATGATGTACTGGATGAGTAGATTATATATATATATATTTAAAGTAGAATATTTATTATACATTAAATTATTTAAGTCAGTACACTTTTTATTTTTAAATTATTTTTATTAATTTCTTTTTGTTACAGATGTTTCTCCTTTTTCCCCCATTGACACCCTCCTCCCCATCCCTTCCCCCCATCCCCAGCTTTGCTGTCTATGTCCATCGATTATGCATACATGTATATAAGTTCTGTGGTTTATTTCTTCCTCCCCAACTCCCCCTCTTCTGGGGTTTGTCAGTCTGTATCGTACCTCTATGTCTCTGGGTCAATTTTTTTCATCAGTTCGTTTAGTTCATTATATTCCACAAATAAGTGATATCATATGATATTTGTCTTTTTCTGCTTGGCTTGTTTCGCTTAGCATAATACTCTCAGGTCCCTCCATGTTCTCTCAAAGGATAAGAGATCTTTCTTTCTTACAGCTGCATAGTATTCCATTGTGTACATGTACTACAGCTTTTTTATCCACTCATCTACTGATGGACACTTGGGCTGTTTCCAGATCTTAGCTATTGTAAATAGTGCTGCTATGAACATAGGGGTACATATATTCTTTCTGGTGTTTCAGTCTTCTTTGAGTATATTTCTACAAGTGGGATCACTGGGTCTAATGGAAGTTCAATTTTTAACTTTTTGAGGTAACAAAATAGTGTTTTCCATAGTGGCTGCACCAGTCTGCATTCCCACCAGCAGTGTACTAGGGTCTCCTTTTCTCCAAACCCTCGCCAACACTTGTTTGATGATTTGTTGATGGCTGCCATTCTAACAGGTGTGAAGTGATACCTCACAGTTGTTTTCATTTGCATCTCTCTGATGATTAGTGATGTTGAGCATTTTTTCATATGTCTCTTGGTCATTTGTATGTCCTGTTTGGTGAGGTGTTTATTTAAATCCTCTGCCCATTTGTTAATTGGGTTCTTTGTCTTCCTTTTGTTGAGTTGTATGAGTACTCTATATAGTTTGGAAATTAACCCCTTATCTGATTTATCACTGGCAATTATGGTCTCCCATACAGTGTGTTCCCTTTCCATTTTGATGGTTGTTTCTTTTGCTGTGCAGAAGCTTTTTAGTTTGATATAGTCCCATGTGTTCATTTTTTCCTTTGATTCTCTTGCCTTAGGTGTTGTATCAGTGAAAATTCTGCTGCGTATGATGTCTGAAATTTTGTTGCCTACATTTCCTTCTGGAATTTTTATGGATTCCCAAGTTACATTTAAGTCTTTTATCCATTTTGAGTCTATTCTTGTGTATGGTGTAAGTTGGTGGTCTAACTTCATTTTTTTAACCCTCACCGGAGGATATTTTTCTATTTGTCTTCAGATAGAGTGGAAGAGAGGCAAAGAAACAGAAACATCGACGTGAGCGGGACACATCGATTGGTTGCCTCCCAGGGCCGGGGACGAACCGCAGTCGTGGTTCATGCCTGCCGCAACCTGCATAGCTGGTCGAACCAGAACTGAGGAGGGGCGACGGGAGACCAAGAAGGACACAGAGACATGATAGAGAGAAAAGCTGGGGCAGGTGGGACACTGCACTCTGATGGAGAAAGAGTAACTCCGAGCTAGCTCAGCAAGTTTATTCCTTAGCCAGTGAAGCGGGGGAGGGGTTCAAAATCTTCATCATTTTCAAACACCAGATGTTTGCACGGACCGCTGAGCTCAAGGTTGAGACTGTGGATACATTCTTGCCTGCGGCTCAGAATGCTCCTGGGTGAGCCTTGCAAACACCACAGGAGCAACAATGGACCTTGGCTCAGCCGCCCTCCACACTTGCCCTTGCCCGGAATCGAACTCGAGGCTCATTGGTCCGCTGGCCGACGCTCTCCTGCGGAGCCAAACCGGCCAGGGCTAGATTATATTTTAATGTCTCATGCATCTTTCTTATAGATTTAAAGGCATTACATTCGTCCAGGGAGTTTCTTAAATCAAATCTATAATATATACACAATTGTCAAATATTTTTATAAACAATTGTATTTTTATAAAAATAATTTCATTTTTACAATGTCTCCCTTCTCTGAAAATCACAAAATAAAGACATTCATTCTCAGTATCTTATAAGTGTACTTCTGTTGTCATGGTGATCCAAGGAAGTATATCCCAAGAATAGTCAATGGGGATATCCTCGATTCTTTTCTTTATTTTGCTTTGTTTGGTAAAATGATACTCATTATAAGTTATGAGTAACATGATATGATATGCTATTTTTAAAGATATTGCTAGAACTTTTTTCTTACATTCTTTACCAAACACCTCAGCAGCTATGCCAGGTCAGTCTTGGTTAGTACTTGGGTGGGAGACCCTTGATCCTTGATGTTGAAAATTGGCAATTCTGTCTTAGAGTCCCTCCTCAGAATCCTCCCTTCTGCAAACTCATGGAATATTGTGGAGATCTCAGTGTAATTTTATAATCACGTTTATACATGGAGAAGTGATTGAAAATACAGTGATGATATATCAGTAACATTCAGTGTCTTTTGTACAGTATGTTGAAATAATAATGGCAGCAGATTAACTGATCTCTTTTCTCAGTTCAGTGTTATCAGTGATGTTGTGGTTAAGGGGAGGGGATGGAGAGAACTCCCAGCACAGATATCCTTGTAGAAAAGGGAACTTCAACCCTGACAGGAACCCTCACTCTCACCCTCCTCTGCTCTGCCCCTGGGGAGGGTCACTGTGGTCAGAGGTGCTGGGCCCTCCCACTGCCCATATAACTTCCTTAACGTATAATGCACACCTTCTCCAGCAGACACACCACTTGGAAACCTATTGTCTCTTTGTAGGATCCTCTTTTCATTCTCTTGATGGAATGTTTGTTGGGAAAATATTAACAATGTTCAGTTTATCACTATTTGATTTAACTGGACTTGTTTTTGATTATTTATATAACACCTCACCAGAAAATTGTCACTCCCCTTTGCCCATGGGAGGGGAAACCCTCACATGAACACAGTGGGCACTAAAGCCAATGGAAAAATGATGGCTGGAATCCTTAATATCATTGAAATCTGTTTGTTGTTTCCTCTGACCAGGAGACCAAAATTCCACAGAATGAACCCCTGATTCTTCCAGAGGTTAATTCATTTGATTAGACTTCACACTGTGAATTTTCTTAGAACATGTAGCAAAGAAAACAAGACTAATCCCTGAGAAATTATATCATGTAGACCTCAGGCAGACAAGGAAGGAACCTCAAAGGATGAGAGGAAAGTGCTGAGCAGAGATGACAGAGACAGGATCCCAGAGGTTATTTCACGAGAATGAAAGTGACAACGAGAAAGAAGAGAGGTCGTGAGAGGGAGACATGAGGAGATGAACTGGAGCTGACGTCCGGGAAAGTGAATGTCCCAGTGAGAGCCCTGCATGGAGCTGTGTGTGCAGAACTCACATGGGACAGTGAGAGAGCGAGGCCCTGGCGAGTGTGAGTACCTGGGGGATGGACTCTCAGTGTGTGTAGACGGTGACAACTGGGTGGGCGGAGGTAGTATTTTAAACCACGTTTCCCAGGGCAGGTGCTCAGATGACCACCTTTCAGGGGATGCTGGGAGAAGGACTGTGGTGTGATGGTGCCCCTAGTGGTGACTCAGAGCCATGCAGGCTGCAGGAACCTAGGGACTGAACCAACTGCCTATCCACCCACCCAAGACAAGGGGAGGGAAGAGCTCACTTTTAAGGTCAGGCTTTTCCTATCTAAAGAGGGGAAACACGAGGACTTGGACAATGAGGGTATTTGGTATCATTGCATCGTCCGATTTAGTGACACACATGGGAGTATATCTGGTCAATTTTGTATTTTTAGTGTTTTTGTAGAAACTAATGGAATGATTGTTTTAGAAAGTGTGAATGATTAGAAAGATGAAGTTGAACATATTATTTTCAAATAAGCATAGTGGTGGCTGGGTGGATAGTTGGTTGGACTGTTATCCTGTACACTGAAAGGCTGTGGATTGAAATCTTGGTCGGGGCACACACCTACGTTATTGTTGTGATCCTTGATTGGAGAGCGTGTGGGAGGCAACCAACTGATGTTTCTCTCTCTTTCTCTCTCCCTCTGTGTCTCCCGTGCTTTCTCTAAAATGAATAAACATATCCTGAGTGAGGAATGAATAAATAAGTACATACATGCATAAGTATAGTAGGTGTAATGTTTATTCAAAGATACATAATCTGCAACACACACGCACACAGCACACACACACACACACACACACACACACACACACACACTGATGATTTTCATTATAATAAACCCCAAATTTCACTGCACTTCATACTGACCCTAACCTTGCATGTGACCTACCTTCACAAACAGGACAAACCAAAGATAATTGAATTGTACACAAGACTCTGCCTGTACCTGAGGCTTCCTGTTCTCCCAGCACCTGGAACATGGCACCTGTAGTCACTGCCCTTCTAGCAGGTGTGGGTGCACCAGGAACTGTGGGGGAATCACCAAGAACAAGACAACGTCCTAAGGGTCAGGCTGTCAGGTGGCATTCACCTGAGTCTCAGGCACTGGGATTGTCAAACACTGAATTTAATCCACTCTGAACCAACTGCAGCTGAGAGGTGGAAACTCAGAGTCCAGGGAGATGGAGACACTGACAACACACAGACCCAGAGATGAACAGTCTGTCAACAGTCTCCTGAGGAGATGCCTGGTCGACAGGACCTGCATGTCCAACCCCACAGGAACCTCCTCACAGCTGCAGGACGGCTGTTCTAGGAGGATACACACTGAAGGAGAACAGATCAGTGTTGGTGAGCGTGGGGAGAGAGGGACCCTTGCACTCTCTCGGTGGGAAGGTAAGATCCTGCAGCTACATGGAAACAGTGTGTTGGCTCCTCCAAAATGAGAGTAGGAACCCTGTGTGATTGAGCAGTGAGCTCCCAGCTGCTCATGGAATAATAAACCCAGGACTCTGGAGAGGTGTTGCACGGCCCTGTTCATTGCAGCTGTGTTCAGTGTAGTGAAACATGGAAACATCTCTGTCCATCAGTGGGTGAGTGGGCAAACATGTGTGATATTCTCAGGATGGATATTACTCAGCCTTAAATCACAGGGAAACCCTGCACAATCCCCAGCTGGATGACACTAGAGAACACTGTGCTCTGTGAAATAAAGCCGTCAGGGAAAGGCAGGTAGTGTCTGATTCCACCTACACTGGGAATTAATTAGGTTTCCTTCCAGCAGAGTGTGGAGGAGCCTAGGCCTGGGTGTGGTGAAGGCTCTGGCAGGAGACAGAATAGTTGAGGGTCGGCTGCCCTGGAGTCCTGCACTGACGGAGAACAAAGACGGAGGCAGCTGGAGGAGACACTGTGTCAGGACACAGTCAGCCCTGGTCCTGGGCCCTGTGCATCCACAGGAGCCTGGGTGTGTCTGCTCAGTGTGTGGAGCCGTCCACCCTCAGGGCCCTATGGACAATGAGGGGACATTCAATCCCCACGGAGTGGAGCTTTCCCCTGGGAATGGGGAGAAGGGGACAGAGCCCAGCAAACCCCTGTGGTCCTAGGGGGCTGTGTGCACACCCAGGACACTCCCCTGTGTGATCTCTGAGACTGGACCCTCCATTCTGAGTCATCACTGAGATCCTCCTGTGCTGAGGTAAGTATCAGCTGATGGTTATTTTCATTGCTGAGTAGTATTCCATTGAAGGATGTTCCCTAGTTTGTCTATTTGTAAAATTAGAAAAACATTTGTGTTATTGTAGCTCCTAACACAAATAACGATGCTAAAAGTATTTGAATTAATTTTTTGTGAACATAAAGATGCCTTTTTCCGGAGCAAACATTCCAAGTGGCATCACTGAGATACATGTAAAGTATATATTTAATTTAATAAGAAACTGCGATTCAATTGGTGAAGAAAGAATAACAGGACACAGAGGGAACTGGAGAAGGAGAGGAGCCCAGTAACTGTCGACCTGTCATCTGCACACACACAGTGTCACCTCCTCACTTGTCTTCAGTGAGAATATGAGAAGTTAGAGCCACAGAGAAAAAGCGAGAATCATCCTGGATGCAGCTGAGATATGAGGGGAAATCCCTGCTTCCAACAGGAAGCCCCTCCTTCCCCCTCACTCTGCACCTGCTCCTGGGCTGTTCTGTGTGGTAGGTGGGGGCTTGAGCGCCCCCTGGTGTCCTGAGCGCCCCCTGCAGCCCCGCCCTCCTGTCCCCTCAGGAGGTTTGTGTCTGGGCTCACACTGACTTCTTCTCACTGTGTGTTTTGCACAGTAATACATGGCCGTGTCTTCAGTGGTCACAGAGCTCAGCTGCAGGGAGAACTGGTTCTTAGAAGTGTCTCTGGAGATGGAGGTGCGGCTCTTGAGGGATGGGTTATAGTAAGTGTCATCATCATAATGTATGGTCCCAATCCACTCTAGCCCCTTCCTTGGTTTCTGGCAGATCCAGTTCCAGTCATAACCAGTGGTTGTGATGGAGAATCCAGAGACAGCGCAGGTGAGGGAGAGGGTCTCCGATGGCTTCACCAGTCCTGGGCCCGACTCCTGCAGCTGCACCTGGGACAGGACACCTGGGGACAAGGAGCATCAGGCCCTGTCAGTCACGTGCAGTCACAAGCACCCCATAGACCCCTGTCTGACCTCTGAGACCCTCACCTTGGGGGGCTGTCACCATGCACAGGAGAAGACCCAGCAGTCTCATCTTCTTCTAGACCACAGCTCTTCTTTCCCCAGAGACCTCAGCCCTGTGTGAGGAGAGAGCTGTGAGCCTCCCCAGCCCAGGGAAGTATTTACCCTGGAGCTTGGGGAGAAATTTGCATGTGGGGCAGCTTATACCTTATAACTGGAGGACTGAGGTCAGGCTGCCCTGGTCCTTCTCGGCCCCCTGAGGACATTTCCCTTGAAGTCACTCATGTAAGTCAGTGAGAGGGGATCACTTGGTTCATGAGACCTATGGAGTCAGCTTAATAGAAATGCTCATCTCTGATAAGTGATAAACTGGATGAGAAGATTATCATTTTAATTTCTCATGCATCTGTCTTTTAGGTTTATTGAATTACATTGGTCCAGGTAGTTTCTTAAACTCAAATCTGTAATATATACACAACTGTGAAATATTTTTTTTATAAACAATCGTGTTTTTATAAACATAATTTCATATATATAATGTCTACCTTCTCAGAACATCACAAAATAAAAGGCATTCATTCTCAGTACCTTACATGATTATTTATTTTGTTATGGCAATTCCAGGAACTACATCCCAAGAAGATATTAATGGGAGATCCTCGATTCTTTTCTATAGTATATTTTGTTTGGATAAAATTATATTCGTTATAAGTTCTGAGTAACACGATATGATATGCCATTTTTTAAGGTTATTGCTAGATCCATTTTTCTTACAATCTTTACCAAACACCTTCAGCAGCTAAGCAGGGTCAGGTCTGGTTAGTGCGTGGATGGGAGACCCTTGATCCTTGATGTTGAAAGTTGGCAATTGTGTCTTAGAATCCCTCCTCAGACTCTACCATTCTGCAAGCCCATGGCCTATGGCAGAGACCTCTATCTAATTATATCAGACATAATCACGTTTACATATAGAGAAATGATTGAAAATAAAAGGAGTGATCATGTATTAGTAAATTCAGATTGTTTAATATGTGGAAATAATAAAGGCAGCAGATTGACTAACCTGTTTCTCAGTCTAGTGTTATCAGTGATGTGTGGGTTAAGTGAGGGAGGGGGGAATGGGGAGAATTTCCAGCTCCGATTTGCTCACAGTAAAATCACAGATTTTATCCTGTCAGGAACCCTCACTCTACCCCCTCCCTCTGGCCCTGGGGATGGTCACTGTGGTCAGAGGTGCTGGACTCTCTCACTCACCACACCACATCCTTAACGTGTAATGCACACATTCTCCCATCAGACATGGGACTTGGCAACTTACTGTCTCTTTGTCAGCTACACTTTTCATTCCCATAATGGAATGTTTGTTGGGAAAATGTTTTTATTTTTAACAATTTTCAATTCATCACTATTTGTTTTGATGGGACCTGTTTTTGATGATTTATGTAACACCTCACCAGGAAATTGTCACTCTCCATTGTCCATGGGAGGGGAACCCTGATATGAGCACAGTGGGCACTAAACCCAATAGAGAAATGAAGGTTGGAATCCTCAATATCACTGAAATCTCTATGCTGTGTCCTCTAACCAGGAGACCAACCTTCCAAGGAAGAAGCACAGATTCATTTCTAAGATTAATTCACTTGATTGGACTTTGCAGTGTGAATTTCCCTGCAGTATGTAGCTTACAAAACTAGAGGAAGCCCTGATAAGTTATATCATGTTGACGTCAGGCAGACGAGGAAGGAACCTCAAAGGACGTGAGGAAGATGCTGAGTAGAGATGACAGAGACAGGATCCCAGAGGGTATTTCATGAGGACGAAGGCGCAGAGAGATCGTGAGAGGGACACATGAGAAGATGAACTGGAGCTGGCGTCCGGGAAAGTGAATGTCCCAGTGAGAGCCCCGCATGGAGCTGTGTGTGCAGGACTCACAGGGGACAGTGAGAGAGCGAGACCCTGGCGAGTGTGGGGACCTGGAGTGAGCTCAGACCCAGGGCGTGTGGACACACTGACTCTCCCTCTGTGGACACTGCGTCCCAGTCACAGGGTGGAGAGGATGCCCGGGGTGCTCAGTCTTTCAAGGAGACAATTGGGTCCCATGGGAACCTAGTGAGATAATGGTCCCTGAGCCGGACCACGACTGCTCTGGGAAAGAGAATGGTGTCGACACTATCGTCGTCCTCAGTAAGATGAAGGAACACAGGGCCCAGGACAAGGAGGAGGGTCCCTGGGACCCTGAACCACAAGAAGAGCAGGAGCGCCCTGAGCACCCCAGGGAGCTGTTCTCAGCCCCTCCCTGCGCGGTTCCTGCGCGATGTTCCCAGGTCGGTGTGTCCCGAGCGCCCTCTGCTGGTCCTGAAGGGTCTGCAGGGTCCAGATCCCGCCCTGGTATCCTGACCCATCCTGGTGGACCTGAGGGTCTCCTGCAGCTCAGCCCCTCATGTCTCCCTGCAGGGAGTTTGTGTCTGGATCATAGAGACCCCTGGTCAGGAAAATGTCACATGTCCAGTGTTTATCTCACTCATACTCATTCACATACTCTGTGTCTCTAGTTGTCCATAAATTACCTCGTAAAATAACAACGTGGCCAGCCCAGTTGAGCCCAAACTCCATGGTGAGTCACCTGTGTTCAGTCCTGATCAGGGAAGGAGAACATATGAGATCTCCAAGCTGGGCTCCTGTCCCAGTGCTGCAGGGTTGGGACTGGGCTGGTTGTCTTGAGCTGAGGGGCCCTCTTTGCATGTCCCCCTGCTGTAGAGGGAGCTGTGGGGATGGACGCTGACATAAAGGACATGGTTTCAGAGTGTGGTGTATCCAGGGCCATATGTCTGCGTAGAATTAGCCCTGATAACTGGGCCTCTGCTGCGCCCAACTTTACCCACCTGCTTCCCTGAATGACTTCCAGACAGGGGGACATGCCAAGTGGGGGTTTCAGAGCTGCCTGGCTGGACACTGAACCATGTTAAAATGTGATCTTCGAACAATACAGCAGGAAAAAATCAATGTAATTGGAAACTAAATGAAAGGGTAGAGTTTTGAATCTTAGGAATCTTAGAAGGCTACCTGTGTGAACACAGGAAGGTGATCAACCCTCACACCCAGACAGAGATAAACGTGTGGGAACTTCATGTTCAGGAGACGGAAGTTCCCTCTGACACAGTTTCCCCTGCACAGTGTTCAGAGGACACACTGAGAACAGAGTGTGACCCTAGAGCCAGTGGACCAATGTTGGGGGACAGTGGGTGTCTGTATGGGTCCCTGGGAAGCAGAAGCATGAACTACAGAGAAGCAGACAGGGCTCCCGGGTCCGAGTCCTTCAGGGAGTTTGGAGCTGAATGTGCAGCAGCTGCACATCCTCCTGTGTGGGGTTTGTTCTCTAGACTCTGCCGGACCAGGTTCAGTCACTGGAGATGGAGAAGAACCTCAGTCATGACCAGGTGTGTTTAGGTAAAGTTGAAGGTAGAGATTTGTGAGTAATTAATTCAGGTCATGAAAATGTTGTTATTAGAAACCTGCTGTCTGCATGTGCGTCTTATAAACACTGTCACCAAGTCTGTACCCGATGGGAGGCAACTGGGACAGAGACCTGACTCAGAGCATCATTGGGTGCATGAATGGGGGGTTGACCGAGACTGAGGATACACGTCCAGGGTGCTTGTTCCATCAGGTTCTGACTTTCCTTGTTGTTCAGCCAGTTCACGTTTTCTTCCCTCTGAAATGGACACACATATGTACTCAAGTCGCGAAGACAGTTTGTTGAGAGTGTGCAGGAGCACAGGTCATGTGTGTGTTGATTTGGTACCTTATGTCTTTCCAAATTTCACTTTCTAGTTCTATCAGTGTTATTGTGTAGTTTTTAGTGCTTTCTACATACAAAGTTTTGTCATATGTATATAGATAAGAAGAAACATTTTAGTGTGTTTCTTTCTGGTTTCGGTATTTTAAAATATCTATTCTTGCCTAATTATTCTGACAAAAATGTCCCGTTCTGTTGACTAGAGCAGTCACGGGGTGCCCGTGGGGGTCCTGATGTTAGAAGAGCAGCTTTGACATTGTCTCTGTGCAGCATGATGTCCCTTGTTGGCTCCTCAAATGGGCCTTTGCTAGCTTGATGTGCATCTCTTCTGTACGTAATTGTTTACGAATTGTAATCATGAAGCCGTTTTCAATGTTTAAATGACTCTTGCTGCATCTGTTTATATTATGGTATCATTTATCCTTCATTCTGTGACTGAGTGCAGCACAGTGATTGCTTACAAACATTGGCCCGTCCTTGCATCTAGGACAGCATCCCACTGGATCAGGGTAAATGATCCTGTCAATGTGCTGTTAGTTTCCTAGGACATGGTGAGGGTTTTTGCATCCATGTTCATCAGCGATATTGATTTGTCATTTTTTTAATGTTCTTACCAGCCCCACACACCCAGCGCCCCGCGGCCTCGCTGGCCACGCTCGGAGGTGACAAGCCCCAGGCCCAGGCCAGCCCCAGCATGGGCTCCACCGCGCACGCGCCAGCCGCTGGCGGGACCCTCATAGCTGAAAGGAGCCGCTCTGAGGAGAACGTCCCGCCTACCTCAGGGCCTTTCCCAAAGGCAGACGGGATAGTAGTTCCCTGGGAGCCGAACAGCATGGTTCCGGGCTGCTCCGAAACTACATATCCCAGGAGGCACTGCACGGGTAGACCATGAGCCTCAGCGGTTGCGCTCCTTGGCGCTAGTTCTTTGCCTCCAACCGATGAGCCATTATGGGGACAGAAGGCAGAGCAATATGGGGATTGAGCTGGCCAATGGGGAGCGCGGAAATGGCGAGGTGGGCAGGCCGCGTGGTTTCCTTGGATTCTGAGGACGCGACTCTGTGGGAGAGGGTGGGGCTTTAGCGTGAGGCCCTGGAAGTCCTGACTGACAGGAACTTAGGAGCTCAGGTAAGTGTCAGAGCCGAGGGCGGAGGGAGACCCTGTGGGTGTCAAGGTGAGGACGACGTGCAGACTCGGGGCCCTCAGGGTGGTGAGGTCCGAACTTCACGGCCAGGACGGGGTGCCCTGGGATGGGGCCCTGCATGGGGATGAAAGCCAGACGGGGACCCTGTGCGGGACTCGCTCTGCCCGGACGTGAGCACGAGAGCAGGTCCCGCCCCGTCCCGGCCCCGCGTGACCGAGGCCGCGCATCGGACGCGGTGTCTCAGTGTGGGCTCCGCACCTGCGGTCGGTGACACCCTCCGTGACGACCCCGAAGGGCTGTGAGGGTCCAGTGAGACCGTGGACGGAACCGAGCACCGGCCGCAGAACCGCAGTGCAAAGGCTGTATTTTTATTTCAGGGGTGACCTTGAACCCCAGTCACCCAGACAAACCCGAGGGACCAGGACGTGTGCTGACAGCAGCACTGACCTCTGTCCCCAGGGGTCCTGGGTTTTAGGACTAAATGAGACCCAGAAGGACCGTCCGTGTGGTGCGAGGGGAAGGACACGGCTGAGTGTCTCCTGGCGCTGCCTCTGGGTCATCTGTGTCCCCTGCACCTGTCTCTTCCCCCTTAAGTGGAGGGGGATTTCTACTGAGTGACTCTGTGGGGTCTCTCTTACCTTTTACTATTCTGTGGGTCATTTAAAAAATGAAAAGGAGAAACCTTTTTTTCTGGTCCTTTCCAGCTCATGTTTCCCTTTCGGTGCCACATCCTCTTCCCACAAATTATTCTCTGAGTTCCCAGCAAAGACACTGCAAACAGTCACGTTTAATAACATGCAAGTGCGGAACCTGAGTGCCTTCCTAAAACCTGAAGCCCTGGGCCACGTGCAGGAGCCAGAACCCCTGGGAGCTGCCCAGGGACAGAGGGGCTGGTTCCCGAGGAGGGGCTGCGTCTGTACGCCGGGTCCCAGGGCTCTGAGCTGCCCACTGCCTTGTAGGAAAGTCAGTATTTCTCCTCCTTTCTGTCCTCGTCCTTCCTCCTTCTTCTTCCCCTAGTGAAGACGCACAATAGGTGCTAGCTTTCAGGTTCACCAAGTTCCCACTGAACACGATTTCTGTTCTTGGCTTTTGTTTTATTTGGTCGTAATTATTCAGACTGACCTTCAAACTGTCGTTTTAAATGAAAGCCAGTGGGAATCACTTCGACAAAAGCATTGGTTTAAGCAAGTTGAGAATGCACTCACATTTGTTGAACACGTGCCATATGTTTCTGGATTAAATGAGAATTTCTTCTAGATAATTTTGTTTCTATGGTAATTTCTGAGACAAACCAAGTAAATGGAATTGGCAACAAGCCCTTAATTGTCTATATGATAAAATTATTATTTTACTATTTTGACGTAAATACAATAAAAGATAATTGAAAAATTAGTTTTCTGATCATATGAGGTTTTAAATGGAGAAAATTATTTATAATTAAGGTTAATACAAGATATGAAAAAATTATTGAGCCCTGGCTGGTGTGGCTCAGTTGGTTGGTGCACCATCAATGCACTTAAGGGTCCCGAGTTCCATTCCAGTCAGGGCACACACCCAGGTTGTGGGTTCAATCCTGTCAGGATGATTTCCAAGGCAGACAATCGTTATTTCTTCCTCCATCTATGTTTCTCTCTCTCTCTCTCTCTCTCTCTCTCTCTCTCTCTCTCTCTCTCTCTCCTCCCCCTCTCCCTCTTCCTACCAACAATGGAAAAACATAGCCTTGGGTGAGGATTAAAAAAAGTTATTGCCCAGCGGGTGTGGCTCCAGTGGATTGAGCGTGGACCTATGGACTGAGAGGGCCCGGTTCCATTCTGGTGAGGGCACATGCCCAGGTTTCGTGCTCCATCCCCAGTAGGGGGTGTGCAGGAGGCCGCTCTGTGTGTCCCTCTCACATTGATGTTTATCTCTCTCTCCCTTCCTCCCTGTCTACAATATACATATATATATATATATATAATAGGGACCCTTTAGGAATTACTCTGGGTCCACTTAAATACATGAGGAAATTAATGGCCAGTACACAAGGCTGGCTTCATAGGTGTGTGACCTGTGCAGTCATATATGGACCTGCTCTCAGAAGGGTCTTGCCTTTAGGTTAATGCTCTGGTATCACTATCTTGATATTTTAATATTTTATTTTCGCATTTATGCTTTGCAAGTGAAGTCTGATAGGACAAGTGAGCATGCACAGGAGCTGCAGAGAAAGGCCGGGTGGAAGTGCACACAAGCATAGGCCCGAGCAGTGGCCACAGCAGGCAGTGTGGGTGTTGAGCACTTAGCCTGGTGGCCTGCAGTGCAGGTGCATGTCTCAGGAAGTATGGGGCACCTGGGGTGTTGATCTTATATTGCTAAAATAATTTAAATAACTTTGTGTTATATTTCATGATGAAGGTTGGTTGATGAATCCAATCAATGAATAGTAATTGAGTGCCTACTACAGTGCTCAGTAAACAAAATTAGGTTTCTGGCCCCTTGAAGCTTACATTCGCTCTCTCTCTCTCTCTCTCTCTCTCTCTCTCTCTCTCTCTCTCTCTGTATATATATATATATATATATATATATATATATATATATATATATATATACATACATATATAATCTCCAATTAATGCAACAATAATCTACTTTTTAAAATTAAAATGATTGATTTGTGTGTAACAAAGTAGAGTATCTTTATAACCAAGCAGGCTTTTATAATACCATGATTATAGCTAACTTTCCTGACCTAGATAGTTCCACTGGAGAATAGCTTCAACTAGTTGAGTTCTGCTTGCTTTCATTATTGTCCATTAATTTTACTTTATAAGTGAACACATCCCTAAATAGCTGAATATGGAATGATTTTATTTTGGAATTGTGAAAAATGGAAGACAGGACCACAAACCCAGAACAAGCAAAGGAAGAGGAAAAGGATAAAAAGGATCCTGAAGATCCTGCTGATGCCATAGCACCCACAGTTAACATCCAAGATGAGCAGTTTGTTGATTTATCTGCAACTCCAACTTTCATTAGTCTGCATGAGGTATATTTATTTCACGTCATATCTTACTACAGTAAGACCTGAATCGTCTACCTGAAAATTCAGATGAAATTCATATCATTATCAAAATAACACATTACATATAACCTATAGGCAATATGTACAGTTTGAAGTACTTTAACATAAAATAGTTTCTAACTTCTCTTCCAAGAGTTTATTATGTCATCTGGGACTAATGCAATAGTGTAGGTTCTGATACTTTTATAACCTATTAAATATTTGCATATATACAGTCAGTGAAGTCAATTCCATAGGTTGATAAATGAAGTAAAAGAAATTTATTTCATCATTGATATACTTTTTACTTCCATAAAATGAAGATAAAAGACCTTGTCATATATTGCAACAAAGAATACACGTTTACCTAACTAAATGTAGGTATGCTAACAGAGCACTGTGCTGTTTCCTTCAGCAGAAGAGAAAAAAAAAAAAAAGAGGAATATTATATATATTCTCATTGCCTGATTTCTTTTTATCCTCACCCAATGACATTTTTCCATATTTTGTTCAGATAGAGTGGGAGGGAGAGAGAGGAAGAGTGAGGGAGAGAGAAACATCGATGTGAAAGGGACACATCGATTGGCTGCCTCCCGCACGCCCCAACCAGGGCCGGGGACAAACTGCAACTGAGGTACGTGCCCTTAGCGGGAACTGAACCCGGGTCTTCCTGGACCGCAGGCCGACTCTCTAACCGCCAAGCCAAACAGGCCAGGGCTCATTGCCTGATTTTTTAAAAAATTTTCTTCTTTATTGATTTTTTGAGAGAGTGGATGGGAACGGAAGAGAGAGCTAGAAACATCAATGAGAAAGAACATCGATTGGCCGCCTCCTGCATGCCCTCCACTGGAGATCAGGCCCACAACCCGGGCATGTGCCCTGACAGGGAATCAAACCGGCGACTTCTTGGTGCATGGGTTTATGCTCAACCACTGAACCACATCGGCTGGGCTCATTGCCTGACTTTTTAAAAAAATAGGATGAACATTTAGGAAATACCCATATAGGAGAATTTTTAAAAAGATATTAACTGACCATATATGCAACTGTTACTGTGTTATGCTTGAGTGCTATACCTTAGAATATGGTTTAATTCTGGACTATTAACTTTATGTGAATATAACTGAATTAAACATCTAAGAAATTTAATAAACAGTCATAATAAAAATGAGGGGGAAAGCCTTAAAGCGAAAACAGAGTTTATTCAAAACCAAGAATCAAAACTAATTCTGCCCCCCAAAATATTTTGTTCATGTATATACTTTAAGCAATTACCACAGTGACTGATGAGTGTGTGTGTGTGTGTGTGTGTGTGTGTGTGTATGGCGTATTTTTGCTTTTCCTTCACATATCCAGGCAGCCTTGGAAGAATTTTGTTCAACTGTCAAGAGACTTTAAACACACTGCTAATTTATTAAACAATGCAGATAGATTCCATGTTCTCATAAATGTTGTTGTTTTGTTTTGTTTTAACCCTGACAGTCAGGTGGCATCAGAGATATTAGGTAAGGGGTACACAAATTACTGGACATCAAACCTCAAGTTCAGTGACAGGAATAGCACTGTCTGTCAAGGCCATGTCTAAGAATGGACAGGCTCAAATGTCTTACATCCTAGGAGTGTGAGAAGAAGAACCTCTGGTTGGCCGGTGGGGGAGAGGCTCGGTCAGAATGCGTGTCCATGCTCGCCCTGCATGTCCTGGCCGCGCAACCTCACACGCATCTGGGTTCTCAAGCCCAGCCTGACAAGGGGACATTTCTCAGCTTATAGTCCTTCAGGGGCACCTCACTGCCCACCATGGGGGTTCCCCCAACTTTGTAAACTGTATCGATCACCTTCTGCAGGGGAAATCTTACACAGAAGCTCAATGTGTAAAACGGATTTGGAGGTGGTGGGTGTGGAGGTGCAGGATGCAGAGGTGAAGGTCCCCCGTTCTCTCCCCTTCACCTCTCCAGCAGCACCAGCACCACTGCCCCGAGGCCCCGAGCACACGTGGAACCATGTCTGCACAGAAAGTTTTAGGGCTGAGTAAAGCTGAGCCCTCCCTCTCCCACCTTCAAGCCTGCCTCACTCTGCACAGCTACAGGTCTGCCCCCAGAATGCCTAACAGAGCAGTTTGATGATCGATACTGCTTCCAGCAGGGAGCGCAGAGGGAGCCCACAGCCCATCACACAGCCGGACTTCCCAACTCCTCATCGCAGAAGATGCCTCTCTCACACCCCTGTGATCCCCTCCTTAATAACTTCTCCAGAACGTTGTTTTCCTACCCTCAGGCTGGTTTTCCCCTCTGTGTTGCCATCCATCTTCTCCTTGAAATCTTGGACTATCTCATTATTTGGTAAAACCGTCTTCAGAGTCCCTCCCAGCTTTCCTTCCCACCCAGAATGCTGTCCTCACCTCTCAGGCCCAGGCACAGACCTGAGCCATCAGTAGGTGGCACGGGAGAATGCAGATCCTTACATTTGAATTTTCCTTGCCCTGTCAGAAGGATTAAATGTCACCTCTTTGACCTTACAGTCAAATCCCTCTACTCTAGTCTGATCCATGATTTCTCTCTTCCTCGTGTCCCAGTCCCCTGCCACATACCCCAGGCTCCAGCTCAATTAGACCTTTGGCTGTTTTTCTAACTCGCTCCTGATTTTCCGACCTGCTGAGGCCTTTGCTCATCTTGTACCCGGTCAGGAGTGCTCTCCTCCACAGTTCTGCGTGTCAGAATTCTGCCGTCTTCAAGCATTCGTTCTTGCCAGTGGGATCACTTCTGTCTCTGTAACCATGCAGCGGGCTTGTTCACACCTTATGCCACTTGTTATTTTCTTTCCTATTTCTAAGCTAATTGACAGTAGATTTGGGAACATGGAAAGCTGGTAGACAATGGTGTTCTTCTTGATATTCCTTGTGAACTCCTAGCTCACTGTTGTGTATGTAGCCACATTATCGTCCAAGGAATTATGTACAGAGTAATTGGTAAAGCCCTCCCCCAAAATAATCACACGACTGAATCACTATTTTACAAGGCAAACTTAAAAAGGAGACATTTCTTCTGAATTTCTGAACGTATTTTCCACATCAAGCCCACCTAAATTTTCAGATATTAAATGTTTAATGGGAGAAATATCGTCCCCATTAGAACCACCATGCATCTAGTCTAGTTTCATTTCTGCTGGCTGAGCTCCCAGAGGAATATGCAAGGGGAAGCCATGATTTTCAAATATCTTTTGAAAACAAATCAAAAGGTTTTCTTTAACTGAAAAGGAAGGTGGAGCCCCAAGATATAAAATCAAAGCAGAAGTGGTCTAGGCGAACAGTGTTTCATGCATCACATGCCATCCTGGCTGTTTTCATATTTGTGAATATGTCTGCAGAGCTTGAGGTCTCTAGGGACACAGTGGAGAACCCCTACTCCAGCAGTTCAGCATGTTAAATACCACTGCTGTGTTCATCATGGAAGTATCAGTCTTCCGTCCAATTTCCATGCCTACCCATGATATCAGGAGCCTCTCTGATTTCTAATCATTGGTTTGATCAGATAAAGACAAAATTTTTGTTATAGGATAGAAATAAAAATTCCTCACTTGACACCATTCATTTGTAAATTATATCCACATTTAAAAATAATTATTTATGTAACAGATCAAAAGAAGACATTGGACACGGGGGAGGGGCCTCCGCCGTGGAAAGAAATCAGGACACGGACCAGAGGGAGAGAAGGTGGGATCTCAGAGAGGTAGAGCCTTCTGCCCTGTCTCTCCCATGCTGGAGTTGGGAGGTGCAGATGGGGAGAATCTTAAGAGGCCGGTCTGCTCTGAGATCCCCTTCCTAATCCTGACTTCTTTCCCACGGCCGAGGCCCCGCCCCCTGTCCAAGGTCAAGGGCACGCTGGGAGGTGCAGTGAAGCCCCAACAGCAAACATCAGGAATCCTTCGGGGTTTGCGCGCGTCCTCTTTAGGTCGCTGCCCTCACTTCGTGGACTGTAGCCGGTTTTGTACCATAAACTCTGTCTTTCGTGTATCCCCATAAAAAAATCTAGTGGATGAATGAAGCTTTGTTCAAATCTTAGTCTGGCTTCACCCACTGTTTCACATCAGTCAAACCTAAACAGCAGAGAACACTGAGTGATCCATTGTGAAGGATGTGTCCATGCTTGAGGACACCCTGTGTGTGCACACACTCATGTGCAATGTCTGTACTCCGAGGGATCCACCTATTTATGTCCCACTGGGGTCCTTCTTTCCCATCCAGCGCTTCATCTGCTCCTCTCTGTGTGTGGCCTTCGTTCTGACACAGGTTGTTTCCTGTTTAGCAAAGGTGCTCTTCCGGGATGTACTGAACCTGGTGATCTTGGTGTTTCAAAGATGTTTTTTTTTTTTCTTTTGAGTTACTATACCGAGAAAGAAATGGAATGTTAACACAGTCGATTTTAGGAGTGCTTTGGGGTGTGTGTTAAATAGACATGGGTTCTGGAACACAGGATGGAATGTAATAAAATGAGTTGGAGGAGAACTGGGTCCTCGTTTTCCTTACCGCTCGTCACAGGCAGTATTGACGGGGTGTTGGGCTCTCTGGGCTCCCTGCGCCAGCCCCCCAGTCTCTTGGAATCCACAGCACCCTTTGCCACGAGGTCAGAGAAAGTGAAAGCGAGGTTTTCCTGTTTACCATGCCACAGCTTTTTTATAGACTTGTGTTTATTTTACCTTCATATGAGTTGAATCCGTATTGATATGGGAATTACATCACAACAGGAGCTCAGCTTGCAGTGGTCCTTTGGGTTTTGCAAGGCTACTCAAGTAGGAAGAGCCTTATGTGCAGTTTAGGTCTTGGAGGCCTCAGACCAGATGCTTAAAGGTGAGGGCGGGAGGGAGGCAGGTACATATCCCCACCTGACCAAATCCTCTAATGGCTGTCTGTCCAGCAGCTGCTTCCTGTCCCCTTCCTCCCTCGCCAAACGTCTCTGTGAAAGTGTCTCCTCTGGCCTCCTCTCCCATTCCTTCCCCAGAGGCTCTGCACCCTGACACGGCCCCCACTCAGCAGGAGCTGCCCCTGCAGTGCTCTGAGCTAAACCCGCAAAGGCACCTGCAGGCTTCGTCCTGGGCCCCCTAGGCGTTGGCAGGATCTGACACCTGCCGGTCTGTCCTGGGAGCTCTCAGAATTCTGCCTCGTGACTCTCGCCCCTCTGGACAGCTCTTCAGGCTCAGACTTGCCCGTTCCTCCGTCATTCACGCATTCCTTCCACAAACATCCACTGAAAGTCTCCTGTGGCCAACTCCTGGGTCCCCCTTTGAGGCACGTCCCTCCTGCCCTCTTCAGGGTTGACCCACCCTGCTCCCCTGGCACTGACCACTCCTGAGCTCAGGCCTCATGTCAGCTGCCTGGTAGACCCCTGCCTGGTCTGCAGGCTTCCTGGACTCTCCCTGGCTCCTCTGGGCTCCCTGCTTAATCCAGACCCCAGCTGTCAATCACAGAAGCCAAAAGCCTGTGATGCAGGCTTGACCCCTCCTCTCTCCACCTCCCACATTCTACAGATGACCTGAACCTGACCATGTGTCTGGAATCTGCCTACCCCCTTCTTAGCTAACTGTTCCCATTCTAGGTCACACACACCCCTGACCTTGGGTCTTGGCAGGGGCTTGTCCACTGGTCTGCCAGCCTCACACAACTTCTCAGCCCTCATGGCACCTCTAGGGCACTCACCCCAGGTGACCTTCCTTTTTGAACATTACCCTCCCTCTGCCTCCACACTAGGTACACCCATCTCTTTGCGGTCCAGGTTCCCTATGTGGCTCACCTGGGGTGTACCCAAGCCTCTATCACCCCCTCCTCCACCCCAGACCACTCATACACATCCACAGCTTTAATAACTATCTTCCCAGAAGGCTCCAAACACAGGGTCCAGGAACAGCTTGGATGTCCCAAAGTCACCTCAACTCAAAATGCTCAGCTCACAGTTCACCATCCTCCCCTCTCAAGCCTCTGTGTTCCTCATCTCATCACATCTGTCCCTACATGCAGACCATGTCTGGCTTCACCCTCTCCCTTCTCTGTGTCCTCTCCATCACTCTCTCAGCTGGTTCCAACTCTGACACCTCACGAACATACCCAGCCACCCCAGGTGATGGTCCCCCTGGGCAGTACCACGGGGTCCTGTTCCTGAGGGGGCATCCCAAACCATGCCCCTGCTGAGCTCCAGGGCCCCACCCTCTCTGCACTGGCCTGGGAGATGTGTGATTTGAGGGTGGGAGATATCCAAGGACAGCTGGGTGTTCATGCCCACAGCTCAGGGCTGAGGTCGGCCTGGAGAGAGATTTGACGTCACCTGTGGGACAAGAGGGGCTCACCCTGGGGAGAACAGTGAAGTGAGAAAATTAGAAGAGGGGGGAGAAACCTTGGGAAGCATCCCACCAAACGTTTATCAACCATCCAGGGGAAGAGGAGGGAATATATTTATATGTGTGAACATATGTATGCATATACCATATGTATGTGTACATACATGTATATACACAGCCAACTGAGTTTCCTAGAGAGCTCACTGATTGTTGCCAAACTCGGGCATTTATAGCCAACCTATGCCTCCACTCAGCTGTCAAGTGAGAGTAGTTCCAACGTGAACGTTGGAGGATGTTTTATGTATCAAGTAAAACAAGCTGAAGGTGTGTGTGAGAACCTCACGCATTCGCTGATGGTGTGAGTGACTACTCAGTCAGGCCATCGTTTTCTGAACGCCAGACGAAGTCCCTCAGTTTCTCGTGATGTGTTCACACCGTGATGGCTACAGACATTTTTTGTAAAAATAGGGATTCAATGTACATACCGTAATATTCACCCAAGACACATTTTATTAAGTTTAATCTTTGCTATTAACATTCTCTCCATCACTTTCTTAAGTCCAGAGACAGAGGACACTGAAGAGAACACATCCAGCCCTGACTCGGTAACGTTCGCCCGTTTCTATGGCGTAAGTGTTTTCATCACAGGGTGTTTCAAGCTGCCAACATGGGGTCCCTCACCGCAGAGGGAGGAAGAGATGTGGGGTCACCCTGTTATGTAACATCACCTGTATGCAAGTACAGTAGGTACAAATCACCCCAAGAGCAGAGGCAGCACTAAATAGTTACAAGTGGCAATTTTTGAGTTTCTATTACCTTATTTTTAATACAAATTATTTAATCGCAGGTTTCCATGAGTTAATTTTTAATGATGGCTGTGTTTAACACCTGGCTTGCAAAAACCCTGGAATCTCAGCCACCTGCTCCCACAAGCTCCAGCACAGCTAGGGGAGTGGCCCCTTTCAGGGATGGGCTGACAGGGAAGGGATAACAGGAAAGAAGTAGCCAAAGAAGGAGGTTCATGCCAAGAGCAGAGCAGCGGGGCCCTGGGAGCTTCACAGAGCTGCCCTCCTGGTCCAGGCTGGCATGTGTAGGCAGAGTGGGCTCCCCCACAGGGGCACAGAGAGGCCCCGTGGGCTGTGTCTGGAGGCTGGAAACTGCCCAGGCTTCTCTCTCTCCTTCCATCCTCCCTCCTTGACCTTGTCCAGGGAGTAGAGCGGAAAGAGTGGGGCCCGGGAAAACCATCAGCTCCCCATCTGTGAAGTGGGGCAGAGTGGACAAGGGGAAGTCAGGCAGGTGCCTGGGAGGGTCCAGGCTGGGCTGGTCCATGCTGGGGAGGGTGGGGTGGTCTAGCAGGACTCAGAAATGTCATTCCCTCTCCAAGTTCTGGCTTTCTGGCCCAGCCCACTGAGGTTAGGTTCCCAGAGTCCCTTCACACAAGCAATCTGAGGGCTGGCAGAGGCAACACCAGCCACCTGCTCCCCATCTTCTCTCCCCCAGGGACCCTAAATGAACAGGGAGGAGTCAAACCCTGCCCCCCCCCATGTTCCCTGCAGGAGAGCAAAGCCCTCCTGGTTCCTTCTGGATTCTCCCCAGGCCTCTGGGGCAGCCGCTCTGAACTGCGGGGAGTGCGCCCAGAGCCCCCACCCCACCACTGCCTCCAGGTGGGGGCGCAGTGAGGGAGAGGGGCCCACCCTGCACCAAGCCCCGCCCACCCAAGGCAGCCCAGTCCCTCCCCTCACGCAGGTCTGGCAGGCTCAGCCTGGTGGGACCTTTGACACCCTGCGTCCTGCTCCCTGGACCTGGGAGAGGTGAGTGGGCGGGGCAGCTCGGGCTGAGACCAGGACGGGGGCAGGCACCTCAGGGGTAACAGGGGCTTCTACCCGACAGAGGGGACCACCGCCCTTCAACAAGGCACGCTCCCCAACATCTCCTGGGGCAGAAAAGTCAAAACCAGTCTCTGGGATAAAAGCCTTTGGAGGGAGTGAAGGAAGAAAAACCTGGGAGGTGGGTCCCCGTCATCCCAGGGTCCAAACTGAGAACGATTTCAGTGTCCAGGGTACTACCAGCACGTGGGTGGCATTGGGGATGCAGCAAGCCAGAGAGGGCTGCCCTGCCCAGGGCCCCTGGGGTGGGGCAGATCTCAAAGTCCCAGACTCTCCAGGTCCCTGGGGACATGCCCTGACCTGCCTCCAGGCAGCTACGGCCAAGGGACGCGCACTTCAGGAGGAGCCCAAGGCCCAGCCCAGGGGAGGCTCTCCTGGGCTCAGTGGCTTCCAGGCAGGTTGGGGGGATACCATCCGGCCCTGGGGTGGGGGGAGCAAGCTGATATCGTCTGAAGGTGCACTGGTCCTGGTACTTCTCCTGAATCATCTCCTTTAACTGTCTCAAGTCATGTCTTCAGTTCATTCAGCAGATGGGCCCTCTGCTGGGCTTCAGCCCCACCACCAGTACTCAAAGGGCTCCTTCTCTATCCACTGTACCACACGCCCATCACGGGAGCACTCCAGGATGCCCCCTAGTCCCCTTGCAGGGTTCAGGGTAGGGGTCTCCTCCCTCAGGAAGGCTACCTTGACTTCCTCCTCATCAGGTGCTTTTGAACTCTGGGCTCCCACAGTGTGGTCCCTCCTCCTCCTCCTCCAATCACAGCTGTTGTCAGAGTATCACAATGGCTGTGTTTATCCTAATTTTCCCTTCTAATCCGAGTTTCAAAAACTCCGCCATTCAAGTTTCACTTTAGTATATTTGTAAGGGAGGAAGAAAATTTCCCCTACCTTCCTAGGTTCTCTAGGTCGGTCTAATAATTAAATCTGCAGGAGACAGATTCATAAGAGAAAATAAGCAAATGTATTGACATATGCACATGTGAACCCCTCGTACATGAGAGAGACAGAAGCCCCACATGCATGAGAGGTTCAAAGACAGGGAGGGGGAAGGTGCGTGGACTGAAAGCAGTGGGAATGGGAACACGTCTTCCCACAACACACGTAACCATTTCTCTTGTGAAAGGTCATTCTGAGCAGGAAGCCCTCCAAATGTAGTGAAAATGTAGTTAGTCAGTATGGAAATTACAGCTGTTTGAATACATATGTTAATTTCACACACCGTCCAAGTGAATAAAATAAAACCATATAGTCCTACACAGAACTCATAGAGTGTACACTCTGGAGAAGCCCCTCCCACAGGCCCAGCTCCAGATCATGGGGAGCAGGTCCCGGCGCTGCTCTCTGAAGTGCACTGTGCTTTGTGCTGAAGACACAGCTGTGCACGACTCCTCAAATGTACCTTCGGCAAACAGACCACAGCCTTTTCTAACTCAGTGATGTTAGAGGTAAACACTGAATCAAGAACCCAGAGAGGTTCCCGGAGGGAAACGGTGACATGAAGAGGAAACCAGCCCAAACCTCCAACTGCACCTGCTCCTGGATGGTCCTTTTGTTCACGGAACCTGTGCGCCCCCTGGTGGTCTCAGCCTCTCCTGCAGGGAGGTTTGTGTCTGGGCTCACCCTGACTTCCCCACAATGTGTGTCCTGCACAGTAATACACGGCCGTGTCCTCCGTGGTCACGGAGCTCAGCTGCAGGGAGAACTGGTTCTTGGACGTGTCACTGGAGATGGTGATGCGGCTCTTGAGGGACGGGTTGAAGTAAATGCTACTACCACTAGCATATATGGCCCCAATCCATTCCAGCCCCTTCCCTGGTTTCTGGCGGATCCAGCTCCACCAGTAACCACCGCTGAGTGAGCCCCCAGAGACAGCGCAGTTGAGGGAGAGGGTCTCCGAGGGCGTCACCTGTCCTGGGCCCGACTCCTGCAGCTGCACCTGGGACAGGACACCTGGGGACAAGGAGCATAAAGCCCTGTCAGTCACGTGCAGTCACAACCACCTCATGGACCCCTGTCTGAAATCTGAAACCCTCACCTTGGGGGGCTGTCACCAGGCACAGGAGAAGACCCAGCAGTCTCATCTTCTTCTAGACCACGGCTCTGCCTTCCCCAGAGACCTCAGCCCTGTGTGAGGAGAGAGCTGTGAGCCTCCCCAGCCCAGGGGAGGATTTACCCTTGAGCTTGGGGAGAAATTTGCATGTGGGGAAGCCTGTTCCTTATAAGTGGAGGGACTGAGATCAGGCTGCCCTGGTCCTTCTGGGCCCCTGTGGGGGCATCTCTTTCCTTGATCTCACTCTGTATGTTAGTCAGGGAGAGGGGATCCCTGGGTTCAAGAGACATTGGAATGTGGACAAAGGTTGGCCTCACCTTTTTGAGCATAAGAAGAAATGATGGACTAGACAGGTAGGTGAGACTTTTAACTTCCCATACATTTTTCAAACTGATGTAGAAGGGATTAGCATTTGTTCAGAGACTTTCTGAATCCCAATTCTCCAATATACCCATTATTTCCAAATTTTATATCATAATTTCACATAAATATTATCTATCTTAGTGCAAATATAAAAATAAAGGACATCTATGTTCAATATCTTATATTTTAATTATATTTAAATATGTTTTTATTGATTTTATTTTTTAGAGAGTTGAACGGAGAGGGTAACTTCATCGCTGACAAAATACCTGACTCCAGTCTCCCTCCTTCTGCCCCTGGGCATGGTCAGTAGGTCAGAGGTGCCAGGATCTACCACACAATATATAACGTCCTTAATGTATATTGAACACATTCTCCCATCAGACAAATGCTTTGGAAATGTTATCTCTCTATGCAGCTTGTCTTTTCATTCCCTTAATGGAATCTTTGGTGGGATAAATGTATTTAATATAACAAAATTCAATTGACTCCTATTTTCTGTCTTGGGCCTGTTTTGGTGAATCACACAGACCCCAGGACATGCTGAGCCTCATGGTCCAGGGGCATCGGCTGCAGCAGCCACAAGGTAGAGAGGTTCTGGCACAAGGAGTGAGGGCTGCTGGGAAACTGCCCAGAACTGGACAGGACTTGGACCTGGTGAGGGGAGGAAGCTGGACATGTTCTGAGTCACAGGACAGAGATGGGCCTGATGTTCATGGGCAGAGAGTTACTGGACATGTGGGTTTAAACCTCTTCCCCTGACGACGCAGGAGGATGTGCAGGGCATGACAGACACTGCTTCTGTCATCGTAGGAAACACCTGAGGGATTATGACCAGGAGTTTGTCAGAATAGAAACGTTAAAGCTTCTGCAGGCAAGGATCAAGGGAAATAAGGAACGTGTCATTGCAAAGGGGGGAAGGGGATTCCTGTTACCAACATGCACCTGCTCACAGTGTCTCTGTCTGTGAGGTAACAACTTCACAGGTCCAGGGGTAGCACTTGGACACCGGTGGGGTCATTACTCACATGGTCACACCATGCTCCACCCAAGCTTCACAATTTATTAGGGCCCCATTTATGAAATCCCTCAACACTTAGAGGGAAGAGTGCACACCCCTCCCTGCAGGACCCATGGTGCTGGTGTGTCTGTGTGAGGGGCCCTCATGTCATGGACCAGGACCCTGTCTCAGTCCATCGTCATCGTCATCATCATCATCAACATCATCATCGTCATCTTCATCATCACCATTTGCTTACTTATAGTTGTTCTTCTCATTGTCTGTAAACTTGGTTGTTGACCACATATAATGACCCCTAATCTCGCTTTTGGCCCATTTATTATGGTTGTTAAGTGGAATTGGTAGTCAGACTGAATTTTACTTTTGGTTTGAGTGCTTACAACAGATGGATCATTCCTGCTTCTTCTCCATCTGCCCCTCACTGGGATCAGATGAGAAAGGTTCGGTTTACTCTTAAACGTCATTGGGAGATTGAACCACACAAGTCCATGGAAGAAGAATTCCTCCCCCTCCCCACCAACTCACATAAACAAAAGCCCTGAACCATCCTCCTTTCCGGGTCTATCAAAGCACCTCTGACCTTCTGAAGGGAGGTCAATTGGGCGGTTTTCAGATCTTGGATATTGTAAGTAACGCTGCTATGCACATGGGGTGTATACATTCTTTCTGATTTGTGTTTTGGGATAATTAGGATATATTTTCAGAGGTGGATTCACTGGGTCAAAAAGCAGTTCTATTTTATTTTTTTGTATTAATTACTTTATCTTTGTTTCAGATGTTTCTCCATTTCCCCCATAGACACCATCCTCCTGATCCCCCTTCCCACAGCATTGTTGTCTATGTCCATTGGTTATGCATATATGCATGTAAGTTCTTTGGTTTATATTGCCCTCCTCGCCGCCGCCCTCCTCTGGGGTTTGTCAGACTGAACATTCTATTTATTTATTTAGGAAACTCCATAGCGTTTTCCACAGTGGTTGCACCAATCTGCTTTCACACCAGTAGTGCACCAGGGTCCTGTTTTCTCCTCATCCTCCCCAGCACTGGGTGTTTGCTGAGGTATTGATAGGAGCCATTCTGGCAGGGGTAGCTGTCGTTTCAATTTGCATGTCTCTGATGGTCAGTAATGTAAGCATTGTTTCATATGTCTCATGGCCATCTGTACGTCCTCTTTGGAGAAGGGCATTGGCCCATATTTTAATTGGATTGTATGTCTTACTGGTGTTGAGTTGTATGTAGTTTTTAAATATTTTGGAATTTAAGCCCTTATCAAATGTACCTTTGGCAAATAGACCACAGCTTTTCTAACTCAGAGATGTTAGAGGTAAACATTGAATCAAGAATCCAGAGAGATTCCCTGAGGGAAACTGTGACATGAAAGGAAACCACACAGGAAACCAGCCCAAACCTCCAACTGCACCAGCTCCTGGATGGTCCTTGTGTTCAGGAAACCTCTGCGCCCCCTGGTGGTCGCAGCCTCTCCTGCAGGGAGGTTTGTGTCTGGGCTCACACTGACTTCCCCTCACTGTGTCTCCTGCACAGTAATACACGGCCGTGTCCTCGGTGGTCACGGATCTCAGCTGCAGGGAGAACTGGTTCTTCGACGTGTCACTGGAGATGGTGGTGCGGCTCTTGAGGGACGGGTTGTAGTTAGTGCTACCAATACTAGCAAATATGTGCCGAATCCACTCCAGCACCTTCCCTGGTTTCTGTCGGATCTAGCTCCAGTAGTAACCACTGAGTGAGCCCCCAGAGACAGCGCAGGTGAGGGAGAGGGTCTCCGAGGGCTTCACCAGTCCTGGGCCCGACTCCTGCAGCTGCACCTGGGACAGGACACCTGGGGACAAGGAGCATCAGGCCCTGTCAGTCACGTGCAGTCACAACCACCCCATGGACCCTGTCTGACCTCTGAGACCTTCACCTTGGGGGGCTGTCACCAGGCACAGGAGAAGACCCAGCAGCCTCATCTTCTTCTAGACCAGGGTTCTGCCTTCCCAAGAGACCTCAGCCCTGTGTGAGGAGAGAGCTGTGAGCCTCCCCAGCCCAGGGGAGGATTTACCCTGGAGCTTGGGGAGAAATTTCCATGTGGGGCAGCCTGTTCCTTATAAGTGGAGGCTGGAGGTCAGGCTGTGCTGTTCCTTCTTGGGCCCTGTGGGGTCATCTCTTCCTTTGAAGCAACTCAGTATGTAAGTCAGGTATAGGGGATAGTCTGGTTCATGAGACACATTGGAATGTGGTCAAAGGTCTTCCTCACCTTCTGTGTGAAGGAAGAAGTGATGGACTAGATGAGTACGTAACACTTTTAAATTCCCATGCATCTTTCATAGTGATTTAAAAGGGATTAAAGTTTGTTGAGCTAGTTTCAGAATCCAAACACTTTAGTGTATCCACCATTTCCTAATATTTAATCGTAATTTCATATAAATATTATCTACCTTCTTGAAACAATTTTAAAAAAAGAACAGTCGTGCTCAATAACTTATATCTCAATTTTATTTAAATATATTTTTATTGATATTATTCTTTAGAGAGAGAGGAAGGGAGAGTGGCCATAGAAACACAATGTGGGAGAGGAACATCTACTGGCTGCCTCCAGCACACCCCGTCTGGGATCTAACGTGATACCCTGGCCTGTGCCCTGACCAGGAATCGAACAGGGATGATGCTCAGTTCTCTGATTCACTCCGACCAGGCACTGGCATGTTAATTTTACAACGTTATTTTGATCTGAGATATTTCCTCCCTAGCTCAGGCAGGTGGGACATTCATTGTTCATTATTAATGTTTCAATTTTGTAATTGTGTCTACAGCTTCCTGTGTGGACTCTTCCTTTATGCACCCACGGCACACGGCAGAGACCCCAAACTAGTTACGTGAGAAATCATTGTGATTTTACTTGGAGAAAATACTAGAAATGTAAACAGATTATGCATGTGTACAACTCAGAATTATTCATGTGATGAAATTATTGTGACAGTAGATTGATCTGTTTTCTCTTTCGTGTTATCAGTGATGTCGGGGTCAGAGGGAGGTTAGTGAAGAGAATTTATTTCATCGATTTTCTCATAGGAAAGGAGACTTCAAACCTGAATTCAAACCTCACCCACAGACTCCGTCACCCCTGGGGGTGGTCACTGTGGTCAGAGGTGCTGGGCTCTCCCTCAGAGCATACAGCGTCCTCAGTGTATAGTTAACACATTCTCCAATCAGAGTCTTTATTCAGAAATGGATTCTCTGTGTAGGACTGTCATTTAATTTCCTAAATTCAATCTTTGGTGGGAGGAATGTATTTAATTTAATAAAGGCTACTTCACCTCTGTTTTCTGTTTTGGGGCCTGTTTTTGTGAATCACACAGACCCCCAGGACGTGCTGAGCCTCACAGTCCAGGGGCATCGGCTGCAGCAGCCACAGGGACAGAGAGGTTCTGGCACCAGCAGTGAGGGCTGCTGGGAAACTGCTCAGAACTGGACGGGACTTAGACCTGGGTGAGGGGAGGAAGCTCGACGTGTTCTGAGTCACAGGACAGAGATGGGCCTGATGTTCATGGGCAGAGTGTTACTGGACATGTGGGTTTAAACCTCTTCCCCTGACGACCCAGGAGGACGTGCAGGGCATGATAGACACAGCTTCTGTCATCGTAGGAAACACCTGAGTGATTCTGACCAGGAGTTTGTCAGAATAGAAACATTAAAGGTTCTGCAGGCAGGGATCAAGGGAAATAAGGAACGTGTCACTGCAAAGGGGGGGGGAGCAGGGGATTCCTGTTACCCACATGCACCTGCTCACAGTGTCTCTGTCTGTGAGGTAACAACTTCCAGGTCCAGGGGTTAGCACTTGGACACCTGTGGGTCATTACTCACATGGTCACACCATGTTCCACCCAAGTTGCACAGTTCATTGAGGCTCCATTTATGAAATCCCTCAACACTTAGAGGGAAGAGTGGACACCTCTCCCTGCAGGAGCCATGGTGCTCGTGTGTCTGCGTGAGGGGCCCTCACATCATTGACCAGGACCCTGTCTCAGTTCATCACTGAGATCCTTCTGTGTCGAGGTGTGTATCAATTGATGGTTATTTTTCATTGCTGAGTAGTATTCCATTGACTGATGATCCATAGTTTGCTTATTTGTAAAATTAAAATGCCTTTGGGTTGTTGGTAACTTCTAATTCAAAGAACTTAAATATTTGTATATATTTTTGTATGAACATAAGGATTTGTCTTTCTGGAGCACACCCTCCTAGTGGGACCATGGAGATTCATGGTATATATTTAATTTAATAAGAAATCACGATTCACTATGTGAAGAAAGAAGAACAGGAGGAGAAGAGGAGCCCAGTCACTGCCGACATGTCATCTGCACACACAGTGTCACCTCCTGACTTGTCCACAGTGAGAATATGAGAAGTTAGAGCCACAGAGAAAAACCAAGAACAGTCCCTGGATGCAGCTGAGAGCTGAGAGGAAATACCTGCTCACAAAAGGAAGCCCCTCCTTCCCCCCTCACTTTGCACCTGCTCCTGGGCTGTTCTCCATGGTCAGTGTGTCCTGAGTGCCCTCTGGTGTCCTGAGCGCCCCCTGCAGCCCCGCCCTCCTGCCCCCCTCAGGAGGTTTGTGTCTGGGCTCACACTGACTTCCCCTCACTGTGTCTCCCGCATAGTAATACACGGCCGTGTCCTCGGTGGTCACGGAGCTCAGCTGCAGGGAGAACTGGTTCTTGGATGTGTCTTTGGAGATGGAGGTGCGGCTCTTGAGGGACAGGTTGTAGTAAGTGCTGCCGGCAGAGTTGATGCACCCCATCCACTCCAGGCCCTTCCCTGGTTTCTGACGGATCCAGCTCCAGCAGTAACCACTGGTTGTGATGGAGAATTCAGAGACAGCGCAGGTGAGAGAGAGGGTGTGCGAGGACTTCAATAGTACTGGGCCCGGATCTGGCAGCTGTACCTGGGACATGACACCTGGGGACAAGGAGCATCAGGCCCTGTCAGTCATGTGCATTCACAACCACCCCATGGACTCTGTCTGACCTGAGACCCTCATATTGGGGGGCTGTCACCAGGCACAGGAGAAGACCCAGAAGTCCCATCTTCTTCTAGACCATGGCTCTGCCTTCCCCAGAGACCTCAGCCAAGTGTGAGGAGAGAGCTGTTAGCCTCCCCAGCCCAGGGGAGGATTTACCTTGGGGCTTGAGGAGAAATTTGCATGTGGGGCAGCCTGTTCTTTATAAGTGGAGGATGAAGTCAGTCTGCCCTTGCTCTTCTGGGGCCTTATGGGGGCATCTCTTCCCTTGGACTCACTCAGCATGTAAGTCAGGAATGGAGAATCACCTGGTACATGAAACGTATGGGAATCAGGTTAGAGAACGTGCTCATTTCAAATAAGTGGCAGACTCTATGAGTCGATTACATGTGTAGTTTAGCATGCATCTTTCAAACAGATTTATAAGGATTACATTTGTCCAAGTGGTTTAACAATCCCTTCTCCCTAATATCTGTACAACTGTCAAAACTATTTTCTAAACAATTGTATTTTTAAACATAAATTAGTGTGTGTGTATATACATATATATATATACACATATACATATGTGTGTGTGTATATACATACATATATGTATGTATATACATATATACATATATATACATATATATGTATATACATATATATACATATATGTGTGTGTGTGTGTATATATATATATATATATATATATATATATATATATATGATGTCTGTCTGAAAATCACAAAATAAGAACATTCATTCTTACTATCTTATTTGTTCATTTATTTTGTTACTTTGATCCAAATAACTGTATCCTAAGAACAGGTCATTGGGATACCCTTGATTTTGTTTGTTTAGTTTTATTTTATTTTGTTAAAGTATATTTTATACAAATTTTGAGTAACACTACACTAAATAACTTTATTTATGTTGTTCCTAGAAACATTTTTTTTTTTTTAACAATCTTTGCCAAACAGTTTCAGAAGCTGAGCATGGTCAGTCCTGTTTAGTATTTGGATGGGAGACCCTTGATTCTTGATGTTGATAGCTGGTAATTGTGACTTTGTGTCCCTCTTGAAACTCTTCCTAGTGGAAGCCCACGGCTTATTGCAGTGACCCCAAACAATCTCCATCATACATAATCTCATACACACATGGAGAAATTATTGGAAAAAATGATTATGCATTAGTAAAACTCAGACTCGCAGCAGATTAATGACCACTTTTCTCAGTCCAGCTTTATCAGTGAGATAGGTGTTCAAAAAGAGGGACATGAAGTGAATCCCAGCTCACATTTGCTCACAAGAAAGGGATCTTTAATGCTGACAGGACCCTCAGTCCTGTCCTCCTCTGTCCTGTCCCTGGGAAGGTCAGAGGGAGCAGGGCTCTCCCACATAATCTAGAGCATCCTGAACGTATGACGCACACATTCTCCCATCAGACATATCACCAAAAACTATGTTGTCTCTTTACAAGCTGGTATTTTATTTCGCTTAATGGCTTGGTTGATGGGAAAATTGTTTATTTCCAACAATGATCAATTAATTCATCACTGTTTCAACTAATGGGTCCTGTTTTTGAAGTTTTCTATAACTATTCTCAAGAAAATTTTCACTCTCAATTTCCATGGGAGGAGAAACCTGATATGAACACAGTGGGCACGAAACCCCATGGGAAATAACAGCTGGAATCCTTAATATAATTGAAATATATTTGCTGTGTCCTCTGACCAGGAGACCATCCTTCCATGGCATGAAGCTCTGATTCATTTCAGAGATTAATTCACTTTACTGGATATTGCATTATGAATTGCTCTGTTGTATGTAGCATAGGAGACTAGACTAAAGCCTGAGAAATTATATCATGTAGACGTCAGGCAGACGAGGAAGGAACCTCAAAGGATGTGAGGAGGATGATTAGCAGAGATGACAGAGACTGGATCCCAGAGGCTATTTTACGAGGAAGAAAGTGACCAGGAGGATGAAGGTGCAGAGAGGTCGTGAGAGGGACACGTGAGGAGATGACCTGGAGCTGTCGTCCGGGAAAGTGAATGTCCCAGTGAGAGCCCTTCATGGAGCTGTGTGTGCAGGACTCACATGGACAGTGAGAGAGCGAGGCCCTGGCGAGTGTGGGGCCCTGGAGTGAGCTCAGACCCAGAGCGTGTGGACACACTGACTCTCCCTCTGTGGACACTGCGTCCCCGTCACAGGGTGGAGAGGATGTGCAGGGTGCTCAGTCTTTCAAGGAGACAATTGGGTCCCATGGGAACCTAGTGAGATAAGGGTCCCTGAGCCTGGACACAACTTGTCTGGGAAAGAGAATGTTCTAGAGACGATTGTCGTCCTCAGTGAGATGTGGGAACACAGGGTCCAGGACAAGAAGGAGGGTACCTGGAACCCTGAACCACAGGAAGAGCAGGAGCGCCCTGAGCACCCTAAGGAGCTGTGCTCAGCTCCTCCCTGCGCGGTTCCGGTGTGATGTTCCCTGGTCGGTGGGTACCGAGGGCCCCCTGCTGGTCCTGAGTGGTCTGCGGGTCCAGAGCGCTCCCTGGTGTCCTGACCCCTCCTGGCGGACCTGAGGGTCTCCTGAGCTCAGCCCCTCCTGTCTCCCTGCGGGGAGTTTGTTTCTGGATGATAGAGACCCCTGGTCAGGAAAATGTCACATGTCCAGTGTTTATCTCACTCAAATCCATTCGCATACTCTGTGTCTCTAGTTCTCCATAAATTACCTCTTAAAATAGCAACACGGACAACCCAGTTGAGCCCAAACTCCATGGTGAGTGCTCTGTGTTCAGTCCTGATCAGGGTAGGAGAACATCTGAGTACCTGGAGGTGGGCTCCTGTCCCAGAGCTGCAGGGTCAGGGCTGTGCTGGTTTTCATGAGCTGAGGGGCCCTATTTGCTTGTCCTCCTACTATAGAGGGAGCTCTGGACACTGGCATAAAGGACACAGTTTCAGAGTGTGGTGTGTCCAGGGTCATATGTCTAAGTAGAATTAGCCCTGGCATCTGGGCCCCTGCTCCTCCCATCTGACCTAAATGATTCCCTGAATGACCTGTAGACAGGGGACATGCCCAGTGAGGGTTTCAGTGCTACCTGGGTGGACACTGGACCATGGTAAATATGATCCTGGTATATCACAGCAAGAAAAACTAAAGTAGTAGGAAACTAGGACAAAGGGTGCCATTTTTTTTTTCATTATCAAAATGGCTATTTATTAATCTATTGGCCTGTTGTCTGGTCTCCAGGAGGGTGAATAATTGCTGTCTTGGAGAGGTGTGAGTGATGATCTAGCTTAGCACCTTTGGGAGAAGATGAAGTTGAAGGTGAGACGATCACATTGTCTTCATTTTCTTTGAAATACCGTAGAAGGGAGCAGGAGATGTTGGGCGCTTTGTGGCAAGCTTGGAGGCAATAAGAGCGGCAGGTGGCCGCTGGCCACATATTTGGGGTAACAGCGCTGTTTCTTCACACCTGGGGAGCTCCACGCTCCCTTCCCGACACATGGCCTGGAAGGAGTGCACTGAGGTCACCGCGCTGTGTCCCGATTACACACACATTCAATGGGAGTCCCTGTTTCTGCATAATAGGTTTCTCATCTTTCCCTTTCAACTGTATGTTGTTTTCCCTCATGTTTTTTCATATATTACACGTGTTTCTATGCATCTCGGGGTTCTGACCAAGGGTGCAGTTTTAACTATCATTTCTTAGAAGGCTACCTGTATGAACCCAGGAGGGTGATCAACCATCACACCCAGAGGGAGAGTAACGTGTGGTCATTTCATGTTCAGGAGATGGAAGTTCCTCTGACACTGTTTCCTCTGCACAGGGTTCAGAGGAACAACTGAGAACAGAGTGTGACCCTAGAGCCAGTGGACCAATGTTGGGGGACAGAGGGTGTCTGTGTGGGTCCCTGGGAAGCAGAAGCATGAACTACAGAGAAGCAGACAGGGCTCCCGGGTCCGAGTCCTTCAGAGGATTTGGAGCTGAATGTGCAGCAGCTGCATGGCCTCCTGTGTGGGGTTTGTTCTCTAGACTCTGCTGGACCAGGTTCAGTCACTGGGGATGGAGAAGCACGTCCGTCATGGCCAGGAGAGTTTAGGTAAAGTTGCAGTTAAAGATTTGTGAGTAATTAAGTTTAGGTCATGCAAGTGTCATTATTGGAAACCTGATGTCTGCATGTGACCATTGGGAACACTGTCACCATGTCTGTACCTGATGGGGGTCAACTGGGACAGGAACCTGACCCAGGACATCACTGGGAGAAATGCTACCTGGGTGCATGAATGGGAGGGTTAACCAAGACTGAGGACACACACGTCCAGGGTTCTTGTTTCGTCGGATTCTGACTTTCCTTATTGTTTAGCCAGTTCACATTTTCTTTCCTCACTTTCCTCTGAAATAACCACACATATATCCTAGGGTCATGAAAACACTGTGTTGAGAGTGTGCAGGAGCACAAGTCCTTTGTGAGTTGATTTGTACCTGACATCTTTCCTGAGTTCACTCTCTAGTTCTATCAGTTTTCTGGTGCAGTGTTTAGCGTTTTCAATATACAAGATGTGTGTCCTATGTATAGAGATAAAGAGACACTTTAACTTGTTTCCTTCTCATTTAGACATGTTATAGTATTTTTCTTGCCTAATTATTCTGGAAAAAAACTGCATTTCTGTTAAATAGAAGTAGTCACGGGGTGCCCTTGTGTGGGTCCTGATGTTAAAACAATAGATTTAAAGTGTGCTCTGTGCACCATGATATTACTTGTTGGCTTCTCCAATGTGACCTTTGTTATGTTGATGTACATCTCTTCTGTACCTAATTTGTGAAGAATTGTAACCATGAAGCCATTTTCAATCTTTAAAGGCTTTTTCCTGCATCTACCTATATGGTGGCAAGTGTATGCTCCATTCTCATTTACATTCGTCAAACCATCCTTGCATCTAAGGCCACATCCGCTGCATCTCAGGAAAGGATCCTTTCAATGTGATGCTATGTTTCCTAGGACACCACAGAGGATTTTTGTGTTTATGATCATCAGGGATATGACCTGTCCTTTTTTGTGTAAACATACTTTGCTTTCTTATGAGCGTAATGGTTACCCCAATAATTGAGTTTGGAAGTCTTCCCTGTTCTTCCAATCCTTTGAAGTGTTTAAGAAAAAGTGTTTGTGCAGGTAGTACTTTTTCTTGAAGTTTTGATAGAATTCACCCTTGAATAAATGTGGACATGTGCCGTTCTTTGCAGAGAGGTTTTCATTAATACTCCACTTATTTTTAAAATTTCTACCAATCCAGCATAGTCAGGGAAAATTCTTAAATTAAGGAACAAAGCAGAGGACTGAGAAATACAATGTTGCCCTTCCCAGGCTGTGGACAGCACATGGAGTTCCCACAAGCACACACGAGGAGCTGAGCAGTGACAGGCTAACAGGCTCTTAACTCTGCATCCCTCAGGTAGATCCGAGCTACATGGACTGACAAGGGAGCAGCTCGGGGCCCCTGCCAGGGAGAGACCTGTCTCTACAAACTGCAGCCAGGGGCTGGTCTCTGCAGGTCTGAGGTGGTGGGACCACCTCCCACCTGAGACTCCGTAGTCATACCAGTCTGTTTTTCCTCCTGAAGAAGGGAGGGATTCGGTGAAGAAAGCGGCAACGTTCTTGTCCTCAGGATTTCTGTGCATGGAGAGAAAGCAATGGAAATGGGAACATTTACCCATTCCTCCTGTGAAAGGCCTCTCTGAGCCAGGACACCCTCAGAATTCAGTGATAATGTATTTGGGGTCAGTGTGGAAATTACAGTTGTTTTCAGAAGACAGGTTTATTTCATATGCCATCCAAGAGAATGAAGTAAAACCATTTTTCTGCACATCAGAACTTTTCTAATAATATAATAAGTCTTTCAATATACAGAGGCGTCAGTGGAGCCTTAGAACCAAAGGTCTAGAGAGACTTGTAGAAACTGTTATCTGGAGAGGAAGCCCAGAGCCTCAGAGGAAACAGCCACAAACACCACCTGCACCTGCTCCTGGGGCTGCACCACAGAGTCGGTGGGTCCTGAGCGCCCCCTGCTGTCCTAAGGTCCCCCTGCAGCTCCGCCCTCATGTCCCCTTCAGGAGGTTTGTGTTTGGGCTCACACTGACTTCCCCTCACTGTGTCTCTTGCACAGTAATACACGGCCGTGTCCTCGGCTCTCAGGCTATTCAGTGTCATATAAACTTCATTCTTGGAGGTGTCCCTGGAGATGCTGAGTCGGGATTTGAGCGATGGGTTGTAGTTTGTGCTTCCACCACTCCACATAGCACCGACCCACTCCAGCCCCTTTCCTGGAGCCTGGCGAGCCCAGTACACATGATAGCCCGTCAAAGAGAATCCAGAGACAGTGCAGGTGAGGGAGAGGGTCTCCGAGGGCTTCACCAGTCCTGGGCCCGACTCCTGCAGCTGCACCTGGGACAGGACACCTGGGGACAAGGAGCAACAGGCCCTGTCAGTCACATGCAGTCACAACCACCCCGCAGACCCCTGTATGACCTCTGAGACCCTCACCTTGAAGGGCTGTCACCAGGCACAGGAGAAGACCCAGCAGTCTCATCTTCTTCTAGACCACGGCTCTGCCTTCCCCAGAGACCTCAGCCCTGTGTGAGGAGAGAGCTGTGAGCCTCCCCAGCCCAGGGGAGGATTTACCCTGAAGAATAGGGAGAAATTTGCATATGAGACAGCATTTTCTTTATAAGTGGGGGGACAGAGGTCAGGCTGCCCTAGTCCTTCTGGGGCACCTGTGTGGACATCTCTTCCCTTGAACTCACTCAGCATGTAAGACAGGGATAAGGGATCACCTGATACATGAGACTTATTGGAGTCAGGTTAATGAACATGCTCATCTCTGATGATAAATGATGTACTGGATGAGTAGATTATATATATATATAATGTAGAATATTTATTATACATTAAATTATTTAAGTCAGTACACTATTTATTTTTTATTTTTAAATTATGTTTATTAATTTGTATTTGTTACAGATGTTTCTCCTTTTTCCCCCATTGACACCCTCCTCCCCATCCCCCCGCCCCATCCCCAGTTTTGCTGTCTATGTCCATTGGTTATGCATACATGTATATAAATTCTGTGGTTTATTTCTCCCCCCCCAACACTCCCTCTTCTGAAGTTTTCAGTCTATACCCTACCTCTATGTCTCTGGGTCAATTTTGTTCATCAGTTTGTTTAGTTCATTATATTCCACAAATAAGTGATATCATGTGACATTTGTCTTTCTCTGCTTGGCTTGTTTCTCTTAGCATAATACCCTCCAGGTCCCTCCATGTCCTCTCAAAGGATAAGAGATCTTTCTTTCTGACAACTGCATAGTATTCCATTGTGTACATGTACCACAGCTTTTTTATCCACTCATCTACTGATGGACACTTGGGCTGTTTCCAGATCTTAGCTGTTGTAAATAGTGCTGTTATGAACATAGGGGTACATATATTCATTCTGATTGGTTTTTCAGTCTTCTTAGAGTATATTCCTAGAAGTGGGATCATTGGGTCGAATGGCAGTTCAATTTTTAACTTTTTGAGGTAACACCATAGTGTTTTCCACAGTGGCTGCACCAGTCTGCACTCCCACCAGCAGTGTACTAGAGTCTCCTTTTTTCCACACCCTCACCAACACTTGTTTGATGATTTGTTGATGGCTGCCATTCTAACAGGTGTGAAGTGATACCTCATAGTTGTTTTCATTTGCATCTCTCTAATGATTAGTGGTGTTGAGCTATTTTTCACGTCTCTTGTCCATTTGTATGTCCTGTTTGGTGAGGTGTCTATTTAGATCCTCTGCCCATTTTTTAATTGGGTTCTTTGTCTTCCTTTTGTTGAGTTGTATGAGTACTCTATATATTTTGGAAATTATCCCCATATCTGATGTATCATTGGCAATTATGGTCTCCCATACAATGGGTTCCCTTTCCATTTTGATGATTGTTTCTTTTGCTGTGCAGAAGCTTTTTAGTTTGATGTAGTCCCACGTGTTCATTTTTTCCTTTGATTCTCTTGCCTTAGATGTTGGATCAGTGAAAATTATGCCGCATATGATGGCTGAAATTTTGTTGCCTATATTTTCTTCTAGAATTTTTATGGATTCATGAGTTACATCTAAGTCTTTTTTCCATTTTGAGTTTATTCTTGTGTATCGTGTAATATGGTGGTCTAACTTCATTTTTTTAATCCTCACTGGAGGATATTTTTCTATTTATCTTCAGATAGAGTGGAAGAGAGGCAAAGAGAGAGAAACATCGATGTGAGCGGGACACATCGATTGGTTGCCTCCCAGGGCCGGGGACGAATCGCGACTGAGGTCCATGCTTGCCACAATCTGCATAGCTGGTCGAACCAGACCTGAGGAGGGGCGACGGGAGACCAAGAAAGACACAGAGACATGATAGAGAGAAAAACTGGAGGGGTGGGACATTGCACTCTGATGGAGAAAGAGTCACTCTGAGCTAGCTCAGCAAGTTTATTCCTTAGCCAATGAAGCGGGGGGAGGAGTTCAAAAGCTTCATCATTTTCAAACACCAGATGTTTGCGCCGGCCTCTAGGTCTAGACTGTCGATACATTTATGCCCGCGGCTCAGATGCTCCTGGGTGAGCCTTGCAAACACCACAGGAGCAACAAGGGACCTTGGCTCAGCCGCCCTCCACACTTGATTTTACCGGAATCGAACTCGAGGCTCATTGGTCCTCTGGCCGACGCTCTCCTGCGGAGCCAAACCGGCCAGGGCTAGATTATATTTTAAGGTCTCATGCATCTTTCTTATAGATTTAAAGACATTACATTGGTCCAGGGAGTTTCTTAAACCAAATCTATAATATATACACAATTGTCAAATCTTTTTATAAACAATTGTATTTTTATAAAAATAATTTCATTTTTACAATGTCTCCCTTGTCTGAAAATCACAAAATAAAGACATTTATTATCAGTATATTATAAGTGTGCTTCTGTTGTCATGGTGATCCAAGGAAGTATATGCCAAGAACAGTCAATGGGGATATCCTCGATTCTTTTCTTTATTTTGCTTTGTTTGGTAAAATGATACTCATTATAAGTTATGAGTAACATGATATGATATGCTATTTTTAAAGATATTGCTAGAACTTTTTTCTTACCTTCTTTACCAAACACCTCAGCAGCTAAGCCAGGTCAGTCTTGGTTAGTACTTGGGTGGGAGACCCTTGATCCTTGATGTTGAAAATTGGCAATTCTGTCTTAGAGTCCCTCCTCAGAATCTTCCCTTCTGCAAACTCATGGAATATTGTGGAGATCTCAGTGTAATTTTATAATCACGTTTATACATGGAGAAGTAATTGAAAATACAGTGATGATATATCAGTAACATTCAGTCTCTTTTGTACAGTATGTTGAAATAATAATGGCAGCAGATTAACTGATCTCTTTTCTCAGTCCAGTGTTATCAGTGATGTTGTGGTTAAGGGGAGGGGAAGGAGAGAACTCCCAGCACAGATATCCTTGTAGCAAAGGGAACTTCAACCCTGACAGGAACCTTCACTCTCACTCTCCTCTACTCTGCCCCTGGGGAGGGTCACTGTGGTCAGAAGTGCTGGGCCCTCCCACTGCCCATATAACTTCCTTAACGTATAATGCACACCTTCTCCAGCAGACACACGACTTGGAAACCTATTGTCTCTTTGTAGGATCCTCTTTTCATTCTCTTGATGGAATGTTTGTTGGGAAAATATTAACAATGTTCAGTTTATCACTATTTGATTTAACTGGACTTGTTTTTGATTATTTATATAACACCTCACCAGAAAATTGTCACTCCCCTTTGCCCATGGGAGGGGAAACCCTCACATGAACACAGTGGGCACTAAACCCAATGGAAAAATGATGGCTGGAATCCTTAATATCATTGAAATCTGTTTGTTGTTTCCTCTGACCAGGAGACCAAAATTCCACAGAATGAACCCCTGATTCTTCCAGAGATTAATTCATTTGATTAGATTTTAGACTGTGAATTTTCTTAGAACATGTAGCATAGAAAACAAGACTAAACCTTGAGAAATTATATCATGTAGATGTCAGGCAGACGAGGAAGGAACCTCAGAGGACGTGAGGAAGGTGCTGAGCAGAGATGACAGAGACAGGATCCCAGAGGGTATTTCACGAGGATGAAAGTGACCAGGAGGACGAAGGTGCAGAGAGGTCGTGAAAGGGACACATGAGGAGATGAACTGGAGCTGACGTCCGGGAGAGTGAATGTCCCAGTGAGAGCCCTGCATGGAGCTGTGTGTGGAGGACTCACATGGTACAGTGAGAGGTGAGGCCCTGGCGAGTGTGGGGACATGGACACCTGGGGGGGGGGCGGACGTGTTTTTTTTTCATCTAGAAATACATTTTATTTATTTATTTATTTATTTTTTATTATTTTTTTATCATGTGAATTATTTATTTATTTATTTATTTTTTATTAATTTATTTTTGTTACAGATGTTTCTCCTTTTTTCCCCATTGACACCCTCCTCCCCATCCCCCAACCCCGTCCCCAGCTTTGTTGTCCATGTCCATTAGTTATGCATACATACACATAAGTTCTGTGGTTTATCTCTTCCCTCCCCCCCACCCCCTGTTCTGAGGGGTATCATTCTATACCCTACTTCCACATCTCTGGGTCTACCCTGTTCCTCAGACTGTTATGTTCATTATATTCCACAAATGAGTGAGATCATGTGATATTTGTCTTTCTCTGCTTGTCTTGTTTCGCTTAGGATAATACTCTCGACGTCCCTCCATGTCGTCTCAAAGGATAAGAGCTTCTGCACAGCAAAAGAAACAACCATCAAAACAGATAGGGAACCCACTCTATGGGAGAGCATAATTGCCAATGATGCATCAGATAAGGGGTTAATCTCCAAAATATATAGAGTGCTCATACAACTCAACAAAAGGAAGAAAAAGAACCCAATTAAAAAATGGGCAGAGGAACTAAATAGACACCTCTCCAAACAGGACTTACAAATGGCTAAGAGACATATGAAGAAATGCTCAACATCACTAATCATCAGAGAGATGCAAATTAAAACAACAATGAGGTATCACCTCACACCTGTCAGAATGTCCTCCATCAAGAAATCATCGAACAACAAGTGTCGGATGTGGGTTTTGAACCATGTTCTCCAGGGCAGGTGCTCAGATGACCACCTCTCAGGAGATGCTGGGAGCAGGACTGTGGGGTGATGGTGCCCCCTAGTGGTGATTTGAGCCATGCAGGCTGCAGGACCCTAGAGACTGAACCAGCTGTCTCTCTACCAAAGACCAGGGGAAGGAAGAGCTCACCTTTAAGGTCAGGCTTTTCCTCTCTGAAGAGGAGAGAGACACAAGACTCTGACAATGAGGGTATTTTGTATCATTGCAACGTCCTCATTAGTGACGCACATGGGAGTATCTCTGGTCAATTTGGTATTTTTAGCGTTTTTGTCAGACCTGCTGAAATGATAATTTTAGAAAGTGTGAATGAGTAGAAAAAGCAGCTGAACATATTGTTTTCCAATAAGCATATCCGTGGCTGGGTAGTTAGCTGGTTGGATTGTCATCCTGTACACTGAAAGGTTGTGGGTTCAGGTCTTCGTCAGGACACACACCTACGTTGTGGTTGTGATCCTTGTTTGGAGAGCAGGTGGGAGGCAACCAACTGATGTTTCTCTTTCCCGTCCTTTCTCTAAAACGAATGAGTGAGGAATAAATACATAAATACACAAGTACAGTAAGTATAATGTTTGTTCAAAGGCACATTCTCTGAAACACACACACACACACACACACACAAACACACACTGATGATTTTCATGGTAATGAACCCCAAATGTCACTTTTCTCCTGTACCCAACACATAGGCAATCCCCCCCCCCCACTTACCTTAACCTACTGTGTGACCTTCCTTCACAAACAGAAGAAACCAACATGATTGAAGTGTACACAGGGATGTGCCTGTACCTGAGGTTTCCTGTTCTCCCAGCACCGGGAACATGGCACCTGTAGCTACTGCCCTTCTAGCAGTTGTGGGTGCACCAGGAACTGTGGGGATCACCAAGAACAAGACAAGGTCCTAAGGGTCAGGCTGTCAGGTGGCATTCCTGTGGGAGTCAGACATTGGGATTGTCAAACACTGAATTTAAATCCCTCTGATTACTCTGAGAAAACCTTAAAGGTAACGAGAGGCAGACCTCAGGGTCATGAATCAACTGCAGCTGAGAGGTGGAAACTCAGAGAATCCAGGGAGATGGAGAAACTGACAACACACAGACCCAGAGATGAACAGGACGTCAACAGGCTCCTGAGGAGATGCCTGGACATCAGGACCTGCATGTCCAACCCCACAGGAATCTCCTCACAGCTGCAGGACGGCTGTTCTAGGAGGAAACACACTGAAGGAGAACAGACCAGTGTTGGTGAGCATGAGGAGAGAGGAACACTTGTTCTCTCTCGGTGGGAAGGTAAGATCCTGCAGCCACATGGAAACAGCGGCTGTTGGTTCCTCCAAAATGAGAGTAGGAACCCTGCGTGATTGAGCAGTGAGCTCCCAGGTGTTCATGGAATAATAAACCCAGGACTCTGGAGAGGTGTTGCACGGCCCTGTGCATTGCAGCCGTGTTCAGTGTAGTGAGACGTGGAAACATCTCTGTCCATCAGTGGGTGAGTGGACAAACATGTGTGATATTCTCAGGATGGGATATTACTCAGCCTTAAATCACAGGGAAACCCTGCACAATCCCCAGCCTGGAGGACACTAGAGGACACTGTGCTCTGTGAAATAAAACCGTCAGGGAAAGGCAAATACTGTCTGATTCCACCTACAGTGTGTCAGAGACCAGGGGTGCAACAGCGCTGGGATACCCAGGTAAAGAAAGCACGCGGAGCCGACATCAGAAGAGATAAACACATGGCAGCAGCTTCATTCAATGCAGCTAATGGCTTTTATAGACACGTGTCGGGGACACTGCACGGGGCGGTGCACGACAGGGAGCAGGGCGCATGCGTCCTAGGCCTTTGCTGTATCATGCTCAGAACGGTAACGTGGTCTGCGCCTGCGCAGCCAGCTCCGCGGTCCTGTCCTGAACCACGGCCTCTATGAACAAGCCGGTTCCAGGGCCCTAACACACTGGGAATTAATTAGGATTCCTTCCAGCAGAGTGTGCAGGATCCCAGGCCTGGGTGTGGTGAAGGCTCTGGCAGGAGACGGGATAGTGGAGGGCCGGCGGCCCTGGAGTCCTGCGCTGACGGAGAACAAAGACGGAGGCAGCTGGAGGAGACACTGTGTCAGGACACAGTCAGCCTTGGTCCTGGGCCCTGTGCAGCCACAGGAGCCTGGGTGTGTCTGCTCAGTGTGTGGAGCCGTCCACCCTCAGGGCCTGTGGACAATGATGGGACATTCAGTCCCCACGGAGGGGAGCTTTCCCCTGGGAATGGAGAGAAGGAGACAGAGCCCAGCAAACCCCTGTGGTCCTAGGGGGCTGTGTGCACACCCCAGACACGCCCCTGTGTGATCTCTGAGACTGGATCCTGCACTCTTAGTCATCACTGAGATCCTCCTGTGCTGAGGTGTGTATCAGTTGAGTGTTATTTTCATTGCTGAGTAGTATTCCATTGACTGATCTTCCCCAGTTTGCTTATTTGTAAAATTAGAAAGACTTTTGTTCTTTTTGCAGCTTCTAACAGAAAGATGCTATAAATAAAAATGTTTTCCTATTTAGAATTCATGAAGTGTCTCAGTCCTGAGAATGCGCCTCCCTAACCTCCAACTCCAGGAGCACAAGGAACAGGCCCCAGCTGCTGCTCTCTGAAATCCCCGTGGTTTGTGCTGAAGACACAGCTGTGCACGACGCCCAGACCCCTGGTTGACTCGACAGTGACACTGAGGCAGGGCCATTGCTGGGAGACGCAAGTGTTGTCTGATGGAAAGTTTTGGCTCAGGAATTTCCTTGGTGCTTCCTGAAATGCCGGGAGCTTTAGAAATCTCCACATTTCCTGGACAGACTCAGACTGAGTGCTGACACAATAACGAAGCTCAAAAACTCCTTCACGTATTTTCTTCTCCGAGAAAAAATGCCGCACCTGGTGCATGTGAGAATGTTGCTAATAATGTGATAAAACTTTTAAAACAGAATCGTCGGTGATTGACACAGAATCATAGGTCTACAGAGACTATTGGAGAAAATGTTATATGGAGAGGAATCCAAGACTGTCAAAGGAAACAGCCATAAACACCACCTGCACCTGCTCCTGGGCTGCAACACAGAGTGTGTGGGTCCTGAGCGCCCCCTGGTGTCCTGAGCGCCCCCTGCAGCCCCGCCCTCCTGTCCCCTCAGGAGGTTTGTGTCTAGGCTCACACTGACTTCCCCTCACTGTGTCTCGCACAGTCATACAAGGCCTTGTCCTCGGTGGTCACGGAGCTCAGCTGCAGGGAGAACTGGTTCTTGGACGTGTCTCTGGAGATCGTGGTGCGGCTCTTGAAGGATGGGTTATAGCCAGTGTTTCCATTATATGCTATAACCCCGACCCACTCCAGCCCCTTCCCTGGTTTCTGGAGGATCCAGTTCCAATAGGAATAACTGGTTGTGATGGAGAGTCCAGAGACAGCGCAGGTGAGGGAGTGGGTCTGCGAGGGCTTCCCCAGTCCTGGGCCTGACTCCTGCAGCTGCACCTGGGACAGGACACCTGGGGAAAAGAGCATCAGGCCCTGTCAGTCACGTGCAGTCACAACTACCCCACAGACCCCTGTCAGACCTCTGAGACCCTCACCTTGGGGGGCTGTCACCAGACACAGGAGAAGACCCAGCAGTCCCATCTTCTTTTAGACCATGGCTCTGCCTTCCCCAGAGACCTCCAGCCCTGTGTGAGGAGAGAGCTGTGAGCCTCCCCAGCCCAGGGGAGGATTTACCCTAGAGCTTGAAGTGAAATTTGCATGTGGGGTTTCCATTTCCTTATAAATGGGGGGACTGATGTCCAGCTGCCAGGGTTCTTCTGGGGCTCCTCTGAAGGCATCTCTTCCCTTAAACTCACTCACCATGTAAGTCAGGGATAGGGGATCATCTGTTTCAAGAGAACTACTGGAATCAGGTTAATGGACACGCTCGTCTCTGATAAATGGTGGATGAGTTGAGTATATTATATTTTTAAGTTCTCATGCATCTTTCAAATAGATGTAAAGGGATTATATTTGTCCTGGTAGTTTCTTAAACCCAACTTTCTAATATATACAAAATTGTTAAATATTTTTATGAACAAGTGTATTTTTATAAACCTAATTTCATATATACAATGTCTTCCTTCTCTGAAAATCACAAAATAAGGGACATTCATTCTCATTATCTTGTATGTTTATTTATGTTTTATGGTGATTCAAGAAACTATATCTCAAGAACAGATTAGTGAGAGATCCTCAATTCTTTTCTTTATTATGTTTTGTTTGGTTAAAATGATGTTCATTATAAGTTCTGAGTAACACTATACGATAGGCCATGTTTTTAGGTTATTGTTGGAAACATTATTTACACTACCAGTTTGCTAGGTTACACTTTTAAATTCCCATGCATCATTCAATCCGATTTAAAAGTGATAAGCATTTGTTCAGATAGTTTCTGAATCCCAATACTCTAGTATATCCACTATTTCCAAAATTTTCTATCATAATTTCATACAAATAATGTCTAGCTTTGTGCAAAAATAAATATAAAGGACATCCTTGCTCAATAGCTTTTATCTCAATTTTATTTAAATTTATTGTTATTGACTTTATTTTGAGAGAAAGAGGACAGGCAGGGGAGATAGAAACATCGACATGAGAGAGAAACATCCATCTGCTGCCTCCTGCACGCCCCCTACTTGGGATGGAGCGTGCAACCCAGCCATGTGCCTTGACCAGGAATCAAACCTGGTCCTTTCAGACCATGGGACGATGCTCAGTTCTCTGAGCCACACCAGCCAGGCGCTAATATCTTAATTTATGATGTTACTTTGATCTGAGAAAGTACCCCCCAAGCAATGGCAGCTGAGAAATTCTTAATTATTTTTGTTAGAAATTTTGTAGTTGTGTCTACAGCTTCCTAAGCAAACTCTTCCATTATGCACCCCATGGCCTATGGCAGAGACCCCAAACTAGTTACATGAGGCATAACCATGCTCTTCCATGGAGAAAAGACAAGAAATGTAAGCAGATTATGCATGAGTACAACTCGGAATCATCCATGTGTGAAATGATTATGGTAGAAGGTTGACCTGTTTTCTCAGTCTAGTTGTATCAGTGATGTCAGGGTTCAGAGGGAGGTTAGTGAAGAGAATTCCTTCCATAGATTATCTCATAGGAGAGGAAATTTCAAACATGACTTCAAACCTCAGTCACAGACTCTCTCTGCCCCTGGGGATGGACACTGTGGTGAGAGGTTCTGGGCTCTCCCAGAGAACATATAACGACCTTAATGTATAATGAACACATTTTCCCATTACATATTTATTCTGTGTGTATGCCTGCCATGTATTACCCTAAATGAAATATTTGGTGGGACAAATGTATTTAATTTAGCAAACTCTAATTCACCCGTTTTCTGTCCTGGGCCTGTTTTGGTGAATCACACAGACCCCAGGACGTGCTGAGCCTCACGGTCCAGGGGCATCGGCTGCAGCAGCCACAGGGACAGAGAGGTTCTGGCACCAGGAGTGAGGGCTGCTGGGAAACTGCCCAGAACTGGACGGGACTTTGACCTGGGTGAGGGGAGGAAGCTGGAAGTGTTCTGAGTCAAAGGACAGAGATGTGCCTGATGTTCATGGGCAGAGTGTTACTGGACATGTGGGTTTAAACCTCTTCCCCTGACAACCCAGGAGGACGTGCAGGGCATGACAGACACAGCTTCTGTCATCGTAGGAAACACCTGAGTGATTCTGACCAGGAGTTTGTCAGAATAGAAACGTTAAAGGTTCTGCAGGCAGGGATCGAGGGAAATAAGGAACGTGTTACTGCAAAGGGGGGAAGGGGATTCCTGTTACCCACATGCACCTGCTCACAGTGTCTCTGTCTGTGAGGTAACAACTTCACAGGTCCAGGGGTTAGCACTTGGACACCTGTGGGTCATTACTCACATGGCCACACCATGCTTCACCCAAGCTGCACAATTCACTGGAGTTCCATTCATGAAATCCCTCAACCCTTAGAGGAAAGAGTGGACACCCCTCGCTGCAGGAACCATGGTGATGGTGTGTCTGTGTGAGGGGCCCTCATGTCATTGACCAGGACCCTGTCTCAGTCCATCGTCATCATCATCATCATCATCATCATCATCATCATCATCATCATCTTTATTATCACCATTTGCCTACTTAAGATTATTCTTATTTTTAGAGAGACGATTATTGTACAACATACTGACCCCTTATATCTATTTTTGACCATCTTGTGTGGTTGTTAAGTTAATATGTAGTCAGACTCTATTTTAGTTTTTTGTTTCAATGCTGACAACTGATGGGTCATTCCTGCCTCTTCTCCATCTGCCCCACACTGGGACCTGATGAGAAAGGTTAGGTCTCCTCTTAAATGTCATTGGGAGATTGAAACCCACAAACCCCTGGAAGGAAAATCCCTCCCCTTCCCCACCACCTCACCATAATAAAACCCTAAACCCGTCTCCTTTCCTGGTCTATCAAAGCTCCTCTGACTTGCTGACGGGCCTTTCCTGTGCTTCCCAGAGATGCCAACTGTGTACCTGATACACATTCCATGTCCCCTCTGTGTGTTTGTCCTCAGCCTGGACATCTGCACAAGCTGTCGTGGGTCCCTCTGCCTCTACCTGGTGTCAACTGCTCTGGATGCTGTGAGCATGATGCCAAGTCAATGACCGTCACCACCAGGGAGCTTTTATCTATAGTTTTTGGGTCACATGCCTCTGGTGTCCAATGTCCAGCACATGGGTGTCCAGCTGCTGGCTGGCTGGGCCCTGAGCTGGGTGGAGCTGAGCTGCAATGTCGAATCAGCAGAACCCCTGGTTGGATGTAGCCTACGTGGGTCAGTGGATTTCATGATTAGTTCTCATTTGGGCACAAGAGTGTCTGAAAGAGACTCTCTGCCTTTTGTTTATGTGAGAAAGTGGTCTTTCTGGACAACAGACATTTCTTTATTCTTTCTGTTTAATTGTTGACATCATTACAGGTGTCCCCATCCCCTAACCAACTGCTCCCCTCCACCACCCCCACCTCGACTCCCCTGGACATCAGCACTGTGCTGTCTGTGTCCATGGGCTGTGCATGTAGGTCCTTTGACTCCTCTCTTCACCTCCTTTTATTCACCCATCCCCCCACTCTGATCTGTGTCTGTACATTCCAGTGCCCACTCCTCTGGTTCCATTTTATTCATCAGTTCATTTTGTTCCTCAGATTTCACATGTACCTGAGGTCATGTGGTATTTGCCTTTGGCTTATTTCTCTTAGCATAATCCTCCCCAGGTCCCTCCATGCTGTCCACAGGGTGAGGGCTGCTTCTTCCTTACAGCCGCGTAGTGTTCCCTTGTGTAAATGCACCTCAGGTTTTATCCACTCGTTACTGATGGGCACTTGGGCTGTTCACAGATCTGGGCTACTGCAAATACCACTGCTATGAGTACAGGGTGCAGATATTCTTTCTGATTGGAGATTTTGGATACCTAGGATGTATTCCCGGAACTGATCACTGTGTTAAATGGCAGTTTCATTTTCAATTTCTTTAAGAAACGCCACACTGTGTCTACAGTGGCTGCACCAGTCTGCATTCCCACCAGCAGGGCATGAGGGTTCTGTTCTCTCCACATCCTCACCAGCACTTGTTTGTTGATTTACTGATGGGAGCCATTCTGGCAGATGTGGTTGAATTTTAAGAAGCATCTCTCTGATGATTAGTGACCTTGTACATTTTTCATATGTCTGTTGGCCATCTGTGTGTCCTCTTCAGAGCACTATGTACGCAGGCCTCTGCCTATTTATGAATGGGATTGTTGGTCCATGTAATGAGTTCTATAAGTTTTTAAATATATTTTTTAATGTAACCCCTTAACAGATGTACCATTGGAAAATACACAACAAAATTTGTAATTCAGAAATATCAGAGGTAAGCACAGAATCAGGAACCAAGAGAGGTTCCCTGAGGGAAACTTGACATTAAGAGGAAACCACACAGGAAACCAGCCCAAACCTCCAACTGCACCTGCTCCTGGATGGTCCTTGTGTTCAGGAACCTGAGCGCCCCCTGGTGGTCACAGGCTCTCCTGCAGGGAGGTTTGTGTCTGGGCTCACACTGACTTCCCCTCACTGTGTCTCTCGCACAGTAATACAGGGCTGTGTCCTCGGCTCTCAGGCTGTTCATTTGCAGATACAGCGTGTTCTTGGAGTTGTCTCTGGAGATGGTGAATCGGCCCTTCACAGAGTCCGCATAGTATATGCTACCACCACCACTACTAATGTATGAGACCCACTGCAGCCCCTTTCCTGGAGCCTGGCGGACCCAACTCATTTCATAGTCATCAAACGTGAATCCAGAGGCTGCACAGGAGAGTCTCAGAGACCCCCCAGGCTGCACCACGCCTCCCCCAGACTCCACCAGCTGCACCTCACACTGGACACCTGCAAACACAAAGACGTCCTGGTCAGGACACTGTCACACGTCCACTGTTTCTCTCTCTCATCCACTCTCACACTCAGTGTCTCTTGTTCTCCACAAATTACCTCTTAAAATAGCAGCAAGGAAAACCCAGCTGAGCCCAAACTCCATGGTGAGTGCTCTGTGTTCAGTCCAGATCAGCTAATGGGGTCACCTGGAGATCCCGGGGAGGGCTCCTGTTCCAGAGCTGCAGGATCAGGGCTGGTCTGGATTTTATGGGCAGAGGGGGCCCTATTTGCATGTCCTCCTACTATATAGGGAGCTCTGGGGTTGGAGAGCTGCAGAGAGGGCAGTGCCTCAGAGCAGGTGCGAGTGTCCTGGGGGAGAATCGTGATCATGACAACATTTCAATAACTAAATGAGAATCATAGGGACGTTTGGGGCATGTTCAACTGTCCACATCTGGTAAGAAGGAGTCCAGCATCTTGCCTAAGTGCCTCCCCGCTGACCCCCTTCACTCCTATGAACCAACCCCAGGTGGAGCAGGACCTGCCCTGAGGGTGCAGACCCTGGTATGTAATGAGAACATGAATGAAGTACTGTGTTCTGGTATTACCAACACATAAGGGCTGGAGACGAGCAGACCCATGGAAAGAGACCACAGGCTGCAGGTCTTGTAAGAGTGGACATCGTAGACATGGTGTGATGGTGGCCTTGACCCTGAGTGTCTCTGGCTTCCTGGTCTTCAAGGAGACAATGAAGACAGAGTGTTGAGAAAACGCTTCTTCATCCCAGGGACTCAGAGACCCTGAGAAGTCAGGGAGATTCATAGAACTGATGGAGAGGCTGTGGGTTTCCAGCACCCAGAAGGCCATATTCAGAGGCTCTGTCTGCATAGACAGTAATCGAAACCCTTAAGAAGGTGATATAATTGAACAGTTAGTGAAGTAATTGTGGGTCATGATACATATGATCAGTGAGGGGGGCTGTTGTATGAGTCATGCTGGGAACCTTTGTATATTATGTACAAAGGGACTTTGTTGTATTCGAGTAATTTACCGACCTCAGATCCAAATATTTTCCAGGGAAATCTAGACAGGTCCTCCTAATGTAAGTGTTTATATCAGAGGGAGGCAGAGGGTGATTAGGCTCCAGGAGGACAAGAACACAGTGTGACCTCTGAGGTCAGGGGACCTATAGCTGGCTGTGGACATGGAGGAAGAGGCCACGGGACCAGAAATTGAGTTTTGTACTCTGCAAAAGATCAGAAAAGGGACTGACTCCCCTGTCTGAGATCGTTCAGGCAGCAGCAACAAAGTGCCTGGGCTGGGAAGGTGATAAACAACACACATTTATGTCCCACAGATCTGGAGGCTGGAAGTCCTCGGTCAAGGTCCCAGCAAGGTGCCTTCAGGAGAGGGACGTCCTCCTGGTTCTGGTCTGACAGCCTCTTGCTGGGTCTGCACGTGGTGGAGGGACCAGCAGGACCACTGGGCTCCATCAGGAAGGCACTGATTCCCATAAGGAGGGCCCCTCATGACCTAAGCATCTCCCCAAGACCCCACCTCACAACACCATCCTCTTTGGGGATGAGAATTTCAACATGTGAACGTGGGGAGCACAGGTGTTCAGACCACAGCACCGTCCTGGATCCTCTGCAGGAGGGTGGTCCTGCCTCTCCCTGACCTCAGTCCAATGAGGTGGACTCATGCTCTGACCTCCAGACTGTGAGGGAATGACCGTGTGCAGACTGAAGCCCAGGTGTGTGGTGATGTGACTCGGTTGTCCTAGGAACGCACAGGCTGGACATGGTCTCCCATTATCAAGGGTGTCCCCACCCTGCTCCTGCTGTGTGATGACCTCAGTGCTGGCCCAGGTACAGGGACACCGCAGGGCTGGGTATGTGAGGAGGAGTCTCCTTGGTGTGTCCCTCTGAAGGGAGGCCTGTGAGACGCTGTGCTGACCGAGCCTGTGCTTGAACCTGGCTCCCCTGCCAACCCACGGCTTCCCCACCCGGTGAGCTGACTGTGCTGCCGAATGTCCTGGGTGTGGTGCTCGGCCAGAGACAGGGACACGGAAATTCATCCTTGACTGTCTCATTCATCCTGTTCCCCAAGCCCAGTGCCATGTTTCAGAAAGAGGGGGATGTCCTCGAATCTATGAGGGGGACACTCCGTCAAGACCCCCAAGTCAGACACCAGCCAGGAGTTCCCAGGTGATGGCTCAATGAACATCCCTCATTCAGAGAACAGGAGGCTCCAATGTGCCCTGGAAAATAACAATGTAGAACAGGGTCCTGTGCTGGCCAGTTTGGCTCTGCGGTAGAGCGTTGGCCTGTGGTCTGGAGAGACCCAGGTTCGGTTCCCACTAAGGGCACGTACCTCGGTTGCAGTTTGTCCCCGGCCCTGGTTGGGTCTTGTGGGAGGCAGCCACTCGATGTGTCCCTTTCACGTCGATGTTTCTCTCTCTCCCTCTTCCTCTCTCTCCCTCCCACTCTGAACAAAAAATGGAAAAATGTCCACGGGTGAGGATAAAAAAAAAAAAAAAAAAAAAGACCAGAACAGGGTCCTTTCAGGAACACTTTCCCTGCCAATTCCTTGCAGTGCATTTGACCCCGGTGACCTTTCCTTGAATCACTGACTCGCCCGTGACAGCATCGCTCCTGGGCTCAGGGCCTGACTGTGTGAGGAGTCAGCAGGCTCCTGGCCCTGCATCTCCTCCCCCAGCACAGCCGCCCTGTCCCTCAGGGTCGGGACCCTCCCAGGACGGGGTCCTCACACTGTGTCTCACACAGTCATGCACGGCCGTGTCGTCAGACTTCAGGCCATTGGTCTGCAGATAGGCCGTGCTGACCGAGGTGTCCATGGAGGAGACAGATCATCCTGAGCAGCCTGGGCACACGTGGGCTTCCCAGTGTTTGTGCTAAACCAGCTCACACACTGCAGTCCCTGTCCTGGGGCCTGTCGCACCTGGTGCACGTAGTAGCTGGTGAAGGTGGACCCAGGAGCCTTGCAGGAGACCCTCCCTGAGGCCCAGGCTTCCTCCCTCAGCCCCAGACTGCACCAGCTGCCCCTGGGAGTGGACACCTGTGGAGAGGAGACAGGAGTGGGTGCAAATCCCCCTGACTATCCCTGGTCCCCTCCTCAGCCCTTTCCTGTAGCCACTGCCACCAGGAGGATGGTTCTCCAGCTCCAGTCCATGGTGAGGGGCTGAGCTGTGAGCACATCTGTAGGGAGGGTGTGGCTCTGGGTGATCCTGTCAGGGCACAGACTTATCCATATTTAACCTGGTCTCCCTCATCTCATTTGCATATTTATAAAGTGTAGTATTTGATAGCTAAAGGCTGGACCACACCTGAGAGGTGATCGAGGTCACAGGAACCGTGCTCAGTGGGAGTCTGAGGGTCCACATCCCCATCCTTATTGGAGTATGTGGGTCCCCTTCCAGGTCCCTGAGCTCTGTGCACACTGAGCTCCCCCCACCCCCCAGGGCCCTGGTGACAATGAGGGAACACTCAGTCCCCACGGAGAGGAGCTTCTCACCTGTCAATGGGTGAGAAGAGACAAAAGCCCAGCACACCAGAAGGTGCACCCTGTGTCAACCTGAGACTGGATTCCTCCACACTGATAATCACTGAGATCCTCCTGGGTTGAGGTGTGTATCAGCTGATGGTTATTATTATTTCTGACTAGTATTCCATGGATGGATGTTCCCTAATTTTCTTATTTGTGAAATTAAAGGATTTTTGTGTTGTTCTAATTCCTTGCACAAATAAAAGTACTATATATATTAGGATGCATTCTTTAAGAACCTAAGAATTTGTTCTTCTGGAGCAAACACCGCCAGTGGAACCACTGAGGTACATATTAAGTGTATTTTTTTATTAATTAGTTTTTGTTACAGATGTTTCTCCTTTTCCTCCCATTGACACCCTCCTGCCCATCCCCGTGCCCCATCCCCAGCTCTGTGGTCTATGTCCATTGGCCATGCATACATGCATATAAGTTCTGTGGTTTATCTCTTCCCCCACCCCAACCTCCCCCTCCTCTGAGGCTTGTCAGTCTGTACCCTACCTGTATATCTCCGGGTCAGTTTTATTCATCAGTTTGTTTAGTTCATAATATTCCACAAATGAGTGAGATCATGTGATATTTGTCTTTCTCTGCCTGGCTTATTTCACTTAGCATAACACTCTCCAGGTAACTCCATGTATTTTTATTTTTTATTTTTTATTAATTTATTTTTGTTACAGATGTTTCTCCTTTTTTCCCCATTGAAACCTTCCTCCCCATCCCCCCACCCTGTCCCCAGCTTTGTTGTCCATGTCCATCACTTATGCATACATGTGCATAAGTTCTGTGGTTTATCTCTTCCCTACCCCCCACCCCCTCTCCTGAGGGGTGACAGTTTATACCCTACTTCCACGTCTCTGGGTCTACCCTGTTCCTCAGACTGCTATGTTCATTATATTCCACAAATAAGTGAGATCATGTGATATTTGTCTTTCTCTGCTTGGCTTGTTTCGCTTAGGATAATACTCTCGAGGTCCCTCCACGTCGTCTCAAAGGATAAGAGATCTTTCTTTCTTACAGCTGCATAGTACTCCATTGTGTATATGTACCACAGCTTTTTTATCCATTCATCCACTGATGGACACTTGGGCTGTTTCCAGATCTTAGCTATTGTAAATAGTGCTGCTATGAACATGGGGGTACATGTATTTTTTCTGATTGGTGTTTCAGGCTTCTTAGGGTATATTCCTAGAAGTGGGATCACTGGGTCAAATGGCAATTCAATTTTTAATTTTTTGAGGTAACCATAGTGTTTTCCACAGTGGCTGCACCAGTCTGCATTCCCACCAGCAGTGTACTAGAGTCCCCTTTTCTCCACACCCTCGCCAACACTTGTTGTTTGATGATTTGTTGATGGTGGCCATTTTGAAAGGTGTGAGGTGATACCTCATTGTTGTTTTAATTTGCATCTCTCTGATGCTTAATGATGTTGAGCATTTCTTCATATGTCTCTTAGCCATTTGTATGTCCTTTTTGGAGAGGTGTCTATTTAGTTCCTCTGTCCATTTTTTAATTGGGTTCTTTGTCTTCCTTTTGTTGAGTTGTATGAGCACTCTGTATATTTTGGAAATTAACCCCTTATCTGATGTGTCATTGGCAATTATGTTCTCCCATAGAGTGGGTTCCCTATCTGTTTTGATGGTTGTTTCTTTTGCTGTGCAGAAGCTTTTGAGTTTGATGTAGTCCCATGTGTTCATTTTCCCTTTGTTTCTGTTGCCTTAGGTGATGTATCAGTGAAGATTCTACTGCGTATGATGTCCGAAATTTTGTTGCCTACATTTTCTTCTAGGATTTCTATGGATTCATGAGTCACATTTAAGTCTTTTATCCATTTTGAGTTTATTCTTGTGTGTGGTGTAAGTTGATGGTCTAGTTTCATTTTTTAGCATGTAGCTGTCCAATTTTCCCAACACCATTTATTAAAGAGGCTGTCTTTACTCCATTGTATGCTCTTGCCACCTTTGTCAAATATTAATTGAGCATAATGTCTTGGGTCAATTTCCGGATTCTCTGTTCTGTTCCACTGGTCTATATGCCTGTTCTTGTGCCAGTACCAGGCTGTTTTGATTACAGTGCCTTTGTAGTATAACCTGATATCCGGTATTGTGATCCCACCTACTTTGTCCTTCTTTTTCAAGATTGCTGTGGCTATTCGGGGTCTTTTTTGGTTCCCTATGAACTTTTGAAATATTTGTTCTAGTTCTGTGAAATATGTCACTGGTATTTTGATGGGGATTGCATTGAATCTATAGATTGCTTTGGGTAATATGGACATTTTAATGATGTTAATTCTTCCAATCCATGAACAGGGTATGTTCTTCCACTTTTTTATATGTTCCTCTATTTCTTTTTTCAATGTCCTGTAGTTTTCTGCAAATAGGTCCTTTACTTCCTTGGTTAAGTTTATTCCTAGGTATCTTAATTTTTTTGCCGCGATGGTAAATGGAATTGTTTTTTTAGTTTCTCTTTCCGTGAGTTCATCATTGGTGTATAAGAATGCCATTGATTTCTTGACGTTAGTTTTGTATCCTGCTACTTTGCCAAATTCATTTATTAAGTCTAGTAGATTTTTGATGGAGTCTTTAGGGTTTTCTATATATAATATCATATCATCTGCGAATAATGACAGTTTCACTTCCTCCTTTCCAATTTGGATTCCTTTTATTTTTTCTTCACGTCTGATTGCTGTGGCTAAGACTTCCAGGACTATGTTAAATAAGAGTGGCGAAAGTGGGCATCCCTGTCTTGTTCCTGTTCTTAAGGGAAATGCTTTTAGTTTTTGTCCATTGAGTATGATGTTGGCTGTAGGTCTTTCATATATGGCCTTTATTATATCAAGATATGATCCCTTTACTCCCAAGTTGCTGAGCGTTTTTATCAGAAATGGGTGCTGGATTTTGTCGAATGCTTTTTCAGCGTCTATTGATATGATCATGTGGTTTTTATCTTTCATTTTGTTTATGTGGTGTATCACATTTATTGATTTGCGAATGTTGAACCAGCCTTGCATCCCTGGGATGAATCCCACTTGGTCATGGTGAATAATTTTTTTGATGTATTGCTGGATCCGATTTGCTAGTATTTTGTTTAGGATTTTGGCATCTACGTTCATCAGGGATATTGGCCTGTAGTTTTCTTTCTTTGTAGTGTCTTTTTCTGGTTTTGGAATTAGGATTATGCTGGCCTCATAAAACGAGTTTGGAAGTCTTCCTTCTTCTTGAATTTTTTGAAATAGTTTGAGGAGAATGGGTGTTAGTTCTTCTTTGAATGCTCGGTAAAACTCCCCCGTGAAGCCATCTGGGCCTGGGCTTTTGTTTGCTGGGAGAGTCTTGATTACATCTTCAATTTCCTTAGCTGTTATTGGTCTGTTCAAGTTTTCTATCTCTTCCCGGTCCAGTTTTGGGAGATTATGTGTTTCTCGAAATTTGTCCATTTCACTTAGATTGTCGATTTTGTTGCCATATAAATGTTCATAGTATTTGCTAACGATCCTTTGTATTTCTGTGGTGTCAGTTGTTACTTCTCCTCTTTCATTTCTGATTTTGTGTATTTGGGTTCTCTCTCTTTGTTTCTTGGTGAGTCTAGCTAAGGGTTCATCAATCTTGTTTATCTTTTCAAAAAACCAGCTCTTTGTTTCATTGATCCTTTGAATTGTTTCTCTGGTCTCTATGTCGTTTATTTCTGCTCTGATCTTTACTATTTCCTTCCTTCCATTTGCTCTGGGGTTTTCTTTTTGTTTGCTTTCTAGTTCTTTAAGTTGTGAGGTTAGATAGTCTATTAGAAATTTTTGTTGTTTCTTGAGGTAGGCCTGTAGTGCTATGAACTTCCCTCTCAGAACAGCTTTTGCTGCATCCTATAGATTTTGTGTTGTTGTGTGTTCATTTTCGTTGGTTTCCAGGAAGTTTTTAATTTCTTCCTTGATCTCCTTGGTAACCCATTCATTGTTTAATAACATGCTATTTAGCCTCCATGTATTCAAATGTCTTTGCATGTTCTTTTTGCAATTGATTTCTAGTTTCATGCCATTGTGATCTGAGAAGATGCTTGATATGATTTCAATCTTCTTGAACTTGTAGAGACTTAGTTTGTGTCCTAACATGTGGTCTATCTTTGAGAATGTCCCATGTGCACTTGAGAAGAATGTGAATTCTATAGTTTTGGGGTGTAATTCTCTGTAAATATCTATTAAATCCATTTGGTCTAGTGCTTCGTTTAGAGTCTCTGTGTCCTTGTTAATTTTTTGTCTAGAGGATCTACCCAGTGATGTCAGTGGGGTGTTGAAGTCCCCTGTTATGATTGTATTGCTGTCAATTTCTCCTTTGAAGTCCTCCAGAAGATTTTTAATATATGTTGGTGCTCCTATATTCGGTGCATATATGTTTACCAAGGTTGTATCTTCCTGTTGGATAGATCCTTTCAATATTATGTAGTGACCTTCTTTGTCTCTAGTAATGGCTTTCGTTTTGAAATCTATTTTATCAGATATGAGTATTGCTACCCCAGCTTTTTTTTCCTTTCCATTTGCTTGGAAGATTTTTTTCCATCCCTTCACTTTCAGCCTATGTGAGTCTTTTGTTGTGAGGTGGGTCTCTTGTAAACAGCATATATATGGGCTATGTTTTCTTATCCAATCCGCTACTCTGTGTCTTTTTATCGGAGCATTCAATCCATTTACATTTAAGGTGATTATTGATATGTACCTATTTATTGCCATTTTTGTTCAGTGTGGTTCTACTTTCCTTCCTATTTCTTCTACTAATTACAGCAGTCCTTTTAACATTTCTTGCAGTGCTGGTTTGGTGCTAATGTATTCCCTTAGCCTTTTTTTGTCTGAGAAGCTCTTTATTTGACCTTCTATTTTGAATGACAGCCTTGCTGGGTAGAGTAGTCTTGGATTCAGATCCTTGTTTTTCATGACCTTGATTACTTCATGCCATTCCCTTCTGGCCTGTAGTGTTTCTGTTGAGAAGTCAGCTGACAGCCTGATGGGGGTTCCTTTGTAGGTAACCTGTTGCTTTTCTCTTGCTGCCTTGAGGATTCTCTCTTTGTTTTTAATTTTTGGCATTTTAATTACTATGTGTCTTGGTGTGGGCCTGTTTGGGTTCTTCTTACTTGGGACTCTCTGTGCTTCTTGAACTTGAATACCTTCTTTCTTCACCAAATTAGGGAAGTTTTCTGTCATTATTTCTTCAAATATATTCTCTAACCCTTGCTCATTTTCTTCTTCTTCAGGGACTCCAATGATGCGAATATTATTACGTTTCCAGTTGTCCCACAGTTCTCTTAAGCTGTCTTCCTGTTTTTTCATTGTTTTTTCCTTTTGGTTTTCTGATTGGTTGATTTTTTCTACCCTGTCTTCTAATTCGCTGATCCGGTCCTCAGCTTCCTCTACTCTGCTGTTTAGTCCTTCCAATGTGTTCTTCATTTTTGCTATGTCATTCTTCATTTCTTCTTTCTGCTTCTTCATTTCTTCTTGCTGCTTCTTCATTTCTTCTTGCTGCTTCTTCATTTCCACTTGGTTCGTTTTCAGTGTTTCTATGTCTTTGCTCATGGTGTGGATGTCTTTACTCAAGGTGTTGATGTCCTTACTCATGCTGTTGAGCTTCCTCAAGATCATGGCTCTGAATTCTAGCTCTGTTAACTTGCTTAACTCCGTTTCATTTATCTCATCTTCGGTAGAGGTCTCTTGTTCTTTCGTTTGGGCTCTGTTTCTTTGTTTCCCCATTTTGGCTATCTCAGTGGTTTTTGGAGCCTGCCAAATTTTCCTGTGGATGTTGGTGTTCTGTTGTTTGTGGCTCCCTCTACTGGGTTTGGATGAGCGTGGGAGGACCCACATTAAACACCACCCTGGAGTCTTACTTTCCAGGGTATATTTGCAAGCCCAGCAAAGGTTAAGTTATCCTCTAACATTTTGCCTAGAGGCTATTAGTTGTGGTTGCTTGAAGAGCCTTGGGTTTTCAGTTGAATAAAAACCTCCCTCAGGTGTTCAGTGTGAGAGGATTTCCAGGGGGTAGGGCAAATGCTAGTAGTTATTGAGCCTCAGTTTGCATTTCAATGGCCCACTAGGGTGTGAATGGATCTCCGAGGGAGGGGCTGCCGCCTCTCCCCAGAGCCCTGGGATGGAGTAAGACGACCAGACCACAGTCCTGCGTGGCTGCAACTCAGCAAAAGCTCTGAGCGCCCTCCAAATCCCAGGTGTCCCCACACAGTTCCAGTCCAGTCCGCCCTCCCTCTGCCGGAGCCCAGGTGAATGGCTGCAGCTGTTTTAGTGCTCTGTCCCGGCTCTGCGCGGTGGAGCCGGCCCTGGCTTTAGCGCTCTATCCCAGCCCTGCGCTGTGGAGTTGGCTCGGGCTTTAACCCCGAGGGCGGGCGCCGCTCCCGGCTAAGGCCGCTGCTGTCGTGGGCTCCCAGCCCCCCTCTCCCGCCTCCGCAATCCTGCCAGGATCGAGTCAGTGTCCCTGGTTGTATCGTCCTCGCAAGCTGCTTTTCTGTTGCTTTTTCCCGACGATTTGTCTTTATTTTAGTTGTAATTCCAGTTTGGTCCTGGGAGATGGTCTGTGTAGCTTCCATTCACTCCGCCGCCATTTTCCCTCCCAACTCCATGTATTTTTAATTAAACAAGAAACTGTGATTCACTTAGTGAAGAAGAATAACAGGACACAGAGGAACCTAGAGAAGGAGAGGAGCCCAGTCCCTGCCGACATGTCATCTGCACACAGTGTCACCTCCTCACTTGTCTGCAGTGAGAATATGAGAAGTTAGAACCTCAGAGAAAAGTGAGAATTGTCCTGGATGCAGCTGAGACCTCAGAGGAAACCCCTGCTCCCAACAGGAAGCCCCGCCTTCCCTCTCACTCTGCACCTGCTCCTGGGCTGTTCTCTTTGGTCAGTGGGTCCTGAGCGCCCCCTGGTGTCCTGACCCCGCCTGGTGGACCTGAGGGTCTCCTGCAGCTCAGCCCCTCCTGTCTCCCTGCAGGAAGTTTGTGTCTGGATCATAGAGACCCCTGGTCAGGAAAATGTCACATGTCCAGTGTTTATCTCACTCACACTCATTCACATACTCTGTGTCTCTAGTTCTCCATAAATTACCTCTTAAAATAGTAACATGGTCCCAGAGGGAGGGCTGTTGGGGGCCTGGGTGAAAGAGGGAGGCTAAGAAGCACAAATGGGCAGCCAGACAGCAGTGACAGGAAGTGAAGTGCAGCCCAGGGAACAGTCAGTCGTATTGTCATAACTGGGTGTGGGGCCAGGCGGGCACTGGAACTATTGGTGCCTCACTTCATAAATCATATGATGTCTGACCACGCAGCTGTGCACCAGAAACTAATATAAAATAATACAGACTGTCAACTGGAATTGAAAAAGAAAGAAAAAAGGGAATTGACCCTCACTCCAGTGAGATTAAACCAAGGGTGTGGTGGGTGTGACCCAGACAGGAGACAGGGCTGAATTCCAGGACTGTGCTCACAGGTGCATCTTCACTGGGAAAGTTCTGACATCGTTAGATTCATTAGAGACTCCCACTGAGAACCTTGACCTGAAATTATTTGCTGAGGGTTCTCATCTCAATAACAACCTGAAGGCAGTGAACGAGGACTTACTTCAACAACCAGACTTGATGAAGGACCTTTCCTGTGCTCCCCAGAGATTCCAACTGTGTACGTGATACATGTTCCCTGTACCTTGTATGTGTTTGTCCTCAGCCTGGACATCTGCACAAGCTGTCGTGGGTCCCTCTGCCTCTGTCTGGTGGCAACTGCTCTGGGTGCTGTGAGCAGGATGCCAAGTCAGTGACCATCACCACCGGGGACTTTCATTTCTAGGTTTGGGATCAAAGGCCTCTGGTGTCCAATGTCCAGCACATGGGTGTCCAGCTACTGGCTGGCTGGGCCCTGAGCTGGGTGGAGCTGAGCTGCACTGTCGAATCAGCAGAACCCCTGGTTGGATGTAGCCTACATGGGTCAGTGGATTTCATGATTAGTTCTCATTTGGGCACAAGAGCGTCCATAAGAGACTCTGCCTTTTGTTCATATGAGAAAGTGGTCTTTCTGGACAACAGACATTTCTTTGTTCTTTCTGTTTAATTGTTGACATCATTATAGGTGTCCCCATCCCCCAACTAACTGCTCCCCTCCACCAGCCCCCACCACGACTCCCCTGGCTGTCAGCACATGTTGTCTGTGTCCATGGGCTGTGCATGTAGGTCCTTTGACTCCTCTCCTCACCTCCTTTTATTCACTCTCCCGCCCCCACTCTGATCTGTGTCTGTACGTTCCAGTGTCCACGCCTTTGGTTCCATTTTGTTCATCAGTTTATTTTGTTCCTCAGATTTCACATATAACTGAGGTCATATGGTATTTGTCTTTGGCTTATTTCTCTTAGCATAATCCTCCCCAGGTCCCTCCATGCTGTCCACAGGGTGAGAGGTGCTTCTTCCTTACAACTGCATAGTGTTCCCTTGTGTAAATGCACCTCAGGTTTTTATCCACTCGCCAACATGAGCACTTGGGCTGTTCACAGATATTGGGTACTGCAAATACCACTGCTATGAGTACAGGGTGATGACATTCTTTCTGATTGGAGCTTTGGAATACCTAGGACATATTCCCAGAAGTGTGATCACTGCGTTAGATGGCAGTTTCATCTTTAATTTATTGAGGAAACTCCACACTGTGTCCACAGTGGCTGTACCAGTCTGCATTCCCACCAGCAGGGCATGAGGGTTCTGTTCTCTCCACATCCTCACCAGCACTTGTTGTTGGTTGATTTATTGATGGGAGCCATTCTGGCAGATGTGGTTGTTTTTTAAGTGACATGTGTCTGACGATTATTGACCTTGAGCATTTTTCTAGTCTGTTGGCCATCTGTGTGTGCGCTTTGGAAAGGTGTCTATGCAGGGCCTCTGACCTTTTCTTAATAGGATGTTTGTCCTTGTAATGAGTTTTATAAGATTTTAAATATATTTTTGAATATAACCCCTTAACAGATGTACCATTGGCAAATAAACGATAAAAGTTTCTAACTCAGACACTTCATAGGTTATCACTGAATCGGGAACCCAGAGAGGTTGCCTGAGGGAAACTGTGACATGAAGAGGAAACCACACAGGAAACCAGCCCAAACCTCCAACTGCACCTGCTCCTGGATGGTCCTTGTGTTCAGGACCCTGAGCGCCCCCTGGTGGTCGCAGCCTCTCCTGCAGGGAGGTTTGTGTCTGGGCTCACACTGACTTCCCCTCACTGTGTCTCCTGCACAGTAATACACGGCCGTGTCCTCGGTGGTCATGGAGCTCAGCTGCAGGTAGAACTGGTTCTTGGACGTGTCACTAGAGATGGTGGTGCGACTCTTGAGGGACGGGTTGTAGTAAATGCTACTACCACTAGCATATGTGGACCGAATCCATTCCAGCCCCTTCCCTGGTTTCTGGCGGATCCAGCCCCAGTAGTTACCACCGCTAAGTGAGCCCCCAGAGACAGAACAGGTGAGGGAGAGGGTCTCCGAGGGTTTCACCAGTCCTGGGCCCGACTCCTGCAGCTGCACCTGGGACAGGACACCTGGGGACAAGGAGCATCAGGCCCTGTCAGTCACGTGCAGTCACAATCACCCCATAGACCCCTGTCTGACCTGCGAGACCCTCACCTTGGGGGGCTGTCACCAGGCACAGGAGAAGACCCAGCAGTCTCATCTTCTTCTAGACCACGGCTCTGCCTTCTCCAGAGACCTCAGCCCTTTCTGAGGAGAGAGCTGTGAGCCTCCCCAGCTTAGGGGAGGATTTACCCTGGAGCTTGGGGAGAAATTTGCATGTGGGGAAGCCTGTTCCTTATAAATGGAGGGATTGAGGTCAGGCTGCCCTGGTCCTTCTGGGGCCCTGTGGGGGCATCTCTTCCCTTGATCTCACTCTGTATGTTAGTCAGGGAGAGGGGATCCCTGGGTTCAAGAGACATTGGAATGTGGTCAAAGGTTGGCCTCACCTTTTTGAGCATAAGAAGAAATGATGGACTAGACAGGGAGGTTAGACTTTTAACTTCCCATACATCCTTCAAACTGATTTGAAAGGGATTAGCATTTGTTCAGAGACTTTCTGAATCCCAACTCTCCAGTATACCCACTATTTCCAAATTTTATATCATAATTTTATACAAGTATTACCTTTCTTAGTGCAAACATAAAAATAAAGGACATCTATGCTCCATATTTTATATTTTAATTTTATTTAACTACGTTTTTATTGATTTTATTTTTTAGAGAGTGGAACGGAGAGAGTAATTTCATCGCTGACAACAATCCCAGACTCCAGTCTCCCTCCTTCTGTCCCTGGGTATGGTCAGTTGGTCAGAGGTGCCGGGATCTACCACAGAATATGTAACGTCCTTAATGTATATTGAACACATTCTCCCATCAGACAAATACTTTGGAAATGTTATCTCTCTGTGGAGCTTGTCTTTTTATTCCCTTAATGGGATCTTTGGTGGGATAAAAGCATTTAATATAGCAAAATGTAATTGATGCCTATTTTCTTTGCTGGGCCTGTTTTGGTGAATCACACAGACCCCAGGACGTGCTGAGCCTCACGGTCCCGGAGCATCGGCTGCAGCAACCACAGGGACAGAGAGGTTCTGGCACCAGGAGTGAGGGCTGCTGGGAAACTGCCCGGAACTGGACGGGACTTGGACCTGGGTGAGGGGAGGAAGCTGGACGTGTTCTGAGTCACAGGACAGAGATGTGCCTGATGTTCATGGACATAGTGTTACTGGACATGTGGGTTTAAACCTCTTCCCTTGACGACCCAGGAGGACGTGCAGGGTATGACAGACACAGCTTCTGTCATCGTAGGAAAGACCTGAGTGATTGTGACCAGGAGTTTGTCAGAATAGAAACGTTAAATGTTCTGCAGGCAGGGATCAAGGGAAATAAGGAACGTGTCATTGTAAAAGGGGGAAGGGGATTCCTGTTACCCACATGCACCTGCTCACAGTGTCTGTTTCTGTGAGGAAACAACTTCACAGGTCCAGGGGGTTAGCACTTGGACACCTGAGGGTAATTACTCATATGATCACACCATGCTTGCCCAAGCTGCACAATTCACTGTGTCCCCGTTTATGAAATCCCTCTAAACTTAGAGGAAAGAGTAAACACCCCTCCCTGCAGTAGTCACGGTGCTGTTATATCTGTGTGAGGAGCTCTCATGTCATTGACCAGGATCCTGTCTCAGTCCATCGTGATCATCATCACCATAATCATCATCATCATCATTATCATCATCATCATCATCATCACAATCATTTGCTTACTTATAGTCGTTCTTCTCATTTTCTATAGATATGTTTGCTGTCCACAGATAATTACTTTTTATTGGGTAAAAAAGAAGACATCATGCATGGCCCGTGTGGCTCAGTGGTTGAACCTCGACCCATGTACCTAGAGGTCACTGGTTGGATTCGCAGTTAGGGCCATTGCTCAGGTTGTGGGCCCAATCCCCAGTGGGTTGCATGCAGGATGTGGCCTATCGATGTTTCTATCTCTCTCCTTTTCCTTTCCTCTCTATCTAAGTCAATAAATAAATAATAAATAAATACAAACCAGGCGTTTCCTCTTTCCATATCAGTGGTAGAACGAAACGAAGGCCTCACCCACCGTAGCTGACACAGGCCTTCCAACACTCTGAGGACCTTGGATACATACAGGTTCCACCCAGGACCTGGGACGAGGACCCCTGTCCAATCCCATTGTCATTGTCACCACCACCACCATCCTCAATATTTCTTATAAATAATCAGTTTTCTCATTTTCTCTAGACCTGGTTTTGTACTCACATAATGATCCTTTATCTTAATTTTTACTCATTTTGTACAATATTTAACTTCAATATGTAGCCATATGCTATTTTCTTTTTCATTACTGCTGAGTCCCTGCAAGGTCCCTGAGCTCTGTGCACACTGAGCTCCTCCCATCCCTGGTGGCAAGGAGGGAACACTCAGTACCCAGGGAGGGGAGCTTTCCCCTGGGAATGGGGACAAGAAGACAGAGCCCAGCAAACCCCTGTGGTCCTAGGGGGCTGTCTGCACACCCACACGCCCCTGTGTGATCTCTGAGACTGGATCGTGCACTCTGAGTCATCACTGAGATCCTTCTGTGTCGAGGTGTGTATCAGCTGATGGTTATTTTCATTGCTGAGTAGTATTCCATTGACTGATGTTCCGTAGTTGGCTTATTTGTAAAATTAAAATGCCTTTGGGTTGTTGGTAGCTTCTAATTCAAAGAACTTAAATATTTGTATATATTTTTGTATGAACATGAGGATTTGTCTTTCTGGAGCACACACTCCTAGTGGGACTACAGCGATGCATGGTATATATTTAATTGAATAGGAAACCATGATTCACTATGTGAAGAAAGAATAACAGGAGGAGAAGAGGAGCCCAGTCACTGCCGACATGTCATCTGCACACACAGTGCCACCTCCTGACTTGTCCACAGTGAAAATATGAGAAGTTAGAGCCACAGAGAAAAACCGAGAAACAGTCCCTGGATGCAGCTGAGAGCTGAGAGGAAATCCCTGCTCCCAACAGGAAGCCACTCCTTCCCCCCTCACTTAGCACCTGCTCCTGGGCTGTTCTCTGTGGTCGGTGTGTTCTGAGCGCCCCCTGGTGTCCTGCGCGCCCCCTACAGCCCTGCCCTCCTGTCCCCCTCAGGAGGTTTGTGTCTGGGCTCACACTGACTTCCCCTCACTGTGTCTCTTGCACAGTAATACACGGCTGTGTCCTCGGTGGTCACGGAGCTCAGCTGCAGGGAGAACTGGTTCTTGGACGTGTCTCTGGTGATGGAGGTGCGGCTCTTGAGGGACGGGCTGTAGTACGTGCTGCCGCCAGAGTTGATGCACCCCAACCACTCCAGCCCCTTCCCTGGTTTCTGGCGGATCCAGCTCCAGCAGTAACCACTGGTGATGAGGTAACCAGAGACAGTGCAGGTGAGAGAGAGGGTCTGCGAGGGCTTCACCAGTCCTGGGCCTGACTCCTGCAGCTGCACCTGGGACAGGACACCTGGGAACAAGGAGCATCAGGCCCTGTCAGTCTTGTGCAGTCACAACCACTCCATAGACCCCTTTCTGACCTCTTTGACCCTCACCTTGGGGGGCTGTCACCAGGCACAGGAGAAAACCCAGCAGTCTCATCTTCTACACCACGGCTCTGCCTTCTCCGGAGACCTCAGCCCTGTGTGAGGAGAGAGCTGTGAGCCTCCCCAGCCCAGGGGAGGATTTACCCCGGAGCTTGGGGAGAAATTTGCATGTGGGGCAGCTTGTTCCTTATAAGTGGAGGACTGAGGTCAGGCTGCCCTGGTCCTTCTGGGGCCCTGTGGGGGCATCTCTTCCCCTGATCTCACTCAGCATGTGAGTCAGGGATGGAGAATCATCTGGTACATGAGATATATTGGAGTCAGGTTACAGGATGTGCTCATTTCAGATAAATGGTGGACTCTATGAGTCGATTACATGTGTAGTTTAGCATGCATCTTTCAAATAGATTCATAAGGATTACATTTTTCCAAGTGGTTTATCAATCCCTTCTCCCTATGTCTGCACAACTGTCAAAACTATTTTCTAAACAATTGTATTTTTTAACATAAATTTTAATATATATATTAATATATATATATTATAATATAAAAATATATATTATATTTAATATATATTATATATTATATATTATATAATGTCTGTCTGAAAATCACAAAATAAGGACATTCATTCTTACTATCTTATTTATTAATTTATTTTGTTACTTTGATCCAAATAACTGTATCCTAAGAACAGGTCTTTGGGATATGCTTGATTTTGTTTTATTTTGTTTAGTTTTATTTTATTTTGTTAAAGGATATTTCATACAAATATTGAGTAACACTACACTAAATACCTTTATTTAGGTTGTTCCTAGAAACATTTTTTCTTGCAATCTTTGCCAAACAGTTTCAGAAGCTGAGCATGGTCAGTCCTGTTTAGTATTTGGATGGGAGACCCTTGATTCTTGATGTTGATAGTTGGTAATTGTGACTTTGTGTCCCTCTTGAAACTCTTCCTAGTGGAAGCCCACGGCTTATTGCAGTGACCCCAAACAATCTCCATCATACATAATCACATACACACATGGAGAAATTATTGGAAATAGAAATAAATGATTATGCATTAGTAAATCTCAGACTCGTTTATATGTTGTGATTGTAAAGGCAGCAGATTAATGACCACTTTTCTCAGTCCAGCTTTATCAGTGAGATAGGTGTTCAAAAAGAGGGACATGAAGAGAATCCCAGCTCACATTTGCTCGTAGGAAATGGATCTTTAATGCTGACAGGACCCTCACTCCTGTCCTCCTCTGTTTTGTCCCTGGGAAGGTCAGAGGGAGCAGGGCTCTCCCACATAATCTAGAGCATCCTGAACGTATGACGCACACATTCTCCCATCAGACATATCACCGAGAACTATGTTGTCTCTTTATAAGCTGGTATTTTATTTTCCTTAATGGCTTGGTTGATGGGAAAATTGTTTATTTCCAACAATGATCAAATAATTCATCACTGTTTCATTTATGGATCCTGTTTTTGAAGTTTTCTATAACTATTCTCAAGCAAATTTTCACTGTCCATTTCCGTGGGAGGAGAAACCTGATTTGAACACAGTGGGCACGAAACCCGATGGGAAATAATGGCTGGAATTCTTAATATCATTGAAATCTGTTTGCTGTGTCCTCTGATCAGGAGACCAGCCTTCCATGGCATGAAGCTCTGATTCATTTCAGAGATTAATTCACTTTACTGGATATTACATTGTGAATTACCCTGTTGTATGTAGGATAGAAGACTATACTAACCCCTGAGAAATTATATCATGTAGACGTCAGGCAGACGAGGAAGGAACCTCAAAGGATGTGAGGCAGATTCTGAGCAGAGACGACAGGGACAGGATCCCAGAGGGTATTTCACGAGGATGAAAGTGACCAGGAGGACGAAGGTGCAGAGAGGTTGTGAGAGGGACACATGAGGAGATGACCTGGAGCTAACGTCCAGAAAAGTGAATGTCCCAGTGAGAGCTGTGTGTGCAGGACTCATGTGGGACAGTGAGAGAGCGAGGCCCTGGCGAGTGTGGGGACCTGGGGGATGGACTCTCAGAGTGTCTAGACGGTGACACCTGGGTGGGCGGAGGTGGGTTTTAAACCACGTTCTCCAGGGCCAGTGCCCAGATGACCACCACTCAGGGGATGCTGGGAACAGGACTGTGGGGTGACAGTGACCTCTAGTGGTCACTTTGAGCCATGCAGGCTTCAGGACCCTAGGGACTGAACCAGCTGCCTCTCCACCCACCCAAGACCAGGGAAGAGAAGAGCTCACCTTTAAGGTCGGGCTCTTCCTCTCTGAAGAAGAGAGACAGGAGGACTTGCACAACGAGGTTATTTTTATTGCTGAGTAGTATTCCACTGGTGGATGTTCTCTAGTTTGATTATTTGTAAAATTAGAAGGACATTTGTGTTGTCTGTAGCATGTAGCACAATGATGCTATGAATATTTGGATGTTAATATATTTTTGTATGAACACAAGGAATCCTTGTTCTGCAGCAAACACTCCTTGTGGGGCAGCTGAGATACATGTTAAGTATATATTTTACTTGATAAGAAACTGCGATTCACTTTGTGGAGAAAGAATAACAGGACACAGAGGGACCTGGGGAAGGAGAGGAACCCAGTCACTGCTGACATGTCATCTGCACACACAGTGTCACCTCCTTACTTGTCTGCAGTGAGAATATGAGAAGTTAGAGCCACAGAGAAAAAACGAGAATCGTCCTGGATGCAGCTGAGAGCTGAGAGGAAATCTCTGTTCCCAACAGGAAGCCCCTCCTTCCACCTCACTCTGTACCTGCTCCTGGGCTGTTCTCTGTGGTCGGTGGGGTCCTGAGCGCCCCCTGCAGCCCCACCCTCCTGTCCCCTCAGAAGGTTTGTGTCTGGGCTCACACTGACTTCCCCTCATTGTGTGTATCTCGCACAGTAAGACACGGCCATGTCCTCGGTGGTCACGGAGCTCAGCTTCAGGGAGAACTGGTTCTTGGACGTGTCTCTGGAGATGGAGGTGCGGCTCTTGAGGGACGGGCTTTTGTAAATACTACCTTCAGAACATATGTGCCCCATCCACTCCAGCCCTTTCCCTGGTTTCTGGAGGATCCAACGCCAGCAGTAACCACTGGTTGTGATGGAGAATCCAGAGACAGCACAGGTGAGGGAGAGGGTCTGCGAGGGCTTCACCAGTCCTGTGCCCGACTCCTGCAGCTGTACCTGGGACAGGACACCTGGGGACAAGGAGCATCAGGCCCTGTCACTCATGTGCAGTCACACCACCCCACAGACCTCTGTCTGACCTCTGAGACCCTCACCTAGGGGGGCTGTCACCAGGCACAGGAGAAGACCCAACAGTCTCATCTTCTTCTAGACCACGGCTCTGTCTTCCCCAGAGAACTCAGCCCTGTGTGAGGAGAGAGCTGTGAGCCTCCCCAGCCCAGGGGAGGATTTACCCTGGAGCTCGGGGAGAAATTTGCATGTGGGGCAGATTTTGCCTTATAAGTGCGGAGACTGAATTCAGACTGCCCTGGTCCTTCTGGGTCCCCTATGACAGCATCTCTTCCGTTGAACTCACTCAGCGTGTAAGTCATGGAAAGAGAATCCCCTGTATCATGAGACACATTGGAATGAAGTCAAGTTCGGCCTCACCTTTCTGAGAATTAGAAATGGTGGGCTAGAAGGGGACGTTCTTTAGCCCTGGCTGGTTTGGCTCAGTGGCTAGATGAGTAGGTTATACTTTTAAATTCTCATGCATGTTTCAAACAGATATAAAGGGATTATCATTTGTTCAGAGTTACTGCATTCAAGCACTGCATTATATCCACAATTTAAAAAATTATCATAATTTCCTACAAACACATTCTATGGTTGTGCAAAAAAAAAAAAAAAAATTAAATAACAAGAGCCATTGTCAGGATCTTATACCTTAATCTGTGACTTCACATTGATCTGTAAAACGAACTCCCAAGCTCAGGCAGGTGGGAAATTCTTAATAATTAATGTTGGAAGTTTGTCATTGAGTCTACAGCTTCCTGTGCAAATTCTTCCGTTATGCACCCCATGATACATTGCAGAGACCCCAGACTAGTCACATCAGAAACCATCATGGCCAGTTTTCTCAGTGAACAGAGTGTCAGGCCATGGATCTAAAGGTCTAGGGTTTGATTCCTAGACAAGGGCAAGTACCTGGGTTGAGGTTCGATCCTCAGCCCCAGTTGAGATCATGTGGGAGGCAACCAATCAATGTGTCTCCCTCACCTCTCTCTCTCTCTCTCTCTCTCTCTCTCTCTCTCTCTCTCTCTCTCTCTCTCTCTCTCTCTCTCTGACGCCTGATGCCCTCCCTTCCACTCTATCTAAAAGTGAGTGAAAAAACATCCTCAGGTGAGACTTTTTAAAAAAGGAAACAATCATCTTTTTTTCTGGAGAAGACAAGAAATGAAATGAAAACAGAGATTATGCGTGTGTACAACTCAGAATCATTCATGTGTTGAAATGATTATGACAGGAGATTGACCTATTTTCTCAGTCAAGTATTATCAGTGATGTCAGGGTTCAGAAGGTTAGTGAAGAGATTTCTTACCATAGGTTTTTTCATAGGAAAGGGAACTTCAACCCTGACAGGAATCACTCACTGCAGTCTCCCGCCCTCTGTCCCTAGGGATGGTCACTGGTCAGAGTTGCTGGCCTCTGCAAACCGATTATATAAGGTCCTGAATGTATGATGAACTCATTCTCCGATCAGACAAGTGGTTTGGAAATCATTATCTCTTTCTTTTATTTCCCTTAATAAAAATTTTGGTAGTTACCTGGAACAAATGCATTTAATTTAGCAAAGTCTAATTCACCTCTGTTTTCTGTACTGGTCCTGTTTCGGTGAACCAGAAAGACCCCAGGATGTGCTCTGCCTCACGGTCCAGGGACATTGGCTGCAGCAGCCACAGGGAGAGGGAGATCCTGGCACCAGGAGTGAGGGCTGCTGGGAAACTGCCCAGAACTGGACAGAACTTTGACCTGGGTGAGGGGAGGTAGCTGGACGTGTTCTGAGTCACAGGACAGAGATGTGTGTGATTTTCAAGGACAGAGTGTTACTGGACATGTGGGTTTAAACCTCTTCCAGTGATGACCCAGGAGGATGTGCAGGGCCTGACAGACACAGCTTCTGTCATCGTAGGAAACACCTGAGGGATTATGACCAGGAGTTTGTCAGAATAGAAACATTAAAGGTTCTGCAGGCAGGGATCAAGGGAAATAAGGAACGTGTCACTGCAAAGGGGGGCAGGGGATTCCTGTTACCCACATGCACCTGCTCACAGTGTCTCTGTCTGTGAGGTAACAACTTCACAGGTCCAGGGGTTAGCACTTGGACACCGGTGGGGTCATTACTCCCATGGTCACACCATGCTTCACCCAAGCTGCACAATTCATTGGAGTTCCATTCATGAAATCCCTCCACACTTACAGGGAAGAGTGGACACCCCTCCCTGCAGGAGCCATGGTGATAGTGTGTCTGTGTGAGGAGTCGTCTTGTCATTGACCAGGACCCTGTCTCAGTCCATCATCATCATCACCATCCTCACCATTTGCCTACTTCTCATTGTCTGTAGACTTGGTTGTTGACCATATATAATGAACTCTTCTCTCAAGTTTTGCCCATTTTTTATGGTTGTTAAGTAGAATTGGTAGTCAGACTATTTTATTGTTTCATTGAGTGCTGACAACTGATGGGTCATTCCTGCCTCTTCTCCATCTGCCCCACACTGGGATCTGATGAGAAAGTTGGGTCTCTTTAGATGTCATTGGGTGATTGAACCACACAAGCTGCTGGAGAGGTTTCCTCCCCCTCCCCACAAACTCGCCACAATAAAACTCTGAGCCCATCCCCTTTCCTGGTCTATCAAAGCACGTCTCGCTTCCTGAAGGGCCTTTCCTGTGCTTCCCAGAGATTCCAACTGTGTACGTGATACACGTCCCATGTCCCCTGTGTGTGTTTGTCCTCAGCCTGGACATCTGCACAAGCTGTCGTGGGTCCCTCTGCCTCTGCTTGGTGGCATCTGCTCTGGGTCCTGTGAGCATGATGCCAAGTCAGTGACCATCACCACCGGGGACTTTCATTTCTAGGTTTGGGGTCAAAGGCCTCTGGTGTCCAATGTCCAGCACATGGGTGTACAGCTGCTGGCTGGCTGAGCCATGAGCTGGGTGGAGCTGAGCTGCAATGTAGAATCAGCAGAACCCCTGGTTAGATGTAGCCTACGTGGGTCAGTGGATTTCATGATTAGTTCTCATTTGGGCACAAGAGCGTCCATAAGAGACTGCCTGTTATTCATATGAGAAAGTGGTCTTTCTGGACAACAGACATTTCTTTGTTCTTTCTGTTTAATTGTTGACATCATTATAGGTGTCCCCATCCCCCAACTAACTGCTCCCCTCCACCAGCCCCACCACGACTCCCCTGGCTGTCAGCACTATGTCTTCTGTGTCCATGGGCTGTGCATGTAGGTCCTTTGACTCCTCTCTTCACCTCCTTTTATTCACTCACCCTCCCACTGTGATCTGTGTCTGTTCGTTCCGGTGTCCACGCCTCTGGTTCTATTGCGTTGTCAGTTCACTTTGTTCCTCAGATTTCACATGTAACTGAGGTCACATGGTATTTGTCTTTGGCTTATTTCTCTCAGCATAATCCTCCCCAGGTCCCTCCATGCTGTCCACAGGGTGAGGGCTGCTTCTTCCTTACAGCTGCGTAGTGTTCCCTTGTGTAAATGCACCTCAGGTTTTTATCCACTCATTATTCATGGGCTCTTGGGCTGTTCACAGACATTGGATACTGTAAATACCACTGCTATGAGTACAGGGTGCATATATTCTTCTTGATTGAAATTTTGGGATACCTAGAATGTAGTCCCAGAAGTGTGATCACTGTGTTGAATGGCAGTTTCATCTTTAATTTATTGAGGAAACTCCACACTGTGTCCACAGTGGCTGCACCAGTCTGCATTCCCGCCAGCAGGGCATGAGGGTTCTGTTCTCTCCACACCCTCTCCAGCACTTGTTGTTGGTTGATTTATTTTTTTTTTTATAATTTATTTTATTATTAATTTGTTTTTGTTACAGATGTTTTTCCTTTTTTTCCCCCCATTGACACCCTCCTCCCCCTACCCCTCTCCGCCTCCCCATCCCTGTTGTCCATGTCCATTGGTTATGCACCCATGCACATAGGCTCTGTGATTTATCTCTTTCCCCCACCTCCCCCCCTCCTCTGAGGCCCGTCATCCCGTACTCCACCCTCCATGTCTCTGGGTCAATTTCGTTGTTCAGTTTGCTCAGTTCTCCTGTGTGTTGCCTGCTTCCTCCGTTGGTGGGGGGGTCCCCGGGCTCCCCCACTCTGCCTGGGCTCCCCCACGGTGGGGGCGTCTTCCGGCTCCCCCACTCCGCCTGGGTTCCCCCGTGGTGGCGGGGTCGCGGCACCCCCGCTCCACCTGGGTTCCCCCACGGTGGGGGCGTCTCCCGGCACCCCCGTTCCGCCTGGGTTCCCCGCGGTGGGGGAGGGTCGCCCGGCACCCCCGCTCCGCCTGGGCTCCCCCGCGGTGGGGGCGTCTCCTGGCTCCTACGCTCCACCTGGGATCCCCCGTGGTGGGGGGGATCGCCTGGCACCCCCGCTCCGCCTGGGCTCCCCCGCGGTGGGGGCGTCTCCTGGCTGCCCCGCTCCGCCTGGGTTCCCCCGCGGTGGGGGGTTCTCCCGGCAACCCCGCTCTGCCTGGGCTCCCCCGCGGTGGGGGCGTCTCCCGGTACCCCCGCTCCGCCTGGGCTCCCCCGCGGTGGGGGCGTCTTCTGGCTCCCCTGCTCCTGGGTTCCTCCGTGGTGGGGGGGGTCGCTCAGCTTCCGCAGGCGCCCCTGGCTGCAGGATCATGTCTCCTTTCAGGCAACAAGGAGGGTCTTGGAGGGCAGTATGCCGTCTCCATTCTGCTGCTTTTTCAATTTCGTAGTTGCAGGGCTTCCCCTCAGCTTGATTTCATGCGGTCTTTAAGTGATAGTTATTCTGTGATTTAGTTGTAACTTTGATGTGGTTGTGGGAGGACGCGGTTCCGCGTCCACCTAGGTCGCAATCTTGACCGGAAGTCCTAAGCTATTCTTTATTTCAGTTAGTGCCTCCTTCATTTCTAGCTGTGTATCCATATTTCTGACTGGTCCCTTTTTATGCTCTTGAGGCCCTCACTAAGTTCACTGAGGTTCTCACTAAGTCCATTGAGCATCCTTATAAGCAGTATTTTGAACTCTGCATCCGTTAGGTTGCTTGACTCCATTTCACTTAGTTCTTTTCCTGGAGTTTTGTCTGTTCTTTCATTTGGGACCTGTTTCTTTGTCTCCTCATTGTGGCTACCTCCCTGCGTTTGTTTCTATGTATTACTTAGCGAGAGGTACGGGGCTAGCTGAGACCAGATGCTGCTTGTTTGAAAGAATTTAGGAAAAGCTGAAGCAGGATCCAAGACAGGCCAATCCTATGGTCAAGCAACTGGCAACAGCTTGGGTGGGCCTGGAAGCTGGGTGGGGCGGGGCCTCAGGGAATCACCAGGGCGGGGCCAACAGTGTGAGCCAGGTTGCTGGAGTCCCAGAAATGGCGGCGTCTGCCGGCCCAGGGAAGGGCTCACCAAAGGAACAAAAGCCTCTGATAGCACGTTTGTCCAGGTCGGTCCAGGAGAACGCTGCCTCTCCAGCCCTCGCGCCAATGCCTAACAGCTCAGTTCTTCCCCACATGATTCTGGTGCCCCTCAGGCTGCCTCCCCCCGCTCTGGAGCCCGGAGGGAGCAAGTCCGAGTAAGTCCGTGCACAGGCCCTTTAAGAGCTGCCGGGGGCTCCAGCCGCCTCAGCCTCAGTTCCCGCTGGTTTCTCCAGCCAGAAGTTCTGGGGGCTTCTCTTCCTGGCACTGGAACCCTGAGCTGGGCACCTGGTGTGGGACGGGGACCCCTCAGTCCTCAGGGAGGACCTTCCCAGCCGAGGTGCCCTCCTAATTTTTATCCACCACACGTGGGTGTGGGACCAGCCCGTCATGCCTCCGCCCTCCTACCAGTCTCGATGCGGCTTCTTCTTTAATTTCGTAGTTGTGGGACTTCCATTCAGCTTGATTTCAGGTGGTTTTGAATTATGGTTGTTCTGTAGTTTAGTTGCAACTTTGATGTGGTTGTGGGAGGACGCGATACCGCGTCCACCTATGCCGCCATCTTGACCGGAGCCTCTCTAATCTCTGTTGGTTGATTTATTGATGGGAGCCATTCTGGCAGGTGTAGTGGTATTTTCAGTGGCATCTCTCTGATGATTAGTGAACTCAAATATTTTTTCATATGTATGTTGTCCATCTGTTTGTCCTCTTCACGTAAGTTTGTATGCAGGGTCTCTGCCCATTTATTAATACGATTGTTGGTCTGTGAAATGAGTTGTAAACGTTTTATTTAAATACATTTTTCAATATAACCACTTAACAGATATACCATTGGCAAATAGGCAATAAACTTTTCTAACTCAGAGACTTCATAGGTAAGCACAGAATCAGGAACCCAGAGAAGTTCCCTGAGGAAAACTGTGACATGAAGAGGAAACCACACAGGAAACCAGACCAAACCTCCAACTGCACCTGCTCCTGGATGGTCCTTGTGTTCAGGAAACCTCTGCGCCCCCTGGTGGTCGCAGCCTCTCCTGCAGGGAGGTTTTTGGGCTCACACTGACTTCCCCTCACTGTGTCTCTGGTACAGTAATACATGGCCGTGTCCTCGGTTCTCAAGCTGTTCATTTGCAGATACAGCGTGTTTTTGGAGTTGTCTCTGGAGATGATGAATCGGCCCTTCACAGAATCCGCATAGTATTTCTGACTCCCATCATTCCATATACGTGCCACCCACTGCAGCCCCTTCTCTGGAGCCTGGCGGACCCAGGTCATGCAGTAGCTACTGAAGGTGAATCCAGAGGCTGCACAGGAGAGTCTCAGAGACCCCCCAGGCTGCACCACGCCTCCCCCAGACTCCACCAGCTGCACCTCACACTGGACACCTGCAAACACAAAGATGTCCTGGTCAGGAAACTGTCACACGTCCACTGTTTCTCTCTCATCCACTCTCACACTCAGTGTCCCTTGTTCTCCACAAATTACCTCTTAAAATAGCCACAAGGAAAACCCAGCTGAGCCCAACCTCCATGGTGACTTCTCTGTGTTCAGGTCTGATCAGGGAATGGGGTCACCTGGGGATCCCGGGGCCGGGCTCCTGTCCCAGAGCTGCAGGGTCAGGGCTGGGCTAGAATTTATGGGCAGAGGGGGCCCTATTTGCATATCCTCCTACTATATAGGGAGCTCTGGGGTTGGAGACCTGCAGAGAGGGCAGTGCCTCAGTGCAGGTGCGCGTGTCCTGGGGGAGAATCGTGGTCATGATAACATTTCAATAACAAAATGAGAATCACATGGAGGTTGGGGCATGTCCTGTGTCCACATCTGGTAACAGCGAGCCCAGCATCTGGCCTGTGCCCCTCCCCACTTGTCCCCTCAACCCCAGGCAGAGCAGGATCTCCCCATGAGGGTGCAGGCCCCTTGTATGTAGTGAGAGCATGAATGAAGGGCTGTGTTCTGGTGCTACCCACACATCAGGGCTGGAGACAAGCAGATATGTGGAAGGAGACCACAGGCTGCAGATCTTGTAAGTGTGGACATTGTGGACATGGTGTGGTGGTGCCCTTGGCCCTGAGTGTCTCTGCTGTCCTGACCTTCAAGGGGTCAAAAAGACAGAGTGTTGAGAAGATGCTTCTCTATCCCTGGGACTCAGAGACACAGAGAAGTCAGGGAGATTCATGGAGTTGATGGAGAGGCTGTGGGTTTCCAGCACCCAGCAGGCCATGTTCAGAGGCTCTGTCTGCATAGACAGTAATGGAAACCCTTAAGAAGGTGATTAATTGAACAGTTAGTGAAGTAATTGTGGATCATGATACATATGATCAGTGAGGGGGCTATTGTCTGAGTCATGCTGGGAACCTTTGTATATTATGTACAAAGGGACTTTGTTGTATTTGAGTAATCTACTGATCTGAGATCCAGATATTTTCCAGGGAAATCTAGACAGGTCCTCCTAATGTAAGTGTTTATATCAGAGGGAGGCAGAGGGAGATTAGGCTCCAGGAGGACAAGAACCCACTGTGACCTCTGAGGTCAGGGACCTATTCCTGGTTGTGGAGATGGAGGAAGAGGCCACGGGACCAGGAATTGAGTTTTAGACTCCGCAAAAGACCAGAAAAGGGACTCCCCTGTCTGTGATCTTTCAGGCAGCTGTAACAAAGTCCTGGGCTGGGAAGAAGATGATAAACAACACACATTTGTGTCCCACAGATCTGCAGGCTGGGAGTCCTCGTTCAAGGTGCCAGCAAGCTGCCTTCTGGAGAGGGACGTCCTCCTGATTCTGGTCTGACAGCCTCTTGCTGGGTCTGCACATGGTGGAGGGACCAGCAGGACCACTGGGTTCCATCAGGAAGGCACTGATCCCATCAGGAGGACCCCTCATGACCTAAGCATCTGCCCCAGACCCCACCTCCCAACAATATCCTCTTTGGGGATGAGAATTTCAACATGTGAACTTGGGGAGCACAGGTGTTCAGACCACAGCACTGTCCTGGATCCTCTGCAGGAGGGTGGTCCTGCCTCCCCCTGACCTCAGTCCAGTGAGGTGGACTCATGCTCTGACCTCCAGACTGTGAGGGAATGACCGTGTGCAGACTGAAGCCCAGGTCTGTGGTGATGTGACTGGTTGTCCTAGGAATGCACAGGATGGAGGTGGTCTCCCATTATCAAGGGTGTCCCCACACTGGTCCTGCTGTGTGATGACCTCAGTGCTGGCCCAGGGACAGGGACACCGCAGGGCTGGGGATGCGAGGAGGAGTCTCCTTGGTGTGTCCCTCTGAAGGGAGGCCTGTGAGACGCTGTGCTGACCGAGCCTGTGCTTGAACCTGGCTCCCCTGCCAACCCACGGCTTCCCCACCCGGTGAGCTGACTGTGCTGCTGAATGTCCCGGGTGTGGTGCTCGGCCAGAGACAGGGACACGGAAATTCATCCTTGACTGTCTCACTCGTCCTGTTCCCCAAGCCCAGTGCCATGTTTCAGAAAGAGGGGAACGTCCTAGAACCTGTGAGGGAGACACTCCCGTCCAGATCCCCAAGTCTGACACCAGCCAGGTGTTCCCAGGTGATGGCTCAACGAACATCCCTCATTCAGAGAACAGGAGGCTTCAATGTGCCCTGGAAAATAATGATGAAGAACAGGGTCCTTTCAGGAACACCTTCCCTGCCAATTCCTTGCAGTGCACTTGACCCCTGTGACCTTTCCCTGAATCACTGACTCGCCCCTGACAGCATCGCTCCTGGTCTCAGGGCCTGACTGTGTGAGGAGTCAGCAGGCTCCTGGCCCTGCATCTCCTCCCCCAGCACAGCCGCCCTGTCCCTCAGGGTCGGGACCCTCCCCGGATGGGGTCCTCACACTGTGTCTCGCACAGTCATGCCCGGCCGAGTCCTCAGACTTCAGGCCATTGGTCTGCTGATAGGCCGTGCTGACCGAGGTGTCCATGGAGGAGACAGATCGTTCTGAGCAGCCTGGGCACACGGGGGCTTCCCATTGTTTGTGCTAAACCAGCTCACACACTGCAGGTCCTTTCCTGGGGCCTGTCGCACCCGGTGCACATAGTAGCTGGTGAAGGTGGACCCAGAAGCCTTGCAGGAGACCCTCCTTGAGGCCCAGGCTTCCTCCCTCAGCCCAGACTGCACCCGCTGCCCCTGGGAGTGGACACCTGTGGAGAGGAGACAGGAATGGGTGGAAATCCCCCTGACTGTCCCTGGTCCCTCCTCAGCCCAGGGACTGGGGCGCCCTTACCTGTAGCCACTGCCACCAGGAGGAGGGTTCTCCAGCTCCAGTCCATGGTGAGGGCTGAGCTGTGGGCACTTCGGTAGGGAGGGTGTGGCTGTGGGTGATGCTCTCAGGGCACAGACTTATCCATATTCATCCTGGTCTACCTCATCTCATTTACATATTCATGAGGCGCAGTATGTCATAGCTGAGGACTGGACCCCACCTGAGAGAAGATGGAGGGACAGGAAAGTTGCTCAGTTGGAGTCTGAGGGTCCATATCCCAATCCTGGTAGGAGGATATGTGTCCCCTCCCAGGCCCCGAGCTCTGTGCTCACTGAGCCCCTCCCTCTGAGGAACAAGCCCCCACAAGACTTGTTCCTCAGTGTGAACCCAACTTTGAGAGACACGGGGATTTCCTGGACCATCTCTGGGCTTTGGTACCTGAATGTTTATTCCTGAATCAGTGTGTCTCCAAAGTGCTGCACCCACTGAGGTAATAGAGCCATCCCTGTCTCAGCTCCTTACAACCCAGAAGCCCTAGAAATACCCACTTTGTGTGTGGTTCTTATGTTTATGGAGGTTGTTAATGCTCTGATTGAACAGGATATTAGTACTCACTTCAGCATTCCTGTCCAACTTTCTGTTTAGATTGTTTTTATGAAAAGAGGAAGACCCGGCCCTCAGAGGAAATCCCTGTGCAGCTCTTGCCGCACCTGCTCCTGGGGCAGCAGCCCTGTGCTCGAGGGTCCTGAGCGCCCCCTGCTGCCTAGTCATTTCCCCTGCAGGTGAAGGTCCTTCAGGGCTCACAGGGCATTGACCTCTCAGCGTCTCTAGTTCAGTAGTAAAGGCTGTGCCCCAACTTCACAGTGTTCCCGCAGGGACACCGTATACTTTTCATATCTATGTACATGGTGAACTGGCCTTACTGAGCCCCGTGGGTGTGCAAGGAGACCCCAACACAGAGCTTTATGAAGCTACCACTGAGCCTTTCCTTGAAGCAGCCAGATGGACTAACACAGCTGAACCTCCCTGAGTCCAGAAGCTCTCAGGGACGCTGGGGCCTCTTATGTCCTTAGGTCCTGTGGTTGAAGGTCACATCTGCGTATCTCAAATACCACTGCACGTCTACCATTCAATAAATCACACACACACACACACACACACACACACACACAAACACACACACAGAGAGATGACTGTCATTGCTATGAATCCAGAGGTGCCCTTCTTCCCTGAACCCAGCTCATGGGCAGTGACCACAGATGGATTCTAGGCCTGGAGTGACTGCCTTTGGAAGCTGATCAAATGCACCCACGATGCACAAGCAGGCTTTGCAGAGCACATGTCTTGTGTTCCTCTGTTCTTGCAGGTCCTGTGAACACAGATGCTGATTAGAACAGATCAGACCTGCTCCAGGGAGGGTCAGAGGAGGAGCTGGTTCCCCATTGACTGCAGGGCCCAGTAGCTGAGAGTCCCCTGGAGATCCCACACCTGTATTAAGGGACCCCTGGGAGTGGTGAGGCTGAGGAGACAGCACTGTAGTCAGCTGTCAGGTGAGGCTGCTCTCCCAGGTCACCTGGTGGGTGGGGCTGCAGTGGGCAGGTGAGTGATGCCAGCTCCGTGAGGGACACCCTGGCTTCCTCAGGACACCTGGTTTCAGGACAGGCTTGGTGTTCATCCATTCTTGTTGCTGCATCCTGGTAGTTATCTTCCCTCCTGACCACCTGCTCCATGGCTCTGTTCCCCACATCCCACGTGGAGACAGACCCTCTATTCAGTGACACCCCAGCTATGCCCATCATTCCCTGCAGAAACCACCATCTACAGTTGCTTGTTCATGTCTGGTTCAGCCCTTCACAGCTATTCCTGCATTGAGTGGGTCCTCACGACTGAGAATTCAGGTACCTACTCCTGGAATGGTCCTTGTGTTCAGGACCGTGAGCGCCCCCTGGTGGTCGCAGCCTCTCCTGCAGGAAGGTTTCTGTCTGGGCTCACACTGACTTCCCCTCACTGTGTCTCCTGCACAGTAATACACGGCCATGTCCTCAGCTCTCAGGCTGTTCATTTGCAGATACAGCATGTTCTTGGAGTTGTCTGTGGAAATGGTGAATCTCCCCTTGACAGAGTCAGCGTAGTATGTTTTACTTCCATCATCATAGATTTGACTTATCCACTCCAGCCCCTTCCCTGGAGCCTGGCGGACCCAGTGCATGCTGTAGCCACTGAAGGTGAATCCAGAGGCTGCACAGGAGAGTCTCAGAGACCCCCCAGGCTGCACCACGCCTCCCCCAGACTCCACCAGCTGCACCTCACACTGGACACCTGCAAACACAAAGAAGCCAGGTCAGGACACTGTCACACGTCCACTGTTTCTCTCTCTCATCCACTCTCACACTCAGTATATCTTGTTCTCCACAAATTACCTCTTAAAATAGCCACAAGGAAAATCCAACTGAGCCCAAACTCCATGGTGAGTGCTCTGTGTTCAGTTCTGATCAGGGAATGGGGTCACCTGGGGATCCCGGGCTGGGCTCCTGTCCCAGAGCTGCAGGGTCAGGGCTGGGCTGGAATTTATGGGCAGGGGGGGCCCTATTTGCATGTCCTCCTACTATATAGGGAGCTCTGGGGTTGGAGACCTGCAGAGAGGGCAGTGCCTCAGTGCAGGTGCGAGTGTCCTGGGGGAGAATCGTGGTTATGGTAACATTTCAATAACACAATGAGAATCATAAGGACGTTGGGGCATGTCCTGTGTCCACATCTGCTAACAGAGAGCCTGGATCTGGCCTGTGCTCCTCCTCACTGGGCCCCTCAGCTCCCCTGAACCACCTCCAGGCAGAACGAGACCTGCCCATGAGGGTGCAGACCCTTGTAGATCATGAGAGCGTGAGTGAAGGGCTGTATTCTGGTGCTACCCACACATCACAGCTGGAGACAAGCAGACATTTGGAAACAGACCACAACATGCAGATCTTGTAAGAGTGGACGCTGTGGACACAGTATGTTGGTGGCTTTGGCCCTGAGTGTCTCTGGCTTCCTGACCTTCAAGGAGACAAGTAGACATGGTGTTGATAAAATGCTTTTCTATCCCTGGGACTTAGAGGCCATGAGAATTTAGGGAGTGATTTATGGAGCTGATGGAGAGGCTCTGAATTTCCATAAAAAACTGTATTCCAGAAGTTTATATACAGAGCTTCTCTCTTCACAGACAGTAATGAAAACCTTAAAGAAGGTGATAAAAGAGATGAATTAGTGAGATAAATATAAGTGAGAATACCTGTGATCAGTGAGAACGCTCATATTTAATGTTAATCACTCATCTATGAAATAGAGACTTTTGCAGTTTAAATTCACAATCAAGGCCATGGTGACATGATTTGAATTGATCACTCAGCTTGTTTGTTCTCAAGTGTGTTATTACAACTGTGAGGGTTTATTGTACAAGAGGAGAGCTGTGTGTTTCCATAGCGTTTAGATGACGGTGTGTCGTGTCCTCATGTAATACACGATTTACAGAGCATGGAGATAAAGCCTGGACAGTAGACGAGCCCAGAACCCACCTCCTCCTGGGGGACGTGAGCTCAGTGGGTCCTGAGCTCCCCAGGATCCTGAGAGCACGTTTTCCTTCAAAGTCCACAGAGGACCAGAGACTCCACATCACCCTCCCCTCACCCAGCCTGGGTGTCGGGTCCCTTCCCGCAGGAGCTCTATGGACCCTGCTGTTCACAGGACGTCCCCTCCTCGTTTTTTCGTCCACAGACCCCGCCCTCCGCTCCTTGGCTGTGAGTCCCCCGGGGTCTCTGCTGCACCACAGGGGAGCCCTGTGTCCCTCTCCTGTGGTGATGCCCCCATTGCAAGAGCCTTGAACAAAATCTTTCTTTAAAATTTAGCAACTGTCAGAGTACCTTCCAACAGGATGAAAGTGGGATATTAAAGGTTCTCCAGTGCAGGTTGTACATAAACCCACTCAGGACACGTCCTGGGAGAGGATTGTGGGGACCACAGTGCCCCTTGGTGGTTGTTCTGAACCACCCAGGCTGAGACACTGGGTCTGAACCAGCTTCCTGAGACAAGGCAGGGAGGTCGCCACAGGGAAGTCTTTCCTGGCATTTTGAAATCTTGCTTCTCACTTGTACACAGCTTATACTCTGCAAGGTCACCTGGGCCTCAGGGATCCCACATTGGGTAGAACCTGAGGAATATCACCCTCCTCAGTGCCAGGAGCATGATGGGAGTCAACTGGAACATGCACCTGACTCAGAGCATCACTGGGGGAAATGCTACCTGGGTGCACGAATGGGGGTATTAACCAAGACTGAGGACACACACGTCCAGGGTGCTTGTTTCATTAGGTCTGACTTTACTGGGTTTTTAACCAGTTCACCTTTATTTTTTCCCTCTGAAATAAGCACACACACATTTCCAGGGTCGTGAGATCACTTTGTTGAGAGTGTGCAGGAGCACAAGTCATTTGTGTGTAGATTTTGTACCTTACATCTTTCCTAAATCACTGTCTAGTTGGATCAGTATCATGGGGCAGTGTTTAGGGTTTTCTATATTCAATGTCAGGTCACATGTACAGAGATAAAGAGAACCATTTTAAGTTCTTCATTCTGATTTAGACAAATTTTTTTTGACTTGCCCAATTATTCTCACAGAAACTTCCAGTTTTGTTGAATAGAAGTAGTCACCGGGGTGCCCTTGTGTTGGTCCTAATGATAGAAAAACAACTTTGAAATATTCACCGATTAGCATAAGGTCACTTGTTGACTTCTCAAACGTGGCCTTTGTTATGTTGAGGTAGATGCCTTGAATTACTAATTTATTTAGAATTTAGTCATGAAATAATTTTTATTTTAAAATGTCCTTTCTTCTTTACATCTATTTATATGATGATGAAGTTTTGGCTTTCATTCTGTGAATGAGGTGTAGCACATTTACTGATTTACAAACATTGAACCATCCTTGCATTCTAGGATGCTATCCCACTTGATCATGGTCAATGATGATTTAAATTTTCTGTTGAGTTCCCCAGTTTATTTTTGAAGATTTTTGCATTTATGTTCATCATGGATATGGTGTCATTTTATTTTTTTCTCTTTGTCCATATTTGGCTTTGGTATCAGTGTGATGGTCACCGCAATAAAAGTCTCTGGATGTGTTCCTTCTTCGTTCTAATCTATGAAGAGTTTGGAAAGGATTGACTGAGAAGGCATATATTGTTCTTTCAAGTTTTAGTAGAATTCACCCCTAATCATTTGGTCACGGCTTTTACTTTGTTAGCACATTATGGTTCAATTTCAATTATTATTTTTAATTAATGTCAATTCATAAACTTTGGGTTCAAATTCCTAATTTAAGGTCAAATTAACTGACTGGGAAATACAACGTTGACCTTCACAGGCTGTGGACAGCACAGGGAGTTCCCACAAGCACACACGTGGAGCTGAGCAGTGACAGGCTGACAGGCTCCTAACTCTGCATCCCTCAGGTGGATCCGAGCTACACGGACTGACAAGGGAGCAGCTCTGGGTCTCAGCCAGGGAGAGACCTGTCTCTGCCAACTGCAGCCAGGGGCTGGTCTCTGCAGGTCTGCGGTGGTGGGACCAGCTCCCACCTGAGACTCCACACTCACATCCATGTCTGCTCTTCCACCTGAAGAAGGGAGGGATTCAGTGAAGAAAGGGGCAAAGTTCTTCTCCTCAGGATTTCTGTGCATGGAGAGAAAGCAATGGAAATGGGAACACGTCTTCCCACACCACATTTACAAAGTCCTCCTGTGAAAGGCCCCTCTGAGCCAGAACACCCTCAGAATTCTTTGATAATGCCCTTGGAGTCACAGTGTAAATTACAGTTGTTTGCAGACCATATGTTTATTTTATATGGTAACGAAGAGAATGAAGTAAAACCATATTTTCCTATATATAATTCATAAAATATCTTAGTCCTGAGAATGCACCTCCCTTATCTCCAACTCCAGGGACACAAGGAACAGGTCCCAGCTGGTGCTCCCTGAAATCCCCCATGGTTTGTGCTGAAGACACAGCTGTGCACGACTCCCAGGCCCTGGTGGACTCAGCGGCGACACAGAGGCAGGGCCATAGCTGGAGACGAAGGGGTCGTCCGACGGAAAGTTTTTGCTCAGGAAATTCAGGAGAAACTGCATGGTCCTTCCTGAAATGCAGGGAGATTTAGTAAATCTCAAACTTTCATGGACTGATATTAATTATGTGCTGACCGTTTCCCCTAGCTCATAAATCCCTCTGCATTTTTTCCTTCTCCGAATAAAAATGCTGGTTCTGATACATGTGAGAATGTTGCTACCAGAGAGACCCTTGGAGAAACTGTTATCTGGAGAGGAAGCCCAGAGCCTCAGAGGAAACAGCCATAAACACCACCTGCACCTGCTCCTGGGGCTGCAACACGGAGTCCCGGGGTCCTGAGAGCCCCCTGGTGTCCTAAGAGCCCCCTGCAGCCCCGCCCTCCTGTCCCCTCAGGAGGTTTGTGTCTGGGCTCACACTGACTTCCCCTCACTGTGTGTCTCGCACAGTAATACACGGCCGTGTCCTCGGTGGTCACGGATCTCAGCTGCAGGGAGAACTGATTCTTGGATGTGTCACTTGAGATGGTGCTGCGGCTCTTGAGGGACGGGTTGTAGTTAGTGCTACCACCTGTAGAATATATGCGCCCAATCCATTCCAGCCCCTTCCCTGGTTTCTGGCGGATCCAGTGGCAGTAGTAACCACCGCTGATGGAGTGACCAGACACAGCGCAGGTGAGGGAGAGGGTCTGCGAGGGCATCACCAGTCCTGGGCCTGACTCCTGCAGCTGCACCTGGGACAGGACACCTGGGGACAAGGAGCATCAGGCCCTGTCAGTCACGTGCAGTCACAACCACCCCACGGATCCTGTCTGACCTCTGAAACCCTCACCTTGGGGGGCTGTCACCAGGCATAGGAGAAGACCCAGCAGTCTCATCTTCTTCTAGACCACGGCTCTGCCTTCGCCAGAGACCTCAGCCCTGTGTGAGGAGAGAGCTGTGAGCCTCCCCAGCCCAGGGAAGAATTTACCCTGGTGCTTGGGGCGAAATTTGCATGTGGGGCAGCTTGTTCCTTATAAATGAGGGGATTGAGGTCAGGCTGCCCTCGTCCTTCTGTGGCTCTGTGGGGCCATCTCTTCGCTTGATCTTACTCTGTATATGTGTCAGAGATAGGGTATCCCTGGGTTCAAGAGACATTGGAATTTGGTCAAAGGTTGGCCTCACCTTTCTGAGCATAACAAGAAATGATGGACTAGACAGGTAGGTTAGACTTTTAACTTCCCATACATCCTTCAAACTGATTTAAAAGGGATGAGCATTTGTTCAGAGACTTTCTGAATCCCAATTCTCCAGTATACCCACTATTTCCAAATTTTATATCATAATTTTATACAAATATTATCTATCTTACTGCAAAAATAAAAATAAAGGACATCTATGTTTAATATCTTATATTTTAATTTTATTTAAATATGTTTTTATTGATTTTATATTTTAGAGAGTTGAACGGAGAGGGTAACTTCATCGCCGACAACAATCCCTGACTCCAGTCTCCCTCCTTCTGCCCCTGGGCATGGTCAGTTGGTCAGAGGTGCCGGGATCTACCACAGACTATGTAACGTCCTTAACGTATATTGAACACATTCTCCCATCAGACAAATATTTTGGAAATGTTATCTCTCTGTGGAGCTTGTCTTTTTATTCCCTTAATGGAATCTTTGGTGGGATAAAAGTATTTAATATAGCAAAATTTAATTGATTTATATTTTCTGTGCTGGGCCTGTTTTGGTGAATCACACAGACCCCAGGACGTGCTGAGCCTCACGGTGTAGGGGCATCAGCTGCAGCAGCCACAGGGACAAGGAGGTTCTGGCACCAGGAGTGAGGACTGCTGGGAAACTGCCCAGAACTGGACGGGACTTGGACCTGGGTGAGTGGAGGGAGCTGGACGTGTTCTGAGTCACAGGACAGAGATGTGCCTGATGTTCATGGGCAGAGTGTTACTGGACATGTGGGTTTAAACCTTTTCCCGTGACGACCCAGGAGGATGTGCAGGGCATGACAGACACAGCTTCTGTCATCGTAGGAAACACCTGAGTGATTGTGACCAGGAGTTTGTCACAATAGAAACGTTAAAGGTTCTGCAGGTAGGGATCAAGGGAAATAAGGAATGTGTCACTGCAAAGGGGGGAAGGGGATTTCTGTTACCCACATGCACCTGCTCACAGTGTCTCTGTCTGTGAGGTAACAACTTCCAGGTCCAGGGGTTAGCACTTGGACACCTGTGTGTCATTATTCACATGGTCACACCATGCTCCACCCAAGCTGCACAATTCACTGGAGTTCCATTCATGAAATCCCTCAATACTTAGAGGGAAGAGTGGACACCCCTCCCTGCAGGAGCCATGGTGCTGGTGTGTCTGTGTGAGGGGCCCTCATGTCATTGACCAGGACCCTGTCTCAGTCCATCGTTATCATCACCATCACTGTTTGTTTATTTAAAATTGTTATTATCTGTAGACATGGTTGTTGTCCAACATAATGACACTTTTCTCATTTTTTGGTCATTTATTATATTTGCTAAGTAAAATATGTATTCAGACTATTTTATTTTTATTTTTTTAGTGCTGGTAAATGAGGGCTCCTTCTTGCCTCTTCTCCATCTACCCCATACTGGGATCTGATGCGAAAGGTTGGTCCGCCCTCTATAGATGTCATTGGGGAATTGAACCACACAAACCCCTGGAAGGAGAATTTCTCCCCCTCCCCCACCACCTCACCAAAATAAAAGCCCTGAGCCTGTCTCCTTTCCTGGAATATCAAAGCTCCTCTGACTTGATGAAGGGCCTTTCTTGTGCTTCTCAGAGAATCCAACTATGTACGTGATACGTGTCCCTTGTGTGTGTGTTTGTCATCAGCCGGGATGTCTGCAACAAGGTATCGTGTGTCTCTGCCTCTGTTTGGTGTGAACTGCTCTCAGTGCTGTGAGCATGATGCCATGTCAATGACCATCACCCCACGGGTCCTTCTTCTCTAGCTTTGGGGTCACACACCTCTGGTGCTCACAGTCCACACACACATGTGACCTGCTGCTGGCTGGCTGGGACCCTGAGCTGTGGAGCTGAGTGTAGAGTGAGCAGAGCCTCTGGTTGGATTCAGCTCTTGTGGCTCAGCAGATTTCATTATGAATTGTCATTTGGTCACAAGAGTGTCTGAAAGAGAATCTCTGTCTTTTCCCCATAAGAATGTTGTCTTCCTTGACAAGAGACATGTCTTTATTTTTTTAAATTGTTGACACAATTACAGTTTCCTCTAATTCCTCCTGCTTTGCCCACATCCACCCAACCCCAGCAATCCTCTCCTGACCCTACCACTCTGTCTGTGTCCACGGGCTCTGCATATATGTGCCTGGGTCCTCACTTCACCTTCTTTTATCCACTCTTCCCAACCCTCCACCTCTCTGACCTCTGCCAGTCTGTTCTGTGTATCCATTTCTCTGGTTCTATTTTGTTTGTCAGTTTATTTTGTTCATTAGCTTCTGTATATACACGAGATCATGGGGTATTTGTATTTCTCTGACTGGCTTATTTTGCTTAGCATAATAATCTACAGCTCCATCCATATACTGCAAATAGTAAGAGTTTCTTCTTTTTTACAGCTGTGTAGCATTCTATTATGTAAATGTACCACAGTTTTTTATCCACTCCTCTACATGGTCAACCAGGTGGCTTTCAGATCTTGCATATTGTAAATAACGCTGCTATGATCACGGGAGTGCATATATTCCTTCTGAATCGTGCTTTGGGATAATTAGAACATATTACCAGAGGTGGGTTCGCTGGTCAAAAAGCACTTCTATTTTTATATTTATATTTTTTGTTAATTAATTTATTTTTTGTTACAGATGTTTCTCCTTTGTCCCCCTAGACACCCTCCTCCCTATTCCCCTCCCCCAGCACTGTTGTCTATGTCCATCCCTCCTCTGAGGTTTCCCAGTCTGAACGGTTCTATTTTTATTTTTTTGAGGAAACTCCATACTGCTTTCCACTGTGGCTGCACCAGTCTGCATTCCCACCAATAGTGCACCAGGGTCCTCCTTTCTCCACATCGTCACCTCACTTGTTGTTTGTTGATTTATTGATAGGAGCCGTTCTGGCAAGTGTAGTTGTAGTTTTAATTTGCATGTTTCTGATAATTAATAATGCTGAGCATTGTTTCATATATCTCATGGCCATCTGTATGTCCTCTTTGGAGAAGTGTGTATTCAGGGCATTGGCCCAACTTTTGATTAGATTGTATGTCTTTCTGGTGTTGAGTTGTACATATTTTTAAAATACTTTGGAATTTAACAACTTGTCAAAATATACCATTGGCAAATAGACCACAGACTTTTGTAACTCAGAGTTGTTAGAGGTAAACACTGAATCAAGAATCCAGAGGTTCCTGGAGGGAAACTGTGACTTGAAGAGGAAACCTCACAGAAAACCAGCCCAAACCTCCAACTGCACCAGCTCCTGGATGGTCCTTGTGTTCAGGGACCCTGAGCGCCCCCTGGTGGTCGCAGCCTCTCCTGCAGGGAGGTTTGTGTCTGGGCTCACACTGACTTCCCCTCACTGTGTCTCTCGCACAGTAATACATGGCTGTGTCCTCGGCACTCAGGCTGTTCATTCTTAAATAAACTTGGCTCTTGGAGGCGTCCTTGGTGATGCTGACTCTAGATTTCAGCGATGGGTTATAGTTTGTGTTTCCATTACCCCATATAACCCCGACCCACTCCAGCCCCTTTCCTGGAGCCTGGCGGATCCAATCCACACTATAGCTCGTTAAAGAGAATCCAGAGACAAAACAGGTGAGGGAGAGGGTCTGTGAGGGCTTCACCAGTCCTGGGTCTGACTCCTGCAGCTGCACCTCAGACAGAACACCTGGGGACAAGAAACATCGAGCCCTGTCAGTAACGTGCAGTCCCAACCACCCCATAGACCCCTGTCTGCCCTCTGAGACCCTCACCTTGGGGGGCTGTCACCAGGCACAGGAGAAGACCCAGCAGTCTCATCTTCTTCTAGACCACGGCTCTACCTTCCCCAGAGACCTCAGCCCTGTGTGAGGAGAGAGCTGTGAGCCTCCCCAGCCCAGGGGAGGATTTACCCTGGAGCTTGAGGAGAAATTTGCATGTGGGGCAGCCTGTTCCTTATAAGTGGAGAACTGAGGTCAGGCTGCCCTGGTCTCTCTGTCACCCTGTGGAGGCTTCACTTTTCCTGAATGCATTCACTACATAGTTAAAGGGGGTCACCTGGTACCTGAGACCTACTGTAGCCTCTTAATGGACGTGCTCCTCTCTGATAAACAGTGGACCTGATGAATAGAGTATATTTTTCATTTCTCATGCATGTTCAATTTGATTTAAAGGTATTACGTTTGTCCAGGTAATTTCTTAAACCTAACCCTCTAATAAATAAACAATTGTAAAATATTTGTTATAAACAATTATAATTTTATATACACTATTTTATATAGACAAATAATGTCCAGCTTGTTTTGAAAATCACAAAACAAAGAACATTCAGTGTCGGCATCTTATTTGTTAATTTCTGTCATTACTTTGGTCCAAGGAAGTAATCCCTAGAACAGGTCATTGGGAGACCCCTGGTTCTTTTTTATTTTATTTTTTGGTTTTATTTTATTTTGTTAAAATGAGATTTCATACAAGTTCTGAGTAACACTATACTAAGTTCTTTTATTTCGTTTATTCCATGAAACATTTTTTTTTTTTACTGCATTTACCAAACATTTTCAGGAGTTAAGCAGGGTCGGTCCTGGTTAGTACTTGGATGGGAGGCCCTTGTTTCTTGATGTTAAAAATTTGGTAATTGTTTCTTTGAGTCCTTCCTCAAACTCTTCCCTCATGCAAGCCTATGGCTTATTGCAGAGACCTCAAACTAACTACATCAGACATAATCACATACATACACGGAGAAAGTATTGCAAATGGAAAGAGTGATTATGCATCAGTAAAGTTCAGACTGTTTTATATGTTGTGGTTGTGAAGGCAGCAAATTAACTACCAGCTTTCTCAGTCCAGTGTTTTCAGTGATGTTGGGGTTCAGAAGGAGGGAAATGAGGAGAATCCCAGCACGTATTTGCTCGTAGGAAAGGGATCTTTAGTCCTGACAGAAAGCCTCACTCCTGTCCTCCTCTGCTCTGTCCCTGGAGGTGGTCGGAGGGTGCAGGGCTCTCCCGCATAGCCTATAATGTCCCCAACATATAATGCACACATTCTCCCATCAGACATATAACTTAGAAATATATTAGACAATGTTGTCTTTTATTTCCCTTAATGGAATGTTTGGTAGGAAAATGTTTTTATTTTCTATCATATTGAATTCATCACTATGTTTTTAAAGGGTCCTGATTTTGATGCTTTCTATAACAACTCACCAGGAAATGGTCACTCTCCATTGGCCATGGGAGGGGAAACCCTGATAAGAACAGAGTGGGCACTACACCCAAAACAGAAATGATGGCTGGAATCCTCAGTATTATTGAAAAAATGTTTGCTTTGTGCTCTGTCGAGGAGACCAACTTTCCCCAACATGAAGCCCTCATTCATTTCAGAGATTAATGCTCTTTATTGGACCTTGCATTGTGAATTTCACTACAGTATGTAGCATAAAAAATTAGACTAAGCTCTGACAACTTATATCATGTAGACGTCAGGCAGATGTGGAAGGAACCTCCGTGATGAAGATGCTGAGCAGAGATGACAGAGACAGGATCCCAGAGGTTATTTCACTAGGATGAAAACTCCTAGCTAGTGGAATCACTGACATACATATTAATTATATTTAAATTTAATAAGAGCTGCGATTATCTTTGTGAAGAAAAATAACAAGAAATAGAGGGACCTGGAGAAGGAGAGGAGCCCAGTCACTGCAGATATGTCATCTGCACACACAACGTCACCTCCTCACTTGTCTGCAGTGAGAATACGAGAATTAAGAGCCACAGAGAAAAAGCGAGAATCTTCCTGGATGCAGCTGAAAGCTGAGAGGAAATCCGCGCTCCCAAAAGGAAGCCCCTCCTTCCCCCTCACTCTGCACCTGCTCCTGGGCTGTTCTCTGTGGTCGGTGGGTCCTGAGCGCCCCCTGGTGTCCTGAGCTCCCCCTGCAGCCCCGCCCTCCTGTCTCCTTCAGGAGGTTTGTGTCTGGGCTCACACTGACTTCCCCTCACTGTGTCTCACACAGTAATACACGGCCGTGTCCTCAGTGGTCACGGAGCTCAGCTGCAGGGAGAACTGGTTCTTGGACGTGTCTCTGGAGATAGAGGTGCGGCTCTTGAGGGACGGGCTGTAGTTAGTGCTACCCCTAGCACATATGCTCCCCATCCACTCCAGCCCCTTCCCTGGGTTCTGGCGGATCCAATGCCAGCAGTAATAACTGGTTGTGATGGAGAATCCAGAGACAGCACAGGTGAGGGACAGGGTCTCCGAGGGCTTCATCAGTCCTGGGCCTGACTCCTGCAGCTGCACCTGGGACAGGACACCTGGGGACATGGAACATCAGGCCCTGTCTGTCACGTGCAGTCACAACCACACCATGGACCCCTGTCTGACCTCTAAGACCCTCACATTGGGGGGCTGTCACCAGGCACAGGAGAAGACCCAGCAGTTTCATCTTCTTCTAGACCACGGCTCTGCCTTCCCCAGAGACCTCAGCCCTGTGTGAGGAGAGAGCTGTGAGCCTCCCCAGCCCAGGGGAGGATTTACCCTGGAGCTGGGGGAGAAATTTGCATGTGGGGCAGCCTGTTCCTTATAAGTGGGGGACTGAGGTCAGGCTGCCCTGGTCCTTCTGGGGCCCTGTGGGGGCATCTCTTCCCTTGAACTGACTCAGCATGTAAGTCTGAGATATAGGATCCCCAGGTTTATGATACACCTGAGAATGTGGTGAAAAGTCGGCCTCAGCTTTCTGAGTGAAAGGAGAAATGATGGCCTAGATAGGTAGGTTACACTTTTACTTCCCATGCATCTTTCAAACCAATTTAAGAGGGACTAGCGAGATTCCCAAACGGCGGCTGAGTGAATCTTAAAAGCAGCAAGAGAATAGCAGTCTGTAACCTACAAAGGAGCTCCCATAAGACTGTCAGCTGATTTCTCAAAAGAAACTTTGCAGGCCAGAAAGGAGTGGCAAGAGATATTCAAGGTGATGAAAAGCAACGACCTACAACCAAGACTACTCTATCCTGCAAAGCTATCATTTAGAAACGATGGACATATCAAGAGTTTTCCAGACAAGAAAAAGCTAACGGAGTTCATCACCACCAAACCAGTATTATATGAAATGTTGAAGGGTCTTCTTGAAGGAGAAGAACAAAAATATGAACAATAAAATGGCAATTGATACACATCTATCAACAATTGAATCTACAAACAAAATGAGCAAGCAGAACAGAAACACACTCATAGATACTGAGAACTTTTTGTTGCTTGCCAGATGGGTGGGGGTTGAGGAGATGGGTGAAAAAGATGAAGGAATTAAGAAGTACAAATTTGTTGTTAGACTGATGAACATCAAAGGGAAGGAGGGAAGGAGGGTGGGATGAGATAAACCAAAGAACTTCTATGCATATGTGCATAAACGATGGACACCGACAATAGTGTGGGGAAGGCTGGAGGGGGGTGGGATTGGGAAGAAGGGGGTTAATGGGAAGAAAGGGGGGACATCTGTAATACATTCAACAATAAAGATGAGTTAAGAAAAAAATAAAATAAAAGGGACTACCATTTGCTAAGATAGTTTCTGAATCCCAACACTTTAGTATATCCACTATTTCCAAATGTTTGTATTATAATTTTATACAAATAATGTCCACCTTCATGCACAAATAAAAATAAAGGCAGGCATGCTCAATATCTTATATATTAATTTATTTAAATATATTATTATAGATTTTTATTTTTTAGAAGGAGAGAAAGGGAGAGGGGAGATAGAAACTCGATGTGAGAGAGATCGATTCACTTCCTCCTGCTCGTCCTCTTCTGGTGGTTGAACCTGCAACCCTGGCATGTGCCCTGACCTTGAATAGAACTGGGACATCACAGCCTATGGGATAATCCTCAATTCTCTGAGCCACACTGACCAGGCTCTTGTATCTTAATTTACGGCGTTCCTTTGATCTGAGAAACTACCTCCCAAACTCAGGCAAGTGGGACATTCTTGATAACTAATGTTTGAAATTTTGTGATTATCTCTACAGCTTCCTGTGCAAACTCTTCCATTATGAAACTTCATGGCCTGTTGCAGAGACCTCAGACTACTTACATCACACGTATTCATGATTTTAAATGTAGAAAAAATATGAAAACATTGATTATGCCTGTGTGCAACTCAGAATCATTCATGTGTTGAAATGACTGTGGCAGGATATTGACCTGTTTTCTCTGTGTAGAGTTATCAGTGATGTCGGCCTTCAGAGGGAGGTTAGTGAAGTGATTTCCTTCATAGAGTTTCTCATGGAAAAGGGAACTTCAATCCTGACAGGAACCTCATTCCAGCATCTCACTCCCTGTACCTGGGGATGGACTCTGTGTTCAGAGGTGCTGAGCTTTCCCACAGAACATTTAATACATTTAATGTCCTTAATGCACAATGAACACATTCTCCCATCAGACAAGTGATTTGGAAATGTATTCTCTCTGGGTAGCTTGTCTTTTCATTTCCTTAATGGAATCTTTGGTGGGATAAATGTATGTAATTTGGCAAAGTCTAATTTACTCCTATTTTCTGAACTGGGAAGGACAGAGAAAGAGAGAGAGAGAGAGAGAGAGAGAGAGAGAGAGAGAGAGAGAGAGAGAGAGAGAGAGACAGAGAGAGAGACAGAGACAGAGAGAGAGAGAGAGAGAGAGAGAAACATCAACTGGCTGCCTCCCACACGACCCGATCAGGGCCGTGGATGAACTGCAACTGAGGTTCATGCTCTTGACTGGAATTGAACCCGCAAGTCTTTGGTCCTCAGGCTGATGCTCTAACCTTTGAGCCAATCATGACACAGCATATTCCTGGGCAGGTGCTTAACTGGTTGGAGCATCATCCTGTACACTGAACGGTTGCAGGTTCAATTCTCAATCAGAGCCTGTGCTGGAGGCAACCAATCCATGTCTTTGTCTCTCTCTCTCCCTCTTCCCCCTCCTCCCTCTAAATCACTAAACATATCTTCAGGTGAGGATGAAATACAAAAACAAGTGTGGTAGGTTCAAGATTTATTTAATGACACCTTTTCTACACACACACACACACACACACACACACACACACACAGAGGATTAAATCAATAAATAAGTGTAATATATCTTTAATGCATAAGGACCACATGCTCCCATCAGAGATAAAACATAATCTCTATGTTCATATTGGTCTTTCTCCCTTAATGCAATCTTTGGTGGGATGAATGTATTTAATTTAGCACATTCTATACACCCCTATTTTCTGTGCTGGGCCTGTTGTGGCGAATCACACAGACCCCCAGGACGTGCTGAGCCTCACGGTCCAGGGGCATTGGCTGCAGCAGCCACAGGGACAGAGAGTGAGGGCTGCTGGGAAACTGCCCAGAACTGGACGGGACTTTGACCTGGGTGAGGGGAGGAAGCTGGACGTGTTCTGAGTCACAGGACAGAGATGTGCCTGATGTTCATGGGCAGAGTGTTACTGGACATGTGGGTTTAAACCTCTTCCCCTGACGACCCAGGAGGATGTGCAGGGCATGACAGACACAGCTTCTGTCATCGTAGGAAACACCTGAGTGATTATGACCAGGAGTTTGTCAGAATAGAAACATTAAAGGTTCTGCATTAAAGGCAGGGTCAAGGGAAATAAGGAGCGTGTCACTGCAAAGGGGGGAAGGGGATTCCTGTTACCCACATGCACCTGCTCACAGTGTCTCTGTCTGTGAGGTAACAACTTCCAGGTCCAGGGGTTAGCACTTGGACACCTGCGGGTCATTACTCACATGGTCACACCATGCTTCACCCAAGCTGCACAATTCATTGGAGTTCCATTAATGAAATCCCACAACACTTAGAGGGAAGAGTGGACACCCCTCCCTGTAGGAGCCATGGTGCTGGTGTGTCTGTGTGAGGGGCCCTCATGTCATTGACCAGGACCCTGTCTCAGTCCATCTTCATCACCATCATCACCATCATCACCATCATCATCATCATCATCATCACCATTACCATTTGTTTATTTATAATTCTTCTTATTATCTCTAGACATGGTTCTTGTTCACACATAATGACACCTTTTTTCATTTTTTTGGTCATTTATTACATTTGCTAAGTAAAATATGTAGTCAGAGTATTTTTTTTTAATTTTTTTATTGCTGACAAATGAGGGTTCATTCTTGCCTCTTCTCCATCTGCCCCACACTGGGATCTGATGAGAAAGGTTTGGTCCGCCCTCTATAGATGTCATTGGGAGATTGAACCACACAAACCCCTGGAAGGAGAATTTCTCCCCTCCCCCACCACCTCACGAAAATAAAAGCCCTGAGCCCATCTCCTTTCCTTGTCTATCAAAGCTCCTCTGACTTGCTGAAGTGCCTTTCCTGTGCTTCTCAAAGATTCCAGCTATGTAAGTGACACGTGTCCTTTGTTGTGTGTTTGTCCTCAGCCTGGACATCTGCACAAGCTATCATGTGTCTCTGCCTCTGATTGGTGTGAACTGCTCTCAGTGCTGTGAGCATGATGTCATGTCAATGACCGTCACCCCACTGGTCCTTCTTCTGTAGCTTGGGGGTCACACACCTCTGGTGCTCACTGTCCGTACACATGTGTCCTGCTGCTGGCTGGCTGGGACCCTGAGGTGTGGAGCTGAGCTGCACTGTTGAGTCAGCAGAGTCTCTGGTGGGATTCAGCTCTTGTGGCTCAGCAGATTTCATGATGAATTGTCATTTGGTCACAAGAGTGTTTGAAAGAGCGTCTCTGTCTTTTTCCCATAAGAATGTTGTCTTCCTTGACAAGAGACATTTCTTTATTACTTCTTTTAAATTATTTTTTTATTAATTTGTTTTTGTTACAGATGTTTCTCCTTTCCCCCCATTGACACCCCCCTGCCCATCCCCGTGCCCCATCCCCTGCTCTGTGGTCTATGTCCATTGGTTATGCATAAATGCATATAAGTTCTGTGGTTCATCTCCTCCCCCCCACAGACCCCTTCTGAGGTTTGTCAGTCTGTACCCTACCTCAATGTCTCTGGGTCAATTTTGTTCATCAGTTTGTTTAGTTCATTATATTCCACAAATAAGTGAGATCATGTGATATGTGTCTTTCTTTGCTTGGCTTGTTTCGCTTAGCATAATACTCTCCAGGTCCTTCCATGTATTCTTAAAGGATAAGAGATCTTTCTTTCTTACAACTGCATAGTATTCCATTGTGTACATGCACCACAGCTTTTTAATCCACTTACCTACTGATGGACACTTGGGTTGTTTCCAGATCTTAGCTATTATAAATAGTGCTGCTATGAACATAGGGGTACATATATTCTTTGTGATTGGTGTTTCAGGCTTCTTAGGGTATATTCCTAGAAGTGGGATCACTGGGTCAAATGGCAGTTCAATTTTAAACTTTTTGAGGTAACACCATAGTGTTTTCCATAGTGGCTGCACCAGTCTGCATTCCCACCAGCAGTGTACTAGAGTCTCCTTTTCTCCACACCCTCGCCAACACTTGTTGTTTGATGATTTGTTGATGGCGCTCATTCTGACAGGTGTGAAGTGATACTTCATAGTTGTTTTAATTTGCATCTCTCTGATGATTAGTGATGTTGAGCATTTTTTCATATGTCTCTGGGCCATTTGTATGTCCTGTTTGGAGAGATGTCTATTTAGATCCTCTGCCCATTTTTTAATTGGGTTCTTTGTCTTCCTTTTGTTGAGTTGTATGAATACTCTATATATTTTGGAAATTAACCCCTTAACTGATGCATCATTGGCAATTACGGTCTCCAATATAGTGGGTTCCCTTTCCATTTTGATGGTTGTTTTTTTTTTTTTTGCTATGCAGACGGTTTTTAGTTTGATGTAGTCCCATGTGTTCATTTTTCTTTTGTTGTTCTTGCCTTAGGTGTTGTATCAGTGAAAATTCTGCTGCGTATGATGTCTGAAATTTTGTTGCCTGCATTTTCTTCTAGAATTTTTATGGATTCACGAGTTACATTTAAGCCTTATCAATTTTGAGTTATTCTCGTGTATGGTGTAATTTGGTGGTCTAGCTTCATTTTTTTTGCAAGTAGCTGTCCAATTTTCCCAACACCATTTATTGAAGAGACTGTCTTGACTCCATTGTATGCTCTTGCCATTTTGTTAAATATTAATTGAGCATATTGTCTTGTGTCAATTTCTGGGTTCTCTGTTCTGTTCCATTGATCTATCTGCCTGTTCTTGTGCCAGTACGAGGCTGTTTTGATTACAGTGGCTTTGTAGTATAACCTGAAATCTGGTAATGTGATCCATCCTACTTTGTTCTTCTTTTTCAAGATTGCTGTGGCTATTCGGGGTCTTTTTTGGTTCGATATAAATTTTTGGAGTGTTTTTTTCTAGTTCTGTGAAATATGTCATTGGTATTTTGATGGGGATTGCATTGAATGTATAGATTGCTTTGGGTACTATGGACATTTTAATGTTGTTAATTCTTCTAATCCATGAACAAGGCACATGCTTCCACTTTTTTATATCTTCCTCTATTTATTTTTTCAATGACCTGTAGTTTTCCGTGAAGAGGTCCTTTACTTCTTTGGTTAAGTTTATTCCTAGGTATCTTAATTTTTTTTTTTTGCTGCGATGGTAAATGGGATTGATTTTTTAGTTTCTCTGTCTGTGAGGTCACCATGGGTGTATAAAATGACATCGATTTCTTGACGTTAATTTTGTATCCTGCTACATTGCCAAATTCATTTATTAACTCTAATAGATTTTTGATGGAGTTTTTAGGGTTTTCTATGTACAATATCATGTCATCTGCAAATAATGACAGTTTCCCTTCCTCCTTTCCAATTTGGATCCTTTTTATTTTTTCTTCATGTCTAATTGCTGTGGCTAAGACTTCCAGTACTATGTTAAATAAGTGTGGCAAAAGTGGGCATCCCTGTCTTGTTCCCATCATTTCTTTATTTTTTAAATATTGTTAACACAATTATGGTTTCCCATAATTCTTCCCGCTTTGTCAACATCCACCCAGTCCTACCAATCCTCTCCTGGCCCTTTCCACTCAGTCAGTGTCCATGTGCTATGCATATTTATTCCTTGGGTCCTCTCTTCACCTTCTTTACCTTCACTTCCCTACCCCCACCCCCTGACCTCTGTCAGTGTGTTCCATGTACCCGTGTCACTGGTTCTATTTTGTTCTTCAGTTTATTTTGTTCATTAAATTCTGTATATAAATGATATCACAGGGTATTTCCATTTCTCTGACTGGCTTAATTTGATTAACATGATAATCTACTGTTCCATATATATTGTTGCAAAGAGTAAGGGTTGCTTCTCTTCTACAGCTGTGTAATATTCCACTATGGAAATATACCACAGTTTTGTATCCACTCTTCCACATGTGCATTTGGGCTGTGTCTAGATGTTGGGTATTGAAAACAATGCTGCTATGAACATAGGGATGCATATCTTCTTTCTGAATCTTTTTTTTTTTTGAGATAATTAGGATATATTCCCAGAAGTGGAATCACAGGGTCAAAACTTGTTCCATTTTTAATTTATTTGAGAAACCTCCATACTATTTTCCACAGTGGTTACAAAAGTCTGCATACCCACCAAGAATGCACCAGGGTTCCCTTTTCCCTACATCCTCACCATCACTTGCTCTTCATTCACTTATTGATGAGTCATTCTGGCAGGTGTAGTTGCAGTTTGATTGGCACCTGTCTGATGTTTTCTGATGCTGAGCATTGTTTCCTATGTCTCCTGGCATCTGTGTGTCCTCTTCGGAGAAGTGTCTATTCAGGGATTTGCAAACTTTTAAAAAGTATTCTTTGTTTTCTTGCTGTTGAGTTGTATAAGGTTTGTATGTATTTTGGAATTTAATCCCTTATCAAATGTACCATTGACAAATGGACAACAGACTTTTCTAACTCTGAGATGTCAGAAGTAAACACTGAATCAAATATCCACAGAGGTTCCCTGAGGGAAACTGTGATATGAAGAATAAAAAACTCAGGAAATCAGCCCAAACTTCCAAGTGTCCCTGCTCCTGGGATGGTCCTTGTGTTCAGGGAACATGAGCGCCCCCTGGTGTCCTGAGCGCCCCCTGGTGACCTGAGCATGCCCTGCAACCCCGCCCTCCTGTCTTCCTCAGGAGGTTTGTTTGTGTCTGGGCTCACACTGACCTCCCCTCACTGTGTCCCTCGCACAGAAATACACGGCCGTGTCCTCACCTCTCAGTTTGTTCATTTGTAGATACAGCTTGTTCTGAGCATTGTCTCTGGAGATGGTGAATTGGCCCTTCACAGAGTCCGCATAGTATGTGGCACTGCTATCAGAATTAATATCTCCCACCCACTGCAGCCCCTTCCCTGGAGCCTGGCGGACCCACTCCATCCAGGAGCTACTGAAGGTGAATCCAGGGGCTGCACAGGAGAGTCTCAGAGAACACCCAGGCTGCACCACGTCTCCCCCAGACTCCACCAGCTGCACCTCACACTGGACACCTGCAAACACAAAGACGTCCTGGTCAGGACACTGTCACACGTCCACTGGTTCTCTCTCTCATCCATTCACACACTCAGTGTTCTTGTTCTCCACAAATTACCTCTTAAAATAGCAACAAGGAAAACCCAGCTGAGCCCCAACTCTATGGGGGGGGTGCTCTGTGTTCAGTCCTGATCAGGGAATGGGGTCACCTGGTGTTCCCAGGGCTGGGCTCCTGTCCCAGAGCTACAGGGTCAGGGCTGGGCTGGTTTTCATGGGCAGAGGGGGCCCTATTTGCATGTCCTCCTACTATATTGGGAGCTCCAGGTTTGGAGACCTGCAGAGAGGGCAGTGCCTCCATACAGGTATTCGGGTCAAGGAGCCATTTGGTGACCTTGGAGGCTTTTTAATGACTAAATAGAGAATCATGTAGAGATTTGGGGCATGTCCAAGTGTCCACATCTGGTAACAGTGAGCCCGGCATCTGGCCTGTGCTCCTCCCCACGGGCTCCCACTCCTCCCCTGATCCAACTCCAGGGCAGAGCGAGACCTGCCCAGTGAGAGTGCAGCCCCCAGGCATGTAGTGTGCACATCAATGAACTCTGTACTCTAGTGTTTCCCACACATCAGGGCTGTATCCACCTGTGGCCTCTGAGTCCTCACGGCAATGGAGAAGGTTGTGCATCACCTGTGAGGTGGTCCCCCATCAGCTAAGGTGAGGCAGGTTCACCAGATCTGTCACACACAGCTGAAGTCTGTGTCGGGCCCAGGGGCACTATTGTGGATCCTCACGGTCCCTGCTTAGTCTGCTCTGTTCCCAGGGGCTGCGACCACTTCCATCTCTGTTCTGAACAGTCCTCACCACGTGAGTGTCAGCAGGTCAGGGGTCATGGCACTGCTGCAGCCTCCCTGTGGTCACACTTGGAGTCCGTCCTTGTCCCCTCCATGCACATTCTGGGTCCCCTAAACTGTCCAGCACTGTGGGGATCAGGGGCTTGTGTGTGGCTCATCGTAGGGAAGAGGCAGACCCAGGGCACTGAGGGGCCATGATGCATTTGAATGATGAACTTTTCCTCCTCCACTCAGGGCACACTGACCCCTCTGTGTCCCTGATGGGAGCTGCTGCCTCATCCCCAATGGGAGCAGCAGTCCAATATCTCCACCTGCACAGAACCTTTCTCTCACAGCTCTTCCCGAGCTGGGAGGACCCCATGGACAAGGCAGCATCAGAGCCTCGATTCAACTGATGCCTGAAAGTGCCAGCCGTGGATGAATCCTTTTCTGAGAAGCAGGACTTTTAACCCATTTCAGGTGGAGGCTGGAGCAATTTTCTAGAAGTTTTCTCCGAAGCTGTGGTGGGGGAACAGTCCTTCCCAACACCCCGTGTGCCAGACCCTGTGCTCTAGACCCCGGGCACTGTGACGTGCACTGTGTGAGGGGGGGTGTCCTCGGGCAGTGTGTCTGCATGGACTACGTCAGGACCTGCAGTGTCGACCCAAGGGGAGGCCATGAACCGTCTGGTTCACACACATGCAAGACCAAGTCCACCACCTGGAATCCACCCTCCACTGTCTATTGGTCTGTCTGCTCTGGGAAAGTCTGAGTGACAGGATATCTCAGTGACACAGGAAATCTGGGGCACACAGGAAATCTGGGGGACACAGGAAATCTGAGTGACACAAGAAATCTGAATGAGACAGTAAATCTGGGGGGCACAGGAAATAGGAGTGACACAGGAAATCTGGGTGACACAAGAAATCTGAATGAGACAGGAAATCTGGGGATCACAGGAAATCTGGGGGACACAGGAATTCTGAGTGACACAAGAAATCTGAATGACACAGGAAATCTGGGGGACACAGGACGACTGGACCCACACTCTTGTTCCCATCGTGCACCTCCTGTCCCTCAGCAACAACCAGGCCCTGCAGACCTCTCCTAGGTCCTCATGTCAGGAATCAGACACCAGCTCCCAGGAAAGTGCTCACAGCAGAAACCGTCCTGTAGCACTAGCACACCAAGTTTGGACTGGGTCAGTTCTGTCAGGAGAGACTGCGACCTCTGCAGGGGAGGCTGGGCCTGCATTAGGTGACTTATCTGCCAGGGGCTAGTTGGAGAGCCCAGGGTGGGGCTGTGGGGACAGGTGGGTGTGGTGTCAGGTCCCTGTCAGCTCAGGTCCTCTGAGGGAGGAGCTGGGTCAGCCTTCCAGGCCCCAGAGGGGAAGCCCTGAGATGGATGGACATGACCCTGGACCACTAGAGCAGTACTGGATGGACCAATCAGACCTCTGACCTCCCAACCTCTGACATGGCAGAACAGCCTTCCCTTGCTTGGGGCTGTGGGCTCACTCTAAATATTAATGCACTAAGTGAGACTTTACAATGTAATTACTTAAGAATATTGCAATTATGATTAATTAGTGTAAGCTCCTAGGCAATTTAACAATAAATATACTCTAATATAGAAGAACCAAGAAAAGGACTTGATAAAAATACAGAGTGGAGGTACTGGGATCCGTGGAGGGTCAGCTTCCATGGAGTCCTGCGCTGACGGAGAACAAAGACGGAGGCAGCTGGAGGAGACACTGTGTCAGGACACAGTCAGCCCTGGTCCTGGGCCCTGTGCATCCACAGGAGCCTGGGTGTGTCTGCTCAGTGTGTGGAGCCGTCCACCCTCAGGGCCTGTGGACAATGAGGGGACATTCAGTCCCCATGGAGGGGAGCTTTCCCCTGGGAATGGGGACAAGGAGACAGAGCCCAGCAAACCCCTGTGGTCCTGGGGGGCTGTGTGCACACCCAGGACACGCCGCTGTGTGACCTCTGAGCCTGGATCCTCCACTCTGAGTCATCACTGAGATCCTCCTGTGTCGAGCTGTGTATCAGCTGATGGTTATTTTCATTGCTAAGTAGTATTCCATTGACGTACGTTCCCTAGTTTGCTTATTTGTAAAATTAGAACGACTTTTGGGTTATTTGCAGCTTCTAATACACAGATGCTATAAATATTTACACATATTTTTGTATGAATGCAAGGATACCTTCTTCTGCATCAAACACTCCTAGTGGAACCCATGAGATACATGTTAAGTGCATCTTAATTAAATAAGAAAATATGGTTCACTTCTAGAAGAAAGAATAACAGGACACAGAAGGACCTGGAGACGGAAAAGAGCCCAGTCCCTGCTGATATGTCATCTGCACACAGTGTCACCTCCTCATTTGTCTGCAGTGAGAATATGAGAAGTTAGAGCCACAGAGAAAAAGTGAGAATCGTCCTGGATGCAGCTGAGAGCTGAGAGGAAATCCCTGCTCCCAACAGGAAGCCCCTCCTTCCCCCTCACTCTGCACCTGCTCCTGGGCTGCCCCCTGTGGTCCAAGGGTCCTGAGTGCCCCCCTGGTGTCCTGAGCACCCCCTGCAGCCCCGCTCTCCTGTCCCCCACAGGAGGTTAGTGTCTGGGCTCACACTGACTTCCCCTCACTGTGTCTCTCGCACAGTAATACACGGCTGTGTCCTCACTTCTCAGTTGATTCATTTGCAGATACAGCTTGTTCTGAGCATTGTCTCTGGAGATGGTGAATCGGCCCTTCACAGAGTCCGCTTAGTATATGTTACTACTATCAGAATTAATATCTCCGACCCACTCCAGCCCCTTCTCTGGAGCCTGGCGGACCCAGTCCATCCAGGAGTCACTGAAGGTGAATCCAGAGGCTGCACAGGAGAGTCTCAGAGACCCCCCAGGCTGCACCACGCCTCCCCCAGACTCCACCAGCTGCACCTCACACTGGACACCTGCAAACACAAAGACGTCCTGGTCAGGACACTGTCACACGCCCACTGTTTCTCTCTCTCATCCACTCTCGCACTCAGCGTCTCTTGTTCTCCATAAATTACCTCTTAAAATAGCAACAAGGAAAACCCAGCTGAGCACAAACTCCATGGTGAGTGCTCTGTGTTCAGTCCTGATCATGAAATGAGGTCACCTGGGGATCCTCGGTCTGGGCTCCTGTCCCAGAGCTGCAGGGTCAGGGCTGGGCTGGATTTTATGGGCAGAGGGGGCCCTATTTGCATGTCCTCCTACTATATAGGGAGCTCTGGGGTTGGAGACCTGCAGAGAGGGCAGTGCCTCAGTGCAGGTGCGAGTGTCCTGGGAGAGAATCGTGGTCATGGTACCATTTCAATAATGAAATGGAGTCATAATAGGTAGGGGCATGTCCAAGAGTCCACACCTGGTAACAGTGAGCTCAGATCCTGGGGTGAGCACCTAAACACTGTCCCCTAATTCTCCCTGAACGTACTCCAGGGCAGAGTGGGACCTGCCTAGTGAGGGTGCAGACCCCTTGAATATAACGAGAACATGAATGAAAATCTGTATCTGGGGTTATCCAGAAGTCAGGCCTGGGGACAATCCGACATGTGAAAAGAGACCACAGGCTGCAGATCTTGTAGGAGTGGACGTCATGTTCACGGTGACCTTGACCCTGGGTGTCTCTGGCTTCCTGACTTCAAGTAGACAAAGAAGACCGAGTGTTGAGTAGACGCTTCTCTATCCCTGGGACTCAGATATACTGAGAAGTCAGGGAAATTCATGGAGCTGATGGAGAGGCTGTGGGTTTCCAACACCTAGAAGTCCATGTTCAGAGGGTCTGTCTGCATAGACAGTAATGAAAACCTTAAAGAAGTTGTTATAATAGAACAATTAGTGAGATACATGTTAGTCAGAATACTGTGATTAGCGAGAAGGCTCATATTTATGGTTAATCACTCATTTATGAAGCAGTGGCTTTTGCCGTTTTAAATCACAAAGGAAGCCACGGTGATATGAGTTGAACAGATCACACGGGCTGGTCCATCTTACCATGTTATTACTATTATGAGACTTTATTGTAAAAAGGGACAGCTCTGTGTTTCCACAGCGTTTAGATAACAGGGTGTCATGTCCTCATGTAATACACGTGTTTACAGAGCATAGAGATAAAGCCTGGACAGTAGACGAGCCTGGAACCCACCTCCTCATGGGGGACATGGGCTCAGTGGGTCCTGAGCTCCCCAGGTCCTGAGAGCACGTTTTCCTTCAAAGCCCACAGAGGACCAGAGACACAACATCGCCTTCCCCTCATCCAGCCTGGGGGTCGGGTCCCTTCCCGCAGGAGCTCATGGACCCTGCTTTTCACAGGACGTCCCCTCCTCGTTCTCTCTGTCCACAGACCCCGCCCTCTGCTCCTTGGCTGTGAATCCCCCGGGGTCTCCGCTGCACCACAGGTGAGCCTGAGTCCCTCTCCTGTGACGATTCCCCCACTGCAAGAGCCTTCAACAAACCTTCCTTTAAAATTTATAGACTCTAGGAACTGTTCTTCCGTGACAGAGAGAACCAACTGAAGAGCTTTAAGTAGGGTCGGAAGTTGATTGTTATTTTTAAGCTGAAAGACGTTTCAGACTCAATAATCTACAGTCAGGAAACAGGCTGAGGAACGCGCTCTGTTCCAACACGAGCACCTTCCAGCAGGATGAAGGGGGTCCGAGAGCAGAGCACCAGGGCCAGGGGTTGGGTCTGAGCCTCAGAAGGTTGTTCCTGGCCTTGTGCACATGGAGGTCACTGAGATGGTTGTAACTATTGCTTCCGGGTGGGGGTTTCTTTCTCTCTTCCATTTTAACTCTTTGGATGGAAATGCCTGTCCCTGGATGGAAGGCCGGCCCTGCACCTGTGTTGTAGGAGAACATGACTGACTGGTCATGGCCGCAGGTCTGCAGATGGAGAACACTTTGCCCTAATAGTCTCCCACACCTGACTGACAGGTGGAATTGTTACTTATCCAATGGTGATATTCAGATAGATGTTTTACTTGAGGCCCTGCTTTCAGAGTCAGCATTTGGAGGATGTTGGTTTGTGCTGAATGCAATTGGCCTGTGGGGTGGATGAGAACCTGTGGAAGGTGAGGGTGGCTGTGGTCCTGCGAGTCACGCTCACAGCCTGGGGATGTTACGTGGCAAATGGGACTCTGTCATATTTGATTCATGTGGGGATCCTGAGATACAAGCATTTTAGTAGATGACCCAGGTGGGTCCTCCTAGGAGAAGTGTTTCCATCAGAGGGAGGCAGAGGGAGGTTAGGCTCCAGGAGGACAAGAACACACTGTGACCTCTGAGGTCAGGGACCGATTCCTGGCTGTGGAGATGGAGGAAGAGGCCACGGGACCAGGAAAGCAGTTCTAGTCCCTCGAAAAGACCAGGAAACAGGCTCCCCTGTGTGACGATGGAGAAACTGACAACACACCGACTCAGAGATGAACAGGCCATCAACAGGATCCTGAGGAGACACCTGGTCTTCAGGACCTGCACGTCCAACCCCACAGGAATCTCCTCACAGCTGCAGGACAGCTGTTCTAGGAGGAAACACACTGAAGGAGAACAGACCAGTGTTGGTGAGTGTGGGGAGAGAGGGACCCTTGCACTCTCTCGGTGGGAAGGTAAGATCCTGCAGCCACATGGAAACAGCGTGTTGGTTACTCCAAAATGAGATTAGAAACCCTGTGTGATTGAGCAGTGAGCTCCCAGGTGTTCATGGAATAATAAACCCAGGACCTGGAGAGGTGTTGCACAGCTCTGTTCATTGCAGCCGTGATCAGTGTAGTCTAGACGTGGAAACATCTCTGTCCATCATTGGGTGAGTGGACAAACATGTGCGATATTCTCAGGGCGGAATATTACTCAGCCTTAAATCACAGGGAAACCCTGCACAATCCCCAGCCTGGATGACACTAGAAGACACTGTGCTCTGTGAAATAAAGCCGTCAGGGAAAGACAAATTGTGTCTGATTCCACCTACACTGGGGACTGAATTAGGTTTCCTTCCAGAAGAGTGTGCAGGAGCCCAGACCTGGGTGTGGTGGAGGCTCTGGCAGGAGACGGGATAGTGGAGGGTCGGCTGCCCTGGAGTCCTGCGCTGACGGAGAACAAAGACGGAGGCAGCTGGAGGAGACACTGTGTCAGGACACAGTCAGCCTTGGTCCTGGGCCCTGTGCATCCACAGGAGCCTGGGTGTGTCTGCTCAGTGTGTGGAGCCGTCCACCCTCAGGGCCTGTGGACAATGAGGGAACATTCAGTCCCCACGGAGGGGAGCTTTCCCCTGGGAATGGGGAGAAGGAGACAGAGCCCAGCAAACCCCTGTGGTCCTAGGGGGCTGTGTGAGCACCCAGGACATGCCCCTGTGTGATCTCTGAGACTGGATGGTCCACTCTGAGTCATCACTGACATCCTCCTGTGTCGAGGTGAGTATCATTTGATAGTTATTTTCATTGCTGAGTAGTATTCTGTTGATCAATTTTCCCTAGATTGTTTTTTCTTAAATTAGAAGGACTTTTAGGAAGTTTGTATTTTCTAACTCACAGATGCTACAAATATTTGGATACATTTCTGTATGAACACAATGATTTGTTCTTCTGGAGCAAATACTCCTGGTGGAACCGCTGCAATACATGTTAAGTATATATTTAATTTAATAAAGGTATGCTGTTCACTTTGTCAGGAAAGAAGACCAGGAAATTGAAGAACAGGGAGAGGGAAAAGAGCCCAGTCACTGACGATGTGTCATCTGCACACACAGTGTCACCTCCTCACTTGTCCGCAGTGAAAATATGAGAAGTTAGAGCCACAGAGAAGAAGCGAGAGTTGTCCTCCATACAGCTGAGAGCTGAGAGGAAATCCCTGCTCCCAACAGGAAGCCCCTCCTTCCCCCTCACTCTGCACCTGCTCCTGGGCTGTTCCCTGTGGTCCAAGGGTCCTGAGCGCCCCCTGGTGTCCTGAGCGCCCCCTGCAGCCCCGCCCTCCTGTCTCCCTCAGGAGGTTTGTGTCTGGGCTCATACTGACTTCCCCTCACTGTGTGTGTCGCACAGTAATACACAGCTGTGTCTTCAGTGGTCACGGAGCTCAGCTGCAGGGAGAACTTGTTCTTGGACATGTCCATGGAGATGGTCATGCGGCTCTTGAGGGACGGGCTGTAGTAAGTTCTACCATTATAATATATGTACCCCACCCACTCCAGCGCCTTCCCTGGTTTCTGGCGGATCCAGCTCCAGTAGGTAACACTGTCTACTGAGTCCCCGGAGACATTGCAGGTGAGGGAGAGATTCTGCGAGGGCTCCAGCCGTCCTGGGCCTGACTCCTGCAGCTGCACCTGGGACAGGACACCTGGGGACAAGGAACATCGAGCCCTGTCAGTCACGTGCCGTCACAAACACCCCAAAAAGAACTGTCTGACCTCGGGGACCTTCACCTTGGGGGGCTGTCACCAGGCACAGGAGAAGACCCAGCAGTCTCATCTTCTTCTAGACCACAGCTCTGCCTTCCCCCTGTGTGAGGAGGGAGCTGTGAGCCTCTCCAGCCCAGGGGAGGATTTACCCTGGAGCTTGGGGAGAAATTTGCATGTGGGGCAGCCTGTTCCTTATAAGTGGAGGGACTGAGGTCAGGCTGCCCTGGTCCTTCTGGGGCCCTGTGGGGGCACCTCTTCCCTTGAACTTACTCACCATGTAAGTCAGGGAAAGGGGATCACTTGATTCATGAGATCTATGGAGTCAGTTTAATCGAATTTCTTAGATCTGATAAATGGTGGATGGGTTGAGTAGATTATATTTTTAATTTCTCATGCATCTTTCAAATAGATGTAAAGGGATTACATTTTTCCAGGTAGTTTCTTAAACCCAACCTTCTAATATATACACAATTGTTAAATATTTTATGAAGAGTACTATTTTTTTTATCCTCACCCGAGGACATTTTTCCATTTTTTGTTCAGATAGAGTGGGAAGGAGAGAGAGGAAGAGAGAGAGAGATAGAGAGAAACATCGACGTGAAAGGGACACATCGAGTGGCTGCCTCCCGCACGACCCAACCACTGCCAGAGACACATTGCAACTGAGGTACCTGCCCTTAGTGGGAACTGAAGCCGGGTTTCTCTGGACCGCACTGCGACCCTCTAACCGCTGAGCCAAACTGGCCCGGGCAACAATAGTATTTTTATAAACATAATTTCATATATACAATGTCTCCTTTCTCTGAAAATCTCAAAATAAAGGGCATTCATTCTCCGTATCTTAGATGTTTATTTATGTTTCATGGTGATCCAAGGAACTATATCCCAAGAACTATTTAATGGGAGATCCTAATTTTTTTCTTTATTTTGTTTTGTTTGGTTAAAATGATATTCATTATAAGTCTGAGTAACAGGATACGACATGCCATTTTTTAGGTTATTGTTGGAAAAATCATTTACACTCTTTACCAAACACCTTCAGCAGCTAAGTAAGATGGACCCTGGTTAGTACTTGCATGAGAGCCCCTTGAATCTTGATGTTGAAAATTGGTAATTCTGTCTTTGAGGCCCTCCTCAGACTCTTGCCTTGTGCAAGTCCATGGCTTACTGAAGAGACCTCCATCTAATTATAGCAGACATAATCATGTTTATACATGGATAAATGATATAAAATAGAAAGACTGATTATGGATTAGTACAATTCAGATTCTTTTATATGATGAAATATTAAAGGCAGTAGATTAACTGATCTGATTTCAGTCTAGTGTTATCAGTGATGTTGGGGCTCAAAGGGGAGGTGGTTGGAGAGGATTCCCATCATAGCTTTGCTCGTAGGTAAGAGAACTTTAATCCTGACAGGAACCCTCACTCTCACCCCCTCCCTGTGCCCCTGGGGATGGTCACTGAAGTTAGAGGTGCTGTGCCCTCCCACTCACCATATAATGTCCTTAATGTGTAATGCACACTTTCTCCCATCAGACATATGACTTGGAAACCTATTTTCTCTTTGTAGACTTGTCTTAACATTACCTTAATGGAATATGTGCTGGGAAAATGTTTTCATTTTTAACAATGTTCGATTCATCACTACTTGATTTAATGGGATATGTTTTTTTTTTATGTTTTAGGTAACAACTCACCAGAAAATTGTCACTCTCCATTGCTCATGGGAGGGGAAACCCTGTTATGAACACAGCGGACACTAAACCCAATAGAGAAATGAAGGTTGGAATCCTTAATATCATTGAAATCTGTTTGCTCTGCCCTCTGATCAGGAGACCAACCTCCCACGGCATGAAGTCCTGATTCATTTCAAAGATTAATTTAGTTTACTGAACTTTACACTGTGAATTTCCCTACAGCATGTAGCATAGAAGACTAGACTAACCCCTGAGAAATTATATCATGTAGACATCAGGCAGACGAGGAAGGAACCTCAAAGGACGTGAGAGAGATGCAGAGTAGAGATGACAGAGACAGGATCCCAGAGGGTATTTCACGAGGATGAAAGTGACCAGGAGGACGAAGGTGCAGAGAGGTCGTGAGAGGGAGACATGAGGAGATGAACTGGAGCTGACGTCCGGGAAAGTGAATGTCCCAGTGAGAGCCCTGCATGGAGCTGTGTGTGCAGGACTCACATGGGACAGTGAGAGAGCGAGGCCCTGGCAAGTGTGGGGACCTGGAGTGAGCTCAGACACAGGGCGTGTGGACACACTGACTCTCCCTCTGTGGACACTGCTTCCCAGTCACAGGGTGGAGAGGATGCCCGGGGTGCTCAGACTTTCAAGGAGACAATTCGGTCCCATGGGAACCTAGTGAAATAATGGTTTCTGAGCCTGAACATGACTCGTCTGGGAAAGAGAATGTCGACACCATCGTGGTCCTCAGAGAGATGAGGGAACACAGGGCCCAGGACAAGGGGGAGGGTCCCTGGGACCCTGAACCGCAGGAAGAGCAGGAGCTCCCTGAGCACCCCAGGTAGCTGTTCTCAGCCCCTCCCTGCGCGGTTCCTGCGCGTTGTTCCAGGGTCGGTGGGTCCCCAGCGCCCCCTGCTGGTCCTGAGGGGTCTGTGGGGGTCCAGAGCGCCCCCTGGTGTCCTGACCCCTCCTGGTGGACCTGAGCGTCTCCTGCAGCTCAGCTCCTTCTGTCTCCCGCACGGTATGTGTCTGGATCATACAGACGTCCTGATCAGGAAAATGTCACATGTCCAGTGTTTGTCTCACTCATATTCATTCACACAGTCTCTGTCTCTAGTTCTCCATAAATTACCTCCTAAAACAGCAACACGGAAAACCCAGCTGAGCCCAAACTCCATGGTGAGTGGTCTGTGTTCAGTCCTGATCAGGGAAGGAGAACTTCTAGGGAACCGGGGCTGGGCTCCTGTCGCAGAGCTGCAAGGTTGGGGCTGGGCTGATTCCCATGACCTGAGAGGGCCCTATTTGCACGCCCTCCTATTGTATAGGGAGCTCTAGGGTTGGACGTCAACATAAAGGACATGGTTTCAGAGTGTGGTGTGTCCAAGGGCACATGTCTGTGAAAGACTAGCCCTGGTGTCTGGGCTTCTGTTCTTTTAAACTGGACCCAACTGCTTCTCTGAATGGCCTCCTGACAGGCGGACATGCCAAATGAAGGTTTCAGTGCTACCTGGCTGGACACTGGAGCAAGTTAAAATGTGATGATGGTGCTACATAGGGGGCAAAATTAATGTAATAGGAACCTAAAAGAACAAGTACGGTTTTAAATATTATATCTTAGAAGGCTCCCTGTATGAACACAGGAAGGTGATCAACCATCACACCCAGAGGACAATTAATATGTGGGAACTTCATGTTCAGCACATGGGAAATTCCATCTCACACTGTTTCCCCTACACATTGTTCAGAGGATAAACTAACAGCAGAGTGTGAACCTTGAGACTGTGGACCAATGTTGGGGGACAGTGGGTGTCTGTGTGGGCCACTGGGAAGCAGAGCATGAACTACAGAGAAGCAGACAGTGCTTCCGGGTCTGAGTCCTTCAGGGCGTTCGGAGCTGAATGCGCAACAGCTTCACGACCTCCTTTGTGGGGTTTATTATGTAGACTCTGCTGGACCAGTTTCAGTCACCGGGGATGGAGAGAATCTCAGTCATGGTCAGGTGTGTTTAGGTAAAGCTGTAGGTAGAGGTTTGTGAGTAATTAAGGTTAGGTCGTCAAAATGTTGTTGGAAACCTGATGTGTGCATGTGACAATTGGGAATGCTGTCACCATGTCTGTACCAGATGAGAGTCAACTGGGACAGGAACCTGACTCAGGGCAACATTTGGTAATATGCTACCTGGGTGCATGAATGGGGGGGATTTACCAAGACTGAGGACACACACGTCCAGGGTCCTTGTTTCATTAGGTTCTAATTTTCTTTTGTTCTTTTTTTTTCCAGCCAGTTCAAATGTTCTTTCCACTGAAATAGCCACACACATGTCCTAGAGTCATGAAGACACCTTGTTGAGAGTGTGCAGGAGCAGAAATCATGTACTTTCCTTCTTTCCTAAATTCATTTTCAAGTTCTATCAATATCATGGGGCAGCTTTTCGGATTTTGAATACCTATGGTCATGTCACATGTGCAGAGATAACGAGAAACATTTTAACTTGTTTCTTTCTGATTTAGTCATTTTTAAAATTTCTTTTCTTCCCTAATTATTCTGACAAAATCTACCAGTTCTAGGGAATAGAAGCAGTCACAGGGGTGCCCTTGTGCTGGTCCTGACCTTAGAAGAGTAGTGTTGGAATTTTCTTTGTGCAGCATGATGTCACTTGTTGGCTTCTCAAATGTGGCCTTGCTCTGTTGATATACATCTTTCTGTACCTAATTTATGAATAATTATAATCATGAAGAGATTTTCCATTTATTAAATGCTTTCCTGTGCATCTATTTATATGATGGTATCGTTTATCCTTCAATCTGTGAATGAGGTGTAGCACATTTACTAGTTTACAAACATTGAGCTGTGCTTGCATTCTAGTTCGATATCATACTCCTTTGTGGTCAATGGTCTCTTAATGTGCTGTGACGTTTCCTCGTACATTGTGAGAAATTTTGCACCTATGTTAATCAGAAATATTGATTTGTTATTTTATGTCCTTACTTGGCTTTCACAGGAGTGTCCTGGTCAACTCCGTTCATTTTTTCGGAATTGTAGTTTCTTCTTTTAATTCTTGGAGGAATTCAAAAAGGATTGATTAAAAAGTTATAAATTCTTGCCTCAGTCAGTTGTTCTCAGATGATAGAGTCATCCTGAGTACCAAATTTTCAAGGGTTCGATCTGGGGTCAAAGGCACATACCTGAATTGCCTGCTCTGGGTCCTGCGAGAGGCAATCTCTGATGTGTATCTCTCACATTGATGTTTCCTCTCCCTCTCCCTTCCTCCCTTCCACTCTATCTAAATTCATGGTAAAATATTATCGGGGGAGAGTTAGCAACAACAACAAAAGTTATGAAATCTTCTTTGAATTTTTGGTAGAATTCATCCTTATGCCTACTTCGTTGTGATCGTTGAGATGTTGTAAGGTTTTCATAGCAATTATTTTTAAAAATTCATAGCAGTTTGGCAATGTTGAAATCAAATTCCTAATTTGAGCATCTACTAAGTGGACTCTAAATTACAACTCTTGATAATCACAAGGTGTGGGCAGTGTGGAAATTTCAGGTGTTTGCAGACCACATGTTTATTTCATATGCCATCCAAGAAATCATATAAAACTGTATTTTCCGGTATAGAATTCATAAAGTGTCTTAGTCCTGAGAATGCACCTCCCTTAAATCCAACTCCAGGAGCACAAGGAACAGGACTCAGCCGCTGCTCTCTGAAATCCCTGTGGTTTGTGCTGAAGACACAGCTGTGCTCGTCTCCCAGACCCTGGGTAACAGCGATGACCCTTAGGCAGAGCCATTGCTGGGAGATGCAGTGGTGTTTGACCGAAAGTTCGGTTCAGGAAATTCTTGACATTTTTCTTGGTTTTATCTGAAATGCAGGGAGGTTTCCTGGACAGACTCAAATTGAATGCTGACAGTTTCCCGAGGCTCAGCAACCTTCTGCATTTTTTCTTCTCCAAGTAAAAATTCTGCCTGTGGTGCATGTAAGAATGATGCTAATAATAGGAAAAAGTTTTAAGACACAGATTAGTCAGTGGCTGACACAGAATCATAGGTCTAGAGAGACTCTTGGAGGAATCCTAGACCCTGAGAGGAAACAGCCATAAACACCCAGCTCCTGCACCTGCTCCTGGGGTTGCAACAGAGTCCGTGGATCCTGAGCGCCCCCTGGTGTCCCAAGCGCTCCCTGCAGCCCCGCCCTCCATCTCCCTCAGGAGGTTTGTGTCTGGGCTCACACTGACTTCCCCTCACTGTGTCTCTCACACAGTAATACACAGCTGTGTCCTCAGTGGTCACGGAGCTCAGCTGCAGGGAGAACTGGTTCTTGGAAGTGTCTCTGGAGATGTAGGTGCGGCTCTGGAGGGACGGGTTGTAGTAAGTGCTGCCACCACTATCGATGTACCCCAGCCACTCCAGCTCTTTTCCAGGTTTCTGGCGGATCCAGCACCATTCGTGACCACTGGCGATGGTGTAACCAGAGACAGCGCAGGTGACGGAGAGGTTCTGCGAGGGTTTCACCAGTCCTGGGCCCGACTCCTGCAGCTGCACCTGGGACAGGACACCTGGGGACAAGGAGCATCAGGCCCTGTCAGTCACGTGCAGTCACAACCCCCCCACAGAACCCTGTCTGACCTCTGAGACCCTCACCTTGGGGAGTTGTCACCAGGCAAAGGAGAAGACCCAGCAGTCTCATCTTCTTCTAGACTACAGCTCTGCCTTCCTCAGAGACCTCAGTTCTGTGTGAGGAGAGAGTTGTGAACCTCCCCAGCCCAGGGGAGGATATACCCTGGGGCTTGAAAATAAATTTGCATGTGGGGCAGCCTGTTCCTTATAAGAGGGGGCACTGAGGTCAGGCTGCCCTGATCCTTCTGGGTCCCCTATTGGAGTACCTCTTCCTTGGAAGTCAGTCACCATCTAATTCAGAGGTAAGGGATCAGCTAGTTGATGAGACCTATTGCACTCCGGTTAATGGACATGGTCATCTCTGGTAAAGTGTGCACTAGATGAGTAGATTATATTTTAAATTTCTCATGCATCTATCCAATAGATTTAGGCGGGTTAACATTTTCCAAGGTAGTTTCTTAAACTCTAGTTTTTCATGTATACCCAACTGTCAAATATTTTTCATAAACAATTACATATTTATAAATATAATTTTATATATACAAATTATATTTACCAAAAATATTGACCTTGCTTTGAAAATCACAAAATAGAGGACACCTATTCTCAGCATCCTTTTCATTTAATGCATAATGTAACATTTATCCATGGAACTGTTCTAAGAACATGTCATTGGGAGACCCGTGATTATTTGGTTTTTCATTGTTGAAATAATATTTTTTACAAGTTCTGAGTAACACTATACTACATACATTTATTAAGGTTTGGTAGAAACATTGTTCTTACAAGCTCTGCCAAACACGTTCACTAGCTAAGCAGGATCGGTCCTGGTTAGTGCATGGATGGGAGACCCTGGATTCTCGATGTTGAAAATTTGGTCAATGTGCCTTTGTCCCTTAAACTCCCCCCTTGTGCAAGCCCACGGCACATTGCAGAGGATCCCAACAAATAATATCAGACATAATCCTATTTTACTTGGATAAATGATTTGAAATAAGAGACTGATTATTCGTGTGTACAGTTCTGAATCATTCATATGTGGAAATTGTAAAGGCAGCAGATTAACTGACCTGTGTTCTCAGTGTAATATTTTCACTGATGTTGGGGTTCAGAGGGAGGCAATTGTAAAGGTTTTCTAGCTGAGATTTGCTCATAAGAAAGGGAACATTACACCCTCAATGGCAGCTGAATGAGAGGAAGAACTCTAGTTCTGTCCATTGGCAGGGATTCATGAACTCAGCATTCTGTTCCCAACCTCTAGGCTGCATTGAAAAATGACCAGTCTGTATTTTTATTAAGCCTTAAAACTTTATGTGCATTTGGTGCCAACTTTTTTCTAGAGCTGTATCAAAAACAGCAAACTTGTACTCACATCACAATGTAATTTTGATAGGAACATTTTATTATTTTTACAAGGCAGAATTGGGTCTAGCAGTTGAATTAAACTTAGTAATTATGTGCTCAAAAAAAAAAAAAAAAACAAAGAAAGAAAGAAAGGGAACATTAACCCTGACAGGACCCCTCAGTGGGGCCAACCTGTTCCCTGGGGATGGTCGCTGTGGTCAGAGGTGCTGGGCTCTCCCACTGCACACACAGCACCCTGAGGTAGGATGAAAACGCTCTCCCATCAGACCTGTGACTTCGAAAAACATCATTTCTGTGTAACTTGTCTTTTCATTCCCTAAATGAAATATTTGGTGGAAAATGTTTTTAATTTTAACAATGTCCAGTTCAGCACTCTTTTCTTTAATGGGTCATGTTTTGTGTGTTCTATGTGACAACTCACCAGGAAACTGTCCCTCTCCATTGTCCATGGTAGGCGAAACCATGATATGAACACAGTGGACGAGTGGACATAAAACCCAATAGAGTAACGAAGGCTGGAATCCTTCATATTATTGAAATCTAGTTTGTTGTGTTCTCTGACCAGGAGACGAACTTCCGATGGCATGAAGCCCTGATTCATCTCAAATATTAATTCACTTGACTGGACTTTACATTGTGACTTTCACTACAGAATGTGGCATAGAAAACTAGACTCACCCCTGAAAAATTATATCATGTAGACGTCAGGCAGACGAGGAAGGAACCTCAAAGGACGTGAGGAAGGTGCTGAGCAGAGATGACAGAGACAGGATCCCAGAGGGTATTTCACGAGGATGAAAGTGACCAGGAGGACGAAGGAGCAGAGAGGTCGTGAGAAGGAGACGTGAGGAGATGACCTGGAGCTGACGTCCGGGAAAGTGAATGTCCCAGTGAGAGCCCTGCATGGAGCTGTGTGTGCAGGACTCACGTGGGACAGTGAGAGAGCGAGGCCCTCGCGAGTGTGGGGACCTGGAGTGAGCTCAGACCCAGGGCGTGTGGACACACTGACTCTCCCTCTGTGGACACTGCGTCCCAGTCACAGGGTGGAGAGGATGCCCGGGGTGCTCAGTCTTTAAAGAGACAATTGGGTCCCATGGGAACCTAGTGAGATAATAGTCCCTGAGCCTGCACATGGCTTGTCTGGGAAAGAGAATGTTGTGGACCCCATCGTCGTCCTCAGTGAGATGAGGGAACACAGTGCCCAGGACAAGGAGGACGGTCCCTGGGACCCTGAACCTCCGGAAGAGCGGGAGGACCCTGAGCACCCCAGGGAGCTGTGCTCAGCCCCTCCCTGCGCGGTTCCTGCGAGATGTTCCCTGGTTGGTGGATGCCCTAAGGCCCCTGCTAGACGTGAGTTGTCTGCGGGGTCCAGAGCGCCTCCTGGTGTCTTGACCCCTCCTGGTGGACCTGAGGGTGTCCTGCAGCTCAGCCCCTCCTGTCTCCCTGCAGGGAGTTTGTGTCTGGATCATAGAGACCCCTGGTCAGGAAAATGTCACATGTCCAGTGTTCATCTCACTAATACACATTCGCATACTCTGTGTCTCTAGTTCTCCATACAAACCTCTTAAAATAGCAACACGGACAACCCAACTGAGCCCAAACTCCATGTTGAGTATTCTGTGTTCAGTCCTGATCAGGGAAGGAGAACATCTGGGAACCGGGGGCTGGGCTCCTGTCCCAGAGCTGCAGGGTCAGTGCTGGGCTGGTTTTCATGGGCTGAGGGGCCCTATTTGCTTGTCCTCCTACTATAGAGGGAGCTCTGGATGCTGGCAGAAAGGACACAGTTTCAGAGTGTGGTGTGTCCAGGGTCATATGTCTCAGTAGAATTAGCCCTGGTATCGGGGCCCCTGCTCCTCCCAACTTGACCCAAATGATTCCCTGAATGACCTCCAGACAGGGGACATGCCCAGTGAGGGTTTCAGTGCTACCTGGGTGGACGCTGGACCATGGTAAATGTGATCCTGGTACATCACAGCAAGAAAAACTGAAGTAATAGGAAACTAAAATAAAGGGTGCCATTTTATTTTATTTTTTTTTGTTATCAAAATTGCTATTTATTAATCTATTGGCCTGTTGTCCCGTCTCCAGGAGGGTGAATAATTGCGGTCTTGGAGAGGTGTGAGCGATGATCTAGCTTAGCTTCATCTTCTCAACTTTGGGAGAAGATGAAGTTGAAGGTGAGACTATTACATTGTCTTTTTTTTTTTTGAAATACCGTAGAAGGGAGCAGGAAATGTCGGGCACTTTGTGGCAAGCTTGGAGGCAGTTAGAGCGGCAGGTGGCCTCTGGCCACATATTTGGGGTAACAGCTCTGTTTCATTCACACCTGGGGAGCTCCAGGCTCCCTTCCCGACACCTGGCCTGGAAGGAGTGCACTGAGGTCACCGCGCTGTGTCCTGATTACAGACAAATTCAATGGGAGTCCCTGTTTCTGCATAATAGCTTTTCTCATCTTTCCCTTTCAACTGTATGTTGATTTCTCTCATGTTTTTTCATATATTACAGGTGGTTCTATGCATCTCGGGGTTCTGACCAAGGGTGCAGTTTTAACTATCATCTCTTAGAAGGCCACCTGTATGAACCCAGGAAGGTGGTCCACCATCACACCCAGAGGGAGAGTAACATGGTCATTTCATGTACAGGAGATGGAAGGTCCCTCTGACACTGTTTCCCCTGCACAGTGTTTGGAGGACAAATTGAGAATGAATGTGACCCTAGAGCCAGTGGACCAATGTTGGGGGACAGTGGGCATCTCCGTGGGTCCCTGGGAAGCAGAAGCGTGAACTACAGAGAAGCAGACAGGGCTCCTGGGTCCGAGTCCTTCAGGGAGTTTGGAGCTGGATGTGCAGCAGCTGCACGGCCTCCTGTGTGGGGTTTGTTCTCTAGACTCTGCTGGACCAGGTTCAGTCACTGGGGATGGAGAAGAACCTCAGTCATGACCAGGTGAGTTTAGGTAAAGATGTGGGAGTAATTAAGTTTAGGATAGAGAAATGTATTTATGGAAATTCTTGATGCATATAACAGAGAATAACAGATCTAAATAAAACATTATAAAAATGTGTTTTCTCTATCCATTGTTTACAGAATGAATAAGTCATTCAAATAACCTCCGATTATTGCAGCTGATTTATCTGATTTTCTATAAATTGGTCAGCCTGGTGGTTCAGCCATGTGCTCACCATCAGAATCTGTGTCCATGTGGACATCTGACGTGGTCCAAACCAGGGTGGCAGGAGACAAGTTCATTCCTGGTTACTCAGAAGTGCATTTCAGATTCTTTCCTTGTCTATACACGACCCTGGGGAATGCTGTCCCCACGTCCACACACAGGGAGTTACCTGGAGCATGACGTCTCCTGTTGTGGGTGTCACTGGGCAGAGCTGGGAAGAGCTGCTCCCAGGTACATGGATGGGAACCAACAAGCCAGGGGCCACACTCCCAGGTCTCTTGTTCTTTATGTCGTGAGTTCCCCCCTCACAGAGCAAGTTCTCAGTGTCTCATATCACTTTCTCAGAAATAACCACATATGGTAAACTAGCCATTAATATACAAACAGGTGGCTTGGAAATTACCATCCTCTTTACTCAGCCATAGAAAGAAGGAAATCGTACCCTTTGTATCAACGTGGATGGACCTAGACTAGAGGGACTTATGCTAAGTGAAGAAAGTCAGACAGAGAGAGACATACACCTTGTGGTTTCACTGATATGAGGAATCTACAGAACACAGTAAATAACAGGCAGAATAGAAACAGACCCACGGACTCAGGGAACAGACTGATGGTCCCAGAGGGAGGGCAGTTGGGAGCCTGGGTGAGAGGGGAAGGGACTAAGAAGCACAGAGGGGCAGTCAGACAGCAGTGACAGGATGTGAAGTGCAGCCCAGGGAACAGTCAGTCGTATTGTCATAACTGGGTGTGGGGCCAGGCGGGCACTGGAACTATTGGTGCCTCACTTCATAAATCATATGATGTCTGACCATGTGGCTGAGCACCAGAAACTAATATAAAATAACATAGACTGGCAACGGGAATGGAAAAAAAGAAAAGAAAAAAGGGAATTGACCCTCACTCCAGTGAGAATAAACCAAGGGTGTGGTGGGTGGTGACCCAGACAGGAGACAGGGCTGAATTCCAGGACTGTGCTCACAGGTGCATCTTCACTGGGAAAGTTCTGACATTGTTAGAGTCATTAGAGGCTCCCACTGAGAACCTTGACCTGAAATTATTCGCTGAGAGTTCAGATCTCAATAACAAACTGAAGGCAGTGATCCAGAACTTACTTCAACAATCAGACATGTTGAGGAGTCTTTCCTGTGCTTCCTAGAAATTCCAAACGTGATACACGTTCCATGTCCCCTGTCTGTGTTTGTCCTCAGCCTGGACATCTGCACAAGCTGTCGTGGGTCCCTCTGCCTCTGCCTTGTGCCAACTGCTCTCGGTTCTATGAGCATGATGCCAAGTCAAGAACTGTCACCAAGGGGACTTTTATTTCAAGCTTTGGGGTCACACACCTCTGGTGCCCACTGTCCAGCAGACAGGTGTCATCCTTCTGGCTGGTTGGGACCCTCAGTTTGAGGGGCTGAGCTGCACTGTTGAGTTAGCAGAGCCTCTAGTTAGACTGAGGAGACGTGGGTGAGAAGACTTGATGATAAATCGTGTTTTGGGCACAAGATTGTCTGAAAGAGAATCTCGGTCATTTGTCCGTGTGAGAAAGATGTCTCACTTTAAAACAGACTTTTCTAATTCAGAGACGTAAGAGGTAAGAGCAGACTCAGGAACCCAGAGAGGTTCCCGGAGGGAAACTGTGACATGAAGAGGAAACCACACGGGAAACCAGCCCAAACCTCCAACTGCACCTGCTCCTGGATGGTCCTTGTGTTCAGGACCCTGAGCGCCCCCTGGTGGTCGCAGCCTCTCCTGCAGGGAGGTTTGTGTCTGGGCTCACACTGACTTCCCCTCACTGTGTCTTTCGCACAGTAATACACGGCTGTGTCTTCGGCTCTCAGGCTGTTCATTTGCAGATACAGCATGTTCTTGGAGTTGTCTCTGGAGATGGTGAATCGGCCCTTCACAGAGTCCGCATAGTATGTGTTACTACCACTCCAACTAATGAGTGAGACCCACTGCAGCCCCTTCCCTGGAGCCTGGCGGACCCAGTGCATTGCATAGTCATCAAACGTGAATCCAGAGGCTGCACAGGAGAGTCTCAGAGACCCCCCAGGCTGCACAACGCCTCCCCCAGACTCCACCAGCTGCACCTCACACTGGACACCTGCAAACACAAAGAAGTCCTGGTCAGGAAACTGTCACACGTCCATTCTTTCTCTCATTCACTCACACACTCAGTGTCTATTTTTCTCCACAAATTACCTCTTAAAATAGCCACAAGGAAAACCCAGCTGAGCCCAAACTCCATGGTGAGTGCTCTGTGTTCAGTCCTGATCAAGGAATGGGGACACCTGGGGATCCTCAGTCTGGGCTCCAGTCCCAGAGCTGCAGGGTCAGAGCTGGGATGGATTTTATGTGCAGAGGGGGCCCTATTTGCATGTCCTCCTAGTATATAGGGAGCTCCGGGGTTGGAGACCTGCAGAGAGGGCAGTGCCTCAGTGCAGGTGCGAGTGTCCTGGGGGAGAATCGTGGTCATGAGAACATTTCAATAATGAAATGGAGTCATAATAGGTAGGGGCATGTCCAAGAGTCCACACCTGGTAACAGTGAGCTCAGATCCTGGGGTGAGCACCTAAACACTGTCCCCTAATTCTCCCTGAACCTACTCCAGGGCAGAGTGAGACCTGCCTAGTGAGGGTGCAGACCCCTTGAATATAACGAGAACATGAATGAAAATCTGTATCTGGGGTTATCCAGAAGTCAGGCCTGGGGACAATCCGACATGTGAAAAGAGACCACAGGCTGCAGATCTTGAAAGAGCGGACGTCATGTTCAAGGTGTGTTGGTGACCTTGACCCTGGGTGTCTCTGGCTTCCTGACTTCAAGTAGACAAAGAAGACAGAGTGTTGATTAGATGCTTTCCTATCCCTGGGACTCAGATATACTGAGAAGTCAGGGAAATTCATGGAGCTGATGGAGAGGCTGTGGGTTTCCAACACCTAGAAGTCCATGTTCAGAGGGTCTGTCTGCATTGACAGTAATGAAAACCTTAAAGAAGTTGTTATAATAGAACAATTAGTGAGATACATGTTTGTCAGAATACCTGTGATTAGCGAGAAGGATCATATTTATGGTTAATCACTCATTTATGAAGCAGAGGCTTTTGCCGTTTTAAATCACAAAGGAAGCCACGGTGATATGATTTGAACTGATTACACGGGCTGGTGATCTTACCATGTAATTACTATTATGAGACTTTATTGTTAAAAGGGACAGCTCTGTGTTTCCACAGCGTTTAGATAACAGGGTGTCATGTCCTCATGTAATACACCTGTTTACAGAGCATGAAGATAAAGCCTGGACAGTAGACGAGCCTGGAACCCACCTCCTCCTTGGGGACATGGGCTCAGTGGGTCCTGAGCTCCCCAGGTCCTGAGAGCACGTTTTCCTTCAAAGCCCACAGAGGACCAGAGACTCCTCATCGCCTTCCCCTCATCCAGCCTGGGGGTCGGGTCCCTTCCTGCAGGAGCTCTATGGACCCTGCTGTTCACAGGACGTCCCCTCCTCTTTCTCTCCATCCACGGACCCCGCCCTCCGCTCCTTGGCTGTGAATCCCCTGGCGTCTCCGCTGCACCACAGGGGAGCCTGTGTCCCTCTCCTGTGGCGATGCCCCCACTGCAAGAGCCTTGAACAAACCTTCCTTTAAAATTTATAGACTCTAGGAAATGTTCTTCCGTGACAGAGAGAACCAACTGAAGAGCTTTAAGTAGGGCCGGAAGTTGAGGGTTATTTTTAAGCTGAAAGACGTTTCAGACTCAATAATCTACAGTCAGGAAACAGGCTGAAGAACGCGCTCTGTTCCAACACGAGCACCTTCCAGCAGGAGGAAGGGGGTCCGAGAGCAGAGCACCAGGGCCAGGGGTTGGGTCTGAGCCTCAGAAGGTTGTTCCTGGCCTTGTGCTCATGGAAGTCACTGAGATGGTTGTAACAATTGCTTCTGGGTGGGGGTTTCTTTCTCTCTTCCATTTTAACTCTTTTTTTTTTAATTTATTTTTTTTTATTAATTTATTTTTGTTACAGATGTTTCTCCTTTTTTTCCCCATTGAAACCCTCCTCCCCATTCCCCCACCCTGTCCCCAGCTTTGTTGTCCATGTCCATCACTTATGCATACATGTGCATAAGTTCTGTGGTTTATCTCTTCCCTCCCCCCCCACCCCCTCTCCTGAGGGGTGTCAGTTTATACCCTACTTCCACGTCTCTGGGTCTACCCTGTTCCTCAGACTGCTATCTTCATTATATTCCACAAATAAGTGAGATCATGTGATATTTGTCTTTCTCTGCTTGGCTTGTTTCGCTTAGGATAATACTCTCGAGGTCCCTCCACGTCGTCTCAAAGGATAAGAGATCTTTCTTTCTTACAGCTGCATAGTACTCCATTGTGTATATGCACCACAGCTTTTTTATCCATTCATCCACTGATGGACACTTGGGCTGTTTTCAGATCTTAGCTATTGTAAATAGTGCTGCTATGAACATGGGGGTACATGTATTTTTTCTGATTGGTGTTTCAGGCTTCTTAGGGTATATTCCTAGGAGTGGGATCACTGGGTCAAATGGCAATTCAATTTTTAATTTTTTGAGGTAACACCATAGTGTTTTCCACCGTGGCTGCACCAGTCTGCATTCCCACCAGCAGTGTACTAGAGTCCCCTTTTCTCCACACCCTCGCCAACACTTGTTGTTTGATGATTTGTTGATGGCGGCCATTCTGACAGGTGTGAGGTGATACCTCATTGTTGTTTTAATTTGCATCTCTCTGATGATTAATGATGTTGAGCATTTCTTCATATGTCTCTTAGCCATTTGTATGTCCTTTTTGGAGAGGTGTCTATTTAGTTCCTCTGCCCATTTTTTAATTGGGTTCTTTGTCTTCCTTTTGTTGAGTTGTATGAGCACTCTGTGTATTTTGGAAATTAACCCCTTATCTGATGTGTCATTGGCAATTATGCTCTCCCATGGAGTGGGTTCCCTATCTGTTTTGATGGTTGTTTCTTTTGCTGTGCAGAAGCTTTTGAGTTTGATGTAGTCCCATGTGTTCATTTTTCCCTTTGTTTCTGTTGCCTTAGGTGATGTATCAGTGAAGATTGTACTGCGTATGATTTCCGAAATTTTGTTGCCTACATTTTCTTCTAGGATTTTTATGGATTCACGAGTCACATTTAGGTCTTTGATCCATTTTGAATTTATTCTTGTGTGTGGTGTAAGTTGATGGTCTAGTTTCATTTTTTTTGCATGTAGCTGTCCAATTTTCCCAACACCATTTATTAAAGAGGCTATCTTTACTCCATTGTATGCTCTTGCCACCTTTGTCAAATATTAATTGAGCATAATGTCTTGGGTCAATTTCCGGATTCTCTGCTCTGTTCCACTGGTCTATATGCCTGTTCTTGTGCCAGTACCAGGCTGTTTTGATTACAGTGGCTTTGTAGTATAAGCTGATATCCGATATTGTGATCCCACCTACTTTGTCCTTCTTTTTCAAGATTGCTGTGGCTATTCAGGGTCGTTTTTGGTTCCATATGAACTTTTGAAATATTTGTTCTAGTTCTGTGAAATATGTCACTGGTATTTTGATGGGGATTGCATTGAATCTATAGATTGCTTTGGGTAATATGGACATTTTAATGATGTTAATTCTTCCAATCCATGAACAAGGTATGTGCTTCCACTTTTTTATATCTTCCTCTATTTCTTTTTTCAATGTCCTGTAGTTTTCTGCAAATAGATCTTTTACTTCTTTGGTTAAGTTTATTCCTAGGTATCTTAATTTTTTTGCCGCGATGGTAAATGGAATTGTTTTTTAGTTTCTCTTTCCGTGAGTTCGTCATTGGTGTATAAGAATGCCATTGATTTCTTGACGTTAATTTTGTATCCTGCTACTTTGCCAAATTCATTTATTAAGTCTAGTAGATTTTTGATGGAAGTCTTTAGGGTTTTCTATATATAGTATCATATCGTCTGCGAATAATGACAGTTTCACTTCTTCCTTTCCAATTTGGATTCCTTTTATTTTTTCTTCACGTCTGATTGCTGTGGCTAAGACTTCCAGTACTATGTTAAATAAGAGTGGCGAAAGTGGGCATCCCTGTCTTGTTCCTGTTCTTAAGGGAAATGTTTTTAGTTTTTGCCCATTGAGTATGATGTTGGCTGTAGGTCTTTCATATATGGCCATTATTATATCAAGATATGATCCCTCTACTCCCAAATTGCTGAGCGTTTTTATCAGAAATGGGTGCTGGATTTTGTCGAATGCTTTTTCAGCGTCTATTGATATGATCATGTGGTTTTTATCTTTCATTTTGTTTATGTGGTGTATCACATTTATTGATTTGCGAATGTTGAACCAGCCTTGCATCCCTGGGATGAATCCCACTTGGTCATGGTGAATAATTTTTTTGATGTATTGCTGGATCCGATTTGCTAGAATTTTGTTTAGGATTTTGGCATCTACGTTCATCAGGGATATTGGCCTGTAGTTTTCTTTCTTTGTAGTGTCTTTTTCTGGTTTTGGAATTAGGATTATGCTGGCCTCATAAAACGAGTTTGGAAGTCTTCCTTCTTCTTGAATTTTTTGGAATAGTTTGAGGAGAATGGGTGTTAGTTCTTCTTTGAATGTTCGGTAAAACTCCCCCGTGAAGCCATCAGGGCCTGGGCTTTTGTTTGCTGGGAGAGTCTTTATTACATCTTCAATTTCCTCAGCTGTTATTGGTCTGTTAAAGTTTTCTATCTCTTCCTGGTCCAGTTTTGGGAGATTATGTGTTTCTAGAAATTTGTCCATTTCACTTAGATTGTCGAATTTGTTGCCATATAAATGTTCATAGTATTTGCTAACGATCCTTTGTATTTCTGTGGTGTCAGTTGTTACTTCTCCTCTTTCATTTCTGATTTTGTGTATTTGGGTTCTCTCTCTTTGTTTCTTGGTGAGTCTAGCTAAGGGTCCATCAATCTTGTTTATCTTTTCAAAAAACCAGCTCTTTGTTTCATTGATCCTTTGAATTGTTTCTCTAGTCTCTATGTCATTTATTTCTGCTCTGATCTTTACTATTTCCTTCCTTCTATTTGCTCTGGGGTTTTCTTTTTGTTTGCTTTCTAGTTCTTTAAGTTGTGAGGTTAGATAGTCTATTAGAAATTTTTGTTGTTTCTTGAGGTAGGCCTGTAGTGCTATGAACTTCCCTCTCAGAACAGCTTTCACTGCATCCCATAGATTTTGTGTTGTTGTGTGTTCATTTTCGTTGTTTTCCAGGAAGTTTTTAATTTCTTCCTTGATCTCATTGGTAACCCATTCATTGTTTAATAACATGCTATTTAGCCTCCATGTATTCAAATGTCTTTGCATGTTCTTTTTGCAGTTGATTTCTAGTTTCATGCCATTGTGATCTGAGAAGATGCTTGATATGATTTCAATCTTCTTGAACTTGTAGAGACTTCGTTTGTGTCCTAACATGTGGTCTATCTTTGAGAATGTCCCATGTGCATTTGAGAAGAATGTGAATTCTATAGTTTTGGGGTGTAATTCTCTGTAAATATCTATTAAATCCATTTGGTCTAGTGCTTCGTTTAGGGTCTCTGTGTCCTTGTTAATTTTTTGTCTAGAGGATCTATCCAGTGATGTCAGCGGGGTGTTGAAGTCCCCTGCTATGATTGTATTGCTGTCAATTTCTCCTTTGAAGTCCTCCAGAAGATTTTTAATATATGTTGGTGCTCCTATATTGGGTGCATATATGTTTACCAAGGTTGTATCTTCCTGTTGGATAGATCCTTTCAATATTATGTAGTGACCTTCTTTGTCTCTAGTAATGGCTTTCGTTTTGAAATCTATTTTATCAGATATGAGTATTGCTACCCCAGCTTTATTTTCCTTTCCATTTGCTTGGAAGATTTTTTTCCATCCCTTCACTTTCAGCCTATGTGAGTCTTTTGTTGTGAGGTGGGTCTCTTGTAAACAGCATATATATGGGTCATGCTTTCTTATCCAATCCGCTACTCTGTGTCTTTTTATCGGAGCATTCAATCCATTTACATTTAAGGTGATTATTGATATGTACTTATTTATTGCCATTTTTGTTCAGTGTGGTTCTACTTTCCTTCCTATTTCTTCTACTAATTACAGCAGTCCTTTTAACATTTCTTGCAGTGCTGGTTTGGTGCTAATGTATTCCCTTAGCCTTTTTTTTTTTGTCTGAGAAGCTCTTTATTTTACCTTCTATTTTGAATGACAGCCTTGCTGGGTAGAGTAGTCTTGGATTCAGATCCTTGTTTTTCATGACCTTGATTACTTCATGCCATTCCCTTCTGGCCTGTAGTGTTTCTGTTGAGAAGTCAGCTGATAGCCTATTGGGGGTTCCTTTGTAGGTAACCTGTTGCTTTTCTCTTGCTGCCTTGGGGATTCTCTCTTTGTTTTTAATTTTTGGCATTTTAATTACTATGTGTCTTGGTGTGGGCCTGTTTGGGTTCTTCTTACTTGGGACTCTCTGTGCTTCTTGAACTTGAATACCTTCTTTCTTCACCAAATTAGGGAAGTTTTCTGTCATTATTTCTTCAAATATATTCTCTAAACCTTGCTCATTTTCTTCTTCTTCAGGGACTCCAATGATGCGAATATTATTACGTTTCCAGTTGTCCCACAGTTCTCTTAAGCTGTCTTCCTGTTTTTTCCTTGTTTTTTCCTTTTGGTTTTCTGATTGGTTGATTTTTTCTACCCTGTCTTCTAATTCACTGATCCGGTCCTCAGCTTCCTCTACTCTGCTGTTTAGTCCTTGCAATGTGTTCTTCATTTCTGCTATGTCATTCTTCATTTCTTCTTCCTGCTTCTTCATTTCTTCTTGCTGCTTCTTCATTTCTTCTTGCTTCTTCTTCATTTCCACTTGGTTGGTTTTCAGTGTTTCTATGTCTTTGCTCATGGTGTGGATTTCTTTACTCAAGGTGTTGATGTCCTTACTCATGCTGTTGAGCTTCCTCAAGATCATGGCTCTGAATTCTAGCTCTGTTAACTTGCTTAACTCCGTTTCATTTATCTCATCTTCGGTAGAGGTCTCTTGTTCTTTCGTTTGGGCTCTGTTTCTTTGTTTCCCCATTTTGGCTATCTCAGTGGTTTTTGGAGCCTGCCAAATTTTCCTGTGGATGTTGGTGTTCTGTTGTTTGTGGCTCCCTCTACTGGGTTTGGATGAGCGTGGGAGGACCCACGTTAAACACCACCCTGGATTCTTACTTTCCAGGGTATATTTGCAAGCCCAGCAAAGGTTAAGTTATCCTCTAGCTTTTTGCCTAGAGGCTATTAGTTGTGGTTGCTTGAAGAGCCTTGGGTTTTCATTTGAATGAAAACCTCCCTCAGTTGTTCAGTGTGAGAGGATTTCCAGGGGGTAGGGCAAATGCTAGTAGTTAATGAGCCTCAGTTTGCATTTCAATGGCCCACTAGGGTGTGAATGGATCTCTGAGGGAGGGGCTGCCGCCTCTCCCCAGAGCCCTGGGATGGAGTAAGACGACCAGGCCACAGTCCTGCTAGGCCGCAACTCAGCAAAAGCTCTGAGCGCCCTCCAAATCCCAGGTGTCCCCACACAGTTCCAGTCCAGTCCGCCCTCCCTCTGCCGGAGCCCATGTGAGTGGCTGCAGCTATTTTAGCACTCTGCCCCGGCTCTGTGCGGTGGAGCTGGCTCGGGCTTTAACCCTGAGGGCGGGCGCCGCTCCCGGCTAAGGCCGCTGCTGTCCGTGGGCTCCCAGGCCCCCTCTCGCGCCTCCACAATCCTACCAGGATTGAGTCAGTGTCCCTGGTTGTATCGTCCTCGCAAGCTGATTTTCTGTTGCTTTTTCCCGACGATTTGTCTTTATTTTAGTTGTAATTCCAGTTTGGTCCTGGGAGATGGTCTGTGTAGCTTCCATTCACTCCGCCGCCATTTTCACTGCTCCCCCATTTTAACTCTTTGGATGGAAATGCCTGTCCCTGGATGGAAGGCCGGCCCTGCAGCTGTGTTGTAGGAGATCATGACTGACTGGTCATGGCCGCAGGTCTGCAGATGGAGAACACGTTGCCCCAAATAGTCTCCCACATCTGACTGACAGGTGGATTTGGGACTTATCCAATGGTGATATTCAGATAGATGTTTTACTTGAGGCCCTGCTTTCAGAGTCAGCATTTGGAGGATGTTGGTTTGTGCTGAATGAAATTGGCCTGTGGGGTGGATGAGAACCGGTGGAAGGTGAGGGTGGCTGTGGTCCTGCGAGTCACGCTCACAGCCTGGGGATGTTACGTGGCAAATGGGACTCTGTCATATTTGATTCATGTGGGGATCCTAATACAAGCATTTTAGTAGATGACCCAGGTGGGTCCTCCTAGGAGAAGTGTTTCCATCAGAGGAATGCAGAGGAAGGTTAGGCTCCAGGAGGACAAGAACACACTGTGACCTCTGAGGTCAGGGACCGATTCCTGGCTGTGGAGATGGAGGAAGAGGCCACGGGACCAGGAAAGCAGTTCTAGTCCCTCGAAAAGACCAGGAAACAGGCTCCCCTGTGTGACGATGGAGAAACTGACAACACACAGACTCAGAGATGAACAGACCGTCAACAGGCTCCTGAGGAGACGCCTGGTCTTCAGGACCTGCACGTCCAACCCCACAGGGAATCTCCTCACAGCTGCAGGACGGCTGTTCTAGGAGGAAACACACTGAAGGAGAACAGACCAGTGTTGGTGAGCGTGGGGAGAGAGGGACCCTTGCACTCTCTCTGTGGGAAGGTAAGATCCTGCAGCGACATGGAAACAGCGTGTTGGTTCCTCCAAAATGAGAGTAGAAACCCTGTGTGATTAAGCAGTGAGCTCCCAGGTGTTCATGGAATAATAAACCCAGGACCTGGAGAGGTGTTGCACGGATATGTTCATTGCAGCTGTGATCAGTGTAGTGAGACGTGGAAACATCTCTGTCCATCAGTGGGTGAGTGGACAAACATGTGCGATATTCTCAGGGCGGAATATTACTCAGCCTTAAATCACAGGGAAACCCTGCACAATCCCCAGCCTGGATGACACTAGAAGACACTGCTCTGTGAAATAAAGCCGTCAGGGAAGGACAAATTGTGTCTGATTCCACCTACACTGGGGACTGAATTAGGTTTCCTTCCAGAAGAGTGTGCAGGAGCCCAGGCCTGGGTGTGGTGGAGGCTCTGGCAGGAGACGGGATCGTGGAGGGTGGGCTGCCCTGGAGTCCTGCGCTGACGGAGAACAAAGACGGAGGCAGCTGGAGGAGACACTGTGTCAGGACACAGTCAGCCTTGGTCCTGGGCCCTGTGCATCCACAGGAGCCTGGGTGTGTCTGCTCAGTGTGTGGAGCCGTCCACCCTCAGGGCCTGTGGACAATGAGGGAACATTCAGTCCCCACGGAGGGGAGCTTTCCCCTGGGAATGGGGAGAAGGAGACAGAGCCCAGCAAACCCCTGTGGTCCTAGGGGGCTGTGTGAGCACCCAGGACATGCCCCTGTGTGATCTCTGAGACTGGATGGTCCACTCTGAGTCATCACTGACATCCTCCTGTGTCGAGGTGAGTATCATTTGATAGTTATTTTCATTGCTGAGTAGTATTCTGTTGATCAATTTTCAATAGATTGATTTTTCTTAAATTAGAAGGACTTTTGGGAAGTTTGTATCTTCTAACTCACAGATGCTACAAATATTTGGATACATTTCTGTATGAACACAATGACTTGTTCTTCTGGAGCAAATACTCCTGGTGGAACCGCTGCAATACATGTTAAGTATATATTTAATTTAATAAAGGTATGCTGTTCACTTTGTCAGGAAAGAAAACCAGGAAATTGAAGAACAGGGAGAGGGAAAAGAGCCCAGTCACTGACGATGTGTCATCTGCACACACAGTGTCACCTCCTCACTTGTCCGCAGTGAGAATATGAGAAGTTAGAGCCACAGAGAAGAAGCGAGAGTTGTCCTCCATACAGCTGAGAGCTGAGAGGAAATCCCTGCTCCCAACAGGAAGCCCCTCCTTCCCCCTCACTCTGCACCTGCTCCTGGACTGTTCCCTGTGGTACAAGGGTCCTGAGCGCCCCCTGGTGTCCTGAGCGCCCCCTGCAGCCCCGCCCTCCTGTCTCCCTCAGGAGGTTTGTGTCTGGGCTCATACTGACTTCCCCTCACTGTGTGTGTCGCACAGTAATACACAGCTGTGTCTTCAGTGGTCACGGAGCTCAGCTGCATGGAGAATTGGTTCTTGGACATGTCCATGGAGATGGTCATGCGGCTCTTGAGGGACGGGCTGTAGTAAGTTCTACCATTATAATATATGTACCCCACCCACTCCAGCGCCTTCCCTGGTTTCTGGCGGATCCAGCTCCAGTAGGTAACACTGTCTACTGAGTCCCCGGAGACATTGCAGGTGAGGGAGAGATTCTGCGAGGGCTCCAGCCGTCCTGGGCCTGACTCCTGCAGCTGCACCTGGGACAGGACACCTGGGGACAAGGAACATCGAGCCCTGTCAGTCACGTGCCATCACAAACACCCCAAAAAGAACTGTCTGACCTCGGCGACCCTCACCTTTGGGGGCTGTCACCAGTCACAGGAGAAGACCCAGCAGTCTCATCTTCTTCTAGACCACAGCTCTGCCTTCCCCCTGTGTGAGGAGAGAGCCGTGAGCCTCTCCAGCCCAGGGGAGGATTTACCCTGGAGCTTGGGGAGAAATTTGCATGTGGGGCAGCCTGTTCCTTATAAGAGGATTACTGAGGTCAGGCTGGCCTGGTCCTTCTGGGGCCCTGTGGGGGCATCTCTTCCCTTGAACTTACTCACCATGTAAGTCAGGGAAAGGGGATCACTTGATTCATGAGATCTATGGAGTCACTTTAATCGAATTTCTCAGCTCTGATAAATGGTGGATGGGTTGAGTAGATTATATTTTTAACTTCTCATGCATCTTTCAAATAGATGTAAAGGGATTACATTTTTCCAGGTAGTTTCTTAAACCCAACCTTCTAATATATACACAATTGTTAAATATTTTTATGAACAGTACTATTTTTTTTATCCTCACCCGAGGACATTTTTCCATTTTTTGTTCAGATAGAGTGGGAAGGAGAGAGAGGAAGAGAGAGAGAGATAGAGAGAAACATTGACGTGAAAGGGACACATCGAGTGGCTGCCTCCCGCACGACCCAACCAGGGCCAGGGACACATTGCAGCTGAGGTACCTGCCCTTAGCGGGAACTGAAGCCGGGTTTCTCTGGACCGCACTGCGACCCTCTAACCGCTGAGCCAAACTGGCCCGGGCAACAATAGTATTTTTATAAACATAATTTCATATATACAATGTCTCCTTTCTCTGAAAATCTCAAAATAAAGGGCATTCATTCTCCGTATCTTAGATGTTTATTTATGTTTCATGGTGATCCAAGGAACTATATCCCAAGAACTATTTAATGGGAGATCCTCATTTTTTTCTTTATTTTGTTTTGTTTGGTTAAAATGATATTCATTATAAGTCTGAGTAACACGATACGACATGCTATTTTTTAGGTTATTGTTGGAAAAATCATTTACACTCTTTACCAAACACCTTCAGCAGCTAAGTAAGATGGACCCTGGTTAGTACTTGCATGAGAGCCCCTTGAATCTTGATGTTGAAAATTGGTAATTCTGTCTTTGAGGCCCTCCTCAGACTCTTGCCTTGTGCAAGTCCATGGCTTACTGAAGAGACCTCCATCTAATTATAGCAGACATAATCATGTTTATACATGGATAAATGATATAAAATAGAAAGACTGATTATGGATTAGTACAATTCAGATTCTTTTATATGATGAAATATTAAAGGCAGTAGATTAACTGATCTGATTTCAGTCTAGTGTTATCAGTGATGTTGGGGCTCAAAGGGGAGGTGGTTGGAGAGGATTCCCATCATAGCTTTGCTCGTAGGTAAGGGAATTTTAATCCTGACAGGAACCCTCACTCTCAGCCCCTCCCTCTGCCCCTGGGGATGGTCACTGAAGTCAGAGGTGCTGTGCCCTCCCACTCACCATATAATGCCCCTAATGTATAATGCACACTTTCTCCCATCAGACATATGACTTGGAAACCTATTTTCTCTTTGTAGACTTGTCTTAACATTACCTTAATTGGAATATGTGCTGGGAAAATGTTTTCATTTTTAACAATGTTCGATTCATCACTATTTGATTTAATGGGATATGTTTTTTATGTTTTAGGTAACAACTCACCAGAAAATTGTCACTCTCCATTGCTCATGGGAGGGGAAAACCTGTTATGAGCATAGTGGACACTAAACCCAATAGAGAAATGAAGGTTGGAATCCTTAATATCATTGAAATCTGTTTGCTCTGCCTTCTGACCAGGAGACCAACCTCCCATGGCATGCAGTCCTTGTTGATTTCAAAGATTAATTTAGTTTACTGAACTTTACACTGTGAATTTCCCTACAGCATGTAGCATAGAAGACTAGACTAACCCCTGAGAAATTATATCATGTAGACGTCAGGCAGACGAGGAAGGAACCTCAAAGGACGTGAGAGAGATGCAGAGTAGAGATGACAGAGACAGGATCCCAGAGGGTATTTCACGAGGATGAAAGTGACCAGGAGGATGAAGGTGTAGAGAGGTCGTGAGAGGGAGACATGAGGAGATGAACTGGAGCTGACGTCTGGGAAAGTGAATGTCCCAGTGAGAGCCCTGCATGGAGCTGTGTGTGCAGGACTCACATGGGACAGTGAGAGAGCAAAACCCTGGCGAGTGTGGGGACCTGGAGTGAGCTCAGACCTAGGGCGTGTGGAAACACTGACTCTCCCTCTGTGGAAACTGCGTCCCAGTCACAGTGTGGAGAGGATGCCCGGGGTGCTCAATCTTTCAAGGAGACAATTGGGTCCCATGGGAACCTAGTGAGATAATGGTCCCTGAGCCTGGACATGACTCGTCTGGGAAATAGAACGTTGTCAACTCCATCGTCGTCCTCAGTGGGATGAGGGGACACTGGGCCCAGAACAAGGAGGAGGTTCCCTGGGACCCTGAACAACAGGAAGAGAGGGAGCGCCCTGAGCACCCCGGGGAGCTGTGCTCAGTCCCTCCCTGCCCAGTTCTTGCTCGATGTTCCCTGGTCAGTGGGTCCCGAGCGCCCCCTGCTGTCCTGAGGGGTCTGTGGGGTCCAGAGCGCCCCCTAGTGTCCTGACCCTCCTGGCGGACCTGAGGGTCTCCTGCAGCTCAGCCCCTCCTGTCTCCCTGCAGGGAGTTTGTGTCTGGATCATAGAGACCCCTGGTCAGGAAAATGTCACATATCCAGTGTTCACCTCACTCAAATCCATTCACATACTCCGTGTCTCTAGTTCTGCATAAATTACTTCTTAAAATAGCAACACAGAAGACCCAGCTGAGCCCAAACTCCATGGTGAATGGTCTGTGTTCAGTCCTGAACAGGGAATTTGGTCACCTGTGGATCCTGAGCTGGGTTTCTGTCCCAGAGCTGCAGGGTCAGGGCTGGGCTGCTTTTCATGAGCTGAGGGAGCCCAATTTCTACGTTGTCCTACTATATAGGAAGCTCTGATTTACCCTGGCATTTGGGCCTCTGCTTCTCCCAACTTGAACCAATTGCTTCCATGAATGACCTCCAGACCAGGGGACATGTCCTGTGATGGTTTCAGTGCTACCTGGCTGGACAGTGGACTACGTGAAAATGTGATCATGGTACAATACAGCAGAAAAAACTAAAGTATAGGAAACTAACAGAAAAGGTAAAGTTTTAAATATCATATCTTAGGAACCTATCTGTATGAACACAGGAAGGTGATCAACCATCACACCTAGAGGGAGAGTAACGTGTGGGAACTTCATGTTCAGGAGATGGAAGTTCCCTCCGACACTGTTTCCCCTGCACAGTGTTCAGAGGACACATTGAGAACAGAATGTGACCCCAGAGCCAGTGGACCAATGTTGGGGGACAGTGGGCGTCTGTGTGGGTCACTGGGAAGCAGAAGCATGAACTACAGAGAAGCAGACAGGGCTCCCAGGTCTGAATCCTTCAGGGAGTTTGGATCTGAAGGTTCAGCAGCTGCATGGCCTCCTGTGTGGGGTTTGTTCTCTAGACTCTGCTGGACCAGGTTCAGTCACTGGGGATGGAGAAGAACCTCAGTCATGACCAGGTGACTTCAGGTGACAAGTGGGGAGTAATTAAGTTTAGGTCATGAAATTGTTGTTACTGGAAACCTGAGGTCTGCATGTGACCATTGGGAATGTTGTCACCATGTCTGTACCTGATGGGAGTCAACTGGGACAGGAACCTGACTCAGAATGTCACTGGGGGAAATGCTACCTGGGTGCATGAATGGGAGGATTAACCAATACTGAGGACAGACACGTCCAGGGTTCTTGTCTCATTAGGTTTTGATTTTCCTTGTTTTTGTTTGTTTTGTTTTGTTTTTTGGTGTTTTTTTTTAAATTTTTTTTAGCTAATTCAAGTTTTATTTCCTCACAAATAGCACACATATTTTCCAGAGTCATGAAGACACTTTGTTGAGAGTGTGCAGGAGCACAAGTCATTTGTGTGTTCATTTTGCACCTTACATCTTTCCTGAATTCACTTTCTAGTTTCATCAGTACCATGGGCTGTTTTTAGGATTTTCTATATACTAGGTCATATCTTATGTGTTCAGATAAAGAAAAATATTTTAACTTATTTTTCTCAGATTTAGACCTTTTTAAATGTCTTATCTTGACCTATTATTCACACAAAACTTCCCGTTCTGTTGAATAGAAGCACTCACAGGGGCGCCCTTGTGTTGGTCCTGATCTCAGAAGAGTAGCTTTGAAATTTTCTCTGTGCAGCATGATGTCACTTGTTGGCTTCTCCAATGTGGCCTTTTTCATGTTAATGCACATCTCTTCTGTACTTATTTTGTGAGGAATTGTAATCATAAGGCCATTTTCAATGTTTTAAATCCTTTTTTTTTACATCTATTTATATGATGGTATAATTTATCTTCCATTGTGTGAATGAGGTGGAGCACGTTTAATGGTTTACCTATGTCCAACCATCCTTGCATTCTAGGTCAGTATCTCAGTGATCTTGGTCAAGGATGCTTACAATGTGCTGTTCAGCTTTCTTGTATATTGCTGAAGATTTTTTCACTTAAGTTCATCAGGGATGTTGACCTGTCATTTTTTATGTCCCTACTGGTTTTCATATGAGTGTCATGGTCACTCAGTACATTTGTTTGGAAGTGTAGCCTCTTCTTTTAATTACTGGAAGAGTTCAAGAGGGATTGATTAAAATATTATAAATTCTTGCCAGACTGGTGTAGCTCAGTGGATGGAGCATCATCCCATGGACTGAGAGGCCCTGGTTTGATTCCTGGTCAGGGCACATGCCAGGGTTGTGGGCTCGATCACAAGTAGAGGGTGTGCAAGAGGCAGTCAAGTAATGTTTCTCTCTCACATGTATGTTTCTCTTTCTCTGTCCCCTCTTCTCTCTCTAAAATAAATAAATAAATAAATAAATAAATAAATAAGTAAATAAATAAACAAATAAATAAATAACAAAAAAGTTATAAATTCTTACTCTAGCTGTTTTAACTCAGCACTCAAGAGTGTTGGTCTGGGGATTGAAGTGACACAAGTCTGATTCCTGGTCAAGGGCACATGCCTGGATTGAAGGTTCGACTCCGACCCTGGTCAGGATCGGGTTGGAGACAACCTCTGGACGTGTCTCTCTCACATTGATGTTTCTCTCTCTCTCTCTCTCTCTCTCTCTCTCTCTCTCTCTCTCTCTGTCTGTCTCTTTCTCTCTGTCCCTTCCACTTCACTTAATATCAATGGAAAATTAACTCGCGTGAGGATTAACAACAACAACAAAAAACAGTTATAAATTCTTCTTTGAAGTTTTGATAGAATTCTTCTTTAAGTCCATTTGGATGTGGGCTTCTATTTGTTGGCCAGTGTTCACTACTACCTCAGTTATTATTTTTAAATTGATAGCAATCTAGCAATAATAAGATCAAATTTCTAATTTGAGCACCTACTAAGTGGACAGAGAAATACAACTGTTGATATTCACAGGGTGTGGTCAGTGTGAAAATTACAGTTGTGTCCAGACTACACATTTATTTTGTATGCCATCCAAGAGAATGAAATAAATCCGTATTATTCTGTATAGAATTCAAAATGTGTCTTAGTCCTGAGAATGCACCTCCCTGACCTCCAGCTCCAGGAGCACAAGGAACAGGTCCCAGCCGCTGCTCTCTGAAATCCTCCATGGTTTTTGCTGAAGACACAGCTGTGCACGACTCCCAGACCCTGGCTGATCTCAGCAGTAAATGTAAGGCAGGTCCATTGCTGGGAGAAGCAGGTGTCCTTTGACCGAAAGTTTTGGCTCAGGAAATTGTTGACCGACTTGTTGGGTCTCCTGAAATGCAGGGAGGTTTAAGTAAGTTCCACCTTTTGTGGACAGACATTGCTTGTGTGTTGACAGTTTCCCGACACTCATGTAACCCTCTGCATTTTCATTCCTCCATAAGCAATACACTACATGTCTGCACGTCAGAATGTTTCTAATAATATAATGAAACTTATAAAATACTGACCCATCACTGTAGCCTCAGAATAAAAGATCAAGAGAGAATCGTGGAGAAACTGCTATCCGGGAAAAACGCCCAGAGGCTCAGAGGAAACAGTCCTAAACACCACCTGCACCTGCTCCTGGGGCTGCAACACGGAGTCGGTGGGTCCCGAGCGCCCCCTGGTGTCCCGAGCCCCCCATGCAGCCCCGCCCTCCTGTCCCCCTCAGGAGGTGTGTGTCTGGGTTCACACTGAGCTCCCCTCATTGTGTGTCCCTCACAGTAATACATGGCCGTGTCTTCGGCTCTCAGGCAGATCAACTCGGAATAGCCAGTGTGGTCAGAGGTGCTGGGCTCTCCCATAGAATATACAACGACCTTAATGTATAATGAACACATTCTCCCATCAGAGATCTTATTCAGACATGGATTCTCTGTGTAGATCTGTCATTTATTTTCCTAAATGCAATATGTGGTGGGACAAATGTATTTAATTTAGCAATCTCTAATTCACCCTTGTTTTCTGTACTGGGCCTGTTTTGGTGAATCACACAGACCCACAGGACCTGCTGAACCTCACGGTCCAGGGGCATTGGCTGCAGCAGCCACAGGGACAGAGAGGTTCTGGCACCATGTGTGAGGGCTGCTGGCAAACTGCCCAGAACTGGACGGGACTTAGACCTGGGTGAGAGGAGGAAGCTGAACGTGTTCTGAGTCACAGGACAGAGATGTGCCTGATGTTCATGGGCAGAGTGTTACTGGACATGTGGGTTTAAACCTCTTCCCCTGACGAACCAGGAGGACATGCAGGGCATGATAGACACAGCTTCTGTCATCGTAGGAAACACCTCAGTGACTATGACCAGGAGTTTGTCAGAATAGAAACATTAAATGTTCTGCAGGCAGGGATCAAGGGAAATAAGGAACGTGTCACTGCAAAGGGGGGAAGGGGATTCCTGTTACCCACATGCACCTGCTCACAGTGTCTCTGTCTGTGAGGTAACAACTACACAGGTCCAGGGGTTAGCACTTGGACACCTGTGGGGTCACTACTCACATGGTCACACCATCCTCCACCCAAGCTTCACAATTTATTAGGGTCCCATTTATGAAATCCCTCAACACTTAGAGGGAAGAGTGGACACCCCTTCCTGCAGGACCCATGGTGCTGGTGTGTCTGTGTGAGGGGCCCTCATGTCATTGACCAGGACCCTGTCTCAGTCCATCGTCATCGTCATCATCATCATCAACATCATCATCATTGTCATTTCATCATCACCATTTGCTTACTTATATTTGTTCTTCTCATTGTCTGTAATCTTGGTTGTTGACCACATATAATGACCCCTCATCTCACTTTTGGCCCATTTTTTATGGTTGTTAAGTGGAATTGGTAGTCAGACTGTATTTTACTTTTTGTTTGAGTGCTGACAACTGATGGATCATTCCTGCCTCTTCTCGATCTGCCCCTCACTGGGATCAGATGAGAAACGTTCGGTTTCTCTTAAACGTCATTGGGAGATTGAACCACATAAGTCCAGGGAAGCAGAATTCCTCCCCCTCCCCACCACATCACCTAAACAAAAGCCCTGAACCATCCTCTTTTCCAGGTCTCTCAAAGCTCCTCTGACCTTCTGAAGGGAGGTCAACTGGGCGGCTTTCAGATCTTGGATATTGTAAGTAACGCTGCTATGCACATGGGGGTGTATATATTTTTTCTGATTTGTGTTTTGGGATAATTAGGATATATTTTCAGAGGTGGGTTTGCTGGGCCAAAAAGCAGTTCTATTTTTATTTTTTTTGTATTAATTACTTTACCTTTGTTTCAGATGTTCCTCCATTTCCCCCCTAGACACCATCCTCCTGATCCCCCCTTCCCACAGCATTGTTGTCTATGCCCATTGGTTATGCATATATGCATGTAAGTTCTTTGGTTTATATTACCCTCCTCGCCGCCCTCCTCCTCTGGGGCTTGTCAGACTGAACATTCTATTTTTTTTTTGAGGAAATTCCATAGCGTTTTCCACAGTGGCTGCACCAATCTGCATTCCCACAAATAGTGCACCAGGGTCCTGTTTTCTCCTCATCCTCCCCAGCACTGGGTGTTTGCTGAGGTATTGATAGGAGCCATTCTGGCAGGTGTAGCTGTCGTTTCAATTCGCAGGTCTCTGATGATCAGTAATGTGAGCATTGTTTCATATGTCTCATGGCCATCTGTACGTCCTCTTTGGAGAAGTGTCTATTCATGGCATTGGCCCATATTTTAATTGGATTGTATGTCTTACTGGTGTTGAGTTGTATGTAGTTCTTAAATATTTTGGAATTTAAGCCCTTATCAAATGTAATTTGGCAAATAGACCACAGCTTTTTCTAACTCAGAGTTGTTAGAGGTAAACACTGAATCCAGAATCCAGAGAGGTTCCCAGAGGGAAACTGTGACATGAAGAGGAAACCACATGGGAAACCAGCCCAAACCTCCAAATGCACCTGCTCCTGGGATGGTCCTTGTGCTCAGGGACCTTGAGCGCCCCCTGGTGTCCCAAGCGCCCCCTGGTGTCCTGAGCACCCCCTGCAGCCTCCCCTTCCTGTCCCCCTCAGGGGGTTTGTGTCTGGGCTCACACTGACTTCCCCTCACTGTGTTTCTCGCACAGTAATACACGGCCGTGTCCTCGGTGGTCAGGGAGCTCAGCTGCAGGGAGAACTGGTTCTTGGACGTGTCTCTGGAGATGGTGGTGCGGCTCTTGAGGGACGGGCTGTAGTAAGTGCTGCCACTAGCACATATTTGCGCCATCCACTCCAGGCCATTCCCTGGTTTCTGGCGGATCCAATCCCAGCAGTAACCACTGGTTGTGATGGAGAATCCAGAGACAGCACAGGTGAGGGAGAGGGTCTGCGAGGGCTTCACCAGTCCTGGGCCCGACTCCTGCAGCTGCATCTGGGACAGGACACCTGGGGACAAGGAGCATCAGGCCCTGTCAGTCACGTGCAGTCACAACCACCCCATACACCCCTGTCTGACCTCTGAGACCCTCACCTTGGGGGGCTGTCACCAGGCACAGGAGAAGACCCAGCAGTTTCATCTTCTTCTAGACCACGGCTCTGCCTTCCCCGGAGACCTCAGCCCTGTGTGAGGAGAGAGCTGTGAGCCTCCCCAGCCCAGGGGAGGATTTACCCTGGAGCTGGAAGAGAAATTTGCATGTGGGGCAGCCTATTCCTTATAAGTGGAGGACTGAGGTCAGGTTGTCTTGTTCATTCTAGGGCCCATGTGGGATCATCTCTTCCCTTGAACTCACTCATCATGTAAGTCAGGGAAAGGGGATCACTTGGTTCATGAAACCTATGGAGTCAGCTTAATAGACATGCTCATCTCTGATAAACGCTGGACTGGATGAGAAGATTATCTTTTTAATTTATCATGCATCTTTCTTATAGATTTATAAGAATTACATTGGTACAGGTAGTTACTTATACTCAATTCTGTAATATATACACAGCTGTCAAATATTTTTTGATAACAATTGTGTTTTTATAAATATAATTTCATATGTACAGTGTCTACTTCTGATAAAATCACAAAATAAAAGACATTCATTCTCAGTATCTTGCATGTTTATTTATGTTGTTATGATGATCCAAGGAACTATATTCCAAGAAGATGTTAAAGGGAAATCCTCTATTATTGTCTATATTTTTTTTTGTTTGGATAAAATTATATTCATTATAAGTTTTGAGTAACACGATATGATAGACCATTTTTAAGGCTATTGCTAGATTCATTTTTCTTACAATCTTTACCAAACACCTTCAGCAGCTAAGCAGGGACAGGTCTGGTTAGTACTTGAAAGGGAGAACCTTGATTTCTTGATACTGAATATTGGTAATTCTGTCTTAGAGTCCCTCCTCAGAATCTTCCCTTCTGCAAGCCCATGGATTATTGCAGAGACCTCACTCTAATTATATCAGACATAATCCCATTTATATACAGAGAAATGATTGAAAATAGAAAAAGTGATTATGTATTAGTAAAATAAAGAATCTTTTATATGTTTAAATAATAAAAGCAGCCGATTAACTGACCTGTTTTCTCAGTCTAGTCTTATCAGTGATGCTGGGGTTAAGGGTTGGACAGGTAGGAGAGAATTCTCAGCAGAGGTTTGCTCATAAGAAAGGGAACATGTATCTTTACAGGGTCCCTCACTCTCACCCTCCTCTGCTCTGCCCCTGGGGATGGTCACTGTGGTCAGAGGTGCTGGGCCCTCCCACTCGCCATGTAACTTCCTTAACATATAATGCACACCTTCTCCCATCAGACATATGACCTGGAAATCTGTAGTCTCTTTGTAGGCTACTCTTTTCATTCCCTTGATGGAATGTTTGTTGGGAAAATGTTTTTACTTTTAACAATGTTCAGTTCACCACTATTTCATATAATGGGACCTGTTTTTGATGATTTATATATAACACCTAACCTGGAAATTGTCACTCTCTATTGCCCATGGGTGGGGAAAGCGTGATAGAAACACAGTGGGCACTAAACCCATGGAAGAAATGGGTTGGAATATACAATGACATTGAAATCTATTTGCTGTGTCCTCTGACCCGTAGACCAACCTTCCATGGCATGAAGCCCTGATTCATTTCAGAGATTAATTCACTTCACTGAACTTTACACTGTGAATTTCCCTGTGGTATGTAGCATAGAAAACTAGACTAACCCCTGAGTACTTGTATCATGTAGACGTCAGGCAGACGAGGAAGGAACCTCAAAGGACGTGAGCAAGATGCTGAGCCAAAATGACAGAGACAGGATCCCAGAGGGTATTTCATGAGGAAGAAAATGTCCAGGAGGACGAAGGTGTAGAGAAGTCGTGAGAGGGAGCCTGAGTGTGTCTGCTCAGTGTGTGGAGCCGTCCACCCTCAGGGCCCTGAGGACAATGAGGGGACATTCAGTCCCCACGGAGGGGGGCTTTCCCCTGGGAATGGGGAGAAGGAGACAGAGCCCAGCAAAGCCCTGTGGTCCTGGGGGGCTGTGTGCACACCCAGGACACGCCCCTGTGTGATCTCTGAGACTGGATCCTCCACTCTGAGTCACCACTGAGATCCTCCTGTGCTGAGGTGTGTATCAGTTGATGTTGATTTTTATTCCTGTTTAGTATTCCTTTGACTGATGTTCCCCAGTTTGCTAATTTGTAAAATTCGAAGGACTTTGGGGTTGTTTGTAGCGTCTAATTCAAGAATTTTAATATTTGCATATATTTTTGTATGAACATCAGGATTTGTCCTGGAGCAAACACTCCTAGTGGGACTACAGATATATATTTAGTTATGTATTTAATTTAATAAGAAACTGCGATTCACTTTGCAAAGAAAGAATAACATGACACAGAGGGACCTAGAGAAGGAGAGGAGCCCAGTCACTGCTGATATGTCATCTACACACACAGTGTCACCTCCTCACTTGTCTGCAGTGAAAATACGAGAAGTTAGAGCCACAGAGAGAAATGGAGAATAGTCCTGGATGCAGCTGAGAGCTGAGAGGAAATCCCTGCTCCCAACAGGAAGCCCCTCCTTCCCCCCTCACTCTGCATCTGCTCCTGGGCTGTTCTCTGTGGTCGGTGGGTCCTGAGCGCCTGCTGGTGTCCTGAGCGCCCCCTGGTGTCCTGAGGGCCCCCTGCAGCCCCGCCCTCCTGTTCCCTCAGGAAGTGTGTGTCTGGGCTCACACTGACTTCCCCTCACTGTGTGTGTCCCACAGTAATATACGGCCGTGTCCTCGGTGGTCACAGAGCTCAAATGCAGGGAGACCTGGTTCTTGGATGTTTCTCTTGAGATGGTGGTGCGGCTCTTGAGGGACGGGCTGTAGTAAGTGTTATCATTATAATATATGTCCCCGATCCACTCCAGCCCCTTCCTTGGTTTCTGGTGGATCCAGCTCCAGCCATAACCAGTGGATGTAATGGAGAATCCAGAGACAGAGCAGGTGAGGGAGAGGGTCTGCAAGGGCTTCACCAGTCCTGGCCCCGACTCCTGCAGCTGCACCTGGGACAGGACACCTGGGGACAAGGAGCATCAGGCCCTGTCAGTCACGTGCAGTCACAACCATCCCGTAGACCCTGTCTGACCTCTGAGACCTTCACCTTTGGGGGCTGTCACCAGGCACAGGAGAAGACCCAGCAGTCTCATCTTCTTCTAGACCACGGCTCTGTCTTCCCCAGAGACCTCAGCCCTGTGTGAGGAGAGAGCTGTGAGCCTCCCCAGCCCAGGGGAGGATTCACCCTTCAGCTTGAGGAGAAATTTGCATGTGGGGCAGCCTGTTCCTTATAAGTGGAGGACTGAAGTCAGGCTGCCCTGGTCCTTCTGGGGCCCCTGTGGGTGCATCTCTTTTCTTAAACTCACTTACCATCTAATTCATAGATAAGGGATCACTGGTTACTCATGACAGATTGGTGTCATCTCAATGGATGTGCTCATCAGTAAGGAATAGTGGACTAGATGAGTAGATTATCTTTTTAGCTTTTCATGCATTTCAAATAGATTTAAAGAGACTACATTTGTCCAGGTAGTTTATTAAACCTAACTCTCTAATAGATTCACAACTCTCAAACGTTTTTCTAAACTATGGTATTCTTATAAACATAATTATATATACACTCAAGTTGTTTACCTCATTCTGGAAATCTCGAAATAAAGGACATTCATTCTCAGTGTCTTGTTTGTTTAATTTATATTGTTACTTTGATCCAAGAAACTGTATCCCAGAAAGATATCATTGAGATTCCCTTTATTCTTTTTTATTTTGATTTGGTTTGATGGTTAAAATGACATTTGTTATAAGTTCTGAGTAACACTATGATACATGCCTTTATTTTGGTTAATGCTAGAAAACTTTTTCTTACTATCTTTGTCAAACACTTTCAGAAGCTTAGCAGAGTTTGGCCTGGTGAGGACTTGGATGGGAGACCCTTGATTCTTGATGTTGGAAATTAGGTAATTGTGTCTCTCAGTCCCTCCTCAAACTCTTCCCTTGTGAAAGCTCATGTTTTATTGCAGAGACTCCAAAGCAACTGCATCACATGTAATCACATTTACACATGGAGACATGAGTGTGAGAAGAAAGAATGATTGTGCATTAGTAAAATGCAGACTCTTCTATATGTTGTAATTGTAAAGGTAACAGATTAGATGACCAGTTTTCCCAGTCTATTGTTATCAGTGATGTTGGGGCTCAAAGGAGAGAAATGAAGAGAATTCCCAGTACATCATTGCTCGTAGGAAAGGGATCTTTAATCCTGACTTCACCCCTCATTCCCAACCTCCTTTACTCTGTCGCTGGGGATGGTCAGAGGGAGTAGGGCTTTCCCACATAATCTAGAACATCCTTAATGTATAATGCAGACGTTCTCCCATCAGACAATATTTTAGAAATATATTGTCTCTTTATAGGCTGCTAGTGTATTTCTCCTAATGGAATGTTTGGTGGGAAATTTTCTTTTTATTTTCAACAGTGTTCAATTCATCACTATTTGATTTAATGGGACCTGTTTTTGGTGCTTTATATAACAATTCACAAGAAAATTCTCACACTCCATTGCCTATGGGAGGGGAAACCTGATATGAACACAGTGGGCACTAAACCCAATGGAGAAATGGTGGTTGGAATCCTTAGTATCATTGAAATCTGTTTGCTGTGTCCTCTGGCCAGGAGACAAACCTTCCATGGCAAGAAGCCTTCATGAATTTCAAAGATTCTTTCCCTTATTTGGACGTTATAATGTGAAATTCCCAACAGTGTGTAACATAGAAAACTAGATTCACCCCTGAGAAATTGTATCATGTAGACATCAGGCAGACGAGGAAGGAACCTCAAAGGACATGAGGAAGATGCTGAGCAGAGATGACAGAGACAGGATCCCAGACGGTATTTCACGAGGATGAAAGTGACCAGGAGGACGAAGGTGCAGAGAGGTCGTGAGAGGGAGACGTGAGGAGATGAACTGGAGCTGACGTCCGGGAAAGTGAATGTCCTAGTGAGAGCCCTGCATGGAGCTGTGTGTGCAGGACTCACATGGACAGTGAGAGAGCGAGGCCCTGGTGAGGGTGGGGACCTGGAGTGAGCTCAGACCCGGGGCGTGTGGACACACTGACTCTCCCTCTGTGGACACTGCGTCCCCGTCACAGGGTGGAGAGGATGCCCGGGGTGCTCAGTCTTTCATGGAGACAATTGGGTCCCATGGGAACCTAGTGAGATAATAGTCCCTGAGCCTGGACACGGCTCGTCTGGGAAAGAGAATTTTGTCGACACCATTGTCATCCTCAGAGAGATGAGGGAACACAGGGCCCAGGACAAGGAGGAGTGTCCCTGGGACCCTGAATCGCAGGAAGAGCAGGGGGGCCCTGAGCACCCCAGGGAGCTGTGCTCAGCCCCTCCCTGCACGGTTCTTGCAAGATGTTCCCAGGTCAGTGGGTCCTGAGCGCCCCTTGCTGGTCCTGTGGGGTCTGCGCGGTCCAGAGCGCCCCCTGGTGTCCTGACCACTCCTGGTGGACCTGGTGGTCCTGCAGCTCAGCCCCTCCTGTCTCCCTGCAGGGAGTTTGTGTCTGGATCATAGAGACCCCTGGTCAGGAAAATGTCACATGTCCAGTGTTTATCTCACTCATATTCATTCACATACTCCGTGTCTCTAGTTGTCCATAAATTACTTCGTAAAATAACAACGTGGCCAGCCCAGGTGAGCCCAGACTCCATGGTGAATGACCTGTGTTCAGTCGTGATGAGGGAAGGAGAACATATGAGATCTCCAAGCTGGGCTCCTGTCCCAGTGCTGCAGGGTTGGGACTGGGCTGGTTGTCTTGAGCTGAGGGGCCCTCTTTTCATGTCCTCCCACTATAGAGGGAGCTGTGGGGATGGACGCTGACATAAAGGACATGGTTTCAGAGTGTGGTGTATCCAGGGCCATATGTTTGAGTAGAATTAACCCTGGTAACTGGGCCTCTGCCGCGCCCAACTTTATCCAACTGCTTCCCTGAATGACCTCCAGACTGGGGGACATGCCAAGTGGGGGTTTCAGAGCCGCCTGGCTGGACACTGATCCATGTTAAAATGTGATCTTGGAACAGTACAGCAGGAAAAAAATAAATGTAATAGGAAACTAAAAGAAAGGGTACAGTTTTGAATATCGTATCTTAGAAGGCCACCTGTGTGAACACAGGAAGGTGATCAACCATCACACCCAGACAGAGATAAACGTGTGGGAACTTCATGTTCAGGAGACGGAAGTTCCCTCCGACACTGTTTCCCCTGCACAGTGTTCAGAGGACACACTGAGAACAGAGTGTGACCCTAGAGCCAGTGGACCAATGTTGGGGGACAGTGAGCATCTCTGTGGGTCCCTGGGAAGCAGAAGTGTGAACTACAGAGAAGTAGACAGGGCTCCTGGGTCCGAGTCCTTCAGGGAGTTTGGAGCTGAAGGTGCAGCAGCTGCACGGCCTCCTGTGTGGGGTTTGTTCTCTAGACTCTGCTGGACCAGGTTCAGTCACTGGGGATGGAGAAGCACATCTGTCATGGCCAGGGGAGTTTAGGTAAAGTTGTAGTTAAAGATTTGTGAGTAATTAAGTTTAAGTCATGCAAGTGTCATTATTGGAAACCTGATGTCTGCATGTGACCATTGGGAACACTGTCCCCATGTCTGTACCTGATGGGGGTCAACTAGGACAGGAACCTGACCCAGGACATCACTGGGGGAAATGCTACCTGGGTGCATGAATGGGGGGGTTAACCAAGACTGAGGACACACAAGTCCAGGGTTCTTGTTTTGTCGGATTCTGGCTTTCCTTATTGTTTAGCCAGTTCACATTTTCTTTCCTCACTTTCCTCTGAAATAACCACACATATACCCTAGGGTCATGAAGACACTGTGTTGAGAGTGTGCAGGAGCACAAGTCCTTTGTGAGTTGATTTGTACCTGACATCTTTCCTGAATGCACTCTCTAGTTCTATCAATTTTCTGGTGCAGTGTTTAGGGTTTTCAATATACAAGATGTGTCCTATGTATAGAGATAAAGAGAAAAACTTTAACTTGTTTCTTTCTCATTTACACATTTTATAATTTTTTCTTGCCTATTTATTCTGACAAAAACTCCCGTTCTGTTGAATAGAAGTAGTCACAGGGGTGCCCTTGTGTGGGTCCTGATGTTAGAAGAGCAGCTTCGAAATATTTTCTGTGCACCATGACGTCACTCGTTGGATTCTCAGATGTGGCCTTTGTGATGTTGATGTTCATCAGTTCTGAGTCTAACCTTGAAGAATTGTAATCATGAGGCCATTTCAGTTTCTAAAGTCTTTTTCCTGCATCTATATATGGTGGCAAGTGTATCCTCCATTCTCATTTACATACGTCAAACCGTCCTTGCATCTAAGACCACATCCCAGTGCATCACGGTAAATGATCCTTTCAATGTGCTGTTAAGTTTCCCAGGACATGTAGAGGATTTTTGTATTTATGATCATCAGGGCTATGACCGGTCATTTTCTGTGTAAACATACTTTATATTGGCCTGAGTGTAATGGTCATATCAGTCATTGAGTTTGGAAGTCTTCCCTCTTTTTCCTGTTCTTTGAAGTGTTTGAGAAGGAGTGATTGTGAAGGTACGATTCTTTGTGGAAATTTTGATAGAATTCAGCCTTGTATAAATATGGACATGTGCTCTTCTTTTCAGGTAGGTTTTTATTACTACTCCAATTATTTTTTAAAATGTCTACAGTTCCAGCGTATTCAGGGGAAATTCTTATTTTTATTTATTCATTTGTTTATTTTTATTAATTTGTTTTTGTTACAGATGTTTCTCCTTTTTCCCCCACTGACACCCTCCTCCCCATCCCCCACCCCATCCCCAGCATTGTTGTCCATGTCCACCAGTTATGCGTACATGCATATAAGTTCTGTGGTTTATCTCTTCCCACCCCCCAAACCCCTCTTTTGAGGGTTGTCAGTCTGTACCCTACATCCACGTCTCTGGGTCTACCCTGTTCCTCAGCCTGTTATGTTCATTATATTACACAAATAAGTGAGATCATTCTTAAATTAAGGAACAAATAAGTAGACTGAGAAACACAATGTTGATCTTCACAGGCTGTGGACAGCACATGGAGTTCCCACAAGCACACACGTGGAGCTGAGCAGTGACAGGCTGACAGGCTCCTAACTCTGCATCCCTCAGGTAGATCCGAGCTACATGGACTGACAAGGGAGCAGCTCGGGGTCCCTGCCAGGGAGAGACCTGTCTCTACAAAATGCAGCCAGGGGCTGGTCTCTGCAGGTCTAAGGTGGCGGGACCAGCTCCCACCTGGGATTCCGCACTCAGATCCATGTCTGCTCTTCCTCCTGAAGAAGGGAGGGATTTGGTGAAGAAAAGGGAAAAGTTGCTCACCTAGGGATTTCTGTGCATGGAGAATAAGCAATGGAAATGGGAACAATTCTTCCCACATCACATTTACAAATGCCTCCTATGAAAGGTCACTCTGAGCAGGACACCCACAGAATTCAGTGATAATGCATTTGGGGACAGTGTGAAATTTAGAAACCACATGTTTATTTCATATGCCATCCAAGAGAATAAAATAAAATCATAATTTTATATAAAAATTAAAGAGTGTCTTAGTCCAGAGAATGCACCTCCCTTACCTCAAACTGCAGGAACACAAGAAACAGTTCCAGCCATTGCTCCCTGTAAGGTACCATGGTTTGTGCTGAGCTAATAGCTGTGCACGACTCCCAGACCCTGCTGAGCTCGGTGGTGACACTGAGGCAGGGCCATTACTGGGAAACGCAGGTGTCGTCTGATGGAAAGGTTTTGCTCAGGAAATTCCTGACAAATGTTTGCTCCTTCCTGAAATGCAGGGAGGTTTAGAAAATCTCCACCTTTTGTGGACAGACTTAGATTGCGTGCTGACAGTTTCCCCAAGTTGACCTAACCCTCTGTGTTTTCCGTCCTCCTAACGAAAACCTTCACCTCTGCTGCATGTGAGACTGTTGCTACTAATAAAATGAAACTTTAAAAATACAGAGCCATCAGTGTAGTCTCTGAACCAAAGGTCTAGAGAAACTCTTACCTGGAGGGGCAGCCCAGAGCCTCTGAGGAAACAGCCATAAACACCAGCTACTCCTGCTCCTGGGGCTGCAACACTGAGGTGGAGGGTCCTGAGCGCCCCCTGGTGACCTGAGAGCCGCCTGGTGTTCTGAGGGCGCCCTGTTGCCCCGCCCTCCTGTCTCCCTCAGGAGGTTTGTGTCTGGGCTCACACTGACTTCCTCTTACTGGGTATCTTGCACAGTAATACACAGCCGTGTCCTCAGTCCTCAGGCTGCTCAGTGTTAAATAAACTTGGCTCTTGGAGGCATCCCTGCTGATGCTGAGCCGGGATTTCAGCGATGGGTTATAGTATATGCTTCCATCACTCCATATACCACCGACCCACTCCAGCCCCTTCTCTGCAGCCTGTCGGGTCCACTGCACACCATGGCTCGTTAAAGAGAATCCAGAGACAGCGCAGGTGAGGGAGAGGGTCTCCGAGGGTTTCACCAGTCCTGGGCCCAACTCCTGCAGCTGCACCTGGGACAGGACACCTGGGGACAAGGAGCATCAGGCCCTGTCAGTCACCTGCAGTCACAACCACCCCATACACCCCTGTCTGACCTCTGAGACCCTCACCTTGGGGGGCTGTCACCAGGCACAGGAGAAGACCCAGCAGTCTCATCTTCTTCTAGACCACGGCTCTGCCTTCCTCAGAGACCTCAGCCCTGTGTGAGGAGAGAGCTGTGAGCCTCCCCAGCCCAGGGGAGGATTTACCCTCGAGCTTGTATACAAATTTGCATGTGGGGCAGCCTGTTCCTTATAAGTCGAAGGACTGAGATCAAGCTGCCCTGGTCCTTCTAGGGTTCCTGTGGGGCATCTCTTCTCTTGAACTCACTCAGCATGTAAGTCAGGAATATGGGATCACCTGGTACATCAGACCTGTTGTAGTCAGGTTAATGGACCAGCTCATCTGTGATAAATGGTGGACTAGATGAGTAGATTATATTTTTAGTGTAGGTGCATCTTTCAAGTAGATTTAAACTTATTACATTTGTCCCGATAGTTTATTAAACCCAACACTCTAATGTCTACACAACGGTCAAACCATTTTTCGAAACAATTGTATTTTTTTAAACGAGATAGACATTATTTGTCTTTCTCATTCTGAAAATCAGAAAACAAAGGGCATTCATTGTCAGTATCTTATTTTTTACTGTATGTTGTTACTTTGATTCAAGGAAGGATATCCAAGGAACATGTCATTGAGATACACTTGATTCCATTTTCTTTTGCTTTTTGAAATGATATTTCTTTAAGCCAATTAGAGAAAGGCAAATACCACATGATCTCACTTATTTGTGGAATATGATGAACAAAATAGACCCAGAGACCTAAAAAGGAGTAAGGTCTAGAATGACAAATGTCAGTGGAGGTGGCAGGGAGGGATGGATGGGATAAACCGAAGAACTTATGTGCATGTATGTGTAACCAATGGACACAGACAACAATGTTGAGGGGGGTCGGGAGGACGGTTTCTGGGGGGGGGGAGGAGAAACATCTGTAACAAAAGTAAATTAATATAATTGGAAAAAGTAAATAAAATGATATTTGTTTCAAGTTCTGATTAACACTACGTTTTGTGCCTTTATTCAGGTCAATGCTAGAAAGTTTTTCCTTACAATCTTTTCCAAACACTTTCAGAGCAAAGCAGTGTCAGGCGTGGTGAGTACGTGGATCGGAGACTCTGGATTCTTAATGTTGAAAATTTGGTAATTGTGCCTTTTCTTCCGTCGTCAAACTCTACTGTTGAGAAAGCCCATGCCATTTTGCAGAGACCCCAAACAAATTGTATCAGACATATTCATATTTTTACATGGAGAAATGATTGAGAATAAAAGAGTGATTATTCATGAGTACAATTCAGAATCTTTCATATGTGGAAATTGTAAACGCAGCAGGTTAACTGAGCTCTTTTCTCAGTCAAATATTTTCAGTGATGTTGGGGTCAGAGGGAGGCAAATCATGGAGCTTCCTAGCACAGATATGCTCATAGGAAAGGGAACTTTATCCCTGACAGGAACCCTCACTTCCAGGACACACGACATGGTCAACTGGGCGGTTTTCAAATCTTGGATATTATAAGTTACACTGCTATAAACACGGGGGTGTATATATTTTCTAATTTGTGTTTTGGGATAATTAGGATATATATTCAGAGGTGGGTTTCCTGGGTCAAAAAGCAGTTGTATTTTTATTTTTTGTATTAATTACTTTATCTTTGTTTCAGATGTTCCTCCATTCCCCACCCCTAGACACCATCCTCCTGATCCCGCCTTCCCACAGCATTGATGTCTATGTCCATTGATTATGCATATATGCATGCAAGTTCTTTGGTTTATATTACCCTCCCCACTGCCCCGTCCTCTGGGGTTTTTCAGACTGAATGTTCTTTTTTTTTTTTTTTGAGGAAACTGCATACTGTTTTCCTCAGTGGCTGCACCAATCTGCATTCACATCAATAGTGCACCAGGGTCCTGTTTTCTCCTCATCCTCCCCAGCACTGGGTGTTTGCTGAGGTGTTGATAGGAGTCATTCTGGCAGGTGTAGCTGTCGTTTCAATTTGCACGTCTCTGATGATCAGTAATGTGAGCATTGTTTCATATGTCTCATGGCCATCTGTACGTCCTCTTTGGAGAAGTGTCTATTCAGGGCATTGGCCCATATTTTAATTGGATTGTACATCTTCCTGGTGTTGAGTTTTATGTAGTTTTTAAATATTTTGGAATTCAAGACCTTATCAAATGTAACTTTGGCAAATAGACCACAGCCTTTTCTAACTCAGAGATGTTAGAGGTAAACATTGAATCAAGAATCCAGAGAGGTTCCCTGAGGGAAACTGTGACATGAAGAGGAAACCACACAGGAAACCAGCCCAAACCTCCAACTGCACCTACTCCTGGGTGGTCCTTGTGTTCAGGGACCCTGAGCTCCCCCTGGTGGTCGCAGCCTCTCCTGCAGGGAGGTTTGTGTCTGGATTCACACTGACTTCCCCTCACTGTGTCTCTCGCACAGTAATACATGGCTGTGTCCTCGGTGGTCATGGAGCTCAGCTGCAGGGAGAACTGGTTCTTGGACGTGTCTTTGGAAATGGAGGTGCGGCTCTTGAGGGACGGGTTGTAGTAAGTGCTACTACCACTACCATATATGGATCCAATCCATTCCAGCCCCTTCCCTGGTTTCTGTCGGATCCAGCTCCAGTAGTAACTACTGCTGATGGAGTAACCAGAGACAGAGCAGGTGAGGGAGAGGGTCTGTGAGGGCTTCACCAGTCCTGGGCCCGACTTCTGCAGCTGCACCTGGGACAGGACACCTGGGGACAAGGAGCATCAGGCCCTGTCAGTCACGTGCAGTCACAACCACCCCACAGATCCTGTCTGACCTCTGAGACCCTCACCTTGGGGGGCTGTCACCAGGCACAGGAGAAGACCCAGCAGTCTCATCTTCTTCTAGACCACGGCTCTGCCTTCCCGAGAGACCTCAGCCCTGTGTGAGGGGAGAGCTGTGAGCCTCCCCAGCCCAGGGGAGGATTTACACTGAAGCTTGGGGGGAAATTTGCATGTGGGGCAGCCTGTTCCTTATAAGTGGAGGGACTGAGGTCAGGCTGCCCTGGTCCTTCTGGGGCCCCTGGGGGGCATCTCTTCCCTTGATCTCACTCTGTATGTTAGTCAGGGAGAGGGGATCCCTGGGTTCAAGAGACATTGGAATGTGGTCAAAGGTTGGCCTCACCTTTTTGAGCATAAGAATAAATGATGGACTAGACAGGTAGGTTAGACTTTTAACTTCCCATACATCCTTCAAACTGATTTGAAAGGGATTAGCATTTGTTCAGAGACTTTCTGAATCCCAATTCTCCGGTATACCCGCTATTTCCAAATTTTATATAATAATTTTATACAAATATTATCTATCTTACTGCAAAAATAAAAATAAAGGACATCTATGTTCAATATCTTATATTTTAATTATATTTAAATATGTTTTTATTGATTTTATTTTTTAGAGAGTAGAACGGAGAGGGTAACTTCATCGCTGACAAAAATACCTGACTCCAGTCTCCCTCCTTCTGCCCCTGGGCATGGTCAGTTGGTCAGAGGTGCCGGGATCTACCACACAATATGTAACGTCCTTAATGTATATTGAACACATTCTCCCATCAGACAAATACTTTGGAAATGTTACCTCTCTGTGGAGCTTGTCTTTTTATTCCCTTAAAGGAATCTTTGGTGGGATAAAAGCATTTAATATAGCAAAATATAATTGATGCCTTTTTTCTGTCCTGGGCCTGTTTTGGTGAATCACACAGACCCCCAGGACGTGCTGAGCCTCACGGTCCAGGGGCATTGGCTGCAGCAGCCACAGGGACAGAGAGGTTTTGGCACCAGGAGTGAGGGCTGCTGGGAAACTGCCCAGAACTGGACGGGACTTTGACCTGGGTGAGGGGAGGAAGCTGGACGTGTTCTGAGTCACAGGACAGAGATGTGCCTGATGTTCATGGGCAGAGTGTTACTGGACATGTGGGTTTAAACCTCTTCCCCTGACGAACCAGGAGGACGTGCAGGTCAAAACAGACACAGCTTCTGTCATTGTAGGAAACACCTGAGTGATTATGACCAGGAGTTTGTCAGAATAGAAACTTTTAGGGTTGTGCAGGCAGGGATCAAGGGAAATAAGTAACGTGTCACCGCAAAGGGGGGCAGGGGAGTCCTGTTACCCACATGCACCTGCTCACAGTGTCTCTGTCTGTGAGGTAACAACTTCACAGGTCCAGGGGTTAGCACTCAGACACCTGTGGGTATTACTCACTTGGTCACACCATGCTTCACCCAAGCTGCACAATTCACTGGAGTTCCATTCATGAAATCCCTCAACACTTAGAGGGAAGAGTGGACACCCCTCCCTGCAGGAGCCATGGTGCTGGTGTGTCTGTGTGAGGGGCCCTCATGTCATGGACCAGGACCCTGTCTCAGTCCATTGTCATCACCACCATCATCTCCATCATCACCATCATCATTTGCTTAATTATAATCAGTTGGTCTTTTATTTTCCTTAGACATGGTTGTTTCCTACAGATGTGAAAACTGATCTCGTCTTTTAGTCGTGTACTGAAATTGATCAGTAGAATTGGTAGTCAGGCTCCCCTTTATTTTTATTTTCTTAGTGCTGACAAATGATGGCTCATCCCTCCCTCTTCTCCATCTGCCCCACATGGGACCTGACAGAAAGCTTAGGTCTCCTCTTTAGATGTCATTAGGAGATTCAACCCCACAAACCCCGAGAAGGAGAACCCCTCGCCCTCCCCACCACCTCACCTAAATATAAGCCCTGGGCCAGTCTACTTTCCTGGTCTATCAAAGCTATTCTGACTTGCTGAAGGGCCTTTCCTGTGCTTTCTAGAGATTCCAACTATGTACGGGATAAATGTGACATGTCCCCTTGGTGTGTTTGTTTGTCATTAGCCTGATATCTGCACAAGCTGCTGTGGGTCTCTTGGCCTCTGCCTGGAATCAACTGCTCTTGGTGCTGTGAGCATGATGCCAATTCAATGACAGTCACCCCAATGGGTCCTTAGTCTCTAATTTTGGGTTCAAACACCGATGGTGCCCACTGTGACATGAAGAGGAAACCACACAGGAAACCAGCCCAAACCTCCAACTGCACCTGCTCCTGGATGGTCCTTGTGTACAGGAACCCTGAGCGCCCCCTGGTGTCCCGAGCGCCCCCTGCAGCCCCGCTCTCCTGTCTTCCTCAGGAAGTTTGTGTCTGGACTCACACTGACTTCCCCTCACTGTGTCTCGCACAGTAATACACGGCCGTGTCCTCGGTGGTCACGGATCTCAGCTGCAGGGAGAACTGGTTCTTGGACGTGTCCCTGGAGATGGTGGTGCGGCTCTTGAGGGACAGGTTGTAGTAAGTGCTACCACTACTACCACCTATGTACCCAATCCATTCCAGCCCCTTCCCTGGTTTCTGGCGGATCCAGCTCCACAAGTAACCACTGCCGATGGAGTAACCAGACACAGCACAGGTGAGGGAGAGGGTCTGCGAGGGCTTCACCAGTCCTGGGCCCGACTTCTGCAGCTGCACCTGGGACAGGACACCTGGGGAAAAGGGAGCATCAGGCCCTGTCAGTCACGTGCAGTCACAACCACTCCACAGATCCTGTCTGACCTCTGAGACCCTCACCTTGGGGGGCTGTCACCAGGCACAGGAGAAGACCCAGCAGTCTCATCTTCTTCTAGACCACGGCTCTGCCTTCCCCAGAGACCTCAGCCCTGTGTGAAGAGAGAACTGTGAGCCTCCTCAGCCCAGGGGAGGATTTACCCTGGAGCTTGGAGAGAAATTTGCATGTAGGGCAGCCTGTCTTTTATAAGTGAGGGGACTGAGGTCAGGCTACCCTGGTCCTTCTGGGGCCCTGTGGAGTCATTTATTCCCTTGATCTCACTCCGTATGTAAGTCAGGAATAGCAGTTCCACGAGACATTGGAATGTGGTCAAAGGTTGACCTCACCTTTTTGAGCATAAGAAAAAATGATGGACTAGACAGGTAGGTGAGGCTTAACTTCCCATACATCCTTCAAACTGATTTAAAAGGGATTAGCATTTGTTCAGAGATTTTCTGAATCTAAATTCTCCAGTATACCCACTATTTCCAAATGTTATATCATAATTTCATACAAATATTATCTTAGTACAAAAATAAAAATAAAGGACATCTATGCTCAACATCTTATTTTTAAATTATATTTAAATATGTTTTTATTGATTTTATATTTTCGAGAGTTGAACGGAGAGGGTAACTTCATCGCTGACAACAATCCCTGACTACAGTCTCCCTCTTTCTGCCCCTGGGCATGGTCAGTTGGTCAGAGGTGCCAGGATCTACCACACAACATATAATGTCCTTAATGTGTAATGAACACATTCTCCCATCAGACAAATACTTTGGAAATGTTATCTCTCTGTGGAGCTTGTCTTCTCATTCCCTTAATGGAATCTTTGGTGGGATAAATGTATTTAATATAGCAAAATATAGTTGACTCCTGTTTCCTATACTGGGCCTGTTTCGGTGAATCACACAGACCTCAGGACGTGCTGAGCCTCACAGGCCAGGGACATCGGCTGCAGCAGCCACAGGGACAGAGAGTTTCTGGCACCAGGAGTGAGGGCTGCTGGGAAACTGCCCAGAACTGGACGGGACTTTGTCCTGAGTGGGGGAGGAAGCTGGACGTGTTCTGAGTCACAGGACAGAGATGTGCCTGATGTTCATGGGCAGAGTGTTACTGGACATGTGGGTTTAAACCTCTTCCTCTGACGACCCAGGAGGATGTGCAGGGCATGACAGACACAGCTTCTGTCATCATAGGAAACACCCGAGTGATTATGACCAGGAATTTGTTAGAGTAGAAACGTTAAAGGTTCTGCCCTCGACTGTTTGGCTCAGCGGTTAGAGCATCAGCCCGCTGACCAGAGAGTCCCAGGTTCAGTTCCCACTAAGGACTCATACCTTGGGTGCTGTTTGTCCCCAACCCCAGATGGGGTTGTGTGGGTGGCAACCACTCGATGTGACTCTCTCCCATCGATGTTTTTCCCTCCCTCTCTCCCTCCCCCTCTATCTGAAAAAAAAAAAAAGAAATGTTCAAGGTTCTGCAGGCAGGGATCAAGGGGAATAAGAAATGTGTCATTGCAAAGGGGTGGAAGGGTATTCCTGTTATCCACATGCACCTGCTCACAGTGTCTCTGTCTGTGAGGTAACAACTTCACAGGTCCAGGGGTTAGCACTTGGACACCTGTGGGGTCATTACTCACATGGTCACTCCATGCTTCATCCAAGCTGCACCATTCATTGGGGCTCCATTAATGAAATCCCTCAACCCTTAGAGGGAAGAGTGGACACCCCTCCCTGCAAGAGCCATGGTGCTGGTGTGTCTGTGTGAGGGGCCCTCATGTCATTGACCAGGACCTTGTGTCAGTCGATCATCATCATCATCATCACCATCATCATCGTTTGCTTACTTATAGTTGTTGTTCTCATTTTCGGTAGACATGGTTGTTGTTCACACACAATGACTTTTTATTGGAAAAGAAACCAAGTGTCTCCTCTTTCCATGTCAGTGGGAGAGTGAAACAAAGGCCTCCCCTGTAGGTGACACAGGCCTTCCAACACGCTGAGGACCTGGGATACATACAGATGCCACCCAGGACGTTGGACCAGGAGCCCTCTCCAATCCCATTGCCATTGTCACCACGAACACCGTCGTCACCATCATCAATAATGCTTATATGTAATCAGCTTTCTCATTTTCTCTAGACCTGGTTGTGTACACATGTACTGACACTTTATCTGAATTTTGTTCATTTTATGATTTTTAAGTAAAATATGTAGCCTTATTCTATTTTCTTTTTCATTTCTTGCTGAAAAGAAATGGTTTATTCCTGCCTCTTCTCCATCTGTCCCACACGGTAATCAGATAAGAAAGGTTGGGTCTCCTCTTTAGATGTCATTGGGGAGACTGAATCCACACAAGCCCCTGGAGAGACTTCCTCCCGCTCCTCACCACCTCACCAAAATAAAATCCCTGAGCCTGTCTGCTTTCCTGGTCTCTCAAAGCTCCTCTCACCTCCTGAAGGGCCTTTCCTGTGCTTCCCAGAAACTGCACTTATGTACATAATATGTGCTCCATGTCCCATTGTGTGTGTGTTTGTCATCATCCTGAACATCTGCACCAAGCTATTGTGGGTCCCTCTGCCTCTGCCTGGTGTCAACTGCCCTCACTGCTGTGAGCATGATGCCAAATCAATGACAGTCCCCACCAGAGTCCTTCTTCTCTAGCTTTGGAGTCACATATCTTTGGTGCCCACTCTCCTGCCCACAGATGTCCAGCTGCTGGTTGGCTGGGGCGCTGAGCTGTGTGGAACGGACCTGCACTGTTGGGTCAGCAGAGCCTCTGGTTGGATTCAGGTGACATGGGTCAGGAGATCTGATGATTAATTGTCCTTTGAGCACAACAGTGTCTGGAAGAGACTCTCTGCCTTTTGTTCACCTGAGAAAGTTGTCTTTCTTGACAACAGACATTTCTTTTTCTTTTTATTGTTGACCCCATGACAGGTGTCCCCCATCCTACCCCTCTGCCCACCTCCACACGCCCCCACCAACCCTCCCTTGGCCTGCACCACTATGTCCTGTCTGTCATGGGCTGTGCACACATATGTTTATTGGATGCTCTCTACATCTTCTTTAATCCACGTCTCCCTAATAATCTCTCCTCTGCTCTGTGCAGTTCGTCCCATGTATCCATGCCTCTGGTTCTACCTGGTTTGTCAGTTTACTTTGTTCATTTGTGTGCACATATAAGTGAGATTATATTGTATTCGCTTTTGGCTTATTTCTCTTAGTATAATAAATCCAGGTCCATTCATGCTGTTGTACAGGGTAAGATTTCCTTCTTATAAACAGATGTATAGTATTCCATTGTATACATGTACCACGGGTTTTAAACCACTCATCTACCCATAGACACCTGGGCTGTTTTCAGATCTTGGCTATCATGAATTACACTGCCATGAATATAAGTGTTCATGTACTATTTCTGATTGGTGTTTTGGGATTCTTAGGATATATTCCCAAAAGTGGCATCAGTAGCTCAAACGGTAGTTTCATTTTTAGTTTTCTGAGGAAGCTCCATACTGTTTTCCAAAGTGGCTTCCCCAGTCTGCATTCCCACCAACAGGGCACCAGGGTTCCCTTTTCCCTCATCCTCACCATCACTTGTTGATTCTTGATTTATGGATGGGAGCCACTCTGGCAGGTGTAGTTGTAGTTTTAATCTGCATCTCTCTGATGCTTAGTGACGTTGAGCATTGTTTCCTATGTCTCTTGGCCATCTGCGTGTCCTCTTTGAAGAAGTGTCTATTAGGGCATTTGCCCATTATTTAATTGGATTGTTAATCATCCCAGTATTGAGTTGTATATGTTTATTATATATTTTGGAATTTACCTCTTATCAGATGTACAACTGGGAAAAAACAACAGAGATTTCTAACTCAGAGACTTCAGAGTTAGCGCTGAATCAGAAACTCAGAGAGGTTCCCTGAGGGAAACTGTGACACGAGGAGGAAACCACACAGGAAACCAGCCCAAACCTCCAACTGCACCTGCTCCTGGATGGTCCTTGTGTTCAGGGACCCTGAGCGCCCACTGGTGGTCGCAGCCTCTCCTGCAGGGAGGTTTGTGTCAGGGCTCACACTGACTTCCCCTCACTGTGTGTCTCTCGCACAGTAATACACGGCCGTGTCCTCAGATATCAGGCTGCTCAATATCATATTAACTTGGCTCTTGGAGGTGTCCCTGATGATGCTGAGTCGGGAATGCAGAGATGGATTATAGATTGTGTTTCCATCACCCCATATACCACCAACCCACTCCATCCCCTTTCCTGGAGACTGGCGGACCCACTGCATAGCACAGTCCTTTAAAGAGAATCCAGAGACAGTGCAGGTGAGGAAGAGGGTCTCCGAGGTCTTCACCTGTCCTGGGCCCGACTCCTGCAGCTGCACCTGGGACAGGACACCTGGAGAAAAACAGCATTAGGCCCTGTCAGTCACATGTCGTCACAACCACCCCACATACCCTTGTCTGACCTCTGAGACCCTCACCTTGGGGGGCTGTCACCAGGCACAGGAGAAGACCCAGCAGTCTCATCTTCTGCCTTTCCCAGAGACCTCAGCCCTGTGTGAGGAGAGAGCTGTGAGCCTCCCCAGCACAGGGGAGGATTTACCCTGGAGCTGGGGGAGAAATTTGCATGTGGGGCAGCTTTTCCTTTATAAGTGGAGGACTGAGGTCAGGCTGCCCTGTCCTTCTGGGGCCCCAGTGGGTGCATCTCCTCCCTTGCACTCACTCAGCATGTAAGTCAGGGATGGAGAATCACCTGGTGTGTGAGACACGTTGGAAGGAGGTCAGAGGGTGGCCTCACCTTTCTGAGGATAAGAGAAACGATGGAGTCAATGAGCAGTCACACTGTTAACTTCTCAGGCATCTTTCAAACTCAGAAGGCATCAGACTCAGAAGGGACAAGCATTTCCCAGAGAGATTCTGAGTCACAATTCTCTAGAATATTCACAATTTTGTAAATATTTTATCATTATTTCATACAAATAAATTATACGGTCATGGGAAAAAACCTAATATATAAAACAGCCATTTTCAGTATTTTGTATCTTAATTTATTACATTACTCTGATCTGAGAAGCCCCCTCCCAAGCACAGAGCGGTGGGCATTCCTGATCCTGATGTTGGAAGCTTTGTTGTTGTGTCTACAGCTCCTTGTACAAACTCTTCCCTTATGAAAGCTCATGGCACATTGCAGAGACCCCAAACTAGTTACATCGGAAATGATCATAGTTTCCCTGGTTGGCTCAGAGGTTTGAGCATCAGCCTACGGATCAAGGTCCTAGGGTTTGACTCCTGGTCAAGGTCCTGTACCTGGGTTGAGGTTCAATCCCTGTCCAGTTCAGGTTTTGAGGGAGGCAACAAGTCGTGTGTCTCCCTCACATTGCTCTCTCTCTCTCTCTCTCTCTCTCTCTCTCTCTCTCTCTCTCTCTCTCAAATCAATAAACATATCCTCAGGTAAGAATTAAATAAATAAATACGTGTACTAGGTGTAAGATTTATTTAATGACACATTCTTTGCCCCCCTACCCCCCCACACACACTGATGATTTTCATTGTAATGGATCCCAGTCTTTCCTTCTCCCCTGTACCTAGCCCTGCACATAGCACTTGGGCGTTGAGCCCACTCTGACCCTCACCTAGTGTGTGACCTTCCTTCACAAAGAGAACAGACCCAACGTGACTGACGTGCAGACAGGGCTGGGCCTGCACCTGTGGTTCCTGTTCTCCCAGCACCTGGATCCTGCAGATGCCGTGGTGAGAGGGTCCTGGCTCGTCCTGGGGAGGGTCAGACCCAGGAGTCCCTGTCCAGTCAGTGCAGCCAACACTGACCGACATGTGGGGAGCATCTCACCGACCCCCAGCTCAGCAGTGCCCATTCTCAGAGCTCACACCCCTGAGGGCAGGACCATGGGGGACACCGGACTGATGTCTCCCCAGCAGCAGAAGCAGGAGTTCATGCAGCAACAGGGGGCCCTGAGAAGTGGGCCTGGGCAGTCAGATCATGTGGCACAGGGACGGGGATGTTTTCCACTTTGCACCCTGGAGTCCTGACTGCCCGCTAAGGTCTTGACCATCCCATGGAGTCCTGAGCGCCCCCTGCAGCCTAGCCTTTTGTCTTTGCACAGGGAGGTGGGTGTCTGGGCTCACACTGACTTTATTTCTCTGAGTCTCACACAGTAACACATGGAGCTGTCTTTTTGCAGAGAGGTAATGCTTTAGAGTCATCCCTTTAGAAGCAGAATCAGGCTTTCACAGATGCAGCATACTCTGTCATGTGAGCTTAGAGTCCTTCTAATGACATGTACCCACTCCAGTCTGTCTTTTTTTTTTTTTTTTTTTTTTGAGACTGTAAGATTTAGTTTGTATCAAGTCAGTGAATATAAATCCAGGACCTTTACAGGAGAACCTCCACGACCCCCAGGACAGGAACAGCTGGAAGGTCACAGCCCAGTCCTGGGGCATCCTGCCTAAAAATGAGGCTCATCGGAGCACAGAGAGTGATGCTCGCCCAGCCCACCAGCACCCCTGTGACCTCGTGTGCACATGAGGCTGAGAAGCACCTGGATCAGCAGGAGGGGACAGATGCTCCTCCGGGAGGACAGCAGGTGCAGACCCGTCACCAGGGAGGGAACACAACAAGGAGACACTGGAGAACTGAAGTCTGCAGAGCGCATAGGAGAACACAGCTACACAATGGTCTCCATGGCAACAGGCATCTCCAGAAGCGGCCCTGACTGATTCACAGTGATGTCCCAGTGAAGGGCACCTGGGAGGGAGAGGGAGCTGTTCTCCCAGCAAAGTTAATTTATTACAAGTAAGAAATATGACACACGGCACAATGGAACCAAACACCTGTAGCTACTGCCCTTCTAGCAGGTGTGGGTGCACCAGGAACTGTGGGGATCACCAAGAACAAGACAAGGCCCTAAGGGTGAGCCTGTCAGGTGTCATTCACGTGGGAATCAGGCAATAGATTGTCAGACACTGAGTTTAATCCACTCTGATTACTCTGTGAGAACCTTAATCAGAATGAGAGGCAGACCTCGGGGTCATGAACCAACTGCAGCTGAGAGGTGGAAACTCAGAGAATCCAGGGAGATGGAGACACTGAGAACACACAGACCCAGAGATGAATAGGTCATCAACAGGGTCCTGAGGAGATGCCTGGTCATCAGGACCTGCACGTCCAACCCCACAGGAATCTCCTCACAGCTGCAGGACGGCTGTTCTAGGAGGAAACACACTGAAGGAGAACAGACCAGTGTTGGTGAGCGTGGGGAGAGAGGGACCCTTGCACTCTCTCGGTGGGAAGGTAAGATCCTGCAGCCACATGGAAACAGCGTGATGGTTCCTCCAAAATGAAAGTAGAAACCCTGTGTGATTGAGCAGTGAGCTCCCAGGTGTTCATGGAATAATAAACCCAGGACTCTGGAGAGGTGTTGCACGGCCCTGTTCCTTGCAGCCGTGTTCAGAGTAGTGAGACGGGGAAACATCTGTGTCCATCAGTGGGTGAGTGGACAAACATGTGTGATATTCTCTTGACAGAATATTACTCAGCCTTAAATCACAGGGAAACCCTGCACAACCCCAGCCTGGAGGACACGAGAGGACACTGTGCTCTGTGAAATAAAGCCGTCAGGGAAAGGCAGACAGTGTCTGATTCCACCTACACTGGGGACTGAATTAGGTTTCCTTCCAGCAGAGTGTGCAGGAGCCCAGGCCTGGGTGTGGTGAAGGCTCTGGCAGGAGACGGGATAGTGGAGAGTCGGCTGCCCTGGAGTCCTGCGCTGACGGAGAACAGAGACGGAAGCAGCTGGAGGAGACACTGTGTCAGGACACAGTCAGCCCTGGTCCTGGGCCCTGTGCATCCACAGGAGCCTGGGTGTGTCTGCTCAGTGTGTGGAGCCGTCCACCCTCAGGGCCTGTGCACAATGAGGGGACATTCAGTCCCCACGGAGTGGAGCTTTCCCCTGAGAATGGGGAGAAGGAGACAGAGCCCAGCAAAACCCTGTGGTCCTAGGGGGCTGTGTGCACACCCAGGACACGCCCCTGTGTGACCTCTGAGCCTGGATCCTCCACTCTGAGTCATCACTGAGATCCTCCTGTGCTGAGGTGTGTATCAGTTGATGGTTATATTCATTGCTGAGTAGTATTGCATTGAAGGAATGGAATACTACTAGTTTGCTTATTTGTAAAATCAGGAAAGTATTAGGGTTGTTGTAGCTCCTAACACAAATAAAGATGCTAAAAGTATTTGCATTTACATTTTTATGAACATAATGATGCGTTCTTCTGGAGCAAACATTCCTACTGGGACCACGGAGATCCATGTTAACTATATATTTAATTTAATAAGGATCCGCAGTTTATTTTCTGTAGAAAGAATAACCGGACACAGAGGGACCTGGAGAAGGAAGGAACCCAGTCACTGTCGACATGTCATCTGCACACACAGTGTCACCTCCTCACTTGTCTGCAGTGAGAATATCAGAAGACAGAGCCGCAGAGAAGAAGCAGGAATCGTCCTGGATGCAGCTGAGAGCTGAGAGGAAATCCCTGACCCCAACAGGAAGCCCCTCCTTCCTCCCTCATTCTGCACCTGCTCCTGGGCTGTTCTCTGTGGTCGGTGGGTCCTGAGCGCCTGCTGGTGTCCTGAGCGCCCCCTGGTGTCCTAAGATCCCCCTGCAGCCCCACCCTCCTGTCCCCCTCAGGAGGTTTGTGTCTGGGCTCACACTGACTTCCATCACTGTGTATCTCACACAGTAATACATGGCTGTGTCCTCGGTTCTCAGGCTGCTCAGTGTCACATAAACTTGGCCCTTGGAGGTGTCCCTGCTGATGCTGAGTCGGGATTTCAGCGATGGGCTAAACCTTGTGCCTCCAGTATTCCATATAAGCCCGACCCAGTCCAGCCCCTTTCCTGGAGATTGGCGGATCCAGTCCACACCATAACTCGTTAAAGAGAATCCAGAGACAGAACAGGTGAGAGAGAGGGTCTCCGAGGGCTTCACCAGTCCTGGGCCCGACTCCTGCAGCTGCACCTGGGACAGGACACCTGGGGACAAGGAGCATCAGGCCTTGTCAGTCACGTGCAGTAACAACCGTCCCATAACCCTGTCTGACCTCTGAGACCCTCACCTTGGGGGGCTGTCACCAGGCACAGGAGAAGACCCAGCAGTCTCATCTTCTTCTAAACCACGGCTCTGCCTTCCCCAGAGACCTCAGCCCTGTGTGAGGAGAGAGCTGTGAGCCTCCCCAGCCCAGGGGAGGATTTACCCTGGAGCTTGGGAAGAAATTTGCATGTGGGGAAGCCTGTTTCTTATAAGTGGTGGGACTGAGGTCAGGTTGCCCTGGTCCTTCTGGGCCCCTATGGGGCATCTCTTCTTATGAACTGACTCAGCATGTAAGTCAGGGATAGGAGATCACCTGGTTCATGAGACACTCTGGAATGTGGTCCAAGTTCGGACTCAACTTTCTGAGTGAAAGAAGAAATGATGGCCTAGATAGGTAGGTCACACTTTTTACTTCCCATGCATCTTTCAAATCAATTTAAAAGGGACTAGCATTTGTTAACATAGTTTCTGATTCCCAACCCTTTAGTATATCCACTGTTTACAAATATTTATATTATAATTTAATAAATATAATATCCACCTTCATGCAAAACTAAAAATAAAGGACAGGCATGCTCAATATCGTATGTATTGATGTTATTTAATTATAACATTGTAGGTTTTTATTTTTTATTAAGAGAGGAAGGGAGAGGGGAGATAGAACTCACTGTGAGAGAGAAATATCGATTGGCTTCCTCCTGCTCCTCCCCTTCTGGTGGTTGAACCCCCAACCCAGGCATGTGCCCTGACCTGGAATAGAACTGGGACATCGCAGTCAAGGGGACAATCGTCAGTTCTCTGAGCCACACTGACCAGGCTCTTGTATCTTAATTTATGACCTTCCTTTGATCTGAGAAACTACATCCCAAGCTCAGGCAGGTGGGACATTCTTGATACCTGATGTTGGAAAGTTTGTGATTATGTCTACAGCTTCCTGTGCACACTCTTCCATTATGAAACCTTATGGCCTATTGCAGAGACCCAGACTAGTTACATCACACATATTCATGCTTTTAATTGTAGAAAAAAATGAAATCATTGATTAAGCCTGTGTACAACTCAGAATCATTCATGTGCTGAAATGATTATGGCAGGAGATTGACCTGCTTTCTCTGTCTAGTGTTATCAGTGATGTTCGAGTTCAGAGGGGCATCAGTGAAGAGAATTCCTATCCTACATTTTCTCATAGGAAAGGGAACTTTGGCCCTGACAGGAACCCTCATTCCAGCCTCCCACCCTCTGTCCTTGGAGATTTACTCTGTGATCAGGGATGCTGGGCTCTCCCACAGAACATGTAATGTCCTTAATGTACAATGAACACATTCTCCCATCAGACAGTGATTTGGAAATGTACTCTCTCTGGGTAGCTTGTCTTTTCACTTCCTTCATTGATTCTTTGGAGGGATAAATGTATGTAATTTGGCAAAGTCTAATTCACCCCTATTTGCTATACTTCGGGGGAGAGAGAGAGAGAGAGAAAGAGAGAGAGAGAGAGAGGGACAGAGACAGAGACAGAGACAGAGACACATCAACTGGCTGCCCCCCACACGACCAAACCAGGACCAGGGTTGAATTGTAACTGAGGTACATGTCCTTGACTGGAATTGAACCTGCAAGTATTTGGTACATGGGATGACGCTCTAACCATTGAGAAAATCATGACACAGTATATTCCTGGGCTGGTGCTTAATTAGTTTGAGCGTCATCCAGTACACTGAGCGATTGCAGGTTCAATTCTCAATCAGGGCCTGTGGTGGAGGCAACCAATCCTCTCTCTCTCTCTCTCTCTCTCTCTCTCTCTCTCTCTCTCTCTCTCTCTCTCTGCCCTCTTCCCTCTAAATCCCTAAACATATCTTCAGGTAAGGATGAAAACATAAACAAGTGTTGTAGGTTCAACATTTATTTAATGAAACCTTTTCTACACACACACACACACACACACACACACACACACACACACACACAAACAGTGGGTATTAAATAAACAAATACGTGTGGTATATGTAATGTTTCTTTAATGCATAAGGACCACGTGTAGTATATGTAATGTTTCTTTAATGCATAAGCACCACGTGTAGTATATGTAATGTTTCTTTAATGCATAAGGACCACATGCTCCCATCAGACAAGACATTTTAAAATACAATATCTATGTTCATATGGGTCTTTTCATTCTCTAAATGCAATATTTGGTGGAATGAATGTGTTTAATTTAGCAAACTCTAATCCACCCTTATTTTCTGTGCTGGGCCTGTTTTGGTGAATCACACAGACCCCCAGGACGTGCTGAGACTCACGGTCCAGGGGCATCGGCTGCAGCAGCCACAGGGACAGAGAGGTTCTGGCACCAGGAGTGAGGGCTGCTTGGAAACTGCCCAGAACTGGACGGGACTTTGACCTGGGTGAGGGGAGGAAGCTGGACATGTTCTGGGTCACAGGACAGAGATGTGCCTGATGTTCATGAGCAGAGTGTTACTGGACATGTGGGTTAAACCACTTTCCTGTGATGACCCTGAGGCAGGGCCATAGCTGGAGACGAAGGGGTCGTCTGACAGAAAGTGTTTGCTCAGGAAATTCAGGAGAATCTTCATGGTCCTTCCTGAAATGCAGGGAGATTTAGGAAATCTCAAGCTTTCATGGACTGACATTAATTTTGTGCTGACAGTTTCCCCTAGCTCATAAATCCCTCTGCATTTTTTTCTTCTCCGAATAAAAATGCTGGTTCTGATACATGTGAGAATGTTGCTACCAGAGAGACCCTTGGAGAAACTGTATCTGGAGAGGAAGCCCAGAGCCTCAGAGGAAACAGCCATAAACACCACCTGCCTGTGCTCCTGGGGCTGCAACACAGATTCCTGGGTCCTGAGCGCCCCCTGGTGTCCTGAGCGTGCCCTGCAGCCCCGCCCTCCTGTCCCCTCAGGAGGTTTGTGTCTGGGCTCACACTGACTTCCCCTCACTGTGTCTCTCCGACAGTAATACAGGGTCATGTCCTCTGCTCTCAAGCTGTTCAGTGTTAAATAAAGTTGGCTCTTGGGTGTGTCCCTGGAGATGCTGAGTTGGGATTTCAGCGTTGGGTTATAGTATGTGTTTTCAACCCTATCTACAGCACTGACCCACTCCAGACCCTTTCCTGGAGCCTGGCGGATGCAATTCACATCACAGCTCATTAAAGAGAAGCCAGAGACAGCGCAGGTGAGGGAGAGGGTCTGCGACAGCTTCACCAGTCCTGGGCCCGACTCCTGCAGCTGCACCTGGGACAGGACACCTGGGGACAAGGAGTATCAAGTCCCGTCAGTCACGTGCAGTAACAACCACCCCATGGACCCCTGTCTGACCTCTGAGACCCTCACCTTGGGGGCTGTCACCAGGAACAGGAGAAGACACAGCAGTCTCATCTTCTTCTAGACCACGGCTCTACCTTCCCCAGAGACCTCAGCCCTGTGTGAAGAGAGAGCTGTGACCCTCCCCAGCCCAGGGGAGGATTTACCCTGGAGCTTGGGGAGAAATTTGCATGTGGGGTAGCTTGTTCCTTATAAGTGGAGGACTGAGGTCAGGCTGCCCTGGTCCTTCTGTTGCTAATGTATAGGCTTCCCTTTTCTTGAATGCACTTAGTACATTCATCAGTTATAGAGGATCTCCTGGTACACAAGAATACTGGAGTCAGCTTAATGGTAATGCTCATCTCTGATAAGTGTTGGACTAGATGAGTAGATTACATTTTTAATGTCTCATGCATTTTTCAAATAGATTTAATGGGATTACTTTTGTTTAGGTAATTTCTTAAACCCAAGTCTCTAATATCTACAGAACTGTCAAATATTTTTGTAAAAAATTCTATTTTTATAAATATAATTTTATATAGCCAAATAATATCTAGGTTGGTTTGAAAATCACAAAATAAAGGACATTCATTCTCAGTATCTTATTTCTTTATGTTGTAACTTTGATCCAAGGAACTATACCCCAGGAACATGTCATTGAGCTACCCTTGATTCTTTTTTATTTATTATTTGTTAAAATGAAGTTTGTTTCAAATTCAGAGTAACACTGTGCTACATGCCTTTGCTTAGGTTAATGCTAGAAACCTTTTTCTTGCAATCTTTGCCAAACACTCTCAGAGCTAACAAGTGTCAGACCTGGTGAGTACTTGGATAGGAGACCCCTGATTCTTCATGTTGAAAATTACATAATTGTGCCTTTGAGTCCCTCCTCAAACTCTTCCCTTGTGCAAGCCCATGGCTTATTGCAGACACCACAGCAAATTAAGTCAGTCATATTCAGAGCTCTACATGGAGAAATGATTCAGAATAAAAGACTGATTATTTATGTGTAGAATTCAGAATCTTTCATATGTGGACATTGCAAAGGCAGCAGATTAACTGACCTGTGTTCTCAGTGTAATGTTTTCACTGATGTTGGAGCTCACAGGAAGGAAAAAGGAGAGGTTTCCTAGCAGATATTTTCTCATAGGAAAGGGAACTTTAACCCTGACAGGAATGCTCACTCCGGCCAACATGTTCCCCTGGGTATGATCACTGTGCTCAGAGGTGCTGGGCTCTCCCACAGAACATATAGCGTCCTTAATGCACATTGTACACGTTCTCCCGTCAGACGTGTGATTTGGAAATACATTATTTTTGGGTAGATTGTCTTTTCATTCCCTAAATGAAATATTTGGTGAAAAATGTTTTTAATTTTCACAATGTTCAATTCAGCACTCTTTTATTCTGTTTTTTATGTTTTAGGTAAAAATTCACCGGAGCCCAGCCAGTGTTGCTCAGTGGTTGAGCCTCGATCCATGCACCAAGAGGTTGCTGGTTCTATTCCTGGTCAGGGCCCATGTCCAGGTTGTCTGCCCAGTTCCCAGTGGGGGGCATGCAGGAGGTGGCCAATTGATGTTCTCTCATTGATATTTCTATCTCTCTCCCCCTCTTCTTTCCTCTCTCCCTAAAATCAATACAGAAAAATTTTTTTAAAAATTCACCACTAAACAGTCCCTCTCCATTGCCCATGGTGGGGGAAACACCAATATGAACACAGTGGGTGTGTGGGCACAGAACCCAGCAGAGAAATGAGGGCTGGAATCCTTAATATTATTGAAATCTGGTGTGTTGTGTCCTCTGACCAGGAGACCAACTTTCGGTGACATGAGCCCTGACTGATTTTCAAAGATTAATTCACTTGATTGGACTTTACATTGTGAATTTCCCCACAGTATGTAGGATAGAAAACTAGCCTCACCCCTGAGAAATTATGTCATGTAGACATCAGGCAGACGAGGAAGGAACCTCAAAGGACGTGAGGCAGATGCTAAGCAGAGATGACAGAGACAGGATCTCAGAGGGTATTTCACGAGGATGAAAGTGACCAGGAGGACGAAGGTGCAGAGAGGTTGTGAGAGGGACACATGAGGAGATGAACTGGAGCTGACGTCCAGGAAAGAGAATGTCCCAGTGAGAGCCCTGCACGGAGCTGTGTGTGCAGGACTCACAGGGGACAGTGAGACAGCGAGGCCCTGGCGATTGTGGGGACTTGGAGTGAGCTCAGACCCGGGGCATGTGGACACACTGACTCTCCCTCTGTGGACGCTGCGTCCCCGTCACAGGGTGGAGAGGATGCCCGGGGTGCTCAGTCTTTCAAGGAGACAATTGGATCCCGTGCGAACCTAGTGAGATAATGGTCCCTGAGCCGGACCACGACTCGTCTGGGAAAGAGAATGTTGTGGACGCCATCGTCGTCCTCAGGGAGATGAGGGAACACAGGGCCCAGGACAAGGAGGAGGGTCCCTGGGACCCTGAACCACAGGAAATACAGGAGCGCCCTGAGCACCACAGGGAGCTGTGCTCAGCCCCTCCCTGCGTGGTTCCTGCTCTATGTTCCCGGGTCCGTGGGTCCCGAGCGCCCCCTGCTGGTCCTGAGGTGTCTGCGCGGTCCAGAGCCCCCCCTGGTGTCCCGATCCCTCCTGGCTGACCTGAGGGTCTCCTGCAGCTCAGCCCCTCTTGTCTCCCTGCAAGGAGTTTGTGTCTGAAATACAGAGACCCCTGGTCAGTAAAATGTCACATGTCCAGTGTTTATCTCACTCACACTCATTCACATACTCTGTGTCTCTAGTTGTCCATAAATTACCTCATAAAATAACAATGTGGCCAGCCCAGCTGAGCCCAAACTCCAGGGTGAGTGACCTGTGTTCAGTCGTGATGAGGGAAGGAGAACATATGAGATCTCCAAGCTGGGCTCCTGTCCCAGTGCTGCAGGGTTGGGACTGGGCTGGTTGTCTTGAGCTGAGGGGCCCTCTTTTCATGTCCTCCTACTACAGAGGGAGCTGTGGGGATGGACGCTGACATAAAGGACATGGTTTCAGAGTGTGGTGTATCCAGGGCCATTTGTCTGTGTAGAATTAGCCCTGGTAACTGGGCCTCTGCCGCGCCCAACTTTATCCAACTGCTTCCCTGAATGACTTCCAGACAGCGGGACATGCCAAGTGGGGGTTTCAGAGCTGCCTGGCTGGACACTGAACCATGTTAAAATGCGATCTTGGAACAGTACAGCAGGAAAAAAATCAATGTAATAAGAAACTAAAAGAAAAGGTACAGTTTTGAATATCGTATCTTAGAAGGGTACCTGTGTGAACACAGGAAGGTGATCAACCATCACACCCAGACAGAGATTAACGTGTGGGAACTTCATGTTCAGGAGACGGAAGTTCCCTCTGACACTGTTTCCCCTGCACAGTGTTCAGAGGACACACTGAGAACAGAGTGTGACCCCAGAGCCAGTGGACCAATGTTGGGGGACAGTGGGCATCTCTGTGGGTCCCTGGGAAGCAGAAGCGTGAACTACAGAGAAGCAGACAGGGCTCCTGGGTCCGAGTCCTTCAGGGAGTTTGGAGCTGGATGTGCAGCCGCTGCACGGCCTCCTGTGTGGGGTTTGTTCTCTAGACTCTGCTGGACCAGGTTCAGTCACTGGGGATGGAGAAGAACCTCAGTCATGGCCAGGGGAGTTTAGGTAAAGATGTGGGAGTAATTGAGTTTAGGATAGAGAAATGTATTTATGGAAATTCTTGATGCATATAACAGAGAATAACAGATCTAAATAAAACATTATAAAAATATGTTTTCTCTATCTATTGTTTACAGAATGAATAAGTCATTCAAATAACCTCCCATTATTGCAGCTGATTTATCTGATTTTCTATAAACTGGTCAGCCTGGTGGTTCAGCCATGTGCTCACCATCAGGATCTTTGTCCATGCAGACGTCTGACGTGGTCCAAACAGGGCGGCAGGAGACAAGTTCATTCCTGGTTACTCAGAAGTGAATTTCAGATTCTTTCCTTGTCTATACACGACCCTGGGGAATGCTGTTCCCATGTCCACATACAGGGAGTCCCCTGGAGCATGACGTCTCCTGCTGTGGGTGTCACTGTGCAGAGCTGGGAAGAGATGCTCCCAGGTACATGGATGGGGAACCAGCAAACCAGGGGCCACACTCCCAGGGCACTTGTTCTTTATGTTGCGAGTTCCCCCCTCACAGAGCAAGTTCACAGTTTCTCATATCACTTTCCTCAGAAATAAACACATATGGTAATCTAGCCATTAATATGCAAACAAGTGGCTTGGAAATTACCATCCTCTTTACTCAGCCACAGAAAGAAGGAAATCGTACCCTTTGTATCAACGTGGATAGACCTAGAGGGACTTATGCTGAGTGAAGAAAGTCAGACAGAGAGAGACAAACACCCTGTGGTTTCATTGATATGAGGAATCTACAGAACACAGTAAATAACAGGCAGAATAGAAACAGACCCATGGACTCAGGGGACAGACTGATGGTTCCAGAGCGAGGGCAGTTGGGGGCCTGGGTGAAATGGGGAGGGACTAAGAAGCACAGATGGGCAGTCAGACAGCAGTGACAGGACGTGAAGTGCAGCCCAGGGAACAGTCAGTCGTATTGTCATAACTGGGTGTGGGGCCAGGCGGGCACTGAAACTATTGGTGCCTCACTTCATAAATCATATGATGCCTGACCACGCGGCTGAGCATGAGAAACTAATATAAAATAACATAGACCGGCAACGGGAATTGAAAAAGAAAGAAAAAAGGGAATTGACCCTCACTCCAGTGAGATTAAACCAAGTGTGTGGTGTGTGTGACCCAGACAGGAGACAGAGCTGAATTCCAGGACTGTGCTCACAGGTGCATCTTCACTGGGAAAGTGCTGACATCGTTAGAGTCATTAGAGGCTCCCACGGAGAACCTTTCCCTGAAATTATTCGCTGAGAGTTCAGATCTCAATAACAAACTGAAGGTAGTGAACGAGGACTTACTTCAACAATCAGACATGTTGAGGAGTCTTTCCTGTGCTTCCTAGAAATTTCAACTGTGTACGTGATACATGTTCCATGTCCCCTGTGTGTGTTTGTCCTCAGCCTGGACATCTACACAAGCTGTCGTGGGTCCCTCTGCCTCTGCCTGGTGTCCACTGCTCTCGGTTCTATGAGCATGATGCCAAGGCAGTGACCGTCACCAAGGGGACTTTTATTTCCAGCTTTAGGGTCACACACCTCTGGTGTCCACTGTCCAGCAGACAGGTGTCATCCTTCTGGCTGGTTGGGACCCTCAGTGGGTGGAGCTGAGCTGCACTGTTGAGTCAGCAGAGCCTCTGGTCAGAAGACTCGATGATAAATTGTGTTTTGGACACAAGAGTGTCTGAAAGGGAATCCCTGCCTTTTGTCTGTGTGAGAAAGATGTCTCACTTTAAAACAGAGGTTTCTAATTCAGAGACCTAATAGGTAAGAGAAGAATCAGGAATCCAGAGAGGTTCCCGGAGGGAATCTGTGACACGAAGAGGAAACCACACAGGAAACCAGCCCAAACCTCCAACTGCACCTGCTCCTGGGTGGTCCTTGTGTTCAGGACCCTGCGCGCCCCCTGGTGGTCGCAGCCTCTCCTGCAGGGAGGTTTGTGTCTGGGCTCACACTGACTTCCCCTCACTGTGTCTCGCACAGTAATACACGGCCGTGTCCTCGGTGGTCGCGGATCTCAGCTGCAGGGAGAACTGGTTCTTGGACGTGTCACTGGAGATGGTGGTGCGGCTCTTGAGGGACGGGTTGTAGCTAGTGCTACCACTACTAGCAACTATGTACCCAATCCATTCCAGCCCCTTCCCTGGTTTCTGTCGGATCCAGCTCCACACGTAGTAATTACTGAGTGAGCCCCCAGACACAGCGCAGGTGAGGGAGAGGGTCTGTGAGGGCTTCACCAGTCCTGGGCCCGACTCCTGCAGCTGCACCTGGGATAGGACACCTGGGGACAAGGAGCATCAGGCCCTGTCAGTCACGTGCAGTCACAACCACCCCATGGACCCTCTCTGACCTGTGAGACCCTCACCTTGGGGGGCTGTCACCAGGCACAGGAGAAGACCCAGCAGCCTCATCTTCTTCTAGACCACGGCTCTGCCTTCCCCAGAGACCTCAGCCCTCTATGAGGAGAGAGCTGTGAGCCTCCCCAGCCCAGGGGAGGATTTATCCTGGAGCTTGGGGAGAAATTTGCATGTGGGACAGCCATTTCCTTATAAGTGGAGGCTAGAGGTCAGGCTGTGCTAGTCCTTCTGGGGCCCTGTGGGGTCATCTCTTCCTTTGAAGCAACTCAGTATGTAAGTCAGGTATAGGGGATAGTCTGGTTCATGAGACACATTGGAATGTGGTCAAAGGTCTTCCTCACCTTCTGTGCGAAGGAAGAAGTGATGGACTAGATAAGTACGTAACACTTTTAAATTCCCATGCATCTTTCATAGTGATTTAAAAGGGATTAGAGTTTGTTGAGCTAGTTTCAGAATCCAAACACTTTAGTGTATCCACCATTTCCTAATATTTAATCGTAATTTCATATAAATATTATCTACCTTCTTGAAACAATTTTAAAAAAAGAACAGTCGTGCTCAATAACTTATATCTCAATTTTATTTAAATATATTTTTATTGATATTATTCTTTAGAGAGAGAGGAAGGGAGAGTGGCCATAGAAACACAATGTGGGAGAGGAACATCTACTGGCTGCCTCCAGCACACCCCACCTGGGATCTAACGTGATACCCTGGCCTGTGCCCTGACCAGGAATCGAACAGGGATGATGCTCAGTTCTCTGATTCACTCTGACCAGGCACTGACATGTTAATTTTACAACGTTATTTTGATCTGAGATATTTCCTCCCTAGCTCAGGCAGGTGGGACATTCATTGTTCATTATTAATGTTTCAATTTTGTAATTGTGTCTACAGCTTCCTGTGCGGACTCTTCCTTTATGCACCCACGGCACACGGCAGACCCCAAACTAGTTACGTGAGACATCATTGTGATTTTACATGGAGAAAATACTAGAAATGTAAACAGATTATGCATGTGTACAACTCAGAATTATTCATGTGACAAAATGATTGTGACAGTAGATTGATCTGTTTTCTCTTTCGTGTTATCAGTGATGTCGGGGTCAGAGGGAGGTTAGTGAAGAGAATTTATTTCATAGATTTTCTCATAGGAAAGGAGACTTTAAACCTGAATTCAAACCTCACCCACAGACTCCGTCGCCCCTGGGGGTGTTCACTGTGGTCAGAGGTGCTGGGCTCTCTCACAGAACATACAGTGTCCTCAGTGTATAGTTAACACATTCTCCCATCAGAGTCCTTATTCAGAAATGGATTCTCTGTGTAGGACTGTCATTTAATTTCCTAAATTCAATCTTTGGTGGGAGCAATGTATTTAATTTAATAAAGGCTACTTCACCTCTGTTTTCTGTTTTGGGGCCTGTTTTGGTGAATCACACAGACCCCAGGACGTGCTGAGCCTCACAGTCCAGGGGCATCGGCTGCAGCAGCCACAGGGACAGAGAGGTTCTGGCACCAGCAGTGAGGGCTGCTGGGAAACTGCTCAGAACTGGACGGGACTTAGACCTGGGTGAGGGGAGGAAGCTGGACGTGTTCTGAGTCACAGGACAGAGATGGGCCTGATGTTCATGGGCAGAGTGTAACTGGACATGTGGGTTTAAACCTCTTCCCCTGACGACCCAGGAGGATGTGCAGGGCATGATAGACACAGCTTCTGTCATCGTAGGAAACACCTGAGTGATTATGACCAGGAGTTTGTCAGAATAGAAACATTAAAGGTTCTGCAGGCAGGGATCGAGGGAAATAAGGAACGTGTCATTGCAAAGGGGGGAAGGGGATTCCTGTTACCCACATGCACCTGCTCACAGTGTCTCTGTCTTTGAGGTAACAACTTCCTGGTCCAAGGGTTAGCACTCAGACACCTGTGGGGTCATTACTGACATGGTCACACCATGTTCCACCCAAGTTGCACAGTTCATTGGGGCCCCATTTATAAAATCCCTCAACACTTAGAGGGAAGAGTGGACACCCCTCCCTGCAGGAGCCATGGTGCTGGTGTGTCTGTGTGAGGGGCCCTCACGTCATTGACCAGGACCCTCTCTCAGTCCATCGTCACCATCACCATCATCATCATCATCAGCAGCAGCAGCATTTGTTTATTTAAAGTTGTTCTTATTTTCTGTACACATGGTTGTTGTCCACTAAAAATGACCCCTTTTCTCATTTTATAGTCATTTATTATATTTTCCAAGTTAAATTGATAGTCACATTTATTTTTTCTTTTCTTTTTCTATCTTTTTTTTTTTTTTTTTTTTTTTTTTAGTGCTGACAAATGAAGGCTTGTTCCTGCCTCTTCTCCATTTGCCCCACACTGGGATCTGATGAGAAAGGTTGGGTCTCCTCTTTAGATGTATTTGGGTGAGTGAACCACACAGGCCCCTGGAGAGATTTGCTCCCACTCCCCACCATCTCGCCAAAGTAAAAGCTCTGAGGTCGTGTCCTTTCCTGGGTCTACCAAAGCTCCCCTAACTTGCTGAAGGGCCTTTCCTGTGTTTACCAAAGATCCCAACTTTGCACATGATACACGTTCCATGTCCCTTTGTGTGTGTTTGTCCTCAGCCTGGACATCTGCACAAGCTGTCATGGGTCCCTCTGCCTCTGCCTGGTGGCAACTGCTCTGGGTGCTGTGAGCATGATATCCAGTCAGTGACCTTCACCCCCACAAGTCCTTCTTCTCTAGCTTTGGGGTCACACCCCTCTTGTGCCCACTGTCCAGCACTCATGTGTCCTGCTGCTGGCTGACTGGGACCCTGAGCTGTGGAGCTGAGCTGCACAGTTGGGTCAGCAGAGCCTCTGGTTGGATTCAGCTAATGTGGGTCAGTAGATTTCATGATTGTCATTTGGTCACAAGAGTGTTTGAAAGAGAATCACTGCCTTTTTCCCATAAGGAAAGTTGTCCTTCTTGAGAAAAGACAGTCTATTTTTTACTTTTGACACTATTACAGGGTCCCCCATTTCCTCCTGCTTTGCCCACATCCACCCAGACCCACCAATCCTCCCCGGGCCCTACCACTCTGTCTGTGTCCATGGGCTCTGCATATATGTTCCCTGCATCCTCTCTTCACCTTCTCTTATCTACCCTTCCCTACACCCACCCTCTGATCTCTGTCAGTCTGTTCCACGTATCTGTATTTCTGGTTCTATTTTGTTCCTCAGTTTATTTTGTTCATTAGTATAAAGGAGATCACAGGGTATTTGTATTTCTCTTACTGTCTTGTTTTGCTTAGCATAATAGCCTAAAGGTCCATATTGTTGTAAAGAGTAAGAGTTTCTGGGGACACGTCATATCAGGCCCTGTCAGTCACATGCAGTCACAACCACCTCATGTACCCTGTCTGACCACTGTGACCCTACCTTTGGGGGCTGTCACCAGGCGCAGGGGAAGACCCAGTAGTCTCATCTTCTTCTAGACCACGGCTCTGCCTTCCCCAGAGACCTCAGCCCTGTGTGAGGAGAGAGCTGTGAGCCTCACCAGCCCAGGGGAGGATTTACCCTGGAGCTTGGGGAGAAATTTGCATTTGGGGCAGCCTGTTCCTTATAAGTGGAGGGACTGAGGTCAGCCTGGCCAGGCTTCACTGGGTCACCTGTGGGGGCATCTCTTCCTTTGAACTCAGTCACCAACTAAGTCAGGGATAAAGGATCAAATAGTTATTGAGACCTACCGAAGTCATGTTAATAGATATGGTCATCTTTGATAAATGTTGGACTAGATGAGTAGATTATATTTTTAATGTCTCATGCATCTTTCCAATAGATTTAAGAGGTTTTACATTTTACAAGTTAGTTTCTTAAATCCTAGTTTTTATACATACCCAACTGTCAAACATTGTTAATAAACAATTCCATTTTTATAAATATAATTTTATATATACAAGTAATATCGACCTTGATTTGGAAATCAAAATATAAAGGACATTTATTCTCAGCATCTTATTCATTTAATGTGTAAAGTAATATTGATCCATGGAACTATGTTCTAAGAACATATCATTGGTAGACCCATGATTATTTTGTTTTTCTTTGTTAAATGATATTTATTACAAGTTCTGAGTAACACTATACTACATACCGTTATTTAGGTTTAGTAGAAAGATTGTTCTTACAGTCTTTGCCAAACACTTTCACGAGCTAAGCAGGGTAGGTCCTGGTTAGTGCATGGATGGGAGACCCTGGATTCCTGATGTTGAAAATTTGGTCATTGTGCCTTTGTCCCTCCTCAGACTCTCCCCTTGTGCAAGCCCATGACATATTGCAGAGACCCCATCAAATTATACCAGACATACTCATATTTTTACATGGAGAAATGATTGAGAATAAGAGACTGATTATTCATCTGTACCATTCAGAATCCTTCATATGTGGAAATTGTAAAGGCAGCAGAGTAACTGACCTGTGTTCTCAGTGTAATATTTTCACTGATGTTGGGGTTCAGAGGGAGGCAAATGAAGTGGTTTCCTAGTGTAGATTTGCTCATAAGAAAGGGAACATTAACCCTGACAGGACCCCTCAGTTGGGCCAACCTGTTCCCTGGGGATGGTCCCTGTGGTCAGAGGTGCTGGGATCTCCCACTGCACACACAGCACCCTGAGGTATGATGAGCATGTTCTCCCATCAGACCTGTGACTTGGAAATACATTATTTCTGTGTAGCTTGTCTTTTCATTCACTAAATGAAATATTTGGTGGAAAATGTTTTTACTTTTAACATTGTTCAGTTCAGCACTCTTTTCTTTAATGGGGCATGTATTGTATGTTCTATGTAACAACTCACCAGTAAACTGTCCCTCTCCATTGCCCATGGTGGGGGAAACACCGATATGAACACAGTGGGTGTGTTGGCACAAAACCCAGCAGAGCAGTGATGGCTGGAATCCTTAATATTATTGAAATCTGGTGTGTTGTGTCCTCTGACCAGGAGACCAACTTTCGGTGACATGAGACCTGATTGATTTTCAAAGATTAATTCACTTGATTGGACTTTACATTGTGAATTTCCCCACAGTATGTAGGATAGAAAACTAGCCTCACCCCTGAGAAATTATATCATGTAGACGTCAGGCAGACGAGGAAGGAACCTCAAAGGACGTGAGGCAGATGCTGAGCAGAGATGACAGAGACAGGATCCCAGAGGGTATGTCACGAGGATGAAAGTGATCAGGAGGACGAAGGTGCAGAGAGGTCGTGAGAGGTAGACATGAGGAGATGACCTGGAGCTGACGTCCGGGAAAGTGAATGTCCCAGTGAGAGCCCTGCATGGAGCTGTGTGTGCAGGACTCACGTGGGACAGTGAGAGAGCGAGGCCCTGGCGAGTGTGGGGACCTGGGGGATGGACTCTCAGTGTGTCTAGACGGTGTGAGCGGAGGTGGGGTTTAAACCACGTTCTGCAGGGCTGGTGCTTAGATGAGCACCTCTCATGCGATGCTGGGAGCAGGACTCTGGGGTGATGGTGCCCCTAGTGGTGACTCTGAGCCATGCAGGCTGCAGGACCCTAGGGACTGAACCAGCTGTCTCTCCACCCACCAAGACCAGGGGAGGAAAGAGCTCACCTTTAAGGTCAGGTTTTCTTCTCTGAAGAGGAGACAGACACACGGACTCGGACAATGAGGGTATTTGTATCATCTGCAACATCCTCACTAGTGATGCACATGGGAGTATCTCTCATAAATCTGATACTTCTAACATTTTTATAGAAACAACTAGAATGATAGTTTTAGAAACTGTGAGTGAGTAAAAAGGAGCAACTGGACATACTGTTTCTAAATAAGCGCAGCTCTGGCTGGGTTGTGAGTTGGCTGAATCATCATCCTGTACACTGAAAGGTTGTGGGTTCAGGTCTTGGTCAGGGCACACACCTGCATTCTGGTTGTGATCCCTGGTCAGAGAGCAGCCAACTGATGCTTCTCTCTCGCTCCTTCTCTCTCTAGTCCGTTTCTACAATCAATAAACATACCTTCAGTGAGGACTAAATGAATGCATACATAAAAAATAAGTGTAGTTGATGTACTATCTATTCAATGACACATTCTACACACACACTCACACACACACACACACACACACACACACACACACACACACACACACTGTGATCATTTTCATTGTGATGAATCCCAAACTTACCTTCTCTCCTGTGCCTAGCACAGGAGCTGTGTCCCCACACTGACCGTCCTTTAGCCTGAGACCTTCCTCCACAAACAGAACAGGCCCAGAAAACCCCTGTGGTCCTAGGGGGCCATGTGGACACCCAGGACACGCCCCTGCGTGATCTCTGAGACTGGATCCTCCACTCTGAGTCATCACTGAGATTCCCCTGTGTTGAGGTGTGTATCAGTTGATGGTTATTTTCATTGCTGAGTAGTATTCCATTGACTGATGTTCCCTAGTTAGCTTATTTGTAAAATACTATAAATATTTACACATATTTTTGTATGAATATAATGATTTGTTCTTCTGCATCTAACACTCCTAGTGAAACCCATGAGATACATGCTAAGTGTATTTTTAATTAAATAAGGAGCTGCGGTTCACTTTGAGAAGGAAGAATAACAGGACACAGAGGGACTTGGAGAAGGAGAGGAGCCCAGTCACTGCCAACATGTCATCTGCACACACAGTGTCACCTCCTCACTGCACGTTCAGCTTCAAACTCCCCAAAGGACTCGAACCCGAGAGTCCTGTCTGAGTCTCTGTAGTTCATGCTTTGCTTACCATGAACCACACAGACGCTGTGTTCCCCAACATTGATTCACAGGCTCTAGGGTCACACTGTGTTCTCAGATTGCCCTCTGCACGCCGTGCAGGGGAAACGGTGTCCGAGGGAACACGCAATTGACTGATGTTCCCTAGTTTGATCATTTCTAAAATTAGAAGGACTTTTGGGTTGTTTGTAGCTTCTCAAAGAACTTAAATATTTGCATATATTTTGTATGAACATAAAGATGTGTTCTTCTGGAGCAAACACTCCTAGGGGGACCACACAGATACATGTTAGGTATATATTTAATTTAATATGAAACCACAATCACTTTATGAAGAAAGAATAATAGGATGTAGAGGAACCTGGAGCAGAAGAGACACCCAGTCACTGCCGTCATGTCATCTGCACACACAGTGTCACCTCCTCACTTGTCCGCTGTGAGAATATGAGAAGTTAGAGCCACAGAGACAAAGCGAGAATCGTCCTGGATGCAGCTGAGGGCTGAGAGGAAATCCCTGCTCCCAACAGGAAGCCCCTCCTTCCAGCCTCACTCTGCACCTGCTCCTGGGCTGTTGTCTGTGGTCTGTGGCTCCTGAGCGCCCCCTGGTGTCCTGAGCGCCCCCTAGTGTCCTGAGCGCCCCCTGGTACCCTGAGCATGCCCTGCAGCCCCGCCCTCCCGTCCCCCTCAGGAGGTTTGTGTCTGGGCTCACACTGACTTCCCCTCACTGTGTCTCTTGCACAGTAATACACGGCTGTGTCCTCGGTGGTCACGGAACTCAGCTGCAGGGAGAACTGGTTCTTGGACGTGTCAACAGTGATGGAGACTCGGTCTTGCAAGCCTGGGTTATAGCTTGTGTATCCACTCCAGTACCCCATCCACTCCAGCCCTTTTCCAGGTTTCTGACGGATCCAGTTCCAGTAGTCACTGCTGGTGACTGAGCCCCCAGAGACAGCGCAGGTGAGGGAGAGGGTCTGTGAGGGCTTCACCAGTCCTGGGCCCGACTCCTGCAGCTGCACCTGGGACAGGACACCTGGGGACAAGGAGAATGGGGTCCTGTCAGTCAAGTGCAGTCACAACCACCCCATGGACCCTGTCTGACCTCTGAGACCCTCACCTTGGGGCACTGTCGCCAGGCACAGGAGAAGACCCAGCAGTCTCATCTTCTTCTAGACCACGGCTCTGCCTTCCCCAGAGACCTCAGCCCTGTGTGAGGAGAGAGATGTGAGCCTCCCCAGCCCAGGGGAGGATTTACCCTGGAGCTTGAAGAGACATTTGCATCTGGAGAGCTCTGTGCTCATAAATGCGGAGGGACTGAGGTCAGTGCTCCATGTCCTTCTGGGTCCTGAGCTCATTTCTTCTCCTGTACTCAAGGGTGTAGATCTGAGATGGGTGAGCACCTGGGTTAGGAGACACTTGCAATCAGGTCAGTGGATGGGTCCATGTTTTTATCACTAAACATAAATGCTGGGCTAGGTGACGGGACCACACTATTTTAATCTAATAAGTAATTTAATTTCCTAATAAAGTGGAGTCACAGCGTGTATAAACATCTTCCTAGGTCCAAAGAATCACATTAAATAGTTCAAATTGGACAGTTATAACTCGGCCACTTTCTATGGACCAGCAGGGTCTGAGAGAGGTGTGGATCTGGGACCTGCTGCTGGTCACAGGGTCATTTTGGGATCTGCCATCCCAGGGTTCCCTTCAGACTTTGGGAGGATGGGAATCTGGAGGCTGATTTCCTGGGAAGGGGACTGTGAGCTCACGATGGGTAAAAATACTGTTGGACAGGAAATCAATGTATAAACTTGCTGGATCTTTTACTAAATCCCTTATTTGAGATGCAACACGTGGTAGGATTTAACAAGCTGGTAAACACTTCACACCCGGTTTGGTTCCCTGCGTCTCCCACTCCCCTCCACACACTGAACCCAAACCGCAGTCCCCGTGATTGTAAAGGGTGCAGGGAGACCTTGGGTGCACGTGACAGACTCAGAAAGTCTACGGACCAGATCTGAGCTTTCTTCAGGCTCACAAATGTCTCAGGAGATCCCCCTCGTGGACAGAAGGGCTGGGAGTGGGGGGTTGGTGCAGCCACATGGGTGGAGGTGGTATCTGTGACAGGGATGGCACCACTCTCCTGCAGGTCCTGGGAAACACCTGTGGGGAGCCCTGGGCCCCGGCCAGCTGTAAGCAGCATGAGGGAAAGGGAGGTGGAGGCCTCGGGAGAGAAGCAGTGAGAAGGTCTCCTCCATCGAGCAGCACACTCTGCCCCAGGGGACACCTGTGCGCTGTGACCATCGTCACCAGCCTCCTCCAGACACTTTCATTTCCCAAACTGATGCTAGACCATTAAATAACAACCCTGTCCAGTATGCCCAGCCGTGGTGCTCTCTGTCTCACGGACCTGACCAGTGCCGGGTTCGCACAGAGGTGGAATCACACGGCCTTTGGAATTCAGAGAGTGTCTTTTCATTGGATCGTGTCTCCAAGATTCACCCATGTTCTCACATCTGTCCCCTGTGCCTTCTTTGTAAGGGTGCATGGCATCTTGTTGTGAGGAGAGAGCTCATTTTGCTCATTGAAGTTTCTGCTACCTCTCTCATTCTCACAGAATCAGTGGCTTTTATAGGTGCTGTTGTTGCTTCGCTGATCAGGAAGGAGGGTTCACGACACATGGAAGGCAGTCAACAAACTCACATTCGATGAATCAGTATATTAACAAATGAAATGGAAGTATGTGTCCCATGTCCAGAGATGGAGCTGAGTGAGGACAAACAGTAATAATTTCTGTGGAGTGCTGGTGGTCATCAGTCACACTGTCCCCACTGTCCTGGAAGCAGCAGGATGAGGAGAAAGGAGGTGGAGACAGAACCTCTGTGACGGGAGTAGAGCTGACAGGGACCCCCAGTTGGCACGGGGACGGGGTCTGATCCCAGGTCACCCTGCCTCAGCCTGGTGCTCCTCTGACATGGGCACACATCCTGCCCTGCACTGCAGCTCAGAGGAAATAAAGGATCGTCACAGGGAGAATGTTCCAAGGAAACCGAGGAGGGAGGGTGAGGTGAGGTCACACAGGGGTCAGGCCGGACAGCAGGAGGAGCTAGGGAGTCAGTGGGAGCTGGAGGCAGGACCAAACTCTTGAGGGCGCTGCAGGGCCACAGGCGGGAGGGTCACGTGTGTGCTCTGCAGGCCTTACAAGGTCAGGCAGGGCCCACCCACCTCAGGAGGGCAATCTGCTCGACCCAGTCTCCTGATTGACAGCACCCTCACGGAACCCCAGAGAATGTTAGCACAAGTATGGGGGCTCCCAGCACCAGTGACGTTGACCCGGAAACTATCACGTGACCCACATATTCCACCCTCTCAGCAGACTCGGACTACCCCCCTCCCATCCTGAAGAACCTCTCCATGACCTACAACCAGGAGCTTCATGGACGGAGGGAGATATCAGGGAAACGGCTTTGAGCCTCGCATAAGACACCTCATCACGAGTGTTAACAGCAAAGGTGGTCGTGAAATTGGGAGTAGTCCCAGGGTTCTCACCTCACAGCTGGAGCAGCTCAGAATTCTGGAGCCGGGGAAACGGGCTCTTCCACGGAGTCGGGAGACACGCATTTCTGGGGACCCACGCAAGGAGAGTGAGGTGCACTGGTGGGGTTTATTGGGATGGAAATAAATGAGCTCCCAGGTTCCTGGTGTGTCATCCATGGCCGGTACCTCAGCTCCATCCACTGGGAGAAGTCCAGCCTGAACGTCCTCTAATCCCTCGGGTGTGAGCCCCACCAGACCCCACATCCGAAGCTGCTGCGGTGGGAGCCCCTCCGGGTGCACAGAAGGGCCACAGCCATCGGCGCATGTGCAGGCTGCGGGGACGGTGAGCGCCACGCGGGCCTTTCTTCTCCACTTGGACAGACCACCGCTCTGCTCCTGCCTGCGGGTGAGCCTGGGAGCTGCTGTCTGCGGCCCACAGGTCTGTGCTGTCGGGTCCCGATCATGACTCTGGAGAAGACCCAGGAGCTCATCAGAGGAAGAGGACACCGCAGACGACAAGAGAAACCCAGGGCTTAACCTCCACCTGCACTGGTACTGGGTTTAATGCTCTGATCTCTGTGTCCTAGCGCCCCCTGGTGTCCTGAGTGCCCCCTGGTGTCCTGAGCGCCCTCTGGTGACCTGAGCGTCCCCTGGTGTCCTCAGCGCCCCCTGCACTGACTTCCCCTCACTGTGTATTCTGCACAGTAATACATGACGGTGTCCTAGGCTCTCAGTTTGTTCATTTGCAGATAAAGCTTGTTCTGAGCATTGTCTCTGGAGATGGTGAATCGGCCCTTCTCAGAGTCCGCATAGTATGTGGTACTATTATCAGAATTAATATCTTCCACCCACTCCAGCCCCTCTGGACACTGGCACACCCAGGGTATCCAGGAGCTACTGAAGGTGAACCCAGAGGCTGCACAGGAGAGTCTCAGAGACCCCCCAGGCTGCACTGCGCCTCCCCCAGACTCCACCAGCTGCACCTCACACTGGACACCTGCAAACACAAAGACGTCCTGGTCAGGACACTGTCACACGTCCACTGTTTCTCTCTCTCATCTAATCACACACTCAGTGTCCCTTGTTCCCCACAAATTACCTCTTAAAATAGCAACAAGGAGCCCTAGCCGGTTTGGCTCAGCGGTTAGAGCGTCCGCCTGCGGTCCAGAGAGACCCGGGTTCGGTTCCCGCTAAGGGCACGTACCTCGGTTGCAGTTTGTCCCCGGCCCTGGTTGGGTCGTGCGGGAGGCAGCAACCACTCCATGTGTCCCTTACACGTGGATGTTTCTCTCTCGCTCTCTTCCTCTCTCCCCCTCCCACGCTATCTGAACAAAAAATGGAAAAATGTCCTCGGGTGAGGAGAAAGAAAAAGAAAGAAAGAAAGAAAGAAAGAAAGAAAGAAAGAAAGAAAGAAAGAAAGAAAGAAAGAAAGAAAGAAAGAAAGAAAGAAAGAAAGAAAGAAAAAATACATGCTGTCTCAGCCATTATATTTCGTCACATCAGTTATATTAAAAAAAGAAAAATAGCAACAAGGAAAATCCAGCTGAGCCCAAACTCCATGGTGAGTGATCTGTGTTCAGTTCTGATCAGGGAATGGGGGCTCCTGGGAAGCCTGGGCTGGGCTCCTGTCCCAGAGCTGCAGGGTTAGGCCTGGGCTGCTTTTAATGAGCTGATGGAGCCCTATTTGCATGGCCTCCTGCTATTTAGGGAGCTCTGGGGTTGGAGACCTGCAGAGAGGGCAGTGCCTCAGAGCATGTGCAAGTGTCCAGGGAGAGAATCGTGGTCATGATAACATTTCAATAACCAAACAAGAATCATAAGGAGGTTGGGGCATGTCTTGTGTCCACATCTGGTAACAGTGACCCAGCATCTGGCCTGTGCTCCTCCCCACTGGGCCCCCTGACATCGCTGTTCCAACTCCAGAGCAGTGAGGGACCTGCCCATGAAGGTGCAGACCCCTTGTAGGTCATGAGAGCATGAGTGAACGTCTGTATCGTGGTGCTACCCAACGTCAGGGCTGGAGACAAGGAGACACATGGAAAGAGGCAATAGGCTGAAGAACTTGTAAGAGTGGACGTTGAGGACACAGAGTGATGGTGCCCTTGGCCCTGAGTGTCTCTAGCATCCTCCCCTTCAAGGAGACAGAGAGGGAGTGCTGAGAAGGTGATTTTCTATGCCTGGGACTCAGAGACAGTGATAAATCAGGAAGTTTCATGGAGCTGATGGAGAGGCTGTGGGTTTCCAACACCCTGTGTCCACCTACAGAAGGTCTCTCAGCATAGACAGTAATGAAAACCTTGAAGAAGGTGATATAATAGAACAATTAGTGATGCATATGTAAGTCAGAATATCTGTGATCAGCGAGAAGGCTCATATTGAAGGTTAATCACTCATCTATGAAACAGAGACCTTTGCAGTTTAAATTCACAGTGAATGCCATGGTGATATGAGTTGAATTGATCACTTGGCCTGGGCCTTATCGAATGTGTTATTACCACAGTGAGAGTTTATTTTACAATGAGGACAGCACTGTGTTTCCACAGCCTTTAGATAACGATGTGTCATGTCCTCATGTAATAAACTGAATATCCAAACAGTATGTAGCATAGAAAACTAGTCTGACCCCTGAGAAATTATGTCATCTAGATGTCAGGCAGATGAGGAAAGAACCTCAAAGTATGTAAGGAAGGTGCTGAGTAGAGATGACAGAGACAGGATCCCAGAGGGTATTTCATGAGGATGAAAGTGACCAGGAGGACAAAGGAGCAGAGAGGTCGTGAGAGGGAGACATGAGGAGATGATCTGGAGCTGACGTCCGGGAAAGTGAATGTCCCAGTGAGAGCCCTGCATGGAGCTGTGTGTGCAGGATTCATGTGGGACAGTGAGAGAGCGAGGCTCTGGCGAGTGTGGAGACCTGGAGTGAGCTCAGACCCAGGGCGTGTGGACACACTGACTCTCCCTCTGTGGACACTGCGTTCCTGTCACAGGGTGGAGAGGATGCCCAGGGTGCTCAGACTTTCAAGGAGACAATTTGGTCCCATGGGAACCTAGTGAGATAATGGTCCCTGAGCCTGGACACGACTCCTCTGGGAAAGAGAATGTTGTCGAGACCATCGTCATCCTCAGTGAGATGAGGGAACACAGGACCCAGGACAAGGAGGAGGGTCCCTCGGACCCTGAACCGCAGGAAGAGCGGGAGCGCCCTGAGCACCCCAGGGAGCTGTGCTCAGCCCCTCCCTGCACAGTTCCTGAGCGATGTTCTCAGGTCAGTGGGTCCCGAGCACCCCCTGCCTTTCCTGAGGGGTCTGCGGGATCCAGAGAGCCCCCTGGTGTCCTGACCCCTCCTGGTGGACCTGAGGGTCTCCTGCAGCTCAGCCCCTCCTCTCTCCCTGCAGGGAGTGTGTGTCTGGATCATAGAGACCCCTGGTCAGGAAAATGTCACATGTCCAGTGTTTATCTCACTCATAATCATTCACATACTTTGTGTCTCTAGTTCCCCATAAATTACCTCTTAAAATAGCAACACTGAAAACCCAGTTGAGCCCAAACTCTAGGATCAGTTGTCTGTGTTCAGTCCTGATCAGGGAAGGAGAACATCTGAGAACCTGGAGGTGGGCTCCTGTCCCAGAGCTGCGGGGTCAGGGCTGGGCTGGTTTTCATGGGCTGAGGGGCCCTATTTGCATGTCCTCCTACTATAGAGGGAGCTCTGGATGCTGGCAATAAGGACACAGTTTCAGAGTGTGGTGTGTCCAGGGTCATATGTCTGAGTAGAATTAGCCCTGGTATCTGGGCCCCTGCTCCTCCCAACTTGACTCAAGTGCTTCCCTGAATGACCTCCAGACAGGGGACATGCCTAGTGAGGGTTTCAGTGCTACCTGGGTGGACACTGGACCATGGTAAATGTGATCCTGGTACATTACAGCAAGAAAAACTAAAGTAGTAGGAAACTAAAATAAAGAGTGCTGTTTTATTTTTATTTTTTCGTTATCAAAATTGCTGTTTATTAATCTATTGGCCAGTAGTCTGGCCCCCAGGAGGGTGAATAATTGCTTTCTTGGAGAGGTGTGAGGGATGATCTAGCTTAGCACCTTTGGGAGAAGATGAAGTTGAAGGTGAGACTATCACATTGTCTTCATTTTCTTTGAAATACCGTAGAAGGGAGCAGGAAATGTTGGGCAATTTGTGGCAAGCTTGGAGGCAGTCAGAGCGGCAGGTGGCCGCTGGCCACATATTTGGGGTAACAGCGCTGTTTCATTCACACCTGGGGAGCTCCACCCTCCCTTCCCGACACATGGCCTGGAAGGAGTGCACTGAGGCCACCGCACTGTGTCCCGATTACACACACATTCAATGGGAGTCCCTGTTTCTGCATAATAGGTTTCCTCATCTTTCCCTTTCAACTGTATGTTGTTTTCCCTCCTGTTTTTTCATATATTACACGTGGTTCTATGCATCTCGGGGTTCTGTCCAAGGGTGCAGTTTTAACTATCATCTCTTAGAAGGCTACCTGTATGAACACAGGAAGGTGATCAACCATCACACCCAGGGGGAGATTATCATGTGGGAACTTTATGTTTACGAGATGGAAGTTCTGTCTGACACTATTTCCCCTGTACAGTGTTCAGAGGACAAATTGAGAATGAGTGTGACCCTAGAGCCAGTGGACCAATGTTGGGGGACAGTGGGTGTCTGTGAGGGTCCCTGGGAAGCAGAAGCATGAACTACAGAGAAGCAGACAGGGCTCCCGTGTCAGAGTCCTTCAGGGAGTTTGGAGCTGGATGTGCGGCAGCTGCACGACCTCCTGTGTGGGGTTTGTTCTCCAGACTCTGCGGGACCATGATCAAGTGGATGACATTCTAGCTCCCTAGAATCAGGTTCCTGTCCCAGTTGACTCCCATCATGTACGGACATGGTGACAGCGTTCCCAGTGGTCACATGCAGACATCCGGTTTCCAATAACAACGTTCTCATGATCTAAAATTAATTACTCACAAGTCTCTACCTACAACTTTACCTAAACTCACCTGGTCATGACTGAGATCCTTCTTCATCCCCAATGACTGAAAGTCTTGGCTCAGGAAATTCCTGTCAGACTTGTTGGGTCTCCTGGAATGCAGGGAGGTTTAGGTAAGTTCCACATTTGTGAACTGACATTGATTGTGTGCTGACAGTTTTCCCAGGCTCAGCAACCCCTCTGCATTTTCATTCCTCCAGAAGTGATACACTACAATTCTGCACGACAGAACGTTTCTAAAACTATCATAAATCTTTCAAAACACAGAGCCAAGAGCATAGCCTCAGAATGAAAGGTCCAGAGAGACTCATGTAGAAACTGTTATCTGGAGAGGAAGCCCGGAGTCTCAGAGGAAACAGGCATAAAAACCACCTGCACCTGCTCCTGGGGCTGCAACACAGAGTCCGAGGGTTCCCAGCACCTGCTTATGTCCTGAACGCCCCCTGCAGCCCCGCCCTTCTGTCTCTCTCAGGAGGTTTGTGTCTGGGCTCACACCGACTGCCCTTCACTGTGTCTCTCGCACAGTAGTACACGGCCGTGTCCTCGGTGGTCACGGAGCTCAGCTGCAGGGAGAGCTGGTTCTTGGACGTGTCAGCAGTGATGGAGGTGCGGCCCTGGAAGGCTGGGTTATAGTATGTGCTCCCCTTCCACCACCCCATCCACTGCAACTCGCTCCCAGGTTTCTGGCGGATCCAGCTCCAGTAGTAACTGCTAGTGACTGAGCCCCCAGAGACAGTGCAGGTGAGGGAGAGGGTCTCCGAGGGCTTCACCAGTCCTGGACCTGATTCCTGCAGCTGCACCTGGGACAGGACACCTGGGAACAAGGAGAATCAGGCTCTGTCAGTCACATGCAGTCACAACCACCCCATGGACTCTGTCTGACCTCTGAGACCCTCACCTTGGGGGGTTGTCACAAGGCACAGGAGAAGACCCAGCAGTCTCATCTTCTTCTAGACTATGACTCTGCCTTCCCCAGAGACCTCAGCTCTGTGTGAGGAGAGAGCTGTGAGCCTCCCCAGTCCAGGGGAGGATTTACCCTCGAGTTTGGAGATAAATTTGTATGTGGGGCAGCCCTTTCCTTAAAAATGGAGGACTGAGGTCAGGCTTCCCTGGTCCTTCTCGAGGCCCTCTAGGGGCATCTCTTCCCTTCAACTGACTCAGCATGTAAGTCAGGGAAAGGGGATCAGTTGGTTCTTGAGACCTATGGAGTCAGCTTAATCACCATGCCTATCTCTGATAAGTGGTGGACTGGATGAGAAGATTCTATTTTTAGTTCCTCATGCATCGTTCTAATAGACTTGTAGGAATTACATTGGTCCAGGTAGTTTCTTAAACTCATCTCTGTAATATATACTCAACTGTCAAATATTTTTATAAACAATTGTATTTTTAGTTAGGCCGGTGTGCCTCAGTGTTTAAGCATTGACCCATGCTCCTAGAGTTTGCCAGTTCGATTCCTGGTCAGGACACATGCCCAGGTTCTGGGCCCAGTCCCCAGTGTGGGGCATGGAGGAGGCAATCAATTGATGTTCTCTCTCATTGCTATTTCTATCTTTCTCTCCCTCTCACTTCCTCTCTCTCAAATCAATAAATATATATTTAAAGAAAATAAAAATTTATAAAAATAATTATATTTTCATAAACATAATTTCATATATACAATATCTACCTTCTCTGAAAATCACAAAATAAAGGACATTCATTTTCATTATCTTATATGTTTATTTATGTTGTTATGGTGATCCAAGAAACTATATTTCAAGAACAGGTTAATGGGAGATCCTCAATTCTTTTCTGTATTTTGTGTTGTTTGGATAAACTTATATTCATTATAAGTTCTGAGTAACACCATATGATATGCCATTTTTAAGGTTATTGCTCAATCTATTTTTCTTCCAATCTTTACCAAACACCTTTCGGCAGCTAAGCAGGGTCAGGCCTGGTTAGTACTTGGATATGAGACCCTTGATCCTTGATATTGAATATTGGTAATTTGGTCTTACTGTCCCTCCTTAAAGTCTTCACTTCTGTAAGCCCATGGCTTATTTCATAGACCACAATCTAATTATATCAGACATAATCATGTCTATATACGGAGAAATGATTGAAAATAGAGAGAGTGAGTATATATTAGTAAAATTCAGATTCTTTTATATGTTTAAATGTTAAAGGCAGTAGATTAACTGGCCTGTTTTCTCAGTCTACTGTTACCAGTGATGTTGGGGTTAAAGGGGTGGGGCGCAATGGAGACAATTCCCAACACTGATTTGCTCATAGGAAAGGGAACTTTAACTCTCACCCACTCCCTCTGCCCCTGGGACAGTCACTATGGTGACTCTCACCAAAAATATGCCGGGCCCTCCCACTTAGCCTACAACATTCTTAATGTATAATGCACACAATCTCCCAGCAGCTATGTGACTTGGAAGCCTATTGTCTCTTTGTAGACTACCCTTTCCATTCCCTTAATGGAATATTTGTTGTGAAAATGTTTTTATTTTTAACAATGTTCAGTTTATCACTATTTGATTTAATGGATCTGTTTGTGATGATTTATATAACAACTCACCAGAAGATAGTCACTCTCCATTGCCCATGGGGGAGGGGATCATGATATGAACACATGGGGTACTAAACCCAACAGAAAAATGATGGTTGAAATATATAATGTCATTGAAATCTTTTTGCTCTGTCCGTTGACCAGGAGACCAACCTTCCATGGCAAGAAGCTCTGATTCATATCAAAAATTAATTCAATGTTCTGGACTTTATCTTGTTAGCTTTCCTACAATATATAGCATAGAAAAGTAGACTAACCCCTGAGACATTATATAATGTAGACGTCAGACAGACGAGGAAGTGACCTCAAAGGACATGAGGGAGATTCTGAGCAGAGATGACAGAGACAGGATCCCAGAGGGTATTTCACGAGGATGAAAGTGACCAGGAGGACGAAGGTGCAGAGAGGTCGTGAGAGGGAAACATGAGGAGATGACCTGGAGCTGACATCTGGGAAAGTGAATGTCCCAGTGAGAGCCCTGCATGGATCTGTGTGTGCAGGACTCATGTGGGACAGTGAGAGAGTGAGGCCCTGGCGAGTGTGGGGACCTGGAGTGAGCTCAGACCCAGGGCGTGTGGACACAATGACTCTCCCTCTGTGGACACTGCGTCCCCATCAGAGGTGGAGAGCATGCCTGGGGTGCTCAGTCTTTCAAGGAGACAACTGCGTCCCATGGGAACCTAGTGAGATAATGGTACCTGAGCCTGGACACGACACCTCTGGGAAAGAGAATGTTCTCGACACCATCATCGTCCCCAGTGAGATGAGGGAACACAGGGCTCAGGACAAGGAGTAGGGTCCCCGGGACCCTGAACCACAGGAAGAGCAGGAGTGCCCTGAGCACCCCAGGGAGCTGTGCTCAGCCCCTCCCTGCGCGGTTCCTGCACGATGTTCCCAAGTCGGTGGGTCCCGAGCGCTCCCTGCTGGTCCTGAAGGGTCTGCGGGGTCCAGAGCGCCCCCTGGTGTCCTGAACCCTCCTGGTGGACCTGGTGGTCCTGCAGCTCAGCCCCTCCTGTCTCCCTGCAGGGAGTTTGTGTCTGGATCATAGAGACCCCTGGTCAGGAAAATGTCAGATGTCCAGTGTTTATCTCACTCATATTCACTCACATACTCAGTGTCTCTAGTTGTCCATAAATTACCTCTTAAAATAACAACGTGGCCAGCCCAGGTGAGCCCAAACTCCATGGTGAGTGACCTGTGTTCAGTCTTGATCAGGGAAGGAGAACATATGAGATCTCCAAGCTGGGCTCCTGTCCCAGTGCTGCAGGGTTGGGACTGGGCTGGTTGTCTTGAGCTAAGAGGCCCTCTTTGCATGTCCTCCTACTATAGAGGGAGCTGTGGGGATGGACACTGACATAAAGGACATAGTTTCAGAGTGTGGTGTATCCAGGGCCATATGTCTGTGTAGAATTAGCCCTGGTAACTGGGCCCAACTGCTTCTCTGAATGACTTCCAGACAGGGGGACATACCAAGTGGGGTTTTCAGAGCTGCCTGGCTGGACACTGAATCATGTTAAAATGTGATCTTGGAACAGTACAGCAGGAAAAAATAAATGTAATAAGAAACTAAAAGAAAGAGTACAGTTTGGGATATTGTATCTTAGAAGGCTACCTGTGTGAACACAGGAAGGTGATCAACCATCACACCCAGACGGAGATTAACGTGTGGGAACTTCATGTTCAGGAGACGGAAGTTCCCTCTGACACTGTTTTTCCTGAACAGTGTTCAGAGGAAACACTGGGAACAGAATATGATCCTAGAGCCAGTGTTGGGGGACAGTGGGCATCTCTGTGGGTAACTGGGAAGCAGAAGCGTGAACTACAGAGAAGCAGACAGGGCTCCCGGGTCCGAGTCCTTCAGGGAGTTTGGAGCTGGATGTGCAGCAGCTGCACGGCCTCCTGTGTGGGGTTTGTTCTCTAGACTCTGCTGGACAAGGTTCAGTCACTGGGGATGAAGAAGAACCTCAGTCATGACCAGGTGAGTTTAAGTAAAGATGTGGGAGTAATTAAGTTTAGGATATAGAAATGTATTCATGGAAATTCTTGATGCATATAACAGAGAATAACATCTAAATAAAACATTATTTTATAAAAATATGTTTTCTGCAAGGCTGGTACAATATACGCAAATCAATAAATGTGACACATCACATAAACAAAATGAAAGATAAAAACCATATGATCATATCAATAGATGCTGAAAAAGCATTTGACAAAATCCAGCACCCATTTCTGATAAAAACGCTCAGCAATTTGGGAATAGAGGGATCATATCTCAACATTATAAAGGCCATATATGAAAGACCTACAACCAACATCATACTCAATGGACAAAAACTCAAAGCATTTCCATAAGAACAGGAACAAGACAAGGATGCCACTTTCACCAGTCTTATTTAACGTAGTACTGGAAGTCTTAGCCACAGCAATCAGACATGAAGAAAAAATAAAAGGGATCCAAATTGGAAAGGAGGAAGTGAAACTGTCATTATTCGCAGATGACATGATATTATACATAGAAAACCCTAAAGACTCCATCAAAAATCTACTAGACTTAATTAATGAATTTGGCAAAGTAGCAAGATACAAAATTAATGTCAAGAAATCAACGGCATTCTTATACACCAATGATGAACTCACAGAAAGAGAAACTAAAACAACAATCCCATTTACCATTGCGGCAAAAAAATTAAGATACCTAGGAATAAACTTAACCAAAGAAGTAAAGGACCTATTTGCAGAAAACTACAGGACATTGAAAAAAGAAATAGAGGAAGATATAAAAAAGTGGAAGCGCATACCTTGTTCATGGATTGGAAGTATTAACATAGGCTGGTTCAACATTTGCAAATCAATAAATGTGATACACCACATAAACAAAATGAAAGATAAAAACCATATGATCATATCAATAGACGCTGAAAAAGCATTCGACAAAATCCAGCACCCATTTCTGATAAACACGCTCAGCAACTTGGGAGTAGAGGGATCATATCTTGATATAATAAAGGCCATATATGAAAGACCTACAGCCAACATCATACTCAATGGGCAAAAACTAAAAACATTTCCCTTAAGAACAGGAAAAGACAGGGATGCCCACTTTCGCCACTCTTATTTAACAAAGTACTGGAAGTCTTAGCCACAGCAATCAGACGTGAAGAAAAAATAAAAGGAATCCAAATTGGAAAGGAGGAAGTGAAACTGTCATTATTCGCAGACGATATGATATTATATATAGAAAACCCTAAAGACTCCATCAAAAATCTACTAGACTTAATAAATGAATTTGGCAAAGAAGCAAGATACAAAATTAACGTCAAGAAATCAACGGCATTCTTGTACACCAATGATGAACTCACAGAAAGAGAAACTAAAAAAACAATTCCATTTACCATCGCAGCAAAAAAATTAAGATACCTAGGAATAAACTTAACCAAAAAAGTAAAGGACCTATTTGCAGAAAACTACAGGACATTGAAAAAAGAAATAGAGGAAGATATAAAAAAGTGGAAGCACATACCTTGTTCATGGATTGGAAGAATTAACGTCATTAAAATGTCCATATTACCCAAAGCAATCTATAGATTCAATGCAATCCCCATCAAAATACCAGTGACATATTTCACAGAACTAGAACAAATATTTCAAAAGTTCATATGGAACCAAAAAAGACCCCGAATAGCCACAGCAATCTTGAAAAAGAAGGACAAAGTAGGTGGCATCAAAATACCGGATATCAGGTTATACTACAAAGCTACCGTAATCAAAACAGCCTGGTACTGGCACAAGAATAGGCATATAGACCAGTGGAACAGAACAGAGAATCAGGAAATTGACCCAAGACATTATGCTCAATTAATATTTGACAAAGGTGGCAAGAGCATACAATGGAGTAAAGACAGCCTCTTTAATAAATGGTGTTGGAAAAATTGGACAGCTACATGCAAAAAAATGAAACTAGACAATCAACTTACACCATACACAAGAATAAACTCAAAATGGATAAAAGACTTAAATGTGACTCATGAACCCATAAAAATCCTAGAAGAAAATGTAGGCAACAAAATTACAGACATCATACGCAGCAAAATTTTCACTGATATATCACCTAAGGCAACAGAAACAAAGGGAAAAATAAACCCATGGGACTACATCAAACTCAAAAGCTTCTGCACAGCAAAAGAAACAACCATCAAAACAGATAGGGAACCCACTCTATGGGAGAGCATAATTGCCAATGATACATCAGATAAGGGGTTAATTTCCAAAATATACAGAGTGCTGATACAACTCAACAAAAGGAAGACAAAGATCCCAATTAAAAAATGAGCAGAGGAACTAAATAGACAGGACATACAAATGGCTAAGAGACATATGAAGAAATGCTCAACATCACTAATCATCAGAGAGATGCAAATGAAAACAACAATGAGGTATCACCTCACACCTGTCAGAATGGCCGCCATCAACAAATCATCAAAAAACAAGTGTTGGCGAGGGTGTGGAGAAAAGGGGACTCTAGTACACTGCTGGTGGGAATGCAGACTGGTGCAGCCACTGTGGAAAACACTATGGTGTTACCTCAAAAAATTAAAAATTGAATTGCCATTTGACCCAGTGATCCCACTTCTAGGAATATACCCTAAGAAGCCTGAAACACCAATCAGAAAAAATACATGCACCCCCATGTTCATAGCAGCACTATTTACAATAGCTAAGATCTGGAAACAGCCCAAGTGTCCATCAGTGGAAGAATGGATAAAAAAGCTGTGGTACAGATACACAATGGAGTACTATGCAGCTGTAAGAAAGAAAGATCTCTTATCCTTTGAGACGACATGGAGGGACCTCGAGAGTATTATCCTAAGCGAAACAAGCCAGGCAGAGAATGACAAATATCACATGATCTCACTTATTTGTGGAATATAATGAACATAACAGTCTGAGGAACAGGGTAGACCCAGAGATGTGGAAGTAGGGTATAAACTGACACCCTTCAGAAGAGGGGGTGGGGGGGAGGGAAGAGATAAACCACAGAACTTATGCGCATGTATGCATAAGTGATGGACATGAACAACAAAGCTGGGGACAGGGTGGGGGGATTGGGAGGAGGATGTCAATGGGGAAAAAAGGAGAAACATCTGTAACAAAAATAAATTAAAAAAAAAGTCCATACTACCCAAAGCAATCTATAGATTTAACGCAATCCCCATCAAAATACCAACGATATATTTCACAGAACTAGAACAAATACTTCAGAAGTTCATATGGAACCAAAAAAGACCCCGAATAGCTACAGCAATCTTGAAAAAGAAGGACAAAGTAGGCGAGATCACAATACCAGACATCAGATTGTACTACAAAGCTACTGTAATCAAAACAGCCTGGTACTGGCACAAGAACAGGCACATAGATTAATGGAATAGAACAGAGAACCCAGAAATTGACCCAAAACATTATGCTCAATTAATATCGACAAAGGTGGCAAGAGCATACAATGGAGTCAAGACAGCCTCCTTAATAAATGGTGTTGGGAAAATTGGACAGCTACATGCAAAAAATGAAACTAGATCATCAGCTTACACCATACAAAGGAATAAACTCAAAATGGATAAAACACTTAAATGTGACTCATGAATCCATAAAAATCCTAGAAGAAAATGTAGGCAACAAAATTTCAGATTTCATACGCAGCAAAATTTTCACTGATATATCACCTAAGGCAACAGAAACAAAGGGAAAAATGAACACATGGGACTACATCAAACTCAAAAGCTTCTGCACAGCAAAAGAAACAACCATCAAAGTGGAAAGGCAACGCACTGTATGGGAGAGCTTAATTGCCTATGATATATCAGATAAGGGAGTAATTTCCAAAATATATAGAGTGCTCATACATCTCAACAAAAGGAAGACAAAGAACCCAATTAAAAAATGGGCAGAGGAACTAAATAGACACCTCTCCAAACAGGACATACAAATGGCCAAGAGACATATGAAAAAATGCTCAACTTCACTAATCATCAGAGAGATGCAAATTAAAACAACAATGAGGTATCACCTCACAACTGTCAGAATAGCTGCCATCAACTTAGCATCAAACAACAAGTGTTGGCGAGGGAGTGGAGAAAAGGGGACTCTAGTACACTGCTGGTGGGCGTGCAGACTGGTGCAGCCACTATGGAAAACACTATGGTGTTACCTCAAAATATTAAAAATTGAATTACCATTTGACCCAATGATCCCACTCCTAGGAATATACCCTAAGAAGCCTGAAACACCAATCAGAAAGAATACATGTACCCCCATGTTCATAGCAGCACTATTTACAATAGCTAAGATGTGGAAACAGCCCAAGTGTCCATCAGTAGAAGAATGGATAAAAAAGCAATGGTACATATACACAATGGAGTACTATGCATCTGTAAGAAAGAAAGATCTCTTATCCTTTGCGACGACATGGGAGGACCTGGAAACTATTATCTTCAGTGAAACAAGCCAAGCAGAGAAAGACAAATATCATATCATCTCACTTATTTGTGGAATATAATGAACATAACAGTCTGAGGAACAGGGTAGTCCCAGAGACTTGGAAGTAGGGTACAGACTGACATTTGCCAGAAGAGGAGGTGGGGGAGGGGAGCGATGAACACAGAACTTGTACGCATGTACTCATAACCAATGGACATGGACAACAAAACTGGGGACGGGCAGGGAGGGAGGGGGAGGAGGCTGTCAATGGGGGAAAAAAGGAGAAACATCTGTAGCAAAAGTAAATTAATAAAAAAAATAAAAAATAAAACTATGTTTTCTCTATCCATTGTTTACAGAATGAATAAGTCATTCAGATAACCTCCCATTATTTCAGCTGATTGATCTGATTTTCTATAAACTGGTCAGCCTGGTGGCTCAGCCATGTTCTCACCATCAGATTCTGTGTCCATGTGGACGTCTGACGTGGTCCAAACCAGGGATGCAGGAAACAGCTGCATTCCTGGTTCCTCAGAAGTAAATTTCAGATTCTTTCCTTGTCTGCACATGACCCTGGGAAATGCTGTCCCCACGTCCACACACAGGGAGTCCCCTGGTGGGTGATGTCTCCTGCTGTGGGTGTCACTGTGCAGAGCTGGGAACAGATGCTCCCAGGTACATGGATGGGGAACCAGCAAGGCAGGGGCCACACTCGCAGGGCTCTTGTTCTTTATGTCGTGAGTTCTCCCCTCACAGAGCAAGTTCTCAGTGTCTCATATCACTTTCCTCAGAAATAGCCCACATATGGTAAACTAGCCATTAATATACAAACAAGTGGCTTGGAAATTACCATCCTCTTTACTCAGCTACAGAAAGAAGGAAATTGTACCCTTTGTGTCAATGTGGATGGACCTAGAGGGACTTATGCTGAGTGAAGAAAGTCAGACAGAGAGAGACAAACACCCTGTGGTTTCACTGATATGAGGAATCTACAGAACACAGTAAATAACAGGGATAATAGAAACAGACCCATGGACTCAGGGGACAGACTGATGGTTCCAGAGCGAGGGCAGTTGGGGGCCTGAGTGAGAGGGGGAGGGACTAAGAAGCACAGATGGGCAGTCAGACAGCAGTGACAGGATGTGAAGTGCAGCCCAGGGAACAGTCAGTCGTATTGTCATAACTGGGTGAGGGGCCAGGCGGGCACTGGAACTATTGGTGCTTCACTTCATAAATCATATGATGTCTGACCACTCGGCTGTGCACCAGAAACTAATATAAAATAACATAGACTGGCAACGGGAATTGAAAAAGAAAGAATAAAGGGAATTGACCCTCACTCCAGTGAGATTAAACCAAGTGTGAGGTGTGTGGTGACCCAGACAGGAGACAGGGCTGAATTCCACGACTGTGCTCACAGGTGCATCTTCACTGGGAAAGTGCTGACATCGTTAGAGTCATTAGAGGCTCCCACGGAGAACCTTGACCTGAAATTATTCGCTGAGAGTTCAGATCTCAATAACAAACTGAAGGCAGTGATCCAGAACTTACTTCAACAACCAGACATGTTGAGGAGTCTTTCCTGTGCTTCACAGAGATTCCAACTGTGTACGTGATACATGTTCCATGTCCCCTGGGTGTGTTTGTCCTCAGCCTGGACATCTGCACAAGCTGTCGTGGGTCCCTCTACCTCTGCCTGGTGTCCACTGCTCTCGGTTCTATGAGCATGATGCCAAGTCAGTGACCGTCACCAAGGGGACTTTTATTTCAAGCTTTGCGGTCTCACACCTCTGGTGCCCACTGTCCAGCAGACAGGTGTCATCCTTCTGGCTGGTTGGGACCCTGAGTGCGTGGAGCTGAGCTGCACTGTTGAGTCAGCAGAGCCTCTGGTCAGAAGACTCGGTGATAAATTGTGTTTTGGACACAAGAGTATCTGAAAGGGAATCCCTGCCTTTTGTCTGTGTGAGAAAGATATCTCACTTTAAAACAGAGGTTTCTAATTCAGAGACCTAAGAGGTAAGAGCAGAATCAGGAATCCAGAGAGGTTCCCTGAGGGAAACTGTCACGTGAAGAGGAAACCACACAGGAAACCAGCCCAAACCTCCAACTGCACCTGCTCCTGGATGGTCCTTGTGTTCAGGAACCTGAGCGCCCCCTGGTGGTCGCAGCCTCTCCTGCAGGAGGTTTGTGTCTGGGCTCACACTGACTTCCCCTCACTATGTCTCGCACAGTAATACACGGCCGTGTCCTCGGTGGTCACGGATCTCAGCTGCAGGGAGAACTGGTTCTTGGACGTGTCACTGGAGATGGTGGTGCGGCATTTGAAGGACGGGTTGTATCTAGTGCTACCACTACTAGCATATATGTACCCAATCCACTCCAGCCCCTTCCCTGGTTTCTGGCGGATCCAGCTCCACCAGTAACCACTGCTGATGGAGTAACCAGAGACAGCGCAGGTGAGGGAGAGGGTCTGTGAGGGCTTCACCAGTCCTGGGCCCAACTCCTGCAGCTGCACCTGGGACAGGACACCTGGGGACAAGGAGCATCAGGCCCTGTCAGTCACGTGCAGTCACAACCACCCCACAGACCCCTGTCTGACCTCTGGGACCCTCACCTTGTGGGGCTGTCACCAGGCACAGGAGAGGACCCAGCAGTCTCATCTTCTTCTAGACCAGGGCTCTGCCTTCCCCAGAGACCTCAGCCCTGTGTGAGGAGAGAGCTGTGAGCCTCCCCAGCCCAGGGGAGGATTTATCCTGGAGCTTGGGGAGAAATTTGCATGTGGGGCAGCCTGTTCCTTATAAGTGGAGGCTGGAGGTCAGGCTGTGCTGGTCCTTCTGGGGCCCTGTGGGGTCATCTCTTCCTTTGAAGCAACTCAGTATGTAAGTCAGGTATAGGGGATAGTCTGGTTCATGAGACACATTGGAATGTGGTCAAAGGTCTTCCTCACCTTCTGTGTGAAGGAAGAACTGATGGACTAGATGAGTAGGTAACACTTTTAAATTCCCATGCATCTTTCATAGTGATTTAAAAGGGATTGGAGTTTGTTGAGATAGTTTCAGAATCCAAACACTTTAGTGTATCCACCATTTCCTAATATTTAATCATAATTTCATATAAATATTAACTACCTTCTTGGAACAATTTTAAAAAAAGAACTGTCATGCTCAATAACTTATATTTCAATTTTATTTAAATATATTTTTGTTGATATTATTCTTTAGAGAGAGAGGAAGGGAGAGTGGCCATAGAAACACAATGTGGGAGAGGAACATCTACTGGCTGCCTCCAGCACACCCCGTCTGGGATCTAACATGATACCCTGGCCTGTGCCCTGACCAGGAATCGAACTGGGATGATGCCCAGTTCTCTGATCCACTCCGACAAGGCACTGGCATGTTAATTTTACAACGTTATTTTGATCTGAGATATTTCCTCCCTAGCTCAGGCAGGTGGGACATTCATTGTTCATTATTAATGTTTCAATTTTGTAATTGTGTCTACAGCTTCCTGTGCGGACTCTTCCTTTATGTACCCCACGGCACACGGCAGAGACCCCAAACTAGTTACGTGAGACATCATTGTGATTTTACATGGAGAAAATACAAGAAATGTAAACAGATTATGCATGTGTACAACTCAGAATTATTCATGTGATGAAATTATTATGACAGTAGATTGATCTGTTTTCTCTTTCGTGTTATCAGTGATGTCGGGGTCAGAGGGAGGTTAGTGAAGAGAATTTATTTCATCGATTTTCTCATAGGAAAGGAGACTTCAAACCTGAATTCAAACCTCACCCACAGAGGTCTGTCGCCCCTGGGGGTGGTCACTCTGGTCAGAGGTGCTGGGCTCTCCCACAGAACATACAGCGTCCTCAGTGTATAGTTAACACATTCTCCCATCAGAGTCCTTATTCAGAAATGGATTCTCTGTGTAGGACTGTCATTATTTTCCTAAATTCAATCTTTGGTGGGAGGAATGTATTTAATTTAATAAAGGCTACTTCACCTCTGTTTTCTGTGCTGGGGCCTGTTTTGGTGAATCACACAGACCCCCAGGATGTGCTGAGCCTCACGGTCCAGGGGCATCGGCTGCAGCAGCCACAGGGACAGAGAGGTTCTGCACCAGGAGTGAGGGCTGCTGGGAAACTGCCCAGAACTGGACGGGACTTGGACCTTTGTGAGGGGAGGAAGCTGGACGTGTTCTGAGTCACAGGACAGAGATGTTCCTGATGTTCATGGGCAGAGTGTTACTGGACATGTGGGTTTAAACCTCTTCCCCTGACGACCCAGGAGGATGTGCAGGGCATGACAGACACAGCTTCTGTCATCGTAGGAAACACCTGAGGGATTGTGATCAGGAGTTTGTCAGAATTGAAACGTTAAAGGTTCTGCAGGCAGGGATCAAGCGAAATAAGGAACGTGTCACTGCAAAGGGGGGAAGGGGATTCCTGTTACCCACATGCACCTGCTCACAGTGTCTCTGTCTGTGAGGTAACAACTTCCTCGTCCAGGGGTTAGCACTTGGACACCTGTGGGTCATTACTCACATGGTCACACCATGTTCCACCCAAGCTGCACAGTTCACTGAGGCTCCATTCATGAAATCTGTCAACACTTAGAGGGAAGAGTGGACACCCCTCCCTGCAGGAGCCATGGTGCTGGTGTGTCTGTGTGAGGGGCCCTCATGTCACTGACCAGGACCCTGTCTCAGTCCATCGTCATCATCATTTGCCTACTTCTCATTGTCTGTAGACATGGTTGTTGACCATATTTAATGACCCCTTATCTCATGTTTTGCCCATATTTTATGGTTTTAAGTGGAATTGGTATTCAGACTCTATTTTATTGTTTGATTGAGTGCTAATGACTGATGGGTAATTCCTGCCTCTTCTCCCTTGCCCACCAGGTTCTGATGAGAAAGGTTAGGTCTCTTCAGATGTCATTGGGATAGTGAACCACACAAGTCCCTGGAGAGAATTTCTCCTCCTCCGCACCACCTCACCGAAATACAACCCTGAGCCCATCTCCTTTCCTGGTGTACCAAAGCTCCTCTGACTTGCTGAAGGGCCTTTTTGTGCTTCCCAGAGATTCCAACTGTGTACGTCATACATGTTCCATGTCCCCTGTGTGTGTTTGTCCTCAGCCTGGACATCTACACAAGCTGTCGTGGGTCCCTCTGCCTCTGCCTGGTGTCAACTGCTCTGGGTGCTGTGAGCATGAGGCCAAGTCAATGACCGTCACCACCGGGGACTTTCATCTCTAGCTTTGGGGTCAAAAGCCTCTGGTGTCAAATGTCCAGCACATGGGTGTCCAGCTGCTGGCTGGCTGGGACCTGAGCTGGGTGGAGCTGAGCTGCAATGTCGAAGCAGCAGAAACCGTGGTTGGATGCAGCCTACGTGGGTCAGTGGATTTCATGATTAGTTCTCATTTGGGCGCAAGAGTGTCTGAAAGAGACTCTCTGCCTCTTGTTCATATGAGAAAGTGGTCTTTCTGGACAACAGACATTTCTTTATTCTTTCTGTTTAACTGTTGACATCATTATAGGTGTCCCCATCCCACAACCAACTGCTCCCCTCCACCAGCCCACCACGACTCCCCTGGCTGTCAGCACTATGTCTTCTGTGTCCATGGGCTGTGCATGTAGGTCATTTGACTCCTCTCTTCACCTTCTTTTATTCACTCACCCCCCCCCCCACTCTGATCTGTGTCTGTACGTTCCAGTGTCCAAGCCTCTGGTTCTATTGTGTTCGTCAGTTTATTTTGTTCCTCGGATTTCACATGTAACTGAGATTCCATGGTATTTGTCTTTGGCTTATTTCTCTCAGCATAATCCTCCCCAGGTCCCTCCATGCTGTCCACAGGGTGAGGGGTGCTTCTTCCTTACAGCTGCGTAGTGTTCCCTTGTGTAAATGCACCTCAGGTTTTTATCCACTCGTTACTGATGGGCACTTGGACTGTTCACAGATATTGGGTACTGTAAATACCACTGCTATGAGTACAGGGTGCATATATTCTTCTTGATTGAAATTTTGGGATACCTAGGATGTAGTCCCAGAAGTGTGATCACTGTGTTGAATGGCTGTTTCATCTTTAATTTATTGAGGAAACTCCACACTGTTTCCACAGTGGCTGCAACAGTCTGCATTCCCACCAGCAGAGCATGAGGGTTCTGTTCTCTCCACACCCTCACCAGCATTTGTTGTTGGTTGATTTATTGATGGGAGCCATTCTGGCAGGTGTAGTGGTATTTTCAGTGGCATCTCTCTGATGATTAGTGACCTCAAACATTTTTTCATGTGTATGTTGTCCATCTGTTTGTCCTCTTCACATAAGTTTGTATGCAGGGTCTCTGCCCATTTATTAATAGGATTGTCGGTCTGTGAAATGAGTTGTAAACGTTTAATTTAAATACATTTTTCAATATAACCACTTAACAGATGTACCATTGGCAAATAGACAATAAACTTTTCTAACTCAGAGACTTCATAGGTAAACACAGAATCAGGAACCCAGAGAGGTTACCTGAGGAAAACTGTGACATGAAGAGGAAACCACACAGGAAACCAGCCCAAACCTCCAACTGCACCTGCTCCTGGGATGGTCCTTGTGTTCAGGAACCTGAGCGCCCCCTGGTGGTGGGAGCCTCTCCTGCAGGGAGGTTTGTGTCTGGGCTCACACTGACCTCCCCTCACTGTGCATTTGAAGTACAGTAATACACGGCCGTGTCCTCGGTTCTCAGGCTGTTCATTTGCAGATACAGGGTGTTTTTGGAGTTGTCTCTGGAGATGGTGAATCGGCCCTTCACAGAATCCGCATAGTATTTCTGACTCCCATCATACCATATACGTGCCACCCACTGCAGCCCCTTCCCTGGAGCCTGGCGGACCCAATTCATGCCGTAGCTACTGAAGGTGAATCCAGAGGCTGCACAGGAGAGTCTCAGAGACCCCCCAGGCTGCACCAACGCTCCCCCAGACTCCACCAGCTGCTCCTCACACTGGACACCTGCAAACACAAAGACGTCCTGGTCAGGACACTGTCACACGTCCACTGTTTCTCTCATCCACTCTCACACTCAGTGTTTCTTGTTTTCCATAAATTACCTCTTAAAATAGCCGCAAGGAAAACCCAGCTGAGCCCAAACTCCATGGTGAGTGCTCTGTGTTCAGTCCTGTTCTGGAATGGGGTCACCTGGGGATCCTGGGGCCGGGCTCCTGTCCCAGAGCTGCAGGGTCAGGGCTGGGCTGGAATTTATGGGCAGAGGGGGCCCTATTTGCATATCCTCCTACTATATAGGGAGCTCTGGGGTTGGAGACCTGCAGAGAGGGCAGTGCCTCAGTGCAGGTGTGAGTGTCCTGGGGGAGAATCGTGGTTATGAGAACATTTCAATAACTGAAAAAGAATCATAAGGATTTGGTGGATATATCCTGTGTCTACATCTGGTAACAGTGCGCCCAGCATCTGGTCTGTGCTCCTCCCCACTGGTCCCCTCGACTCCCTTGAACCAACCCCAGCAGAGCAGGATCTCCCCATGAGGGTGCGACCCCTTGTATGTAGTGAGAGCATGAATGAAGGGCTGTGTTCTGGTGCTACCCAGACATCAGGGTAGAGACAAGCAGATATGTGGAAAGAGACCACAGGCTGCAGATCTTGTAAGTGTGGACCTTGTGGACATGGTGTGTTGGTGGCCTTGGCCCTGAGTGTCTCTGGTGTCCTGACCTTCAAGGGGACAAAAAGACAGAGTGTTGAGAAGATGCTTCTCTATCCCTGGGACTCAGAGACACTGAGAAGTCAGGGAGATTCATGGAGCTGATGGAGAGGCTGTGGGTTCCAACACCCAGAAGTCCATGTTCATAGGGTCTGTCTGCATAGACAGTAATGAAAACCTTAAAGGACCTGATATAATGGAACAATTAGTGAATTAACTATGTATACAATACATATGATCAGTGAGGGGGACTGTTGTCTGAGTCATGCTGGGAATCTTTGTATATTATGTGCAAAGTGACTTTGTCATATTTGACTCATTTGGCAAACTTGAGATTCAAATATTTTCCAGGGAAATCTAGACAGGTCCTCCTATGACAAGTGTTTATATCAGAGGGAGGCAGAGGGAGATTAGGCTCCAGGAGGACAAGAATGCACTGTGACCTCTGAGGTCAGGGGGCCTATTCCTGGCTGTGGAGATGGAGGAAGAGGCCACTAGACCAGGGATGCAGTTCTAGTCGCTGGAAAAGACCAGGAAACAGGCTCCCCTGTCTGAGATTGTTCAGGCAGCAGTAACAAAATGAGTGGCTGGGAAGGTGATAAACAACACCTTTTTTTTTTATTAATTTATTTTTGTTACAAATATTTTTCCTTTTTTTCCCATTGACCACATCCCCCTGATCTGCTCCCACACACATCCCCAGCATTGTTGTCTATGTCCATGGTTATGCATACATGCATATAAGGTCTGTAGTTTATCTATTCTCTCCTCTCCCCCCAAATCCCCCTTCTGAGGTTTGTCAGTCTGTACCCTACTACTATGTCTCTGAGTCTATATTGTTAATCAGTTTGTTTTGTTCATTAATACCACAAATAAGTGACATGTGATATTTGTCTTTTTCTGCTTGGCTTGTTTTGCTTAGGATAATACTCTCCAGGTCCTTCCATGTCGTCTCAAAGGATAAGAGATCTTTCTTTCTTGCAGCTGCACAGTGTTCCATTGTGTATATGTACCACAGCTTTCTATGCACCCATCTACTGATGGACACTTGGGCTGTTTCCAGATCTTAGCTATTGTAAATAGTGCAGCTATGAACATGGGGGTACATATATTCTTTCTGATTGGTGTTTCAGGCTTCTTAGGATATATTCCTAGAAGTGGGTCACTGGGTCAAATGATAGTTCCATTTTTAACTTTTTGAAGTAACACCATACTGTTTTTCAGAGTGGTTGCACAAGTCTGCATTCCCACCAGCAGTGTACTACAGTCCCCTTTTCTCCACATCCTCACCAGCACTTTTTTGATGATTTATAGATGGCAGCCATTCTGACAGTTGTGAGGTTTTTTTTTTTGTTTCCTATGTCTCTTTGCCATTTGTATGTTTTGTTTGGAGAGGTGTCTCTTTAGGTCTTCTGCCCATTTTTTAATTTTTTTTTGTCTTCCTTTTGTTGAGCTGTATGAGTACTCTATATGTTTTGGAAATTGACCCCTTATCTGAGGTATCGTTAACAATTATGCTCTCCCACACAGTGGGTTCCCTTTCCCTTTCGATGCTTGTTTCTTTTAGTGTTCAGAAGCTTTTTGGATTGATGTAGTCCCATGTGTTCATTTTTTCCTTTGTTTCTCTTGCCTTTGGCATTGTGTCAGTGAAAATTCTATTGCATATGATGTCTGAAATTTTGTTGCCTACATTTTCTTTTAGGATTTTTATGGATTCACCAGTCACATTTAAGACTTATCTGTTCTGAATTCATTCTTGTGTATGGTGTAAGTTGGTGATCTAGTTTTCATTTTTTTTTTTTTTGCATGTAAGTGTCCAATTTTCCCAACACCATTTATTGAAGAGACTGTCTTGACTCCAGTGTATGCTCTTGCCATCTTTGTCAAATATTAATTGAGCGTATTGTCTTGGGTCAACTTCTGGGTTCTCTGTTCTGTTCCATTGATCTATATGCCTGTTCTTGTGCCAGTACCACGCTGTTTTGATTACGTGGCTTTGTAGTTCAACCTGATTCCGGTATTGTGATACCTCCCACTTAACAGCACACATTGTGTCCCACAGATCTGGAGGCTGGGAGTCCTCAGACAAGGTGCCAGAAAGGTGCCTTCTGGAGAGGGACGTCCTCCTGGTTCTGGTCTGACAGCCTCTTGCTGGGTCTGCACGTGGTGGAGGGACCAGCAGGACCTCTGGGCTCCATCAGGAAGGCACTGATCCCATCAGGAGGACCCCTCATGACCTAAGCATCTCCCCCAGACCCCACCTCCCAGCACCATCCTCTTTGGGGCTGAGGATTTCAACATGTGAACTTGGGGAGCACAGGTGTTCAGACCACAGCACCGTCCTGGAGCCTCTGCAGGAGGGTGGTCCTGCCTCCCCCTGACCTCAGTCCAGTGAGGTGGATTCGTGCTCTGACCTCCAGACTGTGAGGGAATGACCATGTGCAGACTGAAGCCCAGGTCTGTGGTGATGTGACTCGGTTATCCTAGGAACTCACAGGCTGGATGTGGTCTCCCATTATCAAGGGTGTCCCCACACTGCTCTTTCTGCGTGATGACCTCAGTGCTGGCCCAGGGACAGGGACACCACAGGGCTAAGGATCCGAGGAGGAGTCTCCTTGGTGTGTCCCCCTGAAGGAAGGCCTGTGAGACGCTGTGCTGACCGAGCCTGTGCTTGAACCTGGCTCCCCTGCCAACCCACGGCTTCCCTACCCAGTGAGCTGACTGTGCTGCCGAATGTCCCGGGTGTGGTGCTCGGCCAGAGACAGGGACACGGAAATTCATCCTTGACTGTCTCCTTCGTCCTGTTCTCCAAGCCCAGTGCCATTTTTCAGAGAGCGGGGAACATCCTAGAACCTCTGAGGGAGACACTCCCGTCCAGACCCCCAAGTCTGATACCAGCCAGGTGTTCCCAGGTGATGCGTCAATGAACATCCCTCATTCAGAGAACAGGATGCTCCAATGTGCCCTGGAAAATAACGATGAAGAACAGGGTCCTTTCAGGAACACCTTCCCCGTTAATTTCTTGCAGTGCATATGACCCCTGTGACATTTCCCTAAATGACTGACTCGCCAGTGACAGCATCGCTCCTGGTCTCAGGGCCTGACTGTGGGAGGAGACAGCAGGCTCCTGGCCCTGCATCTCCTCCCCCAGCACAGCCGCCCAGTCCCTCAGGGATGGGATCCTCCCAGGACGGGGTCCTCACACTGTGTCTCGCACACTCATGCACGGCCGTGTCCTCAGACTTCAGGACATTCGTCTGCAGATAGGCCGTGCTGACCGAGGTGTCCATGGAGGAGACAGATCGTTCTGAGCAGCCTGGGCACACGTGGGCTTCCCAGTGTTTGTGCTAAACCAGCTCACACACTGCAGGCCCTGTCCTGGGGCCTGTCGCACCCGGTGCACGTAGTCGCTGGTGAAGGTGGACCCAGGAGCCTTGCAGGAGACCCTCCCTGAGGCCCAGGCTTCCTCCCTCAGCCCCAGACTGCACCAGCTGCCCCTGGGAGTGGACACCTGTGGAGAGGAGACAGGAGTGGGTGGAAATCCCCATGACTGTCCCTGGTCCCCTCCTCACCCAGGGACTGGCGGATCCCTTTCCTGTAGCCACTGCCACCAGCAGGAGGGTTCTCCAGCTCCAATCCATGGTGAGGGGCTGAGCTGTGGGCACTTTTGTAGGGAGGGTGTGGCTGTGGGTGATGCTCTCAGGGCACTGACTTATCCAAATTTAATGTGGTCCACTCATCTCATTTGCATATTCCTGAGAGGTGACAGAGGTCACAGGAACCACGATCAGTTAGAGTCTGAGGATCTACATCCTTATTTTTATTGGAGCATATGGGTCCCCTTCCAGGTACCTGAGCTCTGTGCACATGAAGATCCTCCCAGCCCCCACCGTCCCGGTGACAATGAGGGAACACTCAGTCCTGATGGAGGGGAGCTTTCCCCTGGGAATGGGGAGAAGGAGACAGAGCCCAGCAAACCCCTGTGGTCCTAGGGGGCTGTGTGCACACCCAGGACACGCCCCTGTGTGATCTCTGAGACTGGACCCTCCACTCTGAGTCACCACTGAGATCCTCCTGTGCTGAGATGTGGATGTATTGATGGTTATTTTCATTGATGAATAGTGTTGCATTGATGGATGTTCCCTAGTTTGCTTATTTGTAAAATTAGAAAAACGTTTGAGTTGTTGTAGCTCCTAACACAAATAAAGATGCTAAAATTATTCAGACTCATTTTTTTTTCATGAACATAAAGATGCGTGCTTCTTGATCAAACCCTCCTAGTGGGACCACTGAGATGCATGTTAACTATATACTTAATTTAATAAGAAACCACTATTCACTATGTGAAGAAAGAATAACAGAAACAGAGGGACTTGAAGGAGAGGGGCCCAGTCACTGCCGATATGTCATTTGCACACACACAGTGTCACCTCCTCACTTGTCTGCAGTGAGAATATGAGAAGTTAGATCCACAGAGAAAAAGTGAGTCTCATACTGATGCAGCTGAGAGCTGAGAGGAAATCCCTGCTCCCAACAGGAAGCCCCTCCTTCCCCCTCACTCTGCACCTGCTCCTGGGCTGTTCTCTGTGGTCAGTGTGTCCTGAGCGCCCCCTGGTGTTCTGAGAGCGCCCTGCAGCCACGCCCTCCTGTCCTCCTCAGGAGGTTTGTGTCTAGGCTCACACTGACTTCCCCTCACTGTGTCTCCTGCACAGTAATACACGGCCGTGTCCTCGGTGGTCACGGATTTCAGCTGCAGGGACAACTGGTTCTTCGATGTGTCTCTGGAGATCGTGGTGCGGCTTTTGAGGGACGGACTGTAGTAAGTGTTATCATCATAACGTATGCGCGCCAACCACTCCAGCCCCTTCCCTGGTTTCTGGCGAATCCAGCCCCAGTAATCACTGGTTACTGAGCGCCCAGACACAGCGCAGGTGAGGGAGAGGGTCTGCGAGGGCTTCACCAGTCCTGGGCCTGACTCCTGCAGCTGTACCTCAGACAGGACACCTGGGGACAAGGAGCATCAGGCCCTGTCAGTCACGTGCAGTCACAACCATCCCCCAGACCCCAGTTTGACCTGTGAGACCCTCACCTTGGGGGGCTGTCACCAGGCACAGGAGAAGACCCAGCAGCCTCATCTTCTAGACCACGGCTCTGCCTTCCCCAGAGACCTCAGCCCTGTGTGAGGAGAGAGCTGTGAGCCTCCCCAGCCCATGGGAGGATTTACCCTGGAGCTCGGGGAGAAATTTGCATGTGGGGCAGCCTGTTCCTTATAAGTGCAGGACTGAGGTCAGGGTGCCCTGGTCTTTCTGTGGCCCCTGTGGGGGCGTCTGTTCCCTTGAACTCGCTCTGCATGTAAGTCAGGGATAGAGGATCACCTGGTGTGTGAGACACATTGGAATGTGGTCAATGTTCGGCCTCACCTTTCTCAGGGTAAGAAAACATGAGGGACTAGTTTGGTCAGTTACACTTTTCACTTCCCATGCATCTTTCAATCTGATTTAAAGGTGATAATTATTTGTTCAGATAATTTCTGAATCCCAATACTCTAGTATATCCACTATTTACAATTTTTTCTATAATAATTTCAAAGAAATAATGTCTAGCTTTGTGCAAAAATGAAAATAAACAACATCCATGCTCAAAATCTTATAACTCAATTTTATTTAAATATATTTTTATTGACTTCATTTTTAGAGAGAAATGAAGGTCAGGGGAGAAGGAAACATCCATGTGAGAGAGAAACATCCATCTGCTGCCTCCTGCAAGCCCCCTCCTGGGGACGGAGCCCACAACCCAGCCATGTGCCCTGACCAGGAATCAAACCTGGTCCTTTCAGACCATGGGACAATGCTCAGTTCTCTGAGCCACACAAGCCAGGCGCTAATATCTTAATTTACAATGTTACTTTGATCTGAGAAAGTGCCCCCCAAGCAATGGCAGCTGAGAAATTCTTAATTATTTTTGTTGGAAATTTTGTAATTGTGTCTACAGCTTCCTAAGCAAACTCTTCCATTATGCACCCCATGGCCTACAGCAGGGACCCTGAACTAGTTATATCAGACAGAATCATGCTCTTCCATGGAGAAAAGACAAGAAGTGTAAACAGATTAAGCCTGTGTGTAACGCAGAATCATTCATGTGCTGCAATGGTTATGGCAGGAGATTGACCTGTTTTCTCTGTCTAGTGTTATCAGTGATGTCGGTGCTCAGAGGGAGGTTATTGGAGAGAATTCCTCCCATAGATCTTCTCATGGGAGAGGAAATTTCAGATCTTACTTCAAACCTCACACAGATTCCTTCTACCCCTGGGGATGGTCACTGTGGTCAGAGGTGCTGGGCTCTCCCACAGAACATATAATGACCTTAAAGTATAATGAACACATTTTCCCATCACAGATCTTATTCAGAAATTTATTCTGTGTGTAGGCCTGTCATTTATTATTCTAAATGAAATATTTAGTGGCACAAATGTATTTAATTGAGCAAACTCTAATTCGACCCTGTTTTCTGTACTCGTCCCGTTTTGGTGAACCACACAGACCCCAGGACTTCCTGAGCCTCCCGGTCCAGGGGCATCGGCTGCAGCAGCCACAAGGACAGAGAGGTTCTGGCACCAGGAGTGAGGGCTTCTGGGAAACTGCCCAGAACAGGACTGGACTTGGGCCTGAGTTCAGGACGCACCTTTGACAGGATGAGAAGGGAGGCCCAGAGGAGAGCAGACCCCATGGTGTGGACACAGGACGGGCTGACCCTGAGGCTCCTCTCCGGGATCTGCAGGGACAGGGGCTGGGCAGGTTTTCATGAGCAGGGCCGGGTCCTCCTTTGCATGTCTTTCCCCCGTGGCCCTTCTGAGCTGCCCACCCGGGCTCCTCCCTCCTTGCCTTGCATTCGGGGAGGGCGGGGGACAGGATGCCTGGGCCTGGACCAAGGGGCCCTCTGCTGATCTGAACTTTGTAGTATTTGTCTGTGAACAGGGATAGACACCTAGACCAGGATGGAAGTGGGATATTTAAGGTTCTCCAGGCAGGTTGCACAGAAACCCACTCAGGACACGTCCTGGGACAGGATTGTGGAGACGACAGTGCCCCCTGGTGGTTGTTCTGAGCCACACAGGCTGACGACGCTGGGTCTGAATCAGCTTCCTGAGACAAGGCAGGGGTGTCTGCCACAGGGAAGTCCTTCCTGGCATTTTGAAACAGTGGCAGCCCCACATCTTGCTTCTTTCTTGTACACAGCTGAGCCTCTGCAAGGACACCTGGACCTGAGGGCTCCCACCTTGGGGAGAACCTGAGGAACAGAACCCTCCTCAGTGCCAGGAGCACAGGCCTCTGGGGCCAGGGCCTCAGCTTGCACGTGTGAGGTGCTGTGACCTGCCTGGTTGCACACTCACACACCCTAGAGTGTCCACCGTGTGACACACCAGAGCCTCTTTAACTCAGTGGAGAGGTTTTCTGACATTTGTGGGGCCCTTCGTGACTGTGGGCTGTAGAGCTGCAGAGGGGCGGTGAGCACAGGCACAGACTCACCGAGCACAGAGGGCAGTTCCCTGACCAGGGACCAGTCCCTTCACTGCAGCCCTGAGACCCTGTGTCTCTGAACTCTAGGACTGTGCCCGAGACCACAGGAGTAAGTCTCAGTGGAGAGGACCGCACAGCTCCGTCCTCCTTGCTCTGGGACACGAGGACGGCCCCCACCCCTTTGTGCTTCTGTCTGAAAAGATGTAGAGGGGGGATGGCAGTGACCACTGTGTATGAAACTCCATGAGAGGAAGCCGGCGCTGTCAGATGTGACCATCACTGTTATTGTATCATTCCCCACCTGGGGGCAGAGGGGGCTCTGAGGCCTCCCCTCTGACTGCACAAGGAACACCTGCTCTGCCCCAGACCTCACCTGTCACACCTGTGTGAGGGGACAGGTCACCAGCATCAGGCCTGTGTCCTCACCTCTACGCTGATTTAGATCTATTGGTATTCGATCCTGAAATGGCATTTCCTTTATTTTTCATCAACAAAGACTTCAATGCAAGTATCACAGCCTGGTGTCCACAGTGTCTGTGGGATGAATTGAGTAATAAGCTCCACCTCCCTGCATGTAGGTGTTGAAGAGCCACAGAGGTTGGATGGTGGAGCTGAACAAGAGTAATCTGAGCCCTTTGCTGAGAACCTGGAGATGTGGGCTGACCGTTTGAAAGACAGCCGAGGAGAGAGACAGCACCTGATGTCCAGAGCCAGGGGAGTTTGTTCTCATTTGGGGTCCATGATTCCGTGATGTGTACATATATGCACAGATCAGTCCTGGCCGGAGGGAAATGTAAGCCTGGTTGGAGACTCTTCCATTTTGTTGTTCTATTAGAAGAAAATACAACAGGTGTACCTATGTTTATGTGAGTTTGGGGAGGTCACTCAGGTGTGCTCATCCCCAGGTAAGCAGGACTCAGGTCTACTGGGGAGAATGAGCCATGACATTGTGGAAATTCACAACTGAGGAGGGCATCAGATCTCATCATAGTGAAAGTGGGTAGACCCTGTGGGGAAATCACATGTGGTCACATTGGAGAAGAGAGGTAAAGATATAAATGAGAGCCTTTGACCATCACTAGTAATGAACACACAAGGTGAACCAATCCTCAGGCCCAGAGGAAAAATTTAAAGTTCAGGAGGTTCATGGTTAGGAGAAGGGGAGTTCCCTCTGACACTGTTTCCCTTGCACAGTATTCAGAGGATAAACAGAACAGCGTGTGACCCTAGAGCCGGTGGACCAATGTTGGACAGCAGGCGTCTTTGTGGGCCACTGGGAAGCAGGAGCATAAACTACAGAGAAGCAGACAGCGCTCCCAAGTAGAGGAAATCGAGATAAAGGAAGAGGAGTAGGAGGAAGTGGAGGAGGACTAGGAATAGGGGTATGGGAGATGGAAAGTAATCCGGGTGCATTTTGGGCTGGTCTGTCTCACTCTGTGCTGTACATTGGTGAGTGTGTCCCTCTGTGAACGTGAGTCTTTCAGGAATCAGAGTCCTCAGTGGAAGGCACAGGATTCGTAGTCTGGAAAGTCTACTGGGCAATGTCTACAGCAGATGGAATCAGGGCTGTGTGTCCTGTCGCTGTGTCTTTAGGGCAAACCTGAAACATATAAGATGTGGAACCCAGCTCAGGGTCCCATGGCCCACACCGCCTGTCCCTGAGAAATAACCATGTTGGGGCCCTGAGGCCACATCATGCAGGATCTCAGATCAGCAACGCGGACATTTGGACAAAGGTTCTGGCCGATGTAAATGCAAAGTCATGTTAGAATAGGGACATAATCTGGTGGAGACAGACTGTGTTTCTCCGTGTGGAGGTGTACGGAGGTCAGCAGTGATCACCAGGTGGACGGAGGGTGAGCTACTGGACGGCCATGTGGACAGGGCGGTGGCCTGTCTCCCTCTCAGCTCAGGTCCCAGTGGAGGGTGCACATCAGCCCAGGGTCAGCAGCCCTGGTCGCAGCAGTCAGAGTTATCACATGACCAAGTGCACACGAGACCCGCAGAGCAACAGAGAGTCAGCTCCTAGGTCACTGGTTTCTGATTCCCCTGGACTCTGACTCAGCAGAGCCCTTTCAGTGTGGTCTGCTGAGTCATTTTACAGAGCAATGCATCTTATCAGACTGCACAGTGTTAACTACACTCGCATTTTATAGTATAGTGAGTTGGACGCATCCCTGAGAAATGGTAATGCTGGGCTCCTTCACACACATATAACATACCTCATGCGTAAGGACCACACACCCCACCAGACAAGTGATTTGTGAATGTGATCTCCATGTTCATGTTGGTCGTTTCACTCCCTTAATGGAATCTGCGGTGGGATAAAGGTATTTAATTCAGCAACGTCTAATTCACCCCTGTTTTCTGTCCTGGGCCTGTTTTGGTGAATCACAGACACCCATAGGACATGCTGAGCCTCACTGTCAAGGGGCATCGGCTGCAGCAGCCACAGGGACAGAGAGGTTCTGCACCAGGAGTGAGGACTGCTGGGAAACTGCCCAGAACTGGACGGGACTTGGACCTGGGTGAGGGGAGGAAGCTGGACGTGTTCTGAGTCACAGGACAGAGATGTGCCTGATGTTCATGGGCAGAGTGTTACTGGACATGTGGGTTTAAACCTCTTCCCGTGACGACCCAGGAGGATGTGCAGGGCATGACAGACACAGCTTCTGTCATCGTAGGAAACACCTGAGTGATTATGACCAGGAGTTTGTCAGAATAGAAACGTTAAAGGTTCTGCAGGCAGGGATGAAGGGAAATAAGGAACGTGTCATTGCAAAGGGGGGAAGGGGATTCCTGTTACTCACATGCACCTGCTCACAGTGTCTCTGTCTGTGAGGTAACAACTTCACAGGTCCAGGGGGTTAGCACTTGGACACCTGTGGGTCATTACTCACATGGTCACCCAAGCGGTATAATTATTGGGGCTCCTTTTTTGAAATCCTTCAACACTTAGAGGGAAGAGTGGACACCCCTCCCTGCAGGAGCCATGGTGCTGGTCTGTCTGTGTGAGGGGCCCTCATGTCATGGACCAGGACCCTGTCTCAGTCCATTGTCATCACCACCATCATCTCCATCATCACCATCATCATTTGCTTATTTATAAAGAGTCGGGCTTTTATTTTCTTTAGACATGGTTGTTTCCTACAGATGTGAAACTTGATCTCGTCTTTTAGTCGTGTACTGAAATTGGTAAGTACAATTGGTAGTCAGGTTCTCCTTTATTTTTATTTTTTTAGTGCTGATAACTGATGGCTCATCCCTCCCTCTTCTCCATCTGCCCCACATGGGACCTGACAGAAAGGTTGGGTCTCCTCTTTAGATGTCAGTGGGAGATTCAAACCCACAACCCCCTAGAAGGAGAATCCCTCGCCCTCCCCACCACCTCACCTAAATATAAGCCCTGGGCCAGTCTACTTTCCTGGTCTTTCAAAGCTGTTCTGACTTGCTGAAGGGCCTTTCCTGTGCTTTCTAGAGATTCCAACTATGTACAGGATAAATGTGGCATGTCCCCTTGTTGTCTGTGTTTGTCATTAGCCTGATATCTGCACAAGCTGCTGTGGGTCTCTTGGCCTCTGCCTGGTATCAACTGCTCTTGGTGCTGTGAGCATGATGCTAATTCAATGACAGTCACCCCAGTGAGTCCTTAGTCTCTAATTTTGGGTTCAAACACCGATGGTGCCCACTGCGAAATGAAAAGGAAACCACACAGGAAACCAGCCCAAACCTCCAACTGCACCTGCTCCTGGATGGTCCTTGTGTTCAGGACCCTAAGCGCCCCCTGGTGGTCGCAGCCTCTCCTTCAGGGAGGTTTGTGTCTGAGCTCACACTGACTTCCCCTCACAGTGATTGTTGCACAGAAATACACGGCCGTGTCCTCAGTTCTCAGGCTGTTCATTTGCAGATACAGTGTGTTCTTGGAGTTGTCTCTGGAGATGGTGAATCGGCCCTTCACAGAGTCCGCATAGTTTATGGTACTTCCATCAGGATTAATTCGACTCACCCACTGCAGCCCCTTCCCTGGAGCCTGGCGGACCCAGACCATCCAGGTGCTACTGAAGGTGAATCCAGAGGCTGCACAGGAGAGTCTCAGAGACCCCCCAGGCTTCACCACGCCTCCCCCAGACTCCACCAGCTGCTCCTCACACTGGACACCTGCAAACACAAAGATGTCCTGGTCAGGAAACTGTCACACGTCCACTGTTTCTCTCTCTCATCCACTCACACAATGAGTGTCTCTTGTTCTCCATAAATTACCTCTTAAAATAGCAACAAGGAAAATCCAGATGAGTCCCAACTCCATGGTGAGTGCTCTGTGTTCAGTCCTGATCAGGGAGGGGAACGCCTGAGGATCACGGAGCTGGGCTCCTTTTTGTGAGCTGTTGGGTCGGGGTTGGCCTTGTTTTTATGGGCAGTAGGGGCCCTATTTGCATATCCTCCTTCTATTTAGAGTCCTCTGAGGTTGGAGACGTGCAGAGAGGGCAATGCTTCAATGCAGTTGAGAGTCCTGGGGGAGAATGATGGTCATGATAACCTTTCAATAACTAAATAAGAATCATAAGGAGGTTGGGGCATTTCCTGTGCCCACTTTTGGTAAAGTGAGCATCTGGCCTGTGCTCCTCCTCACAGGGCCACTCAACTTCCATGAACCACCTCCAGGTCAGAGTGGGACATGCTCATGAGGGTGCAGGTCCCTTGTAAATAATGTGAGCATGAATGAACATCTGTATTCTGTTTCTATCCACACGTCAGGGCTGGATACAACCAGACTTGTGGAAAGAGACCAAAAGTTGCAGATTTTGTGAGAGTGGACACCATGGACACTGTTTGTTGGTGTCATTGGCCCTGAGTGTCTCTGGCTTCCTGACCTTCAAGGAGGCAAAGAAGAGAGGGTGCTGAGAAAATGCTTCTCTATCCCAGGGACTCAGAGACCCTGAGAAATTAGGGAATAATTCACGGAGCTGATGGAGAGGCTGTGGGTTTCCAACAAACAGAAGTCCATTCAAAGAGGGTCTCTCCGCATAGACAGTAATGAAAACCTCAAAGGAGGTGATAGAAGAGATGAATTAGTGAAATAAATGTAAGTCAGAATACTGGTGATCAGTGAGAACGCTCATATTTAATGTTAATCACTCATCTATGAAATAGACTTTTGCAGTTTAAATTCACAATCAAGGCCATGGTGACATAATTTGAATTGATCACTCAGCTGGTTTGTTCTCAAGCGTGTTATTACAACTGTGAGGGTTTATTGTACAAGAGGAGAGCTGTGTGTTTCCACAGCGTTTAGATAACAATGTGTTGTGTCCTCATGTAATAAATGTGTTTACAGAGCATGGAGATAAAGCCTGGACAGTAGACGAGCCTGGAACCCACCTCCTCCTGGGGGACGTGAGCTCAGTGGGTCCTGAGCTCTCCAGGTCCTGAGAGCACGTTTTCCTTCAAAGCCCACAGAGGACCAGAGACTCCTCATCGCCTTCCTCTCATCCAGCCTGGGTATCGGGTCCCTTCCTGCAGGAGCTCTATGGACCCTGCTGTTCACAGGATGTCCCCTCCTCGTTCTCTCGGTCCACGGACCCCGCCCTCTCCTCCTTGGCTGTGAATCCCCTGGGGTCTCTGCTGCACCACAGGGGAGCCCTGTGTCCCTCTCCTGTGGCGATGCCCCCACTGCAAGAGCCTTGAACAAAATATTCCTTTAAAATATAGCGACTGTCAGAGAACCTTTCACCAGGATGAAAGTGGGATATTTAAGGTTCTCCAGGCAGGTTGCACAGAAACCCACTCAGGACATGTCCTGGGACAGGATTGTGGAGACGACAGTGCCCCCTGGTGGTTGTTCTGAGCCACACAGGCTGAGGACTCTGGGTCTGAACCAGCTTTCTGAGACAAGGCAGGGGTGTGTGCCACAGGGAAGTCCTTCCTGGCATTTTGAAACTTTGCCAGCTCAATCCTGCTTCTTTCTTGTACACAGCTGAACCTCTGCAACGACACCTGGGCCTCAGGGCTCCCACCTTGGGGAGAACCTGAGGAACATACCCCTCCTCAGTGCCAGGAGCATGATGGGAGTCAACTGGAACATGCACCTGACTCAGAACATCACTGGGGGAAATGCTACCTGGGTGCACGAATGGGGGGATTAACCAAGACTGAGGACACACACGTCCAGGGTGCTTGTTTCATTAGGTCTGACTTTCCTGGTTGTTTAGCCAGTTCACCTTTATTTTTTCCTCTGAAATAAGCACACACACATTTCCAGGGTCGTGAGGTCACTTTGTTGAGAGTGTGCAGGAGCACAAGTCATTTGTGTGTAGATTTTGTACCTTACATCTTTCCTAAATCACTGTCTAGTTGGATCAGTATCATGGGGCAGTTTTTAGGGTTTTCTATATTCAATGTCAGGTCACATGTACCGAGACAAAGAGAACCATTTTAAGTTCTTCCTTCTGATTTAGACAAATTTTTTATTTCTTGACTTGCCCAATTATTCTCACACAAACTTCCAGTTTTGTTGAATAGAAGTCGTCACCAGGGTGCTCTTGTGTTGCTCGTAATGTTAGAAAAACAGCTTTGAAGTATTCACTGATTAGCACAAGGTCACTTGTTGGCTTCTCAAACGTGGCCTTTGTTATGTTGAGGTAGATGCCTTGAATAACTAATTTATTTAGAATTTAGTCATGAAATAATTTTTGTTTTAAAATGTCCTTTCTTCTTTACATCTATTTATATGATGATGAAGTTTTGTCTTTCATTCTGTGAATGAGGTGTAGCACATGTACTGAGTTACAAACACTGAACCATCCTTGCATTCTAGGATGCTATCCCACTTCATCATGGTCAATGATGCTTTAAATTTTCTGTTGAGTTCCCCAGTTTATCTTTTGAGGATTTTTGCATTTATGTTCATCATGGATATGGTGTCATTTTATTTTTTTTCTCTTTGTCCATATATGGTATCAGTGTGATGGTCACCTCAATAAAAGTCTCTGGATGTGTTCCTTCTTCGTTCTAATCTAGGAAGAGTTTGGAAAGGATTGACTGAGAAGGCATATATTGTTCTTTCAAGTTTTAGTAGAATTGACCCCTAATCATTTGGTCATGGCCTTTACTTTGTTAGCACATTATGGTTCAATTTCAATTATTATTTTTAATTAATGTCAATTCATAAACTTTGGGTTCAAATTCCTAATTTAAGGTCAAATTAACTGACTGGGAAATAAAACGTTTACCTTCACAGGCTGTGGACAGCACATGGAGTTCCCACAAGAACACACGTGGAGCTGAGCAGTGACAGGCTGACAGGCTCCTAACTCTGCATCCCTCAGGTAGATCCGAGCTACATGGACTGACAAGGGAGCAGCTCGGGGTCCCAGCCAGGGAGAGACATGTCTCTACAAACTGCAGCCAGGGGCTGGTCTCTGCAGGTCTGAGGTGATGGGAGCAGCTCCCACCTGGGATTCCGCAGTCAGATCCATGTCTGCTCTTCCACCTGAAGAAGGGAGGGATTTGGTGAAGAAAAGGGTAAAGTTGCTCACCTCGGGATTTCTGTGCATGGAGAGAAAGAAATGGAAATGGGAACAGTTCTTCCCACATCATATTTACAAATGCCTCCTATGAAAGGTCACTCTGAGCAGGACACCCACAGAATTCAGTGATAATGCATTTGGGGACAGTGTGAAATTTAGAAACCACATGTTTATTTCATATGCCATACAAGAGAATAAAATAAAATCATAATTTTATATAAAAATTAAAGAGTGTCTTAGTCCAGAGAATGCACCTCCCTTACCTCAACTGCAGGAGCACAAGAAACAGTTCCAGACACTGCTCCCTGTAAGGTACCATGGTTTGTGCTGAGCAAATAGCTGTGCACGACTCCCAGACCCTGCTGAGCTCAGTGGTGACACTGAGGCAGGGCCATTACTGGGAAACGCAGGTGTCGTCTGATGGAAAGGTTTTGCTCAGGAAATTCCTGATAAATGTTTGCTCCTTCCTGCAATGCAGGGAGGTTTAGAAAATCTCCACATTTTGGACAGACTTAGATTGCGTGCTGACAGTTTCCCCAAGTTGACCTAACCCTCTGTGTTTTCCGTCCTCCTAACGAAAACCTTCACCTCTGCTACATGTGAGACGGTTGCTATTAATAAAATGAAACTTTAAAAATACAGAGCCATCAGTGTAGTCTCTGAACCAAAGGTCTAGAGAAACTCTTACCTGGAGGGGCAGCCCAGAGCCTCTGAGGAAACAGCCATAAACACCTGCTACTCCCGCTTCTGAGGCGGCAACACTGAGGTGGAGGGTCCTGAGCGCCCCCTGGTGACCTGAGAGCCGCCTGGTGTTCTGAGGGCGCCCTGTTGCCCCGCCCTCCTGTCTCCCTCAGGAGGTTTGTGTCTGGGCTCACAATGACTTCCTCTTACTGGGTATCTCGCACAGTAATACACAGCCGTGTCCTCCGTCCTCAGGCTGTTCAGTGTTAAATAAACTTGGCTCTTGGAAGCATCCCTGCTGATGCTGAGCTGGGATTTCAGCGATGGGTTATAGTAGGTGCTTCCACCACTCCATATGCCACCGACCCACTCCAGCCCCTTCCCTGCTGCCTGGCGGGCCCACTGTACACCATAGCTCGTTAAAGAGAATCCAGAGACAGCGCAGGTGAGGGAGAGGGTCTCCGAGGGTTTCACCAGTCCTGGGCACGACTCCTGTAGCTGCACCTGGGACAGGACACCTGGGGACATAGAGCATCAGGCCCTGTTAGTCACGTGCTGTCACAACCACCCCACAGACCCCGGTCTGACCTCTGAGACCCTCAACTTGGGGGACTGTCACCAGGCACAGGAGAAGACCCAGCAGTCTGATCTTCTTCTAGACCAGGGCTCTGCCTTCCCCAGAGACCTCAGCCCTGTGTGAGGAGAAAACTGTGAGCCTCCCCAGCCCAGTGGAGGATTTACCCTCGAGCTTGTATACAAATTTGCATGTGGGGCAGCCTATTTCTTATAAGTTGGGGGACTGAGATCAAGCTGCCCTGGTCCTTCTAGGGTTCTTGTGGGCCATCTCTTCTCTTGAACTCACTCAGCATGTAAGTCAGGAATATGGGATCACCTGGTACATGAGACCTGTTGTAGTCAGGTTAATGGACCAGCTCATCTGTGATAAATGGTGGACTAGATGAGTAGATTATATTTTTAGTGCAGGTGCATCTTTCAAGTAGATTTAAACTTATTACATTTGTCCTGATAGTTTATTAAACCCAACACTCTAATGTCTACACAACGGTCAAACCATTTTTCGAAGCAATTGTATTTTTTTAAACGAGATAGACATTATTTGTCTTTCTCATTCTGAAAATCACAAAACAAAGGGCATTCATTGTCAGTATCTTATTTTTTAATGTATGTTGTTACTTTGATTCAAGGAAGGATATCCAAGGAACATGTCATTGAGATACACTTGATTCCATTTTCTTTTGATTTTGAAATGATATTTCTTTAAGCCAATTAGAGAAAGACAAATACCACATGATCTCACTTATTTGTGGAATATGATGAACAAAATAGACCCAGAGACCTAAAAAGGAGTAAGGTCTAGAAGGACACATCTCAGTGGAGGGGGGCAGGGAGGTATGGATGGGATAAACCGAAGAACTTATGTGCATGTATGCATAACCAATGAACACAGACAACAATGTTGAGGGGGGTCAGGAGGAGGGTTTCTGGGGGGGGGGAGAAGGAGAAACATCTGTAACAAAAGTAAATTAATATAATTGGAAAAAATAAATAAAATGATATTTGTTTCCAATTCTGATTAACTCTATGTTTTGTGCCTTTATTCAGGTCAATGCTAGAAAGTTTTTTCTTACAATCTTTTCCAAACACTTTCAGAGCAAAGCAGTGTCAGGCGTGGTGAGTACTTGGATCGGAGACTCTGGATTCTTAATGTTGAAAATTTGGTAATTGTGCCTTTCAGTCCCTCGTCAAACTCTACTGTTGAGAAAGCCCATGCCATTTTGCAGAGACCCCAAACAAATTGTATCAGACATATTCATATTTTTACATGGAGAAATGATTGAGAATAAAAGAGTGATTATTCATGTGTACAGTTCAGAATCTTTCATATGTGGAAATTGTAAACGCAGCAGATTAACTGACCTGTGTTCTCAGTCAAATATTTTCAGTGATGTTGGGGTCAGAGGGAGGCAAATCATGGAGCTTCCTAGCATAGATATGCTCATAGGAAAGGGAACTTTATCCCTGACAGGAACCCTCACTCCCAGGACACACGACATGGTCAACTGGGCGGTTTTCAAATCTTGGATATTATAAGTAATGCTGCTATAAACACGGGGTGTATATATTTTTTTTCTAATTTGTGTTTTGGGATAATTAGGATATATATTCAGAGGTGGATTTCCTGGGTCAAAAAGCAGTTGTATTTTTATTTTTTGTATTAATTACTTTATCTTTGTTTCAGATGTTCCTCCATTCCCCGCCCCTAGACACCATCCTCCTGGTCCCGCCTTCCCACATCATTGATGTCTATGTCCATTGGTTATGCATGCAAGTTCTTTGGTTTATATTACCCTCCTCACTGCCCCCCTCCTCTGGGGTTTTTCAGACTGAATGGTCTTTTTTTTTTTTTTTTTGAGGAAACTGTATACTGTTTTCCTCAGTGGCTGCACCAATCTGCATTCACATCAATAGTGCACCAGGGTCCTGTTTTCTCCTCATTCTCCCCAGCACTGGGTGTTTGTTGAGGTATTGATAGGAGCCATTCTGGCAGGTGTAGCTGTCGTTTCAATTTGCACGTCTCTGATGATCAGTAATGTGAGCATTGTTTCATATGTCTCATTGCCATCTGTACGTCCTCTTTGGAGAAGTGTCTATTCAGAGCATTGGCCAATATTTTAATTGAATTGTGTGTCTTCCTGGTGTTGAGTTGTATGTAGTTATTATTTTTTTAACTTATCTTTATTGTTGAATGTATTACAGATGTTCCTCATTTTCCCCCATTGCACCCCTCCTCCCCCAATCCTGCCCCCCTCCTGCCTTTCCCTACACTGTTTTCTGTGTCCATTGGTTATGCATATATACATATAAGTTCTTTGGTTTGTTTCTTCCCACCCTCCAACCCCCCTTCCCTTTGAGGTTTGTCAGTCTAACAAGCAATTTGTACTTCTTAATCCCTTCACCTTTTTCACCCCTCCCCCCAGCCCCCACCCATCTGGTAACCAACAAAAGTTCTGTGTGTGTATGAGAATGTTTCTGTTCTACCTGTTCATTTTGTTTGTAGATTCAATTGTTGATAGATATGTATTTATTGCCGTTTTTTTTGTTCATATTTTTTTATCTTTTTCTTCAAGAAGACCCTTCCACATTTCATATAATAATCGTTTGGTGGTGATGAACTCCTTTAGCTTTTCCTTGTCTGGGAAACTCTTTATATGGCCATCGATTCTAAATGACAGCTTTGCAGGATAGAGTAATCTTGGTTGTAGGTTCTTGCTTTTCATCACTCTCAATATTTCTTGCCACTTCCTTCTGGCCTGCAAAGTTTCTTTTGAGAAATCAGCTGACAGTCTTATGGGAACTCCCTTGTAGATAACTAACTGCTTTCCTCTTGCTGCTTTTAAGATTCTCTCTTTGTCTTGAACCTTTTGCATTTTGATGATGATGTGTCTTGGTGTGGGCCTCTTGGGGTTCTTCTTGTTTGGGATTCTCTGTGCTTCCTGCACTTGTATGTCTGTTTCCTTCACCAAGTTAGGGAAGTTTTCTGCCATTATTGTTTCAAATAGGTTTTCGATTTCTTATTCTCTGTCTTCTCCTTCTGGCACCCCCAAGATGCGAATGTTGGCACCCTTGAATTTGTCCCAGAGGCTCCTTACACTGTCCTCATCTTTTTGGATTCTTTTTTCTTTTTGCTGTTCTGATTGTGTGCTTTTGCTTCCTTATATTCCAAATCGATGGTTAGCTTCTTGGCTTTACCTACTCTACTATTGAATCTGTGTAAACTATTCTTTATTTCAGTTAGTGCCTCCTTCATTTCTTACTGGTCCTTTTTTATGCTCTTGATGCCCTCACTACGTTCACTGAGGTTCTCACTAAGTCCATTGACCATCCTTATAAGCAGTGTTTTGAACTCAGCATCTGTTAGGTTGCTTAACTCCATTCCACTTAGTTCTTCTCCTGGAGTTTTGTTCTGCTCTTTCATTTGGGACCTACTTCTTTGTATCCTCATTTTGGTTGCCTCTCTGTGTTTGTTTCTGTGTATTACTTAGTGAGAGGTATGGGGCTAGCTGAGACCAGATGTTGCTCGTTTGAAAGAATTTAAGAAAAGCTGAAGCAGGCTCCAAGACAGGCCAGTCCTATCGTAAAGCAACTGGCAACAGCTTGGGTGGGCCTGAAAGTTGGGTGGGGTGGGGCCTCGGGCAATCACCAGGGCGGGACCAACAGTGTGAGGCAGGTCACTGGAGTCGCAGATATGGCGGCATCTCCCAGCCCAGGGAAGGGCTCACCAAAGGTACAAAGGCCTCTGACAGCATGTCTGTCCATGAGAAATCTGCCTCTCCAGCCCTCGCTCCAATGCCAGACAGCTCAGTTCTTCCCCATATGACTCTGGCGCCTTTCAAGCTGCCTCCCGCTTGCTGGAGCCTGGAGGGTGGGAGTCCGAGTAAGTCCGGCGCGGGCCCTTTAAGAGGAGCTGCGGGGGGGTCCAGCCACCTCAGCCTCAGTTCCTGCTGGTTTTGCCAGCCAGAAGTGATGGGGATTCTCTTCCTGGCACTGGAACCCTGAGCTGGGCGCCCGGTGTGGGACGGGGACCCCTGAGTCCTCAGGGAGGACCTTCCCAGATGAGGTGTCCTCCTGATTTTTATCCGCCACACGCGGTGTGGGACCAGCCCGTCCGCCTCCGCCCTCCTACCAGTCTCCATGCGGCTTCTTTAATTCCGTAGTTGTAGGAGTTCCATTCAGCCTGATGTCAGGCGGTTTTGAATGATGGTTGTTCTGTAGTTTGGTTGTAACTTTGATGTGGTTGTGGGAGGAGGCGATACCGAGTTACCTACCCGCCATCCTGACCGGAAGTCCTGTATGTAGTTTTTAAATATTTTGGAATTTAATCAAATGTACCTTTGGCAAATAGACCACAGCTTTTTGTAACTCAGAGATGTTAGAGGTAAACACTGAATCAAGAATCCAGAGAGGTTCCCGGAGGGAAACTGTGATGTGAAGAGGAAACCACACAGGAAACCAGCCCAAACCTCCAACTGCACCAGCTCCTGAGATGGTCCTTGTGTTCAGGAAACATCTGAGTCCCCTGGTGGTCGCACCCTCTCCTGCAGGGAGGTTTGTGTGTGGGCTCACACTGACTTCCCCTCACTGTGTGCCTCTCGCACAGTAATACACGGCCATGTCCTTGGTGGTCACAGATCTCAGCTGCAGGGAGAACTGGTTCTTGGACGTGTCACTGGAGATGGTGGTGCGGCTCTTGAGAGACGGGTTGTAGTTAGTGCTACCAAACATAGCAGATATGTCCCCAATCCATTCCAGCCCCTTCCCTGGTTTCTGGCGGATCCAGTGCCAGTAGTAACTACTGCTGAGTGAGCCCCCAGAGGCAGCGCAGGTGAGGGAGAGGTTCTGCGAGGTCTTCACCAGTCCTGGGCCCGACTCCTTCAGCTGCAGCTGAGACAGGACACCTGGGGACAATGAACATCAGGCCCTATCAGTCAGTCACGTGCAGTCACAACCTCCCCATGGACCCTGTCTGCCCTCTGAGACCCTCACCTTGGGGTGCTATCACCAGGCACAGGAGAAGACTCAGCAGTCTCATCTTCTTCTAGACCAGGACTCTGCCTTCCCCAGAGACCTCAGCCCTGTGTGAGGAGAAAGCTGTGAGCCTCCCCAGCCCAGGGGAGGATTTACCCTGGAGCTTGGGGAGAAATTTGCATATGGGGCAGCCTGTTCCTTATAAGTGGGGAGACTGAGGTCAGGCTGCCCTGGTACTTCTGTTGCTAATGTGTGGGCTTCCCTTTCTTGAATGCACTTAGTACATTCATCAGTTATAGAGGATCTCCTGACACACAAGAATACTGGAGTCAGCTTAATGGTAATGCTCATCTCTGATAAGTGGTGGACTAGATGAGTAGATTACATTTTTAATGTCTCATGCATTTTTCAAATAGATTTAAAGGGATTAAATTTGTTTAGGTAATTTCTTAAACCCAGCTCTCTAATATGTACAGAACTGTCAAATAATTTTGTAAAAAATTCTATTTTTATAAACATAATTTTATATAGCCAAATTATATCTAGGTTGGTTTGAAAATCACAAAATAAAGGACATTCATTCTCAGTATCTTATTTCTTTATGTTGTAAGTTTGATCCAAGGAACTATACCCCAGGAACATGTCATTGAGCTATGCTTGATTCTTTTTTATTTTTTATTTGTTAAAATGATGTTTGTTACAAATTCAGAGTAACACTGTGCTACATGCCTTTGTTTAGGTTAATGCTAGAAACCTTGTTCTTGCAATCTTTGTCAAACACTCTCAGAGCTAAGTATGTCAGACCTGGTGAGTACTTGGATAGGAGACCCCTGAATATTCATGTTGAAAATTACATAATTGTGCCTTTCAGTCCCTCCCCAAACTGTTCCCTTGTGGAAGCCCATGGCTTATTACAGACACCACAGCAAATTAAGTCAGTCATATTCAGAGTTCTACATGGAGAAATGATTGAGAATATAAGACTGATTATTTATGTGTAGAATTCAGAATCTTTCATATGTGGACATTGCAAAGGCAGCAGATTAACTGATCTGTGTTCTCAGTGTAATGTTTTCACTGATGTTGGAGCTCAGAGGAAGGCAAAAGAAGAGGTTTCCTAGCAGAGATTTTCTCATAGGAAAGGGAACTTTAACCCTGACAGGAATGTTCACTCCGGCCAACCTGTTCCCCTGGGTATGATCACTGTGTTCAGAGGTGCTGGGCTCTCCCAAGAACATATAGCGTCCTTAATGCACAATGTACACGTTCTCCCATTAGACATGCGATTTGGAAATACATTATTTTTGTGTAGATTGTCTTTTCATTCCCTAAATGAAATATTTGGTGAAAAATGTTTTTAATTTTCACAATGTTCAATTCAGCACTCTTTTCTTTAATGGATCCTGTTTTTTATGTTTTAGGTAAAAATTCACCAGAGCCCAGCCAGTGTGGCTCAGTGGTTGAGCGTCGATCCATGCACCAAGAGGTTGCTGGTTCCATTCCGGGTCAGGGCACATGCCCAGGTTTTCTGCCAAGTTCCCGGGGGGGGGGGCATGCAGGAGGTGGCCAATTGATGTTCTATCATTGATATTTCTCTCTCTCTCCCCCTCTTCTTTCCTCTCTCCCTAAAATCAATAAAGAAAAAAATTTGTAAAAATTCACCAGTAAACTGTCCCTCTCCATTGCCCATCGTGGGGGAAACACCGATATGAACACAGTGGGTGTGTGGGCACAAAACCCAGCAGAGAAATGAGGGCTGGAATCCTTAATATTATTGAAATCTGGTGTGTTGTGTCCTCTGACTAGGAGACCAACTTTCGGTGACACGAGCCTTGACTGATTTTCAAAGATTAATTCACTGGATTGGACTTTACATTGTGAATTTCCCCACAGTATGTAGGATAGAAAACTAGCCTCACCCCTGAGAAATTATGTCATGTAGACATCAGGCAGACAAGGAAGGAACCTCAAAGGACGTGAGGCAATGCTGAGCAGTGATGACAGAGACAGGATCCCAGAGGGTATTTCACGAGGATGAAAGTGACCAGGAGGACGAAGATGCAGAGAGGTCGTGAGAGGGAGACATGAGGAGATGAACTGGAGCTGACATCTGAGAAAGTGAATGTCCCAGTGAGAGACCTGCATGGAGCTGTGTGTGCAGGACTCACATGGGACAGTGAGAGAGCGAGGCCCGGGCGAGTGTGCGGACCTGGGGGATGGACTCCCAGTGTGTGTAGACGGTGACACCTGTGTGGGTTGTGGTGGCATTTTAAACCATGTACTCCAGGACAGGTGCCCAGATGACCACCTCTCAGGGGATGCTGGGAACAGGACTGTGGGGTGACGATGCCCCTAGTGGTAGCTCTGAGCCATGCAGGCCGCAAGACAATAGGGACTGAACCAGATGCCTCTCCACCCACCAAGACCAGGTGAGGGAAGAGCTCACCTTTAAGGTCAGGCTTTTCCTTTCTGAAGAGGAGAGAGATGTGAGGGCAATGAAGGTATTCTTTATCATCTGCATCGTGCTTATTAGTGACGTGTATGGTAGTATCTTTGGTTAATTTTGTACTGTTAAAATTTATCATTTAATTTTAAGTGGAGAAACATGTAAAAAGATAGTTTTAGAATGTGTGACTGAGTGGAGAGAAATAGCTGACAATATGGCTTTTAAATAAGTGTGGTAATGGTAATACTTATTCTCATGACATGTTCTCTGGTCTATGCAAATTCTTTGTTAGAATACTTAGTTCATCTCTGATTGCTATTATTTATTTCACTATGGCATTTTCAGCTGTGATATTTCTCTGTTCTGATATAGGTCTGTCCCACAATAATTCTGGCTTTTGACGATTTCACCTGTGTGTCTGGATCTGCTTATTGAGAACACTGGGTGAGGAGCAGACCAAGCTGTTCCCTGAACCCTGTTGACCAGAGCTGTCCATGGACTTGTCCAATAGATGTCCTGCAGCAGGAGGACCAATGGAAAAATCTGATATGAGGTGTGAGGTGTGTGAAGAGTGTGAGGTGTGTGAGGAGTGCGAGAGATGTGTGAGGTGTGAGGTGTGTGATGTGTGAAGTGTGACAGGTGTGTGAGGTGTGAGGTGTGAGGTGTGTGAGGTGTGATGTGTGTGAGGTGTGTGGTGTGAGGTGTGAGGTGTGTGAGGTGTGTGAGGTGTGATGTGTGTTAGGTGTGTGAGGTGTGATGTGTGTGAGGTGTGTGAGGTGTGATGTGTGTGAGGTGTGAGGTGTGTGAGGTGTGAGGTGTGAGGTGTGAGGTGTGTGAGGTGTGTGAGGTGTGAGGTGTGAGGTGTGTGAGGTGTGATGTGTGTGAGGTGTGTGAGGTGTGAGGTGTGAGGTGTGCGGTGTGAGGTGTGAGGTGTGAGGTGTGTGAGGTGTGTGAGGTGTGTGAGGTGTGAGGTGTGAGGTGTGTGAGGTGTGATGTGTGTGAGGTGTGTGAGGTGTGTGAGGTGTGTGAGGTGTGAGGTGTGAGGTGTGAGGTGTGTGAAGTGTGTGAGGTGTGAGGTGTGAGGTGTGTGAGGTGTGAGGTGTGTGAGGTGTGAGGTGTGAGGTGTGTGAGGTGTGAGGTGTGAAGTGTGTGAGGTGTGTGAGGTGTGAGGTGTGAGGTGTGTGAGGTGTGTGAGGTGTGTGAGGTGTGAGGTGTGAGGTGTGTGAGGTGTGTGATGTGTGTGAGGTGTGAGGTGTGAGTTGTGAGGTGTGAGGTGTGAGGTGTGTGAGGTGTGAGGTGTGAGGTGTGAGGTGTGAGGTGTGTGAGGTGTGAGGTGTGAGGTGTGTGAGGTGTGAGGTGTGTGAGGTGTGAGGTGTGAGGTGTGAGGTGTGTGAGGTGTGAGGTGTGTGAGGTGTGAGGTGTGAGGTGTGTGAGGTGTGAGGTGTGAGGTGTGAGGTGTGAGGTGTGAGGTGTGAGGTGTGTGAGGTGTGAGGTGTGTGAGGTGTGAGGTGTGAGGTGTGAGGTGTGTGAGGTGTGAGGTGTGAGGTGTGTGAGGTGTGAGGTGTGAGGTGTGAGGTGTGTGAGGTGTGTGAGGTGTGAGGTGTGAGGTGTGAGGTGTGTGAGGTGTGAGGTGTGAGGTGTGAGGTGTGTGAGGTGTGAGGTGTGAGGTGTGTGAGGTGTGAGGTGTGAGGTGTGAGGTGTGTGAGGTGTGTGAGGTGTGAGGTGTGAGGTGTGTGAGGTGTGAGGTGTGTGAGGTGTGAGGTGTGAGGTGTGAGGTGTGAGGTGTGAGGTGTGTGAGGTGTGAGGGGCCTGCACTCAGCACCTGCTCTGCTCCCACCCGACACAGGCCTGTCCCTCTAGAGCCTGTGTGAGCTGAAATCAGTCTGAAAACGTCCTGGGCTCAGCCTCAGGTCTCCTGTCTGTACCCAGTCCTGGGGTGTCCACAGATGGATGACCTATGAGGGGGTGTCTGTGGGTGCAGGGGGGCTGGTGCATTTTCCAGGGTCTGCTCTGCACTTGACACTGTGGGAGCAGCGGGGGAGCGAGCGCAGGACTCTGGCCTTTGAGGCTCGGCACCCAGGAAAGATTTAGGGAGAATATAGACTGTGGGAGACAGAGGGTGATGTCGGGGCGGTTTTGGGGGGACACTGGAGGACAGCACAGGGTGGGTGTGGGTGAGGACCTGTCCAGCTGGTTCTCTCGCTCCATGTGCACTCTCCCTGCGGAAGCTGAGACACGTGTCCGAGCACAGCCCAGGCTGCTCCCAGGACCCACACGAAGGGCTGCCCAGCTGGGCTGTGGAGGTCCATCTCTCGGCTCCTCTCACTCTCTCCTCCACGCGGAAGTCTGAGAGCTGAGCCTGGTCCTCGGTCGGGCTGGTTCCGGTCCAGGAGACTGAGGGATGGAGGGAGCGAGGGGCAAACCCTGAACACCTGCGCTGTCCTGAGTGGATGGGGAGCGAGGGGTCACCCTGCCCCAGGGACACCGAGACCTCAGGGGGCAGCGGTGCTGCTGGAAGCTGCGGGGACAGATCTGCGCCTGTCTGAGGAAGGGCGCCTGCGGGGCAGACGCGTGTGTGTCTGCGAGCAGAGAGTGAGGCCGACCAGGGCGTGTGGACACACTGACCCTCCTCTGTGGGGAGAATCACTTCCCGTCACCGGCCCAACTGCAGGGGCGCGTCCCTCCCACCGCCGCCTGGGGGTCAGGGGGTAGGACCAAGGCCACCTCCTCAGCCCTCGTCCCCTCCCCTGCAGGCGGCCGGGCCTGTGCGCCCCTCCGCTCCCTCACGACGGCCGGCACCTCGTGCTCGGACCCGGGGCTCGCACCCACATGGCCGCACAGCCGGCCTGACCCGCCCAACACGTCCAGCGCCCCGCGGCCTCGCGGGCCACACACGAAGGTGACGAGCCCGAGGGCCCGAGCCGGCCCCAGCGTGGGCTCCACCGCGCACGCGCCAGCCGCTGGTGGGAACCTCGGAGATGAAAGGAGCCGCTCTGAGGATAACTTCCCGCCTACCGCAGGTCCTTTCGCAAAGGCAGATGGGATAGTAGTTCCACCGGGAGGCGAACAGCAGGGTTCCGGGCTGCTCCGAAACTACATATCCCAGGAGGCACTGCGCAGGGTAGACCGTGAGCCTCAGCGGTTGCGCTGCAGGGCGCGCGTTCTTTGCCTCCAACCTATGAGCCATTGTGGGGACTGAAGGCAGAGCGATGTGAGGATTCAGCTGGCCAATGGGGAGTGCGGAAGGGGCGAGGTGGGCACGTCTCGTGGTTTCCTTGGATACCGCGGACGCGACTCTGTGGGAGAGGGTGGAGCTTTACCATGAGGCCCTGGAAGTCCTGACTGACAGGAACTTAGGAGCTCAGGTAAGTGTCAGAGCCTAGGGCGGAGGGAGACCCTGTGGGTGTCAAGGTGAGGACGACGTGCAGACTCGGGGTCCTCAGGGTGGTGAGGTACGAACTTCACGGCCAGGACGGGGTGCCCTGGGATGGGGCCCTGCACGGGGATGAAAGCCAGACGGGGACCCTGTGCGGGACTCGCTCTGCCCTGACGTGAGGACGAGAGCAGGTCCCGCCCCGTCCCGGCCCCGCGTGACCGAGGCCGCGCATCGGACGCGGTGTCTCAGTGTGGGCTCCGCACATGCGGTTGGTGACACCCTCCGTGACGACCCCGAAGGGCTGTGAGGGTCCAGTGAGACCGTGGACGGAACTGAGCACAGGCCGCAGAACCACAGTGCAAAGGCTGTGTTTCTATTTCAGGGGTGACCCTGAACCCCAGTCACCCAGACAAACCCGAGGGACCAGGACGTGTGCTGACAGCAGCACTGACCTCTGTCCCCAGGGGTCCTGGGTTTTAGGACTAAATGAGACGCAGAAGGACCGTCCGTGTGGTGCGAGGGGAAGGACACGGCTGAGTGTCTCCTGGCGCTGCCTCTGGGTCATCTGTGTCCCCTGCACCTGTCTCTTCCCCCTTAAGTGGAGGGGGATTTCTACTGAGTGACTCTGTGGGGTCTCTCTTACCTTCTATTATTCTGTGGGTCATTTAAAAAATGAAAAAGAAAAAAAATGTTTTCTCCTTTCCAGCTCATGTTTCCCTTTCGGTGCCACATCCTCTTCCCACAAATTATTCTCTGAGTTCCCAGCAAAGACACTGCAAACAGTCACGTTTAATAACATGCAAGTGCGGAACCTGAGTGCCTTCCAGAAAGCCGAAGCCCTGGGCCACGTGCAGGAGCCAGAATCCCTGGGAGCTGCCCAGGGACAGAGGGGCTGGTTCCCGAGGAGGGGCTGCGGTCTGTACGCCGGGTCCCAGGGCTCTGAGCTGCCCACTGCCTTGTAGGAAAGTCAGTATTTCTCCTCCTTTCTGTCCTAGTCCTTCCTCCTTCTTCTTCCCCTAGTGAAGACACACAATAGGTGCTAGCTCTCAGGTTCACCAAGTTCCCACTGAACACGAGTTCTGTTCTTGGCTTTTGTTTAATTTGGTCCTAATTATTCAGACTGACCTTCAAACTGTCTTTTTAAATGACAGCCGGTGGGAATCACTTCGACAAAGGCATTGGTATAAGCAAGTTGAGAATGCACTCACATTTGTTGAACACGTGCCCTATATTTCTGGATTAAATGAGAATTTCTTCTAAGTAATTTGTTTCTATGGTAATTTCTGAGACAAACCAAGTAATTGGAATTGGCAACAAACCCTTGTCTATAGGATAAAATGATTATTTTACTATTTTGAAGTAAATACAATAAAAGTCAAGATAATTGAAAAATTAGTTTTCTGATCATATGAGTTTTTAAATGGAGAAAATTATTTATAATTAAGGTTAATACAAGATATGAAAAAGTTATTGAGCCCTGGCTGGTGTGGCTCAGTTGGTTGGAGCACCATCAAGTCCCTCCTTCCCTCTCACTCTGTACCTGCCCCTGGACTGTTCTCTGTGGTCGGTGGTTCCTGAGCGCCCCCTCTAGCCTGGCCCTCCTGTCTCCTCAGGAGGTTTGTGTCTGGACTCACACTGAATTGCCCTCACTGTGTCTCCCGCACAGTAATACATGGCTGTGTCCTCGGTGGTCACGGAGCTCAGCTGCAGGGAGAACTGGTTCTTGGACGTGTCTCTCAAGACTGTGGTGCGGCTCTTGAGAGATGGGTTATAAATAGTGCTACCACTAGAATGTATGGACCCCAACCACTCCAGGTTGTTCCCTTGTTTCTGGCGGATCCAGCTCCAGTAATGTTCACGGGTGACTGAGCCCCCAGAGACAGAGCAGGTGAGGGAGAGGGTCTCCGAGGGCTTCACCAGTCCTGGGCCCGACTCCTGCAGCTGCACCTGGGACAGGACACCTGGGGACAAGGAGCATCAGGCCCTGTCAGTCACGTGCAGTCACATCCACCCCATAGACCCCTGTCTGACCTCTGAGACCCTCACCTTGGGGGGCTGTCAACAGGCACAGGAGAAGACCCAGCAGTCTCATCTTCTAGACCACGGCTCTGCCTTCCCCAGAGACCTCAGCCCTGTGTGAGGAGAGAGCTGTGAGCCTCCCCAGTCCAGGGGAAGATTTACCCTGCAGCTTGTGGAGAAATTTGCATGTGGGGCAGCCTATTCCTTATAAGTGGAGGGACTGAGGTCAGGTTGCCCTGGTCCTTCTAGGGCCTTGTGGGGCATCTCTTCCCTTGAACTGACTCAGCATGTAGGTCAAGAACGGGGGTTCCCCAGGTTCATGATACACCGTGGAATGTGGTCAAATGTCGGCCTCACCTTTCTGCGTGAAAGAAGAAATGATGGCCTAGATAGGTAGGTTTCACTTTTGCTTCCCATGCATCTTTCAAACCAATTTAAAAGGGACTAATATTTGTTAAGATAGTTTCTGAATCCCAACTCCTTAGTATATCCACTGTTTACTAATTTTTATATTATAATTTCATACGAGTTATGTCCACCTTCAAGCAAAAATAAAAATAATAGGCAGGCATGCTCAATATCTTATATATTAATTTATTTAAATATAATATTATAAATTTTTATTTTTTAGAAAGAGAGGAAGGGAGAGGGGAGATAGAAATTTGATGTGAGAGAGAAACATCAATTGGCTTCCTCCTGCATGCCCCCTTCTGGTAGTTGAACCCGCAACCCCGGCATGTGCACAGACCTGGAATAGAACTGGGATGTCTCAGTCTAGGGGGCAATCTTCAATTCTCTGAGCCATACTGACCAGGCTCTTATATTTTAATTTACAACGTTCCTTTCATCTGAGAAACTATCTCCAAGCTCAGGCAGGTGGGACATTCTTGAAAACTGATGTTGGAAAGTTTGTGATTATGTCTACAGCTTCCTGTGCAAACTCTTCCATTATGAAACCTCATGGCCTATTGCAGAGACTCAGACTAGTTACATCACACATATTCATGCTTTTAAATGTAGATAAAAACAAAATATGAAAACATCGATTAAGTCTGTGTACAACTCAGAATCATTCATATAGTGAAGTGATTATGGTAGAAGATTGACCTGTTTTCTTTGTCCAGTGTTATCAGTGATGTCGGGGATCAGAGGGAGGTTAGTGAAGAGATTTCCTATCATACATTTTCTCATAGAAAAGGGAACTTCAACCCTGACAGCAACCTCATTCTGGTCTCCCATCCTCTGCCCCTGGTGATGGACTCTATGGTCAGAAGTACTGGGCTCTCCCACAGAACATTTAATGTCCCTAATGTACAATGAACACATTCTCCCATCAGACAAAAGATTTAGAAATGTAGTCTCTAAATAGCTTGTCTTTTCATTCCCTTAATTGATTATTTAGTAGGATAAATGTATGTAATTTGGCAAATTCTGATTCACCCTTATTTTCTGTACTTTAAGGGAGAGACAGAGAGAGAGAGAGAGAAACATAGACTGGCTGCCTAACACAAGACCCCACCAGGGCCGGGGATGAATTGCAACCGAGGTACATGTCCTTGAATGGAATTGAACCAGCAAGTCTTTGGTCCATAGGACAACGCTCTAACCATTGAGTCAATCATGACAGCATATTCCTGGGCAGGTGCTTAATTAGTTTGAGCATCATCCCGTACACTGAGAGGCTGCATGTTCAATTCTCAATCAGGGCCTTTGCTGGAGACAACCAACCCATGTCTCTCTCTCTCTCTCTCTCTCTCTCTCTCTCTCTCTCTCTCTCTCTCTCTCGTCCCCCTCCTCCATCTTAATCACTAAACATATCTTCAGGTGAAGATGAAATACATAAACAAATGTTGTAAGTTCAAGATTTATTTAATATAGAGAACTCAGAAATTGACCCAAGACAATATGCTCAATTAATATTTGACAAAGGTGGCAAGAGTATACAGCCTCTTTAATAAATGGTGTTGGGAAAATTGGACAGCTACATGTGAAAAAATGAAGCTAGACCACCAACTTACACCAAAAATAAACTCAAAATGGGTAAAATACTTAAATGTGACTTGTGATTTCATAAAAATCCTAGAAGAAAATCAGACATCATATGCTGCAGAATTTTCACTGATACATCACCTAAGGCAACAAAAACAAAGGAAAAAATGAACACATGGGACTACATCAAACTAAAAAGCTCTGCACAGCAAAAGAAACAACCATCAAAATGGAAAGGGAACCCACTATATGGGAGAACATAATTGCCAATGATACATCAGATAAGGGGTTAATTTCCAAAATATATAGGGTACTCACACAACTCAACAAAAGGAAGACAAAGAACCCAATTAAAAAATGGGCAGAGGACCTAAAGAGACACCTCTCCAAACAGGACATACAAATGACCAAGAGACATATGAAAAAATGCTCAACGTCACTAATCATCAGAGAGATGCAAATTTAAACAATAATGAGGTATCACTTCACACCTGTCAGAATGGCCGCCATCAACAAATCATCAAACAACAAGTGCTGGTGAGGGTGTGGAGAAAAGGGGACCCTAGTGCACTGCTGGTGGGAATGCAGACTGGTGCAGCCACTGTGGAAAACACTATGGTGTTACCTCAAAAAATTAAAAATTGAACTGCCATTTGACCCAGTGATCCCACTTTTAGGAATATACCCTAAGAAGCCTGAAACACCAATCAGAAAGAATATATGTACCCCTATGTTCATAGAAGCACTATTTACAATAGCTAAGATCTGGAAACAGCCCAAGTGTTCATCAGTAGATGAGTGGATATAAAAGCTGTGGTACATATACACAATGGAGTACTATGCAGCTGTAAGAAAGAAAGATCTCTTATCCTTTGAGATGACATGGAGGGACCTTGAAAAGTATTATGCTAAGCGAAACAAGCCAAGCAGAGAAAGACAAATATCACATGATCTCACTTATTTGTGGAATATAATGAACTAAACAAACTGATGAACAAAATAGACACAGAGACATAGAAGTAGGGTACAGACTGTCATTCCTCAGAAGCGGGGAGGGGAAGGAATAAACCACAGAATTGATATGCATGTATGCATAACCGATGGGCATAGACAGCAAAGCTGGGGCCGGGGTGGGAGGGGATAGGGAGGAGGGAGTCAATGAGGGGGGGAAGAGAAACATCTGTAACAAAAATTAAAAAAAAAAAAAAGAAAACCAGTGTAAGTCACTATATCGATAAAATAAAAAATAAAATAAAAACATATAATCACCATAAAAAAAAGATTTATTTAATGACACCTTTTCTACACACACACACACACACACACACACACACACAGTGAGGATTAAATAAATAAATATGTGTAGTATATATAAAATTTCTTTAATGCATAAGGACCATATGCTCCCATCACACAAGACATTTGAAAATATGATATCTATGTTCATATGGGTCTTCATTCCCTTAATGTAATCTTTAGTGGGAAGAATGTGTTTAATTTAGCAAACTCTAATTCACCCCTATTTTCTGTGCTGGGCCTGTTTTGGTGAATCACACAGACCCCCAGGACGTGCTGATCCTCACGGTCCAGGGGCATCGGCTGCAGCAGCCACAGGGACAGAGAGGTTCTGGCACCAGGAGTGAGGGCTGCTTGGAAACTGCCCAGAACTGGACGGGACTTTACCTGGGTGAGGGGAGGAAGCTGGACGTGTTCTGAGTCACAGGACAGAGATGTGCCTGATGTTCATGGGCAGAGTTTTACTGGACATGTGGGTTTAAACCTCTTCCCCTGACGACCCACGAGGACGTGCAGGGCATGACAGACACAGCTTCTGTCATCGTAAGAAACACCTGAGTGACTATGACCAGGAGTTTGTTAGAATAAAAACGTTAAAAGTTCTGCAGGCAGGGATCAAGGGGAATAAGGAACGTGTCATTGCAAAGGGCTGGGAGGGGATTCCTGTTACCCACATGCACCTGCTCACAGTGTCTCTGTCTGTGAGGTAACAAATTCACAGTCCCAGGGGTTAGCACTTGGACACCTGTGGGTCATTACTCACATGGTCACACCATGCTTCACCCAAGCTGCACCATTCATTGAGGCCCCATTCATGAAATCCCTCAACACTTACAGGGAAGAGTGGACACCCCTCCCTGCAGGAGCCACGGTTATAGTGTCTGTATGAGGAGTCATCATGGCATTGCCCAGGACCCTGTCTCAGTCCATTGTCATCACCACCATCATCACCATCCTCCTCCTCCTCCTCATCATCATCATCACATTTGTTAATTTAAAATGTTTCTTATTTTCTGTAGACATGGTTGTTGTTCACACATAATGACTTCTTTTCTCATGTTTAGCTCATTTTTTACGATTGCTAAGTGGAATTGGTAGTCAGACTCTACTTTATGTTTTGTTAGAGTGCTGACAATGATGGGTCATCACTGACTCATCTCCATCTCCCCACACTGGGACCTAATGAGGAAGGTGATCCCGTCTTTAGACGTCATTGGGAGACTGAAACCACACAAGCCCCTGGAAGCAGAATTCCTCCCTCTGATTCTGCCTGGTGTCAACTGCTCTCGGTGCTGGGAGCATGATGCCAAGTCAATGACTGTCACCACAGGGGCTTTTGTTTCAAGCTTTGGGGTCACACACCTCTGGTGCCCACTGTCCAGCAGACATGTGTCCTGTTGCTGGCTGGTTGGGACCCTCAGAGTGAGGAGCTGAGCTGCACTGTTGAGTCAGCAGAGCCTCTGGTTAGACTGAGGAGACGTGGGTCAGAAGACTTGATGATAAGTTCTCTTTTAGGCACTAGAAGGTCTGAAATAGGATCTCTGCCTTTTGTCTGTGTGAGAATGATGTCTCACTTTAAAACAGGGTTTTCTAATTCAGAGACGTAAGAGGTAAGAGCAGACTCAGGAACCCAGAGAGGTTCCCTGAGGGAAACTGTGACATGAAGGGGAAACCACACAGGAAACCAGCCCAAACCTCCAACTGCACCTGCTCCTGGATGGTTCTTGTGTTCAGGGCCCTGAGCGCCCCCTGGTGGTCGCAGCCTCTCCTGCAGGGAGGTTTGTGTCTGGGCTCACACTGAGTTCTCCTCACTGTGTCTTGGCACAGTAATACACGGCCGTGTCCTCGGTGGTCACGGACCTCAGCTGCAGGGAGAACTGGTTCTTGGACTTGTCCATGGAGATCCTGGTGCGGCTCTTGAGGGACGGGTTGTAGTAAGTGTCACCATCATAATCTATGCGTGCCACCCACTCCAGCCCCTTCCCTGTTTTCTGGCGGATCCAGCTCCAGCCGTTACTACTGCCGATGGAGTAACCAGAGACAGCGCAGGTGAGGGAGAGGGTCTGTGAGGGCTTCACCAGTCCTGGGCCGGACTCCTGCAGCTGCACCTGGGACAGGACACCTGGGGACAAGGAACATCAGGCCCTGTCATTCACGTGTAGTCACAACCACCCCATGGGCCCTGTCTGACCTCTGAGACCCTCACCTTGGGGGGTTGTCACCAGGCACAGGAGAAGACCCAGCAGTCTCATCTTCTTCTAGACCACGGCTCTGCCTTCCAAAGAGACCTCAGCCCTGTGTGAGGAGAGAGCTGTGAGCCTCCCCAGCCCAGGGGAGGATTTACCTTGGAGCTTGGGGAGAAATTTGCATGTGGGGCAGCCTGTTCCTTATAAGTGGGGGGACTGAGGTCAGGCTGTCCTGGTCTGACTAATGTTATCAGTGATGTCAGGGCTCAGAAGGACGTTAGTGAAGAGAATTTCTTCATAGATTTTCTCATAGGAAAGGAAACTTCAACTCTGACAGGAATCCTTGACTCCAGTCTCCCTCTATCCCTGCCCCTGGTGATGGTCAGTGTGGTCAGAGGTGCTGAGCTCTCCCACAAAGCATATAACAACCTCAATGTAGAGTTAACACTTTCTCCCATCAGATACTTTATTCTGAAATGTATTCTCTGTGTAGGCCTATCATTTAATTTCCTAAATGCAATCTTTGGTGGGACAAATGTATTTAATTTTGCAAAGTCTAATTCACCTCTATTTTCTGTGCTGGGCCTGTTTGGGTGAATCACACAGACCCCCAGGACGTTCTGAGCCTCACGGTCCAGCGGCATCGGCTGCAGCAGCCACAGGGACAGAGAGGTTCTGGCACCAGGACTGAGGGCTGCTTGGAAACTGCCCAGAACTGGACGGGACTTTACCTGGGTGAGGGGAGGAAGCTGGACGTGTTCTGAGTCACAGGACAGAGATGTGCCTGATGTTCATGGGCAGAGTTTTACTGGACATGTGGGTTTAAACCTCTTCCCCTGACGACCCAGGAGGACGTGCAGAGCATGATAGACACAGCTTCTGTCATCGTAGGAAACACCTGAGTGATTGTGACCAGGAGTTTGTTAGAATAGAATCGTTAAAGTTTCTGCAGGCAGAGATTAAGGGAAATAAAGAACGTGTCATTGAAAAGGGGTGGAAGGGGGTTCCTGTTACCCACATGCACCGGCTCACAGTGTCTCTGTCTGTGAGGTAACAACTTCACAGGTCCAGGGAGTTAGCACTTGGACACCTGTGGGTCATTACTCATATGATCACACCATGCTTGCCCAAGCTGCACTATTCATTGGTTCCCCATTTATGAAATCCCTCCAAACTTAGAAGAAAGTGTAAACACCCCTCCCTGCAGTAGTCATGGTGCTGTTATATCTGTGTGAGGAGCTCTCATGTCATTGACCGGGACCCTGTCTCAGTCCATCATGATCATCATCACCATAATCATCATCATCTTCATCATCATCATCATCATCATCATCATCATCATTGCAATCATTTGCTTACTTATAGTTGTTCTTCTCATTTTCTATAGATATGTTTGTTGTCCACAGATAATTACTTTTTAGTGGGGATAAAAACAAGACATCATGCATGGCCAGTTTGGCTCAGTGGTTGAACATCGACCCATGCACCTCGAGGTCACAGGTTCGATTCCCAGTTAGGGCCATTGGTCAGGTTGTGGGCCCAATCCCCAGTGGGGTGCATGCAGGAGGTGGCCTATCGATGTTTCTGTCTCTCTCCCTTTCCTTTCCTCTCTATCTAAGTCAATAAATAAATAATAAATAAATAAAAACCAGGCGTCTCCTCTTTCCATATCAGTGGGAGAATGAAACGAAGGCCTCACCCACCGTAGCTGACACAGGCCTTCCAACACGCTGAGGACCTTGGATACATACAGGTTCCACCCAGGACCTGGGACGAGGATCCCTATCCAATCCCATTGTCATTGTCACCACCACCACCATCCTCAATATTTATTATAAATAATCAGTTTTCTCATTTTCTCTTGACCTGGTTTTGTACTCACATAATGTTCCTTTATCTTAATTTTTACTCATTTTGTACAATATTTAACTTCAATATGTACCCATATGCTATTTTCTTTTTCATTAGTGCTGAGTCCCTGCCAGGTCCCTGAGCTCTGTGCACACTGAGCTCCTCCCATCCCTGGTGGCAAGGAGGAAACACTCAGTCCCCACGGAGGGGAGCTTTCCCCTGGGAATGGGGACAAGTAGACAGAGCCCAGGAAACCCCTGTGGTCCTAGGGGGCTGTGTGCACACCCAGGACACGCCCCTGTGTGATCTCTGAGCCTGGATCCTCCACTCAGAGTCATCACTGAGATCCTTCTGTGTCGAGGTGTGTATCAGCTGATGGTTATTTTCATTGCTGAGTAGTATTCCATTGACTGATGTTCCATAGTTTGCTTATTTGTAAAGTTAAAATACCTTTGGGTTGTTGGTAGCTTCTAATTCAAAGAACATAAATATTTGTATATATTTTTGTATGAACATAAGGATTTGTCTTTCTGGAGCACACACTCCTAGTGGGACCACGGAGATTCATGGTATATATTTAATTTAATAAGAAACCACGATTCACTATGTGAAGAAATAAGAACAGGAGGAGAAGAGGAGCCCAGTCACTGCCGACATGTCATCTGCACACACAGTGTCACCTCCTGAGTTTTCCATAGTGAGAATATGAGAAGTTAGAGCCACAGAGAAAAAGCGTGAATTGTCCTGGATGCAGCAGAGAGCTGAGAGGAAATCACTGCTCCCAACAGGAAGCCCCTCCTTCCCCCTCACTTTGCACCTGCTCCTCGGCTGTTCTCCGTGGTCAGTGTGTCCTGAGCGCCCCCTGCAGCCTCGCCCTCCTGTCCCCGTCAGGAGGTTTGTGTCTGGGCTCACACTGACTTCCCCTCACTGTGTCTGCAGCACAGTAACACACGGCTGTGTCCTCGGTGGTCACGGAGCTCAGCTGCAGGGAGAACTGGTTCTTTGACGTGTCTCTGGTGATGGTGGTGCGGCTCTTTAGGGACGGGCTGTAGTAAGTGCTGCCGCCAGAGTTGATGCACCCCATCCACTCCAGGCCCTTCCCTGGTTTCTGGCGGATCCAGGTCCAGTAGTAACCACTGGTTGTGATGGAGAATTCAGAGACAGCGCAGGTGAGAGAGCGGGTGTGTGAGGGCTTCAATAGTACTGGGCCCGGATCTGGCAGCTGTACCTGGGACAGGACACCTGGGGACAAGGAGCATCAGGCCCTGTCAGTCACGTGCATTCACAACCACCCCATGGACCCTGTCTGACCTGAGACCCTCACATTGGGGGGCTGTCACCAGGCACAGGAGAAGACCCAACAGTCCCATCTTCTTCTACACCATGGCTCTGCCTTCCCCAGAGACCTCAGCCCTGTGTGAGGAGAGAGCTGTGAGCCTCCCCAGCCCAGGGGAGGATTTACCCTGGAGCTTGAGGAGAAATTTGCATGTGGGGCAGCCTGTTCCTTATAAGTGGAGGATGAAGTAAATCTGCCCTGTCCTTCTGGGGCCCTGTGGGGGCATCTCTTCCCTTGTACTCACTCATCATGTAAGTCAGGGATGGGGAATCACCTGGTACATGAAACGTATTGGAGTCAGGTTAAAGAACGTGCTCATTTCAAATAAATGGTAGACTCTATGAGTCGATTACATGTGTAGTTAACATGTATCTTTTAAATAGGTTTATAAGGATTACTTTTGTCTAAGTGGTTTATCAATCCCTTCTCCCTAGTGTCTGTACAACTGTCAAAACTATTTTCTAAACAATTGTATTTTTAAACATAAATTGTATATATATATATATATATATATATATATATATATATATATATATATATATAATGATGTCTGTCTGAAAATCACAAAATAAGAACATTCATTCTTACTATCTTATTTGTTAATTTATTTTGTTACTTTGATCCAAATCACTGTATCCTAAGACCAGGTCATTGGGATACCCTTGATTTTGTTTTATTTTGTTTAGTTTTATTTTATTTTGTCAAAGGATATTTCATAAAAATTTTGAGTAACACTACACTAAATACCTTTCATTAGGTTGTTCCTAGAAACATTTTTTTTTTTTACAATCTTTGCCAAACAGTTTCAGAAGCTGAGCATGGTCAGTCCTGTTTAGTATTTGGATGGGAGACCCTTGATTCTTGATGTTGAAAATTGGTAATTGTGACTTTGTGTCCCTCTTGAAACTCTTACTAGTGGAAGCCCATGGCTTATTGCAGTGACCCCAAACAATCTCCATCGTACATAATCACATACACACATGGAGAAATTATTGGAAATAGAAAGAAATGATTATGCATTAGTAAATCTCAGACTGGTTTATATGTTGTGATTGTAAAGGCAGCAGATTAATGACCAGTTTTCTCAGTCCAGCGTTATCAGTGAGATAGGTGTTCAAAAAGAGGGACATGAAGAGAATCCCAGCTCACATTTGCTCGTAGGAAAGGGATCTTTAATCCTGACAGGACCTCACTCCTGTCCTCTGTTCTGTCCCTGGGAAGGTCAGAGGGAGCAGGGCTCTCCCACATAATCTAGAGCATCCTGAACGTATAATGCACACATTCTCCCATCAGGCATATCACCGAGAACTATGTTGTCTCTTTATAAGCTGATATTTTATTTCCCTTAATGGCATGGTTAATGGGAAAATTGTTTATTTCCAACAATGATCAATTAATTCATCACTGTTTCAATTAATGGGTCCTGTTTTTGAAGTTTCTATAACTATTCTCAAGAAAATTTTCACTCTCCATTTCCATGGGAGGAGAAACCTGATATGAACACAGTGGGCACGAAACCCGATGGGAAATAATGGCTGGAATCCTTAATATCATTGAAATCTGTTTGCTGTGTCCTCTGTCCAGGAGACCAGCCTTCCATGGCATGAAGCTCTGATTCATTTCAGAGATTAATTCACTTTACTGGACTTTACATTATGAATTGCTCTGTTTTATGTAGCATAGAAGACTAGACTAAAGCCTGAGAAATTATATCATGTAGACGTCAGGCAGATGAGGAAGGAACCTCAAAGGATGTGAGGAAGGTGCTGAGCAGAGATGACAGAGACAGGATCCCAGAGGGTATTTCACGAGGATGAAAGTGACCAGGAGGACGAAGGTGCAGAGAGGTCGTGAGAGGGAGACGTGAGGAGATGACCTGGAGCTGACGTCCGGGAAAGTGAATGTCCCAGTGAGAGCCCTGCACGGAGCTGTGTGTGCAGGACTCACAGGGGACAGTGAGAGAGCGAGGCCCTGGCGAGTGTGGGGACCTGGAGTGAGCTCAGACCCAGGGCGTGTGGACACACTGACTCTCCCTCTGTGGACACTGCGTCCCCGTTACAGGGTGGAGAGGATGCCCGGGGTGCTCAGTCTTTTAAGGAGACAACTGTGTCCCATGGGAACCTAGTGAGATAATGGTCCCTGAGCCGGGCCACGCCTTGTCTGGGAAAGAGAATGTTCTCGAGACGATCGTAGTCCTCAGTGAGATGAGGGAACACAGGGTCCAGGACAAGGAGGAGGGTCCCTGGGACCCTGAACCGCAGGAAGAGCAGAAGCACCCTGAGCACCCCAGGGAGTTGTTCTCAGCCCCTCCCTGCACGGTTCGTGCGCAATGTTCCCTGGTCAGTGACTACCGAGCGCCCCCTGCTGGTCCTGAGTGATATGCGGTGTCCAAGGCGCCCCCTGGTGTCCTGACACCTTCTGGTGGACCTGATGGTCTCCTGCAGCTCAGACCCTCCTGTCTCCCTGCAGGGCGATTGTGTCTGAATCATAGAGACCCTTGGTCTGGAAAATGTCATATGTCCAGTGTTTATCTCACTCAGATCCATTTACATACTCTGTGTCTCCCATTCTCAGTAAATTACCTCTTTAAATCGCAACACGGACAGCACAGCTAAGCCCATACTCCTTGGTGAGTGGTCTGTGTTCAGTCCTGATCAGGGATGAGAACATCTGGGAACCCAGGGATGGACTCCTGTCCCAGAGCTGCAGGGTCAGGGCTGGTCTCGTTTCATGAGCTGAGGGGGCCCTATTTTCATTTGCTCCTACTATAGAGGGAGCTCTGGGGTTGGACACTGGCATAAAGGACACGGTGTCAGAGTGTGGTGTGTCCAAGGCCATATGCCTGTGTAGTATTAGTCCTGGTGTCTGGGCCTTGGCTTCTCCCAACCTGAGCCAACTGCTTCCCTGAATGACGTCCAGACGAGGGGACATGCCAAGTGAGGGTTTCATTGCTACCTGGCTGGACACTAGACCATGTGAAAATGTGATCACAGTACAATACAGCAGGAAAAAAAAAACTAAAGTATTGGAAATTAAAAAAAGTTAAAATTTTAAATATCATATCTTAGAAAGCTATCACTGTGAACACAGGAAGGTGATCAACCATCACACCCAGAGTGAGATAAACATGTGAGGACTTCATGTTGAGGAGATGGGAAGTTCCCTCTGACACTATATCCCCTACACAGTGTTCAGAGTGTAAAGTAACAACACAATGTGACCCTAGTGCCAGTGGACCAGTGTGGGGGGACAGTGGGAATCTGTGTGGGTCCCTGGGAAGCAGAAAAAAACAACAACAAGGAAAATCAGAACCTAAGTACCTAATGAAACAAGATCCCTGGACGTGAACTACAGAGAAGCAGACAGGGCTCCCGGGTCCGAATCCTTCAGGGAGTTTGGAGCTGAAGGTACAGCAGCTGCATGACCTCCTGTGTGGGGTTTGTTCTCTAGACTCTGCTGGACCAGTTTCATTCACTGGGGATGGAGAAGAATCTGTTACAACCAGGTGACTTCAGGTGTTAATTGGGGAGTAATTCAGTTTTAGGTCATGAAATTGTTTTCATTGGAAACCTGAGGTCTGCATGTGACCATTGGGAATGCTGTCACCATGTCTGTACCTGATGGGAGTCAACTGGGACAGGAACCTGACTCAGAATGTCATTGGGGGAAATGCTACCTGGGAGCATGAATGGGAGAATTAACCAAGACTGAGGACAGACACGTCCAGGGTTCTTGTTTCATTAGGTACTTAGGTTCTCATTTTCCTTTTTTTCTTTTTTTTAGCCAATTCAAGTTTTCTTTCCTCATAAATAGCCACCCATATTAACTAGAGTCATGAAGACAGTCTGTTGAGAGTGTACAGGAGCACAAGTCATTTGTGTGTTGATTTTGTACCGTACATCTTCCCTAAATTCGCTTTCTAGTTCCATCAGTACCATGGGCTTTTTTTAGGTTTTTGTATATACAAGGTCATGTCTTATGTGTTGAGATAAAGAAAATCATTTTAAGTTATTTTTTTTCAGACTTAGACCTTTTCAAATGTCTTATCTTGCCCTATTATTCACACAAAACTTTCTGTTCCTTGTGTTGGTCCTGATCTCAGAAGAGTAGCTTTGAAATTTTCTCTGTGCAGCATGATGTCACTTGTTGGCTTCTCCAATGTGGCCCTTTTTTATGTTGATGTTCATCTCTTCTGTACCTATTTTGTGAAGAATTGTATTCATAAGGCCATTTTCAATGTTTTAAATGCTTTTTTCTACATCTATTTATATGATGGTATTGTTTATCTTTCATTGTGTGAATGAAGTGGAGCACGTTTAATGGTTTACCTATGTCCAACCATCCTTGCATTCTAGGTTATTATCTCAGTGATCTTGGTCAAGGATGCTTGCAATATGCTGTTCAGCTTTTTTTGTATATTGTTGAGGATTTTTGCACTTAAGTTAATCAGGGATGTTGACGTGTCATTTTTATGTCCCTACTTGGCTTTCATATGAGTGTCGTCACCTCAGCACATTTGTTTGGAAGTCTTGCCTTTTCTTTTAATTATTGGAAGAGTTCAAGAAGGATTGATGAAAATATTATAAATTCTTGCCAGATTGTAGTAGCTCAGAGGATGGAGAATCATTGCATGGACTGAGAGGTCCTGGTTTGATTCCTGGTCAGGGCACGTACCAGGGTTGTGAGCTCAATCAAGAGTAGAGGGCGTGCAAGAGACAGCCGAGTGATGTTTCTCTCTCAGATGGATGTTTCTCTTTCTCTTTCCCCTCTTCTCTCTATAAAATAAATAAATAAATAACAATAAAAACTAATGAATTCTTGTTCTAGCTGTTTTAGCTCAGCACTTAAGAGTGTTGGTCTGGGGATTAAAGTGTCACAGGTTTGATACCTGGTCAAGGGCACGTGCTTGCAATGAAGGGTCGACCCCGACCCTGGTCAGGATCGGGTTGGAAGCAACCACTGGACGTGTCTCTCTCACACTCTCACATCGATGTTTCCCTCTCTCTCTCCCTCTCCGTCTCTTTCTCTCTGTCCCTTCCACTTCCCTTAAAATCAATGGAAAATTAACCTCAGGTGAGGATTAACAACAACAACCAAAAAAAGTTATCAATTCTTCATTGAAGTTTTGGGAGAATTCACCTTTAAGTCCATTTGGATGTGGGCTTCTATTTGTTGGCCAGTGTTCACTACTACCTGATTTTTTTAAAAAATTGATAGAAATCTAGCAATAATGCGATCAAATTTCTAATTTGAACACCTACTAAGTGAACAGAGAAATACAACTGTTGATATTCACAGGGGGTGGTCAGGGTGGAAATTACAGTTGTGTCCAGACTACACATTTATTTTGTATGCCATCCAAGAGAATGAAATAAATCTGTATTTTCCTATATAGAATTCATAAAGTGTCTCAGTCCTGAGAATGCACCTCCCTGACCTCCAGCTCCAGGAGCACAAGGAACAGGTCCCAATCACTGTTCTCTGAAATGCACCGCAGTTTGTACTGAAGACACAGCTGTGCACGACTCTGAGACCCTGGCTGATCTCAGCGGTAACAGCAAGGCAGGTCCATTGCTGGGAGACGCAGGTGTCCTTTGACGGAATATTTTGGCTCAGGAAATTGCTGACAGACTAGTTGCGTCTGATGAAATGCAGGGAGGTATAAGTAAGTTCCACCCTTTGTAGACAGACATTGCTTGTGTGCTGACAGTTTCCCGAGGCTCATGTGACCCTCTGTATTTTCATTTCTTCTTAAGTAATACACTACATGTCTGCACGTTAGAATGCTTCTAATAATATAATAAATCTTATGAAACCCAGACCCATCACTGTAGTCTCAGAATAAAAGGTCAAGAGAGAATCTTGGAAAAAACTGCTATCCGGAAAAAACACCCACAGCCTCAGAGGAAACAGCCATAAACACCACCTGCACCTGCTCCTGGGGCTGCAACACAGAGTCCGTGGGTCCCGAACTCCCCCTGGTGTCCTGAGGGCGCCCTGCAGCCCCGCTCTCCCTTCTGCCTCAGGAGGTTTGTGTCTGGGCTCACACTGACTTCCCATCACTGTGTCTTTCGCACAGTAATACACGGCCGTGTCCTCGGTGGTTACGGAGCTCAGCTGCAGGGAGAACTGGTTCTTGGACGTGTCACTGGAAATGGTGGTGCGGCTCTTGAGGGATGGGTTGTAGTAAGTGCTACCACTATTAGCACGTATGTACCCAATCAATTCCAGACCCTTCCCTGGTTTCTGGCGGATCCAGCCCCAGTAGTAACCACTGCTGATGATGTAACCAGAGACAGCACAGGTGAGGGAGAGGGTCTGCAACGGCTTAACCAGTCCTGGGCCCGACTCCTGCAGCTGCACCTGGGACAGGACACCTGGGGACAAGGAGCATCAGGCCCTGTCAGTCGCGTGCAGTCACAACCACCCCATGGACCCTGTCTGACCTCTGAGACCCTCACCTTGGGGGGCTGTCACCAGGCACAGGAGAAGACCCAGCAGTCTCATCTTCTTCTAGACCACGACTCTGCCTTCCCCAGAGACCTCAACCCTGTGTGAGGAGAGAGCTGTGAGCCTCCCCAGCCCAGGGAGAGATTTAACCTGGAGCTTGAGGAGAAATTTGCATGTGGGGCAGCCTGTTCCTCATAAGTGGAGGGACTGAGGTGAGGATGCCCTGGTCATTCTGGGGCCCCTGTGGGGCGATCTATTCCCTTGGTCTCACTCTGTATGTAAGTAAGGGTGAGGGGATCCCCTGGTTCAAGAAACATTGGAATGCGGTCAAAGGTTGGCCTCACCTTTCTGAGAATAAGAAGAAATGATGGACTAGACAGGTATGTTAGACTTATAACTTCCCATACATCCTTCAAACTGATTTGAAAGGGATTAGCATTTGTTCAGAGACTTTCTGAATTCCAATTCTCCAGTATACCCACTATTTCCAAATTTTATATCATAATTTCATACAAATATTATCTATCTTAGTGCAAAAATAAAAATAAAGGACATCTATGCTCAATATCTTATATTTTAATTTTATTTAAATATGTTTTTATTTATTTTATTTTTTAGAGAGTTGAACGGAGAGGCTAACTTCATCGCTGACAACAATCCCTGACTCCAGTCTCCCTCCTTCTGCCCCTGGGCATGGTCAGTTGGTCAGAGCTGCCGGGTTCTCCCACAGATTATGTAACGTCCTTAATGTATATTGAACACATTCTCCCATCAGACAAATAATTTGGAAATGTTATCTCTCTGTGGAGTTGTCTTTTCATTCCCTTAATGGGATCTTTGGTGGGATAAATGTTTTTAACATAGCAAAATGTAATTAATCCCTATTTTCTGTACTGGGCCTGTTTTGGTGAATCACACAGACCCCCAGGACGTGCTGAGCCTCACGGTCCAGGGGCATCGGCAGCAGCAGCCACAGGGACAGAGAGGTTCTGGCACCAGGAGTGAGGGCTGCTGGGAAACTGCCCAGAACTGGACGGGACTTGGACCTGGGAGAGGGGAGGAAGCTGGACATGTTCTGAGTCACAGGACAGAGATGGGCCTGATGTTCATGGGAAGAGTGTTACTGGACATGTGGGCTTAAACCTCTTCCTGTGATGACCCAGGAGGATGTGCAGGGCATGACAGACACAACTTCTGTCATCGGAGGAAACACTTGAGTGATTATGACCTGAAGTTTGTTAGAGTAGAAAGTTAAAGGTTATGCCCTGGACGGTTTGGCTCAGCGGTTAGAGCATCAGCCTGAGGATCAGAGAGTTCCAGGTTCAGTTCCCACTAAGGACTTGTACCTTGGGTGCAGTTTGTCCCCAACCGTAGATGGGGTTGTGTGGGTGGCAACCACTCGATGTGTCTCTCTCCCATCGATGTTTTTTCCTCCCTCTCTTCCTCCCCCTCTATCTGAAAAAAAAAAAAAAAAGAAATGTTCAAGGTTCTGCAGGCAGGGATCAACGGGAATAAGAAATGTGTCATTGCAAAGGGGTGGAAGGGTATTCCTGTTATCCACATGCACCTGCTCACAGTGTCTCTGTCTGTGAGGTAACAACTTCACAGGTCCAGGGGTTAGCACTTGGACACCTGTGGGGTCATTACTCACATGGTCACTCCATGCTTCATCCAAGCTGCACCATTCATTGGGGCTCCATTAATGAAATCCCTCAACCCTTAGAGGGAAAAGTGGACACCCCTCCCTGCAAGAGCCATGGTGCTGGTGTGTCTGTGTGAGGGGCCCTCATGTCATTGACCAGGACCCTGTGTCAGTCGATCATCATCATCATCATCACCATCACCATCATCGTTTGCTTACTTATAGTTGTTGTTCTCATTTTCGGTAGACATGGTTGTTGTTCACACACAATGACTTTTTATTGGAAAAGAAACCAAGTGTCTCCTCTTTCCATGTCTGTGGGAGAGTGAAACAAAGGCCTCCCCTGTAGGTGACACAGGCCTTCCAACACGCTGAGGACCTGGGATACATACAGATGCCACCCAGGACGTCGGACCAGGAGCCCTCTCCAATCCCATTGCCATTGTCACCACCACCACCGTCGTCACCATCATCAATAATGCTTATATGTAATCAGCTTTCTCATTTTCTCTAGACCTGGTTGTGTACACATGTACTGACACTTTATCTGAATTTTGTTCATTTTATGATTTTTAAGTAAAATATGTAGCCTTATTCTATTTTCTTTTTCATTTCTTGCTGAAAACAGATGGTTTATTCCGGCCTCTTCTCCATCTGTCCCACACGGTAATCAGATAAGAAAGGTTGGGTATCCTCTTTAGATGTCATTGGGGAGACTGAATCCACACAAGCCCCTGGAGAGACTTCCTCCCGCTCCTCACCACCTCACCAAAATAAAAGCCCTGAGCCTGTCTGCTTTCCTGGTCTATCAAAGCTCCTCTCACCTCCTGAAGGGCCTTTCCTGTGCTTCCCAGAAACTGCACTTATGTACATAATATGTGTTCCATGTCCCATTGTGTGTGTGTGTTTGTCATCATCCTGAACATCTGCACCAAGCTATCGTGGGTCCCTCTGCCTCTGCCTGGTGTCAACTGCCCTCAATGCTGTGAGCATGATGCCAAATCAATGACAGTCCCCACCAGAGTCCTTCTTCTCTAGCTTTGGAGTCACATATCTTTGGTGCCCACTCTCCTGCCCACAGATGTCCAGCTGCTGGTTGTCTGGGGCCCTGAGCTGTGTGGAACGGACCTGCACTGTTGGGTCAGCAGAGCCTCTGGTTGGATTCAGGTGACATGGGTCAGGAGATCTCATGATTAATTGTCCTTTGAGCACAACAGTGTCTGGAAGAGACTCTCTGCCTTTTGTTCACCTGAGAAAGTTGTCTTTCTTGACAACAGACATTTCTTTTTCTTTTTATTGTTGACCCCATGACAGGTGTCCCCCATCCTACCTCTCTGCCCACCTCCACACGCCCCCACCAACCCTCCCTTGGCCTGCACCACTATGTCCTGTCTGTCATGGGCTGTGCACACATATGTTTATTGGATGCTCTCTACATCTTCTTTAATCCACGTCTCCCTAATAATCTCTCCTCTGCTCTGTGCAGTTCGTCCCATGTACCCATGCCTCTGGTTCTACCTGGTTTGTCAGTTTACTTTGTTCATTTGTGTGCACATATAAGTGAGATTATATTGTATTTGCCTTTGGCTTATTTCTCTTAGTATAATAAATCCAGGTCCATTCATGCTGTTGCACAGGGTAAGATTTCCTTCTTATAAACAGATGTATAGTATCCCATTGTATACATGTACCACAGGTTTTTAACCACTCATCTACCCATAGACACCTGGGCTGTTTTCAGATCTTGGCTATCATGAATTACACTGCCATGAATATAAGTGTTCATGTACTCTTTCTGATTGGTGTTTTGGGATTCTTAGGATATATTCCCAAAAGTGGCATCAGTAGCTCAAACGGTAGTTTCATTTTTAGTTTTCTGAGGAAGCTCCATACTGTTTTCCAAAGTGGCTTCCCCAGTCTGCATTCCCACCAACAGGGCACCAGGGTTCCCTTTTCCCCACATCCTCACCATCACTTGTTGATTCTTGATTTATGGATGGGAGCCACTCTGGCAGGTGTAGTTGTAGTTTTAATCTGCATCTCTCTGATGGTTAGTGACGTTGAGCATTGTTTCCTATGTCTCTTGTCCATCTGCGTGTCCTCTTTAAAGAGGCGTCTATTAGGGGATTTGCCCATTATTTAATTGGATTGTTTATCATCCCAGTATTGAGTTGTATATGTTTATTATATATTTTGGAATTTATCCTCTTATCAGATGTACAACTGGGAAATAACAGAGATTTCTAACTCAGAGACTTCAGAGTGAGCACTGAATCAGAAACTCACAGAGGTTCCCTGAGGGAAACTGTGACACGAGGAGGAAACCACACAGGAAACCAGCCCAAACCTCCAACTGCACCTGCTCCTTGATGGTCCTTGTGTACAGGAACCCTGAGCGCCCCCTGGTGGTCGCAGCCTCTCCTGCAGGGAGGTTTGTGTCAGGGCTCACACTGACTTACCCTCACTGTGGGTCTCTCTTACAGTAATACAGGGCCGTGTCCTCAGATATCAGGCTGCTCAATATCATATAAACTTGGCTCTTGGAGGTGTCCCTGATGATGCTGAGTCGGGAATTCAGAGATGGATTATAGATTGTGTTTCCATCACCCCATATACCACCAACCCACTCCATCTGCTGTCCTGGAGACTGGCGGACCCACTGCATACAACAGTCCTTTAAAGAGAATCCAGAGAAAGTGCAGGTGAGGAAGAGGGTCTTCGAGGGCTTCACCTGTCCTGGGCCAGACTCCTGCAGCTGCACCTGGGACAGGACACCTGGGGAAAAACAGCATCAGGCCCTGTCAGTCACGTGTCGTCACAACCACCACACATACCCTTGTCTGACCTCTGAGACCCTCACCTTGGGGGGCTGTCACCAGGCACAGGAGAAGACCCAGCAGTCTCATCTTCTTCTACCTTTCCCAGAGAACTCAGCCCTGTGTGAGGAGAGAGCTGTGAGCCTCCCCAGCACAGGGGTGGATTTACCCTGGAGCTTGGGGAGAAATTTGCATGTGGGGCAGCCTGTTACTTATAAGTGGGGGACTGAGGTCAGGCTGCCCTGGTCCTTCTGTGGCCCTTGTGTGTTCACTCCTTCCCTTGAACTCACTCAGCTTGTAAGTCAGGGATAGGGCATCACCTGGTAGACAAAACATACTGGAGTCAGGTTATAGGATGTGCTCATTTCAAATACATGTTGGACTGTATGAGTAGATTACATGTGTAGTTTAGCATGCAGCTTTCAAATAGATTTAAACGATTACATTTGTCCCAGCTGTTTATCAAACCCTTCTCCCTAATGTATGTTCAAATGTAAAAACTATTTTCTAAACAATTATATTTTTAAACATAATTTTATATATATATATATATATATATATATATATATATACATATATATATATATATATATATATATAATGTCTATCTTGTTCTGAAAATTCCAAAGTAAGGACATTAGTTCTTAGTAATTATTTGTTAATTTATTTTGTTACTTTGATCCAAGTAACTGTATCCTAAGAACAGGTCATTGGGGGACCCTTGATTCTGTTTTATTTTGTTTGGTTTTATTATTTATTTATTTATTTATTTATTTTGTTAAAAGTATATTTTATAAAAGTAATGAGTAACAGTATATTAAACACCTTTTTTTCTGTCTTAAATGGTTTTAGTCATCTTTTTTTTAAATTTACTTTTGTTACAGATGTTTCTCCTTTTTCCCCCATTGACAACCTCCTCCCCCTCCCTCCCTGCCCCGTCCCCATTTTTGTTGTCCATGCCCATCGGTTATG